>JARPMR010000010.1:24576802-25826802 GCA_029955525.1 Oeneis ivallda
CATGCGTCATGCTCGTGAACGGGTGCCACCGGCGGGAATGGGGCTACTTTATGTCTGCCCATCTTAAGATAGAAGTTAGTCTGTATGCATTTTTGGAACTTTCCTCATTGTGGAAACACTGCATATATAGCATAGTATTTACTGTATTGTAAATCTGTTTTGAAAAGAGCAACCGCCGAGTTTCTTGCTGGTTCTTCTCGGCAGGAAAGGCATTCCGAACCAGTGGTAGATTCATTGACCATTCAAAAGCACTTGTAAAAGTTTATTTGAATAAAAAATATTTCTATTCTATTCTATTCTATTCTACAGATGAAATTTTCACATATTATGTATTTCTATTGCCGCTATAACAACAAATAATAAAAATTTAATTAAATTAAAAAAATTAAATTAAAATATTTCCATGGGTACATGGAAATATTTTAATTTAATTTTTCTTAACGGAACCCTAAAAGAGCGAGGCCCGACTCGCACTTGGCCGATTTTTTATCAACTTATGCAATTATAATATTTACGCAATATTGTTTTTTGCATAATAAAAATTATGCAAAAAAAATAATTAAAATACAAACAAACAAGAAAAGCGCACTGTTACTACTTCGCGAGTGAGATTCGAACCTGCGACATCTAAAGAAAGCGGCCGCCCGCCCACTGCGCCAAACAGAGCTAAATGTGAACCTCTAAAATGTTGAACGCTTACTGAACGACGGTGTTAGTTTTTTTTTCGTTACGGAATTTCTTGATTCGGTCGCCGCGCTCAAACTGTTCGTCCTAGTTCAAAGCCCGCGATAAAAGATATGCAATAGCTTAATAATTATATTTAGGTATCTTTAAATGTAGAGATTAACTACGATATAACAAGGCTCGTCCTCATATTATTATGTATATTTATCAACATTGTTTTAGTCAGTTTCCACTATGCTGTTTCAATGTGTGTAGTCATATCCTTACTAAAGAGTAGTTTGTAAAAGAAGAAGAAGAAGAAGAAGTTGTAAGTATTCGCCTTCAGTAGCAGGCCGACACACAACATGCATTGTGATTCTTGGTGGCGCTTTGTCAATACTTTCACCTTCGATCACAACTTTCACAAATACTTTCAAAAGTTTTGAATTTTTTAGGGGGGAGCAATGCTATCGTAGTTAATCTGTATAAGCTCGTATAATATCGATCGAATTTCACTTGGAAGTTCATATTTGGATCACATAATTATTCTGATTCATAAATATTTATGTACATTTTTTTAGTCACTTTCCGCTCTTATACGACTAAATATATCGTAGCCCTACTGCAAAGGTAAACAGGCAGTGAAATAAATAGAGCAGTACACCGTTTCCCAATGAGTACGATACGAAATGGTTCAGAACGCTAATGGTTCTAATGTATTGCATAGTGAAACTGTGGTAGATACGGTCGTTACGGATAATGAGCGCGGGCGAGCTCGCGTGGGCTTACCTGTTCTTATTTATATTCCTGTTGGTTGCTAATGGCTGTAACTCATCGCCTATACTATCCATACACCATTATCCTTTCTTATTAAAAATGTGAAATTGTCAACAGACCTAGAGCATAAGTCACTCTCCAAGTCCTCAACTACACGCATGCAAAATTCACACCGAATGAATATTTGAACAGCATTCACTTCGAAAAATAATTAGTGTCGTGTAAGTGGAATTTCCCTTCTCTGAGATACCTGCGCTCAGTAGTGAGATGTTAATGGGTTGTAATAAACATACCGAGGAATACGGGCGGCGCAAGGCCGAGAACTGTGAAAATTCATACAAGAAACCTTTGTCTATAAGTGGGCGTCTATCGGTTGATAAAGATTAAGAAGATAAAACATACCTATGTCATTTTGATCTGTAAGGCCGCGGCCGCACTGGTAAGGCGACTGGCGACGCGACGCTACGCGATAAACCGTGTGTCCGCATTGCAGCGGCGATAAACTAGCGAATTGCGCATACATCGCGCAATTACTGGCCGTACTCAGTGCGGACACATTCATTAGTTTTAATACTATCAACAAGTGTAAATTAAAAATTTTATTTTTAAATGCAAGCTTTTAGTAGCTACATCATTAGACTCTGGATATCACCTAGGATCAGAGTACTTGTTATGACGAATCAAACGAGCCCAAACTCGATGGGGTTACGTCGTTTTATTACAAAGTTCCGATAGCCATCTTCCGTCTCCATCATCAGATCAGCTCCATGTCACAATAATATTGCATTGTCGTCCGATTTACACATTTACACAAAATTTCAGCTCGATCAGAAACCGGGAAGTGGGTCATCTTGCAAGATTTGACCCAAACAAACAAACTGGTCAAGCTAAATAAAAGCTTGTAAAAATTACTCGCGATATAAACAAATAAACGCGCATCGCTTATCTGATGTCTATGAGTTTGTTTCAACCAAATCGCCGTTGCGTCGCAGTCGCCTTACCAGTGCGGCCGAGGCCTAAGGCTTTTCTTTACCAACACGCTCCGATAAACGTTTATCCAACGTCTGGACGGTCTCAAGTGTACGAGTCGCCTAACACAATATTTGCTTTCTCAAATTCGACAGACAGGTTGGCAAATACGCAAATAAGCAAATGAATTACTTACTAGTATAAAACGAGCAGCGTGCTATGCTTATACTTGAATGGGAATTGTGTCTGTACGTGCGTTTTTTTTTTCAAAATTCAACGGCTGAATGTAATGAATGTATCTAACGCCAGAAATGACTCAAGATCGCAACGGAATGATGATGAACGGCTGAATGTATCTAAACTAAATGCAAAGAAATAATTTTTCATCTTGAACCATAGAGACGGACTTTAGACAATAATATATCTAAATTCGCATCTTTTCTCTTTTGAAAGGAGACTTGTTTCCAGAAGTGGGGTGATGATGATGGGCTGTGAAGAATGGATGAAAGAATGAATTAAATTCACGTACGAAAATTCGAGAGCATCAGAAAATTTAAAATAATTTGTTATATGACTCACTTTTGCCGTGCACATCGTCTCTTCGTATCATCGTGTTGTTATGCAACTTACCTGAAAAGAAAAGAAATTTACGAATGATTTTGTTGTTTTCTTTAAAGTAAATTAAATTTTTCCTTTATACACATTATTGGAATAATTTTATTTAATTGGTAACACAAAATGATAGAGAATGGATAAGACTAGTGTCATTACCGTTCCGGTCTTCTTTGCCTATTCCGTGATTCGTACACTAAGGTGAAGTGAGTTTGCTTTCAAAGTTTGTGTTTAATTGAATAGCCCTACATGAAAGACGGAACAGCGGATCGTAAAATACACCATTCATTCTGAACTCTTACCTATTGCGCTGAAACGTGGACACTGATGTAACATGTATTGAATTATAAGTACCATTCCGAACCAGTGGTAGATTAATTTAACGATTCGAAAGACGAAAGCACTTGTAAAGGTTTATTTTAATTAAAATATTTCTATTAAATTCGGCTTTGCTTCAGCTGTCCACAAGATAGATAAGCTACATTTTGTAACATTTTTGTTTTGAAAAGAGTTTCTTGCCGGCTCTTCTCAGCAGAATCAGCTTTCCGAACCGGTGGTCTTGACTTGTTATAGGAGCCACAAGTTGGCCTACATTAAATAAATGATTTTGAATTTGATGATCGTACGTACGTAGTCAATTTTAAAATCACTCGACTTACTAATAATGTGCAGAGCGCTTTGTTAGTTGTGATCCTGAAGTGTCTGAAGTCTGGAATAAGAATATTCGCAGGAGAATAAAGGTGACTGATATAGCCAAAAATATTAGCGAGCTGAAGCAGCAAAGAGCCAGCTACGCTTGGGGCGATACCACTTGGAGCTGGAATGTCAAATGGTGACCGCGTACAAGCAAGCGCAGCGTGGAGAACAAGAACGACTGACTTTATAAAGAGATTGTTAGTAAACGGCTGTATGAGAATGGCTGAAGATTGGCAGTGCCCCTGATTAGGGAAGACCTATGTCCAGCAGTGAACATCCACAGGTTAATGTGACATTCCGATTTTAACGCAACGCGTTATATGTACGCCTCATTAGCTTAAGGCACGTACAGGATTTTAAGTTAATTTCAACAAATCGTTATTTTTACAATCAGCAATATTCTCACGTCGAACTAAGTTAGCAGTAATTATCCCCACTCAATTCTTGTTAGTCTAATGTAAACATGTAAATATGCCACTTGCCACTCTACTGCCATATTGACAGTACTCAACAAGTCTATGTTTCTCTACCTCTTCTTTAAACGTCTCTCTACAAGAACACGCCGGTTGTCCTGCAACCGCGGTATAACGCGACATATCACACCGATGCAATCACACGCGGTAGCGAAACAATTATTCCTGTACTCTCAGTATAGTTCTTGCAATTCACGAGGGCGACTGACTTATGGTTGTGTGTGTGTCGTATCTGTATAAGTGTGAGCGAGCGCAATGCTCGCGCCTGCCCGCTCCAACCTAGACTTTGACAGGCACGGACACTTATGCAATGTGCATGTACACGAAGTAACCACGAGTAAAGCTCACTCGCCTTCGTGAATTGCAAAAACTGTACAAGATTTGATTGTTAACTATAAATAGTAAACTATGACATTACCATCAAAGTAAAATAAACCATAACAGAATTGAGTTAGGGTTCAATTTTGTGTATGTATTCTTATTTACACTTGCAGAAACGCCGAGTTAGCTAACCCAAGATTAAGTTTGTTATTTTGACAGATACTGTATACGAAATCTTTTAAATCTATCATTTTAACCCAGGGTTAGCGGCTAACTCTGGGTTAGCAGAGTTCTGCAAGAGGCCCTTATACATTTACCCAACGAAAACGCTCCAAATTAAAATCGTCTGTATTGAATTTGTGACATTAAAACGATACTGTTATGGTTCATTTTACTTTGATGCTAATGTCATAGATTACTATTACGATCAAACTAATTAAACCTGGGACTAACCAGACTGATTTCAGTTTATTTACGCATTTATTTACTAACACTAATTAATTAAACGTTCGTGGTAGGTACAGGTAGTAATATTTTTATAGATTAAGACTAGCGACAATCTAGTGGAAATCTTGAGTAGAATAAGTCGCGTGAAATTTTCCTTCGACATCATGTCCGAGCAGATATGACGCTTTCCTCCTAGGAATCACGTTTAATTTTATTTCAAATCCAATAATTAGGGTTGATAACTTTAACTTCACTACACATAACACGAAATTTAATCAACTAACATCGTACATTCACACAAATTACAGATACCTGCAATTACAAAAGCTGTCGGCAACAATCGTTAGGAAATTAAAAAAAAAACTTTATTTATGTTCCGAGCGAAATTGCGTTCTGTTATAACAGCCCTAACCGCAATTACGTGTAATTGAAAACAGGGCGGTTGTTATCGCGCCGTGTGACGTCAGCCTTGCTTTATGCAACCGAGCTAAAAATATTGTAACGCATACGTGAACGGAAAAACTAAACTTTAGCCGCATATATATAGAATTCAAAATTGTATCGCATTGATTCTATTATAGTTGGCATAAATGGGATTTAGTTGCATTGCAATAAAAGCTTACTGCGATAGAGTTTAAGTGTGGTTATTGCGTACACTTTGTGGTCAAGTTGTTGACGCATGTCATTATTGCAAAAGAAATAAGGCTTACAATCGCACGTTTGAAGTTTTGTGTTTATATTTTGAATTAGTGTTTTACATTTTCAGAATGCGAAACAATTACAACGGATTTATTATATTGTGTTTAATGCAATTTCCTTCGTGATTGTAGGCTTAGCGTAAGACTGATTAACAGTCTGTACGTATGTATGGCGTTAATAAGTTGCATTGGAATCATGCTAATATATTATAAACGCGAAAATGTGTTTATTTGTTGGTTTGTCCTTTAATCACGCCGCAACAGAGCTACGGATCGACGTGATTTTTTGCATGGGTATAGTTGAGGACCTGGAGAGTGGCATAGGCTACTTTTTATTACGGAAAATCAATGAGTTCCCGAGGGATATTAAAAACCAAATACACGCGGACGACGTCGCGGGCATTAGCTAGTACTTAATAATATGTTTTGAATTTATCTGCGATCTACAAAGTTGTTTCTACCTAATTGAAGACTTAAAAAATCATACTTTCTACTAATCTACTAATATTATAATTAATGCGAAAGTTTGTGAGGATGGATGGATGGATGGATGTTTGTTACTTTTTCACGCCACAAAAGATGAACTGATTTGGCTGAAACTTGGAATAGTGATAGCTCATACCCAGGATTAACACATAGGCTTATTACTTACACTTACACATTTTATCCCGGAAAATTAAGGAGTTCCCACGGGAATTAAAAGACCTTAATCCACGCGGACGAAGTCGAGGGTATCATCTAGTATACCTATATTTGATTATCGTCATCATCATCACCTCAACCGGTTGAAGTCCACGGCTGGACTTAGGCCTTGCGAAGAATCATCACATGACCTTGTGCCACTTGTATCCAGTGGCTGCTGGACACCTAGTGCAGCACTGCACTTGTCAGTGAGGGGTCGAGATTCGAGCACTTTGGAACCTTCATCAGTTCGTCGGGCTATGTGCCCCTTCCGTTACTATTTCAACTCCATTACTCGATGAGCTATATTGTTAACGTTCGTTCCCTACGGATCTCCCAAATCCTACTATCCTACTTATATTATAAATGTGAAAGTTTGTGAGGATGGATGTATGGATGGATGGATGGATGTTTGTTACTCTTTAATGAACCGATTTAGCTGTTGAAATGGAGATATCTAATACCTGGGATTAACCACATGGGCTACATTTTATCCCGGAAAATTTTAGAGTCCCCGAGGGAATTGAAAACCTTAATCGACGCGGGTATCCTCTAGTTCTGACATAAACCTGCAGGGATACTCTGAACATAGATCTCTAGTTAAAAAGCGAGAATTGTATGTTCTAACACAGACATTTGAATCTTTGAGATAGGTCAAAAATCAAGGAGAACCTACACGTTTCGAACCCCAACTATTTCACTATTGTCATACCCACTCCTAGCATAAGCTTTAGGCCGCGGCCGCAGTGGTAAGGCGACGCGATACGACGCGGCATACCGTGTGTCCGTATTGCATCGGCGATTAACTAGTGAATTGCGCTTTCATCGCGTAATGACTGGCCGTTGGTACTCAGTGTGGACAAATTGATTTTAGTATTATTTAAAATTACGTGAACATAAACAAATAATTTCGCGCTTCGTTGATTTGATGCGGCCGCCCCCATTTGTTTATAGAAGTTTGTTTCAACAAAATCGCCGTCGCGTCGCTGTCGCCTTACCAGTGCGGCCGCGGCCTTAAACTTATCTATACTAATATTATAAAGAGGAAAGATTTTTTGTTTGTTTGTTTGTACCGAATAGGGTCTGTAACTACTGGACCGATTTTAATCATTTTTTCACAAATAGAAAGCTAAGTTAAACATAGGCTATAATTTATTGTCAAAAAATTAGAAATTCTTAAGAAAACTGCAATAATGAAACCCAAAGTAGGAAAATTTGCCTATAAATGATTAAAGTAATCATTATTTTCTCCAAAAAATCCCCAGGGGAATATATCTAACTATAATATGTAAGTCACAATAGTAGCTTTTGTGTTCTAAAATTTAATTAGATCGCCTTTATTTTCGTGGTAATAATTGATCCTTACTAATACGTCATACTAATATTATAAATGCGAAAGTGTGTTTCTTTGTCCGTCAATCAAGCTGCAACAAAGCTACGGATTGACGTCATTTTTTGGATAGGTATAGTTGAGACCCTGGAGGGTGACATAGGCATCCTGGTAAATCAAAGAGGATTAAAAAAATATATATCCACGCGGACAAATTCGCGGGCATCAGCTAGTGACTTATATTATTTTAAAGAAAATTAAAAATAATTGATGATATTAGATGTAACAAATAACAAACTAACATCGTAACAAGCATTCGTCTTGTTGCGAGTGTAACAAGCGAGACCATTACCGCAGTAACGAGGTTCGCCAAGTTGGAAATTAGTTGGGAAGGTGAGACGAGATGCATTTAGTTACAACTTTCATAACGTCATAGTTCTACCCGAATGCTACGCTACATACTACTCGTAGCAGGGATCGCAAAACGTCCCTTGTAATATTATGAGATCTATGGTAGTCAAAATGTTGATATTCATTAATTATAATCGAAAATGTAACATGTAAGAATTACATTTGTAAAAACAGGAAATAAATCGGTCAAAAAACAAATAAGTTATAAGCTGTTTTACTGTGACTGTATCTGTCTCTTTCTAAAACGAAATTTTTTATGGAGTGTATGGAGCTTCTTGATTGTGACGACACACGTTTGTAATAACAGAAAACTTTAAAGCTTTATATAGCCGCGACTAGATAAGTAACACGATATGATATTTTACGTTTTACAAACCTTCTTTTTAAATATTTATAATTTAACATAAAAAATCTTTTTAAAAAGTCGACTTCAAACTCCAGCACCATTACAAAATATTATAATTTATTGGTGATATTTTAAAAAACCGCTTGACCGATTTCGATAAAATTTATATAGGACCACCTGGATATTATACTTAAAAAAATCCAAATCGGTTCAGGCGTCTTCGAGTAATCGGTGAACATACATAAAAAAAAGATTCCGATGAATTGAGAACCTCCTTCTTTTTTGAAGTCGGTTAAGAAATATATCAGTCAAAAATATCCAATTGTAATAATAAGATGTATATTGAAATAGTAACAGAACGACGTGATTTTCTGCATACAGGCATTATTGAGGATCTGAAGAGTGAGGCTACTTTTATCCTAGAAAAACAAAGGGTTCCCGAGGTTTGAATTAAAGAAAACAACTCGTCGGAGACAAATTCGAGGGTAAAAGTTAGTAAAACAATAAACGTAGAACCTGTAATGCCACACGCATATTGATACTGTTTCTATTACGCTATAAATACGGTGTCCATTATATCGTGGGTAATGAATTCATCATCATCATTAGCAACCCATCAACGGCTCACTACTGAGCACAGGTCCCCTCTCAGAGAAGGTTTATAGGCCATAGTCCACCACGCTGGCCCAATGCGAATTGGTGGACTATAACTTAACTTTAATTTCACAGTGAGCTAGACTCCACTAAGCTCCTCAGCTATAGAAGCGGCGCATTATGAACGTTTGATAAATGCGTTAAGTCTCACCTCTCCAACAAGTTCCAACTTGAAGGAACTCGTTACACTGGGGAATGGTCCTCGCTTATTTCATTTGTAACAGGATGGATGTTTCTAGAAATTTTATTGTAGAATAGAATAGAATAGAAATGTTTTTATTCAAATATTATTTTTTACAAATGATGAGTCTACCACTGGTTCGGAATGCTCTTCCTGCCGAGAAGAACCAGCAAGAAACTCAGCAGTTGCTCTTTTTAAAACAAGTCTACAATTCAATAGAAACTATGCTATGTATGCAGTGTTTCCACAATGAGTTCCACAAAAGCATACCTAATTATAATTCAACACGTTAAGACGGGCAGACAGAAAGCCGCCCCATTCCCGCTGGTGGCACCCGTTCACGAGCATGACGCATGCCATGCATCCAGCCATTGCTTTGCTCAACCATATTTGAGAGAACGTAACTACCCGCATCACACGACACCACCACAGAAATGTTTAAAGAGAGCGTGATATGCTTTGGCTACCCATGTTAAGGCATCGCAGTGATACTGATTGTACTTCCGTTCCCGAAGTCTACAGACGAGTTAAAATTGTAGGTGCAGAATTGTATTACTATTGTGGTTGGAGGCATCGGCCGTAGCTGGCTATCACTCTACGGGCAAGTAATGTAGCGTTCTAGTACGATGCTGAAACTATGGGGTCCCATTTGATAAGCAAAGGCATGGTCGCTAATCTATACTATAATATTGAGAGGAAATATTTTTTGTTTGTTTGTTTGTACCGAATAGGCTCTGTAACTACTGGACCGATTTGAACCACTTTTTTACCAATAGAAAGCTAAGTTATTAGGAAGTAACATAGCTTATAATTTATTTTAAAAAAAATTAGAGATCGTTAAGAAAATTGCAATAATGTAACCCAAAGTATCAAAATTTTGCCTATCAAATGCATTATTTGGCGTGTGCTCAGAAAACTATTGATGATACATAAAAATGAATTACTACATGATTAAAGTACTCATTATTTTTTTTTTAAAAGTCCCGAGGGAATATTTCTAACTATCATATTTAAGTCACAATAGTAGCTTTTGTGTTCTTAAATTAAATAAGATCGCCTTCATTATTGTATAGTATTAATTCTTCCTTAATAATACTTAATTATAAATGCGAAAGTGTGTTTGTTTGTTGGTTTGTCCGTCAATCACGCTGCAACAAAGCTACGGATTGACGTGATTTTTTGGATAGGTATAGTTCATAACTTCATAGGCATCTCGGAAAATCAAAGAGGACGCGTCCACGCGGACGAAGTCACGGGCATCAGCTAGTATGCAATAAAATGTAGGTAGTGCGAACGTCAACGGTGACGTACTAACGTCGCACTCGCATTGGCACTCTGTCACTCGCAGCGAGCGGACGTCTCCATTGAGCTGTGTGTCTACTTACGGACAATTTAATTAATTATTTTACTCTATATCACGCGGACATCACAATCACCATGCCAGCCATGCGATTGTCTTAAAATTGATTATTAAGATTGACTGATTGTCGGTTTTCCATTGTGACGATTGCTCACTCGCTATTGGCTGAAATACATTTTTGCACAAAACACGTGATAAATTCAGCCAGTCAGCACAATTGAGACTTATTGATGCAGCTTTTACAGCCATGTTGCATGTAGGGGCAAGTACTGTTCCTATGGATGCTTGTACGACGACCTCCCTGGCTCAGTGGTGTGCGCTGTTGTCTTATAACTGGGAGGTATCGGGTTCGATTCCCGGCGGGGTCAATTTGGGAATTTATAATTTCTGAATTGTCTCTGGTCTGGTCTGGTGGGAGGCTTTGGCCGTGGCTAGTCACCACCCTACCGTCAAAGACGTGCCGCCAAGCGATTTAGCGTTAAGGCACGATGACGTGTAGAAACCAATTAGGGGTATGGGTTGAATGTTCACTGCCATGCCCCTTCCAAGTTAGCCCGCTACCATCTTAGACTGCATCGTCTCTTACCATCAGGTGAGATCGCAATCAAAGACTAGCTTGTCATCGAATAAAAATAAAAAAAAATTGTACCTGTGGACACAATCGATTCCGTCGAAACTAGCAACCCTAAAATTCTAATTTCAACGCGAACTGTCAACCATAAGACAAAGCTTTAGGGTCGCCCTCAAATTAGAATTTTAGGGTTGCTAGTTTCGACGGAATCGATTGTGTACATAGGTACAAGAATCCATAGGAAGATCTAGTCTTGGAGATGTGAATCTCATCTTTCTTCTATATATATACATATATATATATATATATATATATATATATATATATATATATATATATATATATATAGTTCATAGTTCTGTATTGCATTTCACATGTAACAGGTAGGTACATAATATACACATGAGACCCTGTGAGGGTATGGCAAACAAAAAAAAATATTACATTTAAAGTTACATACACAGGGAATAAAATAAAATAATACAATGTCAGTTAAAAGCTGGTTAAAAGTAGTTAAGTTCAAATTTCAATTAAAATATTAATAAATGCCAAAAAGTCATGTTAATTACAATCATAAAAAGTTTATTACAGTCTATGTCCTTATATAATACTAGCTGATGCCCGCGACTTCGTCCGCATGGATTTAGTTTTTAAAAATCTCTCTTCTCTTTCATTATCCGAGATAAAAGTAGCTCTCCCGGTCTGAGGAACCACTACTACATCCATTACTATACCCATGCAAAAAATCGCATCAATCCGCTGTTCTGTTGCGACGTGATTGAAGGACAAACCAACAAACAAACACACTTTCGCAGTTATAATATCAGTAATGCTTTATTATAACATTTTTTATAATTGTCAAATTTTTTACAACCAAAGACAAAATTACGTTTAGCTGTCATTTACGTTTTGTTATTCCACTGTCATTTGCGTTTTGTTATTCCATATCAGATGCGTTTTTGTTATACCACGTTTTATAGTGACTTGACGGAAACGCGGTCGTACGGGATAAAAAGTATCCTATGTCCGTCTCCTGGTTCTAAGCTACCTCTCCACCAATTTTCAGCCAAATCGGTTCATCCGTTCTTGAGTTATAAATAGTGTAACTAACACCACTTTCTTTTATATATATATAGATTAATTATTATTTTATTAAATTAAAGAAAAAAAAAAAAGAAATAATAATTTACAATGTCAGTAAAAAGGTAGTTGAGTACAAAAATGTCTAATCAATATTTGTAAATCCTAAATGTCTTTTGAGTATAAAAAGTTCATTACATATTACATACAATCTATTTTTTTATACAATATCATATATATATATATATATATATAATATATATATGTATATGTGTATACGTATATGTGTATATATATAATTGTTTGTCCGCGATGGACTCCTAAACTACTTCACCGATTTTGATCAAACTTCGTAACTATCTGTAATTTGGTCCAACTTGAAAGATAGGATAGCTTTTGTCTTAATTATTGACATCAATATTTGTTATTGCAAATTAAATGTTTATTACAGGACAGTCAGTAGTGTGCATTTATTGTTAGTTCGACGAATTGTTAATAGATAGCTCTGTAGGATAATATATGGATACAACTCTAACATCATTCACTACCTACCTACTAAGTCACAGCAACGCGTGGTCAAATTATAATTTTGAGCAAAAAGCTATGAAGTGTCGCCATAACCTCGGAATTGAAACTGCTGAAGAGGTTAATTGTCTTGCAGCTGCCGCTCAGAGATCTTGGCTTAAACGCCTCCCAAACGAACGCTCCACTCGCGCAAAGGCCTATTGTTTGAAGAACTCTAATTTTTAATTGGATACCGTACTTGGGAACTAAAAGTTTGCATCTCAAAAGCCCGGCAATCTCTGCTTCGTTTTTGTAACAGCCTATTTCTTTATTCGCGAATTAAAGCTTTGTTTCTTAAAATTTTGAAAGAGTTCTGCTAGTTTTCATTTCTTTTTACCTGTATGTTGTTGCGATTTTTGTTGAAGTAGTTCCAGCACTACCATTTTTATAAGTAAATTCATGCGTCATGCTCGGGAACGGGTGCCGCCGGCGGGTATGGGGCTACTTTCTGTCTGTCCATGTTAACATGAATTGAATTGTAGTACGTTTTTTTGGAACTTCCCCTCATTGTGGAAATATTATATTCTATTCTAACAAAGTTGCATGGGTTAAATCGGCTTGGCATCTGCCAACTAGAGAGTATAAAAAACATATGACAATATAATAGCTACATAATAACACTGTAAAATGATTATTTTGAAAAGAGCAACTGCAGAGTTTCATGCCGGCTCTTCTCAGCAGAATCCGCTTTCCAAACCGGTGGTAGAGTCATGACGTGTCATAAGAGCCACAGAGCCACAGGTTGGCCTACGTGGAGTAAATAATTTTGAATTTTGAATTTTAACGATGTGTCACAATAGATTTAATTTTTATGTAGAAATAAAAAGTCAATCTAAAACGTCATGTAAAAAAAATAATTCTTATAATGCCTTGACATCAAACTTACGTTTGCGGTTATTTACGGCAACGTTCTTAAATGGTATGTAGGTTTCATGTTTATGTTTCGTCAATTGGAATGGATGGAAAAGTGATGGAAAAATTCTTCTATAAAACGGAAATGACAGATTTAGGAACAGTTAACGTAAACTTTCTAGTTTAAGTTAACTACACTATGGCCACATTTTTCTGAAGCAGTAGTGAAGTTAAGCTATGCCTACGTCAGACGTAGGCTACGTCTTGACGTAGCACGTGCACTACGGCAAGGCTACGTCGCGCTATCGGATTATTTCTGTAAAGCCCTATGATTCACCTCTTTGACTATGACTCAACATATTGGGGAAATATCTTATGCTGTAGAATAATGTCAGCTATTGCCACCTGAAAAAGCTGAAGCTGAAAAAATTCATCGTAGTAAAGTATCGATTTCATCGTTTCTTTTTAGGCCGCCCGACTACAACATATCTTTACGAACTAAAATTATTTTACATTTTTTTTTTAATAATTTTTATTATTATGTAAAACCTAATCCAACGCAGTCATGCACAATAGCTAGTGCCTATAGTCTTAAAAAAGTTAAATTTTAACTATATGTGTTCAGGATTCTTAATAATAAATATTCTTGTAAAATATTGCGAGACTAGAAATCAACCACCTCTTGGCTGCATTACAGTTTATATTTAAAGTACAATCCCGAGGTATTACGTCTGTCTGTAGCAAATGACTGAAGCAGAAATGCCATAAATCTTACTGAAAGTGACTCCGCCCGGCCCTTGAACCCTGAACATTTTGTTGACAGGACCTAAGGCTCCGATCATACAGCTAGACGATGACGCCCCCGCCGGTAGGTGCATTGGTGTGTGTCGTGTGATGCGGGCTGTTACGTTCCCTCAAATATGGTTGAGCGAAGCAATGGCTGGGTCATGCGTCATGCTCGTGAACGGGTGCCACCAGCGGGAATGGGGCTGCCTTCTGTCTGCCCGTCTTAACGTTTTGAATTATAATTAGGTATTATTTTGTGGAACTCATTGTGGAAACACTGCATACATAGCATAGTATCTATTGAAATTGTAGACTTGTTTTGAAAAGAGCAACCGCCGAGTTTCTTGCTGGTTCTTCTCGGCAGGAAGGGCATTCCGAACCAGTGGTAGACTCGTCGACGATTCAAAAGCACTTGTAAAAAAGTTTATTTGAATAAAAACATTTCTATTCTATTCTATTCTGTGCTAAAACTTGATGAACGGAAGGTCCTTATATTGAAAGTGTTAATTGGACTAGATTTTAAATGTGGCGCAGTGTTGAGCGCTTTTCTCTTATAATTGGAAGGTTTCGGGTTCGATTCCCGGTGGAGTTCATTTGGGAATTTATAATTTCTAGAGACAGTCTCTGGTCTGGTGACAATTTTTGGCCGTAGCTAGTAACCACCCTACAGTTATACTATGATGGAGTGTAGACACCGAATAAGGGTATGGGTTAAATGCCATACTCTTTCAATGTTAGCTTTCGCTAAGATCATAGACTGCATTGTCATTAACCACCAGGTGAGACCGAATTCAAGGGATATCTTGACATTGAATGAAAAAAACTGTTTTAGTCTTCGTTTGTTTTTATCCTCTGTTTTTTCCATTCATTTGCTTTTCGCCATTGTATCTAGCTGGGATATCTAGCAAAGCAGTAATAGCTTAGTGATTAGTAATGTGGTTTCCTATTCGGGGGGTCGTAGGTTCTATCCCGTACACGCGCCTCTGGTTTCTCTAAGTTATGTGCGTTTAAGAAATTAAATATCACAAGCTTCAACGGTGAATGAAAACATCGTGATTAAACCTGCACACCTGAGAGTTCTTCATAATGTTCAAAAGGAGACCTGCGCTGAGTAGTGAGCTGTTGATGGGTTGCTGATGATGATGATGATGATGATCTAGCTGGACGTCATTACACGCCCTATTTACCAGTCTTCACTCATTCGCATCACGTTTTCCCTGTGCAACCATCGATTGCACTACACCGATTTTACCTACCGTCGAGCACGCACGACTAACGCATATGTTGTATGATCACAACCTAGCCACCTTTTTGTTAAAGGATAGAGTAGATAGAACTGAAGTTAATTTTACATCAACCTAATGAATAGTGATGTAGTGATGTAGTGTGTAGATGTAAAATGTTGAATTATATTTCTTAAATAATAAAGTCTTCGTCTAAGACTATTTTTGTGTCAAATTAGAGGTCAAATTGTTTCTAAAATTGTTATTGGAACGTAGTTCCTTATCGCGCGGTACGGAAGGGGGCTAGACGGAAAAAATTAAGGAAACCGACCCTCGACACATTTTTGAAACCGACACTTTTTTGTTGAATGTGAATTTTGCATTGTGTTCGGTATATTCGCCTTAGCACAAGGCGTCTGCATGGCCTAGTGGTTAGAGCAGTCGCCTATAAGTTCAACGTCGATGGTTCGAATCCCAGCTCGACAGACTGAATTTTCTATTTTCAATTTTATTTTAAATAATTTCTAAATGTGGAATTTTTTCCCTAATTTTTTATTGTATAAATTGGATAACGCCATCTGTGAAAAAACAGTAACTCCGCCAGAGTAACTCTTTGGTTTTGTAACAGTGCAATAGAAATAAACAAAATAATATAATTCATCGTAGTTAATCAATTTAATACTAGATGACACCACTAGTTTATTACAATTCCTTCACTAAAATTAATCGAAAGGAATTACGTTCAATCCGGGTGTAACTAGAAACCTCTCAAGTTTTTTTTTATAATAATAAGATACAATAGACTGTAATGTTCAAAGAATTCATCGTGTAAAAACTTCAAGTCTGCGATACAAAATAGTATGATTTATAACATAGTTCAAACCTACATAAACAAGGCAGTTTCACGTCGCAATTTTTTATTTAAAATCTTAACAAATACCTACAGGTATCTTTAAGCCTACCATACATTAAGAGGCCAAACTGAACAGGCAAACCTGTGTCAGTTTAGCCTGAGTGAATGAGTACACGACACAATCGCATCACTTCATTTCAGTTTGCATAATTCAAATGACGGAAAATGAATTTTATTATAATGTACTGCCTTAGCATATATATATTGTGACCCATGTAACCCAACCTGATCCCGACACCGTCAACGGCATCAATTACTATTATCTGTTAAAGATTACTTCATATCAATCCAATCCGTGGGAAGTCTGTGAGCTAGTTAGTATTCATATAAAATCACTTCTATAAATTAAACCGTCAACTGCATTCACAGTTTTTTGTCAAAGATTTGTTCAGTTGTTTTATATCTGAAAATTTATGGGGTCACAGCGACAATACATTTCAATTTTCATAATAGCTGTGATTGATGAATGCTCTTTATGATGCCGGAACGAAAAATGCCTACAGTAAAATAAATTTAAGAGTGTGAATACTTTAATTAAAAAAAAAGTTAAGTAAGCTATAGACAATTCAGAGCTTTGTATGCCACAACCACTTATTAAATCTGAGTAACCCGACTCTTCACAATGGTGGGTTTATTGGTTTGTCCTTTAATCACGCCGCCAGTGAGCTACGGATCGACGTAATTTTTTGCATGGGTATAGTTAAGGACTTGGAGAGTTACATTAGCTACCTTTTACAAAGCAAAAACAGAATTTTCTCGGTGACCGGAACTTCACGTGGGCGAAGTCGCGGACTAAAGCTAAACTAAATATATAAAAGGAAAAGGTGACTGACTGACTGAGTGATTCACTGAATGATCTATTAACGCACAGCTCAAACCACTTGACGGATCAGGCTGAAATTTGCATACTGATAGCTATTATGACTTAGGCATTCATTAAGAAAGTAATTTTGAAAATTCAACCCCATAAAAAATAAGGGTATAATAGGGGTTTAAAAAATCGAACTTGACGTGAGCGAAGCCACGGAAAAAAGGGACATCATGTCGCAGGGTGTAGTAGTAGTCATGAAGTAACCTCATCACCATACTCGTAGAATAAAAAACTTGAGAGTTGTCAAGGGACACCCGGAAGGGACACCTTTCCCTAATTTTTTATAACTTATAATTATAAAATTTTAGGGAAAAATTCCACATGTAGAAATTATTTAAAATAAAATTGAAAATAGAAAATTCAGTCTGTCGAGCTGGGATTCGAACCATCGACTTTTAACTGTTAGGCGACTGCAGAAGCCACAAGGCTACGGAGACCCAATATTGTACCGCGAAAATACCGAACACAATGCCTTCAAAAAAGTGTCGGTTTCAAAAAAGTGTCGATCCGTCTAGCCCCCTTCCGAGTTCCGCACCGCGCGATAAGGAACTACGTTCCAATAATATTTTGTGTTAGCGCTCAGTTGAGTAATGGTCTCACTCTGTTGATTGTATCTATTAATTCTGCTGCTCTGTTTATCTTCAGGGCTGTTTAATTGAATCGCGAGGTCAGTGGAGCCATGTGGCATACATTTATAGCCACAACAGTCCAACGGTTAAGGTTAAGCCCTGCATTGTACTTTTGTCGTACCCACTCCTAAGCAGAGGAGATTTTTTTTTATTCGATTACAAGATAGTCCTTGACTGCGATCTCACCTGATGGCAAGCGACGATGCAGTCTAAGATGGTAGCGGGCTAACTTGGCAGGGGTATGGCAGTGAACATTCAACCCATACCCCTTAAATCGGTTTCTACACGCCATCGTGCCGGAACGCTAAATCGCTTGGCGGCACGTTTTTGACGGTAGGGTGGTAACTAGCCACGGCCAAAGCCTCCCACCAGACCAGACCAGAGAAAAGTATAAATTCCCAAAATGACCCCGCCGGGAATCGAACCCGAGACCTCCCAGTTATAAGACCACAGCGCTCACCACTGTGCCAGGGAGGTCGCTATTAAAAATTAGTCAAGTTTAGTGGCTAATAATTACAGCCATATCGTTCTCTCTCTCTGCATTGTATGCCTCATTGTTGAGAGTCTTGGCCCTTTTCCTTGATCCCATGTTTCGATAAAGTAAGAAAATTACTTACTGAAGTGATAAAATCTGTAGAACTTGTATACTGTAAATTAATTTGTTTCCACCACAGAAATATTATATTATTATCAAGATAGTAAGCGGCACATGCGTGCTAAAATTCTCAATATAGTGAAATGATTTTCACGTAAAATATGAATATAAAAAAATATGGATAGAAAGCTTCAATATGTCTAAGTGTAAAAATAAATCCTTGAAATTTAATCTTAAAAAAGGAAGCATTTTCTTTCACAATGGACTGTTTATATTCAACAAAAAAAATTTTTTTTTTTCTTCAAATAGGATGACTTGGTTTGGACCAGGAATAGGCATGCATCGCGATATATTTTTGTGGTTTTTCACCTTTTTCATAATGGTAGTTTAGAATATAGAAAAATAGGTACCTACTTACTAGTGAAACTAGAAGATGTAATCCTATGAGCAAGGTAACACAATTGTCATGAAATGAACTGAATTCGGACAGCTCGTGAAAGTCCCGCGTTAGGAAATAATTGAGTTACGTACTTTGTTTCAATTAATGACGCCAACGTGTCGCCCGCCTCCCAGGAATAGTGTTCTGGGTTTCATTTGCGTGACAAGACTAAACTTTTAACTAGATTTAGTATCACGGTTACTCTACAACGTTATTTTTAGCTGTAAAAAAGCCGAAATATATACTGATTTTTTAGTTTAATATACTATTAAGCTATTGCATAGCTTTCATCGCCGGCTTTGAGCGCGGCGACCGAATCAAGAAATTCCGTAACGAAAATAAACCTAACATCCCGTCGTTTCAGTTCGGCAGACTTCGGCACGGTGTTTGTGTGCGTGCGACTAGAAAATGCTATGCAATAGCTTTACCGCGGCAGTCCCCGAGTGCCACACGTATTTTTTTTTTCGGAAAATGCCATGCATTTATACTTTATTTGCAAACCGACAAGGCTATACGTTTATAAAAATCCTATCAATGACATCACTCTAAACGTCTTGTGGGACACACCACGATTAAAAAATCTTTCAGGGACTACTAAACTGCAAGCTGGTTAAATAGGGTTTCAGTTTCACACAACCAGTTTGACAAAAAATAAATAAACAAGCCCACCAAGACCCCTTTAAAATTCCTCCATCGAATGAATGATAGTGCAAAGCGTTATTAAATTCGAGTGTACTCGCGTAATTTATTGTCCTATCCATTAACTTTATTTCCTTTTGATACGACACAAAGCCTTTACCCCGGCAGTGCCAACAAATGAAATATTCGAAGATATTTTGTTTTTTGTAGTATCAGATAGGATAAAGGTACGATTGAAGAAAAGAGTCATTTGGCTACTTTTCGGTCTACTGCGAAGCAACGGCTGGGGTCATGAGTCATGCTCGTGAACTGGTGCCACCGGCACGAATGGGCCTACTTTCTGTCTGCCCGTCTTAGCATGTATTGAATTGTAATTAGGTTTGCTTTTGTGGAACTTCCCCTCATTGTGAAAGCACTGCACACATAGCATAGTTATCTATTGTATTGTAAACTTGTTTTGTAAAGCTTATTTCCAAAATCAATAGATTTACCTCAACTTTTTTCTTGAGATATCTATTTCGTTTGCTTTATTTTCTTTACTAATTAAAATATGTTATATCATCGTATTGTCTGTGAAACGTAGACCACTAAGAGTACCTTAAATCCATACCTTGCTACCAAATAATATACCCACTCTAAAGTTTAGGTAAATCTCTTTAGAAATACTCGATCGAGACGAATGGCTATGCATCCCCCTTTTTTGTACTTGTTGAAAACGATGCCCCCCATTGAAAAGCGAGCGATGTAAAGCGAAATTTTTCTCGATAAAATATGAATGCAGCAATTTCCTATGCTATCTAGAGTGTCTTTGTTATATTCGGTAGAGTACGATACGAAATAGATGTTAAAAATTATTTAATAAATTTCGAGAGAGCCATGAGATTTTTAGGAAGAACCATTATTCCTTAACCTTTGCTTACATAACATTATAAATATAAATAAGAAGAAGAGTTAATATTCATAATCCGCCAAACAGAATAAATCTTTAAACGTATGTCAAGTGTTAAAAGGTTTATTCTGTTAGGCGGATTATACTCGTAGCAAAGGAATATTAATTAAAAAAAACAAGTGTAAAATTAATGATATAAAAGTAAACCTGGAACCGCTATGAACTCTGTGTTATGTATACGTAAATAGTCATAAATTGTATGTTAATTTAACCAAGCAGATCGGTAAGATATTCAGAAGGGACAGTGCCTGAGTATTCTCAGCCCGTGGCGACATCTTGGACGGCCAAGTTGCAAACTTGATTATTGAGTGGGGAAGGGGTGGGGTCGTCAGGAGTCGTAGTGTTCGAATTACTGTCATAGCTCTGGGTTAAAGTACTCTTTATCTTCGTTCCAACTGGTGTTTAAATTAATTGTAAGTTAAAATAATATGTAAATTGTTTAATATTCTACAAAATTAATCAAACTTACAACTAAAACTTAAAAGCATAATCCCCAGTATTACTCGTAATATGAGTTAACCAATCGTAAGAAAAGCAAAAACCATATATTTATATCAAAAATGTATTTTATCTCATACTAGTTGATGCCCGCGACTTCGACTAAAATCCCTCGGGAACTCTTTGATTTTCCGGGATAAAAAGTAGCCTATGTCACTCTCAAGGTCCTCAACTATATACCCATGCAAAAAATCTCGTCGATCCGTAGCCCTATTGCGACGTGATTGAAAGACAAACCAACAAACAAACACACTTTCGCATTTATAATATTAAGTATGATTTTAACATGGAAAAATAGTTATAACTGTAATAGTTAGACACATGGTGGGGGACTTTTTTGTAGATATTGATATTCTCTAGGAAACTGTAGTACATAACTTTGCTCTATTGTCAATAGCGTACGCGATATAAGGATTTTTTCACCTCTTTAATATTAGTGTAGATGTAGAAATGCGAAATGCGATGTGAAATTAAAAGTTTGTGAGGATGGATATTTGCTACTCCTTCACTCCACAACAAATGAACCGATTTGGCTGAAATTTGGAATAGAGATAGCTCATACAAAGTCGCAAGCATCATCTAGTTATTGTTATAAAGCTTTGACTACTTTACCTCTGCTCTAGTTAATAAATCATTGGTCTTTATCATTTGTACCTACTGACATAACAAAATACCTAAAAAGTTAATCATGCATGCTAAAAATATTTGGAATCTATATATATAAAAGAAAGTGGTGTTAGTTACACTATTTATAACTCAAGAACGGATGAACCGATTTGGCTGAAAATTGGTGGAGAGGTAGCTTAGAACCAGGAGACGGACATAGGATACTTTTTATCCCGTTCGACCGCGTTTCCATCAAGTCACTATAAAACGTGGTATAACAAAAACGCATCTGACATGGTAAGTATAACAAAAACGCATCTGACATGGAATAACAAAACGCAAATGACAGTGGAATAAAAAAACGTAAATGACAGCTAAACGTAATTTTGTCTTTGGTTAAGTATGGTAAAAATTTGACAATTATAAAAAGTGTTATAATAAAGCATTACTGATATTATAAATGCGAAAGTGTGTTTGTTTGTTGGTTTGTCCTTCAATCACGTCGCAACAGAACAGCGGATTGATGCGATTTTTTGCATGGGTATAGTAATGGATGTAGTAGTGGTTCCTCAGACCGGGAGAGCTACTTTTTATCTCGGATGATGATTAATGAAAGAGTTCCTGCGGGATTTTTAAAAACTAAATCCATGCGGACGAAGTCGCGGGCATCAGCTAGTATTATATAAATTTTTCCACGTCGTTATGTTCGTAAGGAATATAGTGGCTCTTTTAATTAACTATGGCATCCCAACACTCAACGCTTTTAGGCGAATTAGGAAATGAATATGTAAAGCGACACCGCCTATTCCCTTGTGGATTTTACACAAAGTTTTACAACAGCCTTAATAGTCTGGGAGTTAGCGAGCGAACTGTTCAAAGTTTTACAACAACCTTGAATAGTCTCGGAGTTAGTCAAAGTTTTGTGGTACGTTATCCCTTAAACTAATAATACCTACTCGCATAAATTAGACATACAAAATTTATGAGGAAGATGCTTGTATTATGTAAAGAAAACTCCTTCA
Organism: Oeneis ivallda; assembly: GCA_029955525.1. Classification (NCBI taxonomy): domain Eukaryota; kingdom Metazoa; phylum Arthropoda; class Insecta; order Lepidoptera; family Nymphalidae; genus Oeneis; species Oeneis ivallda. The sequence continues at coordinate 24,599,659 of JARPMR010000010.1, forward strand.
TCAATATCTACTATACGACTTTATAATTTGCACACTTAGAGCTCAAGCACAATTATATAAATACTCGAAAACACTTATGGAGCCACAGTAGGCTCCAACGCTCAACGAGAACTAACTTAAAACTAGTCAGCTGCTTGGAACGTCACGTTTTTCAATAAAGATTGTGTTTTGACTCAAACGATAAATCATTCAAGTCAAAACACACACCCTTAATTGTTAAAAGTCAAATAATATCTTATTTAATTGAAAATCATGACACTCAATCAACAAAAATCAAAACAATATCTTATTAATAAATTAAAATCATGACATTTATTTATCTGTAAGGTCTTCCACTTGGTCAGCGTATTGGACTATTGGACTATGGCCTAACCCCCTCTCATTAAGGACCCAGATAGGCCTGCGATGAGTTGAGGCAACGACGACGTCATCTACATTTATTTTCAGGTAATGTATTTTCTTCTTTTCTTTATCAAGCTATAGACCGTTGAACAAATTTCTCTTGCATGGACTTTCACAGGTCTCGGTCTTGCGCCGCCTGCATCTAGCGGCCCCCAGTGGGGGGGGGGTCTGCCAACACTGTGCTTCGTGATGCGGGATCGCCCCTCCAGCACCAAGCTCCAGCACTTCAGGACCCAAACGACCACCAGCTCTTCGACCTATGTATGCACTTACCCAGATAATAAACTTTTCAGAAGCTGGAACATCGATCCCAACATTTGAAGGATGGTAGTTTCAGATCCCACTTTACGCTTGGTTAACAATGCTTGAGGCATACTTTAAGAATAACTTTTTAACTTGAATATCCTTTGCTATACTTAATGTTAAATGAAAAAAAATAATGAAAAAAAAAACCAACTTTGAACGTAAATCCAAGTATAATGATTTTTCAAAAAGCGCTGTATCAATTTCGATAAAATTTAAATGGCACCACCTCCAACCCACCAAACAAAAAAGAATCATCAAAATCAATCCGTAATTGACGGAATAATCACGTAACAAACATAAAAAAAACATACAGTCGATTTGAGAACCTCCTTAAAAATAACTCTCGCCACCCACGTGCTCTTGTACTGTAGTGTAGTTTACACCAAGTTTCGTAACAACATAACCCTGAAGGCCTCTCGTTATTAAGTACGATGGCTCTTAAAGAAAAACCCGTTGACATTTCCCTCACGCGGGCCACTCCCCTAATGAATGCAAATTTCATCAAGCTATGCACGCAGCACACGATTACTACGAGTACGTATAACGTCGTTACTTTTTAGGGTTCCGTAGTAAACAAGGAACCCTTATAGTTTCGCCATGTCCGTCCGTCTGTCCGTCCGTCTGTCCGCGGTTTAGCTCAGAGACTATTGGTACTAGAAATCTGTAATTTGACAAGGGTATAAATATCAATCACGCCGACAAAGTGGTGAAATAAAATTTTGAGAAATAATTTTTTTTAGGATACCTCCCGTACATGTAAAGTGGGGATGAATTTTTTTTTTCTTGACTATCCCATAGTGTGGGGTATTGTTGAATAGGTCTTTCAAAAATATTGTGGGTGTGGGAACACCATTTTTCAATTCAGGGATCCGTTTGAGAAATATGATATTTTAAAGTGCTAAATTTTATTAGAGTGAAGTGTGTCCCCCCCCCCCCCCTGCCAGCTAAATGATTGTATATAGGATACGAGAAAAAATTCACAGCAGTAGTATATATAATGAATTTTAAAGGAAACCTATCACGGCTAAGTCCATTAGTCAAGGAGTTATATCTGTTTTTTAACCCCCGACGCAAAAAGAGAGGGGTGTTATAAGTTTAACGTGTCTGTCTGTGTATCTGTGTATCTGTGTATCTGTCTGTGGATCTGCGGGTCCTTTGCCAACTTTCTCAGTTTGCCTACCTTTCGAAAAGTTAGTACAATCATTCCCATTTTGGGTAATTTTTCATATATTCATACTAGTAGTTACCATGTCGCCAACTTTGACATATTTTTCTAGTATCATTCATTTTTTGCCCACTTCTTATAATCAACGCATCAAACTTCTCACTTTGCCAACTATGGGACATTAACAAACAAAAGTGAAATAAAAATTCTGAATATCATTTACCGAAAAAAATAACATGAATGTGAACTGCCTATATTTTTTGCTAAATTAAGAAATGTAATTAAAAAAAATTGTGAGCCGTTGTGGGAAGCCTGGCAGATGTGAAACATCGACATTATTTTGTAAAAGTAATATGCAGAAAAGAACAGATTGTGATAGGAACTAAATAATATGTCACTAAGTATACATATAATAATACTACTACTACCCCTACCCCTACCCCTACCCCTACCCCTACCCTGACCCCGACCCCGACCCCGACCCCGACCCCGACCCCGACCCCTACCCCTACCCCTACTCCTACCCCTACTCCTACCCCTACCCCTACCCCGACCCCTACCCCTACACCTACCCCTACCCCAACCCCGACCCCTACTCCAACCCCTACCCCGACCCCTACCCCTACAGCTACACCTACCCCTACCCCAACCCCTACCCCTACTCCGACCCCTACCCCTACCCCTACTCGTACCCCTACCCCTACCCCGGGGTAGGGGTTTATACAACCATTTAGCTGGCAGAGGGGGGGGGACTTGACTAATAAAATTTAGCACTTTCACAAACGGATCCCTGAATTGAAAAATGGTGGTCATATTTTTGAAAGACCTATTCAACGACCCCACAGTATGGGATAGACGAGAAAAAAAAATTCATCCCCACTTTACATGTAGGGGAGGTACCCTAAAAAAAATATTTTTCACAATTTTATTTACCCACTTTGTCGTCGTGATTGATATTTATACCCTTGTCAAATTACAGATTTCTAGTACCAATAGTCTCTGAGCTAAGCCGCGGACGGACAGACAGACAGACAGACAGACAGACGGACGGACGGACAGACGGACGGACATGGCGAAACTATAAGGGCATTATAACTATAAAAGCATTTCCAAAGAGGGTTGACGTCAGGCAGGCGGCCAGTCGTAAAATTTCATGCCGAATCACTTACAACATGGCTTACAAAACATGAGGAAAGAAAAATAGAAAATAAAATACAGATTTTAGAATAAAACAAAATCAAGTCAGTCAACAGAGACATCGAATAAATTATGAAAAAATTATCAGTTAATAGAGGTCACATGTCATGATTATAAAAACAGATCTTATATCAAAGTGAAACCACTTTTGTTATCGATTGTGGAAAAGGATGGCGATATGAGACACTTTTTAGCAATAAATATATTTGTTGGCAAAATGAAGGTATTAACATGAAAAAGTAAAAAAGTTGGCAAACTGAGAAAGTTGGCGACATGGTAACTAATAGTATGCATATTTGAAAAATTACCCAAAATGGGAAAGATTGTACTAACTTTTCGAAAGGTAGGCAAACTGAGAAAGTTGGCAAAGGTTCCGCAGATCGTCTGTGGTAGCGTAGCCGCCAAACGGATGAACCGATTTTCGTTTAGTTTTTTTTGTGTCATAGATAATTCTAAGTTAGGTATTACACGTATTGTAAGTTGCATATTTTGTAGTATATTATAATATTTAAACCATGGAACTCAAAATATATTCATTCAATATTCATAAATAAAATAAAAACACTATCCTAGGTCAGCAATAATATTTGTGACATGCAACTACGGAACCCTACACTGCGCGGGGCCCGACACGCACTTGGCCGGGTATTTCTAAAGAACGCAAAGAATACGATTTCCTATAACGAATGTGTGATATGGTTTCACTATGGCCCACAGTTTCGCTTGCGTAGATTCAAAGTATTAATTTCAGCGTTGTACTTTATTGTATTGTGTAATACCGAATTAAGAAAAAGCCTGAGTTAGGTAAATGAAAAAGGACCCGCCCGAAATAAGTAGATTTAGGGCCAATTTCAAAAAATTCTTTTTAAAAAAACGACTTCAAACGCCAGCGCCACTAATTTATTTTTGATTTTTTTAAAACCGCTCGACCGATTTCCGTAATACTTAAATGGAACCACTTGGGAAGTATACCCCTTCAAACAAAAAACAATTTTCCAAATTGGTTCAGGCGTCTTTGAGTAATCGGTGAACATACATTAAAAAGAAGATTCCGACGAACTGAGAACCTCCTTTTCTCAAGTCGGTTAGTAAGTCATATCCGAGCATAAACTTGATATCTTGACAGGATTTTCAATACAAAAACTGTCAGAACGCCCAATTTATTCCTCGGTAAAACGTCACTCGAAGTTGGTGAAATCGGCACTTATTACCATGCTTTTGAAGATCTATCTTTCAATGATTGCATATTATAACATGTGTTATTGTGTAACATGTACTATTGTGTTTTTCTTTTTTTTTTATTCGATGACAAGCTAGTACTTGACTGCGATCTCACCGGATGGTAAGTGACGATGCAGTCTAAGATGGTAGCGGGCTAACTTGGAAGGGGTATGGCAGTGAACATTCAACCCATACCCCTAATTGGTTTCTACACGCCATTGTCCCGGAACGCTAAATCGCTTGGCGGCACGCTTTTGACGGTAGGGTGGTAACTAGCCACGGCCAAAGCCTTCCACCAGACCAAACCAGAGACAATTCAGAAATTATAAATTCCCAAATTGACCCCGCCGGGAATCGAACCTGAGACCTCCCCGTTATAAGGCAACAGCGCTCACCACTGAACCAGAGAGGTCGTCAAGTCGTTGCGTAACATGTATTATTGTGTAAAATGTACCTTTAATACTCCATAATATATGACTCAAGCGGCGCTAGCCTGCTTAGGGAAGATAAAGTTTGTCCAATTAACACGCTTCCCGTCAACACCTGTACATCTCGTGCGGGATTAAATTGGATTTCACGTTTGTGGAAATCACGTCTTGAACCGAACAAAGTAGCTTAGATACATAGGTCTGTAATGAATTCGTATTAACTAGAAACAAGAAGCTTCTTTGTTCTGGATTATTCGGCAGAATCCCAGCGGATCTGTTTTCCCTACTAGATCTGCCCCCGATTTGATCCTCGTGATTTGTAAAAAATCAAGCGGAAACCCTTAGCTTTTTCAGGATAAAAAGTAGTCTGTCTTCAAGTTTTACAGTTACTATACCACTAGGTGATGCCCGCGACTTCGTCCGCGTGGATTTAGTTTTTAAAATCCCTCGGGAACTCTTTTATTTTCCGTGATAAAAAGTAGCCTATATCACTTTCCAGGTCCTCAAGTATACCCATGCAAAAAATCACGTCGATACGTAGCCCGTAAGGACAAATCAATAAACAAACAAACTTTCGCATTTATAATATTATTAGGGATTGTAAAAATTCAAGGTGATCGTTGTGGCGTACTGTACCTATCATGAAGAACAAACCACAAAACAATGGTTTTTCCTTCAATCACACACCAACGGAGGAACGTGTCAACCTGATTTTTAGCACAAGTATACTGGAAGACTAGATATATCAGATAATTTTTATCCTGTGAAAACAAAGGATTTACTTATGCAGAATACATAGTAAAAAATAAATCCAAGAAGACGAAGTTGTGTGTGTGTATAAAAAAAAATTAAGTGGCACTCGGAGACTGCCGCGGTAAAGCTATTGCATAGCATTTTTTTATCAACTTATGCAATTATAATATTTATGCAATATTTTTTTTTTGCATAATTAAAATTAAAAACAAACAAACAAGAAAAGCGAACTGTCACTACTTCGCGAGTGAGATTCGAACCTGTGACATCATACAAAGAAAGCGGCCCCTCGCCCACTGCGCCAAACAGAGCTAAATGTGAACCTCTGAAATGTTGAACGCTTACTGAACGAAGGTATTAGGTTTTTTTCGTTACGGAATTTCTTGATTCGGTCGCCGCGCTCAAACTGTTTGTCCTAGTTCAAAGCCCGCGATAAAAGCTATGCAATAGCTTAAAAAGGTTTATTTAAAAAACACATTTTAGTTTTAATCATAAAATTCCAACCTACCTAACCTACGCTTTATCTGGCCACTGCCGCTGTCACAAAAGAGGCAAATGTCGCAAGAACAGAACAGCTGATTGGGATTAAAGTTTGAATACGAGAGACTTAGCTCAGCTTCTGTCGGATATTTGCCTGCCTAGACTTTTTCAAAGTTTGCCTTCGCATTAAATTGGACCACCTGAACCTTATTTGGCGAAAATTTGGGAGTTGCCTCCATGTTTTCATTGTTTGTTTATCGATTTGGTAGTTTCCGTTTCGAGTCGTCGGTGAAAGACGTTACATAAGGGGTTGTATTTAGGGGCTACCTACGTAACGAGACTCCTACTTAGGGGATGAATTGATATGGTTGTGATAAAAATGGTTACGTTTTTTTCAATTACAATGCGGAACGCGAAAAAAATTGCCATACATACTAACTTTTTTCTCAATTAAAAATTTTATTTGCAGAAGGTTAGTCATATGGGTAATTAATTCGCGGCTCAAAAAACCTTTGTGGGCCTTTTATTCATAATAATTATTATGTAATTTTTGTTTGCCTGTGACAAAATGAAAAATTGAACAGCCTAAGGGCATTATGTTACGGACTTTGTTACAAAAGTGGTATTATAAGTTTCAGCAATCAATGTAAATTAAAAAAAAAAAACTAGGTGTTATCTATATTTTGGGCGTAGCAATCCGAAAGCCAGTAGGTATTTGCAAGAAACAATCAATAGTTTTTACTTATTTGAATGGTTTTTTTTTTCAATTTTGAATTCCAGAATACATGCTTTACAATAATGCTGTCCAAGATTTTTCTTTAAACCTCTGCTTATAATTTATACGCATGGATGACCTATTTCATAAAATAATTGAATTCCCTTTTTAAATTAATTGGTAAAATTGCTACTAACATTATAATGTCATTAGCCTTGTGGTTAGTACTGCAGTCTCCTATTCAGAGTGTTGCAGGTTTGATCCTGGGCACGCACCTCTAATTTTTCTAAGTTAACTGCGTTTAAGAAATTAAATATCACAAACTTTAACGGTGAAGGAACACATGGTGAGGAAACCTGCACACCTGAGAGTTCTTCATAATGTTCTCAAAGATGTGTCATCAGCATCATCATTAGCAACCCATCAACGGCTCACTACTGAGCGCAGGTCTCCTCTCAGAGAAGGGTTATGAAAGGTGGTGTGTGAAGTCTGGCAATTTGCATTGGGCCAGCATGGTGGACTATGGCCTATAACCCTTCCCTGAGAGGAGACCTGCGCTCAGTAGGAAGTCGTTGATAGGTTGCTGATGATGGTTTAAATACCATTTGATCGCCATGAATTCATGAACATAACTTTATGCATGAGTTTCAATAGAATTCCTGTATGTGCTCAGTTTACACACAAAAGAAAGCACATAATTTATCTGAAAAGTGACATAGTGCGGGGGTTACACTCGATATATTATCTAATATGCACATGAAAAAACTTCGTAAATAAATAACGCGGGAGCAACTTTGCGGTTTCGAAAAATGGAAATGACACGGTGCGGGCTTTGCCTAATGTCATGTACTGGACTTAATGCTCCACATATTTCACTTCTCTCGTCTTTTACGTTTTCGGTGTACTTTCGGGGTTGATTTTAAAAATAAAAATGGAACTAAAATAGTAAATGGAATGGTATGGATAAAAGCTTCCCTCTTGGCTGTTTAGTTTTCTATAAGGCCCAGCAATTTTTTTAATATTAAAGTCTATGTTTTAAAATTTAAATTATCATTATCAGCAACCTATCAACAGCTTAGTACTAATCAACGAGCGCAGGTCTTCTCTCAAAGCAGAGCTATAGGCAAAAGTCCACCATGTTAGCCCAACACAAAATTCCAGACTTCACAGACCTTTGAGAACGTTATAGAAAACTCAGGCACACTCAGACAAATAGGAAACCTGCAAGAGGTTTCCTGTCTATGTTTTCCTTCACCGTTGAAGCATGTGATAAAATCAATCGATAAACGCAGATAACTGCAAAAAAGTCAGAGGTTGACAGGAATCAGACTAAAGTCAAAGGTCAGATAGACGTTAGACAAACTACAGAAAGGAGTCAGACAGAGGCTAGATGAGTTGAGTTGATGAGGAGATTCCGCTTTCTGGACCGGTGTTAGAGTCATGACGTGTCATAAGAGCCACATACAAGTTGGCCTATAATTTTAATATTTTTTTAATAGAATAGAATAGAATAAAATAGAAATATTTTTTATTCAAATAAACTTTTACAAGTGCTTTTGAATAGTCGATGAATCTACCACTGGTTCGGAATAGACTTCAGACATACGAGAGACATACGACAGACAGACGTCAAACAGACGACAGATAGATGTTAGACTCACATAAAACAGAGGACAGAAAGATGACAGATAGAATAAAAAAATAAACTGACGTTCTTTACTAGCAGCCGTGGTTGAAGCCTTCTATCGGAGCAGATTTAAACTAATGACTGTAACAGCTATTTAAACGATTAAGGGTGAGCTAGGATACCAAACGTCACAGATTTTTATCCATTGCACTGCTGTTACTTGCTTCTAGGACAACACATTATATTAAAAAGAAAAGTTGTGAGCCATCACGGGACGCCTGGCCGATGTGAAACATCGAATTACATACATACTGTGGACAACAGTCGGTTAGACCCGCCGCTATAGATGTTTCACATCAAAAATATGAAATTAATATGAATTTAAAAGAATCCCCTTTACAAACGTTCAACCATTACTACCAAGCACCACCTTTCAATTTCCCACGGCCTACCTTTTGATAACATTAAGAGAATAATCTTCACTTGCAATATTAATAACCCTTTACGTCTCTTGCTACTCAAGTTAAAGTTTCGACGCACCAATGCATTAAAATTTCACCTGTACCCTTCTTAATGACTGGCAAAGTTAGGCAATTTCCTCCGGGACTATCAGGCTATCTTTGAAATTAATTGAAACGCTTACGGTATTATTTATTCTCTTTCACGTTATCGCGTTTCCTTCGCGGTATCTTGGAGATTATAATTCTAAGATACTGTCTAAAACAGGGCAATAAAGTGTTCCAATTATTACATCAAAGGAAATTTTCTGCGGATCAAATTAATGATCTTCCTTGATCTTAAATCTTAAAATGATCTTAAAAACATAAGAAAAAGGGTTCCGTACTTCCAAACAACTGTACTGGTATTTATTCAAACTTTCCGTCAACTGCTCATAGACGTTAAATACAGACAGTGATAGTCAATGTGTTAATTGTGAGTGAATAAAAATTGATAAAATGATTAAATAATAATATAATAAACATGAGTAGTTTATGATCTGATGAGATGAAAATATAATTATATAATTATATTATAATATTATAATATATATATATATATATATCCAAAACAAAGTACACAACCAAAACAAGGTAACCAAATAAGAAGAACGATTTATCTTGTAAATAGAAAATAAACTAACCAGAGCTCAAGACACGATAGATTAACTATTTTCGAAATAAATGACTTAAACGAGCTCGTAAAAGATAAAACGCAGGAACTATTCGCACAATCCCAATAATACATAACGTTTAGCACATAATACCCCATTACGTATTCGCAGAGTCATGCAATGACGGAATGTTGGGGGAATATTACATTAAAGGGAGTATTCGATCAATGTGCATTTTTTTGGTTCATTTACCACGGGCCATACGTTCTGTTCGGCTCGCATTACCTTATGGCGTAAGTCAAAAGCGATTCATAAAAACCTAGTGAAAACTGCGACAGATCACCTGCCTGAAATAAAGCTCTGAAGCTCTAGTATGGCATATCCTTCGTATAAATATGTATTGTAGATGCAAAACTGCCCATTCTAACATATACCGTGAAACGAATATGGTAAAAGATTCCGACGAATTGATAAGTTCCTCCTTTTTTGAAGTCGGTTAAAAACTAAATGCGGAGATGAGGTTGGCCCGCTTGCAGAGACGCCGGATTAGGTTTAACCCAGGAATAAAGTAAAGCTTTATACGAAATCTATCAGCTAACTCTGGCAGCTAACTCTTCCGGCGTTTCTGCAAGCGGGCCTACGTATAACCAAACAACACGAGAAAGAGTGTGTGTATAATAGAGGAGATTCCATTATGATACACCATGACGTTGAAAAAGTTGCGGTTAACGAAAATGGCTAATTGTGCTAGTATGAATTGTCTATTTATATTTGCAGATGCTTACATAAATGTTTAAACCATTTGCTTAATGATCCACGCAATCCGCTAAAGTTTCAAAACTTACACCGAACCGTTAATGTTCGGTTTATGTAAATATTATGAGAGTTTAACTATTCAGTTATTCACTTAGCGTCAGCTCTCTTAGGCTGTCTTTTTGTATCGCAAGTGGAAAATACTTCTCTTTTTCTTTTGCTCTGAGTTAAATTGTTTTTTGTCGTGCCGTCCAACTTTTCTAAGTCGATTTAAAATGTGCTTAAAACGATTAATTCCATTCAACATTTCAGTTTCGCGCCTAAATTGAATTTGAATTACGAGTTTTACTTCTGTATAAAAAATTTTTTGTAACCAAAATCGACTTAATTTAATGGTTTTCATTTATGATATTACAGAAGAAGGCAAGTTCATAAGAAAGTTCAGGTTCGCTCTGCGAGCAATGGGGAGAGCTATATGCTCGAAGTATTCCTGCGAGATCAAATCAGAATTGAGGAGATCATAGCTCATCGAGCCGCGAAACTGAAGTGGAAATGGGCGGTCAACATAGTTCGAAGAGCTGATGGTCTTTGGGGTCCCAAGGTGCTGGCGTGGCGACCCCGCACCGGGAAGCACAGTGCTGGCAGACCCCAACTGAGGTGGACCGACGACATCAAACGAAACGATTAAGTATATTGTAAAAGTATTTTGAAAAGAGCAACTGCCGAGTTTCTTGCTGGTTCTTCTCGGCAGGAACGGCATTCCGAACCAGTGGTAGACTCATCGACGATTCAAAAGCTCTTGTAAAAAAGTTTATTTGAAGAAAAAACATTTCTATTCTATTCTATAAATCTACTTTGTGATCGTGATTTCGTCATTTGGAATTTTGCTTATCTAACGTTACCCAAATATTAGTTGATGATTAGCATCAACAAACAGTTTTGGGGAAGTCATAATAATGTATTCCTGGCAAATTCGTTCTAATGAACTGTTCGTTGTATCCAGAACGTAATCAACGTCAGTTTATTCAACAGTAAGAGTGGATTGTGCTACCCCTAATTCATTATGAGCTTCTGCTCGATGAATTTTGTATTGAATCATTAAAATAATGGATGAAATAGATGAATTCGCGTTACGTATACCGCGTAGATTGAAGCGTATAGCCTTTATCTCTCAGGAAATATGGGCTATATTGCAATAAAAATAATGCTGTATTGGTTAGTCCACCGTGCCTAATCCGTGTTCGCTCGTCCGCGAAGCGTAAAGCTCATAAACAATAATTTAATGCCAATTGCCGATGGGAGTTTAGAAAACCGTTTTATAACAATTTCATATATCGAACTGGTAAATCTGTTCCGAACAGTTTATTTATTTTATTTATTTATTTCTTATGAACTACCAACATGAATACATGACAACTTTCAATTACTCGTAAATATAGTTACGGGCTAAAATGGTAAACAGTCATGTAACCTGATTTACAGGTAGTTACATCATGTATTGAATTATAAAGTCTTACACATCTAACAAGTAACTATGATAAATTAAGTATTTTAAATTTAAAAGATAGTTTGTCCCTAAAAAGATCAGTGGAGCTACCCTTAAGTGAGTATTCTTTATATAATCTACTAAACCTAGGTATAAGAGAATGACGACCCAGATTGGTTTTGTTGATTCGGTGAGTAAACAGAGGGACAGGATATCGTGGTATACGAGAGGGCACCTCGAAAGATATTCGGCTCAGCAATTCTGAGTTATCCTTATCCATGGTTCCGTTAACATCATAACATCGTTTAGTAGCATCTATAGGTAGGTACTATTATATTGTTATTGAATGACTAGCATTGGCCTGTGACATGGTCCACACGAAATTCCCTTGGGATATTTTTAAAAGTCCAAATTAAAATTTATAATAATTATTATCTTCTACTTCTTCGTCAATCGATAGACGACCACTGCTACACAAAAGTCTCTTGCATTGACTTCCACAGGGCTCGGTCTTACGTCACCTAAATCCAGCGGCTCCCTGAGACTCGTTTGATGTCATCGGTCCACCTAGTGGGGGGTTTGCGCTTCCCGGTGTGGAGTCACCACTCCAGCACCTTGGGACGCCAACGACCATCAGCTCTCCAAACTATGTGCCCGTTTCCACTTTAGTTTCGCGACTCGCCGAGTTATGTCGCTGAGCTAAAATTATTATAGTAGGTAAGGATAAAATTATTTTAATATAACGGATCACCAGAAGTAAATTATACTCCAATTCTGTAATTCAAATCCTCTTTCGCTATAGTGGGTCTTGGTGGTTTTGAGTTTTTCTTTATTGGATGACAAGAAAGTGACGGTACCGAGAATCCAACTTTTGACATCTCACTATGAGCCGAGGAGGTCGTCTCAAAGCATCGATAAAATATAGGTAATATAGGTTCCCCCAAGATAATATAGAGGTACCTATACGTTGGTCTACACTGAGCTCTACACTGGCTAACTCGTAGAGGTTGCAGCGAGCAAAACTTAATAATGTCACCGACAAACAGACGTCGCGAAACAAGAGAGCAGGTACATAATCTAGTTACCAAGCACGCGTTAAGCACATAGGTGACTAGACTAGACCAAATTAAGCCTTGGCCGGTTCGGAGCCTTGCAACAAGCGATTAATCTGCGAAGCTGTATTTAATACTAGCTGATGCCCGCAACTTGGTATTGATTTTCCAAAATAAAAAGTAGCCTTTGTCACTCTCCAGGTCCTCAGATAAACCCAAATCCAAATTAACGTAAATTCATATCTCTTTTGCAGCGTGATGGAAGGATAAATCAAAAACCACCAATCAAATACACTTTCGCATTTATAATAATATTAGTAAGGTTTTTATACATATATTTTTTTTAAAGAATATCAGGCAAGTTGAAGTTGACTAATATTCTCCTCTCCTCTCCAAATAAGCGGAAAGCTTGTGTTAGGAGTGGGTACGACAATAGTGCAACGGGTGGGATTCGAACCTGCGACCTTTCAGTTTTCAGTACCTTTAACCGTTGGGCTATTGAGGCTTACTTACTACTTACTTACTTATTACTACCCAGCCGTTGATTGTAGCTTTGACTGGCTTAACAGAGTTACAAGGGTGTTGACAACGCCAAATTGTTACTTGGGTATAATAATTAATTATTATTGTTAGTACGCGACGAGACGAGAGTTGGATTGAGCATAATTGATGCATGTGGGGTCGGTGCACCTAGCTCGACATCACCTGCGTACTTGCTTTTTGTTATTAAGCTATTGCATAGCTTTTATCGCGGGCTTTGAACTAGGACAAAAAGTTTGAGCGCGGCGACCGAATTAAGAAATTCCGTAACGAAAAAACCTAACACCGTCGTTCAGCAAGCGTTCAATATTTTAGAGGTTCTCAAGTAGCTCTATTTGGTGCAGTGAGCTAGCGGCCGCTTTCTTTACCGTATGGTGTATGATGTCGCAGGTTTGAATGTCACTCGCGAAGTAGTGACAGTTCGCTTTTCTTGTTTGTTTGTTTTTTAAATTTTTTTTGCATAATTTTCATTATGCACAAAAAAATATTGCATAAATATTATAATTGCATAAGTTGATAAAAAATGCTGTGCAATAGCTTTACCGCGGCAGTCCCCGAGTGCCTTTAATTTTTTTTTCATACTACAGAAGTAACTTGATAGCTATGGTAATGTGAAATCGACTTGGCTTACCAGAGAAAACCTAGAAATGGCGTTTTTTCGTCTTGTAAACCTACAAAAAAACATGGAAATCAGTTAAAAACAATATAACAACGAACACAATGGAGGCAGTAGGTATTATTTAATAATTCCACATTATTTTGAAGAGAAATTGAAACAAAATAGTATTTCTAGCATAAAAACAAACAAAAAATCAGCCAAGTGCGAGTCGGGCCTTGCTCTTTTAGGGTTCCGTTAAAAAAATTTACATAAAAATATTTCCATGTACCCATGGAAATATTTTATTTAATTTTTTTAATTTAATTTAATTTTTATTATTTGTTGTTGTAGCGGCAATAGAAATACACAATCTGTGAAAATTTCAACTGCCTACCTATTACGGTTACCGAGATACAGCCCGCTGACAGACGGACGGACGGACGGACGGACGGACAGCGTAGGCTTAGTAATAGGGTCCCGTTGGTACCCTTTGGGGACGGAACCCTAAAAATTAAGGGGCACTAGGGGACTGCCGCGGTAAAGCTATTGCATAGCATAGCATTTTTATCCACTTATGCAATTATAATATTTATGCAATTTTTTTTTTTTGCATAATAACAATTATGCAAAAATATAATTAAAAAACAAACAAACAAGAAAAGCGCACTGTCACTACTTCGCGCGTAAGATTTGAACCTGCGACATCATACACCATACGCTAAAGAAAGCGGCCGCTTTCCCACTGCGCCGAACAGAGCTAAAACTGTTTGTCCTAGTTCAAAGCCCGCGATAAAAGCTATGCAATAGCTTAATAGCTAACAAAGAACACAATGATTTCTGATTATTAAAAACGTAAAATATTCATAAAGTATATACTTATGAATATACATTTTAAACTATTCAGACGAACATAAAGCGAGCTGTGTAGAGTAGCTGATGTGTCAAGGCATCTTGGTAAGCGTGGCCACATTTAATTGCGTGTACATACGACTTTTAAGGAATTAATATTGCGAAATGTTGAACGCTATTACAGTGGCCCAACGCAAATTCTCAGTCAAACACGTCCCGCTCTCGTCTACGGCGGCTACCTTGCGAAACTCGCTTCCTTGCCCGGATTAACTCGAATTAAGATCTTTGTTACATATCCATGTTGTCTATATTGCCTGCGATGTAAACAGAGGGGAAAGTCGCCGGTAAAATGATACCCGGAATGACAACTCGAGGTGACGATGGAAACAAAATCAAATCCTACTATACTACTTCCTACTAATCCTTCATCTAATACAAGTCTTTTTAAAAGTATCTAAATTACGTGTCACGTTGTTTGTCCGCGATGGACTCCTAAACTACTTAACCGATTTTGATGAAACTTCGTAACTATCTGTAATTTGGTCCAACTTGAAAGATAGTTAATATAATAATAACTTGATAGTTATATAATAACTTGATAGTTTTTTTGTTTTATTTATATAGATAAGTTGGCGGTACGAAGTTCGCTGGGTCAGCTAGTAGACTATAAATGTGAAAGTTTGTGAGGATATATGGATGGATGTCTGTTACTCTTTCACGCCACAACGAATGGACCGATTTGGATGAAATTTAGAATGGAGATAGCTCATACCCAGAATTAATACATAGTATACTTTTTATTCCAAAAAATTACAGAATTTTTGCGGAAATTAAAAAAACCTTAATCGTCATCATCATCTAGTAAAGAATAATATAATCAATTATAATATAATCAATTATGGAAATTAATAAATATGCTGAAATAAAAACTTTTGTTTTTATCTCAACTGATTCATTACATTGAGATTCTCAACAGTATTCATCTCAACTGATTGCCGGACCACTTTTGGGCATAAATAAGTCTCCTTTTAAAGAGAAGAGTTTAGTATACCATAATAACCAAGTATGAATTGGTAGACATAGATTTTACATTCTTAAACTTATTACACAAATTGTCCTTAAAATCAAAGATTAAAACGCCTCTTAAGTGAATTTATTTTTTGTTCTGTTTAGAACACGACATTAAGCCGTTGTAATTAAAATATTGCATGTTAATGAAACATAACAAAAAATTGACAAAATAATATTGTAAGTAACAAAAAAATCGTGGAGATTTTGTTTGGTAAAAGCTAGTTTAACTTCAACAGCGTGTCGTGTGATGCGGGTTGTTGCGTTCCCTAAAATATGGTTGAGCGAAGCAATGGCTGGGTCATGCGTCATGCTCGTGAACGGGTGCCACCAGCGGCAATGGGGCTACTTTCTGTCTGCCCGTCTTGACATGTGTTGAATTATAATTAGAAATAATTACGTATGCTTTTGTGGACCTTTCCCTCATTGTGGAAACTCTGCATACATAGAATATCTGTTAAGTATATTGTAAAAGTATTTTGAAAAGAGCAACTGCCGAGTTTCTTGCTGGTTCTTCTCGGCAGGAACGGCATTCCGAACCAGTGGTAGACTCATTGACGATTCAAAAGTACTTGTAAAAGTTTATTTGAATAAAAAACATTTCTATTCTATTCTATTCTATTCTATTCTATTCTATTCTATTCTACAGCGATTGCTTTATTGCAATGGCGGATAGTGATGCGTTTCTGCAGCACAGCGCGATAATCCTCGTATTATCCAACTCCTCCTATCCTCGGATAATCATTTATTGGGCTTGGGTCGATCACACATCATCGATATTTAATTTCGATAAAAAATCCCTAGATATAAAAAAGTAACAAGGAATCTACCTACTTATCAATAGTGATATTTTATTCAATATTATCTCTCTTAAAATCTCTATATATATCAACATACTTTAGTAAGGAAGGTTTAGTTTGATAAACCTAATATTATATTGCTTTTCTAAACATATATAGTGCCAATGTTTGGACATAATATTTTCATCATAGAATTTTTGGTCACAGAAACAAAGTTTCGATAGTAAATAAACTCAGCTGTTGCCTATCAGTCTATGGAAAACACTAGACTCTAGAGTACAGATCAACTTATCTGTTTAGGTGACGGGAGCGTTAAGTATTGCTAGAAAAGCAAGGAAATGGGTATTGCATTTTCATTAAATTGTACGTCACTCGCACTAGAAAGAACTGACAGCAGCAAAGACCAAACACTTGGACTTCTTACAATAGGGGTCTTGGTTACAATTTTGTCTAAACAGATAAGTTTGTGGTACTGTACTTTGTTCAAGAGGACAGAACGAAGAGGAAAATATTATTTTAACCAGCCCATCCCTATTATTTCATCGTCATCATCATCATTAAGAACCCATCAACGGCTCACTACTGAGCGCAGGTCTCCTCTCAGAAAAGGGTTATAGGCCATGGTCCACCACGCTGGCCCAATGCGAATTGGCGGACTTCACACACCTTCAAGAACATTATGAAGAACTCTCAGGTGTGCAGGTTTCCTCACGATGTTTTCCTTCACCGTTGAAGCAAGTGATATTTAATTGCTTAAACGCACTTGACTCCGAAAAATCAGAGGTACCCGGGATCGAACCTGCGACCCCCCGAATAGGAGACCAAAGTCCTAACCACGAGGCTATCACTGCTTCATCCCTATTATTTATTTGAATGCAATAGCGCGGTCAGCGGGACCAATGATAGCTTTGTATGGAATTATTGAAAGCGGGCCGCGCGAACGGACCCGTCACCGAATGCTGCCTGAATTATTTATCGTAGGCTGAGCGCGCTATAACGACACTGTTTTGTTTAAAGCTATCCATTAATGGAGATTATGTTTTTATCATAGTTTTATTTTTCACTAGCTTTTGCGCGCGACTTCGTTCGTGTGCAGTAATGTTTTTAAAAGCCCCGTGGTAACCCCCTATTTTGCCAAGGTAAAAGGTAGCCTATGTCACACCAATTTCCATACCAAATAAATAATATGACCAAAAATACCTTTACTATACCCATGCAAAAAATGAGATCAATTCGTGTTCCGTTGCTGCGTGATTGAAGAACAAACCAACAATCACACATTTTCGCATCATACTTAACACTAATTAATATTATAAAGGCAAGTTTGTTTGTATCTATGTTAGTTATTACTCTTTCACGCAAAAACATCTGGACGGATTTGGCTGAAATTTGGAATGGATATAGATTAAAACTTGGATTAACACATAGGCGTACATATACATACTATATATCCCGAAAAATTGAAGAATTCCCACGGGAATCAAGAAACCTTAATCCACGCGGACGAAGTCGCGGGCATAATCGCCTTAGTTTATAATATTAGCAAGGAATGTGGATGCAGAAAAAACGGATCTGCCGGAAACGGAAAACAAGAATCGTTTCCTGATAACGTAACTACGGATAGTGTGTCATAGAAAAAGAACTGAACAAAAGGGGAAGTATTATATTCAAGGAAAATACTGTTTCGAAATTCGGAGTGTGCTTTTGGGCTTTTAAACTCGTCCTACGAACGATATCTTGGCAAAGTTTCAGCTACCCAGTTTCATAAAGGCATTCGAAGGGCGCTGCGGATGTATGGAATCATCTTTTTGTTATATTTCGTAACAACTAGAGATTGTCGCAAAGCGACGAAAGCAAGATATAGAATAGAATAGAATAGAATAGAAATGTTTTTTATTCAAATAAACTTTTTTACGTTTACGTGAAATCAATAATTTGAATTTGAATTTGAATTTGTGTCCACATAAATAAGTTATGACATTTGCTGCTTGCTGTTGGATAAGGCATTGGTCAATAAAGTTTTATTCATTTATTTATTTATTTATTTACCCCAAGAGTAGCATCGCGTTTCACTACTATACCACGAGGAAACCAATAAGACTTTATTAAGATTGCCATACCCCTTTCTCGTAAACCCGCTTCCATGTTACTCAAAACTAGTTTCTAAATAAATAAATAAATAAACTTTATTTCCAGAGCTAAACAAAGGTAAGACAAATATTCTCATATAAAATAGTAGGAAAATACTCGTAAATATAAGAAATGCCATCCAATAAGGTGTCAGGTGTTCAAGCGAGCCGTATCCTTTACAACGCGAAACAATCGCATGAATTCTTTATAAAGTCTACCAGGTGTCCTGGCTATCGATTCGTGGAAGTAATTTTACGATAGGATTCACAACAGTATAATGTGGGTGTCAATATGTACGAGATTGTTTTGTCTCTTTTGTCTTTTTAAAGTAAAAATGTTTGGATAAAACAATATTGCTCTGGCTGTCTCATTTTTGTACTAGACCATACAATTATAATGACGAAGCATCCATCTATAATCTATATCAACCCATCACCAGCCCACTATACTGCCCTCGTAACTGAAAATTACTTCAGGACAGTAACTTCAGTTACTGGATAACTGAAGTTACTGTGTTTGCAATTAGCCTCAATAGCCCAACGGTTAAAGGTGCAGACTAAAAACTGAAAGGTCGCAGGCTCGAATCCCACCCGTTGCACTATTGTCGTACCCACTCCTAACACAAGCTTTCCGCTTATTTGGAGGGGAGAGGAGAATATTAGTCAAGCTCAACTTCTGATATTCTTTAAAAAAAAGTATTGCTAGCCTGAAATAAAATTACGAGGGCAGTTTAGGGTAATTTTCTCCTTGAATGAGACAGGTTTAGGCCATAGTCCATCTCGCTGGTGGAGTGCGGATTGGGATACTTCACACACCTTTGAGAACACTATGTTGAAATATTAAGCATTCAGGTTTCCTCACGATGTTTTCCTTCACCGCTAAATGAAGTGATAATGCACTTAACTCTGAAAAGTCAGATATGCGTATCTGGGGTCAAACCCCGGCCCCCTGAATCATATAAATAAAAAACTAAAAAAAAATGTTCTGTGAGCGCACTAAATAATTAAGAAATGATTGACTTCCACACATGAAAAAAATCCTACCTAACCATGCAAAAAAAAACTATACCTACCCATGCAAAAAATCACGTCGATTCGTAGCTCTGTTGCGGCGTGATCGAAGGACAAACCAACAAACAAACACACTTTCACATTTATAATATTAGTATGATAAAAAAATATCTAAATTATTTATTTCTTGTAGATCAACCTCGTTTGACACGTCGAGACTATCACCGGTTTGGAATGCAGATTCTGCTGAGAAGAGCCGGCAAGAAGCTCAGCAATTAAAAAAATAACAATCAATCTTCTCACTTGACCAGTGAGGTAAACTATGGCCTACCTTCCCTTCCCTTCTCATTCGAGTGGTATCCTGAGCCCATGAGTGGACCGACAATGGTTTGTGATGAATGAATGAATATATAAGGGTTATAGGCCATAGTCCACGCTGGCCCAATGCGAATTGGCGGACTTCACACACCTTCGAGAACATTATGAAAAACTCTCAGATGTGCAGGTTTCCTCACGATGTTTTCCTTCACCGTTGAAGCAAGTGATATTGCTTAAACGCACTTGACTCCGAAAAGTTAGAGGTGCGTAATGAATATAATAGTACGTTTTGTGGAAATGTCATATTCTATTCTAACAAAGATGCACGGGTTAAATCAGCTTGCCATCCAGCTGCCCACAAGATAGTATAAAAACTTATTACAATGTAATAGCTACTTATTAATATTGTAAAATGATTATTTTGAAAAGAGCAACTGCTGAGTTTATTGCCGGCTCTTCTCAGCAGAATCCGCTTTCCGAACCGGTGGTAGAATCTTGACGTGTCATAAGAGCCACAGGTTGGCCTACATGAAATAAATAATTTTGAATTTGAATTTGAATTCAAGCTTAATTAAAAACAACTTTAATCTCAGCAGCAGTACGTACCCTACTTGTGATATTCTTGAAAACTTTTGGCGTCACTTTCTTTGTTTTGCATCTTGTTACATTTCGTAATCACTGAGATATCTCGTGATGAGATCGAGCGATACGTGTAGGAGAAGGCAAAGGAAATGCATTTTGTGTCTGAGGAAATCGCAATTTTACCAATACAATTTTAAATGAAGTTTTCTCCTTTCTGGTAAATTGTAACAAGATCGCTTAGATATCGCAAGCTAAGATATTTTAGAAGTTCGTTGGGTTCTTTATCCAAGTTTCTTCTTGGGACCTTTCTTTTCTCAGATAGTTGGAAAATATATAAAATATTATATTGGTAATGTTATATACACCTTTTTAGGGTTCCGTAGTAACAAGGAACCCTTATAGTTTCGCCATGTCCGTCCCTCTGTCCGTCCATCCGTCCATCCGTCCGTGGTTTAGCTCAGAGACTATTGGTACTAGAAAACTGTAATTTGACAAGGGTATAAATATTAATCACGCCAACAAAGTGGGGAAATAATATTTTGAAAAATAAACTCTACGTAAAGTGGGGGCTGAATCTTTTTTTCGTCTATCCCACAGTGTGGGAGTCATTGAATAAGTCTTGCAAAAATTTTGTAAGTGTGGAAACACCATTTTTCGATTAACGGTTTCGTTTGTGAAATATGATATTTTTAATTGCTAAATTTTATTATAGTCAAATGTCCCCCACATCTGCCAGCTAAATGGCTGTTTATAGGATACCCGAAAAAATTCACAGCAGCAGTATATATAAAGAATTTTATAGGAAAACTATCACGGCTAAGTAGGGTTCATAAGTTAAGGTGTTATGTCTGTTTTTTCTAGGTTAGGTATTACAAGTAGTGCAAGTTGCATATTTTGTAGTATATTATTGTATTTAAACCATGGAACTCAAAATATATTCAATATTAATAAATAAAATAAAAGCACTAATCTAGGTCAGCAATAATATTTTTGTGACTTGCAACTACGGAAACCTACACTGCCCGACATGCACTTGGCCGGTTTTATTTTAGGTTGATATTTCTTTAATCCCTATAGCTAACAGTTCTCATGCGTTCCATTAATAAATAGTTAAGTATTTGTGTTATGGTGCCAAAGAAATTTTTTGTTCCCCGAGGGGCGTTATTTTGAATTCAGAGCGAAGTGAAGGATTCTAAAGAAGAACGAATCCTGAGCGGAGCGAGGAATTCAATATACGCCGCCCGAGAACAAAATATTTTGGCCCCGAATGACACACACTATTTTTCATCATTACCTATGAGAAAAAGCTAGGAGTATCAACCTACCATGTATAGACATTATCTATACGTATATTGGAAGTTTAAATAAAACACAAATAAATTTTTATGAAATATTTAAACATTAATATTTATGTTGGATACAGTATGGGCGTATATTATCCGATCGACAAATTGATCACGTGACTTATCGAAGACAACAGCTTCTCAAACATTTTTGAATTTCGAACGGAATGAGTGATTGACAGGTTTCTGCAACGAACGCAGTAGTAATAAACACATACTAAGGTACAAAGGCGGACCAATCAGAAGAGAGAAATGAAAAGTCCCATGGGGTAAAAATTAAATTTTGCTCCCGCAATCCTCTGAAGCCAATATTCGTTTTTCGAATAGGTATGATGAAAAAGATCTTTCCGCATACGTTGATAGCAACATGATAATATTTTCGGCCGATTGGTCTGCTACATTATCTGAGGAGATCATTGTGTGTAGCACTTCTTTCCCCAAGGGGGCTTAAGCTTTTTGTTGAGGTATCTAGGAGCTAAGATAAAAAGCATTCCGAAGGCGGTCCTCCTTCGCAAGGCATTATCTCTGCAAACAAAACAAAACTCGTTTGACCGCGTCTTGTGAATTAACAAAATGAGATTTTGTATACTGCATCTTGGGTAGCAAGGACTTAAGAGAGACATGTTGGAAATTAACTTTAAACTTTGTTTTTGATTAGATTAAACATGTAGAGAGTGTAAAATAATAATACCTATAAGGTGTTTTGATTACCTCTCTGACATCTTTGTGAATGCTGTGGTTGGGTTTTATGAGAAGGAGGATTCAAATCTGCGAGGTTTGATTTCTAGCTGACCACCAATAATAAAATATAAATATAGATCACATGTCAAGCACTAACTGATTATTTATTAAACTAAAACTACCTAATATTTTCTCGAAAGGCCACAACAAACCACGAACATAGATATTATAAGTTTTTTGAAGTGAAAACTTCTTTAGGCACGTTGAGCACTTTTTTGGGTGAGCAAAAAACATGGATTTCGCGAAATCGTCACCGTCACCATCGTCACCTGGAGATTTCAGTAAGCGTACAACATTTTAGAGGTTCTCAAGCAACCTGAGCAAGCAAAAAGCAATGCGCTTTACAGCATTCGGAAAGCAGCCGCCTTCCTTACCGTTTAATGTATGATGTCGCAGGTTCGAATCTCACTCACGAAACGTGACAGTGCGCTTTTTTTTAATTATTTTTATTTTTATACTTTTTTTTTTTTGGAGTTTACTCCTTAAGAATCGATTTTCATATATAAGGCGTCCGGTATGAGAAAAATTCGAGGAGTAAAATCTACTTATGAATGACCTCGTTACGTTTTTCACAACGATGCAAATTTCTACCCTAACATTGAGTAATTAAGGTTGGTTTTCGCTTGACTACTTATGAATGACCTCGTTACGTTTTTTCACAACGATGCAAATTTCTACCCTAACGTTGAGTAAATAAGGTTGGTTTTCGCTTGAGTCCGAATGCGAAAGAGCTTTCGCTTCGGGAAGCCGAGCGCGTACCGATCGGGTCCGAGCGGCGCCGAGACGCAGCGAGCGCCGCGAATGCATTACGACGTTGTAAGGAGTAAACTCCAGTCGTGCGTCGGTCGGAGCTGACACACACACTTTTTTTTATTTGTTTTTAATTATTAGCAAATCTAGTTTTCACTTCTATCGGCAGTCCCTGTGACTGCCAATTTTTTTTTTCATTTAGTTTGACTCAGTATTCACAATCACCTTGTGTAATCACAGCCTCCATAATTCTAAGCAAGATGCATAAATCCGCCATCTCATGATGGTACGGGTGATGTGATGCGCCAGGCGTATAATAGACGCCGATAAATTTCCGTCTAGACTGGAATCTTACAAGAACGGTAGCAGACACTAAGATCAAATTCTAAATAAGTATTTCGTGCCCAAATCCTAATCCATAAATGTTATAATATTTGACAAGTAGAACAGTTACAAATTTATAATATTATACTATACTATACTAATGGTATAAATGCGAGGTGTATCTATTTGTTGGTTGGTTGGTTTGGCCTTCAATCACGCTGCAACAGAGCTACGGATCGACGTGATTTTTTGCATGGATATAGTTGAGGACCTGGAGACTGACATAGGCTTTTTATCGCGGAAGATCAAAGAGAAAAGAAAGACTTTAAACACTAAATCCACATGAACGAAGTCGTGGGCATCAGCTAGTAAATAATATGATGAAGAACTTTAATTAAACTTACTCATTTTAACGTGAAAAATTCTTAAAACTTTATCAAATTTTAATCAAAATCTATTCAGGACTTGAGATATTAAGCGCTTTTAATCATACAATAACTTTTCTCAATAATTAAGGCCAAAATCTATAGATGGCACTCGCATTGAGCTCAGAATATAGACAAAAATAAAACGAGAGAGATATAATAAATGCTAATTGTACAATAAAAATACAACTAAAAAAATAAAAAACAGTAACAAGAGAAAAATACTGCTTCTTCCGCCCAAAGAACTTGTATGTTTTAGCGCAGTTCAAAAACATGAAATCTAAGCATGAAACTTTTATTACCAACCTCATTCAACCCTTGAGGGTTAAGTTCATACAATCCTATCTCGATAGGCTTTATACGGGTACTTCTTGAGATAATTGGTAATTAGCTAGTGAGTGGTGGTGGAATATGGCTAGTATATTGCTTAAATGCTATATAGGAAGATATTATATACAATCATAATATATAATACTAGTAGGGCGCGTGGGTGCGCGGCCCGCAAGCGGACCGCGGTTTTTCTATCGTCAAGTGGACTTTCAGGTCCTGATCATTTTCTATCAAATAACCGCTCTTCCATCTTGTATACTCTCCGAGATAGACACCGACGAAGTCTGTATGGCCGCCATCTTGAATACGCCATTTTGAATTTTTTCAGCTCACTGCCAATTGCATGAGGTTTTGAGTATTTTTTGTTTGAGCATCTCCCACCTATCTTCAATACCCTGGCCGTGCTCCTCACCCACCTTCCAAACCCTCGATCATCATATGTCATCATGTGTCATACTGAAAATACTTCAATAAAAAAAATCTTGAAAAGGAACCGTATCAAAGTCTTGCATGATTCCCGGCTTCTAGTCTCTTCAATATTCGCCATATATTTTGTATGAAGAAAAAAAAATTCCGCCATCTTGGATTTTTTTTCTATTCATCAAATAGACCTTTGGGTTCTGATCATCTTTTGCCCAGAAACCACTCTTCCATCTTTTATACTCCCCGAGATAGACACCGACGAAATTTGTATGGCGGCCATCTTTTTTCCGCCATTTTGAATATTTTTTCAGCTCACTGCGAATTGGATGAGGTTTCGAGTGACATTTGTTCGAGCACCCCCCACCTATCTTCGATACCCTGGCCGTGCTCTTCACCCGTCTCCGAAATCCTCAATCATCAGCTCTCTCCATATTTTTCCTCCGAATGAATTTTTTTCCTCTATACGAAACCATCGGTGAAAAAAAAATTTTTCATACAAAATTTTACAGGAGAGGTGATCAATGAGTGAGTGAATCAGTCAGTGAATCAGTGAATCAGCCCCAGCAGCTATATATATATTAACTAGCATTTGCTCGGTGCGCGAGCTGCTAAAGCAGCTCGCGGGAAGTGTTTTACTAAAAGTAAGGCGCGTGGGTGCGCGGCCCGCTAAAGCGGACCGCGATTGTTCGGCTTTATTTATTTCGCTCGGTGCGCGAGCTGCTAAAGCAGCTCGCGGGAAGTGTTATTGCTACAAGTAGGGCGCGTGGGTGCGCGGCCCGCTAAAGCGGACCGCGATTGTTCGGCTTTATTTATTTCGCTCGGTGCGCGAGCTGCTAAAGCAGCTCGCGGGAAGTGTTATTGCTACAATTAGGGCGCGTGGGTGCGCGGCCCGCTAAAGCGGACCGCGATTTTTTTACTCATCAAGTAGACCTTCGGATTCTGGTCATCTTTTGCCAAAAAATTTGTTCGAGCACACCCCACCTATCTGCAATAACCTGGCCGTGCTCCTCATTCACAAAAGAAAAAGAAAAAAAAATGAAAAAAAAGAAAAAAAAAAAATGTAAAATGAAAAAAAAGAAAAAGAAAAAAAGCCCTATGAACCTATCAAAATCAATGTCTTGCATAGTTCCCAACTTCTAGTCCCTTCAATATTCCCCATACATTTTGTATGTAAAAAAAAAAATCCGCCATCTTGAATTTTTTTCCTACTCACCAGGTAGACCTCCGGGTTGTGATCACCTTTTGTCGAGAAACCGCTCCTCCATCTTTTATAGTCTCCGAGAGAGAGACGGACAAAATTTGCCGCCATTTTTTTTCCGCCATTTTGGAATTTTTTTTCAACTCACTGGCAACTGCTCGAGGTTTCGAATGACATTTGGTCGAGCACCCTCCACCTATCTTCTATACCCTGGCCGTGCCCCTCGCCCGTCTCCGAACTCCTCACTCATCAGCTCTCTCCACCTTTCTCCGAGTCACATTCTTTGAGCTCTATACGACACCATGGGTGAAAAAAATTTTTTTCATACAAAATTTTACAGGAGAGGGGTGGAAATTTGAGACGTCACAGCTCGGCCGCCATCTTGTTTTTTTAATTTTTTTCACTTTTTCTGTTAATCGTTTACTAATTTCTACAATAATCCAAAATTTCAAAGAAATCGGTTGGAAAACAAAAGAGTTGCAAGATTCACGTCGGCCGCCATCTTGTTTTTCCGAAATGTCATAATTTTTCCCCACTCGAATCCCCCACCCGAACATATCTCCCGAACATCATTATATCGTTTTATGTCTCTTTCTAGGAGAACAATTATGTCAATGAGTCAGTGAGTGAATCAGTGAATCAGTGAGTGGTAATCGAGCTATATATATTATAACTAGCGTTTGCTCGGTGCGCGAGCTGCTAAAGCAGCTCGCGGGAAGTGTTATTAATAAAAGTAAGGCGCGTGGGTGCGCGGCCCGCTAAAGCGGACCGCGATTGTTCGGCTTTATTTATTTCGCTCGGTGCGCGAGCTGCTAAAGCAGCTCGCGGGAAGTGTTATTACTACAAGTAGGGCGCGTGGGTGCGCGGCCCGCTAAAGCGGACCGCGATTTTTTTACTCGTCAAGTAGACCTTCGGATTCTGGTCATCTTTTGCCAAAAAATTTGTTCGAGCACACCCCACCTATCTGCAATAACCTGGCCGTGCTCCTCATTCACAAAAGAAAAAAAAAAAGAAAAAAAGCAAATGTAAAATGAAAAAAAAGAAAAAGAAAAAAAGCCCTATGAACCTATCAAAATCAATGTCTTGCATAGTTCCCAACTTCTAGTCCCTTCAATATTCCCCATACATTTTGTATGGAGAAAAAAAAATCCGCCATCTTGAATTTTTTTCCTACTCACCAGGTAGACCTCCGGGTTTTGATCATCTTTTGTCGAGAAACCGCTCCTCCATCTTTTATAGTCTCCGAGAGAGAGACGGACAAAATTTGCCGCCATTTTTTTTCCGCCATTTTGGAATTTTTTTTCAACTCACTGGCAACTGCTCGAGGTTTCGAATGACATTTGGTCGAGCACCCTCCACCTATCTTCTATACCCTGGCCGTGCCCCTCGCCCGTCTCCGAACTCCTCACTCATCAGCTCTCTCCACCTTTCTCCGAGTCACATTCTTTGAGCTCTACACGACACCATGGGTGGAAAAAAATTTTTTCATACAAAATTTTACAGGAGAGGGGTCGGAAATTTGGGACGTCACAGCTCGGCCGCCATCTTGTTTTTTTAATTTTTTTCTCTTTTTCTGTTAATCGTTTACTAATTCCTACAATAATCCAAAATTTCAAAGAAATCGGTTGGAAAACAAAAGAGTTGCAAGAATCACGTCGGCCGCCATCTTGTTTTTCCGAAATGTCATAATTTTTCCCCACTCGAATCCCCCACCCGGACATATCTCCCCTACATCATTATATCGATTTCCGTCTCCTTCTAGGAGAACAACCCTGTCAATCAGTGAGTGAGTGAGTGAATCAGTGAGTGGTAATCGAGCTATATATATTATAACTAGCGTTTGCTCGGTGCGCGAGCTGCTAAAGCAGCTCGCGGGAAGTGTAATTGCTCCAAGTAGGGCGCGTGGGTGCGCGGCCCGCTAAAGTGGACCGCGATTGTTCGGCTTTATTTATTTCACTCGGTGCGCGAGCTGCTAAAGCAGCTCGCGGGAAGTGTTATTGCTACAAGTAGGGCGCGTGGGTGCGCGGCCCGCTAAAGCGGACCGCGATTGTTCGGCTTTATTTATTTCGCTCGGTGCGCGAGCTGCTAAAGCAGCTCGCGGGAAGTGTTATTACTACAAGTAGGGCGCGTGGGTGCGCGGCCCGCTAAAGCGGACCGCGATTTATTTACTCTTCAAGTAGACCTTCGGATTCTGGTCATCTTTTGCCAAAAAATTTGTTCGAACACACCCCACCTATCTGCAATAACCTGGCCGTGCTCCTCATTCACAAAAGAAAAAGAAAAAAAAGAAAAAAAAAAGAAAAAAAAGAAAAAAAGCAAATATAAAATGAAAAAAAAAGAAAAAGAAAAAAAGCCCTATGAACCTATCAAAATCAATGTCTTGCATAGTTCCCAACTTCTAATCCCTTCAATATTCCCCATACATTTTGTATGGAAAAAAAATAAATCCGCCATCTTGAATTTTTTTCCTACTCACCAGGTAGACCTCCGGGTTGTGATCATCTTTTGTCGAGAAACCGCTCCTCCATCTTTTATAGTCTCCGAGAGAGAGACGGACAAAATTTGCCGCCATTTTTTTTCCGCCATTTTGGAATTTTTTTTCAACTCACTGGCAACTGCTCGAGGTTTCGAATGACATTTGGTCGAGCACCCTCCACCTATCTTCTATACCCTGGCCGTGCCCCTCGCTCGTCTCCGAACCCCTCACTCATCAGCTCTCTCCACCTTTCTCCTAGTCATATTCTTTGAGCTCTATACGACACCATGGGTAAAAAAATTTTTTTTCATACAAAATTTTACAGGAGAGGGGTCGGAAATTTGAGACGTCACAGCTCGGCCGCCATCTTGTTTTTTTAATTTTTTTCACTTTTTCTGTTAATCGTTTACTAATTCCTACAATAATCCAAAATTTCAAAGAAATCGGTTGGAAAACTAAAGAGTTGCAAGATTCACGTCGGCCGCCATCTTGTTTTTCCGAAATGTCATAATTTTCCCCAACTCGAATCCCCCACCCGGACATATCTCCCCTACATCATTATATCGATTTCCGTCTCCTTCTAGGAGAACAACCCTGTCAATGAGTGAGTGAGTGAATCAGTGAGTGAGTGGTAATCGAGCTATATATATTATAATTACTAGCGTTTGCTCGGTGCGCGAGCTGCTAAAGCAGCTCGCGGGAAGTGTTATTGCTACAAGTAGGGCGCGTGGGTGCGCGGCCCGCTAAAGCGGACCGCGATTGTTCGGCTTTATTTATTTCGCTCGGTGCGCGAGCTGCTAAAGCAGCTCGCGGGAAGTGTTATTACTACAAGTAGGGCGCGTGGGTGCGCGGCCCGCTAAAGCGGACCGCGATTTTTTTACTCATCAAGTAGACCTTCGGATTCTGGTCATCTTTTGCCAAAAAATTTGTTCGAGCACACCCCACCTATCTGCAATAACCTGGCCGTGCTCCTCATTCACAAAAGAAAAAGAAAAAAAAAGAAAAAAAAAAAGAAAAAAAAAAGAAAAAAAGCAAATGTAAAATGAAAAAAAAGAAAAAGAAAAAAAGCCCTATGAACCTATCAAAATCAATGTCTTGCATAGTTCCCAACTTCTAGTCCCTTCAATATTCCCCATACATTTTGTATGTAAAAAAAAAAATCCGCCATCTTGAATTTTTTTCCTACTCACCAGGTAGACCTCCGGGTTGTGATCACCTTTTGTCGAGAAACCGCTCCTCCATCTTTTATAGTCTCCGAGAGAGAGACGGACAAAATTTGCCGCCATTTTTTTTCCGCCATTTTGGAATTTTTTTTCAACTCACTGGCAACTGCTCGAGGTTTCGAATGACATTTGGTCGAGCACCCTCCACCTATCTTGTATACCCTGGCCGTGCCTCTCGCCCGTCTCCGAACTCCTCACTCACCAGCTCTCGCCACCTTTCTCCGAGTCACTTTCTTTGAGCTCTATACGACACCATGGGTGAAAAAAATTTTTTTCATACAAAATTTTACAGGAGAGGGGTCGGAAATTTGAGACGTCACAGCTCGGCCGCCATCTTGTTTTTTTAATTTTTTTCACTTTTTCTGTTAATCGTTTACTAATTTCTACAATAATCCAAAATTTCAAAGAAATCGGTTGGAAAACAAAAGAGTTGCAAGATTCACGTCGGCCGCCATCTTGTTTTTCCGAAATGTCATAATTTTCCCCAACTCGAATCCCCCACCTGGACATATCTCCCCTACATCATTATATCGATTTCCGTCTCCTTCTAGGAGAACAACCCTGTCAATGAGTGAGTGAGTGAGTGAGTGAGTGTGTCAGTGGTAATCGAGCTATATATATTATAACTAGCGTTTGCTCGGTGCGCGAGCTGCTAAAGCAGCTCGCGGGAAGTGTTTTACTAAAAGTAAGGCGCTTGGGTGCGCGGCCCGCTAAAGCGGACCGCGATTGTTCGGCTTTATTTATTTCGCTCGGTGCGCGAGCTGCTAAAGCAGCTCGCGGGAAGTGTTATTGCTACAAGTAGGGCGCGTGGATGCGCGGCCCGCTAAAGCGGACCGCGATTGTTCGGCTTTATTTATTTCGCTCGGTGCGCGAGCTGCTAAAGCAGCTCGCGGGAAGGGTTATTACTACAAGTAGGGCGCGTGGTTGCGCGGCCCGCTAAAGCGGACCGCGATTTTTTTACTTAACAAGTAGACCTTCGGATTCTGGTCATCTTTTGCCAAAAAATTTGTTCGAGCACACCCCACCTATCTGCAATAACCTGGCCGTGCTCCTAATTCACAAAAGAAAAAGAAAAAAATTAAAAACAAAATAAAAAAAAAGAAAAAAAAACAAATGTAAAATGAAAAAAAGAAAAAGAAAAAAAGCCCTATGAACCTATCAAAATCAATGTCTTGCATAGTTCCCAACTTCTAGTCCCTTCAATATTCCCCATACATTTTGTATGGGGAAAAAAAAAATCCGCCATCTTGAATTTTTTTCCCACTCACCAGGTAGACCTCCGGGTTTTGATCATCTTTTGTCGAGAAACCGCTCCTCCATCT
Source organism: Oeneis ivallda (assembly GCA_029955525.1). NCBI lineage: Eukaryota > Metazoa > Arthropoda > Insecta > Lepidoptera > Nymphalidae > Oeneis > Oeneis ivallda. Next base: position 24,630,805 of record JARPMR010000010.1, read on the forward strand.
TTTATAGTCTCCGAGAGAGAGACGGACAAAATTTGCCGCCATTTTTTTTCCGCCATTTTGGAATTTTTTTTCAACTCACTGGCAACTGCTCGAGGTTTCGAATGACATTTGGTCGAGCACCCTCCACCTATGTACTATACCCTGGCCGTGCCCCTCGCCCGTCTCCGAACTCCTCACTCATCAGCTCTCGCCACCTTTCTCCGAGTCACATTCTTTGAGCTCTATACGACACCATGGGTGAAAAAAATTTTTTTCATACAAAATTTTACAGGAGAGGGGTGGAAATTTGAGACGTCACAGCTCGGCCGCCATCTTGTTTTTTTAATTTTTTTCACTTTTTCTGTTAATCGTTTACTAATTTTTACAATAATCCAAAATTTCAAAGAAATCGGTTGGAAAACAAAAGAGTTGCAAGATTCACGTCGGCCGCCATCTTGTTTTTCCGAAATGTCATAATTTTTCCCCACTCGAATCCCCCACCCGAACATATCTCCCGTACATCATTTTATCGTTTTTTGTCTCTTTCTAGGAGAACAATTATGTCAATCAGTGAGTCAGTCAGTCAGTGGTAATCGAGCTATATATATTATAATATCAGTCGTAGACGCGCAAGCTGCAGCCGGACTAAGTTATGACATAACTAGAATATAGTGGCTATTAAATTGAATTCAATTTGTACTGTGAGTCTGTGACCTACTAAGTTATACAATAGCTTTATACTTAAGATACCAGTAATTAATCCTGTATATTAATATTCTTATCAAATTTTGATTGACGCGTACCAGTTATAGTAGTACCTAAGTTTTTAACCGACTTCAAAGAAGGAGGAGGTTCTCAATTCGTCGGAATCTTTTTTTTATATTTTTATTTATATATGTTCACCGATTACAGTACCCGGCGATGTATATTGCACATCGGCCTTTGGAATAAAACGCTATTTCTATTCTATTGCAAGGAAAGCTAGCCAGAAATTCACGCAGTAATTACTGAAATCTCTTCACAATCGGCGAGCACATCACGTAACATATATAAAAAAGATGCAGTCGAACTGTGAAAAGAATAGAATAGCGTTTTATTCCAAAGGCCGATGTGCAATATATATATATCGCCGGGTACTGTACTCGAAGAAGCCTGAACCGATTTGAAAAATTCTTTTTTTGTTTCAAAGTGTATACTTCCCAAGTAGTCCCATTGAAATTTTATCGAAACCGGTCGAGCAGTTTTTAAAATATCAACAATAAATAATATACTTTGTAGTGGCGCGGGTGTTTGAAGTCGGTTTTATTATAATTTAATATTAATATAAAATAGATTTTAAAAAAACCGACTTCAAACAAAATTAATAAATTAAAACACTGAAACTGTTTTTGTCAATAATTTATCTTCCTTTAGACATATGTCACCATCATGGACAGAATAGAGTCTTAATATTACTTAACGCATTAAGTTGAGCTATAAATTTCCAACTTTATTCTATCAGAAGAAACGGTGACACAAATGCACCTACTGAGTTCATTGCATTTGCCAATTTAAAAACAAACTTTCCGTAACCCCATTTTCGGTAATACGTTCGTATATAATACAGTAGACTACTTAAAGAGAAAAGAAGCGAGTTAATGTATTTTAAACTCTATTTTAAAGTATTAAGGGCCATTGTTTTATAGAATTTGTTACTGATTGGGACACTGTACCTAATAGCTTAGCTGGCAGTGAACCAGGTTTGAATCGTGCAAGAAAAATGGTGGGAAATCTGACACGCCTTCGCACGTGGTATTCGAGATAGATTGATATTGAAATCAAAGATGAACAGTTCCATAGAAATCCTCTTTAAAGGTACTTTAAAGAGGACTGCTGTGTCTAAAAATAGTTGCTACAGTCAGTATGAATGACGGTTGCCAATCCCCTCTGATAGGCTGAATTTATAGCGTTCTTGGTGCATCAATGCATTTCAACCAATAACGAGAGAGTACCAGCAAATCAGAAGGGATCGCAGTTGTCACACTGTAGAACTTTTTACAAAATTTTATTTAACTTGCAATGTTTGTATGTATGTTTAGGTCAAATCTTGCAAGACGAATTGGAACCACTTACCGGTTTCCGATCGAACTGAAATTTTGCATGTATATGTAAATCGGATGACAATGCAATATTATTGGAACATGGAGCTGATCTGATAATGGATCTGGAAGATAGCTATCGGAACTCTGTAATAAAAAGACGTAACCCCATTGAGTTTGGGCTCGTTTGATTAATCTTGATAAGTACTTTGGTTCTAGATGATATCTAGGTTCTGATGATGGAGCTGGAAGGCGGCTATAGGAACTCTGTAATTAAACGATGTAACCCCAGACGAAATGACGATGAACGATTTTGGGCTCATTTGATTCGTCTTGACAAGTACTCTGATTCCAGACGATATCCAGATTCTGATGATGTAGCCAGCTACTAAAAGCTTGTTTTTTTAAATAAAATTTTTAATTTTCATTTTTAGGGTTCCGTACCCAAAGGGTACCAACGGGACCCTATTACTAAGCCTACGCTGTCCGTCCGTCCGTCCGTCCGTCCGTCCGTCCGTCCGTCTGTCAGCGGGCTGTATCTCGTAAACCGTAATAGATAGACAGATGAAATTTTCACATATTATGTATTTTTATTGGCGCTATAACAACAAATAATAAAAATTAAATTAAATTAAAAAAATTAAATTAAAATCTTTCCATGGGTAAGTGAAAATATTTTAATTTAATTTTTTTTAACGGAACCCTAAAAGAGCGAGGCCTGACTCGCACTTGGCCGATTTTTTTTAATAATCCCACGGCTAGTTTGAACTTATAACCTTTCAGATAAAAGTTTGCCTTTTCTGTGCATAGTCTGAACTTAACTCTACTCGGCTCTTTGAACCATGTGCCCCATCGCACTTCAGCTTGATATATCTAATAGACAGAAAAGATTATACTCACGTGCATTCTTCCTCTCAATCTTTCACTCTTGAAAGAATGGCCATATCTTTTGAATTGAGTTTGATATCATTCTTTGTTAGTTTCCGTATTTCTGAATCGCATTATGCTCCTCCACTTATGATTAAATTTTAGTTCCATTTTCCGAGTAACCACCTTGACTAAATCTACTCTATCAAGTAGGTGAACATCTTCATGCTCTTTTTCTTTCCGCCGTTTTACTATAGCACCTAACTCAGTTCGCTATTCAGGAGATTTGGCTGATGATCTTCAGAATATCTTCACTCGTAGGTATTCTTACTATTATCCTTACCACCAATATTTATAAATCTAAAAGTTAGTTGGTATATTGGTTTGTCTTTTAATCGCGAAGTAACGAATTAACGTGATTTTTTGCATGAGTATAGTTGAAGACTTGAAAGTGACATAGGCTTTTTATCTCGGAAAATCAAAGAGTTCCCACGTGATTTTTATAAACTAAATCCAGACGGACAAAATCACAGGCATAAGCTAGTAAAAATATTTTTCAAAGTTTAGCGTATTATCCATACTTTAGGTGTAGGTAGGTATATCTAGGGGTGTACTATATCAACGTGGAGCTGGCACGCCTTCGCACGTGGTCTCCGGGCGGACGCAAAAACCACGTGTACTTTTGTTTCAAAGGATAAGTTGGCTAGAGTACAGAATGATAGGGAGCGCTGAGTAGAATGTTGAAACGCTTAAGATATTGTGTTTTATTTATTGGATCTCAGAAAACGAGGAAAAGAGTAATACTTATCTAAAAATGAATTTTATAATTTTAATTTATAGAGTAGGTAATAAAGAGTCACTATTTGTATTTCGACACTTATGGGTAAGTAGCTGATGCCCGCGACTTCGTTCGCGTGGATTTAGTTTTTAAAATCCCTCGGGAACTCTGATTTCCTAGTTTAAAATTGGCCTATGTCACTCTCCAGGTCCTCAATTATACCCTTGCAAAAAATCACGTCGATACGTATCCCTGTTGCGGCGTGATCGAAGGATAAACCAACAAACCAACAAACCAACAAACAAACACTCTTTCCCATTTATAATATTAGTAAGTAAGGAATATTAATAAGGATAATAGTCAAATATTGGATAGAAGCAGGCGTTACTTTGCGGAAGTCCATGATTAGCAAGAAAAGGTTAGAATTATTTTGCTATAATCCGCCAACAGAAAAAATCTGTATAACTTTTACACTACTCTCGACACTACTCTCTTGTCTAGGACAATACATCATTGTAAAGTCGACATCTCCTGAGGATGCTCCGGTGTCGGGGCGAAACGTGCGTCGAGAGTAGTGTAAAAGACAGATTTTTTCTGTTGGCGGATTATAGCAAAATAATTCTAACCTTTTCTTGCTAGGATAATAGTCTCTTATTCTTGAACGGCTTCGAACACGTTTCCCGACGTGAGAATGAGTCGACCTTGCTCCATAATATGCAGGGCAAAGTGGAGGGCACCAGAGGGTGAGGAAGGTCGCCCATACAATGGATAGAAAAATTAAGTCTGCTGTGGGTGGTCTATTTCCCAAGTGTACCAGGCTGTCGGCCAGCAGAGAGAAATGGCGAATGCTCGTGAGGCGAATCACATCTGCCACTAAAGATGTTACTTTGTGATGACCACGACCGCTCTGATTGACACATCAAGATCAGCTCAGTAGTTAAGGAGCTACGGTGGAACATATTGTGTAAACAGACACACACGTGGGTACATAGGTACATAGGCTGCTTAAATCATAAACCTTCCTTTTTAACCGACTTCAAAAAAGGAGGAGGTTCTCAATTCTGCGGAATCTTTTTTATTTTTTATGTATTTTAACTGGACGAAGACGACTCAATCGATTTGGAAAATTATTTTTTTGTTTCAAAGGGTATTCTTTCCAGGTGGCTTCATTTAAATTTTATCATAATCGGTCGAGCTTTTTTAGAAAATCAACAATAAATTCTATACTTTGTAGTGGCGCGGGCGTTTGAAGTAGGTTTTACAAAGAAATTTTTACAATAGATTATGGCTTTACCATCCATCCATCATCCATCCATCAGCCTGTATTCTTCCACTGCTGGACATGGGCCTTTCCGAGAGCGCGCCACCAAACACGGTCCGCCTTCCTCATCCACCCCCATCCATAAAAATTATGCAAAAAAATAATTAAAAAAAAAACAAACAAGAAAAGCGCACTGTCACTACTTCGCGAGTGAGATTAGAACCTGCGACATCATACACCATACGGTAAAGAAAGCAGCCGCTCGGCCACTGCGCTAAACAGATCTCCTTGTGAATCTCTAAAATGTTGAACGCTTACTGAACGACGGTGTTAGGTTTATTTTCGTTACGGAATTTCTTGATTCGGTCGCCGCGCTCAAACTGTTTGTCCTAGTTCAAAGCTCGCGATAAAAGCTATGCAATAGCTTAATAATAAGCGTAATATTTATAGAGTTTAATGCCATCCGAATTCAGTTAAACTCTGTAAACAAATGTCATATAAATCCATACAGCCGCGTACACCGAGACTAGCTGCACCGCGCCGGCTGCCGGCTGGTCGCAGCTTAGAAGTCCATAAATCACTGCCGCGCTGAAATCCGCGCGGCGAAACCGACATGTGTTACACCATGCCGGGCTTTGCTCGTCTCTTGAATGCCAGATCATTTAGATGCGATGGATACACGAGTATTTTTTGGAACGAAATTCCTTATCGCGCGTTGCGAAAGGGGGCTAGACGGAAAAAATTAAGACCAAAAGTTGTAACGACACTTTATACATTTTTGATGACCTAAAAAATATCTTATTTGATAATTTCAACGAGTTGTGCATCGCTCCCGTGGCGCAATTGTCTCGCGTGCGGCTGTTAACCGAAAGATTGGTGGTTCGAGCCCACCCGGGGGCGCGCAATTTTATTTTCATTTTTTATTTCATAAAATTATTTTAATTTTAATATTTTATAAAATCGATATTTAGGCTTCCCTTGGGTCATTTTGATTTTTATCGATAAAAAAATCATGATAAAAAATGTATACCCGAATAATTATTTTCTTTATAAGTACCTCGAATAGAACTTGAAATTAATATTTTTATAATAATAACATCGTTCCTATCTGGTGTCCCACGACACCACACGACTTTTTTTATATATTAAAGCGGTAATAGTCTGGTAGTTAAGACTCCACCTTCCTGCTCAGGTTTCTGGGGTTCAAATCCCAGACACGTATTTCAAATTTTCGGAGTTATGTGCATTTAAGCCAGTCAAATATCACTTGCTTTAACGGTGAAGGAAAAAAAATCACCAGCCATTGGGCTGAGAGTTCCATAATCTTCTCAAATGGTGTGTGACCTTTACCAAAAAGCACTGGACTGGAAAGTGGTGGACTATAAAGCCCTTCTTATTTTGAGAGAAGAACTATGCCTAGTAGGGTGCCAAAGGTGCCAAAGTTAGTTGGTTTAAATATTACGCACCTAGTTAAACCTAGGATTATTAAAATAGGACAAGCAGAGTACAAACTAGAAATCATTAAAATGGTACAATAAATACTAATTGATTTTGATAGATGTGCAGGTTTCTTTAAGATTTTTGCCTACAACGTTAAAGCAAATGACATTCAATTACTTGAAATGCTATTTAGAGAAAAATTAATATTCCTTTGCTACACAGAATAAATCTATTAAGAGTGGGTGTGCGCTCGTTAACAGTAAACAGATTTGATTTTTACAGTAGTAGATCAAGTTTCAATTATCCGAAAAAAAACACGCAAGAATTACATCATACTGCCAAGGGACGTATCTGGGCAAAAACATAAAATGATGAAATTTGTTCGATAATAAAAAATCGCGAAGTTAGGTCTAATTTTTAACCAATATTCATTTATTTTCAATGTGTTGCATATTACAGAGCCAAAATTTTTACATTAAATTCCGATTGATATTATCAAGAGAGTAGCCTAGCGAATTGAAAAGAAAATGAATATTTTACGAGTTACAAAGTATTTTGGCACTTACTACATTCCTATTCCGCGCAAAACGCTTTCTTTTGTCCCGCCTCACATGAGGTTGTGGCTATGTTTTATCTCATCGCGAAATCTGATTTTTTTTTTCGGGTTTACACGCGCTCTTAACACTCGACGTACGTTTCACTCCGATTCCGATTCGCAGTTGCAAAATTTTTTTTAAGCTATTGCATAGCTTTTATCGCGGGCTTTGAGCGCGGCGACCGAATCAAGAAATTCCGTAACGAAAATAAACCTAACACTGTCGTTTCAGTTCGGCAGACTTCGGCACGGTGTTTGAGTGCTTGCGACTAGAAAATGCTATGCAATAGCTTTACCGCGGCAGTCCCCGAGTGCCACACGTATTTTTTTTCATATGCACCATTAACTCGGAAAAGTTTTATAACTTTTCTGAACCCACTTCTCGTGTCATTAGGATTCGAACCGCGGGTCTCTCGATAAGAAGTCCGTAGTCTTAACCGCTAGGCTATCTATCACCACTGTGTAGTGTATCCTGCTCTAATTTGCGGCATAAATCCACGTCTCGTGCACGTAACGAAGACGCGTCGCTGCGGCCGCAGAGTAGACGTCCATAAATCCACCCCTCGACTGGAATCCAGAGCCGGCTGGAATACCGACCGGTTGACCTCAGATTTCCTTCTACGACACGTAGCACGTAGGCAGGTAATTCATTGCGCTAGTTATTGAAATGTATTGCTTACCCTGCCAATAATAATAATCACTACTACTACTTTTTTGTTAGGTACCCTACAAAAAGCGAGGTACAGCTCAAGTACCTCGCATATACATACCTAATACAATGTTATTGTAATTAATAATATTCGTGATTTGAATGTATCAGCTCTTCAGTCTTCTGCATAAAAATTTTAATAGGGGATATTTAGCCTGTAAGTTAGTTAAATAATTAAGATAGTGTACGCTAGTTAACGTTACATGTAATAGTTCATGACAATAAAGAATTAATAAAATAAATAAATAATAATCACTACTAATTATAAGTGCAAGTGTGTGTGTTTGTTGGTTTGTCCTTCAGTCACGCCGAAACAAACATTTTTTACCCGGAAAATCAAAGATTCCCGAAAGATTTTAAGAACTAAATCCACGCGAACGAAGTCGCGTCGCTAGTCTATCAATAAAAGACTGCCAATAGAAATCTGAGTTTCTTGCCGGCTTTTGTCAGCAGAATCTGCATTCCTAACCGGTGGTAGAGTCTCGACGTGCCATAAGAGCCACAGGTTGGCCTACGTGAAATAAATAATTAGGAATATTTGAATTTTATAAGTAAAACAAAATGAGCTCTCACAATTATTATCCTACGAATAAACATCCCAAAAATCGTGAAATGAGAGTTTCTTCATTTATGAACGAACACGCAAAATACTAATTTTCATGGATAAAATTTGGACGCAATTTTAAAATATCCGTCCTAAATGGGTGCCTACGTCATTATAGGAATATCGTAAAATCGTCAAAATTTCATGTTCTTGAAGATAAATCTCAAGAGCATGAGCTAACTGACTAACTAACCCTGAACCTAGAAACACTAGGATTTGTATGAAAGACCATTTGCATATTGTTTGTATGGAGCAACGTTTGAACGTTTCTTGTCCATTTTTTATTTGGTACTTGTTTTTGTAGAAAATAAATAATTAAAAACCCACAAAAATTTCTAGACCCAGTAGCTTGGGCTGTACATACATACATAAGTCAATGTGTCAGTTAATCTTTTATACTTACTCGTTTAGTATTCGTATATATCTTTACTAATATTATAAATGTGAAAGTGTGTTTGTTTGTTGGTTCGTCCTTCAATCACACGGCAACAGGGCTACGGATCGACGTGATTTTTTGCATGGGTATAGTTGAGGACCTGTAGAGTGACATGGGCTCTTTTTATACCGGAAAATCAAAGAGTTCCCGAGGGATTTTAAAAACTAAATCCACGCGGACGAAGTCGCGGGCATCAGCTAGTAATACATATTTATTACGAGAATGCCTCATCTTTATATGGCCTTATTCCGTAGCAACGATGGAATGAATCTAATTCCTGGTATATCTATGAGACGCGTCACTCGGCAGGGTAGACGCCCGTAAATCTCTGCCTAGACTAGACCATGTGACACAGCGGACATGTTATAGCAGTGGCTGCATTTCGGCTGTGCTACGCTACGCAGGTCACGCTTGGTTTGTTCCCTCCGAATAATTCAATTCCAGCAGATGCCTTCTTCGCCCAAGTGGATTTAGGTTATTTTTTTTAAGCCATTGCATAGCTTTTATCGCGGGCTTTGAACTAGGACAAGCAGTTTGAGCGCGGCAACCGAATCAAGAAATTCCGTAACGAAAATAAACCTAACACCGTCGTTCAGTAAGCGTTGAACATTTTAGAGGTTCATATTTAGCTCTGTTTGGCGCAGTGGGAAAGCGGCCTCTTTCTTTAGATGTCGCAGGTTCGAATCTTACTCGCGAAGTAGTGACAGTTCGCTTTTCTTATTTGTTTGTTTTTTTTATATAAAAAAAATATTGCATAAATATTATAATATACAATACTATATTAAACCTAAATTTAATTCTAATATAAAAACTAAAATAAAAACTAATTAAAATCTAAAACCCCATCCAAGCCACCGCAGTGTGGCATAGTACCCAAGATGCTGACAGCATTACCTCTTTGGATGGCCAAGCTAATCCTTTGGCCAAGGTAGCTGCCAGCTCTTGGATCCCCGGTAGACTCGATCACTCTTTTTGATATCTCTAAAAAAAGTGCGCGAGCCTCCGGGCCCCACGGCCCCAGGGTCTCTACACCAAAAGGCGCAAATATGAAACCACTGTCAAGTTTTTCATATTTGCGCCTCTTAGCCTGTTCGGCGTTAGTAGCCGCTGCACCCGCCACAGAGGAGGTCGCATGGATGTGGGAAGCAGCTAGAGTATCTACACAGGTGGCATCCCACACAAGCGACCTCCCTGTCCTCCAAGGAACAAGCGTCATACCATCAGGTCTCTTGCCATCACTACGTGCCAAACCAATAGGTTCTAATACAGCTGGCACGTGAGCAGTAGCAAGAGACCTGCGGATGATGTCGTTGAGGGCATTGTGGCGGGAGAAGCGACCAGCGCTCTTCGAACAGGAGAGCCCGTGATGACCGTAAGTGTCGACGCGGTCACCGCAGTGGCAACTGTGAGGCTGGGTTATTTTGGCGCCAAGCCTAAGACCAACTACCACTGCAAGAGTGGCGTGGTCTAAAAGAGATTAGCAGAAGGGATAGCATGGAGCCAGTGTCCGGATTCTTTCGCAGAGACAGCGAGAAGACGAGCACGGTCTTTAGAATTTGCTTGCATTAACATTGCGTCGAAAGTTTTTTTACAAATAATTTCATCCCACTGTCTCTGGGAAGGAAGAGAAACCGGCAATTGATTTGGGCTAATCGCTGACCATCCATTTCTTGCCTCTGCCAAGTACGACACCTCAATTGATTTTTATAATAATAACATCGTTCCTATCTGGTGTCCCACGACACCACACGACTTTTTTTATATATTAAAGCGGTAATAGTCTGGTAGTTAAGACTCCACCTTCCTGCTCAGGTTTCTGGGGTTCAAATCCCAGACACGTATTTCAAATTTTCGGAGTTATGTGCATTTAAGCCAGTCAAATATCACTTGCTTTAACGGTGAAGGAAGGGCAAAGACTGGGATATAATTTTTTCAAAGAGAGTGTGTGTACTATAAGCAGAGGAAAGAAAAGCTGGCAGAGAGACACTAGAAATTTTGCGGATATTATAATTGCATAAGTTGATAAAAAATGCTATGCAATAGCTTTACCGCGGCAGTCACCGAGTGCCACTTAATTTTTTTTTATTCGATGACAAGCTAGTCCTTGACTGCGATCTCACCTGATGGTAAGTGACGATGCAGTCTAAGATGGTAGCAGGCTAACTTGGAAGGGTACGTCAGTATTATAAGGTCTGTGGAAGGGGTATGGCAGTGAACATTCAACCCATACCCCTAATTAAATTCTACACGTCATCGCGCCGGAACGCTAAATTGCTTGGCGGCACATCTTTGACGGTAGGGTGGTAACTAGCCACGGCCAAAGCCTCCCATCAGACCATACCAGTGACAATTCAGAAATCATAAATTCCCAAATTGACCCCGCCGGGAATCGAACCCGGGACCTCCCAGTTATAAGACCACTGAGCCAAGGAGGTCGTCAAAATCCTTACTTAATATTATTCAAATGCAAAAGTGTGTTTCTTATTTGGTTTGTCTTTTAATCACGCAGCAATGGAGCAACAGATCGACGTAATTTCTTGCATGGGTATAGTTAAGTTTATTGATCTGGTGAGTGTTGGATGACCCTAAAGCCGTGACACTTACCTACCGCCAAAGACTTTAAGGGCTGCTTGCAGAGACGCCGGGTTAGGCTTTACCCAGGAATACAGTAATTTTGACGGAAGCTTTATAGGAAATCTGTCAAAGAACTCTGGGTTAAAAGGATAACCCGGCGTTTCTGCAAACGGGTCTAATAGGAGTAAAAAAGTCGTTAATTTAATTTAGAGATTGTGCACAAGCGATAAATCTACCATTAAAACCCTGACATCATACTAATGTATTATTATAAATACGAAAGTGATGTTTGTTTATTGGTTTGTCCATCAATCACACTGCAACAAAGCTACGGATCGACGTGATTTTTTGCATAAGTAAAGTCGAGGACCTGGAGAGTGACATAGGCTACTTTTTATCCCTGAAAATCAAAGTTCCCGAGGGATTATAAAAACTAAATCCACGCGGACGAAGTCGCGGGCATCAGCTAGTTTCTTACTAAGGCAACTGATCAAAAACTTTAGGAAATAAGTTAAAAAATAAGGCCGGTGAAAATCTTAGTCAATAAAATAAAAAGACGCATAAATTATCTTAAGCTGCAATTTTATCGCCCATAGATAACAAACAACATCTGTTACGTTGCAGCGAGCATTGTCATGACTTCCGAAATGGTATAATATGGAAATAAATATCCTGTCAGTGCAATATGGACATTATGCAAACAAGAACTGTAAAAATATATTTGGATAATTTTTATTCTGATAGCTTTTTAAGCTATTGCATAGCTTTTATCGCGGGCTTTGAGCGCGGCGACCGAATCAAGAAATTCCGTAACGAAAATTAACCTAACACCGTCGTTCTTACTGAACGACGGTGTTAGGTTTATTTTCGCTACGGAACGTTCAACATTTTAGAGGTTCACAAGTAGCTCTGTTCGGCGCAGTGGGCGAGCGGCCGCTTTCTTTACCGTATGGTGTATGACGTCGCAGGTTCGAATCTCACTCGCGAAGTAGTAACAGAGCACTTTTTTATATGAATAGCGAGCAAATGAGAAGGCGGGTCACCTAATGTTAGGTGATTACCGCCACCCATGAACATTTGTAGCATCAGAGGTACCACCAATGAGTTGCCGGCTTTTCAGGAATTTGTTGGTCCGCCCCTTGAATAAAATAACCTCAAGTTGTAATTATAGGTCGACCGTTTAACTCGCGTATCGACTGCGCGGTAAGAAGGGAGCGGAGGGAGATGTTAGAGATGTTAAAACTTAAAAATAATTACTTAATTCTTTACCAACAATGTCTATCTCTAGATAAATCTTTGGATTATTGACTCCGTGTGTAGCGTTACCCGCCCCCGCTCCCTTCTTACCGCGCAGGCGATACGCGAGTTAAACGGTCGACCTATAAGTGGGAACACCGTCGTTGGGACCTTACTTTTATTGTAATTCGTACGTTACAGTTTTTTAGGGTTCCGCACCTCATAATGGGAATAAAATTCTTTAGAAACAATTCCGTCCATCCATCTGTTCGTAAGCTGAGGATGTTTTTTGCAGCGTGATTGAAGGACAAATAGGCCATAACCCACAACGCCTAATGCAAATTAGCAGATTTCAAACACCTTTGAGAAAATTATGGAGAAATTTCAAGCTTGCAGGTTTCCTCATAATGTTTTCCTTCACTGAAGCATCTGATAATTATTATTTTATTGTTTAGACGTAAATAACTCCGAAAAGTTAGAGGTGCGTGCCCCGGATCGGACCGGTGACCCTCTGAATAGGAGATTGGTCCTAACCACTAGATCACTAGACTATCACTGCTCTTGTTTATACTGTTTATCCCAAATTGTTGTAGCCGTAAAATTGTAAACATTATCTAAATTCGTCACGCCCAACTAAACAATTCCATCACCGACTCTCATCAGCTCCTCGGTGGAGCTTGTTAAATTTCAATCAAACGCATGACTGCAGGCGTAATTGCCCGCACTGTCACTTACAGCGAGCATATAACTAACCAAGGCCCGGGCCACCATATATAAACAATATATGCTAATAGGTCGCTTTGAATAAAGATTGCTAAGGCTGCTTGTATCAAAAATCTGCCAACTAGAATTAGGGTACGAGAAAAGCTTAAACGAGCGAAATCATGGTGAAATTTTGATTTTTATATAGTTGCGACATAACACAATAATCTAGCAATGATAGCCTAGTGGTCAGAACTGCAGTCTCTTATTCGGAGGATCGCAGGTACGATCCCGAGCACGCACCTCTTGCTTTGCTTGTCTTGCATTGTCTGATGCTTTATTAGTATCTGATAATAATGATCATCAAACCTAGCTAGAGACTCAAAATTCGAGTCATAAGCGGAAGGATTCATTGGAGCCCATCGTGTTATTTTCAGAAGAAAATCCTCTTCATATTGGCAACGATAAGTATTTTACGTGGCTCTAGAAAGATCAGAATGGAAAAGGTTGGAGGAGGCCTTTGCCGATTGGCAAACAGATCTGCAAAAGATAAAAAAGCAACAAATAGTATGAATAAGTTTTAAGTTTTAAGTTTGCTTTAGAATACTGTTATTAGGTTAAGATGATCTGAATAAAGGCTATTATTATTATATTATTATTATTAAGTATTTTACTATCACAAGTATTAAATGAAGAACATCCTCATTTATTGGCTGTATTAATGAGGATTTTCTTGCGATACTTATGCAATTTTTACTAAATTCTCTTATTTTGTCTCTATTAAATTTTAGTAAATATGTGTCGATATAACTTAAGAGGCTGTTTTGTTTTAGTTTAATCTATGTTATTTTAACTAGCGTTAATAATTTAGTAATGTATTGTTTGTTTCTATAAATAAAAAAAGCCGGCCAAGTGCGAGTCAGACTCACGCACCGAGGGTTCCGTACTCCAAAAGTAAAAGTAAAACGATAATATTATATTAATTTGCTTATTTATCGTTAACTTTGTTTGTAGAGGTTTATTGTTAATATAAAAAAAAACTATGCTAGTTAGATTGTTGGTTTTATTTTTCCTGTAAAATATACATAAACCTCTATTGACCATAACTATTTCAGATTTTTCGATTGGTAAACTTCGGAGATAAGGGGGGGATAAGGGAACGGTATTTTTTTCGACATTTTGGCCGATTACTCAAAAACTATTATATATAGAAATAAATAAAAAACTGTTTTAGAATGCACAAGTAAAGGCCTTTTATACGATATCCCACTCGGTATAGTTATCTTACTTTGAAATTTAAACCCCCGATTTTCCCCCTTTTTTAATCAAACTAAAATAATTTTCACGTTCCTTTTATTTTTCCTGTAAAATATACATAAACTTCTATTGACCATAATTATTTCAGATTTTTCGATTGGTAAACTTCGGAGATAAGGGGGGGGGGGGGGAACGGTATTTTTTTCGACATTTTGGCCGATTACTCAAAAACTATTATATGTAGAAATAAATGAAAAACTGTTTTAGAATGCACAAGTAAAGGCCTTTCATATGATATCCCACTCGGTATAGTTATCCTACTTTGAAATTTCAAACCCCCGATTTTCCCCCTTTTTTAATCAAACTAAAATAATTTTCGCGTTGCTTTTATTTTTCCTGTAAAATATACATAAACCTCTATTGACCATAATTTTTTCAGATTTTTCGATTGGTAAACTTCGGAGATAAGGGGGGGGGGGGGGGAACGGTATTTTTTTTTTCGACATTTTGGCCGATTAATCAAAAACTATTATTTACAGAAATAAATAAAAAACTGTTTTATTTATTTATTATATTTATTTTATTTATTATTATATATATTAACTTTCATTTGATACCCCACTCGGTATAGTTATTTTACTTTGAAATTTCAAACCCCCGATTTTCAACCTTTTTTAATAACACTAAAAATAATTTTCGATTTTTTCTTTATTCCTATGATGTTGGGCCACTATTACACACAACTATGCCAAATTTCATGTCGATAGCTTTAATAGTTACTGAAATAATCGACTGTGACAGACGGACGGACGGACGGACGGACGGACGGACGGACGGAGAAAGTCTCACCATAAGGGTTCCATTTTTACCATTTTGGTACGGAACCCTAAAAAATGATACGTTGTGTTCAGGCATACCTACTTACGGTGAAAACTGAGCACGTGTTTTCATAAAAAATATTACATTAACGATAACAAACAAACGGCCTGGACTAAGTGGAAAAAATATAACAACATATCTGACTATGAGACATTTAGTGTAATAAGACTACGATTTAAAGCCGAATCGAAAAATCGCTTTAAAAATACATAAACCTAGTTGAGGACAACATCAAAATTAATGTAAAATATTTTTGGCTCTATATTTCAAATAGGAAAAAAGGCCAGCACATACCAGGAAACGTTTTTTTTTTTTAAATATTACGGCTAGCAGTTCCTCCGAGCTATGTAACTTATTTTCAAATTTCTTTCATTCTGTATTTATGCCATCAGATCTCACGGATAGTTTTAACATAGACGACTGTATGCATGATAAAAATACGGTATGTGACGTTATTAGTCATGTTGTTATTACTGTCGAAAATGTAAAAAAAGCCTTACAGAAGTTAGACGTTGCCAAAGGCTCAGGACTGGATGATATCCCACCTATATTTTTTAAATTCACTGCTGCTACTATATGTAAGCCACTTACACTCCTATACAGTCTGTGCCTTCAGCAAGGGACATTTCCAAGTGGAAAATGGCACGTATAGTCCCAGTGCACAAAGGAGGTTCAAAGAGAGATGTGGAAAACTACCGAACAATCTCTATCCTACCCGTGCTCTCTAAACTTTTTGAAAGTTTGGTGCACGACTCTATTTATCCTCTTCTACATCAAAACATCCTTGCGCAACAGCACGGATTTGTGCAGAGACGTTCAACGGTTACTAATCTTCTTGTATTCACTTCACACTTATTTGAAAATTTGGATAATAATAAACAAACTGATAGCATTTACACCGACTTCCAAAAAGCTTTCGATAGGGTTGATCATAAACTGCTACTTGAAAAACTAGTTTACAACGGTATACGTGGGGATCTGTGGAGATGGTTCAAATCGTACATAACAAACCGCACTCAAAAAGTGCGGTTATTAATGGATATGACTCAGAAGTGGTCACGATAACGTCTGGTGTTCCGCAAGGGTCAATTCTTGGGCCACTTTTATTCATTTTATTTATAAACGACATTTGTAAATGTTTTAAATATAGTAATTTCCTTCTTTATGCAGATGATCTTAAAGTATACAAAACTATTGAAACACCTGACGATCATGTCCGACTTCAAGCCGATTTAAATAGATTTTTTGAATATTGTAGGATAAATAAGCTTAGTCTAAGTTTAAATAAATGTAAATATATCACATTTACTAAGAAAACCACTATTAGCAATTTTATATACTCACTTAACAATATTAGTCTGGAAAGAGTTGATAATATTAAAGATCTAGGGGTGACATTAGATTGTAAACTTCATTTAGATATACATGTAAAAAATATCATTAATAAAGCTTTTAAAATGTATGGTTTTGTAGTAAGAGCGAGTGATAATTTCAAGAGAGCCTCTACATACATTCACTTATATAAGTCGATAGTACGTCCACAACTTGAATATGCTGTTTGTGTCTGGAATCCATACTATGACAAATATGTAAAAAGCCTCGAAAATGTCCAAAAAAAGTTCTTGCGTTGTATGCATTATAAATGTACACGAAGTCGACTGCCTTATGACCAACTTCTTGAAAAATATAACCTGCTCGACTTAAAGTCCAGGCGTAAACAACTAGAAGCCATGTTCTTGTATGATCTGTGTCACAATAAGTACGACTGCATTGCCTTAACGCGCAAGCTCTGCTACCGTGAGCCGTCTAAAACTCCCATGCGTAGTTGCCGAACACACCAACTGTTCGCTACCACCAAATGCCGCACGAATGCAGGAAAGCGCTCACCTCTGCTCAGAATGACACAGACATACAATGAGCGCTTTGGCAATATTGATATTTTTGCTACTCGTGTAGGAGGTTTCAAGAGGTTGGTCATAGGCAACCTTAAATTAAAAAAAACTTATTAGGATTTAGTTACAAGCATATTTACTTTATTACTATCTATTATTATTATTTTTTTTATTAGTTTTCTTTTTTTGTTTTAAATTTTTTTCTTTCTAAATTGGCACTTGTATTTTTAAATTTCGTATTATTATTGTTATATTTACTTCTGCATTGCCCTCATCATACTGTATATACCTTTTGTTAATTCGTGGACACCGGTGTGGGTTTAGCGCTAGATAATATTTCATAAGTTTTACTGTAAACTAGAATGTTTAAGTGCTATACTGTTTGATAATAAATGAATAAATAAAAAATAACAGACTTCGGAAACGATACCACTGTGTGATATTATCACTAACTTCAAACAATAAAGATATGAAAATACCTATAGAAAGTAAATGGCTCATAAAAACCGAAGCACCGCTCTGAATGGATCTTTCTAGATACCATTTAATAGGTATATGTCGGGTAAGTCATTAAAAATATGCTGACACCTTTGAAACTGACGATATCATGTGACCCTTACTAAGTTTGCCAAGTCGAAAATATAAGAAAAAGGATGGCACTATTCAGTTTAAGGTGCCTATTACATAAAAGGTTCTGCATTAATCGGTTCTGTCAATCACAATAAGTGGAGAATGACTGATTAAGCAGATTCTCTGTCATATGTTTTTTGTTCCATGATAGAAAGTTGCAGTCATGTCAGCTGACTGCAATTTTATCTAATGGTAAGTAACGATGCAGTCTAAGATGGTAGCGGGCTAACTTGGACCCGAGACACGGAAATCGTACCCAAGACCTCACATTTATAAAACAACACCGCTCTCCACTGCGCCAGGGAGGTCGTCAAAATCTAATAATATCTTAGTCTACGTCGTAGGAAGTCTTTGCCTATAGATAGATACTACTTACACTCAATCAAATACGTGAATTTAAGAGTCCTAAGTTTCCAAAATGCGATCCCTAATCATCAGCAAACAATAAAGACTAACTACTGCGCACAGCTCTCAGGGAAGGGCTTTAGGCTATAGTCCACCATGGTGGCCCAATGCTAATTGGCAGACTTCACACATCCTTGAGAACATTATGGAGAACTCTCAGGTGTGCAGGTTTCCTTGCGATGTTTTCCTTCACCTTTGAAGCATGTGATATTTAGTCACTCATAACTCCGAAAAGTCGGAGGTTGAGGTCGCACCTGCAACCCACTGAATAGAAGACAACAGACCTACTACTAGGCTAGCACTGCTTATTGCTTATAGTGTAGCGATTCCCAAATGAAACTAAAAATATCTCGTATGTAGGGGCCCTTATAACTAATCAAGATAAGTAAAAATTTACATAAACAACCTTCGCAGGCCCGCATATATTAAAACTGCGCTGACTAAAAGCGTTTCAGAGTGATGAGTGATGACTTAATACGATCCATGTACACTTTAGGCTTGCATGTATTAAAATTTGCAAACTACAAGCAATTTCAATATTTAATTTTATCTAAGCTTAAGGTTTTGTATGAAACTCATAACCTTTTCGTTTTTCATGAAAGAAAACTATAAGCTTTTGCGCAATATAAAAAACCTTGAAGCTAATATTTCTTGGTGAAGGTAAATAGGTACGAGTACATACTACATATAGAAAATTTTATTTCCTGAAGAAATCGTCAAACTTTTCTGACTCATTTTATATAAATTCGAGAAAAGTTATTTAAATCTTGGTCTTAAGTCTAATTTGCTTTACCTTCAGGTGGAAGTAGGTGGGACTTAAGAATTCCTTTTTGTCTCTCCACTAAATCGTAAGATATATATTATTGTTTTTATTATATAATATTGTATTATAATTATAGTTTTGTTTCTAAGATATCACTTTTGCTTTTTTAATTTCTTTTTGTCTTCTTTGTGAATGCTTTTTGCTATCTGTCCAAGTTGTGTTTACTTTTAAGTAATTACTACACTAAGCTAGTATTAAGTTAAACTTAAGTATTTTTGTTAGTGTATTGGTGTAAGTGATTGTTAGTAAACCTAATAAAAAAAAATAAAAAAAATATAAACCAAAATTATTCTTTTCAGCAAGTTGCGACTTGCGACTTGCCACAGCATTGCTGTATCAGGATCTCAAAAGAATATTAAAAAAGTTAATTAAAGTTGGTAGGCAGCTATCTAATTAAAAGCACGAATAAAAATAATTTAAAGCCGTGTTGACCCAGTATTCTACGATCCAAATCTATCTTCCCCGGCTATCTATGTACTTTATCGGGCCGTGAGTGAAGAAAAATATTGGCGGAGTTGGCAACCGACGCGAATCTTTGTGCGATGCTATCAGTAGAGCTTGTAGTCAGCGGATTTTTATACATGCAATTTTGTAGTACGGTCGTATGTACTTTGTACACTAACCGCCGAGTGAGACAAAGCACAATTTATCCATCGCTGTCGGATAATGCGCACGCGAATCATTTTACAGTGAAAATTTTCTTCTTCTTTATCAACCAATAGACGTCCATCATCATCATCATTAGCAACCCATCAAAGGCTCACTACTGAGCGCAGGTCTCCTCTCAGAGAAGGGTTATTGGCCATAGTCCACCACGCTGGCCCAATGCGAGTTGGCAGACTTCACACACCTTTGAGAACATTTTGAAGAACTCTCAGGTGTGCAGGTTTCCTCACGATGTTTTCCTTCACCGTTGAAGCAAGTGATATTTAAATGCTTAAACGCACTTGACTCCAAAAGGTCAGAAGTGCGTACTCGGGATCGAACCTGCGACCCCCCGAATAGGAGACCACAGTCCTAACCACTAGGCTATCACTGCTATAGACGTCCACTACTGGACAAATGTCTCCTGTATGGAATTCCACAGGACTTAGATCTTGCGCAGCCTGAATCCAGCGGCTCCCTGCGACTCGTTTGATGACATCGATATACTTAGAGGGGGTCTGCCAATCACTGCGCTTATCGATGCGGGGGTGCCCTCAAGCAACTTGGGACCCCAACGACCATCAGCTCTTCGAACTATGTGCCCCGGCCATTTCCACTTCAGTTTCGCGACTCGCTGAGCTATTTCGGTAATTTTCTTAACAAATGGAAAATAGGAAGATACTCCTCGACACAAATTTTAGCATCTAGTATTTCTAGATGATGTCCAGGGTCTGATGATCTAGTTTTTTTTTTTTTTTTAAATATATAGACCAGCGCTTGACTGCAGTCTCACCTGATGGTAAGTAAAGATGCCGCCTAAGATGGAGCGCGCTTGCCTAGAAGATGCCTATTCACTCTTGATTTAAAGGTACCCAAGTTATAGTCAGTTGGAAAAACGGAAGCCGGAAGGGCATTTCAAATTTTAGCGGTGCGTATTAGGAACGAGGAAGCAAAACGCAAAAAAACAAACAAAAAAAAACAAGCAAAGGTTACTAAAAACTCGTTTTATAAAAATACATTTTTTAACTTGTTTTAATCTATCAGCCTAACAATTCTGTAGTATAAGTTTTTACAATGTAGTTAATTATCATTTCCCAGTATGAATTGTTAGTACTAGGTTTAGTATAAAATCCACTATAATGTTCAACGACTGTGAAACGAAAATTCACTCTACATTGAGACTGCTTCTTCGGGTACAGAAAAACGGTTTTATGTTCAAGTTTCAGCTTCCAGGGCTCGCGGCGATACCGCGTCCCGGGGGAACCAACTACAGTTTTAGACGAATATCGATTCCCAACTATAACGATGTTTACTGTGGTTCGGGTTGAGTAAAGTCTGTGAAATTTTTATACTGGTCCATACGTTTATAACGAATCAGGATTTTAGAAAAACCTAAATATATAAAAGGTAAAATTTGACTGACTGACTATAGAATAGAATAGAATAGAATAGAATAGAATATAAATATTTGTTATTCAAATAAACTTTTTTACAAGTGCTTTTGAATCGTTGATGAGTCTTCCACTGGTTCGGAATGCCCTTCCTGCTGAGAAGAACCAGCAAGAAACTCGGCGGTTGCTCTTTTTAAAACAATTTTCAAAACAATAGATACTATGCAGTGCTATGTAGGTATGCAGTGTTTCCACAATGAGAGGAAGTTCCAAAAATGCATACTACTTACAATTCAATACATGTTAAGATGAGCAGACAAAAAGTAGCCCCATTCCCGCCTGCGGCACCCGTTCACGAGCATGACGTATAACCCAGCCGTTGCTTCGCTCAACCACATTTGAGGGACTGATCTATCAAAGCACAGCTCAAACCACTGGACTGATCTGGCTATTTGGCATACAGATAGCCATTATGACGTAGGCATCCACTAAGATAGGATTTTTGAAAATAAAAACCGTAAGGGGGTAAAATAGGGGCTTGAAATATCGAACTAAACACGAGCGAAGCCTTGGGCAAATACGCTGGTACATATTATGAAAAGATGGTTTGTTTAAATGTTGGTCAAAATCAAGTTAAAATGATTTTATAGTTTGAAGTAAGGCAAAATAATTTAGAGCACATATGTTTAGATTTATTTTGTCTTTATTTGCCCGCAGCTTCGTTCCTGTTAAGTTTGCTTTTTCAAACCCCTATATTCTCTCTTAGCGGATGTCTACGTTATAATAATATTATGCTATCTATAATTTCAGCCCGATCCATCCAGCCCGAGCGATTTGCTCGTTGATAGATCAGTCAGTCAGTCAATGAGTCATTCATTCATATTTTCCTTTTATTATTATTTAGATGAACCGGAAGCTTCAATAGCACAAAATGTTGGGGTGCGGACTGAATACAACAGACAATAGTTAAAACTCAATCCATTGCACTAAATAAATTTTGCACGGTTTTTCGTTTAGTGGCAGATTAAAGTGAATATTATTCATGTACAGCATCATACCAATATTATAAATGTGAAAGTGTGTGTTTGTTGGTTTGTCCTTGAATCCCGCCGCAACAGAGCTATTGATTGACGTGATTTTTCGCATGGGGATAGTTGAGGACCTGGAAAGGACTACTTTTTACCCTGGAAAATTAAAGAGTTCCCGAGGGATTTTAAAACCTGAATCCACGCAGACAAAGTCGCGGGCATCAGTTAGTGGTAAATATTCTTACAAAAACTTTATATAGAATAAAATAGAAATATTTTTTATTCAAATAAACTTTTTACAAGTGCTTTTGAATCAACTGACTCTACCACTGGATCGGAACGCCCTTACTGCCGAGAAGAACCAGCAAGAAACTCGGCGGTTGCTCTTTTCAAAACAAGTATACAATACAACAAACACTATGCTATGTATGCAGTGTTTCCACAATGAGGGAAGTTCCAAAAATGCATACCTACCAAGTACTAACAATGCAATATATTATCTAAAGATGGGTAGACATAAAGTAGCCCCATTCCCGTCGGTGGCACCCGTGACGCATGACCCAGCCGGCCGTTGCTTCGATCAACCATATTTGAGCGAACGTAACACGTATATTTATTTATATAAAACTAAATTATCTTATTGTAATTACATATCTTAGTTGAATATTTGCATCACATATTGGTTCGAATAGCAAAAAAGTTTACGTTTTTTCACGATGAGATTTTAATATTTTTTAAACGACTTAAAAAAAGAAGTAGGTTCTCAATTCTTCGGAATCTTTTTTTTTATTTAAGTTCACCGATTACTCGAAGACGCCTGAATCAATTTGGAAAATTCTTTTTTTGGTTCAAAGGGTATACTTACCAGGTTACTTACAAAATTTTATCGAAATCAGTAGAGTGGTTTTTAAAATATCAACAATAAATTACATACTTTGTAGTGGCGCGGGCGTTTGAAGTCGGTTTTTTAAAAATATATTTTTATATTAAATTATCTTATTACATACATTATTTAAATTTTATGAAAGTTCATCTTACTCCCAATTCGACGGCCCATCCATTATCCTAAATTCTAGATTAAACTCTAATATAATTCATTCGTTGAGGATAATAGAAAATTCTAAACCATAAACACATAATCTAGGGAACAATTGCAGTAATTCCTCTGAGGAAAATAATAATTTACGACGATTAATATTCAAACGGGGAACGATTTCGCCGGCTTCTAATTTAATGAGTCCGGGCAGGTTCAGGAGTATCGAATTAAACAGCTCAACAGGTGTCTGCAGAGATTCTCTAGTAAATTGTATTATCGTACCCATGCACTTAACTTGGGAGTTGAAACACGTGGAAAATAAATTAAAGTGAGTTTTATTAAATCTCAATAAAAATTTAATAAAATTACCGAATAGATTATATTTTACCGAATAGATATATTTGGTAGCTTGGGTAGGTGCGAAGCGACTACCAATCCTAAATCTATGAATTACCGAATACAAAAATCTGACAAAAATGCATGCCAAGGATCGTCGAGACCTTTG
Organism: Oeneis ivallda; assembly: GCA_029955525.1. Taxonomy (NCBI): domain Eukaryota; kingdom Metazoa; phylum Arthropoda; class Insecta; order Lepidoptera; family Nymphalidae; genus Oeneis; species Oeneis ivallda. The sequence goes on from JARPMR010000010.1 coordinate 24,654,555, forward strand.
AGTATTAAAGTCTTGGTTTAATACTCAAAGGTGGAGGAGGTATCATAATCATAATCATTTATTTATTTGCTTGATTGACAGAATTCACCTACAGAAAAGTTATTACAAAATTATTTTTCTGGCCTGATCTTCGTTTCTGACCCATAATTTGCCATATCTATATATACTAGTGGTTCGCCCCGAACTGAGACCTCGCGGTAACGGTATCCCATGATTATTCATTCAATCGATACATGATAACCAAAACTGACATTATTATTATGCCCGTTTTCACCAAACATACCTAAATCATCCCCTAAGTAGGAGTCTCTTAACGTAGGTAGCTCCTAAATACAATCCTAAGTCCTAACATCCGTCCCAATATCCTTTTAGGTGTCCCGTACAGGATCGTGATAAATAAGTTGACAGAAAACATCAATCACCTAACTTATAGGTAGCCCGTAAAGGTTAGGGAACGTTAGTGAAAACATTGAATTATTTATCAAACATTGAATTTAACTCGTAGTTCCATGGGAATAGTTACTGACTGCGCCATCTATTAGCATTATTGTGAAGCTATGTTGATGCTATATGAATTACTGACGCCCATTAAAAATTAAATAATCTCGTTTCTTTATAATATTCATATAATTTTAGTATTTGTTGTTCAAGTACAGGATATAAGTGACCTAAAAACATAAAATCAGTTTGAAAATCCATAGCGGATTTTTCTAGAGAGCGTCTTCAAGCGAGCGTATAAAATCGCCACTTTGAAAGCCCCCCATTTCGTCAATTTTAAGGGAAAAATTAAAAAAAAAATATTTTTGTACTCAGTTCAAAATTATCTTTAAAATGATACGTAACAATTTTATGTAACGCGATTTTTTTTTTTTTACTTCGCATTCGCTTCTATGAGAGCCCCCCTGAAATAAAGATTTTTATAACTTTTTAAGCCATTTTCGGCTGGAGGCCATCGGTTTACATATTATATCTAAATTTGAAGTAATTACGTTCAGTAATTCAAAAGTTATAAGGCTCTGACAGACGGACGGACGGACGGACGGACGGACGGACAAGTGCAAATCGCCCTAGTTAACTCAAAGACCTTCGCTTCGCTCGGTCGATAAAAGAAAGTGGTGTTAGTTACACTATTTATAACTCAAGAACGGATGAACCGATTTGGCTGAAAATTGGTGGAGAGGTAGCTTAAAACCAGGAGACGGACATAGGATACTTTTTATCCCGTTCGACCGCGTTTCCGTCATGTCACTATAAAACGTGGTATAAGAAAAACGCATCTGACATGGAATAACAAAACGCAAATGACAGTGGAATAACAAAACGTAAATGACAGCTAAACGTAATTTTGTCTTTGGTTAAGTATAAAAAATTTGACAATTATAAAAAGTGTTTTAATAAAGCATTACTGATATTATAAATGCGAAAGTGTGTTTGTTTGTTGATTTGTCCTTCAATCAGGTCGCAACAGAACAGCGGATTGATGCGATGTTTTGCATGGGTATAGTAAAGGATGTAGTAGTGGTTCCTCAGACCGGGAGAGCTACTTTTTATCTCGGATAATGAAAGAGTTCCCGCGGGATTTTCAAAAACTAAATCCATGCGGACGAAGTCGCGGGCATCAGCTAGTTAATATTAAAAATGCGAGAAATACTCTGAGTGTCTGTTACATTTTTATCCCTAAATCACTGAATCAATTTCGAGTAAACGCTTCTTGCATACTAGCTACTTACATACTATTAGCTTGCATAATAGGGATTGACAAAAGATACTTTTATCACACAAATAAAAGAGTTCCCACAGGAACATAAAATCGGCCAAGTGCGAGTCGGGCCTCGCGCTTTTAGGGTTCCGTACATATGACCAAATCATTTTTTTAAACTAGATACATATTTAGATATCTTATTTCTTAGAAAGTACTAAATTAGCATATGGAGAAAAAATGTTCGTTTGTTTTACGGTCGATCACAACTTACTTACCGCTTTATAAATCGGTGTTTTCAGTATTTGTTGTTTAAATTATATAGTGTATAGTACACTATATAATTTGAAATTTTGGTATATTATGTACTAATATACCAAAATTTCAAATTCCTAACTAGTTTAGTTTTTGAGATAGACGGCCTGTAACAAAAGTGGTCTAAAACCGAAAGCTTTGTCGGCCCCACATTTCTTCATTTTTGTAGCTAAAATATAAAAGAATATAAATTTGAACTCCACTTAATGAGTTCTAGACAATGACACCCCACATGCCAGGGTAAAAAAATAAAAATTTATTTCGTCTCCTTTTTCATGTATGAAATTTATCCCCTTTATTTTTTTTTAATTTAATTTTATTTGTTTTATTTTTTGTTAAAGCGGCTATTACGGTTTACGGGATACAGCCTGCTGACAGACGGACGGACGGACAAGTAACTTAGTAATAGGGTCCCGTTGGCACCCTTTGGGTACGGAACCCTAAAAACATTAATATGATTGCCAACTGTCATATAATACGTGATAGCAGATTTAACTTGATGATACAAAGATGCCACGTCACGTATGTAATGATAACTGAATTCCATTTGTTTTTAATCCAATTACAGATAAGTACACATTAAAATTCACAATGATACATTATTAGCAGTGTTAGCGGTCAGTCGTAGAACGCATTTATCAGCCCCGTCAGCGCTCGTCCGCTACTATCGATTTCACATTAAGCGCTTTCCCTTTGCACTGGTTTTTGTTTTCAACCCTCAGACGGACGGGTTTTTGTTTAACCCGTACAATGACGTCTCAAATGAATCGTTTCTTGAGTAAGGCATTTGAAGTCTTTCTTTTATAAACTTCTTTTAGGAACTTGCTATTTTCATGCATTAGCAGTTTGGACGCTGGTTTGAGTATTTTCTTATTTACCTTCCTCGTATATTGAAATAACAGACCTAGACTACTAAATATTATATCGGTGTAAAAAAAAATCCTCTAAGGTGCATAAAAATCAAAATTAACGTGTCAAATTATATGTGGATGTTACAAATATACCTACTTAAACTCAAATTAATAGTTTTACTCGTATTATATTAATTTTAATATTTTAATATAAGAACTCAGTCGTATAAACGAAATCTTAACTGAATATTTATAATAATACTAGCTGACCCAGCGAACTTCGTACCGCAATGTAACGACCCTAGTCCTTCGTACAAAGGAATTTTCATGTTTGATAGTACTAAAAATTGTTGCTTAAATTTTATCAAAATCGGTACAGTAGTTAAGCTACGAGATGTACTTTTACATGAGATCATAAAACTAATAATTTTAGGAACTTCAATTTTCATGTCATATAATTTCAATTTGACGTTGACGCTATTCTGTAGAACGATATACTATAAGGGAAGGCAGCGACGACCGCAGCGTCGTGACGCGCGGATCGTATATAAGAAAGAACATTGTCCGTGTTTGGGGCATATGTTCAGAGACTTAAACATGCACATACTGTATTATGAGAAATGTGAAGTGGTATGTAGTGACATACTTTATATCAATTATTATTGATAAAGTACAAGGGGCGATACAGGAAATCTATTATGAGTGATACCTAATCTGACGTTGGAAGCTGCTTAATAGATGGGGAGCTCTAGCACCTTGGTGCTTTATGAACCTGTCTTTGGGCTAGCGACCGACGATTTCAGATGAAGATTGCTCTATATCGCGATGCTCTATGCTGAGTGTTGTGTCAACCTGTAGGTTGGATGCCGAGATAGGATAGGCTTAGGATGGGCTAATAAACTTGCCAGTCCGGGCTATCTGGTCCAGGTGTCTGATTCTACTTTCGAACTTGCTCTGACGTTAAGTTGGAGCCTATCACCACTTCGTGGTGACAACCAACTGTTGGGTGCTGAGATAGGATGAAACTAATGATGGCAATTGCTATTATGGTTTTGTCTGGTCCAGGCGTCTGACACCAACCTCGAACTAGACTCTAACGTTGTTAGAGTCCTTCACCACTCCGTGGTGACTTCACGCAGTATAACTATTAACCTACAACCAACAAACAACAACTATACATGAGAGGAGCTCACCTCTATAAAAAAGTCTCAGTGGATCACACCACTATAAAAAAGTCTTGTGGAAACACACCACGGTTAAAAAAGTGTCTTCAGTGGATCACACCACTTTAAAAAAGTCTTGTGGAGCAAACCACGGTTAAAAAAGCCTCGCACATTCGTGTGTGAGTGAATGATGACAGTGTGGGGGGGGGCTCATGGTTTGATGGTATTTCAGGGACTTGTTCACATTCCTGATTACTGACAAATAATTACCCAAAGTAATATTTGTATGTTTAAGATATTTAAGCTGCGATCTCATTGCGTCAATTATTATAATAATACATTATTGTTTTAATGGACGCAACTGAGTGGTCCTTGATGTACCACAAAAGGTAGGAGCTCACCATCGTTTGGCGTGCAGGGAGCCAACGATCATCATTTCATTTTTTTACAATGAAATGATGCCATCTTAATTTCGAACGTTGCCTATGGACTCAAAGGAACTTGAAGCAACGATGTGTAGTGTAGACGTTCAACGTGATGTTGAATGTCGAGGTGCATAAGTTGCGATGTAGGTTCTTTTGATGTTTACCCATAGAAATAATTGTGTCTCTCGACATCAGTGTTTGAGTCTCGTGATAATGGAGCAAACCGGTATCATTCATACTGGATTTTAAACATTCTTTAATATAAACCAATACGGGAACCCACTAAAATCTAATACACGAACTCTTGCATATGTCGCCTAGGTCTTGTGAGCTCATTACTTCTGACGCTCTAAAAGTTCTTGGGTTAATACGATCACAACATTATAAAGGGTTCTACCACTAGCGATTCACGTGCCACGCTAAAGAAATAATTTAAAAAAAGAAAGATTTATAGGAATAATAGGGTAGAGATTTTCGTAGGGTACTTAGTTCAGTTACAGCCACTACTTATAAATGAAAAATTAGTTAAATAAACATTTTCCAGTGGACCAAATTGTGAATCTAAACCATCCTCGAATCCCCTTGAACTCACACAAAAAATTTCATCAAAATCTATCCACCCGTCTAGGAGGAGTTCAGTGACATACACACGCACACAAGAAATATAATATATATTAAGAGCACGTGTAATGACAAAAAAAAAATCAGATTTCGCGATGAGATAAAACATAGCCACAACCTCATGTGAGGCGCGACAAAAGATAGCGTTTTGCGCGGAATAGGAGTGTAGTAAGCGCCAAAATACTTTGTAACTCGTAAAATATTCATTTTCTTTTCAATTCGCTAGGCTACTCTCTTTATAATATCAATCGGAATTTAATGTAAAAATTTTGGCTCTGTAATATGCAACACATTGAAAATAAATGAATATTGGTTAAAAATTAGACCTAACTTCGCGATTTTTTATTATCGAACAAATTTCATCATTTTATGTTTTTGCCCAAACACGTCCCTTGGCAGTATGATGTAATTCTTGCGTGTTTTTTTTCGGATAGTTGAAACTTGATCTACTACTGTAAAAATCAAATCTGTTTACTGTTAACGAGCGCACACCCACTCTTAAGATTATGTCAACTATTTGTGTAGCTTGTACTTTGGAGATGTAAAATTTCATTGCTAACCGGCTGAAATACTGACTAAATTTTTTACGCATACAGATTTAACAGTGATTTTTAGTTAGAATATAGTACAGAGTTTCATTTGCGGTGACGCATTCGTCACGCCGTTGTCTCGCGCGTCACAAACACTGCTCATGTCATTTGTCACGCCACTGTTGATTGCAGTTGCCATCCTACGGAATTAAAATTTTATCGCAAGATCCTTGCTCCATAGATAAATTATTATGTACAGAGAAATAAAACTCAAATAATTTATATTATGTATCTGATTCCAAAATCACTACCTTTTATGAGTTTCATTCAGAGGAATACTAATATCTGAAAATATCATAGAAAATAGAACATCTAGAATATCATGTATCGCTGCTATTTATCACAAGCACTACTCACTAAGAATACATTTGTCACCGTGGTATCGGTTTTTCTAGTCATGAAACGTCTTCGGTAAAGAACGAAATGAAAAGTACTTCTTCGATTTGACAGCAAGCGTGACATGACGTGACGTGAAACTAAATATTGTATTATAAGGATTATTCAACTCAGTCTGTTTTATACATTTAGGTATACAAAAGATACAAGCTATTTCTATATTTTATCATGATAAATGTAGTCCGTGACGGTTTTGGTCGCGAAAAGGATACAGATAACCTTCTGAATTTAAAATATTAGCATGAAGTAATGAAAAACATGGTGATATCAATATTCGATTCACAGCTTGCAACACAATATAGGCAGAGCTTCCTGATAATATTCTCTTGAAGCCTAGTTGAGTGGAACGTGTACGCAAACAATGGGCTCAGTGAACTGACGTCGTTGCTTAGCTATTCCGGGACGAATTCCAGCTGATACGCCGCAAGAATGACGCATTACATCATGTTACTAGTACGCAGCATTTATTGCACTAGTTTGATAACCTGCATCCGAAACAACTATACATTAAGTGATATTACACAAAAAATAACAATGTGTAAAAAAAATCATTATGTTTGAAGTTATTATGTAAACAATAACTGGTAGAATGGTAACGTAAAACTCCCACCAGACTAGACTTAAATCAATTTGGAGTTTGTAAATTTCTTATTTGCACATGTCGGAAATCAAACTCATTAACTTATATTTAGAGGATCTGGATCACCGCTACACTAGGCAGGTATCAATATTATCATAAAATAAAAAGGTAGATAATAATGAAAAAATAAAGTAACTAAACATAAGTTCATTCACTGAGCATGTGACTGTAATCAATTGCAGCGTGACAAATGACATTAAGTTGCGGTTTTGACACCAGACAAGAGCTTGATGGATGCGAAAACGCAAATTAAACACTATACACGTAACACGTGCGCCACCTAAAGCCTGATGTGTCTTACATGCTTTGGGAAAATTTATTTACCCATCTTATGGCAAGAACACACACGTTTGTTGTTGTTTGTCCATCTAGTGGGAATCAACTAATCTAGTAGAATTCGACGGCAAATTGCGATTGTGATAGACAAGAGTGATAGATGGAAAGTTGATAATCAAAACATATACAAGTACATGTCAAAGGGGTACCACTTAAAACCTGATGAGTTTTATTTACTTCAAAAAATACGAATTGTATGATGACAATGACGAAGCTCGTTTAATGTTGTCTTCCAACCTCTGAAGTTTACTAATGGGGGTGTCACTAGTAGCAATTTCTGTTGGGGTTTTGTAGCCAACGGTAGCCAACGGTTGGGAGATGGTAGTGGTGATGCCGACTAAGTCCCTTCGTTAGGCCAACCACATCCTGCTTTTCTATGCTTGGCACCACAATTTTTAGGGATGACAAGTTTTACTGTTGGCCAACCAAACTAGGGGAAAAGGCCAATCTAACAGCCAACGCAAATCGCTACTAGGAGTACCAATACTGCCCAGGTGTTTATCAATTGCATTATCTATATTTAGGTATTATCAATTGCAGCGTGACAAGTGGCGATAAGTAGCGGTTGTCACGCCGGACAAGAGGGTAATGTATGCGAAGCCGCAAATTATACACTACCACTAAAGAGCGCTCTCTATCGCTTGACGTTTCTGGTAACGAGAGGTATCCAGGTTTCTCCCCTATGGCTTGTACACAAGCACAATGCATTGCGCTCGATGAAAGTGATGCGTTACTGCTTTTTTGTAATACAAGGAAGTGTATGAATCAACGCATACTACCTAGTGTATTATATTTTTCCAAGTCCTTAAAAATATTGTATGATAATAATTATGCAATTATGTTTTACTCTTTCAAACTTCCGGATTCTGAGCTCACCTTCTTGAGTTTCCATTTTTCAACCGCTAAGTAGGTGTAAACTTTAACTGACGAATAATTAGAACTTCAAATTACATTCGTCGGTCAAACGTCACTCAGCGATGGTGAAGCGTTAAGAGTACAAATGAAATAGAGTTAGCCCCGTAGCGGTTTTCACCCGCACCCGCAGAGGTTGCGGGCCCGAGGCCTCCGTAGAATGTAGGTTTTTATGGAAAATGAAGTAGCAATTTTCATTTCATTTCATTTCAGTTTGCTCCCGCGGCGGGCGCGGGTGCTCGCGGCGCCCGCAGTAGAACCGCGCGGGTCGCGGTCGCCCGCGAGCTTGGCGGCCGTCGCCCGCGGTCTCTGCGACGCTATATGGTAGACTGGGTTTCGCACCCGCTCGCAGAGGTTGCGCCGTGGAAATTGAAACTTCATTTTCCATACAAATCTGCTATCTAAGGAGGTCGCGGGCCCACAACCGCTGCCTGCGCGGGCTGCGAACCGCGCCGTGGAAACTCAGTCGTAGATGGGAGGTGTTCTCCCTTTCCGATGCCATTTCAGCGGTTCTTTCCCGCAACCGCGGCGGCTGCGGGACCGCATAAACCTGCGGTGTTGTGAGTATTGAAATATAACAGCGGCACCACACAGCTGCGGGCGCGGGTGAGAACCGCGCCGTGAAAATGGGCTGTAAGAATTGCACCAAAATATGTGCAAGAACAGCTCGTTTTTAGCTAGAATTATTTTATAGAAACAAAAACCTATATGTTACAATAGCCCCAACCAGTCGCTGCGTGTTTGTGACAAGGCCTCAACACAACTAACCAACAGTTAAATACACAATAATAAAGTCCTCACTCTCGCAGTGAGTGCCCACAATAATTCCGCGTTCCGGCCTCTCGCGCGTGAAACAGACAAACACTTCCGCCAGGCCCGGGTTGTACCCTTAGGGCTTGGACAGACACGACGCGTAACGGATACGCTGTCGGCGCAGTACATATAACTTTTAATACACGAAATCATAGTTAATATGATGTAGGGGAGAGCATTTTTATTAGTTGGTTTGTTATTTAATCAGGTAGCTGCGGAGTCATCCTAAGTTACATCCATGCAAACATGGGTATAATTTAGGATCTGAAAAGAGTTACAGGCTTTTTATCCTGGAAAATCAAAAGGTTATTTTAAATAACATAACTTTACGCTGTGAGTGGGCACTTTTTATTTAAAACAAAAGCCGCAATACAAAAAGTTTGAGACAAAAACTAAGGAGGTGTAATTTCTGCCCAAGAAAAAAATAATACTAGAAATTGTGTGATAGTGTGATGGATTTGTGTGCAGGAATTTTTCTATGCAGGAAATTGTATTCGGTGCAGAAGCTACGCAGCGACGTCGAAACACACCTTGTTGAATCGCTCACATTGTTACCGTTGCGCTTCGTGTCTGCCCAAGACTTTATTCTATTGTTGGCCAACATAGCATAGTTTTGAGTAACACTTTGAGGGTCCGTAAACTAGCGTTTTCACATAAATAATTATTGTTTATTTTAGTTTCCCATGTTACATGACAGTAACCATTCTGCATTCTCGAATTGCCACGAAGGTATGAAATGCTTTTAAGGTTGATACATATTCATATTTTTGCACTTCTTAGATCTGATGGAGGCAAAAAAACTGCTTTGACATTTGAAAAGGTAATGCGAAAGCACACCGCATTATAATTTCAAAAGAAATCTCTACAAATTCTACATTCCCAGGTCAGGCCAAAAAAATGTAATAGGTTTTTCTGTCGAAAGATTCTCAGTATACTAAGCCCAGAGTTAGGAAATTGGCGGTGAGTCACCCCCGTGCCTCGAAGAGCGCGTCAAGCCGTCGGTTCTGCCCCTGTTCTCTCTCCGATCATGTCAGATTTCCGTCCCACTGGACATAAGAGTGAGAATACAGAGTGTGTGCTTTGCGAACACACTTGTGCACTACAATATCTCCGCGTAAATAGCTAATCTACGAGAAGGTTGATCGCTGTGACCGGATTTGTTCGAGAGGACATTATTTATTTAATTATAATGTTAGTTTGTCGCCTGTTTCGTGGCCTGCACGTTTATGTCATATCCAGAATGCTTCGCAACGTCCAGTAGAGGAGGCCATTACGCCTCGTCTGGTGATGGAAAACGCTACGTTTTGCTTCACAAAGAGAATCTTTGATTGAGTTACTATTACAGCTACCCTGGTAACCTCTATGTCTAACTTATGTATAGGTTCTTTGTAAAAGAGATCAATCTTATTAGGGTAGGTAGTGATTATATTTTACTATTTCTACAATTTTTTTTAGCTATTCACTGCGATCTCACCTGATGGTAAGTGACGATGCAGCCTAAGATGGCATTGGGCTAACTTAGAATGGGGTTGAAATTAAATTAGTTGTGCTTTCAAAACGCTATCGTGCCAGAACGCTAAATTGCTTGGCAGTACATTTTTAGGGTTCCGTAGTAAACAAGGAACCCTTATAGTTTCGCCATGTCCGTCCGTCTGTCTGTCTGTCTGTCTGTCTGTCTGTCTGTCCGCGGTTTAGCTCAGAGACTATTGGTACTAGAAATCTGTAATTTGACAAGGGTATAAATATCAATCACGCCGACAAAGTGGTGAAATAAAATTGTGAAAAATATTTTTTTTAGGGTACCTCCCCTACATGTAAAGTGGGGATGAATTTTTTTTTCTCATCTGTCCCATTGTGTGGGGTGTCGTTAAATAGGTCTTTCTAAGAGGTCTTTTTTTGGGAACACCATTTTTCAATTCAGGGATCCGTTTGTGAAATATGATATTTTAAAGTGCTAAATTTTATTAGAGTCAAGTGTCCCCCCCCCTCTGCCAGCTAAATGGTTGTATATAGGATACAAGTAAAAATTCACAGCAGTAGTATATATAATGAATTTTAAAGGAAAACTATCACGGCTAAGTAGGGTTTATTAGTGAAGGAGTTATAAGTTAGATATTACACGTGGTGTAAGTTGCATATTTTGTAGTTTACTATAGTATTTAAACCATGGACCTCAAAATGTATGTTGAGACTTTCAACTACGGAACCCTACACTGCGCGTGGCCCGACACGCACTTGGCCGGTTTTTGACTGTAGGGTGGCAACCAGGCACGGCCAAAGCATCCTAGTTTCCAAAGCAGCTGTTGTGTGGTTTTTAGTAGTGATGATTTTTGGAACGAAGTTCCCTATGGTGCGTTGCGGAGGGACCCTAGCCGGCAAAAAACGTCCGTAACGTTATGAAAAAAGCGTAAGATTTGGCCTAAGAATCTTATTTAATAATTTCAATAAGTTGTGCATGGCCTCCGTGGCGCAATCGGCTTGCGTGCGGCTGTTAACCGAAAGGTTGGTGGTTCGAGCCCACCCGGGGGCGCGCAATTTTATTTTCATTTTTTATTTTATAAAATTATTTTAATTTTAATTTTAATATTTTATAAAATCGATATTTAGGCTTCCCTGGGGTCATTTTGATTTTTATCGATAAAAAAAATCATGATAAAAAATGTATACCCGAATAATTATTTTCTTAATATCTCGAATAGAACTTGAAATTAATATTTTTATAATAAGAAACTTCGTTCCTATCTAGTGTCCCACGACATCACATGTCTTCAGATACTGTGGAGTATTTGACGAGATGATAATATTTCGTAGTACCCTAACCAATAATCAGCCAAGTCACTTTGGGGGTTAAACTTTGTCTCAAAAACTATAATATTAATTAGTCCAGGTAAAGTATTCATTACAATACAGTTAAAAATTTATTTACACAGTTAATGGTTGGATTTTGTGTTGCCGCGCGTTGTCGAGAAATTCGCATAATATTTTAAGCCATCATAACTGATTTAATATTATAATGAGGCATAATAATATATTATATTAAAAACTGCGCATATCAGTTACCATACTTTTGCATAATACATGCGAGTGAAGAACCAATAAAAGATAAATAAAATTGTTAATAAAATATGTGCATAATTATTATCTGAACGATATAAATATTTGTTTTAACCACGAAAGATTTGGCTTCTCGGTGAAATAAATTTTTTTCCTGGGTAGAAACTATCCCTTCTAGGTTGCTAGAAACTGGTAGAGTTGATGGAAAGCACTTGCATGTTTTTTACTTCTTTGCAAAGCAAAGGCAAAGGCTCAGTAGTTTAGGCGCAACGGTGTATCATTCAAATTTAAAAAAATCAAAATTCAAAATTATTTATTTCACGTAGGCCAACCTGTGGCTCTTATGACACGTTATGACTCTACCAGCGGTTCGGAAAGCGGATTCTGCTGAGAAGAGCCGGCAAGAAACTCAGCAGTTGCTCTTTTCAAAATAATCATTTTGCACTCTATTACATTGTAATAAATTTTTTATACTATCTTGTGGGCAGCCGGATGCCATGCCGATTTAACTCATGCAACTTTGTTACGATAGAATAGAATATAATATTTCCACAAAAAAGCGTAGGTACTACAATTCGATTCGTCAAGATGGGCAGACAGAAAGTACTGCCTTAAGTACTTATTCCCGGCAGTGGCACCCGTTCACGAGCATGACACAGACACATGATCCATATTACATTCGTAATACATATTACACAGACTGTTAAAATTCATGTTGGCTTTACCGTAGAAAAAATTAAAGCCTTATCTTAATTAAAACATCATTTGCTGTTGTTATTATCTAGATTAACAATCTTGTATCTGTATCTATTTTTTATAATGCAGCTGATGTTTAATTTTACTTACCCGCTACTTAATCAAAATCCCGCTCGAATAAAACTTTGCGAACTGGGCTAGGGCATAAGGCAATCCCAAATTTCAGTGATTTCCCGCGGGAGATATTAATGGAAGAACCGCAGCCGGGCGGGAGTCCGACTTAAATATAAAAAGTAAAGTAATAGCCTCTCCCCGCCCGTGCGGTGCCCGGAGAACTGTTTTTCTATTGAGTCGACTAGAGTGAGTCACTTAGAAAATCAAGTCTTTATGGAATTTTTTTAAATTATAGCGAAAGGAAACTGTTGAGAATATATTTTTTAAATATAATATAGAGTAGCGCTTAGGGTGATCGAGTCTACGGGGACCCAAGATCTGGCAGCTACCTTGGCCAAGGGTTCAGGTTAGCCATCCAAAAGGGCAATGCTGCCAGCATCTTGGGCACTTTGCCACACTGCAGTGACTTCAATGGGGTCCCGCGACTTCGTCCGCATGGATTCAGTTTTTATGATCCCTCGGGAACTCTTTAATTTTTCGGGATAAAAAGCAGCCTATGTCACTTTCCAGGTCTTCAACTATACCCATGCAAAAAATCACGTCGATCCGTAGCTCCGTTGCGGTGTGATTTAAGGAAAAACCAACAAACACACTTTCGCATTTATAACATTAAGTATGGATTAGTATGATTTAGTTTCTTCAGTATTAATTTATTTATTTATTTCGTTTAAGATTATCAATATTATCAAGAATTTGGTTTGTTCAGATATAGACGAGAGCTTGACTGCAGTAATCACACCCGATCTTAAGTGAAGATATGCAGCCTAAGATGGAGCGCGCTTACCTAGAAGATGCCTACTCACTCTTGATTAAAAGGTATCCAAGCTATATTCAGTTGGACAAGCTGAAGCTGGAAGGGCATTCAAAATGGCGGTGCGTATCAGGAACGAGGAGGCTAAGCGTTTAGTCCGAGATCGTGGAATTTCAACCACGTAGCGGTGCAGATCCATGCGATGCTTTGCGATTCGATGCTGGAAGGGCGATATGGTAAATAAAAAATTGGCTTCTTTTTGGATTCAAAGTTGCTCTTTTCAAGAATTTTTAATAGATAAAATGAAAATCGGAAAACTCTTACACAAATTTTTATTTAATAATTTCCAAATAATATTATGAAAGAAAGTTAATTCTTCTTCTTCTTAATCAACCTAAAGACGTCCACTGCTGGACGAAGGTCTCCTCCATGGACTTCAGCGACGGAATCCAGCGGCTCCCTGCGACTCGTTTGATGTCATCGTTCCATCTAGTGGGGGGTCTGCCAACACTGCGCTTCCCGGTGCGGGGTCGCCACTCCAGCACCTTGGGACCTCAGCGACCATCAGCTCTTCGAAATATATGCCCCGCCCAAGTTAATTAAATACGCACTAATGGTTGAGTATTGTTGGTTATTTTAATTGTGTTGTTGATAGGCGGTTGTTAAACACAAATGTTAAATTTGATGCTGATTTAATTAATTTATCTGTTATTTACTAATCGCTCTTTCGTTAACCCAAATTATTAATTGTTTATGATGATTTAAAATATTGTGTTAAATAGCCTTTATTTCAGTGGTTGCTAGACTTCACGCGAAAGGGACGACCAATGCAAAAGGAGGTTGGCGAATTTTGACCCAGCATTTTTTAAAAGCGTTCAGATTCAGAAATCATTTAATTTTGATTAATATTTTTCAGAGTATTTTTCTGTGTAAACCCTATATTTTTAGAAGATGGGGATCAAAAATATAATTATTCACAAGTACACATTAAAAATAACCGTTACGTGGCAATACAAGTGATTATCTTTTTTCTCCCAACTTTATTTGATAGACTTTGATGAACTTTTTTGTTAGACTGGTTTACTAGAACAAGCATGAGAAGTTTGATTCGTGAACGTGGGCTTGAGGCCCACGGTTCAGTTCGTCTGGGTCAGAAACTCTATGGAATTCGCCAATCTTCTTTAAACTGAGTCATAGTGGGGTGTTATGATTTGCTAATAAACTTTTGCGTACATTAAAAATTTACATAATTTTTTGTAGAAAAGTTATGTTTTCACTCTGATCTTGCCTGACAGTAAGTGTAGTGTATAAATATAGAAGCAGATATTGGAGATTAGTTAAACCCAATCTCGGTTTCGGTTTCTACGCGACATCGTTAGATTATAATTGTGCTTCGTATTTATGATGATTAAAAAAAATTGATAATAATATCTTCTTTATCATGCCAGGTAGGTTTTGCCTCGTGCAATAAATCTATCTTTCCCTTTCTTCAGGATCAATACTCAAATTCACTAATTTGATCATTGAATACCATTTAGGAACTAGAGCAATATTCTTGAACTGTGTATTCTAAAAACTGCCTACCAATGTAGTACCTACTAGATGACGTATTCCGAACACTTAACATGTTCAACTGACTTAAACCGTATGCCGAACAATGCAGTTATTGTGGTCGGCGGCAATCGCGACGTACGGACGCGGGCAATATTTATGCGATTAAACTGTCTAAGTACCTAATTGTGAGTTGAAAAGCCAACAATGCCTATATTCAAGTAAGTGGCAAAAAGTATATTTATTATAGTGCATAATTATATAACAATAACGCAATTCGTATCACTAGATACGAAATATAAATTCTTTCTTGATTTATTCAAAACGAACGACCAAGCAGTGAGTGGGGCGCGGGGCGCAGCATCCCTTTGCGGCCGCCGCGGTCGCGCGAATTGCAACCTTATTTTCCATGCCGGCTCCCCTCTCTACCTCAGCCCGCGCGATTGTAACTGTACACAGTTTTTATTCCGAATTGCCGCTCACGTAGAACTCTTTGCTGCCTACACTTAATTCCACCGCAAAATACAATTGAGTCTGTTATAATCATTACTTCTTTGTGTTCTATTTCTATAGAGTTCCCACGATACGGCGGCGATTACCGTTAAACGAAACTACCCTCAGACCGTTACCCAGACCATTACAGATTATGAGGCTTATTACCTTGGCTTGCCTTTCCTGAGGTTTAAAAGTGTATCGTAAGTTTCTCGCTGCAACAATTTCTTTTTCAGAGGAGCTATACAGCTTAAATAAGTGCTGCGTCAGGGGGCCTATTCACTAAAGTGTCAATGGTCACGTCTTGTGCTGATTGTCCGCTACAGATGCACAGGCACCCTTACTCTATAACTCCTTCAAAAATTAAATGAATTCTGTTATTCCGTCATCAGTTTGAAATTTTATTTAAAACTAGATGATGCCCGCGACTTTATTCGGTATTTAATTCTTGCGGGAACTCTGCAATTTGCCGGGATAAAAGTAGCCTACGTGTTAATCCTGGGTATGAGCTATCTCCGTTCGAAATTTCAGACAAATCGGTTTATTCGTTGTGGCGTGAAAGAGCTAAATTTCGTGTATGTATTCTTATACGTTTATGTATACGAAAACGCTACAAATTAAAATCGTTTGTATTGAATTTGTGACTTTAAATCGATACTATTATGGTTCATTTTACTTTGATGCTAATATCATCGTTTACTATTCTAATACTAGCAAGCTTAGTACATTTTAGTATCACAAATAATTGAGGATGGAATTTTTAATCCTATTATTTCAATTATTTACTTAATTATAAAGGTAACATATTCACAGTCAGTAGGTAAGTCATAAAATTATTTACGTTAGCATCCTTCGCACAAAATGAGAAAGATAAACTTAATAATGAAAGCGTGGACAGTTCTCACAAACGAACTCGCAAAACGCTAAGCCAGCTAATGCGAACAGTATTAAAGCGGCACTAATTACTTAGTAATTAAAAGCTCTCAAAGTTAAGTAAGCGACGAAAAAGTTCCGTAGACTGACTTTTTGCGTAGCAACTTCCTGTTAAATAATTGAAAGTCTGTTTCTGCTGAGAACTCCGCGTTGAAGCGCCAGACTGATTCTTTACGGAGATGACCGAACCAGAAAAGGTAATCAACCAGAAAAGGTACCGGATCACATAATATGTTTGTTTGCATTATAACTTACGAAACAAAATCAAAGATCAAAGCCAAGCAAAGCAGATGAGAGTTAATTTTGTGGTGAAAATAGGATCAAAAAAATTTTTTTTTGTTAATTCGTGGCCCTAAGCCATGGCGTAACCAAATAATATTATAAAGCTCTCAATGAGAGAGACTGTATATTTTGTACTAAATGAATTACACGCTCACACACATTTAATATCTGTTCAATTTACACATCATTAGGCCGAACAGTAGTTATTTGGGCGATTTTAATTCCCATATAATGTGAGAACTGTTATTCCATTTGCAATAATATTAGCTTATTATTTTATTCGTCTCATTGTAGATAGTAGATAGCGTTTTGTTACAAGCTTTTATTTAACTTGCAATGTTTGTTTGGGTCAAATCTTGCAAGATGCATTACACCCACTTTCCGGTTTCTGATCGAGCTGAAATTTTGCATGTATGTGTAAATCGGTGACAATGCAATATTACTGTGATATGGGGCTCATCTGATGATGGAGACGGAAGATGGCTATCGGAACTCTGTAATAAAACGACGTAACCCCATCGAGTTTGGGCTCGTTTGATTCGTCATAATAAGTACTCTGATCCTAGATGATATCCAGAGTCTAATGATGTAGCTGCTAAAAGCTTGCATTTAAAAATAAAATTTTTAATTTACACTTGTTACGTACATAACTTCTACAAATAATGGATTTAATCAAGTCAGATCTGGTTGAGATGATTAAGGTTAGACTGGTTCATGTTAAGATGGTTCATGTTGGGTTAGATCGGTTCCGATGAACCATAATACGTTATAATATACCATAAAATAAATCATAGTTCAAAACTAATCAGATAAATTGTATTTAACTAGCTGATGCCCGCGACTTCGCGCGGATTTAGTTTTTAAAATCCCTCGGGAACTCTTTGATTTTCTGGGATAAAAAGTAGCCTATGTTACTCTACAGGTCCTGAACTATGTCCTTGCAAAAAATTACGTCAATCCGTAGCCCTGTTGCAGCGTGATTGAAGGACAAACCAACAAACCAAAAACCAACAAACACACTTTCGCATATATAATATTAGTAAGGATACGATATGATTTCAGCAGTATATGTATATGTAAATGCTCCCAAGGTACAGGAGTGGCGACCACGCACCGGTAAGCGCAGTGTTCGCAGACCCCCCACTAGGTGGACATCAAACGAGACGCAGGGAGCCACTGTGGAAGCGACGCCTGTGGAAGTCCATGCAGGAAACCTTTGTCCAGCAGTGGACGTCTATCGGTTGACAAAGAAGGCGAAGAAGAAATATGTATGTATGCTTGTATATTTGACGCATTTGCCACCATAACTCCTAAACTACCTACTGAGCTGATTTGATGAATGAGGTGTCAATTGATTTGTTATAACGGCACGGTTGACAGTTATATTTAACCTACCTAATATCTAAGTGAGCCTTTGAATAAGGACCACTGAAACTTTAGTATTACAATTATAAATGTAAGCCTAAGTATGTCACACTCTCTTTAACATTTCTGTGGTGGTGTCGTGTGATGCGGGTTGTTACGTTCCCTCAAATATGGTTGAGCGAAGCAATGGCTGGGTCATGCGTCATACTCGTGAACGGGTGCCACCAGCGGCAATGGGGCTACTTTCTGTCTGCCCGTCTTAACATGTGTTGAATTATAATTAGAAATAATTACGTATGCTTTTGTGGAACTTCCCCTCATTGTGGAAACTCTGCATACATAGAATAATATCTATTAAGTTTATTGTAAAAGTATTTTGAAAAGAGCAACCGCCGAGTTTCTTGTTGGTTCTTTTCGGCAGGAAGGGCATTCCGAACCAGTGGTAGATTCATCGACTATTCAAAAGCACTTGTAAAAGTTTATTTGAATAAAAAATATTTCTATTCTATTCTATTCTATAGTATTAAAATTATAAAGGATGGAACGGTGCGATATTAAAATCCCACTGCAATAAAGGCTCAAGACGTCTCGTTGTCTCATTATCCCTGCAGGTGACTATCGATTGACTTTAATATTTGAATGGCCGCTTAGGTACCGCTTTCAAGTTTGAGTCCTCATGTTTGCAGGTAAATACTGCATCGGGTGAGGTTTTTATATAAGACTTATGCTAAAACTTATAAAGCGTTCTTTGACTTAGCTCAGACTTTCCTTTCTTATTGACACTAGACAGATTCATTGAACATGACGTAGCCATGGGCCAGCGTGGTGGACTATGGTCTGCAACCCTTCCCTGTGAGGAGACCTGCGCTCAGTAGTGAGACGTTAATGGGTTGCTCATGATGATGATGATGATGAAATGAACTAATTTTAAAACATCTTTTTCATGTTCAAGAAAAAGGATACGACTGAAATTGTACGTAAGTATCTACGATAACATCTTCTGAGATAGATTTCAGAACAAATGCCTTGTTAATAATAACAAATAAAAATATTGTTATTCATGTTTTCAACTTAAATTCGCTCAGAAAAAAATATTTTCCTAAATGTCTGTAATATTACAATATGTTTGTTTGTGAAATAGTGAATTTAAATTCATTGAAAGATGCAAAACATGAGAGAAGAGTGGGACTTATCAACTATGAGATTTCGTTGTGCAGACTTCGTTCGGGTCATTACCCATCGAATAAATTCGTCCATCTCATGAAGAAAGTAAGCTCACCGAACTGCGATGTATGTGGCACAGTTGAGGATCTGTTGCATATCTTGCTAGAATGCAAGAAAAACAAGAGCGAACGACAGTCACTGATGGTAAGTTTTGATCTGAATAGGCTTGATGTGGGACTTTGTCAGATTCTCCTGGCAGACCCTACATCAGAATTAGCTAGAAAAATTTGTGATCTGGTCACTGCTTGCCGTCAGTGACTTTCGGTCGTCTTGATAGTTAATTTAGTAATAAATTAGATAATTTTATTGTTAAGGTAGATTAAGTTTCATTGTAAATATTGTTTGAATCGATGGGCTAGACATGCCAGTTGGTAAAAAAACCAAAAAAAAAAAAATATAGATAAAAAAAAACTATGAGATTTCACTGTGGGTTTTTCCACTCGCAGACTTTGATTGGTCCCTTGACCTTGGTGGCCTTATTATGAACGTCAAGTATTTTACGGACTTTTCTATTCCTTTCAGACAGAATACTCAAAATGTTTAGAACCCAGAGCGGGGAACCAGTTAAATAAAAAAAAAATTAAGTGGCACTCGGGGACTGCCGCGGTAAAGCTATTGCATAGCATTTTTTATCAACTTATGCAATTATAATATTTATGCAATAATATTTTTTTTTCATAATAAAAATTATGCAAAAAAATAATTAAAAAAACAAACAAACAATAAAGCGCACTGTCACTACTTCGCGAGTGAGATTCGAACCTGCGACATCTAAAGAAAGCGGCCGCTCGCCCACTGCGCCAAACAGAGGTAAATGTGAACCTCTAAAATTTTGAACGCTTACTGAACGACGGTGTTAGGTTTTTTTTCGTTACGGAATTTCTCGATTCAGTCGCCGCGCTCAAACTGTTTGTCCTAGTTCAAAGCCCGCGATAAAAGCTATGCAATAGCTTAAAACTATTAAGCTCTGATTACTCCCTCGATTAAACTATGCAGATCTATAAAGTTTTATGAATGCGATTGGACACTTTTATTACCCGAGGCGCGTTCACACTTAGCGTCTGTTTCCATTGCCCTCGAATGATATTTCAAGACCTTGACAGAAAGTGCAGTTCACTTCATCCCCATAAAATAGAATAGAATAGAAATGTTTTTATTCAAATAAACTTTTGCTAGTGCTTTTGAATCGTAGATGAGTCTACCGAACCAGTGTTCGGAATGCCCTTCCTGCCGAGAAGAACCAGCAAGAAACTCTTTTCAAAACAAGTATACAATACAATAGATACTATGCTATGTATGCAGTGTTTCCACAATGAGTGGAAGTTCCACAAAATCGTACCTAATTATAATTCAACACATGTTAAGACGGGCAGACAGAAAGTACCGGTTCACGAGCATGACGTATACTACATACATACTGGTAGAGTTAGAATATTTTATCAATGTCTGGACAATTTTATTACTTTTAACTTTATAGTACGATTTAATTGAATATTATATTAGTTGCAGTACTTTGTAGTACAAATCTAAATACACTATGTCGCATCCATTAAAATATCTAATATCTTAAATAGATTTAGCGATAATAGATTTTTGAACTGAAAAAGACGTTGCGGTTATAAGAACTTTTTTTAAAATAATATTATCCATGCTATACATGACTAATATTCCGCTTTCCTTTTAACTATGCTAGGAGTAGATATGACAATAGTGCAATAGGTGTTTGAACTTTCGACCTTTCGTTGTTAAGTCTATGCCAATGTTCTAAATGAGGCTTCAATTAAATAATTCAAGCGAAAAATCGAACAAAATTCATCCTGAATGAAAATACTGTGCCTCAGGATAAATGATAATAATTCACAAAGGAATGAAAGGCCGAAATGGTTGTTATTACTGCCTTTGTATGAAAACGGTATTTTAAAAGACATAAAGTCAAATAAAAGTGAGGGGAGATAAAATCCCAACAGAATAAGTGAAAAATACTGAAGAATTCAGTAGCATTTTATTTACAAAAGATCTATCTAATCACTGTTCAATGTCGGGGCGTGAAATGGCTTTAATATTTAACTATTTGAACGGCCGCTTTTTCACACGGTCCGCTAGAATATAAACAAACTCTTATCTGTACAGCGCATTCACGGATCAGGGTGAAATTACACTGCCAATGTTAGGTCCCTATCAAATAAAGGTAAAGACGAGCTTACTGTTATAAAACAGGGGCCCATACGAGGAAGAGTTGTAACCCAGTAAGTGTAAAGGTCTGATTTTCTTCAGTCCATAGGAAAGGCATAAGACTGCTGTTTGTTTCAATAGAATAAAATAGAATACTTAGAAATATTTTTTTGTTCAAAAATACACTTTTACAAGTGCTTTCGAATCGTCAAATGAATCTACCACTGGTTCGGAATGCCCTTCCTACCGGGAAGAACCAGTAAGAAACTCGCCGGTTGCTCTATTACAATAGGTACTATGCTATGTATGCAGCGTATGCAGTGTTTTCACAATGAGGTGAAGTTCCAAAAATGCATACTTATTACAATTCAATATTAAGATGAGCAGACAGAGTAGCCCCATCCCCGCCGGTGGTAACCATTCGCGAGCATATTATGTATTTCATTTCGTTTACATGTTCATAACTCCGTAAACCGCAACCGTCGAGTTTCTTGCTGGTTCTTCTCGGCAGGAAGGGCATTCCGAACCAGTGGTAGACTCATCGACGATTTAAAAGCACATGTAAAAAAGTTTATTTGAATAAAAAACATTTCTATTCTATTCTATTCTAACTTATGCTAAGTTTGCACATCTTAATAATGTTAAACAATAGATTTAATTAAAAACACTTAAAAGATAATCTTCAAAGAAAAAATTATTTAAATACTCTTGTCTAAATTACTAATATTATTTTATGGTTCAAAGTTAGGGTAACAGGGACAGTAGATTAGAGTCCTGTGGACTAAAAGCCAACGCAAGCTTAATGAGAAAGGTTTCTCGGTGAAGTGACCTACAAGTTGTAATTCACGACACACCCGGCAAATCTATCTATCTAATCTAATCTCTTTAAACGAGCAATTCTTGTATATACCTATATATATATATATAATCCGAATCTCGGAAACGGCTCCAACGATTTTCATGAAATTTAGCATGTAGGGGGTTTCGGGGGCGATCAATCGATGAAACCTCATTTTTAGAAAAGGTCGTTTTGTCAGTGTTTTCAAGCAATGAAAAACCCCTTACAATATAATTAGAATACGAAGGTAAATTCCGCCGTTAATTATGAACTCTCTATAGCTTAGTTAGGTTTCGGACGGTTCCGAAGAAGACTCTGGGTCGAGTCCACACGAATTTTTCCCCTATGAATTTTATTATTTTTATTTTTTATTTTATTTTTTTCTATAATATATCGTTTCCAAAAAACACGATTTACAAAAAAATAACAAAAAAACCGAGCAAAGCTCGGTCACCCAGATATTCTACTTTTAACTCTAAAACGATTGTTTGTGGATAGCTATAAAATTCCGATAAAAAGGTTAAAAATATTTGCAACTAGCTTTTCATGTAGGTTTTGAAAATTGCGTAGAATCCTTTAGTTTTCCAAAAAAAAGTCTGCGTCAATTTCCAGGTCTTGATCCTTTCCTTCTTTGCAGGAGGATGTCATAACAAACAAACGTACTTTTTTACGTATAATATTAATCCTACTAGGAAGAATGGATGAATGTTTGTTACTCTTTCACTACAAAATTACTACACGGATTTTTATGAAACTTCGCAGTGCAGTAGTTTATTCATCAGCCTACCACATAGGCTATATTTGTCCCGAAAAGTTAAAGAACTCCTGCGGGAATCAACGACCTTTAATCCGAGCGGATGAAGTCGCGGGCATCAGCTAGTAAGGAAACAAAGATGTTAAATAATATTGACTTAGCTCTCCCCCCTACTATTATATTTAACCGTACCCAAAGCTTCCGTTAGAAGTTTGTACGAGACAATCGATCTTTCGGATTTCAGTCCACTTTTTTCTTCTTCTTTATCAACCGATAGACGTCCACTGCTGGACAAAGGTCTCTTGCATGGACTTCCACAGGCCTCAGTCTTGCGCCGCGTGGATCCAGCGGCTCCCTTCGACTCGTTTGATGTCGTCGGTCCACCCGGTGGGGGGTCTGCCAACACTGCGCTTCCCGGTGCGGGGTCGCCACTCCAGCACCTTGGGACCCCAACGACCATCAGCTCATCGAACTAAGTGCCCCGCCCATTTCCACTTCAGTTCCGCGACTCCCCGAGCTATGTCGGTGACTTTGGTTCTCGTACGGTGTAACGTAGTAGGTTAATTCTACGAGTAAATACTTAAATAAAATCATCTGAGGAACGTTTTTTTCGATCTGTCGTTTACCTAACATATTAAATTCAAAATTATTTTATAACTTGACGCTCGACCTTGAGTGTCCCAGGTGACGCTTGCGCGTTCCCTCTCCCCGCGCACCGCACCTAACCGGTTCTTTCGCAAATGCTTGTGCTCGCGTCGACGGTCGACCTCCGCGGCGGGCGGCATTTTGGAATTTTTACACCTGAAAGCAGTACCAGTGTCGCTGGCGGTACCGAATCGCCACGTTTTTTGCCGTTAGCATCCCTTAAGACGCTTATTCGACGTACGTATTCAACCCCGGAATATCGGGTAAGTGTTGCGTACATCTTTATTGCTAATACTAGTTTTAAAACAAAGTGTAAACTCCGTTTGATTGTGACCGCACCGCCAACTTATGCTGTGTACGGTACGACCCGTAGTTAATTGCGTGGTCACAATTAAGCGTGAGGATGTGGATGGTGCCTTATTGCCTGGGCGCTGGTTCCAGGGTTCATAGTACGAGCTTCACACTTCCTGGCAACACAATTACGTTCTGCACGCCACTTCTGCGTGTCGTGGACGTCGTGTCACTCCTACCTGAAGCTGTGGGAACGTCCTTCCGTGCGCCGCGCCCTTTTCCGGCCTGCCTACCTACCTTGCTGAGCATCCGTCGCTTGAGGCCTGCCACAGCAACGACGACAGGGCAGTACATGGTCCACTGCGGATGAGCAAAATAATTGAAGGCCCCTAAAACCCATGGCCCTACTAACGTAAATAATATACCACTTTAAATTTTCGATAACGTTTTGTTATTGTTCTACCTACAAGCCAAAACGTTACAATGGCGCACTCAACGTGGTAATTTCATTATTTTGCTTCTTCATTCGTAGTGGTAAGTTTGGTGTGTGCTTGTTTTTAGTTGTAAAACGTTAATTTTATTTTGGTTGCTAGCAGCTAAGGTGTCCGAGGTACGTACCTACTGTATCACTTGTAACTTAAGGTGACCGCGCCTTACCTACCTCACTTATAAAAAAATAACTCGCCTAAAATTCTAATTTTGTTTATTGTTCCTTTGTGTTTATTAGTATTATCTGTGTATTATTATCGGTTCTAAAACTAATAATGTACCGTTAGCAAAAAAAAAAAATTTTTTTTTTTTGTAAATTTGTTTTGCATATTCGTACCCGTACACATTAGTTGCAATAATTATCTATTGATTTTGTTTGCTTATTTCATTTTATTTTGGTAAATTTTTTATTTCTGTTGCAAGTATTCAACAATCATACAATCAATCATTCAATTAATCATCCATTTATTTTATTCGCTGATTTCATTTTATCATTTCACGCTTTTAAAGATAAACAACCGAAACGTTATTAATTATTCTTTTAATTTGTAACAGACGGAGTGTTTAGGTTTTTTTTTTTTTCATTTCTCATACATTTGCACTTTAATTTTTTTTGTAAGTAATTAATTATTGTTATCATTTAAAAATATGTCTTACGAGATAAAATTCATGTCCTTGCAAAAAGGAGAACTGGAGTATGAGGTAGCTATTCGTGGTGAAACTCCCGGTTCTACAGTTCAGGAGCTAAGAAAACAGATTGCAAAATGTAGTCCCTCATATCCCTCTGAGGATATTCTAACAAGCCCTTTCGAACCTTCGGTTGACATCCTTGGTGTTTTTGAAGCACTCGACAAAGTCAGCTCAGTAATTTCTGCCCCTGCTGATAAGAGTGCACTTTTACGATCTCAAATTTGCTGAACCATATTTATCACCGGCTTCACCGGATATCACGCACGGATAAAATTCAGGAGGATTATGACGAGTGTGTTGGTCTATACAAAGATTATAGATCCACACTCAATAAACTCCTTGATACAGCGACTGATCCATTAGCAACCACGAGTAGCGAATCTCATGCTACATCTAGTACCTCAACTACACCTCTTACTATTAATGTCACATGCGAAGGCAATAATTTAAATTTATTTTCTAAAATTAAATTTGATGGAAAAACCTGCATTAGAGCTTTTATTCAACGTATAAATGAATTTTGTCTCGCTAAGAATATTCAATCTGAAAAAGTTTTAAGGAATGCAACGGAAATTTTTCAAGGCGACGCGATTCACTGGTATCGTAGTGTCAAGGATACTGTTAATAGTTGGGATGAGCTCGCGATTCTCTTGAGGCGGGATTTCAGTCGGCCAGATTATGATTATATACTTAGTTCAGAAATCAGATCTCGTACGCAAGGCGAATAAAATATTGCTATTGCTATGCAAAGAAAATATTGCTATTTACCTTTCGATTATGTCTGGTCTTTTTTCGCGACTATCGAAACAACCTTCAGAAGATGAAAAATTAGAAATTCTCTTACATAATATTCGGCCATGTTACGCTAGTACTTTATCATCAGTTTCAACAATAAAGTCCATTGATGAGTTAAGAAACTTATGCCGTAACTACGAGGATATTCAATCTCGCCTTTCGCATTTTAAGGAACCACCGAAAGCTACAGCTGATACTTTAGCACCTGATTTTGCTTACGCTAGTAGTTCAAGTAGCAAACAGAATTCGAATTTTTCTCAAAAATTTAACTATAACTATAAATTTAAAAATACTACTACTGACAATAATAAATCTAATTCTAATAAACCCCAACATTCTAGCAATAAAACTTTAAACTCAGATAGTAACTATGTTCACGCAGTCAGTGCCCCTGAAAATAACAAACGACCTCGTTACTGTATTCGTTGTCGCACTGATACGCACAGCACTAGAGGGTGTACTGCTGACCGTAGTGAAATTTTCTGTTTCGGCTGTAGACGTAAAAATGTAAAATTCCCAGACTGCCCAGACTGCGCTAGAAATAATAAACGTCCTGATACAAAAAACTAGATTCAGAGAATTGTGTGGATACCAAATTTGATAAAAATGATTGGCAAAATTGGCTGGATACAGTAAATTTATATTTTAAAACTTATAGAATCCACACAATTCTCCATAAAAACTATAACTATGATAGTAGGCCTCACGCATCAGTGCAAGTTTGTGGTCACAACTTTTTAGGTCTTTTGGACTCAGGTTCTGGTGTTACGATCTTAGGTAACAGTATCCACTCCACTTTTGAAAGCCTTGGTCTACCTCTAATTAGGGAGAACTGCGTCGCTGTTATTACGGCCGGTGGACAACGTTTGCAAAGTCTCGGATACATTAACTTACCCATAGAATTCGAGGGACAATTTCACATTTTGCAAGCTTTTGTTGTTCCGGAGATAACACCTGACATAATTCTCGGCATTGACTTTTGGCGTAAGTTTCAACTTTGTCCAAAATACGTAAATAGTGTTCGTACGGTTAGCAGCGAAATTAATAATACTATACTTGGTACCTTTATACAACCTTACACTAATTTATCAGAGACTGAAAAACAGCTAGCTGATAATGTCATTAAACTTTATAATGACATTTCATTCGAACAGAAGGGTCTCGGTATTACCAATCTTACTACTCATAACATTGATACTGGAGACGCTGAACCGATTCGTCAACGGTACTACCGAATGTCACCCGATAAACAAAAAATCTTGATTGAGGAGTTAGATCAAATGCTTAAACTCGGAGTCGTAGAATCTTGCGAGAGCCCTTGGTCTTCTCCCGTTCTACTTACCCCAAAAAAGGATGGAAGACTCAGGTTTTGCTTAGACAGCCGAAAGCTCAATGCTGTTACACGTAAAGATGCGTACAGATTACCTTACGTTTCGGAAATTTTAGATAACCTTAAAAACGCTAAGTACTTATCTAGCATCGACTTGTCTAAAGCTTTCTGGCAAATACCGATTACGGAGAAAGATCGCGATAAAACGGCTTTTTACATCCCCGGTCGTGGTACTTATCGATTTGTAACTATGCCTTTTGGGTTAACAAACGCGCCAGCAACTCAGCAACGATTAGTTGATCTTTTATTTTATGGTCCCGAATTCGAAAATTCTGTATTCGTTTTCGTGGATGACATTATAATAATTTCGTCAGACTTTGATACTCACATATCCTTATTGACCGAGCGAAGCGAAGGTCTTTGAGTCTACTTGAGTGAATTTGCACTTGTCCGTCCGTCCGTCCGTCCGTCCGTCCGTCCGTCCGTCCGTCCGTCCGTCCGTCTGTCAGAGCCTTATAACTTCTGAATTACTGAACGTAATTACTTCAATTTTAGATATAATATGTAAACCGATGGCCTCCAGCCGAAAATGGCTTAAAAAGTTATAAAAATCTTTATTTCAGGGGGGCTCTCATAGAAGCGAATGCGAAGAAAAAAAAAATTTTGCGTTTCATAGAGTTACAGTACCTCATTTTAAAGATAATTTGGAACAGAGTACAAAAGTATTTTTTTTTACATTTTTTTTCCTAAAATTGACGAAATGGGGGGCTTTCAAAGTGGAGATTATATTTGACCTCACAACGGAATGACCATTGAAAGCTGGGGCTTGAAAGTTTTATAATTTTAGCGTAATATCATGTACTTGAACAACAAATACTAAAATTAGATAAATGTAATAAGGAAACTAAATTATTTAACTTTTAATGAGCAGCAACAACAGAACTTCACAATGATGTCAATAGATGGCGCTCTCATCTCATATAGCAAATGCAGCTATATGTAACATATTATTCAATTAAAATTATTATTTAGTCATTTAGCAAACATCAATAAAACTTCACGTTGCAGTTTGTTTTTACATGTTTTCTGATCGTGTCGATAGTTGACGCTGTGTACAAGTAATTTAATTTGAATGTTCCAAAAAACTACCTATACTTACCTAAGTTTGATTGAGGTCTTGAGGATTTCACTATAACAGTTCCCTAACCTTTACGGGCTACCTATGTTAAGTTAGTTGACACTTTCTGTCAACTCTGTTTCTGTTGTTCTGTACGAACCTCTACGGGACAACTAAAGGTGAAAATGACATTGGGATGTTAGGATTGTATTTAGGGGCTACTTACGTAAAGAGACTTCTACAAAGGGGATGATTAGGTATGGTTGGTGAAAACGGGCATAATAATAATGTCAATTTTGATCGTCATGTATCTATTGAATGAATAAGTAATTATGGGAAACCGTTACCGCGAGGTCTCAGTTCGGGGCGAACCACTAGTTAATAAAAGTATATAAAAAATTACAATCGGCTAATCTAACTATAAATTTGTCTAAATCTGTTTTCTTTCGCGATGAATTGAAATATCTTGGGTACGTTGTTAATTCTAAAGGTTTGCACGTCGATCCTGGAAAAGTCGAGGCTATTCTCAATTTCCCTACTCCTACTAACAAGAAAGAGGTGAAAAGATTCATCGGAACAGCTTCTTGGTACCGAAGGTTTGTACCAAATTTTAGTACAATTGCAGGTCCTTTAAATCAATTAACATCCTGTGGTAAAAAGGCTAAACCTTTCGTTTGGACTAAAGAAGCCGAGGGTTCTTTTAACAAACTTAAAGAATGTTTAATCTCAGCTCCCATATTATCTTGCCCAGACTATAATCTTCCGTTCGAGGTACATACTGACGCTAGCAACTTCGGGATTGGCGCTCTTCTAACTCAGACTATTGATAAGGTTGAACATCCTATAGCCTATATGAGTAGATCGCTAACAGCTAGTGAGCGTAATTACAGTGTGACTGAACGCGAGACACTTGCGGTTCTCGTAGCGCTTGAGCATTGGAGATGTTATCTTAACAACGGTCAACGATTTACTGTCCATACCGACCACTCGGCCCTTAAATGGTTTCTTAATTTGAATAACCCTACTGGCCGTCTCGCTCGCTGGGGTGTTAGACTCTCGTGTTTCAATTTTGAAATCAAACATCGCCGAGGAGTTGATAATATCATCCCAGATGCTCTTTCGCGTGCTTGCCCGGTATCATCCTTAACTACAACTCAAATTGCGGATCCGTGGTATCTTAATATTTTCAATGGTTGCCAAAATTCTCCCACATCTTTTCCAAACTTCATAGTTAAAAACAACCAGCTTTATCGTTACATGCAATCTAAATGCACTCTTAATAAGGAATTCGAATGGAAGGAAGTCGTACCAGCGGAGCGACGTCAGCAGATTCTGGCTGACTGTCATTCCGAACCTACTGCTGGTCATCTCGGAATTTTTAAAACTTATAAGCGTCTTTCACTTCGTTTCTATTGGCCAGGCATGTACGCAGACGTCGCTAACTTTGTTTCTCGTTGCGTTAAATGCCAAACTTATAAACAGTCTACACATGGTACTTTAGGAACTATGGGTAGACCGAAACAAGTCTCTCGCCCCTTCCAAATGATTTCGATTGATCTAATGGGCCCCCTTCCTATTACCAGGTCGCGTAATAGTTATATCCTTGTGGTAACATGCTGTTTTTCAAAATTTTACTTGATTTTTCCAATAAAGAAGGTTACTGCGGAAATTGTAACAAAAATACTAGAAGATTCGGTAATATTAGTGCACGGCGTGCCACAAGCTATTCTGATAGATAATGCTAGTATTTTTTGCGGAAAAGTGGCGGATTCCTTCTTTAAAAAATATAGAATCCCCAAAATTTATTATACCCCTAAGTACACTCCTCAAGTCAACTTAGTCGAGCGGTATAATAAAACTATAATTACGTGTATCTCCATGTATGTTGACGATGATCATAGGTCATGGGACGTACTTATTCCCAAAATCCAATTCGCAATTAATAACTCAGTAAACGAGTCAACAGGATTTACTCCTTCATTTCTAGTTTACGGTCGCGAACTTGTTCCTTGTGGATCACACTACGTTGATAATGATCACGGCGATGAAATATTATTTTTGCCTCGCGAAATCTATGCGGAAAATATAGGTCATTTAGCTTCAATATTTGACACAGTTCAGTCTAGACTTTGGCAGGCTCACGTAAAAAAAATACCTCTCACTATAACCTTCGCCGAAAATTCGCAGAATTTAACGTAGGTGACGTAGTCATGAAGCGTGCTTACTTCTTAAGTAATAAGGAAAATCAATTTTCACGGAAATTGGCTCCTAAAGGAGTTGTCCAAAATTGGTTTTTTAAATTTGAATTTAATTAACAAGGATGATTTTAATGTAGTTGGATATAGATCCCAAAAGGCTTCTATCAAAATAATTTACAGATTTTTTAAAGCCTCCGATATTAAAAATTTTTTTTTTGTTTTGACTCATTTTATTGCTTGTGATTTGTCGTAATTCCTTGTTCCATGTGATTTATACACCGGTAAAAACTGAAAATATTATTCTATGTAAGTTGTCAATGTCAGATGATTGTCAGGAACAAATAATTTCATTTTCGAATAGGCAGTTCAAAAGTACCTAGTCGTAATTCCTAGTTCCTGGTCTGTGATTCCTAGTTCCATGGTTCAAAATGACATGTATTTGGTTCAAAATGACATTTACGTGACATTAACCGGTGCCAGATTTGATAGTCTATAGATTATAAAAGTTTTTAGTGTTACCATCCATTGAAAAATATTTTCTACAAACGGTATTTTTCATAATTAATTTAAAAAAAACCGAGGACTCTAAAATTATTATTTTTGTGGCGTTTAATTTTATTTTTTTTTTCTCTTTCACGTGATGACAGTTTGGTCCTGGTTAATGGACACTCAGAATAAAAAACCACCCTCCATACTAAACTGGGACATGTCTTTTATTAAGGCTAGAATAACAGACAAAAAGTCTCCTTTAGTCTATGTTTTGCAAGACATGACTGGGAAAGACCTAGGTACCTGGCATATAAAAGACCTAAAACCAATAGGCAACTAACTAAAGTCAAGACTGGAATATATACTTAAATATATAAATAATATATAACTATACATTTTATTGTTATTACTTTCCCCTTATTTAACATCGTTTATGCTTAGTTTGTACAAGAGTTTTTGGTATCTATAACACCGTTAACTTTGTCGTGATAGGATGCGTCAGTATTTTGAATAAATACCTACGTACTGTTGCTTTTGTAGTTGCGTGAGGTATGAAAGATTATGAAAGGGTAGGTTGAATGGATACTGTACTTACGTCTTCTTAGCAGTTTTAATTTAGTGGATTTTCTTTTGAGCAGAATAAAATCCTTTCGTAGGAGAGGGGGATATGTAACGTAGTAGGTTAATTCTACGAGTAAATACTTAAATAAAATCATCTGAGGAACGTTTTTTTCGATCTGTCGTTTACCTAACATATTAAATTCAAAATTATTTTATAACTTGACGCTCGACCTTGAGTGTCCCAGGTGACGCTTGCGCGTTCCCTCTCCCCGCGCACCGCACCTAACCGGTTCTTTCGCAAATGCTTGTGCTCGCGTCGACGGTCGACCTCCGCGGCGGGCGGCATTTTGGAATTTTTACACCTGAAAGCAGTACCAGTGTCGCTGGCGGTACCGAATCGCCACGTTTTTTGCCGTTAGCATCCCTTAAGACGCTTATTCGACGTACGTATTCAACCCCGGAATATCGGGTAAGTGTTGCGTACATCTTTATTGCTAATACTAGTTTTAAAACAAAGTGTAAACTCCGTTTGATTGTGACCGCACCGCCAACTTATGCTGTGTACGGTACGACCCGTAGTTAATTGCGTGGTCACAATTAAGCGTGAGGATGTGGATGGTGCCTTATTGCCTGGGCGCTGGTTCCAGGGTTCATAGTACGAGCTTCACACTTCCTGGCAACACAATTACGTTCTGCACGCCACTTCTGCGTGTCGTGGACGTCGTGTCACTCCTACCTGAAGCTGTGGGAACGTCCTTCCGTGCGCCGCGCCCTTTTCCGGCCTGCCTACCTACCTTGCTGAGCATCCGTCGCTTGAGGCCTGCCACAGCAACGACGACAGGGCAGTACATGGTCCACTGCGGATGAGCAAAATAATTGAAGGCCCCTAAAACCCATGGCCCTACTAACGTAAATAATATACCACTTTAAATTTTCGATAACGTTATGTTATTGTTCTACCTACAAGCCAAAACGTTACAACGGATCTCCTCATTTCTGATCCGATCCCGCAGGGATACTCTGAAAGCATAGCTCTCTCCATCGCCCGCTGAGCGGTCCTGAGCCTACTTATGAGGCCCTTAGTTAGCGACTATGCCTTAGTGCCGTAGTGACTCGTTTGCCGTAGTGCTAATAAGGCTGTACGTTACAACGTATACGGTATTACGGTATCTTTTACATCACATAATGAGCACTAAAAGTATCGTGCCAAGTAAATAATGCATACACTTTTACCCATTTCTTTTCTTGCAGGATTTACTTTGTATCGTTAAGCAACTCGAATTCCATTAGGCAGCCTCTTACCATTACTAAGTCATTCGCAAAGGGATGCTCCAACATTAATAGTTTCAGAGCTGGAGGCAATAACTTTCAAAGGAAACACTCACATAAAATAAATCAAATCCAGAAAAGGGTTAAAAAATAAAAATGTTTATAAAATAAAGACTATGAATTGTTTGTTTTAAAATTAAAACGTAAAATTCATGATTTTTAACAAATTATAATTTCCTATCGAGCTGACATCAGCGACTTTAGGACGTGGATTTAGGTTTTTAAAAATGCGTTTTAAAAAATTTAATTATTGGGATAGAATGAGAAGCGTTAAGGTCATAAGTTCACCATGCTGATGCTGGCCAAGTGTAGAGAACTCTCAGCCATGCAGGTTTCTTCACCAGGTTTTTCTTTACAATTAGGATGTTCTTTCATGGAAAAGATGAAGGAAGAGATGGATCTCTCTCTCTCTCTTTCTCTCTTTCTCTCTTTCTGTCTACCTCGTATAGCTGACGTAAGCTTTCTATAAATAAAAATAACAGTAGGTGTTTTCGCGAAAAAATAATGCAGATTTCCAGATCATATCCCATCCATATTCTACATGTTTACTTTGTCTTTTAAACAACAGAAAAACTACATCTATATATATAAAAGAAAGTGGTGTTAGTTACACTATTTATAACTCAAGAACGGATGAACCGATTTGGCTCAAAATTGGTGGAGAGGTAGCTTAGAACCAGGAGACGGACATAGGATACTTTAAAAAAAAAAAAACCAGAACAGCGGATTGATGTGATTTTTTGCATGGGTATAGTAATGGATGTAGTAGTGGTTCCTCAGACCGGGAGAGCTACTTTTTATCTCGGATAATGAAAGAGTTCCCGCGGGATTTTTAAAAACTATTCCATGCGGATGAAGTCGCGGGCATCAGCTAGTTATTTAATAAAAGCACCGGCTCGTAAACTAAAATTAATAAACTAAACGGATAAACCTAAGTGAAATGCAGAGCCCCCAGTCTATTCATTACCAACTATCGAGTCCACAACTAAATCCGTTCGGATATCGGGTTTGATTCCCCGTTTAAAGTCGAATAGGCCGGAAATCGATTGCTTTTGAAGCTTCACGTTCGAATTGTAGGCGAGAACCGAGGAAATGGAATTTTTCTGGATACGTCTATATTTCTGCGTTCGGCTTATGCCATTTTCGTTAGAGTTATTTGTGTGATTCTAGTATATTTCCATTTAACATGATTTATATACATTCGAGATATGCATTTCGAAAGCCAAATATAATGATACTAGATGAGGCTCGCGACTTCGTCGCGATTTTTTAATTCTCGCGGGAACTCAGTAATTTTCCGAGATAAACGTAGCCTGTGTGTTAATCCTGGGTATGAGCTATCCAAATTTTAGTAAAATCGGTTCATTCTTTGTGGAATTACAGAGTAACAAACGTCAATCCAAACATCCATCCATACATCCTCATAAACTTTCGCATTTATAATATTATTAGTAGGATTTATTATAATAATGTAAGATTTTTATTGAAGTCATACTTCATGTTATCCTAATATTATAAATGCGAAAGTGTGTTTGTTTGTTGGTTTGTCCTTCAATGACGCTGCAACAGAGCTACGGATCGACGTGATTTTTTGCACGGGTATAGTTGAGGGCCTGGAGAGTGACGTAGGCTACTTTTTTAACCCGGAAAATCAAAGAGCTCCCGAGGGATTTTAAAAACTACATCCACGCGGACGAAATCACGGGCATCATTTAGTTTATAATAATCCTACTAATATTATCTTATATTCTAAATGCGACAGTTTGTGAGGATGGATGGATGTTTGTTACTCCTTCACGCCATAACAAAATCGATAAAGGGGTTGTTTCATCTTGGGCCAGGTACTTGTCTTCTTCTTCTTCTTCGTCGTGACACTCTTGGCAGAGCGGTCGTGGTCATCACGAAGTAACGTCTTTAGCGGCAGATGTGATTCGCCTCACGAGCATTCGCCACTTCTCCCTGCTGGCCGACAGCCTGGTACACTCGTGCAATGGACCGCCCACAGCAGACTTAATTTGGTCGGCCCATCGCATGGGCGACCTTACTCGCCCTCTGGTGCCCTCCACTTTGCCCTGCACGACAAGGCGCTCGATGGACTCACCCCCACGCCGGGAGACGTGTCCGAAGAACTTAAGTATGCGACTCTGTACTGTGGCCGAAAGGCGTTGTTTTATGCCGAGTTCTTGGAGAATGGAGACGTTGGTGCGAAACTCGGTCCACGACACTCCCAGCATTCGTCTCCAGCACCACATCTCCAGAGCATCAATTTTCTTTTTCTCGACTTGTCGCAAAGTCCACGTCTCCGCAGCATGCAAAAATATGGGAAAAACAAGCGTTTGGACGAGCCGGATCTTCGTAGCTTTTGTTAAGTTTCTGTTCTTCCATATCTTTTTAAGTTTGTCCATCGAAGTCCTTGCGATCGCCATACGGCGCTTTACTTCCTCTACGCACCCTCCATTGTTTGAGATTACAGGTACTTGTACGCTATACCAAAAAATAGTATTAAATCATAGAAATTGAAATAAAATATGCTTTATTGTAGTATTACAGTGAATAAGAGGTAAAGATATAAAATTTATATTTTGATAATTGGTTACATCTGTAGAATGGCAACTCCCGGAGTGCATCCATCTGCTTTTGTTGTCTATGTTTGTAATGACCTTACGTCGTCTTAATGTAATTTCAATTGTCAAACGCCAATTGCTGGTATGCCAAATGTCAATTGCTGACAATTCTGGTTATTTTTATGGAAAATGTCATCATGACTCGTGTAAGTACGTGTCACTGTCAAAAAGAACGCCATGTTGTTGCGCTTTCATTTTGCGAAATAATTTCGCATTGTACCTCGTAAAAAGGACCTTTTAATTAGAAATAAAGAAAAAATAATCACTATTTCATGACCCCCAAAGATTTTGAAAGACTGTACAAAGAGCTGGCCCAGGCTCCATATATTATATTTCAAACAACCTCTTTGGAACATAGTTCCCGCGGGAAAATGTAGTAGTAGAATTTAAATCTCTTACAGGACTAAAAAACAGTTTTACTCGTACGTACTATCATGTATTAATGAAAGTTCGAATCGTCCAATTTTTCAATTATCAGTCGCTTCTAACAAACGTATAGCCGTGGGTCCTACGGAAATAACGCGCTTATTTAATAGATTCGCCTCCGCTCACAGCAAGCGCTGACAACGGCTAATCTATTTATGGGAAAACACATTGCGACTGTTTTGACTGCTGTTTCAAAAGAGCCATTAAATTTGAATAGAAATGAAAATGAATGTAATTAAAAACTACTTTAGAACACACACACACACACACACACACACACACACACACACACACACACACACACACACACACACAAAACACACACACACACACACCACACACAAGATTTACAAATAAACAATACAGGTAACTGTTTAGGCAAATAGACAGGCGTTTAGGCATTAATAGAAAAAAGAAAACTGTTGGATGATGTTTGGAAGTATCCAACATTTCGCATTTCGAAAAAAAAATTAATTTAGCAAAAAATTAAGTGGCACTCGGAGACTGCCGCGGTAAAGCATAGCATTTTTTATCAACTTAATTAATGCAATTTATTTTGCATAATAAAAATTATGCAAAAAATACTTAAAATACAAACAAACAAGAAAAGCGCACTGTCACTACTTTGCGAGTGAGATTCGAACCTGCGACATCTAAAGAAAGCGGCCGCTTGCCCACTGCGCCAAACAGAGCTAAATGTGAACCTTTAAAATGTTGAACACTTACTGAACGACGGTGTTAGGTTTTTTTTCGTTACGTTATTTCTTGATTCGGTCTCCGCGCTCAAACTGTTTGTCCTAGTTCAAAGCCCGCGATAAAAGCTATGCAATAGCTTAAAAAAAAGGTTTGGTAGAGGAAACTTACCATTTCAATTTTATGTTTTAAAATCCACTCAAAAGCACTCGACGGTGTCATGGCGGCGTTCGTGAGGTCATCTCTATTTTTTCATAGTAGTTGCCATCGCTTTGATTGGTGTTCAATCCAATATGGCGGATTGTTGTTCCTTTATTTTATAGTTTTATTTTATATTATTTATTTTATCAAAATAAATAAATATCTCATATATTAGTCCAGTAAAAAGTTAAATGAAACCATGATCTGACCAGCTTTGGCGCAATGAGTAAAAATGTGTTCATTAATACTTAAATAACGATATTATAAAAGAAATTTTGATTTAAATTTAGGGGAAAGGGATGAAAAAAATAAAAAAAGGGTTGAAAAATGCCTTTTTTTTAAATAACTTAATAACGGTAGGAAAAAGAAAAAACAGTTTCAAGTAAAAGTAGTAGAGAAAAAATTTTACACAAAAAGTTCCACTTCATTTTTAGGGTTCCGTACCCAAAGGGTACGAACGGGACCCTATTACTAAGCCTACGCTGTCCGTCCGTCCATCCGTCCGTCCGTCCGTCCGTCCGTCCGTCCGTCTGTTAGCGGGCTGTATCTCGTAAACCGTAATAGATAGACAGATGAAATTTTCACATATTATCTATTTCTATTGCCGCTATAACAGCAAATAATAAAAATTAAATTAAATTAAAAAAATTAAATTAAAATATTTCCATGGGTACATGGAAATACACACATCAAAAGTGTCTAGGGATCAACATATATTTTTGCAATAACTTTTCTCCTGATTGATATTAATTAAAATTTTCTTTAAGGATTCATCAAATAAAGTGTTTTCGTTTGTCACAGTAACGATAAACCAAGTCACCTTTGCATTAATAAAGAAATTTGCCATTTTCCTAATAAAGGGATTTTTGACATTTGAACCACTAACATTAAAGTTCGAAAAAAAGACTGAAATAACAGTTTTCTTTAAAGTTTTATTGGGTAACTTAAACAATTAATAATCCGTGTTTCTACCGCGAACACTAACAACACAAGAACATTGGTTTGGCATACTCAAAATGAGTTCATCCAAATCACGCTGTGGAATGGCCGCCCATGTTCGTTGCAACAACAAAAAAAGGTCTTCTTGCCACTGGATACCCTCCATATTCGGCAGAGCTCTTCTCTGTAGCATATCCCATGCATGCTCAATCGGGTTCAAGTCTGGCGACTGAGCAGGCCAGGGCAGGACATTGATGTTAGCTGCGGCGAGAGTCTGTCTTACAACTCTTGCGGTGTGCGGTCGTGCATTATCATGCAT
Source organism: Oeneis ivallda (assembly GCA_029955525.1). Lineage (NCBI taxonomy): Eukaryota > Metazoa > Arthropoda > Insecta > Lepidoptera > Nymphalidae > Oeneis > Oeneis ivallda. Next base: position 24,692,738 of record JARPMR010000010.1, read on the forward strand.
TAACTGAAATAAGGGACCGATTTGCACTTGTAGAGGAACGATGACGTCTGATACAATCGTCTCAGCATAAATTTGAGCGTTGAGGTTGCCTCTGATCCAAATCAACTCAGTTCTTCCGCCGATCCAAATACCCGCCCATACCATGATGGTTCCACCACTATAAGGATGGACTTCCTGGCAGGATTTTAATCGCTGATTATGAAATTATGAAATGCACCAAAAAGGATCCATATAAATTTATAAAATCATAAATTTATTACAAAGCCACATCTCAATCTCAAGAAATCCGCAAAAAAATGCTTGATCCCTAGACACTTTTGATGTGTGTATTTTTATTTAATTTTTTTTTAACGGAACCCTAAAAGAGCGAGGCCCGACTCGCACTTGGCCGATTTTTTTTTGTTATCTGCTTTAGTTTAGCTGCAAAAAATAAAAATTAAATTTGCTTTGTAATTAATTATAAAGATGTATAAAGGCGGGAAACATAGTACCTATCTCAATTAATTAAGCTTTGAATAACGGTAGTACAGTCAAATTAATAAGGTATTTTTAGGGTTCCGTACCCAAAGAGTACCAACGGGACCCTATTACTAAGCCTACGCTGTCCGTCCGTCCGTCCGTCCGTCCGTCTGTCAGCGGGCTGTATCTCGGTAACCGTAATAGGTAGACAGTTGAAATTTTCACAGATTGTGTATTTCTATTGCCGCTACAACAACAAATAATAAAAATTAAATTAAATTAAAAAAATTAAATAAAATATTTCCATGGGTACATGGAAATATTTTTATGTATTTTTTTTAACGGAACCCTAAAAGAGCGAGGCCCGACTCGCACTTGGCCGATTTTTTTGAAATAGAAGATACTTCCGAACATCATCCAACAGTTTTCAAAATTGGTCATCGTAGCTATTAAAACTCTAACCTGCGTGATGTCAGATTTCAGATTGAAACTTTTTCGCTTTCTATATTAAAAAGTTAGACTTTAGACTGTTTGACTTTAATTTGTTTTTAACCAATTTAAAAAAAGGAGGAGGTTCTCAATTCGTCATAATCCTTTTTTTTGTGTATGTTCACCGATTACTCGAAGACACCTGAACCGATTTGCAAAATTCTTTTTTTTGTTTCAAAGGGTATACTTCCCAGGTGGTCCCATTTAAATTTTATCGAAATCGGTCGAGCGCTTTTTACAATAACAACAATAAGTTATATACTTTGTAGTGGCGCGGGCGTCTGAAGTCGGTTTTTTAAAAAGTATTTTTTAGTAGAGATTATAGCGGCAGTGATCGGCCTAATTTTAGGCCTATATTTTACACACTTCTACTTAGAAGTGTGTACAATATAGGCCTAAAATTATACGCATAATATTGTCACTGGCAACTACGGAACCCTACACTGCGCGTGGCCCGACACGCAATTGGCCATTTATTATACTTTACAAATAAAACTACAAACTATACTAGTTTCCAGAGTTACAAACAGAATTCGATAACATAATCAAATAAGAATCAAACTTCATTTGTGTGGGGCTCGCTCGCTGAGTCTTCTATTGCAAACTTCAAAAATCTAGATACTCTGATACAAAAATATGATTGAGTTGCACAGCACAAAACCTGACAATAGTTTGATGAAACGCATGACTTTTGTATACTTAGTTTTAAGCATGGACACGTCTCATATACTTAAAGTATTTTGATATGGTATGAAATTCGTATTTTGTCATACCTCCGTATTTTTCAGGTATTTTTCTATCCGTAGTCAACCCAAGTCAACTGACTTGGGTTGACTACGGATCGAATTTTATATTACGCCTCATGCGTACTTCAAATTCACACTGCTGTGATTTTTAATTTCGTACAACTTGGCAAAAAATCAGCCAAGTGCGAGTCGGGCCTCGCTCTTTTAGGGTTCCGTTAAAATAAAATTACATAAAAATATTTCCATGTACCCATGGAAATATTTTATTTAATTTTTTTAATTTAATTTAATTTTTATTATTTGTTGTTGTAGCGGCAATAGAAATACACAGTCTGTGAAAATTTCAACTGTCTAACTATTACGGTTACCGAGATACAGCCCGCTGACAGACGGACGGACGGACGGACAGCGTAGGCTTAGTAATAGGGTCCCGTTGGTACCCTTTGGGTACGGAACCCTAAAAAGTGTAGAAACTGAACTAATTGTTCTCTTTATTTTATATTACGCCTCCTGCGTACTGCAAATTCACACTGATGTGATATTTAATTTCGTACAACTTGGCAAAAAAGTGTAGAAACTGAACTAATTGTTCTCTTTATTGACAGCACTATTATGTTGTCAAGTTTCATCGCCGAAGTGTTTTTTTTATTCGATGACAAGCTAGTCCTTGACTGCGATCTCACCTGATGGTAAGTGACGATGCAGTCTAAGATGGTAGCGGGCTAACTTCGAAGGGGTATGGCAGTGAATATTCAACCCATACCCCTAATTGTTTTCTACACGCCATCGTGCCGGAACGCTAAATCGCTTGGCGGCACGTCTTTGACAGTAGGGTGGTAACTAGCCACGGCCAAAGCCTCCCGCCAGACCAGACCAGAGACAATTCAGAAATTATAAATTCCAAAATTGACCCCGCCGGGAATCGAACCCGAGACCTCCCAGTTATAAGACAACACAGCTCACCACTGAGCCAGGGAGGTCGTCAAATGTTATGTCAATGTTATATTTTGAAATTCGTCAATATTTATTTGAATTCGTAAATACTTACCTACGTATTAGTCTAGTCAACAAGTTCAAAAACGTGAAAAATAGAGATAAAGGTCCTAAAAATATGAGCGATGGCTCATTCGAGTCGGAATCACCTCTAGAAAAATGTTTTTGAAGGATTTTGGTGCAGGTAAAAAATTGCAATTGTTATTAACAAAATAAGATGAAAAAAAATGATTTAATAAAAAATTGGTTTAATGTAGTATACTGTATAAAGTCAAAATGTCATAATAAAAAATATGTTATAATAAAAAAAATAAAAAAAAAATGATATTTCGTTTTTAGGGTTCCGTACCCAAAGGGTACCAACGGGACCCTATTACTAAGCCTACGCTGTCCGTCCGTCCGTCCGTCCGTCCGTCCGTCCGTCCGTCTGTCAGCGGGCTGTATCTCGTAAACCTTAATAGATAAACAGATGAAATTTTCACATATTATGTATTTCTATTGCCGCTATAACAACAAATAATAAAAATTAAATTAAATTAAAAAAATTAAATTAAAATGTTTCCATCTTCTCTTCTTCTTTTTTATCAACCGATAGACGTCCACTGCTGGACAAAGGTCTCTTGCATGGACTTCCACAGGCCTCGGTCTTGCGCCGCCTGAATCCAGCGGCTCCCTGCGACTCGTTGAATGTCGTCGGTCCACCTGGTGGGGGGTCTGCCAACACTGCGCTTCCCGGTGCGGGGTCGCCACTCCAGCACCTTGGGACCCCAACGACCATCAGCTCTTCGAACTATGTGCCCCGCCCATTTCCACTTCAGTATCGCGACTCGCTTAGCTATGTCGGTGACTCTGGTTCTCCTACGGATCTCCTCATTTCTGATTCGATCCCGCAGGGACACTCCGAGCATAGCTCTCTCCATCGCCCGCTGAGCGGTCCTGAGCCTACTTATGAGGCCCTTAGTTAGCGACCATGTCTCGGATCCGTAAGTCATCACTGGCAACACGCACTGTTCGAAGACTTGAGTCTTCAGGCACTGAGGAATTTTGGACGAGAAGACATCTCGGAGCTTCCCGAACGCAGCCCAGCCGAGTTGGATTCGGCGGCTGATCTCTTTCTCGAAATTGGACCTACCTAGCTGGACTGTGTGTCCCAGGTAAATATACTCGTCGACAATTTCGAGTGCAGAGTTCTCAACAATTACTGGGTGGAGCGGTGCATGAGCATTGGACATGATTTTCGTCTTGCTCATGTTCATTTTCAGGCCCACCTGTTGAGAAACCCTGCTGAGATCGTTGAGCATTGTATTGAGGTCTCTCAGAGTCTCTGCCATGACTACTATGTCATCGGCAAATCGCAGGTGAGTGATGTACTCGCCGTTTATGTTGATGCCAAGCCCGTTCCAATCCAGAAGCTTAAAGACGTCCTCCAACGCAGCGGTAAAGAGCTTCGGGGAGATAACGTCTCCCTGTCGCACTCCACGCTGCAAGTGGATTGGCCTCGTAGTCTGGTCCTGTATACGTACTGACATTGTGGCGTTTTCATACAAGCACTTCAACACTTGGATATACCGGTAGTCAATCCGGCATCTCTGCAGCGACCTCAACACAGCCCAAGTTTCCACCGAATCGAAGGCTTTCTCATAGTCCACAAACGCTAAGCAAAGTGGCTGGTTATACTCTTCCGTCTTTTGTACAACCTGCCGCAGCGTATGGATGTGATCTATGGTACCAAAGCCTTTTCGGAATCCGGCTTGTTCGGGAGGCTGGAAGTCGTCGAACCTACGAGCGAGACGATTCGTAATGACTCTCGAGAACAACTTATAAACATGACTCAACAACGAGATGGGTCTATAATTCTTCAACAAGGTATTATCACCCTTTTTGAAGAACAGAACCACCACGCTCCTGTGCCATGCTTCCGGCGTTGTGCCCTCGTGGATGACGGAATTGAACAATCGCTGAAAGATCTTAAGTACCGGTTTTCCACCCGCTTTCAGGAGTTCCGCAGTGATTCCGTCATCACCTGGTGCCTTGTTGTCCTTGAGCTGTTTGAGAGCCATTCTAATCTCGTATAGGCTGACGTCCGGGATATCTTCGGTATAGTGTCGGGTCAGTTTGGCTCTGGGATCTTTCGCCAAATCTTCAACAGGTTTTTGTGTCGTGGTATATAACTGTCCATAGAACTTCTCAACCTCTCCCAAGACCTCAGGTCGAGAAGAGACGAGACGATCAATCAATGTTCAATGGTCAATGTTTCCATGGGTACATGAAAATATTTTAATTTAATTTTTTTAACGGAACCCTTAAAGAGCGAGGCCCGACTCGCACTTGGCCGATTTTTTGTTAATAACTCGAAAAATATTGACACTTAAGCAATTTTGAAAAAAGCTCGTTAAGAGGAGGAAAGAAGAATGGCGAATTTGGACCCAGGACTTTTAAAAACCGTTCAGATTCAGAAATCATTTCATTTAAATTAATATTTTTCAAAGTATTTTTCGGTGTTAACCCCATATTTTTAGAAGATGGGGATCAAAAATATAATTATTCACAATTACACAATATAATTAACCGTTCTAATGGCAATACTTAACATTTTACGGAGTAGAGTAAAAACTTGTCAAATTATTTATGTCAATGTCAATTGTCAACTCCCTATAAATAGGAAGACTATAGTCGCAATTCCTAGTTCCATGGTCAACTCACTCAAATGTCCATGGAACTAGGAAGATGAGTTGTAATTCCTCATCATCATCATCATTATTAACAACCCATTAACAGCTCACTACTGAGCGCAGGTCTCCTCTCAGAGAAGGGTTGTAGGCCATAGTCCACCAAGTTGGCCCAATGCGAATTGGCGGACTTCACACACCTTCGAGAACATTATGAAGAACTCTCAGGTGTGCAGGTTTCCTCACGATGTTTTCCTTCACCGCAAACAAGTGATATTTAATTGCTTAAACGCACATGACTCCGAAAAGTCAGAGGTTCGTACCCGGGATCGAACTTGCGACCCCCCGAATAAGAGACCACAGTCCTAACCACTAGGCCATCACTGCTTCTAATTCTTAGTTCCATGCAAATGTCATTCGTGGTCATAGAAATAGGAAGGTCGTACGTAATTCCTAGCTCCATGTTCATTGTCCGTGGTCATTTCATTTGTTAATTGTAATGCATTTGGAATTTGCGCGTTTATTTTGTTTTTTCGTTCGTTTTGTGTTTGTTATGCATTGTAGTGTATATAATATGGTTAATCCTAACAATTTGGCGTGATTTTGGACAAGACACAGCATTTCTTTCTCAACTTAAGTAATTACAAGCAAATTGGTTCCAAAGCAAAGTTCCTTACATATCGCTCGATAAGATGACATCAGACGAAAGACTGATGGAAGTAATGGATCTCTATAATAATCTTTTTCCAAAAAATAGAACAGCATGACAACCACCTTCACTTAGTCGTTTTCCTAGTTCCATGCTAATACCATTGGCCGAATTACATGACAGTACCACAGACTTATAAAGGGAACTTCCCTTTATAAATCTGTGGACAGATTTATAAAGAATTACCATGGAACTAGGAATTGCGACGAATTACACATTTTAGGTAAGGTTGGTAGGAAGCGTGTTCTCATATTATGTATATTCAGTCAATAATATTCTGTGCCTATTAGATTATTCAAAGCACAGATTAATGATTGATTCAAAGCTATAGTGGTAATTTGCCTTAAATATATTAAATGGAAACATAACCTCAGTTTTAACAATTTACTACCTACTGAATATCTTTTTTCTCCCAACTTTATTTGATTGACTATGATTAACTTTTTTGTTAGTCTGGTTTACTACAACAAGTATCAGAAGTTTGATTCGTGAACGTGGGCCGCAAGTCTGGGTCAGAAACACTATGGGGCTCCGCCAAACTCCTTTCCAATAAAAAAGTCCCAAGTCCCGGGATTCTATCTCCATTATTTATAATTTTAATTTGACGTTGAAAATAGGGCTCCGCGCGGCTGTTACAGCATGCGCGCGCCCCCGCTAAAGAGAGTTCAGCAATAAAAATATTTTTTTTATAACATAAGATGTGATTTTAAAAATTCGAGCCCTGGAGAAACAAAAGTTTAACCACCATTTTTCAAAATGTTATTCAATTGTTAACTAACAAATTATTTCCCAATCTCCATTGTCATAAACAATGGGATGAAAGGTATAAATAATTGGCCTATATTTTTGTATCAGAGTATCTAGATTTTTGAAGTTTGCAATAGAAGACTCAGCGAGCGAATTGAGAACCTCCTCTTTTTTTAAAAGTGGTTAAAAACAAATTAAAGTCAAACAGTCTAAAGTCTAACTTTTTAATATAGAAAGCGAAAAAGTTTCAATCTGAAATCTGACATCACGCAGGTTAGAGTTTTAATAGCTACGATGACCGATTTTGAAAACTGTTAGATAATGTTCGGAATTATCTTCTATTTCGAAAAAATACCTTATTAATTTAAATGTACTACCTTTATTCAAAACTTAATTAATTGAGATAGGCACTATGTTTCCCGCCTTTATACATCTTTATAATTAATTACAAAGCAAATTTAATTTTTATTTTTTGCAGCTAAACTAAAGCAGATAACAAAAAAATTAAAAGGAACTTTTTTGTGTAGAATTTTTTTCTCTACAACTTTTACTTGAAACTTTTTTTTCTATTTCCTACCGTTATTAAGTTATTTAAAAAAAAGGCATTTTTCAACCCCTTTTTTATTTTTTTCATCCCTTTCCCCTAAATTTAAATCAAAATTTCTTTCATAATATCTTTATTTAAGTATTAATGAACACATTTTTACTCATTGCGCCAAAACTGGTCAGATCATGGTTTCATTTAACTTTTTACTGGACTATATATTATAATATATATTATAAATATTATAATATATATATCAAAATAAATATTTTGATGAAATAAATAATATCAATCTCTAGTTTTTTAATCTATAATATAATAAAACTGTAACAGGTCCAATTCTGTACATTGAAGATATTTTGAAAATTTTTGTTTAAGGGCACTCTATAATCGATACTGAAGCCAAAACAATTTTTTTTAAATTTTTTGTCTGTCTGTCTGTCTGTCTGTCTGTCTGTCTGTCTGTCTGTATCTTGGCCGCGCATCACGCCGAAACTACTGGACGGATTTAAATGAAACTTGGCACGATTTAAGTTAATACTACGAGGTATAATATAGGATACTTTTTATCCCGAAATTCAGCACGGTTCCCTTGGGAGAGGGGATGAAAGTCAAAATGTGTATTTCGCTGTAATTCATTAAGGCGTATTCCGATTTAATCCATTCTTTTTTTGTTAGAAAGCAGGTTCTTTAGAGATTGTCCTGTAATTATTTCAAGGTCGTCAATTTCGTAGTTCAGAAATTATAGACATCGCAATCTTCAGTAGAGGTCCAAATAACTTGAACCCCGGAATCTACAGGATACTTTGAATGAACGGCTCATCTTAAGCTGGCAGGCGTAATTTATCGTATATAGCCATCGTGGATACTATTGTGTCAAAGCCAAACTACTCCAAAGGCGTCAGATTTTGCCAAACGATCATTATACCTACATACTACATAGTAGGTATGGATGTAATACATCCATACATCGTATGGACGTAATATTACAGTGTTTTCCTATATAATTTAATATTCTAATCATACTTACTAATATTATAAATGCGAAAGTGTGTTTGTTTGTTGGTTTGTCCTTCAATCACGCCGCAACAGAGCCACGGATCTACGTGATTTTTTGCATGGGTATAATTGAGGACCTGGAGAGTGACATAGGCTACTTTTATCCCAAAAAATCAAAGTGTTCCCGAGGGATTTTAAAAACTAAATCCACGCGGACGAAGTCGCGGGCATCAGCTAGTAATACATAAATCCACATCATCATTTAAAGATAAATTCATAATTTCTATTGTAGATCTAAATCCTTCTTTGAGAGGAGACCTGCGCATGTGCATGTGTGTATGAATGTGTGTGTGAGTGAATAAGTCACGCTCTCTTTAACATTTCTGTGGTGGTGTCGTGTGATGCGGGTTACCTTCCCTCAAATATGGTTGAGCGAAGCAACGGCTGGGTCATACGTAATGCTCGTGAACGGGTGCCACCGGCGGGAATGGGGCTACTTTCTGTCTGCCCGTCTTAACATGTGTTGTATTATAATTAGGTATGCTTTTGTGGAACTTCCCCTCATTGTGGTAACCATAGCATAATATCTATTATATTGTAAACTTGTTTTGAAAAGAGCAACTGCCGGGTTTCTTGCTGGTTCGTCTCGACAGGAACGGCATTCTGAACCAGAGTGGTAGACTTATCGACAATTCAAAAGCACTTGTAAAAAAGTTTTATTTGAATAAAAAAACATTTCTATTCTATTCTATTCTAAAATATTTTGAAAGTACTTATAGTTTTGACCGTAGTAAATATAAGTCTATGACTTATAGTTAATTGATCCGTAGCGACAAGAGCACTGACAACTTGACAAGGGTTAATGTATTTATGAGGGAGGCGTCGAGACGGTCTGCGCTGCACTCGCATTTGCATGATTGCGTTTTTGTGTGCTTGCCATTGAATTCTATTGTGATGTAGCTCATAGTACCTACTACAGATTTAATGGGTTTTTCATAGTCACCAATTAAGTAAATCCTTGGTTTGGTTGGTTGGTTAGTTGGTTCTTAAATATGGCTACGGACTAATTAAGGGCAAACAATTCATGCCTGTTTTCACCAACGTTCCCTAAATTTTACGGGCTGCTTAAGTTAAGGTGACGTTTTCTGCCAATTTCATTTTCACAAACCTTTAGGGAACATATTTAAGGGAACACTTAACATAATATTGTTTAAGGGATTTTATTTAAGGTTTATCTACGTAAACATACTCCTACTTAGGGTACGATCTAGGTGATTGATGAAAACGGTTAAGATTTTTAAAATAATTCCAAAAGGCATTTTTCCATATTGTATCTATGAGTTTGAGAAATCAAAACACTTGATACGAGCTTTGAAACATTGCAACGTTGTCATCGATATATTATAATAATAATATGTACAAGGTACTCGATATGTACTTGATAATAAAATATTAGGTCCGAATACACACTTTGTTCAACTGCACAGCACAGCAGTCCGTATACCTACCTTGTTTAGTGTAGCCTGGTTATAAATAACGGGATAAAACTAAGCGAATTATTTTTTACTTACAATAAAAAAGGTTCCAATAAATGATTGTTCCGCAACTTACCTGGAAATAAAAAAACACAAATTGAGTGCACACTCATCAATCATTTGGTTACGAACTGTGCCCCTATTACGGAACACCAGATTGTTAACCATGAATAAAATGCAATTGCGATTTTTTTTATCAGAATCATCAGACCTCTACTGTTGAAAAGTTGCACCAATCATTGCTACAATTTTTTTTGGTGATTTACTGAAAAAACCAACAAAATCTATGATCAAAAACAATAAGTCATAAGTTCTTACATTTATTTTATTCTTATACCTATTTAAACTAGATGATGCCCGCGACTTCGTCCGCGTAGATTAAGGTTTTTTAATTCCCACGGGGACTTTAATTTCCCGGGATAAAATGTAGCCTATGTGCTAATCCTGGGTACGAGCTATCTCCATTCCAAATTTCAGTCAAAGCGGTTCATTCGTTGTGACGTTAGAGAGTAACAAAGACCCATCCATCCATCCATACATCCATCCTCACAAACTTTCGCATCATACTAATACTTTATATGCGAAAGTGTGTTTGTTTGTTGGTTTGTTGGTTTGTCCTTCAATCACGCCGCAACAGAGCTACGGATGGGTATAGCTGAGGACCTGGAGAGTGACATAGGCTACTTTTTATCCCGGAAAATGAAAGATTTCCCGAGGGATTTTAAAAACTAATTCCACGCGGTTGAAGTCACGGGCATCAGCTAGTTTACATTAATAGTAGGATTAGACGGATTATTAGCATTATATATACTGGGTTTTTTCCCTTACTAAATCTATTTATATGGCAACAGCAATCATTGCAAAAATCACAATCACTAGTTTCACCGAGTTGTCTACAAAAAGATCCGTGATACGGTCATTGGCGGGATGCCATTTTATTATTATGATACATTTGTTTCATTCCGTCCTCAATGTGATCCATTAAGGACTTTGATCTACGATTATGGGAAGATAAATTTCAGCGAGCGTGGATCAAAACTTTTAAAAGGATTGATCAATTTGTGTCATTGTACACGAGCATTTAGAACGGCTCGTGTGTTTTATTGTAACTCATTTCCGATAGTATTATTATTACAGCTCTCTCTTTATCAATATTGGATATTATAGGATAATAGATATGGATCGGCGGCCAATCTCCACGCAGATAAGACATCTAAGCTGGAGCTTTTATACCAACCAACTAACCCGGGAATCGAATCTAGGACCTCATCTCCGCAATTTAACAAAGCGGTTATTATCATTAGTTCTAAACTTAGAAGGTAAATATTATTATGAAAGTGTCTTTGTTTGTTGGTTTGTCCTTCAATCACGCCGCAACAGAGCTTTTTTGCATGGTTTTTTGGGTTTTTTTGCGTGATTTTTTGCATGGGTATATTTGAGGACCTGGGGAGTGACATAGACTTCTTTTTATCCCGGAAAATTATTTTAAATTATTAGGACTGATCACCCGCCAGGCGTTAGCAGGCGTCCCCTCCACAAATACATACAATACATACATCCCGGAAAATCAAAGAGTGCCAGCGGGATTAAAAACTAATTCCACGCAGACAAAGTCACGGGCATCAACTAGTTTAATATATAGAAAGCAAATCAAACAATGGAAATCCGGCGCGAGTCTTTCCATTCGCTTTCTAAAATGTTCATATTTTCCGTCAAGTAAAGTGAAATAAAATAATGTAAAACTGGCGTAAAAATGTATTTTTACTATTTCTGGCGGCGCCTTACATTTTCGCGCTGCTATTTCACAAAATCAGAATTTATTACGTCACTGATCCGCTTTTAAGCAAGGCTTTTAAAGCGCCGCTCGAAATATGTAAAGGGATGATGAATGAGACACCGCGTCGCGGAAAACGGCCGCTGCGATGTAGTTTTGTGACGAGCATTTGCTTTAACATTTTATAATATTAGCCTAAGGTGACAGGTTCCTTTTATACCATTTTTACTATCATCTTTATCAACTGCTGGAAATAGGTCTCTTGCATGGACTTCCACTGACCTCAGTATTGCGCTGCCTGAATCCAGCGGCTCTCTGTGACTCGTTTGATGTCGTCAGTCCACCTAGTGGGGAGTCTGCCAATACTGCGCTTCCCGGTGCGGGGTCACCACTCTAGCACCTTCGGACCCCAAAGACCATCTAGCAATGTGCCGCGCCCATTTCCTCTTCAGTTTCGCGACTCGCTGAGCTATGTCGGTGACTTATTGACTATATTTTCACTATCACTAGCGTACAGCTAGTGATTGATTGGTTGGTAGTTGAAAATTCCGTGGAAATTCTTTGAATTCTTTGGGATAAAAAGCATCCTGACTTAATTTCCAGAAAGAATATAATCACTGTGCCCGCCAAGATGCGTCTAGCCATTGAGCCGTGAAAGGTAACAAACATACAGTAGACAGTATACATACATATACATCATAATAGATAGATATCATATCAACATAGTAGATAGACAGACCGACAGATACAACTTTTTTTAATCGACTTCAAAAAAGGAGGAGGTTATCAATTCGTCGGAATCTTTTTTTTATGTATGTTCACCGATTACTGAACCGATTTGGAAAATTCTTTTTATGTTTCAAAGATTATACTTTCCAGGTTCCATTGAATTTTGATCGAAATCGGTCAAGCGGTTTAAAAATATCAACAATAAATGATATTATACTTTGTTGTGGCACGGGTGTTTGAAGTCGGCTTTTTAAAAAATATTTTTTTTATATTAAATTATTAACTTTCGCATTAATGCTAAATAATATTATTATAAATGCGAAAGTCTTTTTATTTGATGCTTTGTTGGTTTGTCCTTGAATCACGCAGCAGCGGGGCTACCGATGAACGTGATTTTTTGCATGGTTGGACTTGGAGAGTGACATAGACAGCTTTTTCTTAAGAAAAAAATCGGTTGTCTGTAAAGTCGGTTTACGGACGACAGATTTACGTGATGACTGATGACGAGAAACATTGTCGATGACTGGCGGGCGGCGGCGGGCGCTCTCTAAGCCAACGCTTGGGCCGATCATGCCTCTCTATCGCTTGTTCCGCGCTATCGCTTGCACGCTCAAGCTCAGGCGGAACGTGACACTTTTTCGTGTGTGTGCAGCCGGTGTTCATCGATTTATAAGACGTTATCACGTCAAAAGAAAGGGTAACTGCGTTATAAAGGTTACAATAGTATAATTTCAAACTGAAAGCAGTTAGAAATTGGTGCATTCGAATCTAGTTAGCGATAAGTAACAGCAAACAACAAAAGAAATAAGTGCACCCTTGTTTAAGCAGCACTTGACGTTTGCCAGCCTGTAGCGACTAGCGACTGTAATAGGCTTTACTTGGTCTGTTTATACGGCTTACCGCCAGAACTGGCGCGGTTTGACTTCGAACACTTTGAAACGTTTCAGGAAAATTGTTACTTTGATTTCAATCCTAATGTAGGAGCATTTATTATGTTCTTTATTAAATACTAAAATGATGCCCGTGACTTCATCCGCGTATTCTAATATGTCCCATTGGACATGTCCATTGTCCGCTTGTCCGTCTCATAAAAGAAAACTTATATCTTTTATAATTTTTAAAAGAGCACAAAAAGACACTTTGATGCGGTAATCACATTAAAATAATGATAAAACCCTCAACCATAATAAATTAAAAATCATTACAATAAATATTCACAAAAAGCAGTTGTTAAACAATTTCCCTCAATAAATCTAAAACCACAAAGTACAATAATTGCAGCAGGAATAATTCAGTTGCTTATAAAGATTCGCCAGGGCCGGTAGGTAGGCGTTGATTGGAGGAATTATGTTTTGAGGAACGCAATTGCATTAGCTAATGTACGGGCAATGAAGATGTGTATCATTTTTTGTGGATACAAAGATACTAGATGTGACCTCGTCATCTAAAATAATGTGGAGATAACTCAGCTCATGGAGATTTGTGTGATGGAGTTGCGTCAGCTGTAGTAGATATATCTGTTTTTCATGTTCTTTATCAACCTTTAGACGTTCACCGCTGGACATAAGTCTCCTGAATCCAGCGGCTCCCTGCGACTCGTTCGACGTCGTCGGTACACCTAGTGGGAGGTCTGCCAACACTGCGCTTCCCAGTGCGGGGGGTCACCACTCCAGCACATTGGGACCATAACGACCATCAGCTCTCCAAACTATGTGCTCCGCCCATTTCCACTTCAGTTTCCCGACTCGCTGAGCTATGTCGGTAATTTTGGTTCTCCTACGGATCTCTTCATTTCTGATTTGATGTCGCAGGGATACTAAAAGCATAACTCTCTCCGTCGCTCGCTGAGTGACCCTGAGCCTTCTTATTAGGCCTACAGTTAGCGACCATGTCTCTGTTCGAAGACTTTAGTCTTCAGGCACTGAGGAATTTTGGACGAGAAGATATTTTGGACCTTCCCGAACGCTGCTCAGCCGAGTTGGATTCGGCTCTCTCAGCTTAAGAGTTAGAGCTAGAGACTAGAGCTTAAGAGCGTAAAAACTTTACGAACACAGCGCCACATATATACAAATGTGTTGAAATACAATACTATCTACGTTTACAGGCGACATAGGGTTTTATGGGAATATACACAAAATACGGACTTATATCTCTGTGTCTGAGCCTACCATGATAATTTAACTGCAATGTCGCTTATCTTAAGTATAGCACAAAGTTAAACAAAATAACAAAGGTTCATTCGTACAAATGCTACGGTAACTGTAAGTTAAATCAGTCCATTAGATTTAGTGATATTATAACATGACAAAACAAGCAACAACAAAAAGCGGAGCAAACGGTTGTATAACAAACGTTTCAAATAGTACACTTACTAGTATTACTACATTTAATAATTATAAAAAATATTCTTTACGTAACGGAAAAACTTCAAAGGAATCACAGCTATCAAATTAAAGCAGGAATTCCAGCTTCTTGCCTGAATTTATGTCGCAGACTTGCAACTTGGGTCTTGCACTTCACAGAAATGGTACCTTTGCAAGCTCTCGGAGTACACTTCACTCGAGTCGGTTCAAGTTCTGCCACAGATTTCAAAATACGTGGAGACCCACTTTATTTAGGTCTAGCACAAAGGTGTAGGTTTAGGTGTAGTACATCTTACTGGCTTTTTGATAAATAATAATATTATTATTAATGCAAAACGTGTGTTGGCTACTTTCACCAAAATTTGGAAAAGAAACACCTTGCATCCTGGAGACTGTCATAATTTATTTTAAATCCCGGAAAATGCCTCAGTCCAATGAGAAAACAATTTTAAAAAACTAATTCCACCCGATGAAATCGTGGCACTCAGCTTTAGAATACACTTCAATGGAGCGACTTTCGAACTGTATAAGAATCAAAAAGCTTCTGAATCGTCTAATATTCTTACCTTCTTTGGTTCCTAGTTTATCGGCTGAATAAAGTTCGTAATTTTCAGGAGCTTCTAATGTAGTTATGAAACCTATAATTCTCTGAAATAATCCAACTTATCGAGTTACATCTAGGCAATTTTACATCCATGGGAACCACATTAGCTGACTACCAACCAAATAATGTTCAGTTATGGCTAAAATTTTCGGATTTCGTGTAATTGTGATTTACTCGTTGCAACGGATTTGATACATGATAAAGTTATCGCGAATTGGCGAGCCTTTCAAAGGTTGGGTTATTTTCAGTAGATGTCGGACGGAAATATTGGGTTAGGTGCGGTGAGGTTAGTTACTACGCTTTGTTGCTTTGCAAGTGTGAATTGCGGAGCTAATTTTAGGTTAGGTAACTTAATTTTGCTTTTGCATATACCAAGTAATCTGTGATTTACTTTTGCTTTTGGCTTATCTTATCTAATTGCAAAATTGGTGCGTTGTAATTCCTTGGCTGTATTTATATTTGCGCTAGGTTTCAGATTTCATTTATTTTCATAATTGGTACACTGTTCACTTTTTAGTTTTCAGTCAATTTTAAAAGTATATTAAAAGTTTAATAGTCATATTATATTTTACTAGTTTTTATCCGCGACTTTAAAGTCCAGTGGACAGGTATTTTCTGATGGAAAAATGTCAGAAGTTAATGAAACTTTGGGATGTTGTTTAGGGATGGCTAATGAACATTTTCTCAAGTTTTGGTTACCTCGAGGACCCTGTGCTAAAAAAGAAGAGGGGACAAAACTTCAAAATTTTCGACCTTCCGCCGGTTTTTCCTCAATAACTTTTTCCTACCTATAAATATTAATTATAATTAGGAATACCTAATTATATTCCTCATTTTCATCTTAACAACTAGACGTCCACAGCTGGACATTTATTGGAACAAAACTTATTTGTTGGAATATATAATACTAGTAGGGCGCGTGGGTGCGCGGCCCGCAAGCGGACCGCGGTTTTTCTATCGCCAAGTGGACTTTCAGGTCCTGATCATTTTCTATCAAACAACCACTCTTCCATCTTTTATACTCTCCGAGATAGATGCCTATGAAATTGGTATGGCCGCCATCTTGAATCCGCCATTTTGAATTTTTTTTCAGCTCATAGCCAATTGGATGAAGTTTCGAGTATTTTTTGTTTGAGCACCTCCCACCTATCTTCAATACCCTGCCCGTGCTCCTCACCCACCTTCCAAACCCTCGATCATCATATCTCATCATGTGAATGTGTGTCAGAATGAGAATTATTTTATGAAAACAAATTTTGAAAAGGAACCTTATCAGTCTTGCGTAGTTCTCAGCTTCTAGTCTATTCGCCATATATTTTGTATGGAGAAAAAATATTCCGCCATCTTGGATTTTTTTCTATTCATCAAATAGACCTTTGGGTCCTGATCATCTTTTGCCAAGAAACCACTCTTCCATCTTTTATACTCCCCGAGATAGACACCGACGAAATTTGTATGGCGGCCATCTTTTTTCCGCCATTTTGAATTTTTTTTCAGCTCACTGCGAATTGGATGAGGTTTCGAGTGAGATTTGTTCGAGCACCCGCCACCTATCTTCGATACCCTGGCCATGCTCTTCACCCGTCTCCGAAATCCTCAATCATCAGCTCTCTCCATATTTTTCCTCCGAATGAATTTTTTTCCTCTATACGAAACCATCAGTTATATATATATATAACTGTATAGTATATATATATATATATATATATATATATATATATATATATATATATATATATATATATATATATATAGCTAGTAGGGCGCGTGGGTGCGCGGCCCGCAAGCGGACCGCGGTTTTTCTATCGTCAAGTGGACTTTCAGGTCTTGATCATTTTCTATCAAAAAACCACTCTTCTATCTTTTATACTCTCCGAGATAGACACCGTTGAAGTTTGTATGGCCGCCATCTTGAATCCGCCATTTAGGATTTTTTTCAGCTCACTGCCAATTGGATGAGGTTTCGAGTGACTTTTGTTCGAGCACCCCCACCTATCGTCATTACCATGGCCGTGCTCCTCACCCACCTTCCAAACCCTCGATCATCATATCTCATCATTTGTCAGAATGAGAATTCTTTTATAAAAACAAATTTTGAAAAGAAACCGTATCAAAGTCTTGCATAGTTCTCAGCTTCAAGTCTATTCAATATTCGCCATATATTTTGTATGGAGAAAAAAAAATTCCGCCATGTTGGATTTTTTTCTATTCATCAAATAGATCTTTGGGTCCTGATCATCTTTTGCCAAGAAACCACTCTTCCATCTTTTATACTCGCCGAGATAGATACTGACGAAATTTGTATGGCGGCCATCTTTTTTCCGCCATTTTGAATTTTTTTTCAGCTCATTGCGAATTGGATGAGGTTTCGAGTGACATTTGTTCGAGCACCCTCCACCTATCTTCGATACCCTGACCGTGCTCTTCACCCGTCTCCGAAATCCTCAATCATCAGCTCTCTCCATAATTTTCCTCCGAATGAATTTTTGTCTTCTATACGAAACCATAAGTGAAAAAAAATTTTTTCATACAAAATTTTACAGGAGAGGTGATCAATCAGTCAGTGAATCAGTGAATCAGCACGAACAGCTATATATATATTAATAGTTTGTATTTCGATTTTAGGAAAGAAAAAGAAAAAGTTACGCAGCATAATTAAAAAACTTTATCCTTATTCTTCAAATTCGTAGTCGCTGACAGAAATCTCTTCTGATAATGTCTAAGCGTTTCCTTGTGATACAAATAAAATAAAAAAAGAGAAAGTTCCAGATATGTAAAAACAATAAAAAATGTTATACACTTTTTGTTTGTATTAAACATCCAATAATACTACATAGTAACACTAAATAAAAGAAAACAAAACCTGCCGCAGAATATCGAATAAGGTAAATAGCGTTACTACAAAGTCCAGAAGTTAAATATTGAATAACGCCTTTGAATAACATAACCAGAAAGCGCCTTCTAAATATAACACTATAAGAAATGCTAACGCCACGAGCTAAGGAACAAAATTCCAAACGACCCTCAACCTAATTGCGATATTGCCACTTAATATTGAAGTCATAAACGTTTCAAACAGTCAACCACAGCTGTATTAACGTGGCTCAAAAATACATACGCAAAGCGAGTGAAACATCTGAGTTAAGCCGTCTACACACGAACTGCTTCAAAAATTCATGCCAACTAACAACTATGCGGAGACTAAAAGATAGGCTGAGTGCAGATAGTAAAATAGGTGCAGGTACTCGTATATTGCATACGGGATGTTACGTTCAAAAACCCTCACTAGATGGAACGACGGTGTAGCAAGTAAAATCTATTTCTATATCTATATCTATACTTATAATAAAACTGTAACTGGACGATTTCTGTACATTTAATCTATTTTGAAAATTTTAACCGGGGGATGCTTTATTATCAATACTGATCCCAAAACAGATTTTTATTTAATTTTTGTCTGTCTGTCTGTGTCTGTCTGTCTGTCTGTCTGCCTGTCTGTCTGTATGTCTGTCTGTCTGTCTGTCTGTCTGTCTGTCTGTCCGGGCATCACGCAAAAACTACTGAACGGAATTGTATGAAATTTGGTATAGTAGTAGGAGATACTTCGGGTCAACATATAAGATAGTTTTTATCCTGATAAACAATAAGGTTCCTCCAGGATAAGGGATGAAAGTTTTTATCGGTTTTACTTCATAATTCCGTCAAATTTGAACTGATTTGAATCATTCTTTTTTTATTTAAAAGTGTATAATATCAGGTATAATTTGTCTAATTTTGATGAAGATCTGATAAATATTATAGGAGATAGAGGACATAATGCTTCACGGGTAGCAGCAAAAGTCACTCAAGTAAAGTACAACGATCGACTACAGGCATTCCATATTTATATGAGGGTGTTAGCCATAGACATAGAGTTTATCATTAACCTCCAGGCCCTAGATGATTATACCATTGTGTTTTTTTTGTAGCCTACCCGTGCGAAGCCGGGGCGGGTCCACTAGTAAATAAATAATTGCTTTATTGATGCCACAAAAGTTTACAAAAGTAGCAAAAACAAACAGTTTGCAAAAGTAAGACTTACGTACATACTTAAACGAAATGTATGAACGGTCTCAGCTGTTTAATTTAGGTAACCCTTCTATAACCTTCGCTGTCGTGATGTAGCAAATTACCCACTGTGGTCTTTTTTGGCTCAAAAAAATTCATCATCCCGGAAACCTAAGTCCGTCTTCAGTACAAAAACTGTTTTGTTCTTTTTATCCCAAAAAATGAAAAAGATCCCAAGAGATTTGTAGAAAACTTAAATCAACTCAGATGAAGTCGCTGCGACCAGTATGTTTACATTTAACGATAAAAAAAATTTACGATTACCCGCTTATTATTTCCATGAATTACGGTCAGCCTTGTTGTACTACCATGAATGGACGGTCAGCCTTATTGTACTAAATAAAGCGGCCTGTAATTCGTGTCAAACTGGCGTGGTACTTATACATTCCGCGGTGAAGTAACAGCCATAATACACAATATGAGCGCTTCATCATACATGGGGGACAAATTGCCAGAATTCGGGCGATGTAATGCGTGCAAAAATTCAAATCGGTCGTAAAGTATGAGCTGAGCAAAGTGTGATACTTTATTTTATGTGCTAAATAGATTTTTTATGAACTCGTCATTCGTCTCGTCATAAATAAATATTTTCCGCCGAAAAATATAATTTCATACATGGCTTCTGTAGTAGATTTTTCAGTGATTGACTTATTTTATTTTCAAAATACGACTTACTATGTGACGACAATGTCTTGATGTTGGATACAGTTAGTTATAATATGGGTAGTTAAAAGTGATGTTCGTCCAATTTTATTGCAATAAAAAATCATTAAAAAATACCAATTTGCCACACCACATTATTTTCAAAATAATAATTTAAAGAACCTCAACGATTTTTAAATACATAGTCAACAATGTCCGACTAGAGAGATACATAATTTTTTAGTTTAGGGAGGATTTTTTTTTTTCAACTAATTCCTATAGAGATTTCGATTGCGCATGACGGGGCTTTGAGTGATTTACTATATAGTTTCTCAATAAAATGGCAGTAACATAGGTACGGACGGAGAGATGGGTAGATAAGATATAGACTGTAGGAAATTATAAGGGTTTCTTGTTACCTACGGATCTCTAAAAATCTACGATTTTTC
Source organism: Oeneis ivallda (assembly GCA_029955525.1). Classification (NCBI taxonomy): domain Eukaryota; kingdom Metazoa; phylum Arthropoda; class Insecta; order Lepidoptera; family Nymphalidae; genus Oeneis; species Oeneis ivallda. Next base: position 24,713,296 of record JARPMR010000010.1, read on the forward strand.
GAACCAGGATGCCCTAATTGCAAGAAAAATACTATTTTGGATCAGTGCAAGATAGAGAGGGCTATTTTATGAAAAAGAAAAATTGCCATGAGAAAATAAAACTTTCACTCTCTGTACACTAAAACAAGTTGAACAACCTTAACAATATAGCCTGGTTAATATCGAACCGCGTGTATGTTTGTTCTATTAATAACTCCTTAACGCAATGTTAGCTAGGAAATGAGATCATGACCGCATTCGGCAGACTTTATGGTTTTCTATGTTATGATTAAATGGAACTGCCAATTTCCTTCCAATTTGATGGCCATGAGATATAACTCTGTTAGCTTTATATATTCATGACTGCTATAACTAAAGCAAAAACAATTTACCAAATACAAATAAATATATTTGAATACTCTTTCATGAAATAATTTATTAAGCTATTGCATAGCTTTTATCGCGGGCTTTGAACTGGGACAAACAGTTTGAGCGCGGCGACCGAATCAAGAAATTCCGTAACGAAAATAAACCTAACACCGTCGTTCAGTAAGCATTCAATATTTTAGAGGGTCATAAGTAGCTCTGTTTGGCGCAGTGGGCGAGCGGCCGCTTTATGTATGATGTCGCAGGTTCGAATCTCACTCGCGAAGTAGTGACAGTGCGCTTTTCTTGTTTGTTTGTTTTTTAATTTTTTTAAGCTATTGCATAGCTTTTATCGCGGGCTTTGAACTAGGACAAACAGTTTGAGCGCGGCGACCGAATCAAGAATTTCCGTAACGAAAAAAACCTAACACCATCGTTCAATAAGCATTCAACATTTTAGAGGTTCTCAAGTAGCTCTATTTGGTACAATAAGTGCATTTTCCTTGAACGGAATGAAAAAGGGCTGAGTCATAGGGCTTTTTATTTCGCGCAAGTAATTAATAGTGTAAACCCAATTCCGCTGACTAGACGTGACCTAAACGAGCTTGCCTAATAGCTATTGCTTATATTTACTTATTTCTAGAATGAAAACAGACTGTTTAGCTAATCGAAACAAGTGAATTGAATGAACGCCACACTGTAGTAGAATATAATATGTTGCTTAATTAATTGTTAAATACACAGTAAAAATTCCGAGGCCAGCGGGGTTTGAACCCACATCTCTTGGGAAGCACGCCCGAGTGTGTTGACTTTACGCCACAGCTACGAACGAACTGCACGTCAGCATCTAAAATTAATATAATATGCATCTACTTTTTCAATCAGTTAAAGCAACTCCGATATCTAGTAGCAACACATGACAGTTGTCAATGTACTTTTTCTAACACTCCATATTACAATTATTATTCGGATATTTCCATAAGTGTAGGTTATAGTTCTTGCAATTCACGAGGGCGACTGACTTATGGTTGTGTGTGTGTCGTATCTGTATAAGTGTAAGCGAGCGCAATGCACGCGCCTGCCCGCTCCCACCTAGGCTTTGACAGGCACGCACACTTATGCAATGTGTATGTACACGAAGTAACCGCAAGTAAAGCTCACTCGCCTTCGTGAATTGCAAAAACTGTAACACTTTAATAAAAAAAATACGTGTGGCACTCGGGGACTGCCGCTATAAAGCTATTGCATAGCATTTTCTAGTCGCACGCACACAAACACCGTGCCGAAGTCTGCCGAACTGAAACGACGGGGTGTTAGGTTTATTTTCGTTACGGAATTTCTTTATTAGGCCGCCGCGTTCAAAGCCCGCGATAAAAGCTATGCAATAGCTTAAAAATGTTACAATTTTTTTATAATTTTAACATCATATCTACCGTATTGACGAATTTCAAGACTGGCAGCAGAACCTATCGTGCAAAGGACGCTTTTTATAAAGAATTTTAGTCAAACCGAACTCGACTAATATTCTCCTCTCCTCATCAAATAAACGGATACCTTGTGTTAAAGTGGATACGATAATAGCGCAACGGGTGGGAACCGAACTATGGACCTTTCAGTTTGCAGTCCGCACCCTTAACCGTTGCAGTTGGGCTATTGAGGCCTAACAAGGGCCTGCCGGTAGTCGCAATTTGTTTTCTGCCAACTCTCCGTCAGAAGGAAATGCCCTATTTCTAAGGCCAAATTATTCATAGCTTCTTAGACATCACTACACAGCTGGTACTAAGTGTTGCCACTTAGTACCAGTTGGTATCTATAACTTCACGTAGTTTCATGAATGCTTTCGGTTTTTACTCTGAGAGTATCTGGCTCTTAATTTATTACAGTTTTCTCGGAAACAAAATAAATATCGGCCAGTTATTTTTCAACATGCGTCGAACGAATCCATAACAATTAAAAAACATTCAATAAATAAACACTGTAGCTTTTTATTCAATTAACAATACCGTCATATTTTTGTGCAAATATTTTGTAAAAGTATTAATTAATACAAACACAGCTTGTAAAGTTGTATGTTGTTAAATTCTTTTTCTGGGGCTTGTTTTTGGGAACAAAAAAAAACCATTAATACGTTTGATTTTAAGGATGGTACTTAGCGTGAGCTTATTTTTTTTAAACAATAATAAATTATAATAATGGAAGCAAAAGCCTAATAAAATATAAATATATTTAAAAGAATTATTGAGGTGACTGACGGATTGACTGACTGACTGATCTATCAACGCACAGTTCAAATCACTGGACGGATTAGGCTGAAATTTCGTATACTGATAGTTATTATAACGTAGGTATCCGCTAAGAAAGGATTTTTGAAAATGCAACCCTTAAGGGGGTAAAATAAGGGTTTGAAAAATCGAACTGAATGAGAGCGAAGCTGCGGGCAAAAGCTAAGTCTCCTAATAATATTATAGATCCAAGGGTCATAACGGACCTTTATAAGGGTATATTAAAAAGAAAAGAACAGTACCTACTAGAACTAATAGATGGGAGTTTTGGGATCTAAGCTCAGTATCCTTCCCTCCTATGAAAGGAAAAAAGCTGATGATGATAAAACCTTGTCATCCGCAGCCAATATGTATCCCCTGTTAAACATAGGCATTGGCAAGTAGCGCCAACGTTACCTATTCTCGGCCTTTCGCATCCAATCGATACTTACCTGCTTTTTAGCTTTGCTCAGAGACTATTGGTACTAGAAATCTGTAATTTGATAAGGGTATAAATATTAATCACGCCAACAAAGTGGTGAAATAAAATTTTGGAAAATAATTTTTTTTAGGGTACCTCCCCTACATGTAAAGTGGGGATGAATTTTTTTTTTGTCTTCTATCTCATAGTGTGGGGTATCATTGAATAGGTCTTTCAAAAATATTGTAGGTGTGGGGACACCATTTCTCGATTCAGGGATTTGTTTGTGAAATATGATATTTTAAAGTGCTAAATTTTATTAGAGTCAAGTGCCCCTCCCCCCCGTCAGCTAAATGGGATTCATGAAAGAATTCACAGCAGTAGTATATATAATGAATTTTAAAGGAAAACTATCACGGCTAAGTAGGGTTCATTAGTTAAGGAGTTATATCTGTTTTTCTAAGTTAGGTATTACAAGTAGTGTAAGTTGTAGTATATTATAGTACCTATTTTAACCATGGAACTCAAAATGTATTCAATATTCATAAATAAAATAAAAGCACTATCCTAGGTCAGCTACACTACGGAACCCTACACTGCGCGTGGCCCGACACGCACTTGGCCGGTTTTCTTCCGGATGTCATCGCTCCATATAGCCGAGAGACGCGCTACACCCGATTGCCGTGACGCTGTCCCACTCGAAGACCTTACCACTCCAACGGCCATCCAAAGTCAATCCGATAATTAGATAATGTTAGCAAATCACTGCCCCTTTAATATGCTAGCCTTAAGAACTACAATGGTTACTTTAGTTCGACGGCGAGTTATTTCGTTTCAAACTTTATCCCTCAAAAACCTTCTGAGCACTGCACTATCCATAGCACACTGAGCAAGTTGGAGTCTATGGAGTAACCTTATTGTCAACTAGCTGATGCCTGTAACTTCATCCGTGTGTATTTAGTTTTTAAAATCCCTCGGGAACTCTTTGATTTTCCGGGATAAAATGTAGCCTATGGCACTCTCCAGGCCCTCAACTACCCGTGCAAAAAATCCTGTTGATCCGTAGCTCTGTTGCGGCGGGATTGAAGGACAAAACAACAAACCAACAAACAAACACGCTTTCGCATGCTTACTAATATTATAAATGCGAAAGTGTGTTTATTTGTTGGTTTATTGGTTTGTTGGTTTGTCCTTCAATCACGCCGCAACAGGGCTACGGATGGACGTGATTTTATGCATGGGTATAGTTGAGGACCTGGAGAGTGACATATTATTCTACTTTTTATCCCGGAAAATCAAAGAGTTCCCGAGGGATTTTAAGAACAGTTAAATCCACGCGGACGAAGTCGCGGGCATCAGCTAGTTTATAATATTAGTAAGATGTCCACGTTTCAGCACCGATTTATACTTAGTTTTCAAAAAAAGTAAAGTTAACTAAGTTTCTAAAACACTAATTTATTTCTACAGTTGAAATTATTATAATGTTGAGTATCATTAGCTTGCGGCTTTTGTCAACATATTAACATATTTTATAGACCATAAATAAAAATTTCAAAAATTTAATTCAATTGTTCATTCAGCATACAAATTAATATTTAATTCATTTACGATAAGAGCGTCACGTCCGTGTTATAATGCAACATTTAAAATTACAACTGAATATACAATATGCAATTTGATGGCCATAAAATTTCAATGGGACACAATCTGCGCCGAATTAAAGCTGAAACGCTATTTCGGCTTAAACCGTTTCGGAAGCGATACGCCATGTGTAAAAAATAAATATATTGACCAATACACGAGCAATGGGTACTCTGTCATGTGTAATTTTTTGGAACGTAGTTCCTTATCGCGCGGTGCGGAAGGGGGCTAGACGGATCGACACTTTTTTGAATGTGAATTTGGCATTGTGTTCGATATTTTCGCGGTACAATATTGGGTCTCCGTAGCCTTGTGGCTTCTGCAGTCGCCTATTTAACTGTTAGGCGACTGCAGAAGCAACTAGGCTACGGAGACCCAGTGTTGTATCGCGAAAATACCGAACACAATGTAATCGAAAGGAACTACGTTCCATCCGGGTGTCCCTTGACGCCTCTCAAGTTTTTTTACTGAATGACTAGATGATGCTCGGAACTTTGTTTATGGAAATTTCGGAACGAAAAGTAGAGAATCTTTCTCCTACTTGTGTAAAATCCGTCAAAATCAATTAAAAAAATTGGTTGTCTTTAAAGTCGGTTAACGGACGATAGTTTTAAGTGATAACGTCATAAAAAACATTGATGAATAAATATGTCACAAGCCAACGCTTGGGCCGATCGTGCCTTTCTATCGCTTGTTCCGCGCTCTCACTTGCACGCGCAGGCTCAGGTGGAACGTGACACTTTTTCGTGCGTGCAGCCGGTGTTCATCGATTTATAAGACATCATCACGTCAAAAAATAAATACGTGTATGACCAAAACGGTTATCTATTTGATCAAATAATTTTGACTAAAATTAAACTTTGGATCTTAACTTTGGCGTCGAGATAGCTGCATCCTGTAAATGGACAGTAGTTAATATAAATCGTTCTTTATAATAAAGGTCAAAAAGATACGTGGACATAACAGTACCCATAAGCTGTGAAATGGAATATAGGAATAATTCGAACCAATTGAATGGTCGGAAAAATTTGTTCGCGCGCGCTCTGAGTGGCATTAAACGAATGTAAATATTACAAAATGGCCGACGGCCATAGCGGTGCCATCTGCGACTCGGTTACAAGACAAAAGATGTTTCACACGAAGCTTATGTTAATAAAAGATTATAGTTATGACTAGCTGCGCCCCGCGGTGCTACCCGTAGTAAATACGGGATACGCGGGATTTTTACGGGATAAAAAGTAGCCCATGTATTAAAGTACAATCTATATTCATTCTAAATTTCAGCCAACATAGTTCATAAGTTATAGCGTGAAGGAGTAATACGTGAATTTCGTTTTTTTCAAAATCCCGCGGGAGACTTGGATTTTTCCGGGATAATAATATGTTGCCTATGTGTTATTCCAGGGTATAATTTATCTCCATTCTAAATTTCAGCCAAATCCGTCCTGTAGTTTTTGCGTGAAAGAGGAACAAACATACACACACACAAAAACTTTCGCCTTTATAATATTAGTGTGAAGTGTGATAGTGTGATGTGATGTGAAGTGTGATGTGATGTGAAGTGTGATAGTGTGAAGTGTGATAGTGTGAAGTGTGATAGTGTGAAGTGTGATAGTGTGAAGTGTGATTCACACGTGTTTAAAGGTTTCCTACCTCAAACCGAATTAGTTCTGTCGAATGTTTTCAATTCAGCGACCACGAGTGGGTGGACCTTAGTGACAATTTCACAAACGCCGAATTATGTTTCATGAGATCAAATAAGAAATGAGAAGATCCGTAGGCGAATCAAAGTCACCGACATAGCTCAGCGAGTCGCGAAGCTGAAGTGGAAATGATGTTTAACCGAGGAATGAATTGGACGTTCTGACAGTTTTATAATTAAAAAATCTGCAAAAACATCACATTTATCCCTCATATTTTAAAAGTTATGCAGTGTTAGTAAAATTATAGCACATAATTGTATTTTTTATCTTAAGGACAGGATTCGGAATGAAGAGATCCGCAAGAGAACCAAGGTCGCCGACATAGCCCAAACCATTAGCAAGCTGAAATGGCAGTGGGCAGGCCATGCTTGTCGTAGAAGCGATGGCCGATGGGGCCGAAAAGTTCTAGAGTGGAGACCGCGAACTAGTAAGCGTAGTGTGGGGCGCCCTCCAGCACGTTGGACCGACGATATAAAGCGGGTGGCGGGAAGTGGCTGGATGAGGAAGGCTGAGGACCGGTGTGGTGGCGTTCTCTGGGAAAGGCCTATGTTCAGCAGTGGACGTCCGCAGGCTGAGATGATGATGATGATGAATTGTATTTTTATTTAGCGGTACCTTCTATTGCCTGGGTTGCATCACGTTATGTACAACAAGCCGAGTGTGGTGATCAGTAAGTACCTTTACTATTGCTATGCCGTATGATGTAGAACTCCGAAAGAGTAGGTGTCTGTTTGTTTCTTTGCTATTTCTATATGCCTCATCTTTCTTACTGATTTCAATGGTCACAAAGCACTATATTCTGGAAAATAAATGATATCAAATTATACTTACCTGGAAAAACAAACGTTCGTGTAGAATTTTTAAAACGATCCATGTGGACGAATCCACGGCTAAAACTGGTAAATCACGTAAGTATTTTTCTCTTGCATTCCAAATAGTTACGATCAAATCCCCGTAGCTTTCCATGCGATCGGTGGAAAAGATATTTTTTTCATAATCCATTAGACAAACGAGCGCAGAGCAAACAGAACAATGGGATCCAATGAGTAATCGACGCCGCATCTGCTGCTGCAACGCTCCGGTAATACCGAGCGATATGTTACAGATTTAATGCCCCTAAGTTAAATAAATGTATTATTATTCTTTTGAAAGTAAGTAAGCAGTGATAGCCCAGTGGTTAGGACAGTGGTCTCCTATTCGGGGTTCGCAGGTTCGATCCCGGGTACAATCGAACCTCCGACTTTTCGGAGTCATGTGCGTTTAAGAAATTAAATATCACTTGCTTCAACGGTGAAGGAAAACATCGTCTGCACATCTGAGGGTTCTCTGTATTGTTGTCGACGGTGTGTGGAGTTCGCCAATTCGCATTGGGCCAGCATGGTGGACTATGGCCTATAACCCTTCTCTGAGAGGAGACCTGCACTCAGTAGTAAACCGTTTATGGGTTTCTAATGATGATGATTCTTTGGAAAATCCTCGATAAAAAACGAAACCTCGAAAGAGGATTTTTCCACAAGCCTAGCAAATTACAGTTCTATGGCTGTAGCACCTAACGCCATCGTAGCCAAAATGTACATTTTTGGTTCAATAAAGCTATAGTAAGCTGATTGCCCAGTGATGATTGGATAGATGGTAAGTAAGAGGTCAGGAACCTCAAGAATGAGCTTAGCAACTCAGATAAGAATATATATAGAAATATGAGGCCCTAACTTGGGCCCTAAGTTATTTATTCCAAGTTTCGTCGAGTTTTTCTAATGTTACGTGATTTTCACAAAATAATCTCGTGGGATTTTTGTCGTTTTCGGGTTCAATACTTTCTTCAGGGTGTGAAATATCTTTTCAGAGAAAATTTAATATTTCTTTACTATAATCCGCCGAACAGAAATCTTTTAACACTCGACGTACGTTTCGCTCCGATACCGGAGCATCATCAGGAGATGTTGACTCCACATTTCAAAGAAAAATTCACATCTTCACTATTGCAATTACAAATTAAGGCGGAAAATAGCAAAGGAATATTAATTATTCTTTAAATATCATGGAATTCCGCAAAGTAACATCTGATTTTATTCAATAAAATATATATTTTTGTCAAGATGGTTCGACCAGTTGAGCCATGAAAGTTACAGTCTTTTCAGAACTGGAAAATTTTTAGGGTTCCGTAGTAAACAAGGAACCCATATAGTTTCGCCATGTTCGTCCGTCTGTCTGTCTGTCTGTCCGCGGTTTAGCTCAGAGACTATTGGTACTAGAAATCTGTAATTTGACAAGGGTATAAATATCAGTCACGCCGATAAAGGGGTGAAATAAAATTGTGAAAAATAATTTTTTTAGGGTACCTCCCCTACATGTAAAGTAGAGATGATTTTTTTTTTCTCGTCTATCCCATAGTGTGGGGTATCGTTGAATAGGTCTTTCAAAAATATTGTGGGTGTGGAACCACCATTTTTCAATTCAGGGATCCGTTTGTGAAATATGATATTTTAAATTGCTAAATTTTATTAGACTCAAGTGTCCCCCCCTCTGCCAGCTATGGTTGTATAAAGAATACAAGAAAAAATTCACAGCAGTAGTATATATAATGAATTTTAAAAGAAAACTATCACGGCTAAGTAGGGTTCATTAGTTAAAGAGTTATATCTGTTTTTTTTCTAAGTTAGGTATTACACGTAGTGTGTTGCATATTTTGTAATATATTATAGTATTTAAACCATGGAACTCAATATGTATTCAATATTCATAAATAAAATAAAAGCACTATCCTAGGTCAGCAATAATATTTGAGATTATATTAATTTTTAGCGTAGGGTTCCGTAGTTGAAAGCAACTAGAGAACCCTACACTGCACGTGGCCCGACACGCACTTGGCCGGTTTTTTTTTAATTCAATTTAAGTGGCTGCTACAATTTTGAAATCTATACAAATCAAATAAAATAAAGAAAAACGCACCCGAAATACCATTCATTCACTTCGCCGTTCCATAAAATGTAAAATTTAAAAGTAATAAAGCCGGGAGCAGCCGCATTGAACCCTTAAGTACATCGGTCGTAGAATGAATAGCACCGCTTAGGGGTACGCATCGGGTTCGTTAAGAATTTATATTTACCCAGAGACTACGGTAAGGGTTTCTGTACATAAGATGTTGGGGATTCGTCTCAATGTTTCAAGAAATTGAAAAGAAAATCCTGTTATAAGTATGGTTCCACCATGATGGTTTATTTTTGTATTCCTAAGTGTCTTTTGTTTTTAAACATGTAATGAAAGCTACTTAACAGAAGCCTTAAACAAGTCTTGTCAGTTGTTTCAAAGGCAAGCCCAGACCACAGAATACTTAATTTATTACCTATACTGATAAAGGCAAACGAGAGAAAGGGTAAATATAAACCTTTTTTAAGTTTTATCAAATATCAAAAAACTAAAGTTTGTAAAAAATGTTGTGATTAGAAAATGGCACAAATAACCGTAATCAAATATAATTTAAAAAGGTAAAGGTAAATCGAAACTCTAGTCATTTACTTTACTTTTTCATTTTCTTTTGTATCTAGATAGATACCTATTTGATACAGATGTATCACAAAAATAAACATCTTAATTTTATTTATGAATATTGAATATATTTTGATTCCATGGTTTTTCGCGGTTTTTAATTTACATATACAGGAGGTAGCCTAAAAAAAATTATTTTTCACAACTTTATTTCACCACTTTGTTGGCATGATTAATATTTATATCCTTGTCAAATTACAGATTTCTAGTACCAATAGTCTCTGAGCTAAACCGCGGACGGACGAACAGACGGATGGACATGGTGAAACTATAAGGGTTCCTTGTTTACTATGGAACCCTAAAAACTAGATTCTTCATCTAGAATATTTTGATATCAAACTGTTGCAAAAATTGCATGTAAAAACGTTACTTTCTGAAACTTTGAGAATGACGTTTTTTACTTGATTAAAGGGTCTTACAAACTTTTACAGGTGCGATTGATTTCAAGGTGTACTTCGGATTATTTCCAAAACATGGACAGACGGACAGACATGGTGAAACGCTAAGGGTTCCTTGTTTACTACGGAACCCTAAAAACTAGATTCTTCATCTAGAATATTTTGATACCAAACTGTTGCAAAAATGTAAAAACGTTTCTTTCTGAAACTTTGAGCGTTAAAAATCAATTGTTGCTATGAAACGGTAGATATGTGCTAAATATGTTCAGGTCAAGAGTGATCGAGTGAATCCACCTATTTTCATATTGACGAACGTTTATTTTCAGTCTGTTGTTCCACTTTCTTGTATAACATCATCATCATCATCATTATCAACCTTTAGATGTCCACTGCTGGACATAGGTCTCCTGCATGGACCTCCACAGGCCTCGGTCTTGCGCCGCCTGAATCCAGCGGCTCCCTGCAACTCGTTTGATGTCGTCGGTCCACCTAGTGGGGGGTCTGCCAACACTGCGTTTACCGGTGCGGGGTCGCCACTCCAACACCTTGGGACCCCAACGACCATCAGCTCTTCGAACTATGTGCCCCGCCCATTTCCACTTCAGTTTCGCGACTCGCTGAGCTATGTCGGTGACTTTAGTTCTCCTGCGGATCTCTTCATTTCTGATTTGATCTCGCAGGGATACCCCAAGCATAGCTCTCTCCATCGCTCGCTGAGTGACTCTGAGCCTTCTTATGAGGCCCACAGTTAGCGACCATGTCTCGGATCCATAAGTCATCACTGGCAACACGCACTGTTCGAAGACTTTAGTCTTCAGGCACTGAGGTATTTTGGACGAGAAGACATCTCGGAGCTTCCCGAACGCTGCCCAGCCGAGTTGGATTCGGCGGTTGATCTCTTTCTCGAAATTGGACCTACCTAGCTGGACTGTGTGTCCCAGGTATATATACTCGTCCACAATTTCGAGCGCAGAGAAGAGACTTGTATAACAATGTTCCCTAAAAATGTTGTAGGAGCACTATTTCAATATGACCATTATTATTAATCCTAAGAAATATATAAAGTATGTTTGTTTATTCATTTGTCATTTAATCATGCAGCAACGGACGTTTTTTGGAGTTTACTCCTTAAGGCTGCCCTAGTCAGCCATTCTTCCATACAAACGTAGTCTAGCGATTACTCCACTGTTTGATGGTATACGTTCAAAATAAAAAATGATATTAATTCATTTCATCATTATCTAGCCCTCTATGGAAACAAAAATGTAAAAAAAACATACATTTGAAAGTTATGAGCGTCGAAAATTCCATATTTTTACACTAATTTTAACGCATCTTTGGCTGGAAATAAATACCATAAGAAGAAGGAAACTTGCAAAATAGTTACCATACAGGGATAGATTAGTTGTTCAAAAATGCAAATAATTTTATTTTGAACAGATAAATTCAATAGATTTTTCATGATATCCAGATTCCCAAAGGTCTGTTTATAAAATTTTGCGCGCTCGTTTTCGCGCATGTATGCGTCACTCAGCGTTAGGAGTGTGTATGTGTACGCGCACTAGCTTCTTACTGCTCATCACAGCGTCTATCCTTTTCGCGCGTGATGTCGGATGAAATAGCATGCATTTTAACCCCGCCCACCAAATAGTTCGTGCGGCCGACTAGTGGGTTCTTAAGAATCGATTTTAGCAGCCCGGTATGAGAAAAATCCGGGCAGTAAAATCAATTTATCAATGACCTCGTTACGTTTTTCTGTTACGTTTTTCACAACGTTGAAATTTCTACCCTAACATTGAGTAAATAAGGTTGGTTTTCGTGCGAAAAAGTCCCCGAAGCGAAAGTCGGTCGGGGCGCGCTCGGACCCGAGTCGCGCGCATAGAGAAGGATATAGTGTCGCGTGTAAACTCCAGTCGTGCGTCGGAGGCCGGAACTGACACACACTTTTTTTTATTCGATGACAAGATAGTCCTTGACTTCGATCTCACCTGATGGTAAGTGACAATGCAGTCTAAGATGGTAGCGGACAAATTTGGAAGGGGTATGACAGTGAAAATTCAACCCATACCCCTTATCGGTTTCTACACGCCATCGTGCCGGAACGCTAAATCGCTTAGCGGCACGTCTTTGACGTTGGGGTGGTAACTAGCCACGGCCAACGAAAGCCTCCCACCATTTTTGCCTGGGTATAGTCGAGGACTTGGAGATTGACATAGTCTACCTAATAACCCGGGGAAAACAGAAGACTCCCGAGGTAACTCTTCCGCTAAGGAGCTCATTACTAAAATGTTAATATTTACCTAGTCACAATAATAAATAATCACGACATCTATGAATCAAAACCAGTAAAAGTTTAATTATAATATCTAAGGCCATGCCTAGAAAAGAATCAACGAAATGAACAAAGTTATTAAAACGACGATCAGTGTAAATTAAAATATTTAAAACACGTGTGAATGTATGGCCGGACTATGTATGATATACCCGATATCCAGTTTGCTGCTCCATCATTAGGTTCACCATGTATCCTCACCTACTCATTGAGAACATACTAGATGCTGTAGCATCAGCTCAAGGTTACCATGTCTTGGAAATAATCCGAAGTACACCTTGAAATCAATCGCACCTGTAAAAGTTTGTAAGACCCTTTAATCAAATAAAAAATTGGTTGTCTGTAAAGTCGGTTTACGGACGATAGTTTTACTTGATAACGTCATAAAGAAATATTGACGATGACTGGCGGGCGGCGGCGGGCGCTCTCTAAACAAACGCTTGGGCCGATCGTGCCTCTCTATCGCTTGTTCCGCGCTCTTGCTTGCACGCTCAGGCGCAGGCGGAACGTGACACTTTTTCGTGCGTGCAGCCGGTGTTCATCGATTTATAAGACGTTATCACGTCAAAATGAGCTGATGATCTTCAAACGCCTGAACAAATCTTTTTAAATTATTTATGAGTAGCTAAAAACCATCTCGATCACGTCAGCTTTCAAACAGATAAAGCCACACCATATGTTGGGGAGGTACAAGAGAACAGACATACCAATACACAGATACACAGTCACAGATACACACACTTTTAACACCCCTCTTTCTGTCGGTGGCTTATAATAGAAACTTCCATTCAAGAGTTGCTAAGAATATAAAAATCTTGCATTTAAATTCTCCACAATCCGAACACCTCCAAGCTTCCACTATCCCACGGATAAAAGTTAAAAAATTTTTCCGCGGTCTCTTCAAACAAAAATTTTTATTTGAACCCCAGCACCCACACAAAAGGAGCAAAAATGGCCCGCGAACACTTTGAATTATTAATGTTATTGTAGAGAAGACTCTTGGATTGCGGTCTCTGTATTATTTTCATTATTATCCAACTTAAAATGAAGACCGAGGTAATAATTCTGTCTTGGAGGAGAAAACAATTTTTGCGTTATTATTTTTAAGGGTCTCGGGGCTTTTTGTTTAAAAATTCACGAAATTTTTTGAACAAACAATAGGCTGACTTTTTTCCCCACTCGTTAGTGTAAAACTTTTAGAATAAAACTCCTTTGGGGTTTGTGAAACGTTATTACATTTTATGTTTTCATTATATTAAACAGAGTCGTTACAAAATTTTCTAATTTGATTGCTTTGAAATGTCATTTCGTTGACACAAAAAAGAAATGCGAATTCTCATAGACGTATTATACTTAATCGAATTCTAATCACTATCTTAATTAAGAATTCTGCCTGGCACCTCTCAGCCACGGCAAGCAATCTCAAAGAAGATTAGCCAACTATGTACTGAGATATACTATTATAGTGCCCACTTGGGTTTGCAGTTGCATTCTCGATTCCCTCACTCTCATAGTCCGCTAAGAAGACAAACTGCCACGAACCCTCGAACAAATTCAATATGACGGGTACAGTTTTGAAAATTTTATCTATCTATACTTCTATACTTTAATATATAAAGCTGAAGAGTTTGTTTGTTGGTTTGCTTGAACGCGCTAATCTCAGGAACTACTGGTCCGATTTGAAAAATTCTTTCAGTGTTAGATAGCCCATTTATCGAGGAAGGCTATAGGCTATATATCATCACGCTAAGACTAATAAACTATTCCACGCGGACGAAGTCGCGGGCAGAAGCTAGTCCTTGTATACCACAATATTATTATAGACTTATTATATTTATTACTACCGTACCACAAAGACGAGGTTAAGGAACAAGCTGTTTACTTTAATATAATTATTGATTAAAAAAACCGACTTGCCATGCCACTACAAAGTGTAAAATAATTAGTTTGTACAGGTATGTTGAAGTAGGTCAGGACTAATAGGAAACGATGAACCGATGCGCCAACGCTAGCCCGCAACGCTGGCTAGCTAGAATATTTATATATTTATTATTATTATTTTAACCTTTTGAGCTTTTCTAATCGCGAGCGAGAATTTGCTCTTTCATCATAATTATTGAGGAGCTCCGTCCTCCATCACCGAAGATATTCATCAGAGCTTCGCCTTTCAATGGGATATGACTTTTCAAATAGTAAAAAAATATTATTGAAATCGGTTCAGATTTGACGGACCTAACCTCCTCCTTTTTTAGAAGTCGGTTAAAAAATCTATGTCACACCTTATCCATTTTCAGAATATTCCGTACAGGTTATAATGTAGTTTGTTTTCAACTCTCCGTCACAAACAAGGCAATGCCCTATTTCTAAGGCTAAATTATTCATAGCTCCGTAGGCACCACTAAGTACCAGCCGGTCGAAGCTACAGCTTCATGTAGTGTAAGAGATGGTCGAAGGATTTATTGCGGATCGGATACACTATGTACCACTTTACAAATAGATAGATAGATAGATTCTTTATTGCTACACAGTAAAGTAATATTTACAATTAAAGTGTAACATGAAAAGAAAGTACGCAAAGTCGGCCTTACGCTTTATCGCAAATGGATACGTAGGCACGCGCAGATTTGAGAGTGTTGGGCTTATAAGATTTTATGTATATTACTTATTTTGTGTTCTCTCTTTTTCGCCTAATAAATACTACACGACATCTCAACAAGGTAAGTGACTTTTTTATCATATTCCAATTGGAGATAGCTCTATATAAATTCTTGTAGCGCGAACATAAAACAGTTTTGTATAAATATAGATTCGTATTACGTTTACTGTGTAATACTGTAGACTTCTACATAGCGAATTTACGTCATCCTGTCCAAGTAGGTAGGATATAGCTAAAAACCGTTCGGAATGACGTAACACTGTAAACGCCCTCTGCTCCACAAGGGAGATATAAACAGTCCCCGTAGGTAAGTTATTAAATTTTAAATATTAATAAGTCATTATTATATTCAAAGTAGGTAGCAGTGGCACACTTTTTGAAAGTCCTAATATTATTCTTACCCATAGTAAAAAATGTGAATGATTTATATAAAATAATTCACTCAATAGGCTATTTGACTACTTTTAGAAAATCATCTTAAATTGTTAATAATGCTATGCTGAAGCTAACAAAACATATATTTCGGCATAATTTTCATTATTTTTCATAAAAATCGAGAAATAAATTCAAAAAAATAAATTGCCGCCGAAACGTTCCATTTGCTCTCATGACGTAACAGTTCACATTTCAAACAATGACAATTTTATAATATGTGTTTAGGCCGCGTGTCGCATACTATTTGGTATTTAATAAAATAGTAACGATGAAAAACAGACGAAATTAGCATATTACGCCGCACAAACACGTCGAAATGTATTGACAAAATGAGAATTCCATAGGTGGTTTGGACTGTGACGTCATTCGAGATCACGGAACGTTTTCGATCACGTGACCATGGCCAGAATTATAGCAATTTTATTTAATGTTTTCTAATTAAATAAAGCTTTATTTTTTAGTTTTGTCGTATGGAATAATGTTTTTAGATAATAATCTTTTAGGATGACACCAGTTGAAACGATATTTTTAGTATAGTCAAATACCCTATTATAATAAACAAAATGCCAGACAGTTAAAATCTCATTCGTAGACACTATCTACTACTAACTAATCCTACTATTATTATAAATGTGAAAGTTTGTGAGGATGGATGGATGGATATTTGTTACTCTTTCACGCTACAACGCATAAACCGATTTGGCTGAAATTTGGAATTAAGATAGCTCATACCCAGGATTAATACATGGACTACTTTTTATCCTGGAAAATTACAGAGTTCTCGCGTGGATTAAAAACCTTAATCCTTAATTTAAATTCAAATTCAAATCCAAAATTAATTATTTCACCGGTGCGAAAAGCGGATTCTGCTGAGATGAGCCGGCAAGAAACTCAGCAGTTGCTCTTTTCAAAATAATCATTTTACAATATTATTATGTAGCTATTACATTGTTATAAGTTTTGTATACTATCTTGTGGGCAGCTGGATGCCAAGCCGATTTATCCCATGCAACTTTGTTAGAATAGAATGGAATAGAATATTTCCACAATGAGGGGAATTCCAATAATGCATACTATAATTATTCAATATATGTTAAGACAAGGCAGACAGAAAGTAGCCCCATTCCCGCCGGTGTCACCCGTTAAGGTAATGTATATTATAAATTTTTGTAGCTATCTCCTGACCTAGGTCAAATATCATGTTGTTAGTTCTATTATTGGTGTGAAAATTGTTACCTACTTGGAATTTCACCGCCAGACGTCGGCTGACCTTGAAGTGAACTAACAAGTACAAAGAAATTTTCAGATTATTTGAGAAACAATTGAAGCAATATCAGGAAAAATATTTTGAAACATTTTCGTGGTTCGACGCCGCGAATTTTACCAAAAATATTATGTTTCGTGAACTTTACTTTAAAGTTTATAATTTCGAGCGAAAAGAGAACTATTTCTTTTGGAACGTAGTTCCTTATCGCGCGGTGCGGAAGGGGGCTAGACGGAAAAAATTAAGACAAAATTGAACCGACACTTTTTTGAAACCGACACTTTTTTGAATGTGAATTTGGCATTGTGTTCAATATTTTCACAGTACAATATAAGATCTCGGTAGCCTTGTGGTTTCTACAGTCGCTAAGCAGTTAAAAGTCGATGGTTCGAATCCCAGCTCGACAGACTGAATTTTTTATTTTCAATTTTATTTTAAATAATTTCTACATGTGGGATTTTTCCACCATCGACCTTTAACTGTTTAGCGACTGTAGAAACCACAAGGCTACGGAGATCTAATATTGTAGTGTGAGAATATTGAACACAATGCCAAATTAATTAATCGAAAGGAACTTCGTTCCATCCGGGTGTCCCTTGACACCTCTCAAGTTTTTTTTTTATTAATGTAGGTAACTATGTTTGTGAAACACTAATGTCGTGAAGGAGGTTTCAAATAATATGTTAAAATGTGAAACTAATCAATTTAGCCAGACTACCATTTAGGACTTTAATTTTAAAATTTATAGATTACAGTTTTATTATATTATAGATAGAAAATTTCATACATACAATACTATAAACCTAAATTTAATTCTAAAATTAAAACTAAAATAAAAACTAATTAAAATCTAAAACCCCATCCAAGCCACCGCAGTGTGGCATAGTACCCAAGATGCTGGCAGCATTACCTCTTTGGATGGCCAGGCTAATCCTTTGGCCAAGGTAGCTGCCAGCTCTTGGATCCCCGGTAGACTCGATCACCTTTTTTGATATCTCTAAAAAAAGTGCGCGAGCCTCCGGGCCCCACGGCCCCAGGGTCTCTACACCAAAAGGCGCAAATATGAAACCACTGTCAAGTTTCTCATATTTGCGCCTCTTAGCCTGTTCGGCGCTAGTAGCCGCTGCACCCGCCACAGAGGAGGTCGCATGGATGTGGGAAGCAGCTAGAGTATCTACACAGGTGGCATCCCACACAAGCGACCTCCCTGTCCTCCAAGGAACAAGCGTCATACCATCAGGTCTCTTGCCATCACTACGTGCCAAACCAATAGGTTCTAATACAGCTGGCACGTGAGCAGTAGCAAAAGACCTGCGGATGATGTCGTTGAGGGCATTGTGGCGGGAGAAACGACCAGCGCTCTTCGAACAGGAGAGCCCGTGATGACCGTAAGCGTCGACGTGGTCACCGCAGTGGCAACGATGAGGCTGGGTTATTTTGGCGCCAAGCCTAAGACCAACTACCACTGCAAGAGTGGCGTGGTTTAAAAGAGTGCTCAGATTAGCAGAAGGGATAGCATGGAGCCAGTGTCCGGATTCTTTCGCAGAGAGAGCGAGAAGACGAGCACGGTCTTTGGAATTTGCTTGCATTAACATTGCGTCAAAAGTTTTTTTACAAATAATGTCATCCCACTGTCTCTGGGAAGGAAGAGAAACCGGCAATTGATTTGGGCTAATCGCTGACCAACCATTTCTTGCCTCTGCCAAGTACGACACCTCAATTGATCCCAAAGACTGGGATATAATTTTTTCAAAGAGAGTGTGTGTACTATAACAGAGGAAAGAAAAGCTGGCAGAGAGACACTAGAAATTTTGCGGATTCCCAGACCTCCATACCTGATCGGAAGAGAAGCCTGGGCCCATACTTGATCATCTATCGGACAATTTAAGATTTCAGATAGAATATTTTGTATAAAATTATCCAAATTTTCCAATAAATTATTAAATTTCCAAAGAGGTGAACATCTAACGAAATAAGTAAATTTTGGAACAAATAAGCAGAATCGAATGATGGTCATTGCCATATGAGGATTAATATCGAACAGATGATGGGAAGTGTTTTTGAATTTAGAAATTAAGTCAGTAAAAAATTGAGGAACTGAGGCCTCTAAAACAGGTGCTCCTAAGAGGCGAAGTGACTCATCGTTTAAAATTTTAATACCCGTAGCTAAAATATTGAATTTATTTAATACTAGCTGATGCCCGCGACTTCGTCCGCATGGATTTAGTTTTTAAAAATCCCGCGGGAACTCTTTCATTATCCGAGATAAAAAGTAGCTCTCCCGGTCTGAGGAACCACTACTACATCCATTACTATACCCATGCAAAAAATCGCATCAATCCGCTGTTCTGTTGCGACGTGATTGAAGGACAAACCAACAAACAAACACACTTTCGCATTTATAATATCAGTAATGCTTTATTATAAAACTTTTTATAATTGTCAATTTTTTTACCATACTTAGCCAAAGACAAAATTACGTTTAGCTGTCATTTTCGTTTTTTATTCCATGTCAGATGCGTTTTTGTTATACCAGGTTTTATATTGACTTGACGGAAACGCGGTCGAACGGGATAAAAAGTACCCTATGTCCGTCTCCTGGTTCTAAGCTACCTCTCCACCAATTTTGAGCCAAATCGGTTCATCCGTTCTTGAGTTATAAATAGTGTAACTAACACCACTTTCTTTTATATATATAGATGTGCAGTTTGGATTCGGCCGAAAAAGAATTTGGAATATAAATTTCACATTTATCAAAATTAAGTTCCAAGCCAATAGTTTTAAATTTTGATATAATTATTTCTAAATCCTCCAAAACTGAATTCACTTCGCCGCCCAAGGTTCCATCATCCAAATACCAAACATTGAATTTGGAATTTAGAACCGAAATTATAGGGTGTATGGCTAAACTAAAAATAACTGGTCCAAGCGGATCCCCCTGCTGACAGCCGACAGCGGAGCTCAGAACATTCTTTTTGTGTACGAGCTTTGAAGCACCCGGTAGCACTGCGCCAAGTATGGGAAAAACTGTGGAAATTTATTTTTTACTTCTGAGAGGAGGACCCCCCGATCCACTGAATTGAAGGCATTCTTCACATCAATTTTAAGGAGTACCTCCTCCCGGGAGTTAAGGAGGAATGTGCGAGCAGCGTGAACAGCTGCTTCGCATCCCCCCTTTACCCCAAAGCCTAACTGAATTGGGACAAAATTAGAAGATATGAAAGGAAGAATTTTTTTACAGCAAATTTTGGAAACCTGCTTTTATTATGAAATATAAGGCTTTCCGCAGAACTGTAAAAGATGTCGAGTTCCTTAAGCACATTCCTTCAAACTCGATAGAAGATCGATAAACACTTACTAAACTTGATGTAAAAACGTACTACGGATTACAAGGGAGCGTTTGAGTAGCACTTAAGGCCGTTGTACCGTGAAGCTTAACTACTTATACCGTAACCCTTTCCAGGAGTTAAAACCTGAACAATGGGGAGTGCGAAGTTTGTGAGCAAACGGAACGCCAAATAAATTTATCGTCGCAAAACGCGGATCTGTGCTACCGCTGACGTGCTTTTGTTGGTGAGAACACTGCCGAGAGCATGGCTTAGAGACTGATTTATTTTATGCCGTGCATAGGCCGCGCGCACCTCTGACTTTGCGAAGTTACCTATGCACGCTAAAGCAATTAAATATCACATGCTTCAGCGGTGAAGGAAATCGTGAGGAAACCTGCACGCCCGAGAGCTCTCCATAATATTTTCAAAGGTGTGTGAAGTCTACAAATTCGCATTGGGCGAGCGCGGCGTGGTGGGACTAAGGCTTATAACCCTTCTCTGAGAGGAGACCTGCGCTCAGTAGTGAGCCGTTGATGGGTTGATAATGATGATGATGATGATTATAGGTATAAGCTAACTGATGCTTATACCATGCCATACCTGAGCGATAACAAATGCATGTACAATTAATTGCACAGACACGGCACTTATACCATGCCATACCATGAAGTTAATGGTTATAAATTACATTTTTTTTTGATATCTGGATATAAAGTTAAATTACTTTGTTAAAGCACAAATCTATAGGCGTGATAGTCTTTCAGTAAAGTGTACCACAAAATGTTCAGGTTGTGGGATAGTGATAGGGCTCGCTTCGCTCGCACTAATTAAAGCACACACTTGTGCCTGTTTGTTGTGCTGGCGAAGTTTACTCAGTTTTTTTAGCAGCTTAACGTGCATGCTCAGATGGATGCCCGCTATAGTAAATTTTTTTGGAGCCTAGCAATGTCACAAGTACTAACTAGTTCTCGATATTTCTTGGAAACAACTTGCCACCATTATCCACAATCAAGTCTATTGTTACCGGCCGCATTTTGAAACGCTTAGTTGTTTGAGTGGACGCCGAGTGTAGAGCATGTAACAAAGGTTAGTTTGTAATTATGGCCTTTGTTGTCCTGAGTGTGTGATCTTTTGTACACTTGCATGTACTTGCTGAGACCTATAATGTATTAATTTGTTATGTAAGGCATTAATACTAGACACTACAACATTGTTTTCCTTTTAAAATTAGTTTCTATGTACCTAGTAATCATCTTACAGGCAAAACCGTGCTGCAAAGCGATTTAGCGTTCCGCTACGTTATGTTACAGAAACCGATTGGGGTAGGTACGTGTATCAGAAAGCTGCATCATCACATACTAGTAGTGAAATTACAAAAAACCTAAAACAACGCCTTTCAGCGTTAGTACAGAGTCATAATATATTAAAGTTCTTCGGACACGTCTTGCAAGGAGAGTAAATCCATTGAGGGCTTTGTCGTGCAGGGCAATGGAGGGCACAAAATCGCAAGCAGGGTCACCTACGCACACCACATTAAAAAAAAAATCAAAATTATTTATTTCACGTAGGCCAACCTGTGGCTCTTATGACACGTCATGTATGTATGTATAAGAATGTTTTCATATAATCCGATGACACGGCGAACCTTGGTTATGTCATCATCATCATCATCATCATTAGCAATCTATCAACGGCTCACTACTGAGCGCAGATCTCCTCTCATTCATCCATTTTTTTCCGGGCATTCCGAACCAGTGGTAGACTCATAAAAAAGTTTATTTGAATAAAAACATTTCTATTCTATTCTATTCTCAGAGAAGGGCTATAGGCCATAGTCCACCACGCTGGCCCAATGCGAATTGGTGGACTCCACACACCTTCGAGAACATTATGAAGAACTCTCAGATGTGCAGGTTTCCTCACGATGTTTTCCTTCACCGTTGAAGCAAGTGATATTAAATTGCTTAAACGCACTTGAATCCGAAAAGTCAGAGGTGCGTACCCGGGATCGAACCTGCGACCCCCCGAATAGGAGACCACAGTCCTAACCACTAGGCTATCACTGCTTTGGTTATGTAGCTTAGTCTTAATCCCACGTCAGAAACATTAGAGACTTTAGCTTTGCGACTGTAAATTTGTTTGTCTTTCTGTTTGTCCCCAAAGTTCGCCCGCTCCCATTGTGCACGTTTTAACTTTCGGGAGAGGTTACGCTATAAGTAGTTAAGCTTCACGGTTGGACGACTTTCTGTGTTGTTGAAACGGTGACTTTTATCTTTACTGTGTTTTAAGGGAGTTTTTCGAAAGTTAGTCACAAAATTAGGTCTTTATGTTTTACCATTTTCCTTTAGTAATGTATTGTACTCTTTTAACAGCTTTGCTCTATCCAAATTTTGCCTGGCGGGAGGATTAGGCCGTGGCTAGTTGCCATCCTACCATCAAAGACGTGCCGCCAAGCGATTTAGCGTTCCGGCACGATGGCGTGTAGAAACCAATTAGGGGTATGGGTTGAATGTTCACTGCCATAACCCTTCCAAGTTAGCCCGCTACCATCTTCCTTACTCTTACTTACCACTTACCATCAGATAAGATCGCAGTCAAGGACTAACTTGTCATTGAATTAAAAAAAAATGGAAGCTGAGGGATGGTTTAAAAATGCTATAATGCTGTGCTACAATGCTACAATGTAACGATCACAATCATCTCTCGTCTCCTCAATCAGCAAGAATGCCATAAATTCAGCACAGTTGAAACTAGCAATGATACTCTGATACTTTTGTGAGCCAACCGCTGTAGTTTAATAGAAATGGTTTCAGACTAGCGTATTTTTTCGCGCGTATAAGCTTGTTTTGACGCGCTTATACGCGCGCTACCTACATTTTGCGCTTCAAAAAACCGAACGCGAGTACACGCGCTTATTCCGGCGTTTCGCTCGAATTGGTGCGCGGTGGTTCGGACGATCTCGGCTCGCTCTTATACGAGCTTATAAGCGCGTCAACGGTCGTACGAGTTACGTATGTGGCAAAGGTGAGCCTATACGCGCCTATACGCGCTTCCAAAAACGAGCTTATACGCGCCGAACAAACGCTGATCTGAAACCGCCTTCATACTCGAAATTCGTAGCAGACATATTTTATAAAGATTCTTAAAAATAATTGGAAATAAAAAAAAAACAATTCTTAAAGATATTTTCACTATAAAATATTAAACTAGACACCATAATATAGTTTTCGTACCACTTGCTCAAAAAAGTGACATTCTGTGCCACAAAAAGCGAACATAATAATAGTCATTTTTAATCTGTTAAAAACAGGGAAAGAAAATTGTACTGAATTTCATTCATCCTCTAGGGGGAGAATGTGATTTAAATTTGGAATACTTACCGAAATTTATACCGAACTAAATCTGTGTTTACACCATTGAGTTTGTATATAAAGCAATAAACATCTTTTTGAAAAAGGAATACGCATTTATTATGCAGTTATGATTATTAAATAAAATTACGAAAATACTCAAAGACGAAAACCGACGAGGCCGTATGAGCTTGATGCCTTTGCTTTTCCGACAAAAAAATATTATAAATTATCTAGGAATTTGCCGCGTTTTTGTTTTCTTCAAATACATAAACGTTAAGTTTATTTTAATTTATTTTTATAAATAAGTTAATGTTCTAAAAATACGTTACGATGTTAAATCAAAGCGACAGTGACAGTGAATAGGGTATTTGACTATATTAAAAATATCGTTTCATTTGGTGTCATCCTAAAAGATTAGTAACTAATAAAAATTCTTTTCAAAAAACCGACTTCTAACGCCACTACAAAGTATAAAAATAATTTTAGTTTGTCCACGTTTTTTGAAGTCGGGCGGGCCTAAATACAAAATATGAAACCGATGCGCGACGCTACACAATATGAGAGAATCGTTTGTAGAAGTCGAGCGAGCATCGCGAGTCGGTTTCATAGTTTGTATTTTAGGCCCGCCCGACTTCAACAAACGTGGACAAACTAAAATTATTTTTATACTTTGTAGTGGCGTTAGAAGTCGGTTTTTTAAAAAGAATTTTTATTTTAAGCTTTTAAGTGTAGTATCCTATGATTGAGGAGCTAGGACCTGGAGCTCCATGATGTAGTCCATACTTGTTACCTACAATATCAATTCGTAATCGAAATTTCCTAAATCTCTTTATTTTAGGTGAGCAATATCCCTGCAGCATCAGGCTTGAGGAGTTGAAGGTTAACATTTTTATGGGACCATTTCGCAAACATCCTCTGTCGATTAAAAAAAAATCACGCGAATCGATCCAGTAATCCCGGAGAAATCGGTGGACATACATAGAAAAAAAAAAAAGATACCGACCGAATTGAGAACCTCCTCCTTTTTGGAAGTCGGTTAAAAACATTATTCCATACGACAAAACTAAAAAATAAAGTTTTATTTAATTAGAAAACATTTAATAAAAATTCTTTTCAATAAACCGACTTCTAACGCCACTACAAAGTATAAAAATAATTTTAGTTTGTCCACGTTTGTTGAAGTCGGGCGGGCCTATATACAAACTATGAAACCGATGCGCGACGCTACAGAATATGATAGACTCGTTTGTAGAAGCCAAGCGAGCATCACGAGTCGGTTTCATAGTTTGTATTTTAGGCCCGCCAGACTTCAACAAACGTGGACAAACTAAAATTATTTTTATACTTTGTAGTGGCGTTAGAAGTCGGTTTTTTGAAAAGAATTTTTATTTTAAGCTTTTAAGTGTAGTATCCTATGATTGAGGAGCTAGGACCTGGAGCTCCATGATGTAGTCCATACTTGTTACCTACAATATCAATTTGTAATCGAAATTTCCTAAATCGCCATAGTTTTAGCCTGCAGCATCAGGCTTGAGGAGTTGAAGGTTAAAATTTTTATGGGACCATTTCGCAAACATACTCTGTCGATTAAAAAAAAATCACGCGAATCGGTCCAGTAATCCCGGAGAAATCGGTGGACATACATAGAAAAAAAAAATAAAAAGATACCGGCCGAATTGAGAACCTCCTCCTTTTTGGAAGTCGGTTAAAAATCGTTATAATTCCGGCCATGGTCACGTGATCGAAAACGTTCCGTGATCTCGAATGACGTCACAGTCCACACCACCTATGGGCTGTGGAATTCTCATTGTTTGAAATGTGAACTGTGACGTCATGAGAGCAAATGGAACGTTTCGGCGTCAATTTATTTTTTTGAATTTATTTCTCGATTTTTATGAAAAATACTGAAAATTATGCCGAAATATACGTTTTGTTAGCTTCAGCATAGTATTATTAACAATTTAAGATGATTTTCTAAAAGTTGTCAAATACCCTATTGTCGGATTCCATCAGTGCAAAATGCTCAGACGCAAGAACAGAGAAATACTCAAATCAACACATCAACAATATAAATGTACCAAACAAAAATGTAACTCTCTCTATCAATAATTGGACCAATGTTTCGAATGTTAACTTTTACTTTTAATTGTCATTATTTTTAATAAATACTTATCTCATATTATTATTGTGTTAATTTTTTCGCAAATGGTACGAAAAGTAGAGTATTTTCCTCGGTGATAAAGCTGTCTTAGTCTTGGGTGTACTTAAATCCCTCGCTACACTCAGGACTCGTCTTAAATCCCTCGCTTCGCTCGTGATTTAAGTTTTTAACACCCTCGCTACGCTCGGGAGTAAACCTCGAGTCCTTCGTTACGCTCACGATTTAAATCGTCACCCGCGACAGAAGACACTGCTTTATCCCCTTGGTTAATAATCTACTATTAAATATTGTGTCTTAATGTAAACATTCAAATATTTTAATGGGCACAATTCGATTCAAAACAACTTAGTATTCAAAGAAAATTCACCAAAAGGAAACGAAAAGACATCTACATTCCTAATTGCGTTACAGGATTTCGAATCTAATTTGTGTATACCTAAGGAGAAATATAAACTTTTCTTTTGAAAGAAAGAAACACGAGTTTCATGTTTTATGAATTTCCTTTATACTTTGATAATGAGAACATTGTAACAGAGATAATACAAATATACAGACATAATTTTAAAGTACATGAAAGAAAGTAAGCCGCCTAAAGCATGGATAATGTTAAAAGCAATTTAATTTATCCAAACACGCCATTGTGAAACATCAAAGGTTAGAGGTTTGTTTATAATTAATTAACCAATGATTTAAAACATTGCTGCTGTCAAATTGAATATTATTAGTATTTAATTAACTCGATGCCTTGACATGGATAGCCTAAGTATGTCATGCTCTCTTTAAATATTTCTGTGGTGGTGTCGTGTGATGCGGGTTGTTACGTTCCCTCAAATATGGTTGAGCGAAGCAACGGCTGGATCTTGCGTCATGGTCGTGAACGGGTTCCACCGGCAGAAATGGTGCTAATTTCTGTTTGCTTTTATTGTATTGAATTAAATGTATCTATGCATTTTTGGGCACTTACCCTCATTGTGGAAACTGCATACACTGCATACATAACATAGTAGGTACCCATTGTAAACTGTATTGAAAAAGTGCAACTGTCGAATTTCTTGCTGATTCTTCTCGGTAGGACGGGCATTCCGAACCAGTGGTAGGCGGACGATTCGAAAGTGTTCGTAAAAGTTTATTTGAATAAAAAATATTTCTATTCCATTCTATTATATTCAATGGAAAATTTTACAACACAAATATTTCCATGTTTCCCTAAAATTTGTGTTGTAAATTCTCACCCATAAGTT
Organism: Oeneis ivallda; assembly: GCA_029955525.1. NCBI lineage: Eukaryota > Metazoa > Arthropoda > Insecta > Lepidoptera > Nymphalidae > Oeneis > Oeneis ivallda. The sequence goes on from JARPMR010000010.1 coordinate 24,740,382, forward strand.
TACAAGAATACAAAAGGTGACTATTACTGTTTAGCCATCCATACTACACAATGTTGGATCTGATTCTATTAAGGAAATAGGCTGTAGATTGTATGTAATTTACTTTGGGCATGTATAAGAGTTTGACATTCTCTGGTTAATTTTTATGAATCTATAATAGCGGACCCGACAGAAGTTGCCCTGCCCGAACGTTGGATTCAAAAAAATATATATTTCTGGAAGCCTATCGCAGCGCAGTCTGCTGTATTTGAATGTAAACCATCCAGGGATCTACTCAAGTCTCAACACACACAAAAACATCAGAATCGGTCCAGCGGTTTAAGAGGATTTCAGTGACATACTCACGTTCAGAAGAATTATCTAACATTAAAATAAGTATGTAATTTTTAAACGAAAGTCATACAGTATATAGAAATAATAAAAATATATCGACTTTAATATTTATTTTGATACTACCTGATGCACACGACTTCGTTCTCGTGGATTTAGATTTAAAATTTCCGCGGAAACTCATGAGCGGAAACGGCGGAAACTCATGATAAAAAGCAGCCTATGTCACTCTACAGGTCCTCAACTATATCCATGCATTTCGCATAAAGTGTGTTTGTTTTTTGTTTTTCCTTCAATCGCGCTGCAGCTAAACTATGGATTGATGTAATTTTTAGCATGGGTATAGTTGAGGACATGGAAAGTGACATAGGCTACTTTTTATCCTAGAAAATCAAAGAATTCCCAAGGAATTTTAAGATTCAATTCCATGCAGACAAAGTCGCGGACAACAGCTAGTTTATAATATTAGTAAGGTTGAATGATAAAATCAAGCTTTGAAAAACTCATAACTTAAAGCTCTAGACCATATTTTTTACTTATTTCCGATTCGGAGTGCCTATAGAGAAAAATATCGGATACAACTCGGCTAAAGCGACCGACTCTTTAAAAAGGGTGCATATTGCATAAACATTCCGTCGACAGCCAGACTTTCAGGCTAATGGACTAAGCTACTCTTAAGTTTTAACGATCTTTACTTAGCTATGTTCCCGTACAAAATGCCTCGCAAATGCTTCCTACTAAAACACGGTTACGGAATGTAAGAATGAAAAAATATGCGAAACACACTGCGCTTTCCTAGTAACAACTTATTTAAACTGGTAATAATAATTAACAGAGAAAAATTCTTCAAGATATAATAATATCAATCAATAAAAATCCAATTTTTACCTTTACCTTTACTACCATATTGTTGTGAAATTGTTTAGTCGTTGTAATATAAGTGGACTTACCTGAAACAAACAGAATAATTGTCACACTTCTGATATTATTATAATGTTGATATGAATAGCTACTACCACTGAAGTGGAAATGGGCGTGGCACATAGTTCGAAGAGCTGATGGTCGTTGAGGTCCCAAGGTGCTGGAGTGGCGACCTCGCACCGGGAAGCGCAGTGTTGGCAGACCCCCCACCAGGTGGACCGACGACATCAAACGAGTCGCAGGGAGCCGCTGGATTCAGGCGGCGGAAGACCGAGGCCTGTGGAAGTCCATGCAAGAGACCTTTGTCCAGCAGTGGACGTCTATCGGTTGATAAAGAAGAATAGCTACACAAACAAAATTATATATACCTTGAAAAAACCGAGGGTCTACGAAATACTATTGATTTAAGAAGTAATTATTGTCGGTTCATTATCAACCTTTCAGTGACTTACTTATACTACCGAATCAGTGGTAGAGTCTTAATAAGTTCCACAAGTTTTTAGTTAAGTTTGCATTTAAGTATTATTAATGCGAAAGTTATTTGCTTGTTGGTTAGCCCTTCAGTCACGCAGCAACGCAATAACGGATCATTTGCCATTTTATGATTTTTTGCATGGGTATAGCTGTTTAGGAGCTGGAGAGAGTGACACAGGAAATATACTTTTTATTCCGGAAAAAAAAGGATGACTACGGGATAAAACTTAATTAAATACACGGTGACGGAGTCAAAGACAAAAGCTATTATAAAACATCGCGTATATCGGATTTTTTAAGCTGCATAATAAAAGATTTTGAAAACCTTTTACCTAAGTGGTCGTCTCTAACAAAATCCTGACTTAACATTGTACGCTAAATTCCCAAAAAGCTGCACCATTCTGGACGGCGCTTATGAAACTAAAATTTAAATTAAGTATGCCAAATTTTGACGAGCTTTATACATTAAATATTTTTTGGCAATTTCATGTTGGAGCGGCCAATTTTCCTTATGACGAATTTTCGTAAGCGTGTGCAATTTTCAGGCCACTTTTGTTTTAACGAAGCGCGGAGCTAAGCACACGAAACGTAATTAGTGAATCAAAATAATATGCACCTACCTATTTTGAAATAACGAGATATAAAATTAAAAAAAAATAAGTGGCACTCGGGGACTGCCGCGGTAAAGCTATTGCATAGCATTTTTTATCAACTTATGCAATTATAATATTTATGCAATATTTTTTTTTGCATTATCAAAATTATGCAAAAAAATAATTAAAAAACAAACAAACAAGAAAAGCGCACTGTTACTACTTCGCGAGTGAGATTCGAACCTGCGACATCTAAAGAAAGCGGCCGCTCGCCCTCTACGCCAAACAGAGCTAAATGTGAACCTCTAAAATGTTGAACGCTTACTGACCGCCGGTGTTAGGTTTTTTCGTTATGGAATTTCTTGATTCGGTCGCCGCGCTCAAACTGTTTGTCCTAGTTCAAAGCCCGCGATAAAAGCTATGCAATAGCTTAATAACTGCCCTCTATTTTTCCGGAATAAAAATTAGCCTGTCATTTTCCGAGTCTCATCATAACTATAGCCATATAAAAAATCACGTCGATCCACTGCTCCATTGTGCCGTTATTGAAAGGCAAACCAACAAACACTTTTTCGAATTCATAATAATTCTAGCTGATGCCCGCGACTGAAAAGTACCTAGCCTATGTCACTCTCCAGGTCGTTTAGGAGGTATAGTGTACTGTACCCATGCAAAAAATCACGTCGATCCGTGGCTCTATTTTGACGTGATTGAAGGACAAACAAACAAACACACTTTCGTATTTATAATATTAGTATGATCCTAGTATGATTAAATAGTAAGGACAAATCGTCAGACTTCAGAAGATTTAGAAGTGCCTTTAATAGTACATTGTTCAACGAGGGGTGAAAGTGACCGATTACATACGAGGGTGTCGTTTGAGGCGCGAGGCGCAGCCGAGGGCCTCAATACACCCGAGTTAGGAATCGCACTTTCTCCCGAGTGATACATAGTGCTTTATACTACACCTACGAGGAAAATAACAGACATTTTTTAATTAAAGTTTATATTGAAATTCGTATAGGTAATCATTAAAACTCAGGGTGATGTTTTTGTTCGACAAATTAATGGTTTTAGACGTTCGTTGTATCTATTTTTGGATTTTTCAGGCAAAAGATTTGCAATCGCTGCTTCAGCAAATAATTTTTAATTCTGGCGGCGTCATTAAAATAACTTCACTGTCACTACTAGGTAATTTTATAAATTCAATATTATGATAAAACAAAAGAAAGAATTTTTTTAATTTTTTTAAATGCAAAGAAAATGCAAGCGGCTAGTAACAATTTGTTTTTTTGACAATAATTTTTTGGTACACAAAGAAAATAGCGCGAACAATTTTGTAGGTTGTTGTTGTTGTTTTTCATTCGCCCTCTTGAGGACAGGCAAAGATCCATGACCTATTCAGCCTAATAGAATCTGTAACCGCGTATTCCTACTTATAAAACAAAAACGTCTTTATGATATTCTTCTATATTTAATTATATTAATTAAAAATTGAAATGAAAATGAAATAAATACACTAATATACAATAGTACATTGTTACCTTAGGGATGAAAGTAACTTATTTAGTCCCGAGACGGGGTTTGGCGCCCGAGCGTAGCGAGGGGGCCTATAGTTCGAGGGACTAAATAAGTCTTTATCCCAAGGTAAACACTGTGCTTTTCATTACGAATATAAGGAAAGTCAAAATAAAAATAGAAATTAGCTAAAGAAAATTGAGTGAACTTTATTTTACATAAATCAACAACTTTGGTGAGATATTTATTTAAAGTTTATGTTAAAATTAGAACAATTAGTAATAGTAAAATTGAGTTTCTACAGTATCCAGGGATTCTTGGGTGAATGTTGGCGACATTGGTATTGGTGTCTTTTCTTCAGCTGTTACAGTTATATTGTTGGATTCCACCTGATAATCTTTTGAAGTGCTCGGCTCGATTTATCATTTTTGTTACTATGTGTGATATCTTAGTTTTATTTTCCACTGACTCTTCTATGTAGCCTTCAGCTACTTTACTCGACTTCCAACCTCCATGTCTTTTAATGACAGTTAAATCGGCACCAGAATCGGCTAGCAAAGTTGCCGATGTTCTGCGAAAACAGTGACCCGAATATAGATGTGAGTTTGGCAAATTAAGGTATGTGGCTATCTCTTTAGGAATACTCGACATCTTGTTTTTGCCAATTACTTGCCGAAGACACTTCCCTTTATGATAGTTTATGAAAAAACGGTTCGTTTCTATACCACTTGGTCGTAACTTTTGGTATTTTTCTATTATATTTACAAATTCTTTTTTAATGACGAAGGTTCGGTCAACTTTGGTTTTAGTGCCACGTAAATTCACCAATATTATATCACCTTGTTTTTCAATGTCATCAACCTTCATATTTACTAGCTCGATACTTCTGCAAGCGCCACTTATTGCCAATATTAACACTACCTGCAAAAAAAAATATTTCTCTAATAGATGTATAAATATATGAGAGCAGTGATAGCCTAGTGGTTCAGTCCTCTGCCTCTCATCAGGAGGTCACGGGTTCGAATCCCGGGCACGCACCTCTGACTTTTCGAAGTTATGTGCGTTTTCGAAAACTCAAATATTACTTGCTTAGCGGTGAAGGAAAACATCGTGAGGAAACCTGCATGCCTGAGAGTTCACATAAGTGTTCTTAAGGGTGTGCGAAGCCCACCAACCCGCACTTGGCCAGCGTGGTGAGCTATGGCCAAATCCCTCTCATTCTGAGAGGAGTCGACCCGTGCCCAGCCGTGGGACATAAAAAGGGGTTGAGACGAGATAAATAAAATATGTATAGAAAGTTACAATTTGATACAAATTACTTATGTGCGTAAACAATAAAAAGATTAACTTACCTTCATTACTAGGTATATTTCATCAGGCGCTTTGTTTAAGAAGGTTTCTACCTCTTGAGAAGTGAAAACTTTGGATTTTTTCGATTTAAACCCATCAGACTGTCTTTTGAGAAATGATGTGAGTCTCTCAAAATCCTTTAAATGGACGTTGTGTTTAGTACTTAATGTTGTCTTTAACATAGAATACACGCTCCATAATGTTGAAGGTTTATAAGTCTTTGATAATTCGTTGAAATATATTAGCAAAACGTTTTCTGATAACGATTTCACTTTTTTCTCAGCGCGCCATTTCATAAAATCGTCGTATGATTTTAGGTATCTTTGTTTTGATTTAGGTGGTAAAAGGTTTTCCACTACTGCTTGAGCCTCTTCTCTCACAAAATCAGGCGTTAAATCCATATCTGAATCAGATGAACTCATTGTGTCAATAAAAATCACTGTTAAACAGAAGCCTAAACAAAACTCTACAACTCGAAAAACAAATGAAGATCGGATTGCCGCTTGCCACTTTCCCGCCTTTTTTTTTTCTTTGGCCTAGCCGGCGGGCTATGCATTTAGCTTTTTAATAGTCAAGTATTGTCTATGATTGTCTATGAATGTCTATGAATCAGTTGTCTTTACTTTATGAATAAAGTCTATCTTTCTTCTTGTCTATGGATGCACTCGGGTATGTCGTGTTTCATTTGAACTCCATTAAAAATGTGACAACTAGTTTTTTTAATTATTTGACAGCTGTCAGTTGAAAACGATTCTCCCTAGGGCTGAAAAGTGTTACTTTCAACCCGCTTCTCAGGCAACTTCAGACCTACTTTCCGTGTATGAGTAATGAAAAATAAATAACATTACAACTAGCGGCTATAAAACTATTAGAAGCGATACCAGCACATACCAGGCAACCATGTTGTATAGGATAATATTATGATGATATGATATTTATTTATTATTTTATTATTTATCATTTAGTTCCTATTTTTTATATTTTTAGTTCGTTATTTAATTTATTAGGTACTTACTATGAAAATAATGGCTTATTTGTTGAAACAGATTTCTATTTTTTTTTATCATTTTTTAAGTATTGGTATCACTGAACTGATTTTATCAAAAATTAAAAAAAAACCACGTGTGTAATGGATTTTCATACAAATTTTCAGCCCGCTAAAGCACGTAAGTAGGTAATGAAATTTCATACATTTTTTCAGCCCGCAGATTTGTCTCCACGTAAAGATGTATTTTCTTTCTCGCTCTTTTCCGATATGACGCAAATCAGAAGGTACTTTCCGAGCAGGTGTAGTATAAAATTCATTTCGGGTTAATTGCATCTTCATTTCTCAGTGGGATATAAGCTAAATCCTTGTTTATTAGTATTTCTCTACAGTTTCATTTACCATCTGCAAATGAATTCTTAATCCGAGTAAATATTGGCTGAGTCTATTTGTCGAAGACAGCCTAAGTTTCTAATCGAACTTCGCGCATGAGCTGGGGGAGGTTGCTAAACTATTTCGACATCTTGAGCTCATGTGGATACCCGACCACCCGTTTTGGTATCTAGGATTTTAACTAACTAATATTTTACCTAAGCTCCAATATCATCAAGAGTTTTAATGGAGTTTGAAGTATTATTAGTAAATGGTAAAATGTTGGTAAACTAATAAGTAATAACTGAATTAACGAGATAGGTATGAAATTCAGTATCTAACCAAATTAAAAATAAATGTACTTAATATACTAAAATTATTATAAGATAAGGAAAAAAATTGTGTTATACCTAAAAAAATATAATTACATTTATTTTAGTTTTATTCGCTGTCAAATGTAAGAATTTTATTTACTTAAGTATTTTATTTTATTAATAACTTTATATTAAAGAGCAATTATTATTCCCTAATAATAAATACTTATGTGAATAAATACTTTTATGAAATAAACACAGTGATAATATAAAAGGACTTAAAAAAACAAAATATCGGATAAAAAAACAAGAACTGTAATTATAAATTTGGCGAAAACAATAGTCATACAAAGCAAGGAAATGCTCAATCTGACAAAATGGCGGACCTCCAAGCAACCAATGATGTTCGGAAACACGTACGTTACACTTATTAGATCCGAATCGAGTCCATAAAGCTAAACTTTTTGATCGACAAAACCAGTTACAGTTAGTCGTAGGCTTTGTAATATAATTTTAAGCTTATCATCATCATCATCATCATCAGCAGCAACCCATCAACGACTCACTACTGAGCGCAGGTCTCCTCTCAGAGAAGGGTTATAGGCCATAGTCCACCACGCTGGCCCAATGCGAATTGGCGGACTTCACACACCTTCGAGAACATTATATAGAACTCTCAGATGTGCAGGTTTCCTCACGATGTTTTCCTTCACCGTTGAAGCAAGTGATATTTAATTGCTTAAGCATATATTAAGCTCATAAGCTTACAACACCGAAAAGATACAAAGCTACATAAACATTAAACTGATGAACTCATTATTTCTGCTTTGACTAGAGTAGTCAAATAAAAATAAAAAGCAAATCCAAAACCAATCCAATGAACTGAACTCACTTAAAAACCGAACAAACAAGCAACAACCACAAAAATAGAAGAGATCTACCTAATTTCCCACCCTAAATCACAGCGGAACAAAAACCTCAACTATGGTTTCCGGCGACCTAAACAGCTTAAACAAATGCCCCAATTTTGCTAAGTTGCTAATTCCCGATCCGTGATTCGAAGGCGTGCCATAGCCTTCGTTTAAATGGACAAAAACGAGGTGTGGTGGGCAGGTAAATGCATTTTGTGGGAAGGTGACGGTGCACGCGATCTAGGCCTTTCCGAACAACTTATAAACGTTTTTTGGCAAGCTACAGTCAAGTATGCATCGCACCACAAGAACATTTAGATTCACTCGGCGTTAAAGTTATCCACCGAGGGCATAAAAATGCATCATAGCGCATAAATATAGCATATTATTTATTTTATTTATTTATTTTTATTTTACAGCATGTTACAATTATGGGCATTCTTATAAACTAAGAAAACACAAGAATAGGGCTATAATGTTAATCAGGCTAAACAATTCGCCTTTACAAACATTTGAAATGAAAAACAAAAATACAATATTATTACAATGGTTACTAATTGATAAAAAAAAAAAAAATACCGTCGGAACTAGGATTGCAGGCAGGATGTAATATTTATTGATCTACACATTACAAAACAAGGATCTAAAACAAGGATCTAAAACATACAATTAATTTTATATTAAAAAGAACTCCATATTACATAGTTAAAAGGAATATGCAGTAAAGGGCAAAAACAAAAAGACATAATTGGGTTTGCGAAAAGGTATGAAGTCAATCGCGAGTGATGCAGGCGGTCAGCGCGTCGGGTCGCCTTCGTCACCGATAACCGGTTAGGACGTAGTGATGCGGAAATTTATATCGACCATATTTATCGAGTCGTACGGAGTGGTGACTTGAACCTAATGATGAAACGAGTTTATTTGTGTTACTGGGGTTTTTGAACAGGTAAAACTTACGTGTTAGTTTTAAAACAAAATCTTTAATTAATGGAAATTTAATGTGGTCATGTAGCTTTTTCAAGTTTGTTTTGAATGGTGTATTATACGAAATTTTTAACGCTTTGTTTTGGATAACTTGAAGACTGTTATAGTTAGTATCGCAGGTTCTGCTCCATACAGGTGCCGCATACGTTATGCATGGGCGCACTAGGGACGAATAAATTTTAGTTTTCGTAGTCGAACTTAAATTAGTTTTACGGTTTAAGATAGGACTAAGTGCATTTAGGGCTTTCATTCCCTTTAATCTAAATGCCTTTGTATTTTCAGTCCAGTTTAATTTTTGATCAAGGTGTAAGCCGAGGTATTTTACTGACTTACTCCATGGTATTGAATAATCATTAATTTTGAGAGTTCTAATTGGGATCGCACGTTTTCTTGTAAACAGGATAGCTTCAGTCTTAGCTGTATTAAGCTTGAGCTTCCATTTGTTATAATAAGAATGGAGTACATCCAGTGACAGCTGAAGCCGGGAAATAATAAGATCAGTATCAAAATGGAAAAATACCCAAAATGGAACCTTGCGGAACATCACTTGGAATAAGGCGCTGCTGTGAAGAACTATCACCTAAGTGTACACGGAATGATCGGTTAAGAAGATAAGAACTAATAAGACAGACAAGTTCCAGGGGGACATTATATTCAGGAATCGAGAGTTTATGTAGTAGGCCAGAATGCCATACCGAGTCAAATGCTTTCTCAACGTCTAATAAAACCAAACCAGTTGACTTGTTTAGGTTTAAGTTCAGTGCAATATGCTCAGTAACCCTGGCTAGCTGCTGGGCAGTTGAGTGACCTTGTCGAAATCCGAACTGTTCTGGAATTATTGCATGGTTAATGGTTTTCAGCAACCTTGTAGATATAAGGGTTTCAAGGAGCTTAAGGAGGATAATAGGCTAATTGGACGATAACTTAAGGGCAAGGTTTCATCCTTACCAGGTTTTTTAATTGGTATAATTTTGGCAATTTTCCAAACAGATGGGTAATAACAATTGGTGAGACAGCCATTGAAAATTTTTGTCAGATATACAACTGCTTTATGGGAAAGGTTTTTGATAGTAATATTATTTATATTATCAACGCCAGGAGCTTTTCTAGTTTTTAGTTTTTTAATTAATTCTTTGACCTCTGCAGGCGTAGCAAGCTGGAGGCTACTTGAGAAGGTAGCTGAATTAAGTTGGCTCATGGATATTTGAACCTTGCTTTCAGTATCATCATCACTAACCCAATCTTTGGTAAGATTCATACTATTTAAAAATGCATCAGCTAATGCTTCACATTTTTCAACTTCAGTAGTGGCCAAAGTTCCATCAGGACGTTTCAAGGGGGGAATTGTATCTTGTTTACTCTTTAAAGATTTGACTGTACGCCATAATTCTGAGGTAGCATTATCCACTCTCGAAAGCTTAGTTTGCCATTTGATATCATTTTTTAACTTTATTTTACTGTTGATAATTTGCTGGAGAGAATATACGTCAGTTAGAATTTTACGTTTGCAATTTTTAGGGTTCCGTACCCAAAGGGTACCAACGGAACCCTATTACTAAGCCTACGCTGTCCGTCCGTCCGTCCGTCCGTCTGTCAGCGGGCTGTATCTCGTAAATCGTAATAGATAAACAGATGAAATTTTCACATATTATGTATTTCTATTGCCGCTGTAACAACAAATAATAAAAATTAAATTAAATTAAAAAAATTAAATTAAAATGGGTAGGTGGGTAGATAGAAATCTTTTAATTTAATTTTTTTTAACGGAACCCTAAAAGAGCGAGGCCCGACTCGCACTTGGCCGATTTTTTGTCAAACGTTTTGAGTGCAGATCTGCGTAAGTGATTTTTTTTACGTATAAGTTTTCTGATATCACGTGGTAATCTATTTTTATTATTATTGATGGTAACCCGAGGGATGAAGGTTTTGCGGGCATGTTCAATAAGGGAAGTTATGTGATTAATGGAGACATCAATGTCGTCACAGGTACTAAAGATCCTAGACGATAGAATAATATTATTATCAATGAGCTGTTTGAAATTATTCCAGTCAGCCTTAGAGTAGTCGTATTGGACATAAGATTTACGATTAATTTCTTGGCAAACAGTGAAAAATACAGGTAAATGATTAGAAGAGAGCCTTGTAAGTGTCTTTAAGTCAGAGATATTATGGACATTTTGAGATATTATAATGTCTGGCGTGGAAGGGTTGTAATTACCATGATAGTGAATCAAAGTTGGTTCACAAGGGGCATGAACATCGAAATCTTTAACAAACATGTGTTCATAAAGTGTATTACCATGCAAGTTATTGTTGGGGCAATTCCAGTAGACATGCTTGGAATTGAAATCTCCCATAATTAAGCTACTACACTCAATACCTAGCAGAATGTCGAGATCATTTTCTAGTAATCTTAAATTGGGAGATTGGTAGGCAGACACAATCGCAACATATTTACCGTTGAGAGCTACTTTAATACCAACGCATTCCAGGTTGACGGTTTCGGGAATGTTTATAGGTAAATGAATAATATCACTCTTAATTAACAATGCAACACCCTGCCCACGTCCGTTTTGGTTCTTATCTTTTCTGTAAACAGTGTAACCCGGTGCTGAGAGGTTATAATTAGAGCTCAGTCTCGTCTCACTCAAAGCGATGACGTCTATATTAAGGTCCGATGACAAGTCAAGAAGTTCATTTAAACTAGTACGAATGCCGTCAGCATTCCAGTATAATAGTCGGATCTCATGCACGCTATACATATTGACCAAGGTGTGAAAGTATTAATACTACTTTGTCCATCATGGAATTACAAGCCGAGAATTGGCCTTTGAGGGACTTATATAGCATATTATGTGGGACTAGCTGATGCCCGCGACTTCGTACGCGTGGATATAGTTTATAAAATCCCTCGGGAACTCTTTGATTTTTCCGGGATAAAAAGTAGCCTATGTCAGTTTCCAGGTCTTCAACTATACCCGTGCAAAAATTATGTCGATCTGTAGCTCTGTTGTGGCGTGATTGAAGAACTTTTGCAAACCAAAATTCCGCATTTATAATAGTAGTATGATGATACATTATGTAAATGTAAGAGTATGTCACTTTCGTGCTACATACTCGTTGTTTACTAAAATCCTATTTAGCCATATCCCTGCTAAAATCACGTCGATTCATTGACGTTGCTGCGTTGTCTTGTTAGTTTAAAAATTAAAATACTCATTTACAAAAAATAGTAAAGGAAGGACAGTTAAATTATTAAATAAATTTTAAAATTAAAAATAATATAAATCTAAAACATCATCGATGTCACCGCAGTACGGCATAATACCCAAATTAAAATAGTAATAAGTACTTACTTTATATTACTCCCAAATTTACTCGTTAAGATTCATATAGTAAAACTATTGCAGTAAAAAGAAGTGAAGGTCAAGTAAGTACTCCGTGAATAAACTTAACTTTTATTATGGTAGTTGACCTGAGTTTGACATTCCTGCGGCACTGAATACTTTTAAAATGGATTTCGTTCTAAAGAAAATAAAAGCGGGACTATTGAATTAAATCTGAAAAACTTTGGAAACCCGTTAATTTTTAATTGAGAATAGTATTTTAACTGTTGATTGATATAAATTACATTTTTTTAATAATTTTGTAAGTATAGTATTTGTATCTTTCCATTCCACAAAATATTTTCAATTGTGGTATATTTTTACAGCTACAACTGTCTCTGATGATAAAGAGATGATAATTGACAGAGTAAATTTATTTCTGTATCCAGTTTCACTTAATACAATTCTTCTACAGTAGATTGTTTGGAGCTTCAAGCTATTAGACCGAGTTTGCTTAGTTATTTATCACCATTATGTTTTTTGTCTGATTTATTCCTGTATGTATTAACAACTAGCTGCCCGGACAGACTTCTTCTGTCAAAAGTTAAAAGTAAAAATTAAATTTTTTTGTTTGTTTTTTTTTTATTAAAACCTTCCGTGGACCTTAAGAAACATACAAAAAAATAAATTAACCGAATTGGTCCATCCATTCTTGAGTTATGCGCTTACCAACATTCATTTTTATTTATATAGAAGATAGAAGATAGAAGATAGTACAACGTAGCAATTAAGATTTAATAAATTTATTTCCTCTCAATAAATGATTTATATTATCAATCAAGCTAATTATTTAAAATGCTATTTTCATGTCATAAATCGACGATTTATTCACAAAACTATATTTCACACTGTTTCGATCCTTTCAAATGATATGCAAACGCTATTACCGTTTTAATCAGCATTGACTATTGACACTCATTTGCTGTCCATGCAATCAACTTTGGCACTTATGGTAATGGGGTTTAGTGCATTTTAGTGTAATTGTTTTATCATAATGAAACTATATTGATACACGCCGTGAATTTTAGGTTTCCGATTCAAACGCTAACGACTTCTAATATTTGGTAGTCCATGCTAATATTTGGTTCTAATTCATATTCTACCAAGCGCAAAACTAAATTATAGGGACTAAAATCATTGCATTATGTTCATCGTATTGATAAGCAACGGTTGCCAAAATATTAATGTCATTTCACCTTATGACGTATAGACTTAAGCAGCTAGGTAAATCTAAGGTGAGTCTAAATCTTCAATTATTGGATGGATATCTAGAAAGAGGATTGATATGAAAAATTGGAAAAACAGCGTAATTTATTTTTAATTTGCGCTTTAATTTCGATTTCTGATTTCAGTTAGATTAATCAATCAACGAATCTTCTAGTGTAGACTCAGGCCTAAAAATGACTGTTGATGATGGTGATATAAAGCATGTTACCTTATTTACTTGAAGCAGTGATAGCTTATTGGTTAATACTGTGGTCTCTTAATCGGGGCGTGGCAGGTTCGATCCCAGTACCTCTGACTTTTCGATGTTATGTGTGTTTAAGAAATTAAATATCACATACTTTAACGGTGAAGGAAAAACATCATGAGGAAAACTGCACACCTGAGAGTTCTCCATAATATCCTCAAAGATGTGTGAAGTCCGCCAATTCGCATTGGGCCAGCGTGGTGGACTATGGCCTATAACTCTGCTCTGAGAGGAGACCTGCGCTCAGTTATAAGCCGTTGATAGGTTGTTGTTGATGATGATGATAGCGTGGAAGTAGAGACGTATTTTTATTAATAAAAACAAGTCTTTACTTCCATGCTATCATAATTATGCATTTAAATGCATAATAATCTACTGGTAGCAGCCTCCTTAGCTTCAAAATTTGAAAGAATTAATGTGACTATAGCAATATTTCTGGTGAACTGATACTCTACTATTGCAAATGCTTTATATTCAACCAAAAATAATAATGTCTATGTTTGCAATGTAATAATCACAAGCTAAGAAAAATAAATAAAAACACTCGAAAGAGGCAGAGGCGATGACTGAGTTGTAACCCTTTACTTTCTCGCCCTCTGAATAGAAGGTGGAAAGACGTAAGCCATAGAAAGAGTATACAATATAATATCGTGATTCGAATTAAGACTTAATACACTGTGTAGCGATTTAATCAAAGAATTCAATGCCTCAATAATTCATGTAGTTTTAAAATACGAAGAAGCTAATGTAACCTGATGCTAATTGGCAGAGCCCATAAAGATACGACAAAAAGTAACATACCAAGTACACGTTTCAAATTAAAACTCATAAAAAAGTGAACATTTCTCAAAGAGAATCAGAAGCTCATCCCATTCTTTGTGCTCAGCTCGGAAACCAATTTAGAGTTGCAATATCAATAATCAATTGCTGCATCCTTGGCGCTTGTTCAAGTCTATTACGATACGATATAAGTACATTCAAACGTAGAATGGATGTGCGCGATTTATGTATTCCTTATGCTAAACATAATGTTCGGATGCATTAAGACAGTATTGTCTACTGTTTTTATGAGGACAATATTCTAGACGAGCTCATTGTAGAGAAATATAAATAGGTAGATCGTGTTTTGCTAAGGTCTTGGCTGATGGTAAGTAAAGACTAAGCGATGCAGTCTATTAAGGCTGCATCTCAGCGGAATTTTGGAGTGAAACATTTTGCAAGTAATTTCGTATAGGCTTCTTGAGCTAAAATTCACAATCGCTCAAGACAATTGCCACCTAAGTGCAACTAGACGATGTGAACGAGAGATAACTGATTCAAAAATTGGATAATGTGCTCAGGACTAGATAATTTGAGTAAGGCTGGTAGGTTGTCATGGAACGTGACTCCTACTAGGAGATTCTACTAATGCTTATCCCATAGTAGACACTTATGTGGAAGAGGTTTGTAGGTGTTACTGACTTTATTAAGTATTTAGATTCCTTTCATCTTGAACTAGAAGTCGTACCTACTACAAACCAGTTTTGGTTTAATCGACAATGATTTCGGTAATCGAAAGACGGGCATTTAATGTCGCGAAAATTTATGATAGCCCAGGATTTATTTTACTTCTCTCATAATAATTTATACTAATATATATTGCCCATTTCAACGTCCTCGTTTCCTTAGTATCGTTCCATAAACAAGAATTCGCAAGAAACGAAAACGATAACAACTATCATACACATTTGGAAAAGCCGTATCGGGCAGTGGCAAAGTAAATAACCTTCGCAGGTAATTTGCGAATTGATTCCCGGCGCCGGTTTGGCACCGGATCAGCCGCAATCCTCCATTGTGTCCGGCGATCCGGACATTTGCATAAACGTAGATGAGAGAGCGCTAAGCTTAGTGGAGGAGTGCGAGTAAAACGCTGCGGCTGCGGCTGATTTTCTATTCAGTTTTGGAATAGCGTCCCTCAGGAAAAGTGATGATACGTTCTGTGCCAGTAAATAAAATAAAAACATACAGAGTAGGTATGTGGCGGTCCGCAATTTTGTCTTGATAAATTTTGTCTTCAAAAAATATGCGGTTTTTGTGACTGTTGTTCTCACTTTAAGTTTAACATAATTATATTTCCTTGTTTTTATTGATAGAATCCACATATTATAATTTATCTTTTTTAAAAAGTGTTATAAATCATACTCATATAAAACTTATTACAAAATAAACATAGTATTAAATAAAACCCTCTCACAGGTATTATATACTGTAACATATACTTATAAAACAGTAATGTAGTTATATGAGGCTGTACATTGTCTGTCATGGCTGTGGACGTAGAAAGAAAGAAAACACTTCTTGAGTGCATCCTAGAGGTGCACTAAGAGAATTACTATAATCCATTTCTTAATGAAGTATAAGGCGGATCTCACACTGCGACGCGATCCCCTCCGAGACGCGGGCTTGCGTGATTAAGGTTGTTCGTAAGTACCTCAGTTTGTATAGAAAACACGCACGGTGTCATACACTAACAACGCATCCCCGCTCCTGGAATCGCGAAAAATCACGCAGCATGGTTGGCAGATTTGTATGAAGTAACATTTTTAATTTATGTGGACGAAAGTATGGGCATCGGTTAGTTATAATAACATAATATTATAATATAAGTAAAGCCAAAGAGCCTCTAAAATAGATGGAGTTGATTTTAATTCGTTAAAAAAAGGTATAAATAAAATATTTTTTTAAATAAATATTATAAGATAATCAACCCCCCCAAGAGTGTAAGAGAGAAGATCTCTCCAATCACACTAAAAATCCCTTTTTATAGTAGTGTATTAATAATTTTTTGGATTAACCTAATAAAAAGAAACAAAATAGGCGAAGACGTTTTCGTGTGTACCGAGCCTTAGACGTATTGAAGTTACGTTGGCTGCAGTCTTGTCCTTATCTTTGGAATTAAACAAAAGGGTAGAGGTCGCTTCAACTGATGGCAAGGTCTAGACTTCTCTAGAATTCTCTATACAATAATTGTCTTTTGGTAGGTTAATTAGGCAGTTATTCATATTTGGAGCACCTTGAATTAACTAAGTACAATATTAATTGTGATTTGCGATAACGTTAGAAACTAAAACTCAAAAATAAACAGGATTACATATCTGTACACTAGCGGCACGCTATGATGGCCGGTTTGACACATTACAATAGTGATGTGGAATGTCAATTTATTCTCGAACAAAAAACAATTAAGTTTTGTTTTTGTACCTGATTAAATAGGTTTAATAAAACAAAAATGTATATGTTTATTTAATTTATTTGAACGAACTGAATATTTGAATGAAAATGAATATACATACTTTATATGCACACAAGAAACATATGAATACAAAAGATACCAAAAAAGGTGCCACAAAAGGCCATAATTAATCAGATTCGTCCATACTACTATTTTCACTGTCGTCACTGCTATCATCACCTACATTAATAATTATATGTTCGTTTTCTATAATATTATCTATTTTCACATCTCTTTCATAATCTTCCCTTATTAATTTAACAGTTCTATTCACAACCTTTTCCCAGTCTCCTTTAGTCACATGTTCACAAGCTTCTTCTAATAATTTTAGCATTTTTTTTGTGGTAAATGGGGGTTCTGTATTGTGTCTTGCAGCATATCCCTTAATTTGAGCCCACACCAACTCAATCGCATTATACTCACAATGGTAAGGCGGTAACCGTATAACTCTGTGCCCATGTTCTAATGCTATTTCGTCAATGACGTATCGGATCTTGGTTGGTTTGTTTTCTTTTAAAAGACGTACTAATTCCGCTTTTAACATATTCATGTTTGCATCTACGCCATTTTTACGAAGCCATGCGACGATATCAGCTTTCTTTTGGGATTGGGCAGGTGGCTTGTCAATTTGCATCGAGTGGTATGGGGCGTTGTCCATAATTATAATAGATGGTTCAGGGAGGCTACACAACATTGAGGTAAACCATTCAGTAAACTTTTCTCCATTCATGTCTTCATGATAGTCTCCAGTGGTTTTTGACGCAAAAGCCATGAGAGAACCTTCGACAAACCCGTTGATGGTTCCGGCGTGACAAATTATAAGTCGCGATCCTTTTCCTACAGGAACTTTGGAAGTAGATGCTGCTGTGTCATCGTTCCAAGAACGGCCTACAGTATGGTTAGCATTAAGCCATGTTTCATCCAAGAACACAACATTTTGCCAATTTTTGATTTCTTTCACTTGCCGTAAAAAAGTATACCTTGCCATCGCTATATCAAATCTTTCCATCAATATTTTGCGTTTGTTACATTTTTTGTATCGAAATCCAATGGTCTTCAAAATCTTCGTTAAAGAACTTTCCCCACCGAAGAATAATCCAGCTTCCTTCAGTGAATGCACCAACTTTTTTCTTGTTGGATACTCCTTCTGTAAATAGTAGCCGTAAACATGTCTTCGGATAGCATCGGCATCAAAGCTATCGATGCCTACGACTGGTTTTGCTCGTTTTCTCTTTTTTGGTGTGTGAAGTTTATTTTCTTCTGTGCCAGTCTCGCCATATTTTTTTTTAGTTATCCGTCTAACAGTTCGTTGTCCAATATTAAGCGCATCAGCTACGCGTTCAACCACTGACGTTATAGGTAAAATTGGCCCTCCATTTTGAGCTTCACGATCGAAATAGTTACGAAGGCGTATTACGAACTCACGTGTCTGACTATTTAGAACAGTTCTCTGCGTACGTTCGGTCATATCGACGAAATCCACAACAAAGGGCTTGAACAGAGTCCAAATTAACGAGCAAGGGTCAACAGTAATGCAGTATCAATATTTGAAATCCAAAGCCAGGTCAAAACTATATCACAATCGCATTGCACTGACAGTTTATACTTTTCGAAGCAACGTCAATTCGAAACTGCTTTGTTTTGCATTGAGCATTGACGCGAGTTTGCCGGAGGTAGTAGTTGTGCTAGCCAGCGATCCTATGTGACGATCGTATTAGATTCCATTTTTAAAAATTTTCAATTTAGAAAACCAAATGCCGAGTTGTGGTATATATCATATAAAAATAAAAATTTTACCTTTTGTATGAAACAGCTGATATTTTTTTGCGATTTCAGAGGTTTGTCCACATAGTGAAAATTGTTCATATTCACAAGTACATTCACCCCTTAAATGGTGCAAACTGATTTTTCTACACTTGTATACATTTTAGAAATCAATTTAATAAATAAATTTTGAGTCCTAAACCTAAAACTACATTCGATAAAATTTATGAATCTCTGCACATCACTATCGTCAATAAAGTAATACAATTATTTCCTTCAAAGTCGTTATCAATTAATACGGAACTTCATGAGCGGGCAAACGTCAAACCGGCCATCATAGCGTGCCGCTAGTTTAGTAAGTTTGAGTCACTTGAAGAAATTAACTGACAGATGTATCAATATAAACTTGATATTTTACATGTAGGCTCTTTCTTTTCGATTTTAAAAACCGGCCAATTGCGTGCTGTGTCGGGCCACGCGCAGTGTAGGGTTCCGTAGTTGCAAGTCACAACTATTATTGCTGACCTAGAATAGTGCTTTTATTTTATTTATGAATATTGAATATATTTTGAGTTCCATGGTTTTTTGCAATTCTATAAACGGGCCCACAAAGGACAATGGTAACTGAAAAAAGAGTTATTAAATCAAACTTCACAGGGGGAGTAGTGAACCCTACTTAGCCGTGATAGTTTTCCTATAACATTCTTTATATATACTACTGCTGTGTAATTTTGTCACGTATCATATAAACAACCATTTAGCTGGCAGAGGGGGGAGACATTTGACTCTAATAAAAATTAGCAATTTAAAATATCTTTCCCAAACGGATCTCTGAATCGAAAAATGGTGTTTCCATACCCACAATATTTTTGAAAAACCTATTCAACGACACCCCACACTATGGGATAGACGAGAAAAAAAAACATCCCCATTTTACATGTAGGGGAGGTACCCTAGAAAAAAAATATTTCGACGGTCCCTACGTACATAAAGTCATGTCAAAAATGGCATTTTTTTTTTATCGCATAATTGGCTTTAGATTTTCCTTATGCACATACCTATATAAGATTTTTTTCAAATATTATGTATTTAACTTCATTTACAAATCGTATAAAAGAACAAGTATTATAATTACAATGAATAAATGTCGTAGATGCGGGTATCTATACGTATCGTTTTGTACGGTGTTCTAAAATGCGCGCCACCAGGTGCGGGCGCGGTCTTGTCTGACTTAACGTCATTCACTTGGAGAGAGCTAATCAGGGTAAGTAATAATTCAAATAAGTAAACATTAAACGCTCAATAATATACAAAACCTATAACAATATTTTTATTGCTTTTCTAACCGATCGCAGTGTAAAAGCGGACAAATCAGATATATCCGCTTATACTATGATATAGTCATTAAAATATCATTATTGCACAAATAATTATAATAAGTTACATGCTTCTTTAAAATATGATTTCCTAAATAATTATTACAAAGAAAACAAAGTTTTTATTGTTATCGAAGTATATAAAGTCATGTCCTACATGTTTGTATGTACGTGTAACTAGTACATTTATTTAAGAATTTGTTTTCATTTACGTTTATTGTTGTGTAATAAACATACCTATTACTTTTATTTTTATTTTAGATACACGTGTATGTTCCGAAAAAGATGTTTCAATAGATCTTGAGGATCGGGTTTTGGATGTTTCTATCGACGAAAGACAAGCTGCCGAAGCATATAGTGATGGAGAACAAAATCATACTATATCAGCTAATATACTATCGCAAAGTAATTTAAATTATATAATTGATACGGTAGGGGAAATTTCGAATGATGAAATTGAAAATTACTATCTCACCACGCCCAGTTGTGAAAATGAAACACCTCAACCAATATCTGAAAATGATATTAATGAAGAATCTTTGGTTTCAACACCAATGCCAAGTCCATGCATGTTTTTTGGGGACACTGTAAACGAATGTTACTATTCAAGCGAAAGTACTGTTATTGTATTATTAACAGCAGTGATAGCCTAGTGGTTAGGACTGTGGTCTCATATTCAAGGGGTCGCAGGTTCGATCCCGGGTACGCACCTCTCACTTTTCGGAGTCAAGTGCGTTTAAGCAATTAAATATCACTTGCTTCAACGGTGAAGGAAAACATCGTGAGGAAACCTGCACACCTGAGAGTTCTTCATAATGTTCTTGAAGATGTGTGAAGTCCACCAATTCGCATTGGGCCAGCGTGGTGGACTATGGCCTAAAACCCTTCTCTGTGAGGAGACCTGCGCTCAGTAGTGAGCCGTTGATGGGTTGCTAATGATGATGATGATGATGACTGTTATTGTATCTGATGCAACCTTAAGATCAAGCCCGTTAGGATCCAGCGAAATATCTGGTTCATCAACACCGCACCAACGAAAAAAAAGCGTCAGTATGTGAAAAAAGCAAAAACAAGGAACAGAATTACTGAATTATCATGACTTCTACAATAATCTTAAGCATAGTAAGGAAGAACAGGGTAATGACGAAGAAGATTGTTAAAAATTTAACTATGCTTACATTAATTTTTTTCTATAAATTTTATTTTGTTTTTGCCATAGACTTAGAATTTTTTCAAGCCTATGGTTATTGCACTACTAAGAAAACTTTAATAGTAATAAGATGAATCAGACTTCAGTCACTATCAGACTTCAGTTTCAGCTTTATTATTATCATCACAGCTTTAATAATAAAGCTGTGATGATTATTAAATATTACCAATTAGGTAGGTAGAATATGAGGCAAATACTTAAATAATGCTGTGATTTTGATTAAATATTACTAATTAGGTAGATAGTTAATTAAGGTAAGGCACATACTTAAATAAAGATGTGATGAATATTAAATTTTACCAATTACAAAAATAAAACTTGATTAAATAAAAATTGTATAATGATTAAACTTAAACAACTGTGATTTTAATGTTTAAATTCCTACTGCAATGAAACTACAAGTACCTATTGTTTAGATGCTAAGAAGATTGTTACTTAAAAATAAATAATTTTCGATTATAAACCTTGTTTAATTAATAAAACACAATCCTGATAATTTTATTTAAGGACATGTCTTTGTTTACTTTACAAGAAATATAGTCCTACCTCGATTGAATTTTGCCGCGTATAAAGCGTTATGTCTTCATTGATGTATATTTTATATCCATGCGTGGCGATCTTAGGATGTTTTACGTATCCGTTAGAAAACAATAACATAATTCTACATTTTCATAAAACAATTTTTTGTAATTCTATTTTAGACACGGTTTTATTCTTTCCTGCGTATATAAAGGTATCATAGACATGTCTGACATGCTTTTATTTTAATATCAGCGTAGAAACAGTCATCTATCAGTTTTTCTAAGAAAATATAAAAAAATTAAATATGTATAAATACCATTATAAAGTTCCTAAAGCTAGTGAAACATTATAGAAAAAAAGTATTTATATTTGTACATAGAATTATTTCTAGGGCAGTTTGAACATTAATTACGCTCTCCTGTAAACCTCGGTTTTTGACATGTCTCTATGTACGTAGGGACCGTCGATTTATCACAATTTTATTTCACCACTTTGTTGGCGTGATTATTATATTACCCTTCTCAAATTACAGATTTCTAAAGTTCGGCCGTTCAGAGAATGTGTTCCTGACAGATTTAGAAAAATATTGTTTACCAAGTTATTTGACACTCAGTTTGGCACAAAATTATAACATTAATTGATTATTGATATAATAATGTTGTTTTAATGCTCATCAATTGTTAAAACGGTAAACAACCAGCAATAATATTTTTATCGTAACTGCAACGCCATTACAAAGTTACGTCGTCAGTTCAATCGCGACGTGTCAGGAACGCATGAACGGCCGTAGTTTAGTACTAATAGTCTCTGAGCTAAACCGCGAACGGACGGACGTGGCGAAACTATAAGGGTTCCTTGTTTACTGCGGAAACCTAAAAACTAAAATCCACGTGGTCTAATTCTCTGGTGAAAGATTGTTGGAACTAATATTATTATTGATCGAGCCCAATTACGGAGACGGCAAAAACTACTAGTTTTTATGCTCTGGTAGGGTTAGGTTTTTAAATTTCTAAAATTTTAAATTTATTTTATTTTTAACCGACTTCCAAAAAGGAGGAGGTTCTCAATTCGGCCGGTATCTTTTTTTTTTTTTTTTTCTATGTATGTCCACCTATTACATTAACAGAGGATGTTTGCGAAATGGTCCCATAAAAATGTTGACCTTCAACTCCTCAAGCCTGATGCTGCAGGGATATTGCTCACCTAAAATAAAGAGATTTAGGAAATGTCGATTACGAATTCATATTGTAGGTAACAAGTATGGACTACATCATGGAGCTCCAGGTCCTAGCTCCTCAATTATAGGATACTACACTTAAAAGCTTAAAATAAAATTTCTTTTCAAAAAACCGACTTCTAACGCCACTACAAAGTATAAAAATAATTTTAGTTTGTCCACGTTTGTTGAAGTCGGGCGGGCCTAAAATACAAACTATGAAACCGACTCGCGATGCTCGCTCGACTTCTATAAACGAGTTTCTCATATTGTGTAGCGTCGCGCATCGGTTTCATAGTTTGTATTTTAGGCCCGCCCGACTTCAACAAACGTGGACAAACTAAAATTATTTTTATACTTTGTTAGAAGTCGGTTTTTTGAAAAGAAATTTTTTGTATTGAAAATCTGTCAAAACGTTAAAATTCATCAGTTAAACATAACTCGGCGATGATTAAATCAGTACTAAATAATATATCACGCCAAAGTTAACTTTGCTTTAAGTCAGGGTTCTGAATATATCTTGTTTATTCACCGAACGGAAGATAAAAATAATAAAAGTAGGTAGAGCCCTAGAAAAAATTATGTATTTCTTATCTAATTTGCCTAAGCAACATAGAAATATACTCGTAAAAATAAAGTATTTTCCGTAATAAAAATATACTATTTTCTCGTGTACCCGTTCTGTATCGCAGAATCCAGTTTATGGGCAAAGTTCCTCGGAATATCTCCACAAAACTAATTCATATGCTGAATAAAAATATTCCCCGTGTCTCTGTGAGTCTGGCGCGGCGTTCATAAAACGATAAATAAACATCGTAACCGCGGGATGGATAGGCTTTCACAGACGTGCCAACTTGGTTGCCACACAACACACACACACACTCACTCTCACACGACTGGACGGGTGGCCGAATTGCTAATATTATTGCAAATTGACTGCAAACAAATCCTACTTCCTACTAATATTATGATTGCGAAAGTTTTTGAGGATGGATGGATGGATGTTTGTTTTTCTTTCACACCACAACGAATAAACTGATTTGGCTGAAAGAAGAATGGCGAAGTTTGACCCAGAACTTTTAAAAACCGTTCAGATTCAGGATTCATTTCATTTTAATTGATAATTTTCAAAGTATTTTTCTGTGTGAACCCCATATTTTTAGAAGTTGGGGATCAAAAATACAATTATTCACGACACATTATAAATAACCATTCTAATGGCAATACTTATCGAAGCATTTTACCATAAATACGTAGTCGTTATTCCTAGTTCTATGGTAAATAAATCCAACTCCCACTGCCTCTGTCAGCCGCTGCACTGTGTGAACTTACCTCACTATGTAGGTATTCAGTGATCAGTCAGTAGTCACCATCATCATTAAATCTCGTGCATGAATACCTACTGAGATTCTTAAATACCTACTTAGTTTTTACTATTTTCGGTAGTAATCTTTTTCCAAAAAATAGAACAGCATGACAACCACCATCACTTAGTCGTTTTCCTAGTTCTATGCACCATCATACCTTAGACGTAGTCGTAATTCCTAGTTCCATGATAATACCATTGGCCGCATTATATATCAGAACTATTCGAATTACACATTTTAAGTAAGAAAGTAAGGTAATAATAATCTGTGCCTATTAGATTATTCAAAGCACAGGTTAATGATTGATTCAAAGCTAAAGTGGTAATATGTCTTAAATATATTAAATGGAAACATAACCTCATTTTTAATCATTTACTGCTGAACATCTTTTTTCTCCCAACTTTATTTGATTGACTTTGATTAACTTTTTTGTTAGTCTGGTTTACTAGAACAAGTCTCAGAAGTTTGATTCGTGCACGTGGGCCGCAAGTCTGGGTCAGAAACACTGTGGGCGTTCGCCAAACTCCTTTGGAATGAAGAGAGCTCATACCCCGAATTAACACGTAACCTCACATTTTATGCCGGAAAATTTAGAGTTCGCGCTGGAATCAAAACCTTAATCCAAGCAAACGAAGTCGCGGGCATCATCTAGTGAATAATAATTTAAAATTAAGTCTGAGATTGAATCTCATAGACATATAAACCATTGCAGCAGCAAGCAGCATTTTAAAAATGACGATTGACGATAATATGTTCTATGAAGCAAATGAGAATGACAAACTTCAAGTCTAGAAGCGTCAAGCCATACATTCTATAGACCCTCTGCCATCCCGTTCTTTCTCTTCTTTTCTTGGTTAATAGCTTTTCTAAGTAAACCAAACCAGCACAATATTATACTTCGCCAGTGACTAGGAGAGAGAGGTACAAATCAGATTGAGCGATGATGTGTCAATTTTGTTTACTTTAATAATCTATACTTATAAAAAGACTTGTCCTGACTGACTGACTGATCTATCAACGCACAGCCTAAACCACTGAAGTTAGAAACTTGAAATTTTGACAGTAGGTTCCTTTTATGACGTAGGCGAGCACTAAGAAAGGTTTTTTTGAAATTCCACCCCCAAGGGGGTTAAAGGGGGGGTTAAAGTTTGTATGAAAGTCCGTCATTTTTCAAGTTATATCCATGAAACTCAGTATTTGGGCTTGAAATTAAAAATAAAGAATTACGTGTTTCACAGTTTTTGAAAATTCTACCCCCAAAGGGGTTAAATAGGGGTTGAATGTTTGTATGATAGTCTTTCATTTTTCATGTTATTTTTCAAGTTTTGTTTATGAAACTTGGTCTTTTGGCTCATCATTAAAAATAAAGAAGTACGTATTTCACATTTTTTGAAAATTCTACCCCCGAAGGGCTAAAATAGGGGTTGACAGTTTGTAAGAAAGTCCGTCATTTTTCAAGTCATATCCATGAAACTTGGTCTTTTGGCTCTTAATTAAAAATAAAGAAGTACGTATTTCACAGTTTTTGAAAATTCTACCCCCAAAGGGGTTAAATAGGGGTTGAATATTAGTATGATAGTCTTTCATTTTTCATGTTATTTTTCAAGCTATGCTTATGAAACTTGGTATTTTGGCTCTTGATTAAAAATAACGAAGTATGTATTTTACATTTTTTGAAAATTCTACCTCCGAAGGGCTAAAATAGGGGTTGATAATTTGTATGAAAGTCCGTCATTTTTCAAGTTATACCCATGAAACTCGGTATTTGAGCTTCAAATTAAAAATAAAGAATTAGGTGTTTCACAGTTTTGGAAAATTCTACCCCCAAAGGGGTTAAATAGGGGTTGATTATTTGTATGAGTCTTTCATTTTTCATGTTATTTTTCAAGTTATGTTTATGAAACTTGGTATTTTGGGTCTTGATTAAAAATAAAGAAGGACGTATTTTACATTTTTTGAAAATTCCACCCCCGAAGGGCTAAAATAGGGGTTGATAATTTGTATGAAAGTCCGCCATTTTTCAAGTTATGTTTATGAAATTTGGTATTTTGGCTCTTGATTAAAAATAAAGAAATAGGTATTTTACATTTTTTGAAAATTCTTCCTGCGAAGGGGTGAAATAGGTGTTGAATGTTTGTATGATAGTCCTTCATTTTCAAAGTTATTTTTCAAGTAATGTTTATGCAACTTGATTAAAAATAAAGAAGTACGTATTTACATTTTTGGAAAATTCTACCCCCGAAGGGCTAAAATAGGGGTTGATAGTTTATATGAAAGTTCGTAATTTTTCAAGTTACATCCATGAAACCCGATATTTGGGCTTCAAATAAAAAAAAAATTAGGTGTTTCACGATTTTTGAAAATTCTACCCCCAAAGGGGTTAAATAGGGGTTGATAATTTGTATGAAAGTCCGCCATTTTTCAAGTTATGTTTATGAAATTTGGTATTTTGGCTCTTGATTAAAAATAAAGAAATAGGTATTTTACATTTTTTGAAAATTCTTCCTGCGAAGGGGTGAAATAGGTGTTGAATGTTTGTATGATAGTCCTTCATTTTCAAAGTTATTTTTCAAGTAATGTTTATGCAACTTGATTAAAAATAAAGAAGTACGTATTTACATTTTTGGAAAATTCTACCCACAAAAGGGTTAAAAGGGGTTGAATGTTTGTATGATAGGTGTTAATTTTTGAAGTTATTTTTTAAGTTTTGTGTATGAAACTGCGTATTTCGGCTCTTGATTAAAAATAAAGGTGTACGTATTTTATATATTTTTAAATTCTACCTCAAAAGGGGTTAAAAAGGGGATGGAAGTTTGTATGAAAATCTGTCATTTTTCAAGTTATATCCACGAAATTTGGTAGTTTGACTCTTAATTAACAAATAAGTACTTCTTTCACAGTTTTTGAAAAGTCTACCCTCAAAGGCATAAAATAGGGGATAGAAGTTTGTATGGCAGTCCTTTATTCTTCGAGCTATTTTTCAAGTTATGTATGAGAAACTTGGTAATTTTGTAACTTGGTAATTTTGTTGGTGCTCTCTTTTATTTTTGATTGTAGATTGTAGACGCCTTTGTGAATTCCATATACTAATGGGTATCTATACTAATAGTGCAATAAAAAAAATTTACGCAAGCTTCGCTCGCGAAAATATCAGTTTTGAATTGCTATTGTAAGTGCAAAGTTACACTACATAGAGGCGTAGTGCAATCAAAAATTTTCGCGCTCGCTTCGCTCGCAAAAATGTCTTTTCTTGATTGGTATTATAAAAACTAAGCATAAAGTATATAGTCAAGTAGTGTGGTCTTAAAAATCGCGCTCACTTCGCTCACGAAAATGAGTCTTTTCTTAATTGGTATTGCAGGAACCAACTATGAATTACACAGTTAAGTAGTGCCGCACTAAAAAATTGTTGTGAAAATGTCCGTTTTGGATTGCCAAGTATAGACTACATGTGATGCAAATGTAATCGTTAAAATTTCGCGCTCGCTTCGCTCGCGAAAATGAGTCTTTTCTTGCTTGGTATTATAAGAAACAAGTAGAAAGTACATAGGTAAAAAACGCGCTTGCTTCACTCGCGAAAATGTCATTATTGAATTACAGCAATTATGGACCAAGTGCCAAGTATGGACTACATAGTGGCGCAGTGCTATCGTAAAAAAATTTCGCGATTGTTGACTGCGTTTGTAGATACCCATTAGTACATGGACTTCACACAGGCGTAGTGATATTAAAAAATTTTACGCTCGATACGCTCGCGGAAATATCAGTTTTGAATTAGTATTGTATGTGCAAAGTATGAACTACATAGAGATACACACAAATATATTCCTCTTAACTTCACTACCATTCGGTTTGTATTAGGAATCGCCCTCCCCCACGCTACATCACTGTACTACATCATTGAAGACCAGTTACCAACTCCTTAATCCTGATGCTGCTGGGTACTGCCCACCTATATTTTGGTTTTTACGAAATTCAATTTTTTTAATTAACATTTTCCACGCGGACGAAGTCGCGGGCATCAGCTAGTACTCGTATATTTATGACTGACAGAAAAACTATGTAGGTACAAGGTGCTACTAGGACCTGCTAGGTAGTAGGTAGGTCATCGTGATAGCCCTGCGATGTAATACATCAGACTAAAAAAAACGGACAGAGGGACGTAATTTGCGAATCTTTATATATATGGTAGGCTTAAGGGTTTCTTGATGTTTTACTACGGAATCCTAAATCTATTGTCTGTTGATGCTAACAAGTTGATATCATACATCCAAACTTAGCATGGCATAGGTAGAACCAAGTTCGTCCGTCTTATGAAAGCCATAAAATCGCCATAAACATCGCGCTATCTTTATTACCCTAATAGATGCAGGCTTAAGAAACTTTGCATGTGCTTATACTTCGCGAGGAATGTTAGCAGCTTCGCACGGCTCATATCGATTTCAGTGTATTATCGGTATTATTCTGTTTTATAAGCACTTAGACTAAACTTAAAAAGAAACTTAACTCAATCATCCTTTCAGATAGGTAGTGAAATAAATCCTCTCATATTGTGGAAATATTATAATCTATTCTAACAAAGATGCATGGGTTAAATCAGCTTGGCATCCAGCTGCACACAAGATAGTCTAAAAACTTATTACAATGTAATAACTACTTATTAATATTGTAAAATTATTATTATGATTATTTCTTGCCGGCTCTTCTCAGCAGAATCCGCTTTCCGAACCGGTGGTAGAGTCATGACGTGTCATAAGAGCCACAGGTTGGCCTAAGTGAAATAAATAATTTTGAATTTTGAATATTGACAAAATTTATCAATCAATAGACGTGCACTGCTAGACAAAGATCTAATGTAGGGACTTCCCCGAACTTCACTTGTATAGCTAACAGCTCTACTGTGATTTATCTACTACTATATCGGTTTACCTAGTGGGGGATCTGCCAACACTGCATTAAAGTCGCCATTCCAGCTTTTTGTGACCCAAAAGACTGATTGGCCATTATTATTTCTTCAGCTTCACAAATCGATGAGCATTGAGCTATCTGGGTAAATCTGATTCTCCAAGAAATCTTCTTTCTTCATCGCCCAATCAGTGAACCTCCGAAAGCACAGCCGTCTACTATGATAAGCTGCAATTCTAAGTCATCATCATCATCATCTTTATCAACCCATCATCGGCTCACCACTGAGCGAGGTCTCCTCTCAGAGAAGGGTTATAGGCCATAGTCCACCACGCTGGCCCAATGCGAATTGGCGGTCTTCACACACCTTCGAGAACATTATGGAGAACTCTCAGGTGAGCAGGTTTCCTCACGATGTTTCCTTCACCGTTAAAGCATGTGATATTTAATTTCTTAAACGCACTTAACTTCGAAAAGTCAGAGGTGCGTACCTGGGATCGAACCTGCGACCCTCCGAATAGGAGACCACAGTCCTAACCACTAGGCTATCACTGCTTCCAATACTAAGTAGAGGTAGGTAAAAATTGCTTTTAATAAAACGCCACAAAAGACGTTATTTTGGTAAAGAAGGACGTACCTACGTTCTAAATGAATAAATCCAAGTATGATGTCGGGATAGCAACAAATAAAGCAGTGATAGCCTAGTGGTTAGGACTGTGGTCTCCTATTCGGGGGGTCGCAGGTTCGATCCCGGGTACGCACCTCTGACTTTTCGGAGTCAAGTGCGTTTAAGCAATTAAATATCACTTGCTTCAACGGTGAAGGAAAACATCGTGAGGAAACCTGCACACTTGAGTTCTCCATAATGTTCTCAAAGGTGTGTGAAGTCTACCAATTCGCATTGGGCCAGCGTGGTAGACTATGGCCTTTAACCCTTCTCTGAGAGGAGACCTCGCTCAGTAGTGAGCCGTTAGGGTTGCTAATGATGATGATGATGATGTCGGGATGCTTAGGCCAAGAGTCATAGCGTGCCTACCTCTGAAGCAATTTACAGTTGGATTCTAGCGAGGTTCTCCGAGACTCATAAAAGGAAACGTGTGCAATACAAAACCACTTATGCGGCAATTTGTTTTCACCTTTATTCAATAGTGAATGTCAATAAAGATTTTTTTATATTTGATGATCTATCTATATAAAAATGAATGTTGGTAAGCGCATAACTCAAGAATGGATGGACCAATTCGGTTCATTTATTTTTTTGTATGTTCCTTAAGGTCCACGGAAGGTTTAAAACTTAATAAAAAAAACAAAAAAAATTTATAATAGATAAGTTGGCGGTACGAAGTTCGCCGTGTCAGCTAGTTATTAATATTTTTACAAGCTTTTATTTAACTTGCAATGTTTGTTTGGGTCAAATCTTGCAAGATGAATTAGACCCACTTCCCGGTTTCTGATCGAGCTGAAATTTTGCATGTATATGTAAATCGGTGACAATGCAATATTATTGTGACATGGAGCTGATCTGATGATTGAGACAAAAGATGGCTATCGGAACTCTGTAATAAAACGACGTAACCCCATCGAGTTTGGGTTCGTTTGATTCGTCATAACAAGTACTCTGATCCTAGATGATATCCAGAGTCTAATGATGTAGCTACTAAAAGCTTCATTTAAAAATAAAATTTTTAATTTACACTTGTTAGTATAGTGCGTAAGCACTTAGGAAATTACCGAATATTTTACTATTATTTTTAAAATAACAGAAAAAAATCAGGTTCATCAACCATTCCCAACAATCGTATGCAAAATCCACTTCAGTATTATATTTAAAGTTTCGGGAGCACGCTTCGAAAATTCCAGCAACCGGGCAAGTATTGTTCTCGAGAGACTTCGGCACAGCATCCGAGTTTTCCAAACGACTTGCGAGTTCCCGAATATAGCGACATTTTCGGTCTGAAAAGAAGTGGCGGTTATTTTACATTTCGCCTCACCTGAGGAGAGAGTTCTTTTGTTGTGTGCGATCGTGTGGAATTGCATACGCTTTTGTGTGAATTTACATCGCGATAAACAAAATACGGATTTCGACAACTTCGATTGTCGTATGAAATCTAAATTGGCTCACGCTCTCGGTGTGAATGTTTTGAAACCAAGCAAATAAGAGCGGCTCTGGCTTAGATTTTATGCAAAGGTGTATGAAAAGTTTTGCATAAATATTCACTACGCAGAATATATTCTGTTTTTATTCTGTAGAGGCGTGACGTAACTTCTACACCACACGCAATATAAAAGTGTTATATTCGTACAGACATAAATCTACAGTTGCGGATAGAAATAATAATATTTTGATTGTTAATGTTAAGTCGGTAACAGCACTCTACACATCAAAGCCAAACGGCTTACTCAGATGACGTCTGGTATGACTTTGCAACGAAGTTAAGCCAAAGTTGGTACCTAGTTTTAAATAAATGAGAAAAAAGTAATCATAAAAGCAGCGAGAAAATACGGTTTCAAAAAAGAGGCAAATTTAGTCTTAACAAAAGTTAATAAATTACAAAAATAAAGTTCCCCGTTACTCTAACTAAGCTCAACACAACACAACTATTAAATACAGGCGTTTTTAACTCATCCATAAAATTCAGGGCAAGTTCCCGACACTTGGTAGTTGTTAGGGAGTTTTTGGCTCGGTCAAGAGGGACTTTTGCAAGACGTGAAAATTCATATAAAGACAAAAGTTTCAAGTCGGCCGATGCTGGAAATCAATAAGTGCCGGATTTTTTTCAGAGAAATTTTGGGTTGAACCGGTGTTATAGACTTTTAAGAGGGTTAGTACCTAGTATAGGTATTACTATTTTTGTATTTTTTTAGTAACTTTTTTTTCTATTAGGGAATTCTGTGGCTTCCCTAAATCTAGCTCAAAGATATTTTTACGGAAATTCGACAAAGATTAGACATATTATTATAATTTGTACTGCTTTCTAGGGTGTGTTAAAATATCATTATCAATACTATAAATGTGAATAGGTGTTTTTGTTTGTTGTTCAGTTGGTTTGTCCTTCAATCACGCAGCAACGGAGCAACGCGCAAGGCATTGACGTGATTGTTTTGCATGCATATCGTGGAGGAATAGTAGAGTGACAAATTCTGTCCTGGAAAAAACACAAAGGGTACTTGCATAATTTTAAAAACCTAACTCCAAGAGGAGAAAGTCGTGGGCTAAAGCTAGTATCGTTCCAGTTTCGTATTTATGAAGTGCGCTAGATATAAACTCCTCTTAAGATATATTTGAAGACATAAGAGCTATATCTGAGGAATAGGTCAAACGGCTTAAGAGCATCGACGCTATTCGCCGCACCTCAGCGTTTTTGCCGATTGCTATCGGCTCGCTTATTTCGGGATAGTTGTTTTACGACCGTATTAAGTCTGCGATCCAAATTGGGCTCGCCTTTATTACCTAGCGTATAAAGATGATGGAAAATTCGCCCCTTGAATTTATTTGGATTAGGCACGTTTCCGCTAAATTGGAAAATATCCAAACTATCTTGCGGAGTATTAACATGGTTACGTTGTTTCCCTCTTGTCAGTAAACCATTATTGCGATTTCCTGTGCAGATTATAATGTCCGCCAGACCTATCTTAGGTACTAATATTAGAAATGCGAAAGTATGTTTGTTTGTTGGTTTGTTGGTTTCTCCTTCAATCACGCTGCAACAGAGCTACGGATTGATGTGATTTTTTGCATGGTTATTGATGGATGGTGTGATGATTTAGTTTAAAATCCCTGAAGAACTTTGATTTTCCGGGATTAAATGTAGCCTATGTCACTCTCCAGGTCCTCAACTATTCCGTAGCTCTGTTGCGGCGTGATTGAAGGACAAATGAACAAACCTACAAACAAACACACTTTCGCATTTTTAATATTAGTATAGTATGTTAGTATAATTCTGATTTAAAAAGTTAGACTATTTTTTTAAAATGCGATTTTTTCTTTTTGTACGGATTTAACTAATAAATCAGAAATAAAATTACGCTCGCTGAGCGAATTCTGGTCCACCGACAGTTGAACCTGACGCGGACGTAAGAATATTGAAATTTCACGTAATTTCTAGAAAAATCCTTAGCGCAGGTCTCGATTTACGTCCGGTCACTGCGCTTCACGTCACATTCATAGCCAGCCACCTGACGCTACTTACCTCTACTTACTTACCGCGTGGATTTACAATTTAATACAGCGTTCTTAAATAATACAGATCGAAAAAATTCTGGATAATTCCAAAGATTTTAAAATTCACGTTTCAACAAAATGTGATCAAAAGTTTTCAGTCTTTAATATTGTAACCCTTACTGATATTATTATAAATGTGAAAGTGTGTTTGTTTGTTGGTTTTCCTTCTTAGCAATCGGATCTTTTGCATGGGAATAGTTGAAGACTTGCAGAGTGACTGTTGAGGCCAACGGCTTGGCCAACGAGTCAAGGCCTGGAACACGAAGTATAGGGGCCCATCAGCTATAACCTGAGTCCAGGGTCGCTGCCCAAAGCGACCTTTAAACGCGGTCAGATTTGTTCTCGTCTAAGTGTGGACTTAATGATGATAGGGTTGCACTGACCTTCCTTGCAGCATTCAATCCTTGTACGGCCTGAGATTGGTATGAGAGTGGTGTATGTGGGGTGTGTTGTGAGAGAGTGTAAGGTGAACTTCTCAGGCCGCTAGGCGCAGCAGGAAGGCAGCCAGCTATGGCCTGCTGAAGACGCTGGGCTGGCGTGGCACTGTACACTCGGCTTGTCACTAGTTAAGTCCAAAATCTTGATCACACACACTTCGCCGAGCGGTGTTCCAAAAAATGTTCTTTTGTTAAGGACAGCACGTTAACAATGATGCTTATAGCTAGATCGACACATAGATCGCTCAACGGCGCAACAAAACCGTAAAATAAACTAACTCTAGACACTCAAAAGCAGCAAACGGTGCGCGCGCGACCCGAATTTTTGTGAATACGTGTTGGCTGTCAAAAGCCAAAGGAACTTGCAAAACCACGCCCCAATACGGCGGAAATTTAAAACTAAGCATCTGTCAACTTCATTGCGAGCCACAGAGATTGCTAGCGTCACGACCATGGAACTAGGAATTCTGGACAGGTACATGGCGCGAACAACCCCCCCGCCCGTGGTCGTAAGGATTTACGTCCACTTACTAGTAAATAGGTAAACGTGATAAGGAGCAAACGGCTCGCTGCAAGACAGAGTCTCCGACCATTACCTCGGCAACCCTGGGAACCCCATCAGACCCGTAGATCAGCTTAAGAATGCGCCCACGGCGCCAGTATAAAGGCAACAAATTAGGTTCCTTAATCAGCACTAGGACACCAACTTTGGGTGGATCAGATTTGTCAGCCCACTTAACCCGCTGCTGCAAAAGATGCAAATACTCTAGTGACCAACGGTGCCAAAAACTCTGAGTCATCTGTTGCAGCAGCTCAAACCGGGACAAACGTGAGACCTTCACGTCCCTGAAGGGGTATTCGGGTAGAGCGTTAAGGGGCTGACCAATCAGAAAATGACCGGGAGTTAAGACCTCCAGGTCATTTGGGTCAGATGAGAGGGGACAGAGTGGCCGAGAATTGAGTACAGCCTCAATTTTGCAAAACACGGTGGCGAGTTCTTCAAAGGTTAAAACAGTTTCGCCTATAACGCGCCGGAGATGAGTCTTGGCCACCTTAACCACAGCTTCGAATATTCCACCCCAATGAGGGCAAGCTGGGGGGTCAAACTTCCAGGTTACCCCCATCTTGGACAATGCTGTGCTTAATCTAATCTTATTGCTAGACAGGAATTCGACAATTTCTTTTAAATATCTATCAGTGCCCTTATAATTGGTGCCGCAATCCGTGCGAATCAGGTCAGGCAACTACCTATTGGTGGTCGTCCTCATCAAACCCGTCCTCTAACCGGGGAATCTCATATTGACACTCAGGGGGGACCTCCAAAGGTGAGGGGGACGGACCTCCATTTGGGTAAACCCATGCGCCATCTCGTGGCGGCAGCACGGGCCTAGTCATACGGGCTGAGGTCGGTAGGTCGTAGTACTGCTGTCGACCCGCTCGAGGTGGGCGGCGTTCGAGACGTGGCCACTCATGAAGCGGAGGTGAATAGCGGGTAGGTCGAACCCTAGACGGGGCCGCCACAAATCTCCCATCAGAACGTCGAGGGGGGTTGGCGCCCCCCTCACGGGGGGGTGAAGCCCCCATAGGCGGGGTCGAAATCCGGACGCGTCGGGATTCATGGCCCTGATCAGGGGACCGACGCAAATAATCCGGGGAGCGATTGGTAAGAGCGCCCCCGCCCGTGCGGGGCGCGCCCTCACTCTCCACCTGGCGACCAACACCATTCTTGTTGGCGCACAAAATCTCCAGGTGGTTACCCCTACAAATTGGGCAAGGCCGTTGCTGTTGGCAGTCCCGTTGCATGTGAGCTCCCAGACAGCTATAGCACCAGTGGCGGTCTCTTGCAACGCCCCTCCGATCCTTGATCCGCTTAGAGAGAAACTGGGGGCAAGAAAGCACCCGGTGGCCTGGACGCCTGCAATAGTTACAGGGGGCGGGTTCAGTTGC
The DNA here is from genome assembly GCA_029955525.1 of Oeneis ivallda. NCBI lineage: Eukaryota > Metazoa > Arthropoda > Insecta > Lepidoptera > Nymphalidae > Oeneis > Oeneis ivallda. The sequence goes on from JARPMR010000010.1 coordinate 24,776,228, forward strand.
AGCAAGTCCAATATAAACGGGCATTGGTCTCCGGTCGGAGGCCCTTTTACCAGGGACGCCAGTGTGACCCTTTTCCTTCCTCAGCTGGGCAGGCCGCTCTGGGGTCCTTGAAGGACCAGCAATACCGGAGTTATCAGCCTGCCGGCACTCTTCCTCAAGGAACTTTAAAAGGTCCGAAAAGGGGGGCAGGTAGCTGGCCCCATCCCCACCATACCTTTGCTCAAAACGCAGTTTTAACTCGGGAGGTAGGCGGGACAACACAATGTGTAATAAAAGGAAGGACCACTGGTCCACGGGAAGCTCTAAACGCTTAAGAGCGTTGCAGGCTACAATCAGTGGATTTAAGAGTGATTCTCTTAAATGGGACACCCCATAGACACGTGGCAGCGCTAGAATTTGTGCCACGTATGTGTCTGCTAACCGGCGCACGTTGGCATACCGCCGAGTCAGTAGTTCCCGCGCGGTGGTATAACTCTCCTCGGAGAGGTCTAGGTGGCTAACTAAACCCAGAGCCTCTCCCTGCAGGGAAGAGAGTAGATAGGCCAGTTTCTGGCAGGGAGACAGATCTCTTCTCGCGTCCACCAGGCTATCAAAGAGGCTGAGAAAGCCTAGCCACTCGCTCAGGTTGCCAGAAAAGTGGGGCAAGTTTATTGTTGGCAACTTGCCCTGTAACGCAGGCTGCGTGGTGGGTCTGGTGGGAGACTCAAGAATAGAGCTCATTCTCGCCTCCTTCTTGAGCCTCGCGGCCTCCTCCACCAGACCGTCTGTCAGCTCAAAAAACTGTTCGTAGTCCCGCACTGAGGACTCCAGCGATTCCAGAGGTAGCTCCAATGCCATGAGGTCTCGGAAGGCCTCTTCGACGACCGCCTGCCTGGTCCGCACCTGCTCGCACCGCTGGAGCAGTGCGGATGCCCGGTCCACCCGGCCTACCAAGGCGTTGGCGGTAGCAGCCCAACGCAGCTCTGATTGAATTTGCACGCTCAATTTTTTGTGGGCTGCCATCTTAGGTAGGTACAAAACAACTTAAATAAAGGTAGTTACAACAAACAGATAACAAAATCAAAACAAAGTTATTTGTTACAAGTTATGTTTCAACTTTAACCAAACAAATTAATAATAAAACAAGAATTACCCACTTTAAACACAAACAAATTACTACTTAAATACTATTTATTAATTAGAATTATTTACTTTAAAACAAGAATTATTTATTTTAAATACATCAAACAAACTACTCTGTTACCTAACCACGAGGGGTTTTAGTAAACAAACAAAGTATTTGTTGGTTAAAAGTTCCAAAAGATACAAATTAAGCTATCAATAATTTATGTTAAGTCAATCAATAACATAAATTAAGATAAAAGAAAAATTAAGTTTTTAATTACCCGTACTAAGCCACTAGACTCATACTAGGTACTGCAAATTACAAATTGGCTTGGTAAGAACCCTACAATTATCAAATTATATTAATATTAAGTTTATTTATTTACAATCTACATCTAACTGTTGGCCAGTTACGGGCCACAAACAACAATTAGGTACTATTAATTATTAATCAACAAAAATTAACAAAACAAAATCTCAATAATTGCAATCATTATACAGGCCTACATGTGACAAGGCAGGCTATGTACTAGTAACTCAATAAGCCTGTGTATTAATAAGTTATAAGGTCCATTAATTTACATTAAATGAGTTAACCCTAGAACGGCCAAGTTAAGTCACAGTAATGCCAAATCTGTCCGCGGAATCAATTTAACCGCGCTCTGCTACCAAATGTTGAGGCCAACGGCTTGGCCAACGAGTCAAGGCCTGGAACACGAAGTATAGGGGCCCATCAGCTATAACCTGAGTCCAGGGTCGCTGCCCAAAGCGGCCTTTAACCGCGGTCAGATTTGTTCTCGTCTAAGTGTGGACTTAATGATGATAGGGTTGCACTGACCTTCCTTGCAGCATTCAATCCTTGTACGGCCTGAGATTGGTATGAGAGTGGTGTATGTGGGGTGTGTTGTGAGAGAGTGTAAGGTGAACTTCTCAGGCCGCTAGGCGCAGCAGGAAGGCAGCCAGCTATGGCCTGCTGAAGACGCTGGGCTGGCGTGGCACTGTACACTCGGCTTGTCACTAGTTAAGTCCAAAATCTTGATCACACACACTTCGCCGAGCGGTGTTCCAAAAAATGTTCTTTTGTTACGGACAGCACGTTAACAATGATGCTTATAGCTAGGTCGACATATAGATCGCTCAACGGCGCAACAAAACCGTAAAATAAACTAACTCTAGACACTCAAAAGCAGCAAACGGTGCGCGCGCGACCCGAATTTTTGTGAATACGTGTTGGCTGTCAAAAGCCAAAGGAACTTGCAAAACCACGCCCCAATACGGCGGGAAGTTTAAAACTAAGCATCTGTTAACTTCATTGCGAGCCACAGAGATTGCTAGCGTCACGACCATGGAACTAGGAATTCTGGACAGGTACATGGCGTGAACAGTGACATAGGCTACCCTTTATTCGGAAAAACCGAGGGTTTCCGTGGGATTTTCAAATACCCATATTTCTAATACCAATATTTATTTAAAAAAAAAATATTATATTAAATAAAAAATGCGTGAGTGTCGTGGAACACTCGGTTGGAACGAAGTCCTTTTTAATAATAAATTAATAATAAAAATAAATACAATAAAAAATAATAATCTGAAATTAGGGTCCGAACCCTTGAACTAGTTTCACTACTTCGTTTATCCGCTACGCCACCAAAGTTAAATGAAACGTGTGTAATGAACGAAGGCAACAAGTGTCGTGATGGAAAATTCTTACACTTTTTTTGCCCTGCCCCCATCCGCCAAACCATCCGAAAAGGAACTTAGTTCCAAAATATTTTTTAAACGTTACATGAAATACAGTCATCGTTTTAGTCGAAACATTTCTTTCGCCGTAGGCTTTTAGCCAAATTATTTTTGAAATTGACCAGTTCTATCATAACTACGTCCAGTCTCTTGAGGAATGATAAAATAAAAACTCTTTAGCGGCACACGGGCGCGCCTGTCATAAATATTACGTCCATTCTGCTAAGTTCTAATTAATTAAGCGCCGAGGGAACCCGTAACTCCGGGGATCGTATCGCTAAAACATTTTTACCCCGAGCTACTGCGCTATTTCGCTACTCAAAGAAATTCTTGCCGGCGAACTATTTCATGGAAGTGGTGTTACAAAACCCTTAGACGTCACGCTATCTTTTGTCTGTGCGAAGAGTGTGAAGTTTAAGAGAACAATCGGCTGAAAAGCGTTCCATTTTGGAAGTTAAAATCGAGGACTATTCAACTTAAATCTTTTTTTATTATTTCTGACATCGTTTTTATCGTTTGTTTTCATGTGGCAATACCTATAGACGTCCACTGCTGGACAATGCTCTCTTGCATGGACTTCCGCAGGCCTCGGTCTTACGCCACCTGAATCCAGCGTATTGCCACATATATATATATATATATATATATATATATGACACGTGGAAGTCTGTACATGAGATCTATTTCCAACAGTCAACGTCTATCAAATATGGTAGAGCGAAGCAATGGCTGGGTCATACGTCATGCTCATGAACGGGTGCCACCGGCGGGAGTGGGGCTATATTCTGTCTGCCCGTCTTAACATGTGTTAAGTTATAATTAGGTATGCTTTTGTGGAACTTTCACGCATTGTGGAAACACTGCATACATAGCATAGTATCTATTGTAGTGTATCGCCGAGTTTCTTACTCGTTCTTCTCGGCAGGAAGAGCATTCCGAACCAGTGGTAAGCTCATCGACGATTCAAAAGCACTTGTAAAAAAGTTTATTTGAGTAAAAAACATTTCTATTCTATTCTATTTTATCGCTTGATAGAATGATGTAACAAAAATGTCACGACACATGACATCCTAGCGTTACCGTTTCCGACCTGAGACTTTTTGGAACGTAGTTCTTTATCGCGCGGTACGGAAGGGGGCTAGACGGAAAAAATTAAGGAACCGACACTCGACCTAGACACATTTTTGAAACCGACACTTTTTTGTTGAATGTGAATTTTGCATTGTATTCGGTATTTTCGCCTTAGAATACGGCGTCTGCATGGCCTAGTTGTTAGGGCAGTCGCCTATAAATTCAACGTCGATGGTTCGAATCCCAGCTCGACAGACCGAATTTTCTATTTTCAATTTTATTTTAAATAATTTCTAAATGTGGAATTTTTCCCTAATTTTTTATTGTATAAATTGGATAAAATTCTAACGCCATCTGTGAAAAAACAGTAACTCCACCAGAGTAACTCTTTGGTTTTGTAACAGTGCAATAGAAATAAACAAAATAATATAATTCATCGTAGTTAATCAATTTAATACTAGATGACACCACTAGTTTATTACAATTCCTTCACTAAAATTAATCGGAAGGAGCTACGTTCCATCCGGCGGGGTGATTACGTATCTCGCGACAGGCTTGCGACAGGCGTAAATCTCGCGATCGCTGCTGTCAAACGTCAATTTAAACGTCACTTTTGTATTACGTAAATATTTTTACATACTATTTGACATTTTGCGACCAGTCGCTTTTCTATTGCTGTCGCGTTGCTACTGCTGTCGCTACTGCAAAGTTTTACGTAATCAGCCCGCCGGTGTCCTTTGACATCTCTCAAGTTTTATTATTTTTGTTTTCAAAGGTGCTAATGCGCACTTGGCCAGCGTGGTAGACGTGGTATGGCATAAACTGATCCTATTTGAGAAGAGATCTGTGACCAGTAGCGCGCTTGGCGGCGATGGATTGAAATGAACGAATAGACGAAGTGCACCTGATTTTGCATACACACTCTGCACTATAATATCGTCTACGTAGTTGGTTTGCTTAGCTGAAAGTGCATCTTTTTCAGAACCAGCCGAAAAACAATATAAACATTCCAATCTTTTGTCACATATTTTCGACGCAAAAAATTCCCATTTTTCTTTTAAATATGCAAGCAAGGCAGACGTGAGACAATGAATATTAAAGCTTTCATTTGAAGAAAACCGCGAGAAAACCTTCGTAACATTGTCTCTGAAGAAGCTTTAAGATAAGTATTCAACCACTGGCTCACAATGAGACATTGTTGCGAGTGTCTGTTGTACGAGCACCTCGCATTGATAAGAAAGATCGTCTCAAATTTTGGCCTGTCCATTCTAAATATATTTAGTACTAGTGGACCCGCCCCGGCTTCGCACGGGTAGGCTACAAAACAAACACAATGGTATAATCATCTAGGGCCTGGAGGTTAATGATAAAGTCTATGTCTATGGCTAAAACCCTCATATAAATATGGAATGTGAGTGACTTTTGCTGCTACCCGTGAAGCATTATGTCCTCTATCTCTTATAATATTTATCAGATCTTCATCAAAATTAGACAAACTATGCCTGGTATTATACACTTTTAAATAAAGAAAGAATTATTAAAATCAGTTCATATTTGACTGAGTTATGGAGTAAAATCAACAATAAATTTCATCCCCTATCCTGGAGTAACCTTATGTTTTATCGGGATAAAAACTATCCTATATGTTGACCCGAAGTATCAGCTAAAGCTATACCAAATTTCATTTAAATCCGTTCAGTAGATTTTGCGTGATGCGCGAACAGACAGACAGACAGACAGACAGACAGACAGACAAAAATTAAATAAAAATCTGTTTTGGGTTCAGTATCGATAATAAAGCATCCCCCAGTTAAAATTTTCAAAATATATTAAATGTACAGAAATCTTCCAGTTACAGTTTTATTATAAGTATAGATGAGATATTTTATCCATTATTTAGTTTAACTTATTTCATCCAATGCAATTTTTGTAATAGAGCAGCCGAAATAAGTATCATAATTTTCATTTCGAGAATCTTTCTAGTTTTTTGGAAAAAAAAATGGGTAGATAAAAGCTAGGTTTAATAGTTCGTTATCCGTGCAAACTCATACACATGGACCTGCGAACAATAGAAATATTATTAGTGTTTTGAAATTCCATTCAACAGAGGGTGAATTCAAAACATCTTAATCAACGGATGAAGCAAAGCCTGGTGGCTTCTACGACATAGATCGACCTTTTGCAGTCCTTTCAATTTCACTAAAAGAAAAAGCTCAAAAGACATTCTTTCACACTAGTGCAGACCTCCTTTTCCCTGTACCTTAATAAATAAGGGATAATAAATGTGTTCGGTTAAGACTACTGATTTATTTCCCTCGGCCCTTAAAGACGTTTTCATGTAAAACCAGGGACCGTAACCGATACGAACGTACCCATATTTTTTCCAAAATGTATTGCTATTTACCCTGGTGGCCTTTCAAAATTTATGAAAGAAAATACCTATCACTATATACTACTAGCTGATACCCGCGACGTCGTCCGCGTGTGTTTAGTTTTTAATATCCCTCGGAAACTCTTTGATTTTCCGGGATAAAAAGTAACCCATATCACTCTCCAGGTCCTCCTCTGTTGCGGCGTGATTAAAGGACAAACCAACAAACCAACAAAAAACACACTTTCGCATTTATACAAATAAGTCCCGCTTGCAGAGACGCCGGGTTAGGTTTAACCCAGGAATAAATTTGTAATTTTGACAGAAGCTTTATACGAAATCTGTTAAAGCAGCTAACTCTGGGTTAAAAGGATAACCCGGCGTTTCTGCAAATGAGCCTATGTTATGTACATATTATAGAACCGGTGTGATAGAATCATAACGTGTCATAAGAGCCACAGGATCGCCGTGATCACGTGAAATAAATAATTTTGGGTTTTAAATTTGAATATATAGTTCCACCGTACTAATAAACGTTAAACGGCTCAATACTAAAATAATATCTAGAACATAAAAGCTTCTTAAGTATTATTTGGCTGTTTTCTGATGCTGTATTCTGGTTCGACAAGGGTTAGATGAAGTGCATAATATAATATCACTTTAATAATTAATTATTCATCTCTTTTGACATTTTGAATTTAAACACTTTTCAGTGTCCTAGGAAAGCGTATTTTTTTATTTCATAAGACATCTACAAATCTTAATACTGTTAGGCGCACTTGCAGAAACGTCGTGACCCAGAATTAGCAGCTAACTCTGGGTTAAAAGGACAGATTTGACAGATTGCGTATACAGCTTCTGTTAAAATTACAAATTTATTCCTGGGTTAACTAACTCGGCGTCTTTGCAAGCGTGCCCGGGTTAAACCGTTAAATGTAAGTATAGCAAATTCATTGTTTTTGTAAGGGCGGTGTGAGTAGAACACTTTGTTCGAACTAGGAAATGGAAGCAGGTAGACCGCGTAGACAGGGATAATAATTTATGGAACTAGCACCGTTGATATACCATCCACCTAAGCTAAGACATGAAATTCTTACTTAACTCTTAAAAGTAAGTTTCAAACAAGTACTTTTACTGCAACCTCATCAATGAGCTGTTACAATATTATTGCGCAACTTTTGTCGTCCTCCAGGCCAGAGCGAATAACCCGATAGTTCAACCACTTTAAATGGGTCTGTTCTAACTGGAAACAATCGTGACAAAAGTCGTTTTGTTGCGTCGGAAATAAAGCGATGGATTACGACGAATAAACGACTCAGATAAGACGGAACATTAAATTGATTGTATACCTACACTTTTATCATCAAAAATTGTGACAACAATCACACTATCACAACAGCCGCACCCTCTTACGTGTAAGTCATATTAATACTAAAGTACCACTAAAAACTTTAGTTTTGTATGTACATTGTACATGTATATTTTTTTTTAATAATTGAAAATTATATTTATCTGAAACAAAATTTTCCATCAATATTATTTAATCCACAGCACAAAAATCTAAATAAATTTTATAAGCATGAAAAACTGCACTGATAAAAGGTGATTTTACTCATCGTATACATATTATAATTAGCACTGTAAGAGTAGGCCTCTACAATCTTTTACCTAGAGAGAGAGATAAGAAGCTAAGCTTATAACTTAATTTTTATTTTTCTACACATGAGTTTATCCTTTTTATCTTAGGTTTTTTATATCAATGATTTTACAGATGGCGCGATAGATTACACCCCCAGCAAATTGTTTCACAGCATTTTGACGTTTACCGCTAAGTAAAAGAGAATAATATCGTGTGAAAAATATTGACGATGGAACAGTTCTTTGCCAGTTGCAGCGTACTATTGCACAATGTTAAACGATTTTAGTATGTTTTGGAATACTTTAAGGCTTTTGTCATATGAACCTCTTGCGATCGCATGCTTGCGCTGTTTTATAATATTTTATATAGTTTATTGTACTTGGGTATTTTTAAAACTTGCTATTATAATTGGTGATATTTTTATTAAAAGTTTAAAAACTACAAAGTGAAAAAAATTAAGCTAATTTTTAATTCTTACAAAGAAATTTACAATAGCTTTTGTTCACCCGGGTCCATTTTCGGGCCGTCTGTCAAATTATTTTCATTACTATGGTCTGTTTTTTAACAAACGAGTACAAAAAATTTTGAATGCGTTGCTATTGGTCCACGTAATCAACATAGAGTCCCAGGCCCACCCCTAAAATGACCCATCTCACTCTGTCAATATCGGTAATGTGCGAGAGACATACTCAGTACTCGTTTGTTAAAAAAAATAGACTATAGCCCCGAGTTAGGAAGTACGCGGTTTGTCACCTCGTGTCTTGGAGAGAAAGTAAAAGCGCCGGTCCTGAACCTGATCTCTCTCTGGTTGTGTCGGATTTTCATCCTATCGGACTATGAGAGTGAGAAAACAGAGAGTATATAAATATATGTGCATATTTGCGCACAGACTTGCGCACTATCATAGAAAGATGTAGTTTGTTAATTATAATCTTTCCTGCCACATTTGGTGAAAATTTCCTTATCGGGCCCCACTTGCTTTTATACTCAAAATCTATGTAACGTACCTATATTATATCTAGATGTCATCTACTTAGCTCTTGTCCGGGTAAATTATTCCCTCACGACGGTCCCGACTTTTGTCCGGATCAGATCCTTTGTCGATGCTACACAATAAAATTTTATCCGGGAAACCTATTCGCAGTTACCTTTTATTATTATGTTGCAGATGCTATCCGGGCTACTTTTCAGTGGCAGCCATTGTTGGTCGCTGTAATGGGGGTAACCTTTTTATTCCGCTTCAGATTTTGGATGGTGCTCCATTGATATAAATAATATCAAAGATAATGAGTGCCATCATCCTTATCCTGATATTACAATTAATGCTAAAATATCTTCGTTTATTGTTCTACGTAAATGGTACTCCACATACTTAACAAGGATAAAAGATAACAACCCGACTATGGAAAATTGGATGTAACATCCGTTATAATATTTTTGACGTGATAACGTCTTATTAATCGATGAACACCGGCTGCACGCACGAAAAAGTGACACGTTCCGCCTGAGCCTGAGCGTGCAAGCGAGAGCGCGGAACAAGCGACAGAGAGGCACGATCGGCCCAAGCGTTGGCTTAGAGACCGCCGCCGCCCGCCAGTCATCGTCATTGTTTCTTTATGACGTTATCACGTAAAACTATCGTCCGTAAACCGACTTTAAAGACAACCAGTTTTTTTGTTTGTATAGATTGTAGCCTATGTTACCCGGACTATCATAACTAATCGATTGACACCTCATTCATCGAGATCGATTCATTAGTTTATTCGCTACGGTGGAACATTCGTAAATATAGTCACATACATACATAGACTGCTAAAATCATAACCCCTTCTTTTGGCTTTGCCGTAGTCGAGTAAAAATATAAATTTAGGTCAGATGCAATTTGAGAATTAAGTTCAAGACTTAAGATGTACTAAAAGACATGTGAGGAAAGATGTGATTAACATGAATAATTCATTGTATTAAATCAAAACGAATGTCTTAGACTAAACGATAAACGACACATTAATTATTTTATTTCTTTTTTGTAATTTTCTAAAAAAAGTTTTAACAACGACGATTTTATTTATTTATTCAGAAAAGATCATCGGAGTTTCAAAACAGCATTTATATTTAATTGTAAACTCTTATCACACTGGAGTATAAAATTTGAGTATATTATAATAAGGGGGGTAAGGGAGCGCACCTCCATCTAGCGCTCCAAACGTCAACCTCACCTGCCCGCGGTGCCCCCTGCTAGTCTACTGACGAGGCTATGACGACCGACAAATGGCGGTATAACCATTTCATACTGGCTAAACTGAGCAAATGGCACAGGCCTGTGTCGGGCAGCAGCGACACGGGTGCGATCAGTTTAGCCCTGCGATGACCAACACGCCTGCCCAGCGTGGTCATTATGGGCAAAACCTTGTATGGATATTCGCACAAGACCATGGCCCCTAGTTCCCGGCGGCCTCGCTATTCCTGACCCTGGCAGCGGTCACGGTAATGGCGGGGCAGGGGGTGCTAAAAATCTCCGGACGAGATTCCGCTGCCAACCCCGACGACTGGACCTGGTGACGTATAACGCACGCACTTTGAGGACCGACGAAAAGATCATCGAGCTGGAAGAAGCAGTGAGCAAGTTGCGCTGGAACATTATAGGATTGTCTGAAGTCCGACGAGAGGGGGAGGACTCGATAATCCTTAATTCCGGTAACTTGTTTTACTACCGGGAGGGCGATCAACAGTCCCAGGGTGGTGTCGGGTTCATCGTCCACAAGTCCCTCGTCAACAACATTGTACAAGTCAAGAGTGTGTCGAGTAGGGTAGCGTACCTTATACTCAGAATCACCAAACGGTATTCGCTGAAGGTTATACAGGTCTACGCACCGACATCGACACATTCTGACGAGGAGGTGGAGGCGCTGTATGAGGATATATCAAAAGCCATACACGCCTCTACCACTCATTACAGTGTTGTGATGGGGGATTTCAATGCAAGGCTGGGCGAACGAAGCGGTGCAGAGACGAGAGTGGGGCATTTTGGGTATGGGCGAAGGAACCAAAGGGGCCAAATGTTGGCCGACTTCATGGAGAAGGAGGGCCTCTTTATGATGAACTCCTTCTTCAGGAAGCGGCCACACAGAAAATGGACATGGTTGAGTCCCGATGGTTCCACGAGAAATGAGATCGACTTCATTATGTCGACCAAGCGGCATATATTCAATGATGTCTCTGTGATCAATAGGGTGAAAACCGGTAGCGATCACCGGATGGTAAGAGGCACGTTGAATATTAATGTGAAGCTGGAAAGGGCCAGACTGGTAAAGTCCACTCTCCGACCTTCTCGTGCTCATATCCAAAATCCCGAAACCTTCCAACTCGAACTGCAGAACCGATTCGAGTGCCTAGCAGACTGCGTTTCTGTGGACGATCTAAACAACAGGTTCGTGGAAACTGTTCATACTGTGGGGTCTAAATTCTTTAAGACCCACCGCAGGAAAAGAACCGAAAAGTTCTCTGACCATACTCTCAAGCTAATGAAGGAGAGACAAGAGATGAGGCTGCAGTCATCGGCAGACGCGGCTGCCTACCGGCGGATTAATAGGCAGATCTCTAAAGCACAAACTCGCGACCTCCGTGTCTTTAATACCAAGTGTATTAAAGATACCATTGAGCGGAACAAAGGCTCAAAAGTGTTCGCGAGAGATCTGTCTATCGGACAGAGCCAGTTGACGCGGCTGAAAACTGATGACGGCCGTCTCGTCTCTTCTCGACCTGAGGTTTTGGGAGAGGTTGAGAAGTTCTATGGACAGTTATATACCACGACACAAAAACCTATTGAAGATATGGCGAAAGATCCCAGAGCCAAACTGACCCGACACTATACCGAAGATATCCCGGACGTCAGCCTATACGAGATTAGAATGGCTCTCAAACAGCTTAAGGACAACAAGGCGCCAGGTGATGACGGAATCACTGCGGAACTCCTGAAAGCGGGTGGAAAACCGGTACTTAAGATCTTTCAGCGATTGTTCAATTCCGTCATCCACGAGGGCACAACGCCGGAAGCATGGCACAGGAGCGTGGTGGTTCTGTTCTTCAAAAAGGGTGATAATACCTTGTTGAAGAATTATAGACCCATCTCGTTGTTGAGTCATGTTTATAAGTTGTTCTCGAGAGTCATTACGAATCGTCTCGCTCGTAGGTTTGACGACTTCCAGCCTCCCGAACAAGCCGGATTCCGAAAAGGCTTTGGTACCATAGATCACATTCATACGCTGCGGCAGGTTATACAAAAGACAGAAGAGTATAACCGGCCACTTTGCTTAGCGTTTGTGGACTATGAGAAAGCCTTCGATTCGGTGGAAACTTGGGCTGTGTTGAGGTCGCTGCAGAGATGCCGGATTGGCTACCGGTATATCCAAGTGTTGAAGTGCTTGTATGAAAACGCCACAATGTCAGTACGTATACAGGACCAGACTACGAGGCCAATCCACTTGCAGCGTGGAGTGCGACAGGGAGACGTTATCTCCCCGAAGCTCTTTACCGCTGCGTTGGAGGACGTCTTTAAGCTTCTGGATTGGAACGGGCTTGGCATCAACATAAACGGCGAGTACATCACTCACCTGCGATTTGCCGATGACATAGTAGTCATGGCAGAGACTCTGAGAGACCTCAATACAATGCTCAATGATCTCAGCAGGGTTTCTCAACAGGTGGGCCTGAAAATGAACATGAGCAAGACGAAAATCATGTCCAATGCTCATGCACCGCTCCACCCAGTAATTGTTGAGAACTCTGCACTCGAAATTGTCGACGAGTATATTTACCTGGGACACACAGTCCAGCTAGGTAGGTCCAATTTCGAGAAAGAGATCAACCGCCGAATCCAACTCGGCTGGGCAGCGTTCGGGAAGCTCCGAGATGTCTTCTCGTCCAAAATTCCTCAGTGCCTGAAGACTAAAGTCTTCGAACAGTGCGTGTTGCCAGTGATGACTTACGGATCCGAGACATGGTCGCTAACTAAGGGCCTCATAAGTAGGCTCAGGACCGCTCAGCGGGCGATGGAGAGAGCTATGCTCGGAGTGTCCCTGCGGGAACGAATCAGAAATGAGGAGATCCGTAGGAGAACCAGAGTCACCGACATAGCTAAGCGAGTCGCGATACTGAAGTGGAAATGGGCGGGGCACATAGTTCGAAGAGCTGATGGTCGTTGGGGTCCCAAGGTGCTGGAGTGGCGACCCCGCACCGGGAAGCGCAGTGTTGGCAGACCCCCCACCAGGTGGACCGACGACATCAAACGAGTCGCAGGGAGCCGCTGGATTCAGGCGGCGCAAGACCGAGGCCTGTGGAAGTCCATGCAAGAGACCTTTGTCCAGCAGTGGACGTCTATCGGTTGATAAAGAAAGAAAGAAGATATTATAATATCTTCGATTTTGTATATCAATGTGAAAACCAGTGAAGTTATCAGCTTATCTGACAAATACGGACAAGCTATTTTGTTTTCTATTGCAAACATACTTGGGGTTGAATTTGCATGATTTTATTTTTATTGCAGTAAACATTTCGGGTTCTGCTTATACGGTACGAATATGAGTCGATATGCAAATGGATTTTTCGCATACACGGATGTTGTTCGCTTTTTTTTTCAGCGAGAGTGTCATAAAATATTGTGAACCATATTATTTTAATGAAAAACATACTTTAAGCAAAATATAATATTTGGAAAAAGTTTCTGGTTTTATAAAAATCTTTAAATTAAAAAAAATTGACAAGAAAAAATGGCACTGTTGCTGAAAAATGGCAAAAGTAATTGATTTGTAGCGGGTGTTATTTTAATTGGTTTTCGCAAGCGGCTTTGTATTGCAATAGGTAGGTACTGCCACCCGGAGTAGATATCACAACATATTATAAAACAAAGTCCCACGCCATGTCTGTCTGCCTGTTCGCAATAAACTCAAAAACTACTGAACGGATTTTCATGCAGTTTTCAGCAATAGATAGGGTGATTCATGAGGAAGGTTTAATGTAATAAAGGTATAATATTTTGTTAAGGTTTTTTGTAATTTGATTGAAATATGACTGTAGTTGTTGAAAATTTCGGAAAAAGTCAAGCTGCCTAATCCCGTTGAAATATATCAAAACAATGTATGGTGGTGGTATGGTGGGATAGGTCCATACATAAAAGTCGACCGAGATGAATCTACCTACCCATTTTAAATTCTAAAAAATGGTCATGTACAATGCGCTACTTGGAATTCTATTTAGACGGATACAGTATCAATCCTTATCAACTTAAACATACGTTAGTTACCATAAGTATTTCATATACATTATGATAATCCTTTACACTATACAAATTAAATGAATTACCGAAAAATAAAAACGAAAGCGCGCGAAAATAAATCCACATATTCGACGTAACAAGCTGATGCGACCCTACGACAGAAAAAACAATATTATGTAGGCATAATATTATGCTCTACAACCCGTGCGAAGCCGGGGCGGGTCGCTAGTATTGTAATATGATGTAACTGCAATAAATTTATCAATCTTTGTATTGATTATTCTGGTTTTTGTTTCATACTTATCGGCATCCACAGGAAAGCATAGACTCGTGCAAAAAGGGGGTACCCACTTCGCCTATTTGATACAGGAAGAAGATGTTTCCAGGACTCATAGCGCTATTTACAAAAAATACTAATTATATTATTTATAAGCCAAGGTCAATGTTACTCAATTTGTGTTGAGAAATATTCAATACAGGCTGTCCAGTTTTTTTATTTAATAAAATCGTCATGTCGGCACATAGCGGGCGGATAGGTATTGATTAGTGCTGTGAGCAATAGGTATCGGATTGGGTATAAGTTAAAAGATCAAAGCGATTATTTGTTTTACTAATGAAACCATAATGTTATGTATAGGAGTCGTTTGAGTCAGTAGTGACTCTCAACTTTTTTGGAACGCCTCTTCACGAAATAAATCATCATTTCGACACTAAACAACCTAGAGAGGATCTTTACCTATTCAGTCATACCTGTACTACGCGATTTCAAGCACTTTTTATGAGGGCTTACAGGTCTTAACATTCTACGTTGATTCAGCTAAACTTCGGGCAATTTCTTATAGTTATAAGATGCTTTCGCTATCGGGGCACCAATTTTCTAAAAGTTATTCCATTTCTCGTATTCGATGACATTAGCGTCAAAGTAAAATAATCCTTGAAAGTATTGATTTAAAGTCACAAATTAAGTACATCCGATTTTAACGTAGACCGTTATGGAGCGTGTCGTACATACCTACACAGGCATACACGTAATTGAGCTCTAATACAATGCTGTTATGTTTTATTTCACTTTGACGCTAATGTCATCGAATACGATTACAATCAATGGAATACCTCAAGACAATCGCACCTCAGAGTGCAACGTACGTTAAGGTTCTTAAGAAGCTTTATTTCAAATAAGTACATTATACATATTATATGGAAGTAAAGTAATGATGGTAATTATTTATGACAACTTAAAATTATTAAAACTAGGATGGTTCCAAATTTGTGGATATACACAACATAATATACACAATTAGGGCCAATTTCAACGTAAAATAAATCTTATCCCAGCGTAAAATTCATAGTCGTAATTCCTAGTTCCATGGTAAAATTGATATTTTGACAGTATTTTAATACAAAAACTTAAAACGCCTAATTTATTCCTTAAAACGTCAGGTGAAGTTGATGAAATCGGCACTTAATGACATTACTTGAAACCTACTCGTACTTATATTATTATGTCACCTTTAAAAGTTTTACTTGGCTTAGCGTAATTGTTTGAAAGTTAAGTTACACAACATTATTATGGTATCCGTTTTAACTTCCATTTTCAAATAGTGTTACGTTTACCTAATAATATATTTGACTTTGACTTAAGGAACGCTGGTTTCTAGTAACTTGGACTGCACATTAGATAGGTGCGGCTCACCCTCTATCTGTAGCGTATATCACTTGAGGCGTCGGCCTTTGTAATTGATTGATACGTCCATCCCTCGCCCGGACTGTTGAAAAACACCCATCACAAGCAGCCCTTGAGCATAACATGTAACAACATTACCTTCAACACACTGATCGCTACATTATTAAGTTCTACGATCGGTGTTCACTTTTATGAGATAACTTTTTTTAAAAGAATATTAGTCAATTTCAGCTTGGCTTCAAGTTCTCCGCTCTCAAAATAAACGGAAACCTTGTATTAGGAGTGGGTACGACAATAGTGTGTAAGCAGAGATAGCCTAATTATAATAGAACCTAATCGTTCATGAAACCAAAGTATGAGGGCAGAAGCCATTATCACGCCATATCCCCGCGTTTTATCTATACTTATATTATAAAGAGGAAAGTTTTTTTGTGTGTTTGTTTGTTTGTACCGAATAGGCTCAGTAACAACTGGACCGATATAAACCATTTTTTCATTAATAGAAAGCTAAATTATCAGGAAGTAACGTAGGCTGTAATTTATTTTCAAAAAATTAGAGATCCTTAAGTAAATTGCAATAATGTAACCCAAAGTAGCAAAATATTGCCTATATTATTATTTGGCGTGTGCTGAGAAAACTATTGATGATACAGAAAAATTATGTACTACATGATTAAAGTACTTATTATTCTCTACAAAAAATCCCGAGGGAATATATCTAACTGTCATATTTAAATTACAATAGTAGCTTTTGTGTTCTAAAAGTTAATTAGATCGCCTTCATTATCGTAGTATTAATTCTTCCTTACTAATACATATTATAAATGCGAAAGTGTGTTTGTTTGTTGGTTTTCCGTCAATCACGCTGCAAAAAAGCTGCGAATTGACGTGATTTTTGGATAGGTATAGTTGAGAAACTAGATGGTGACATAGGCATCCCGGAAAATCAAAGAGTTCCCGCGGGATTTTAAAAACTAAATCCACGCGGACTAAGTCGAGGGTATCAGCTAGTAATCTATAATAGAACCTAATCGGAAGTTTGAGGGCAGAAGCTGTCATCACGCCATATCCCCGCGTTTTATTAATAATTCCCCTCGGTGTTGCTGGATTGCTAATGTGACTTGGAAATTACGCGTCCACGCCGTCAACAAAGACCGGAATTCGGAGCGTTCGTCTGCACAGCGTCGAATCGCTCAGGCATTTTCCAATTTACACTTTCAGTTATTTCTGATATTTTTATTACTTGTAATTCTTACAAATACATTATACAGAAGGACCCTAAATGCTAACTAAGACAGAAGAAACCGTAGTAGCAATTTGCGTTGGCTGTTAGTTGGGCCTTTGTCCCTAGTTTGGTTGGCCTACACTAAGACTTGTCATCCCTAAACATCGTGGGCCAACAGTAGAAAAGCAGGATGTGGTTGGCCTTACGAACGGACTTAGTCGGCATCACCACTACCATCTCCCAACCGTTGGCCGTCGTTGGCTTCAAAACCCCAACGGAAATTGCTACTAGCGAACCCCTGGGAAACTGTCAGATCTTCGAATTATTTTATTCTTCGGTTAAAAGTCACTCGACGTGAAACTCGCACTTAGTTTGTAATTTGATGCAGTCGAATAAATTAACCAAATAACTATTTATATTGTTTCCTTATAAGATCCATACCTTTCTTACGTATACTAAACTATAGGTGAGCGTGTGTGAGTCACACATCAATAGCCTATAACAGTCCACTGCTGGACTAAAGGCCTCTCCCAAGGGGAGGGTTTGCCCATAATCACCACGCGGGGCAGACGGGTTGGTGATCGCAGTAGATGGTAGTAGCAGCACAGAGGACGCTGCTGCCCGTTCTCCGTTGTATTCCCTTAGTCGCCTCGTACGACACCCGCGGGAAGAGGAGGGGTGGTGACAACTGTATTCTGATCTGCCGTCACCACACGGCACGGTGAGTCACACATAACCAGTTTATTATTAACTAAGAAGGAACCCTTTTTTCAGGGAGGGATGAAAAGTAGTTTGTCACTCTCTACACTAGCGGCACGCTATGATGGCCGGTTTGACGTTTGTCCGCTCATGAAGTTCCGTATTAATTGATAACGACTTTGAAGGAAATAATTGTATTACTTTATTGACGATAGTGATGTGCAGAGATTCATAAATTTTATCGAATGTAGTTTTAGGTTTAGGACTCAAAATTTATTTATTAAATTGATTTCTAAAATGTATACAAGTGTAGAAAAATCAGTTTGCACCATTTAAGGGGTGAATGTACTTGTGAATATGAACAATTTTCACTATGTGGACAAACCTCTGAAATCGCAAAAAAATATCAGCTGTTTCATACAAAAGGTAAAATTTTTATTTTTATATGATATATACCACAACTCGGCATTTGGTTTTCTAAATTGAAAATTTTTAAAAATGGAATCTAATACGATCGTCACATAGGATCGCTGGCTAGCACAACTACTACCTCCGGCAAACTCGCGTCAATGCTCAATGCAAAACAAAGCAGTTTCGAATTGACGTTGCTTCGAAAAGTATAAACTGTCAGTGCAATGCGATTGTGATATAGTTTTGACCTGGCTTTGGATTTCAAATATTGATACTGCATTACTGTTGACCCTTGCTCGTTAATTTGGACTCTGTTCAAGCCCTTTGTTGTGGATTTCGTCGATATGACCGAACGTACGCAGAGAACTGTTCTAAATAGTCAGACACGTGAGTTCGTAATACGCCTTCGTAACTATTTCGATCGTGAAGCTCAAAATGGAGGGCCAATTTTACCTATAACGTCAGTGGTTGAACGCGTAGCTGATGCGCTTAATATTGGACAACGAACTGTTAGACGGATAACTAAAAAAAAATATGGCGAGACTGGCACAGAAGAAAATAAACTTCACACACCAAAAAAGAGAAAACGAGCAAAACCAGTCGTAGGCATCGATAGCTTTGATGCCGATGCTATCCGAAGACATGTTTACGGCTACTATTTACAGAAGGAGTATCCAACAAGAAAAAAGTTGGTGCATTCACTGAAGAAAGCTGGATTATTCTTCGGTGGGGAAAGTTCTTTAACGAAGATTTTGAAGACCATTGGATTTCGATACAAAAAATGTAACAAACGCAAAATATTGATGGAAAGATTTGATATAGCGATGGCAAGGTATACTTTTTTACGGCAAGTGAAAGAAATCAAAAATTGGCAAAATGTTGTGTTCTTGGATGAAACATGGCTTAATGCTAACCATACTGTAGGCCGTTCTTGGAACGATGACACAGCAGCATCTACTTCCAAAGTTCCTGTAGGAAAAGGATCGCGACTTATAATTTGTCACGCCGGAACCATCAACGGGTTTGTCGAAGGTTCTCTCATGGCTTTTGCGTCAAAAACCACTGGAGACTATCATGAAGACATGAATGGAGAAAAGTTTACTGAATGGTTTACCTCAATGTTGTGTAGCCTCCCTGAACCATCTATTATAATTATGGACAACGCCCCATACCACTCGATGCAAATTGACAAGCCACCTGCCCAATCCCAAAAGAAAGCTGATATCGTCGCATGGCTTCGTAAAAATGGCGTAGATGCAAACATGAATATGTTAAAAGCGGAATTAGTACGTCTTTTAAAAGAAAACAAACCAACCAAGATCCGATACGTCATTGACGAAATAGCATTAGAACATGGGCACAGAGTTATACGGTTACCGCCTTACCATTGTGAGTATAATGCGATTGAGTTGGTGTGGGCTCAAATTAAGGGATATGCTGCAAGACACAATACAGAACCCCCATTTACCACAAAAAAAATGCTAAAATTATTAGAAGAAGCTTGTGAACATGTGACTAAAGGAGACTGGGAAAAGGTTGTGAATAGAACTGTTAAATTAATAAGGGAAGATTATGAAAGAGATGTGAAAATAGATAATATTATAGAAAACGAACATATAATTATTAATGTAGGTGATGATAGCAGTGACGACAGTGAAAATAGTAGTATGGACGAATCTGATTAATTATGGCCTTTTGTGGCACCTTTTTTGGTATCTTTTGTATTCATATGTTTCTTGTGTGCATATAAAGTATGTATATTCATTTTCATTCAAATATTCAGTTCGTTCAAATAAATTAAATAAACATATACATTTTTGTTTTATTAAACCTATTTAATCAGGTACAAAAACAAAACTTAATTGTTTTTTGTTCGAGAATAAATTGACATTCCACATCACTATTGTAATGTGTCAAACCGGCCATCATAGCGTGCCGCTAGTGTAGGTCCTCCACTACAGGTAATCATGCAAAAAATCACGTCGATCCGTTGCTGTGTTGCATATTAGATAGTACGGATTAGTTGAGATATTTCATCAACTATTAAAACTATGGGTAGTCAAAACTATTTCCTTAAGGCCCGCTTGCAGACACGCCGGGTTATCCTTTTAACCGAGAGTTAGTTGCTGATTTTACAGATTTCCTATAAACCTTCTGTCAAAATTACAAATTAATTCCTGGGTTTAACCTAACCCGGCGTCCCTGCAAGCAGGCTTAAGCAATTTACACTTAAGTAAATCATGGTAGAAAATAGCTAAAATATCGATTCACTTTCACCACACAATTATAAAGGCGGATTTTGTAGGGCAGGTAATGATAAATGTTCGGAAAACGCCGGGGCAGTACCCGAGTGGGTATTGTTATCGTACGTATAAATTAGAACTCTATTGTCTGTTGTGGGCATTATTTTGTGAGAACCTCAAAAATATTAAGTACGAATGTTTTGAAACCGTGAAAGGCTGCACAACGTAACTTTAAATAGTTTTTAAGTTAAGTTTTTAAGCTATTGCATAGCTTTTATCGCGGGCTTTGAACTAGGACAAACAGTTTGAGCGCGGCGACCGAATCAAGAAATTCCGTAACGAAAATAAACCTAACACCGTCGTTCAGTAAGCGTTCAACATTTTAGAGGGTCACAAGTAGCTCTGTTTGGCGCAGTGGGCGAGCGGCCGCTTTATGTATGATGTCGCAGGTTCGAATCTCACTCGCGAAGTAGTGACAGTGCGCTTTTCTTGATTGTTTGTTTTTTAATTTTTTTTTTGCATAATTTTTATTATGCAAAAAAAAATATTGCATAAATATTATAATTGCATAAGTTGATAAAGTATTGCATAAGTGAACATTGCATAAGTTGGGGGGTAAGGGAGCGCAACTCCATCTAGCGCTCCAAACGTCAACCTCACCTGCCCGTGGTGCCCCCTGCTAGTTTACTGACGAGGCTATGACGACCGACAAATGGCGGTATAACCATTTCATACTGGCTAGACTGAGCAAATGGCACAGGCCGGTGTCGGGCAGCAGCGACACCGGTGCGATCAGTCTAGCCCTGCGATGACCAACACGCCTGCCCAGCGTGGTCATTATGGGCAAAACCTTAATGGATAATCACAGAAAACCATGGCCCCTAGTTCCCGGCGGCCTCGCTATTCCTGACCCTGGCAGCGGTCACGGTAATGGCGGGGCAGGGGGTGCTAAGAATCTCCGGACGAGATTCCGCTGCCAACCCCGACGACTGGACCTGGTGACGTATAACGCACGCACTTTGAGGACCGACGAGAAGATCATCGAGCTGGAAGAAGCAATGAACAAGTTGCGCTGGAATATTATAGGATTGTCTGAAGTCCGAAGAGAGGGGGAGGACTCGATAATCCTCAATTCCGGCAACTTGTTTTACTACCGGGAGGGCGATCAACAGTCCCAGGGTGGTGTCGGGTTCATCGTCCACAAGTCCCTCGTCAACAACATTGTACAAGTCGAGAGTGTGTCGAGTAGGGTAGCGTACCTCATACTCAGAATCACCAAACGGTATTCGCTGAAGGTTATACAGGTCTACGCACCGACATCGACACATTCTGACGAGGAGGTAGAGGCGCTGTATGAGGATATATCAAAAGCCATACACGCCTCTGCCACTCATTACAGTGTTGTGATGGGGGATTTCAATGCAAGGCTGGGCGAACGAAGCGGTGCAGAGACGAGAGTGGGGCATTTTGGGTATGGGCGAAGGAACCAAAGGGGCCAAATGTTGGCCGACTTCATGGAGAAGGAGGGCCTCTTTATGATGAACTCCTTCTTCAGGAAGCGGCCACACAGAAAATGGACATGGTTGAGTCCCGATGGTTCCACGAGAAATGAGATCGACTTCATTATGTCGACCAAGCGGCATATATTCAATGATGTCTCTGTGATCAATAGGGTGAAAACCGGTAGCGATCACCGGATGGTAAGAGGCACGTTGAATATTAATGTAAAGCTGGAAAGGGCCAGACTGGTGAAGTCCACTCTCCGACCTTCTCGTGCTCATATCCAAAATCCCGAAAACTTCCAACTCGAACTGCAGAACCGATTCGAGTGCCTAGCAGACTGCGTTTCTGTGGACGATCTAAACAACAGGTTCGTGGAAACTGTCCATACTGTGGGGTCTAAATTCTTTAAGACCCATCGCAGGAAAAGAACCGAAAAGTTCTCTGACCATACTCTCAAGCTAATGAAGGAGAGACAAGAGATGAGGCTGCAGTCATCGGCAGACGCGGCTGCCTACCGGCGGATTAATAGGCAGATCTCTAAGGCACAAACTCGCGACCTCCGTGTCTTTAATACCAAGTGTATTAAAGATACCATTGAGCGGAACAAAGGCTCAAAAGTGTTCGCGAGAGATCTGTCTATCGGACAGAGCCAGCTGACGCGGCTGAAAACTGATGACGGCCGTCTCGTCTCTTCTCGACCTGAGGTCTTGGGAGAGGTTGAGAAGTTCTATGGACAGTTATATACCACGACACAAAAACCTGTTGAAGATTTGGCGAAAGATCCCAGAGCCAAACTGACCCGACACTATACCGAAGATATCCCGGACGTCAGCCTATACGAGATTAGAATGGCTCTCAAACAGCTCAAGGACAACAAGGCGCCAGGTGATGACGGAATCACTGCGGAACTCCTGAAAGCGGGTGGAAAACCGGTACTTAAGATCTTTCAGCGATTGTTCAATTCCGTCATCCACGAGGGTACAACGCCGGAAGCATGGCACAGGAGCGTGGTGGTTCTGTTCTTCAAAAAGGGTGATAATACCTTGTTGAAGAATTATAGACCCATCTCGTTGTTGAGTCATGTTTATAAGTTGTTCTCGAGAGTCATTACGAATCGTCTCGCTCGTAGGTTCGACGACTTCCAGCCTCCCGAACAAGCCGGATTCCGAAAAGGCTTTGGTACCATAGATCACATTCATACGCTGCGGCAGGTTATACAAAAGACGGAAGAGTATAACCGGCCACTTTGCTTAGCGTTTGTGGACTATGAGAAAGCCTTCGATTCGGTGGAAACTTGGGCTGTGTTGAGGTCGCTGCAGAGATTTATTTATTTTTTTATTTTATTTATTTATTTTAAGACATACCCCGGGAGACATTACAGTTGCCCAATTCATCTCCGGGGGCTACTATACTCAGTACAGATAATACAAATAATATAAAAAAAAAAAACATTAATTAACATTATTAAAGGAAAATAAAAGAAAAACTAAACATAATAAACAATAACATAAGACTTAAAGATAAAAATAAAGACACAAAATTAGAAATACTAGGAATATTACCTATTTTCTAATAGTAATTTTATCTTTTTCGTGAGCTGATCGGGTGGGGTGTGGAAAACATCCAGTCCCGGATTCTCGCGAACCAAATCATTGAGCAAGCGTAGCGCACGAGACACCGGCGCCTGCTGGACTAGCTTAGTTCTATGGTGTTGCAGTGCAAATAACGTGCGTCTACGCGCAACCGCATAATCATTCGGCGCGTGCAAGCGAATACACTGCAATATATCCGAGTTGCTTTTTTCCCCTTGGATTAGACTGACTATGTAAGAGAGTAAGGCTACGTTGCGCCGCAATTTCAAGGTATCATAACCAGTCATACCAAGGAGAAACATGCTCGGGTATATTGTAGGATATCCTACCCAATATCCGTATTGCTTTCTATAAAGCCAGCGAATGAACTTTTTTTGGATTTTCTCCACCATGTCTATATATTTACTCTCGTGTGGGTTCCATATGATTGCATTGGCTTCAAGTCTGCTTCGTACAAAGGCATTATACAAGAGTTTTATTGCAGCAATAGAGTTTAAATACTGCGCTTGTCTAAGCACAAAGCCAAGGGTTTTATAGGCTTTAGTGCAAATGTCTTTAATGTGATCGCGAAATGTAAGGTCATCAGTCATTATTGTACCTAGATCTCTAATTACAGTCACTCTCGATATACTCGATCCACACAACTTATAGTTTGCAATGAGTGGAGCTGTCTTACGGGTCAGTGTGATGACTGCACATTTTTTTTCGTTAAAAAACAGTTTATTTTGTCTACACCATTGCAACACATTATCAATATCTAGCTGCAGAATCTGAGCGTCAAAGGAATTTTCAATCTGAAAAAAGATTTTCAAATCATCTGCAAAAAGTAGGCAATTAGCATGATTGATTACACTTGGCAAATCATTGATCAGTATCAAAAACTCCAATGGGCCCAAATTACTGCCCTGGCTTACACCGGAATACGTGTAGTAGGGTTCCGAACAATGTCCCTCATACTGCACGTACTGCCTCCGATCTCTTAAGTAACTCGAGAAGAAATTAAGTAATAAAGGTGTAAACCCGACTGAAGCAAACTTACTAAGTAGAATATCGTTGTCCACTACATCAAAAGCTTTTTGGAAGTCGAAGTAAGCCGCATCCACCTGTGAACCTTTGTCAACTACACCAGTTACATAAGTCCAGAAGGTCAACAGATTAGTGCACGTTGAGCGGCCCGTTCGGAACCCATGCTGAGCTTCTGAGAGTTGGTACTCAAATTGCTTTCTTATTCGATATTCTACAATTGATTCAAATAGTTTTCCGAAAACTGACAATACCGCAATAGGCCTGAAATCACTTATCTCTGCACTCGATGCCTTTTTTGGTATGGGTACCACACGTGAGGTCTTCCAGACTTCCGGGTAAAACGAATTCCTAAAACATAAATTGAAAATATGTTGCAACGGTGAAACAAAAACGCTGTTGCAATCTCTAACTACATATGGCGGGATACCATCGGGGCCAGCGGCGCGTTTCGCTTTCAGTTTCTTAAGCGCTCTTCTAACATCGCCCTGAACAATTGAGTCTATGTGTATACGTGCACTATCCCCGTTATAAGACAAAAGAGCATCGTTGACGCTTAGCCGGGGCGGCACCTGCGCGTACACTGAACTGAAATAATTTGCAAATAATTGCGCACACTGCTCCATAGGTACCAATTCTCCATCTTTCAATACCTTCTTTTTTGTAATAGCTCGCTTCGAGTTCATATAGTCCCAGAATAATTTTGGTTCGCGCTTAATATTTGACTCAAATTTAGTTTTGTACAGCTCGAAATCAATTTTGAGGTTTGACTTGACTAATAAACGATATTCGGAAAATAATTGTAAAAAATGTTGATTTTTTGTTGCTTTGAACAACCTGTGATATTTTGCCTTTAACTTAATGTTGCGTTTAGTATCATTTGAATACCAAGCCGGATATATGTACCTGGATTCTACAATTTTCCTCTTTCTAAGTGGAACACAGTCTTCAAGACATGAATTAATATTAGTATAAAAAAAATCAATAGCTAGCTGTGGATCTGAGATCTCATATAAAAACGACCAATCTATCATCGCCAAGCGTTCATAAAGTAGAGGGAAATTAGCTTTGTTGAAATCCCATTCCGGTGTAATATTAGATTGCGACAAATTTTCTATTTTTAGGTTATTTTGCCTGCATGTAGAGACAGAGACAAAGCATAGCTCTAGCGGAGGGTGATAGGCATCCGGCGGTACAAGTGACTCCTCGGCCCTCTGCACCGTCACCTCGCTCAATGATTGACTAACGAGTACCAAGTCTAAGAGTTGCCCATCGTCATTTAAAATATTATTAATTTGCTTAAGCTCACAAAAAGATAATATAAACTCGAATTGCGACTTAATATTCAAACTGGCAGAATTAAAATTAAAATCCCCGCATATTAATATTTTTTGCTGACTATAACAACTATAAATTTTTTCAATACATTCATATATCATAGAATAATTTTCATCATTTGAACCGGGAGGTATATAGATACAAACTAAAATGCACAATAAATTATTACCGCAATATAGACCGCCACAGACTATCTCACTGTTCAGAGCCTCATTCAATGGTACACTTATTGTTTGTAGCGTATATTTTGAGTGCGCTATGATAGCTACTCCTCCCCCACGGCGATTATTGCGTCTGTCACACCTAAGCATACAAAACCCTTTTGGAATGACTTCAGAGTCAGTTATGCTCTCAGTTAACCAGGTTTCGCTGATAAAATGAATATCTGCAGGAGAGGCAGAAATAGACGAGCAGAATGCATGGAGTTTTGTACGCAGGCCCCGCACATTTTGGTAAGAAATCATTATATGACGAGATTTACAGAGTCGGCCGGCTGATGTCATCGTTTTCCTTTCTCGCACGTCTGCGAAACCACTCGTTGAACTCTACATTCGGCGGCCAATTTTTAGCCAACATAAAAAAATCGAATAAGCTCTCCGGCACAGTTATTACAAATGACGCATAGTTTATATGCTTCAGTTGTAGCTTATCTACCGAGTACGGTGCACCAGTCGAACATTTTTTTGCCATATAAGACTGCACCTGCTCTGTAGTAACATCGCTCCTCAATGACCACAGGTGAATCTGCCTGGTTTTTTCCACCGTAACTAAATCTGCATCAATTTCTCCCGTGCCTCTGATAGGTGGTTTACGCTGCCTGCCTCGAACGACGCGCCACTGGTGCGAGTCGAGCGTACTTATTCCAGATAAACCCACAGCCGACGTATCGCTGGGCACTTGAAGCGTCTCAACTACTTGAGATGCCGGATTGACTACCGGTATATCCAAGTGTTGAAGTGCTTGTATGAAAACGCCACAATGTCAGTACGTATACAGGACCAGACTACGAGGCCAATCCACTTGCAGCGTGGAGTGCGACAGGGAGACGTTATCTCCCCGAAGCTCTTTACCGCTGCGTTGGAGGACGTCTTTAAGCTTCTGGATTGGAACGGGCTTGGCATCAACATAAACGGCGAGTACATCACTCACCTGCGATTTGCCGATGACATAGTAGTCATGGCAGAGACTCTGAGAGACCTCAAT
Organism: Oeneis ivallda; assembly: GCA_029955525.1. Classification (NCBI taxonomy): domain Eukaryota; kingdom Metazoa; phylum Arthropoda; class Insecta; order Lepidoptera; family Nymphalidae; genus Oeneis; species Oeneis ivallda. Next base: position 24,803,345 of record JARPMR010000010.1, read on the forward strand.
ACAATGCTCAACGATCTCAGCAGGGTTTCTCAACAGGTGGGCCTGAAAATGAACATGAGCAAGACGAAAATCATGTCCAATGCTCATGCACCGCTCCACCCAGTAATTGTTGAGAACTCTGCACTCGAAATTGTCGACGAGTATATTTACCTGGGACACACAGTCCAGCTAGGTAGGTCCAATTTCGAGAAAGAGATCAACCGCCGAATCCAACTCGGCTGGGCAGCGTTCGGGAAGCTCCGAGATGTCTTCTCGTCCAAAATTCCTCAGTGCCTGAAGAATAAAGTCTTCGAACAGTGCGTGTTGCCAGTGATGACTTACGGATCCGAGACATGGTCGCTAACTAAGGGCCTCATAAGTAGGCTCAGGACCGCTCAGCGGGCGATGGAGAGAGCTATGCTCGGAGTGTCCCTGCGGGATCGAATCAGAAATGAGGAGATCCGGAGGAGAACCAGAGTCACCGACATAGCTAAGCGAGTCGCGATACTGAAGTGGAAATGGGCGGGGCACATAGTTCGAAGAGCTGATGGTCGTTGGGGTCCCAAGGTGCTGGAGTGGCGACCCCGCACCGGGAAGCGCAGTGTTGGCAGACCCCCCACCAGGTGGACCGACGACATCAAACGAGTCGCAGGGAGCCGCTGGATTCAGGCGGCGCAAGACCGAGGCCTGTGGAAGTCCATGCAAGAGACCTTTGTCCAGCAGTGGGCGTCTATCGGTTGATAAAGAAGAAGAAGAAGAAGTTGATAAAAAATGCTATGCAATAGCTATACCGCGGCAGTCCCCGAGTGCCACACGTATTTTTTTTGTCAAAAGGCTCAACTACACTGATGCGTCACTACCGTTGATGTCAAAGACGTTTTGTACGGCCAGACTAGTGTTTTGTTGCAAAAATTAAAGAAAAGTTAAGGGGGTCAATGAAAGCCTAAATTCAAAATGGCGAACACATTCCACCATAGGATAATGCAACCTTTTGGCATCATTTTTTTTGTTTTCGCCAATATCAAAACTCAGGTTATAAATACCTAGTGTATTATTTAAGAAGTCGATAAAAGAAGGTATAAACTGTAACCAATCAGAGATATGACGATTGCTCTTTTGCTTTTATTAGGCGCAGCGTCACACCGCAGGTTGAGGGGGAAGGGGAAAGAGAAGGGAAACAAAGAAATTAACATAATTATGAGCTTCCGCTCATAACTTTCCCTCAAATATGGTTGAGCGAAGCAATGGCTGGGTCATGCGTCATGATCGTGAACGGGTGCCACCGGCGGGAATGGGGCTACTTTCTGTCTGCCCATCTTAACATGTGTTGAATTATAATTAGGTATGCTTCTGTGGAACTTCCCCTCATTGTGGAAACACTGCATACATAGCATAATATCTGTTATATTGTACACTTGTTTTGAAAAGAGCAACTGCCGAGTTTCTTGCTGGTTCTTCTCGGCAGGAACGGCATTCCGAACCAGCAGTGGTAGACTCATCGACGATTCAAAAGCACTTGTAAAAAAGTTTATTTGAATAAAAAACATTTCTATTCTATTCTATTCTAAAAACGCATTCAAATATGTGTACTTGTATTTTCTATTATTTTTTGTATTATTTCAATATTTTTCAATACAGTGTTGACATTTCATACAATGACGACCTTAAAGTACAGTAGAGCAACCCCTATATCTCTCGTTGGTTACGACTTATTTTTTCTTATAGGGGCTTCTTAAATAGTTAATAAGTTTCATTTCTGGCGAAATAAAAAATAATGATGGGTCCATACCGCATAGTATAGGTTAGGTTATAGGTTGCATTGTCCTTTACTCTTGAGTTAATATTAGAGACTTTATGAGCTACTACGTTCTTTGATTTTCACCGTTCCATAAGAACTTAAGACAGACACCCACAATTAGACCTGCTTGACCCGGCACCCAACAGAAGGTTACCTTCTTGTACATAATGAGACCCCTTACGTTCTTAGGAATGGTTGAAGAAAACAGGCCAGTATTAATTACTTTAGTATCACAGTAGGTATTGGCTGCACGAGACAAAATCGTCCCGCCGCCGTGGCATCGTATCGTGTATTCTAAGCACGTGTTTGTATCCCCAAATGAAGCCGCAAGTTGTTCCATCGGACTTAATTAAAAGAAAACAAGCGCATACGTGCCGATGTGAGCCAGGCCGGGCTCGTTGCAGATTGCAAACAGCTCAACCGAATTTTGGAGCAAACTCTAAATCTAGCGAAAAGTTAGATCAAATTATAGGCGCTTCTCTAGTAAGTTCTTTTTAGGGTTTCCTTGCCAAAACGTAGGTAGTAGTAATTTTGTCCAACCTTACTAAAATTATTCGTATGTGGGTTTGTTGTGTTGTCCTTCAATCACGCAGCAGCTGAGCAACGGATCGACGCGATTTTTTCATGGGTATGTTTGAACTATGTACCCATGAAAAAATCAGTGTGATTTTAGTCTCGGAAAAACTAAAAATGAGGGTTCAAGTAGGATTTTTAAAAACCTAATTCGTGTGAATTCGCAGATAATAACTGTCAGTCTGTCATAATTGCTTATTTTTAACCGACTTCAAAAAAGGAATAGGTTCTGTATGTTCACCGATTAGTTGAAGACGCCTGAACCGATTTGAAAAATTCTTTTTTTGTTTGAAAGAACATACTTACCAGGTGGTCTCATTTAAATTTTATTGAAATCGGTCGAATAGTTTTAAAAAATCAACAGTAAATACTTTGTAGTGGCGCGGGTGTTTGAAGTCAAGTTTTTTAAATAGAATTTTTATATTAAATTATATCCAAAAAGCTTAAATACCTAGTATAACAATTTTTAGTCTAGGCAATGAAGCTAGTGGACCCCAACATCAATTCCTCAGGCGACGAAACTTTACAGAATGATAAAGTATCAGTAGTTAAACGTATTTTATAAATATCCAAAAAAAAATTAGAACGGAAGTTAGGTATTTTTACCTCAACTCTTTTATGCTTAATATCTCAGTTCGGCAAAATGCTCGGTCAAAACTTTCTTCACCTGAAACATTCATGTAAAGTCTAGAAACAAAATATAAAATATCCAAAATATACTCCTAGTAAGTATATAAACCACCAAATTTTGAAAAATACGTTTTTTCAATGTAACTTGCAGCGAAAAATTGCTCTGTGAATTTTTTTCACTGGAATGTCCTTTTATAGCCGTTTTGTACCTACAACTTGAAAATCCAAACAATATACCAAGAGACTATATTTTTTTCAAAAACTACCCTTATACTCACAGTGCAAAATTTCTCCATCCATTTTTTTTATTGATATGATTACAATTATTTTTTTTGTATCAAGTATCAAAATATCCAAAAAAAATAATCAAGCGCATTAAAAACTATAAAATTTTAGAAAGAAATATTTTATATATTTTAATCCATCAAGGGAAGCAGGAGCGTGGTGAGTTGACGTAATGGTCCGGGAGCCAGTGACAGATTTTCATGACCAAGTCCCTCCCAATTAAAACTTCGTGAAATGCATTAGGGATTTATATTATGAATATTCGCGACCGTCAGCTGCGACTCCGTGGGTGGGGCGGGCAGTGGCAGCCTCCAACGCATGGAGAAAAAAAAAGTTTTTTAGTCATTTCCTCCCATTTGAAACTTTGTCAGATATATAGAAAAGAAATAAAGTCAGCTGACCATAACATGGTCCACCATGTTATGGTCAGCTGTGTCGGTCAAATGGTTCTGAACCATATTGTCATGGTATTAAAGCGAAAAATCGCACGCAGATCTAAAACTAGTTTAAATGCTGAGACAAAAACTGCTTTAAGAGTGTATAATAATTTGCAATTTTGTATTTTAAGTAATTTGTAATTAGGTAAAAAATAGTACGTCGTCAAAAGTACGTCGCGCGTCTATCACTCTATTTCTCACTCACGAGAACACAATAATTTGCCATCCCGCTCGAAAAGGGGCACGAAATCCATATCATAGCGACATTACTGCACAATTTTAAGGGCGCTAATGCAAATCCGTTAAACTATTGGAGTTTTCGGATCATTTTGTAACTAATTCGAACAAAATACAATGGAACTAAAAACTACTACACAGAGATTGGTCCTTTATCTCCAATTTTTGGTTTTGGTTTGGTGAAAAATCTTTCTTTTTAGTACTATAAAAATGATTTTTCGTCACCTCTTCACACCGAAAATTGATGATTTAGGAGCGAGTTTAGTTAGGTTTAGGTACATTTTTTCTGCATAACATACCAATTTTGAAAAGAGCTGACTTTCTGGCCGGCTCTTCTCAGCAGAATCTACTTTCCGAACCAGTGGTAGAATCATGACGTGTCATAAGAGCCACAGGTTGGCCTACGTGAAATAAAGAATTTGAAAGAAATGGATATTATTATTTTATAAGTTGTTATAGCTATTTTTAACTGACTCCAAAAAAAGGAGCAGGTAATCAATTCGACGTTTTTTTTGTGCCGATGTTACTCCATAACAAGGAGTGAGCAGGAGCGTGATGACGTCACGAGACCCGACTTTGTCTGCCCACGGCGACGTGAGCCTGTAGATGTCCAACGAGCGCAATCTCTGCGCGCGCAGTTCGTCCGAACCAACCGAGTATGACCGAGTATACTTACTCGTGGTTACTCGTATTTCGTTCGACTAAGAAATTAGAAACGGCCATTAGTGACCAAGGCGACCATTGTTATTAAACTAGCGGCACGTTATGATGGCCGGTTTGACGTTTGTCCGCTCATGAAGTTCCGTATTAATTGATAACGACTTTGAAGGAAATAATTGTATTACTTTATTGACGATAGTGATGTGCAGAGATTCATAAATTTTATCGAATGTAGTTTTAGGTTTAGGACTCAAAATTTATTTATTAAATTGATTTCTAAAATGTATACAAGTGTAGAAAAATCAGTTTGCACCATTTAAGGGGTGAATGTACTTGTGAATATGAACAATTTTCACTATGTGGACAAACCTCTGAAATCGCAAAAAAATATCAGCTGTTTCATACAAAAGGTAAAATTTTTATTTTTATATGATATATACCACAACTCGGCATTTGGTTTTCTAAATTGAAAATTTTTAAAAATGGAATCTAATACGATCGTCACATAGGATCGCTGGCTAGCACAACTACTACCTCCGGCAAACTCGCGTCAATGCTCAATGCAAAACAAAGCAGTTTCGAATTGACGTTGCTTCGAAAAGTATAAACTGTCAGTGCAATGCGATTGTGATATAGTTTTGACCTGGCTTTGGATTTCAAATATTGATACTGCATTACTGTTGACCCTTGCTCGTTAATTTGGACTCTGTTCAAGCCCTTTGTTGTGGATTTCGTCGATATGACCGAACGTACGCAGAGAACTGTTCTAAATAGTCAGACACGTGAGTTCGTAATACGCCTTCGTAACTATTTCGATCGTGAAGCTCAAAATGGAGGGCCAATTTTACCTATAACGTCAGTGGTTGAACGCGTAGCTGATGCGCTTAATATTGGACAACGAACTGTTAGACGGATAACTAAAAAAAAATATGGCGAGACTGGCACAGAAGAAAATAAACTTCACACACCAAAAAAGAGAAAACGAGCAAAACCAGTCGTAGGCATCGATAGCTTTGATGCCGATGCTATCCGAAGACATGTTTACGGCTACTATTTACAGAAGGAGTATCCAACAAGAAAAAAGTTGGTGCATTCACTGAAGGAAGCTGGATTATTCTTCGGTGGGGAAAGTTCTTTAACGAAGATTTTGAAGACCATTGGATTTCGATACAAAAAATGTAACAAACGCAAAATATTGATGGAAAGATTTGATATAGCGATGGCAAGGTATACTTTTTTACGGCAAGTGAAAGAAATCAAAAATTGGCAAAATGTTGTGTTCTTGGAAGAATGGCTTGGAGAAGCCATGTTGGCTTAATGCTAACCATACTGTAGGCCGTTCTTGGAACGATGACACAGCAGCATCTACTTCCAAAGTTCCTGTAGGAAAAGGATCGCGACTTATAATTTGTCACGCCGGAACCATCAACGGGTTTGTCGAAGGTTCTCTCATGGCTTTTGCGTCAAAAACCACTGGAGACTATCATGAAGACATGAATGGAGAAAAGTTTACTGAATGGTTTACCTCAATGTTGTGTAGCCTCCCTGAACCATCTATTATAATTATGGACAACGCCCCATACCACTCGATGCAAATTGACAAGCCACCTGCCCAATCCCAAAAGAAAGCTGATATCGTCGCATGGCTTCGTAAAAATGGCGTAGATGCAAACATGAATATGTTAAAAGCGGAATTAGTACGTCTTTTAAAAGAAAACAAACCAACCAAGATCCGATACGTCATTGACGAAATAGCATTAGAACATGGGCACAGAGTTATACGGTTACCGCCTTACCATTGTGAGTATAATGCGATTGAGTTGGTGTGGGCTCAAATTAAGGGATATGCTGCAAGACACAATACAGAACCCCCATTTACCACAAAAAAAAATGCTAAAATTATTAGAAGAAGCTTGTGAACATGTGACTAAAGGAGACTGGGAAAAGGTTGTGAATAGAACTGTTAAATTAATAAGGGAAGATTATGAAAGAGATGTGAAAATAGATAATATTATAGAAAACGAACATATAATTATTAATGTAGGTGATGATAGCAGTGACGACAGTGAAAATAGTAGTATGGACGAATCTGATTAATTATGGCCTTTTGTGGCACCTTTTTTGGTATCTTTTGTATTCATATGTTTCTTGTGTGCATATAAAGTATGTATATTCATTTTCATTCAAATATTCAGTTCGTTCAAATAAATTAAATAAACATATACATTTTTGTTTTATTAAACCTATTTAATCAGGTACAAAAACAAAACTTAATTGTTTTTTGTTCGAGAATAAATTGACATTCCACATCACTATTGTAATGTGTCAAACCGGCCATCATAGCGTGCCGCTAGTTTAGGTTTGTTGTTGTACGCGTAATCGTTATGGAAAAATTTTGTATTTTGTGCAATAAGAGCTTTGCCGGCTTAGAGAAAGTTACAGTGAAAAAAAAAGGAGTTGAAACGATTAAAAAATGCAGCATAAAAAGGGGCGACGGATTAGAGCATAAGCTTCACGGATTAGAAGAATTAGACTTACACGTCTCTTGCAGAAAAGCATACATAAACGATAATATGATCAAATCATTTTTAAAAAAGAAAAGACTTAATTCACAAGAACCATCTTCAGAGTTTGATTACAATTCCAAATGTATTTTCTGTAATGAGAATGCCGATGTGAACAAATCAAATAAAGAAGTAGTACATAAATATAATTGAAATTTTTTACGACAATTATTTAAACATTTTTTGGAGTTTACTCCTTAAGAATCGATTTTAGCAGCCCGGTATGAGAAAAATCCGGACAGTAAAATCAATTTATCAATGACCTTGTTACGTTTTTCACAACGTTGAAATTTCTACCCTAACGTTGAGTAAATAAGGTTGGTTTTCGCTTGAGTTGTCGAATGCCCGTGTCACGTTTTTCACAACGATGCAAATTTCTACCCTAACGTTGAGTAAATAAGGTTGGTTTTCGTTCACAACACCGTACGGAGTACAACACCGTGGCTATTCAAATAGTTTACACATAAGCCGAAAGATGGCGCTAATCTACATGTGAACGAAAGCCAACCTTGTTTACTCAACGTTAGGGGTGGAGGTTTGCATCGTTGTGAAAGGCGTAGCGCGGGCATTCGACAACTCAAGCGAAGACCAACCTTATTTACTCAACGTTAGGGTAGAAATTTCAACGTTGAGTATGAAGTAAACTCCAGTTGTGCGTCGTGAGCTGACTCACACAATTTTTTTTTTCACTTACAATTAAGACGGAAGTTCGAGAAAATTTTGTTAGTTAACAATTGTTTAACTTGTTGAAAAATTAACTTTAAGTAAAATTTCCAACGAGAATAAATTATTTATAGTGTTCAAAACACACCATAATTTTTTCAAATTTTTAAAAAAATATTCAATACCTTAAATAAATTAATTAATGTGCCGTACTCGCTTTTGACGCCGCGCGCGCAACCTAAAAATGTCGCGCGCAGACCTATTTTCAGCGTTAAATTAAAATTATAAATAATGGAGATAGAGTTCCGGGAGTTCGGAGTTTTTTATTGAAAATTTCCTCTTCTTTTAGAATCTTTTTTTGAAATTTCTTAAATATTAATAGTTTATGAAATATTGGCAAAAAACGAAATGCCATTTTTTTTTATCTTTAATTGTTTATAACTTTTGCAATTTTTTATGTGCTAATACACGCTTTCGGAACATTTTTCTAGGCGTCATTCCGGATCCAATGAGCTATCGCACATAATTTTAAGACCAGTATCTCTATTTTGTACCATTTTGAACTTGTCAACTAGACTATTAGAGCCACTTTATGAGCAAGTGTGTTGAAAAAAAAGTTTTTAGTTTCTACACATTATGTTGACATTGGGCGTGTTTTTATGCTCGCCCGACTTCAGAATGAGGCATTAGAATTGAAAAGTTGGATCCAGAAAGTATTGGGGAACCATCTCGAGAATTTCTTCTAGCAAGTGAAATAAAAATTATCCAAATCGGTTCAGAAATCTCGAAGAAACCGCTGTACATACAACACACGGTGTTTGAGGATCCCTAAAAAGTGTCATGCTCTTTTTATTTATTGTATTGTATTCATTCATAATACAGGAATCTTGAATAAAAACGTATGTCACTTTTTTAGGGTTCTCCTTAAATACCGTGCATAAGTTAAAAAAATAAGTGCTGAATTGAGAGCCACTTCCTTTTTGGAAGTCGGTTAAAAAGGTTTTGGTAACAAAGTAATCAATGAAGCTTTTGCCAAAAAACAATTGTTTTTAAACATTATGGAGCTTCATAATTTTTTATACTTTTTCAAAATAAAGATGTTATTTTTTGGTTGTTTGAAGCAGATACATATTATTTTATTTTCAGTGAAGGAAATGAATATTAGTTAATATAAGCTGTTATGGCAATTTTATGTTGTTTTTGTTTAAATTTTCCCAAAATAAACTAATTCGGAGAAACAAATTATGTTTAAGGGCCCTTAATTAAACTATTGAAAAGCTCATTCATTATCTGGAAGCTAAGTCGCTACAATTAGTGGTTGTATAAATAAATTAATGTTGAGGTACACATTTATGCTTATTATTTAGCATCGTAGAAGGCATGTAGTAATATATTATTATTTGTGAAGTCGCTTCGCTCGCGCACGCTAAACTATACCCAATGATTCAAGCATTAAGGTACATTATCGCGAAAACGCAGTTTAGATTTCAAAAAATTCTGTTTCAATATCGATGTTCTTCGTGATATTTTTTTTGGATATTTAGGATAAGTGTGTAAATGTGACTACCTACTATGTTAAAAAAAAGAAATTGGATAGAGAAATTTTTCATTCCGAGTTATAAACAATTTTCAGTTGAAGTAAGATAAATAGATTTTGGTATGGATTTTTTTTTGGATTTTCTTACACGTTATGCTAAATTACATTTTAAGGACATTTGAAAATAAAAAATTGACTGAGCAATTTTCTGGTCGAAATTACGGACAAAAAAAGGAAACCTCTTTAAAAAATGACAGTTCCGTTTGAAAAAAGTTTTGGATTTTTATCAAGTACCTCTTATTAAGGCTAATAATTAGTTTGGTAAAAAAAAAATTGGACGGAGAAATTATTCTGTTCAAAATATTAAGCTATTTGTACTTTTAGGTATAAATACCCAACTTCCGCATGGATTTTTTTTTGGATATTTTTGTGTAAATTTTGGGTCATCCCATACTACAACCTCGCCAAATTTCATCGACTGAGGATTTGATGTGGGGGTCTCCATACAACAGACCGCCCCATTGCCTAGGCTATTTATCCCTATTATTATTTAATATCGAAAGTTCATATTTCGAAAGTTCTTTATTAATTATTTACACATTCTGAAATGAGTTTTTATTTATTTGTCATTAAAAATTTCTAAAAAAATACTTTTCACTCCAAATTCACAAGTCCAAGAATTAGAAGCTAAAATACCTAATATTATATCGATACGTGTTTTTGTAAAGCATGGAACCCTTGGTGGGTAAGTGTCTCACACATGACCTATTTTATTTCGTTTGTATTAGTACTTTGGAGATAGATTTAAAATACCTATGAAAGCTTTAACTTAATATCGGTCGGTCTCTACAAAGATAGAGTAAACTTTAATAGAGAAGGAGGACTTTTATTTATTCGATAAATTGGAAAACAGTTAAGTTTGCACAAACATGACCTCTATAGCTAGCTCAAATAAATAAGCACTTATATGTTCGAGTTTATTTGTTTACCAACTACTGGATTTGCCTGATTCAAAGCAGTCTGCTGAGCAACTAAAAGCTACCTTTCAATGTTCTTTCATAAATATACGTACCTACCTATCCCATAGCTCAAGCATAGCTCACAAACATATTTTGCAACTATCGATGTACAACTGAAATATTAAGTTTTTAGAACAGTTTTTATCAAGTTATTAAGTTTTTAAAAACGCTTGGAATTAATATTATGAATGAGCCAATGTTGTAGCAGTGATAGCCTAGTGGTTAGGACTGGGTCTCCCATTCGGGGTGTCGCAGGTTCGATCCCGGACGCACCTCTGACTTTCGAATTTATGTGCGTTTAAGCAATTGAAAGTGAAGGAAAATATCGTGAGGAAACCTGCACACAAATGTTCTCGAAAGCGTGTGAAGTCCACCAATTCGCATTGGGGCAGCGTGGTGGACTATGGCCTATAACCCTTCTCTGAGAGGAGACCTGCGCTCAGTAGTGAGCCGTTGATGGGTTGCTGATGATGATGAACCAATGTTACATTGTGTTTGTTTGGTTTTTTTAATAAATAGTAATTCTTCTTTGACATGATACATGGGTTAGCGACATGGGATTCACTTTCTTCGATATTACTTTCAAGAAAGTTTCCTTCGTTACCTATGTCTTTGGTTCTTATAACAACGGGGGCAGTGTATAAATTCCTTACAAATGTTGACGTACTCGTATGTTGTAACCATTATAATGCGCTGAGCTGAGTTCTATTTCCATACACTATCCATACAGCGAGTGAAGTCGTAAATAATCCATTTGGTGGAGAATCGAATGCGTGCATTCGTTGTTGGTTATAAATAGTAGCATTTCGGATTATCGTATGGTTTACATCGAATCTGATGCGCATTGGCCGTCGCGCGTCGGGTGGGGTTAGGTTACGATTGCTGTGATTGTAAACTAGCTGTGCTTTTGTTTTGTTTGCTAGCGGGATTTTGTCAGTGTGGATTTAGGTTTTTGAAAATCTAGTGAGAATTTTTTTATCACAACATAGGCTTCTCCTTTATGATATTAAATAATCAATGATGGAAAGCACTGATGAGGTTAACGTTGCTGCAGCGTGACCTGTACTTTTTACAAGTTTGATTTTACTTTTTATTTGATGCTAGCTGCCCCAGCGAACTTCGTACCGCCACTTCGTACTTAAAAATGAAAAATTAGTTAAATAAACGTTTTCCAGTGGACCAAATCTAATGTGAATCTAAGCCATCCTCGAATCCCCTTGAACTCACACAAAAAAATTCATCAAAATCGGTCCAGCCGTCTAGGAGGAGTTCAGTGACATACACATGCACACAAGAAATATATATATTAAGATTTTCGCGGGTGAGCTTCGCACATCGGTTTCATCGTTTCTTTTAAGCCCGCCCGATTTAAATGAACGTGTTTCTCACATATCAACAGAGTGCGAGCGTCGTGCATCGTTTTCATTGTTTCTATTTAGGCCCGACTTCAACAATCGTGTATAAACTAAAAAAAAATGTATACTTTGTAGTGGCGTTTGAAGTCGGTTTTTTTAAAAGGATTTTTATTTTAAAACATAAATTGGATTGAATTGAAAGAGTCCGTTCTTGAAGCATCTAAAAAATGTTTATGCCAAGCTAAAAGCTTGCGTTAGGAGTGTATATTATACGACTATAGTACAATGGATGGGGATTCGAACCGTCGACGTTTCATATATTTGTCCGCACTTTTAACCGTTGGGCTTTTGAGGCATTATTTGGATTGAACCCAAAGCGTTCTTCTGTATTTTTGAAGTCTCTAAAAAATTAATAATTAAAGTGTGAATTTTACGTAATAATTATAAATGAAAGCAATTATAATCATCAATGAATAATGTCAGTCCATTCATGGAGGAGCCCATTTAATTATCGGCTGTATTATGGAGTGGTAATCTGATTTGTATTAAAGATAATTCAGTATTCGGTGATAATTGGCCGAGCATATCGATATTTGTTTTTAATTAAAGCCGCGTTTTACGTGTTTAATTTTACTTCCCCGTGTAACCTCTCATTAAAATGTATCCATTTGATGTTCTTTAAAATATTTTGTTTTTAAATAGCACTGCGAGTAGTTTTTAACGGACTTAATAAAAGTATATAAACTGTAACCCGACTACAGATAGGAGGATGTAACATACGTTGTATTCATTGTGTTTGTATAACATGTAACATATAAGTTACTCGGGCGATCATAACGAATTGATTGGCACCTCATTCATCAAAACCGGCTCAGGCTCACTAGTTTATTCGCTACGGTGTAACATTCGTAGCTAGTCACATACATACATACATGCATAGACTGCTAAAATCATAACTTCCTTTCCTTGTCTTAATTTTTTCCGTCTAGCCCCCTTCCGCACCGCGCGATAAGGAACTACGTTCCAATAATACTTTGCATAGATAGATTGCCTGGTGTAGATCTTTGGAGATGACGGACGTAACTCCTCACTCGACAAGAGTACATCACTCATTTTCAATGCACGATCCCTTAGTAAGCGGTCAAGTTTAATTATCATTAACCTAACTTGTGTTAGCGTCACTTAAACTGTCTCTACGGATAGCCGTCAACACTGTTTCTGTGGTAACAGTACACATACCTACGCAGTATAAGTAAGTTTTTTTACGAGTAAGTTGAGTCGGTTAACCAAAGATTTTCATGAAAAAGCTTTTGTGGTACTAGGTACCTATGCTAAGCTTGCTAAATCATACTAATTACTAATTTACTAATCATCATCATCATCATACTAATATTATAAATGCGAAAGTGTGTTTGTTGGTTTGTTGGTTTATCCTTCAATCACGCCGCAACAGAGCCATGGATCGACGTTATTTTTTGCACGGGTGTAGTTGAGGACCTGGAGAGTGACATAGGCTACTTTTTATTCCGGAAAATCAAATAGTTCCCAAGGGATTTTAAAAACGAAATCCACGCGAAAGAAGTCGCGGGCATCAGCTGGTTAATGATAAAACCTTTTTATAGTTCCTCTTAGCTTCTAGAGGGAAACGTGGTATACGTTTAATCCTCAATAGCCGAGACTGAAAACTGAAAGGTCACAGGTTCGAATCCCACCCGTTGCACTATTGTCGTACCCACTCCTAACACAAGCTTTCCGCTTATTTGGAGGGGAGAGGAGGATATGAGTCAACTTCAACTTGTTTGATAATATTCTTTCAAAAAAAAATCCCTTACATCCGTTATATCCCTTTTTAATAAGCATAAAGAATAAGTTACAACATAAGAGCAACGGCTGTGATTTTAACCTTTCGGTAATGTGCACGTGCCATTATTTACATCTAATCGACTGTACTCGAGTAAGGCACACGTGAACGCAGTAATTAATCTTTTTATAGATTTATTGCCACTCGATGTCGGTTGTGATGCCTGTACAAGATCTGATCTGATCGATTTGGCAGAGCAAAAAAGCAATAGATAATACTTGCTAGTAATTTAGTTAAGAGATTGTTTTTGAATAAGTTAGAGGGCTTCTATAAATAATATTATTTTCATCGTACCTATTCGAAAAATGAATACTGCCTTCAGAGGATAGCGGGAGCAAAATTTAATTTTAAGCCCATGGGACTTTACATTTCTCTCTTCTGATTGGTCCGCATTCGTGCTTTAGTATGTGTTTATTACTACTGCGTTCATCCTGCGAAACCTGCCATTTGCTCATTCTGTTCGAAATTCAAAAATGTTTGAGAAGCTGTTATCTTCGATAAGTCACGTGATCAATTTTCGATCGGATATACGCCCATACTGTATCCAACATAAATATTAATGTTTAATTATTTCATAATAATTTATTTGTGTTTTATTTAAACTTTCAATATACGTAAAGGTAATGTCTATACATAGATAGGTTGATACTCCTAGCTTTTTCTCAAAGGTAAAATTTATGAAAAATAGTGTGTGTCATTCGGGGCCAAAATATTTTGTTCTCAGGTGGCGTATACTAAATTCCTCGCTACGCTCAGGATTCTACTTTAGGATCTACTATGGCATACTTTACTTCGCTCTGAGTTCAAAATAACGCGGAAACAAAAAAATTATTTGGCCCTATATAACACAAATAACTATTACAGACTTTCGTTATTATCTACTTATTCTTTGTCAACCGACAGACGTGCACAGCTCGACAAAGGTCTTGTAATTATCTACATTATTGGTGTAATCATAGATGGACATCCAGTGATGTATGTGACAAGATTAATATCTTGTTTAAAGCATAGATTTATGATTGATGGCTAATATGTAGATGTGAAGCGACTACCGATCCTAAATCTATGGTCTATAGGTCTTCTAATAATTATGGCATAATGTGTTGGGAGCTGATACGTATATTTCATAGGAATGATTTCTGCGACTTCATTTGAAAGGAAATAGATTTCCCATGTTAAAAGTCCCATGTATACTCATTTATTTCCGGGATAAAAAACATACTTATGTCCGTCTCTAGGATGATATCTTTATGTTCGCCAATAACACGGGAACTCTTGTTTTCCGGGAAAAAATAGCCTATCTATACCTGTGCCAATAATCAAGTCGATCCGTTGCTTTGTTGCTGCGTGATTGAAGGACAAACAAACACACTTTCGCATTTTTATAATATCAGTAAGGAGGCAATAAAAGGTGCTCCCATACAGCAGTTATATAACTTTATAAAACATTGTGTAGCACGATAACATTTTATAACAGTGAGTAACATATTGTTAAGAATGTTATATTATGTTATCAACGCTCCCACACGGACTCAACTCGTTGTATAACATCGTATAACACTCTGTAACAATCAGTTTAGGTCTATCTTTCGAGGAAGCTGATGTTATACAAAAAAAGTTATAATTTGTTTTATCATGTTGTAATTAGTTGGATACCATTTTGTAAGATGAAGTTGTGTATAACATCACTAACAATTTATTACTTTTGCTACAATTTGTTAAAAAAACTTAGACAACAAAATGTTTTAACATCCTCTCACGTTATATAACCGATGTGTGTGGGAGAACCTAAAGTATTATTACTTCAAGTAGGCAAGTAGGTTGTAGATACCTACAAACAAAAAATATTTGTATGAATCTGTACCATACTTACAATGACTATGTAATCTATATATAAAAGAAAGTCGTGTTAGTTACACTATTTATAACTCAAGAACGGCTGAACCGATTTGGCTGAAAATTGGTGGGGAGATAGCTTAGAACCAGGAGACGGACATAGGATACTTTTTATCCCGTTCGACCGCGTTTCCGTCAAGTCACTATAAAACATGGTATAACAAAAACGCATCTGACATGGAATAACAAAACGCAAATGACAGTGGAATAACAAAACGTAAATGACAGCTAAACGTAATTTTGTCTTTGGTTAAGTATGGTAAAAATTTGACAATTATAAAAATGATAGCTAAACGTAATTGATAATATCATCAGTAATGTTTTCTCTTTGAATCATCATTAACAAAGCCGCGAGCAAGACGATCAAATGTGTCCTGCTACAAAGCTACGGATTGACGTGATTTATTGGATAGGTATAGTTGAGAACCTGGAGGGTGACAAAGATTTCCCGCGGGATGTTATGAACTAAATCCACGCAGACGAAGTCGCGGGCATCTGCTAGTAGTAAATAAATAAAAATATTGTTTTTTTCCGAACTTCGTACTGCGTCCGAGATAAAGATAACATTATTGATAGAGCAACCGACGATCTCAAACAAGAGTGTAGTAGATTTATATTTCTTGTTATTCTATTGCTTTGTGGTGTTTCATGTTGAAGTTTTCCGATTCGTCGGCTCTTTCAAGCTCTTCAGCTTTCTATGAACAAGTATAACAATAGTTATTCCTAAACAGTGTAAAATGAAGTTGCACTCTGCGTTTGTCTACGTATTTACTTAACCTACAGAAATCTTTCCATTTTCTACGTGCCTCGGAGAGCACGTTACGGCATCGATGCCAGTTATTGTCGACTAGCTTCTGAACACACTTAATGTTATAAATGCGAGTGTGTTTGTTTCTTGGTTTGTCCTTCAATTACGCCGAAACAGATCTACGGATTGACGTGATTTTTTGCATGGGTATAGTTGAGGACCTGGAGAGTGACAAAAGCTAATTTTTATCCCGGAAAATCAAAGAGATCCCGAAGGATTTTAAAAACTAAATCGCGGACGAAGTCACGGGCATCAGCTAGTAGAAAGTAATCGTTAAATTGTGTAATGCATGTGAAAGAATGTGTCTTGATTCAGTGTGCTTTTTGAGAGGGATGTTGAAGTTTTCCTGAAGGATTTGAAACGTAAATAATATCTGCTGAAAAAACAATTAAGGTTTCCACATAGCAAATATTTTATTAGTTAAAGTGGCAGTGGCTATAATTTTCGTAGGAGCTATGGCGAAAAACTCTAGGGTGGAGATCACAAAAATATATTGAGATAGAACGGTTGTCACCGTTGATTTACAAAAGATTCATGAGTGCATATTTCTGGACCAAATCATGCCGTTTTTGTTACGTAATGTACAATGTTATTACTTTTCATGAAATAAACACTATAGGTGGCCTATAAAAGAATATGCCTCTCTTCCAAGAATTTGTTTCGATAAATTAGAAATTGTTTAATATTCAATTTTCATCGGTTTCTATTTTAATTGAAAACTTGCACCATATCGTAAATTGTTGGCACGGGTAACCCGACCACTTTTCTGTTCTACCTGAATATATTTGTGTGGTGGAGATCCTGTAAGATAAAGTGTAGTGTGGAGCGTGCCTACCTACTCTAGTCATATGTATCGATGATTTAAAGAGGGCGGCAGGAAACGCCTGACCTAAAACTGGGTGTGGTGGTGCTGATTGGCTAACTATATATAGCATGAAATGGTCATGACGATTAATCGAACAGATCACGACTGTCAGCAATAACGAATATGATACGATACGATGGAATGAAACTTTGTCATTGCTTATACATAACTGGTTATAGAGTTGTAGGTTAAAACAGTCCAAATTTTGGTGAAGGAATAAAATCGTGAGGAAATTCCTAAACTTATGAGAGTTCTCCATAATGTTCTCAATGGTACCAATTAAGTTTACCAATTCGCACTTGGCCAGAATTGTGGATTGGGGCCTAAACCCTACTCAGTCAGACAGTTCAGTACTGGACCATCCATGTATTGAAATGATTGATGATTGATTGGTACTTAAACTTGATTTAAATGTGCCAGCTGACTAGCTTTGATTGTTTTCAAATAATAATTTAACAAAAATCGGAGCGAAAAATTAAATATGTAACAAATCACATGCAATGGTGTTGGTAACAGAGACGGGCAATAAAACTATAGTATTATTATTATGTGTCACAAATATTATGGATAGCTATTGTATGTTCATAAATAAAATTATTTCTTCTTTCTGTTTTATAATGTGCACCAGAATAAATAAACTCAGTCTAAATAAATAAAAATAAAAAACTTTGCTTGGTTACTGGTATTAGATAAAGAAAAATCGTGTTATACTTGAAATAGTGCTTGAAAATTTTACGATTTGTAGTAGGTAGGTAGTCAAGAGGCTAGGAATAGATTCGTTCTGAATAGAAAGTGAAATAACGCATGAATATACTAGTAACGACGCCGTCTATTGAATACTGCAAGTGGTTTTAACTCTTAAATCCACTTTCCCGAGAAAATCTTTTTAAAACTTTCAGTGTACCTAATTTGATTTATTATATTTCTGCAAATGTATTTTCTACTACCTCCCTGGCTTAGTAGTGAATTCTGTAAATCCCTACTAATATTATAATTGCAAAAGTACCCTTTAAATGAATACGTTAATCGTTAGACGGTTTGTTGGTTTGTCCTTCAGTCACTCAGCCACTGAGCAATGGATTGACGTGATTTTTTGCACGGATATAGATAAGGACCTGGATAGTGAAAAAGGCTATGAGGATTTTTTACAAAACGCGGAAGAATTCGTGAACTAATATCGATGAAAAATTGCCAAATATAGGCCTTGTTGCATTACGTTTAGATTTGAAATACAAACAAAAGACTCTTAAATCAAAGTAACTAGCTCATTAAAGCTGCAGGTCGATTCTGGAAAAGAACGAAAGAAAATAACGTTGTTTGCTCACAAATGTACACATGGATACATAATACTAATTTCAAACACATTCAAAAATAAAAATTTTGAAAATTGGCTTATGTACCCATAGTATGTCGCATAAGCAAAGAGGTACCGGCTCATCATTATTGCTGCAGGTTTATGGATAACCTGAGCGCTGGTATTCTGCCGGCACCCTTAAAAGCTACTTCAATCATTGCTACAGACTTAATTTTGGTGATTGACTGAATTTTGGTGATTGACTGAATTTTGGTGATTGACTAAATTTTGGTGATTGATTGAATTTTGGTGATTGACTGAATTTTGGTGTTCTTGTTGCAACTATGCATTTCAGCGATAAGGTGTCTGCTAATTATAAGTAATTGCGTGATCGTCACCCAAACAATACTGGTGGTACCAAAAAAATATATTATATAAATCTTTGCAAATACATTCGTTGCATTTTAGGTATATACTTTGTATTCTACTTGTACTCGTAGGTTTATAGGTATCTTCCCCCACATTGCAAACAATGCAATGATTGCACAGTCATTTAGCATCTATAGCTCATTGTTTGAGGCACTAACTCATGGAGGCTGATCAGCGCCTCTAATTGCACGTACTAATTAGAGGAGCCTTCGCGCCTTTGAACGCCCATTCTGGCGGTAAATGATTGAAAGTGAGACTCACTTTTAAAAAACTGTAATAATATGTGGATGAACCAGGTATTGATCTATCTTTCAAAACGATGCTAGAGACTTGACGTGCCATAAGAGCCATAGGTTGGCCTACATGAAATAATTAATAATTTTGAATTTGATTAACTATACAGTTTTATAGAGTACGATCTTACTGATACACGATACAACAGATGCGATGCAAAGTCTTTGATCATAAAATCCAAAATATCGAAATGTCATCTGAAATGACTGAATACTGTAAGCGGCGCAAATATGCCTCTCTGATGTTACATATTTGTTCCGTTTGCTGTGGAGACCCTAGTGCCATGGAGTCAATGTGCAAAAAAAATTTTACGAGACATTTCACCGCGGTAAATTGCCTCATCTGGTAACAGAAGGGCTGGCATTTTTTGCGCAAAGGATCAGCCTGGCTGTCCAACGCGGAAATGCAGCCAGTATTCTTGGCACCATTCCACGCGGGCATGATTTGTATAGTAATTAACTAATTAGTTTAGTTTAGCTATAAGTTTTATTGTAACATTTTAATAAAAAAAAGGTATATGACACTAAGAACATCTTGTTGTGTGCGGTGATAGCCTCGTAGTTAAAGACTTCGGCCTCCGTTTAGAAGGGTCCGGGATTTAATCCCAGGCATCTCTGACTTTTCGCCCGTTAAGTGTGCTTTAAGCAGTCACTTATTTTTACCATTTTACGATGAATGTAAACAACCTGCATACTTGAAAGTTCTCAAAGGTGTGTGCAGTTCTGCCAATCCGCACTTGACCAAAGTATTGGACTATGGCCTAGGCCATAGCCTATCTCAGCTGCTAGTATTGTACATAAATCTTAGCCTAGATTTCAATAAAAACTAACTTTACATTAACTAAACAGTATCAAAATTGTGAAAAGCGAAAGTGAAATATGCCTACGTGCTCCTACGTGTAATGTAAATTAGGTTTGTTTACATATTAAAATAAAACACAATGTTCAGTCGATTTTAAACGTTACAGCATCAAAATTAACATTGAAATTTGTTTATCGCAGCGTAAGTTACTTTTCAGAAGGAGCGTACCTATAGGAAAATAATTAGACGCGTTTGCAGTGCGATGTTCAATATGGCCATAAATAGTGAAGATTACTTGATTGTTAGTTTACATTACAACATAAGTAAGTAGCTTAAATAGAAAGCAATTAATAAATCCTCTTTAAAATAAATAAGTTCTATTTATTATTATTAACTTTTTCTATGGAAATTATTATCTTTTAAAAAGGGTGGTAGGGTACTTTGTTTAATGACAGACAGGGGCTCATGTTCATCTTTCATATAAGGTGATGTCACAGCCATTTAGGTGCTGGAGTAGCGGAGGAAAACTGTTAAATATATAATAGTCTATGTAATGTCTAATGTATAATAGCTTTCGGAGCTTGATTACCGCAAGATTAAATATCTTGCGGTAATCAAGCTCCGAAATTGTAATTAATCGATTAATTGTGATCATCAATTTTATTAAACCAAAGTTATAAGCAAGAAATTATAGTATAGTACCAAGAACGTCATTTATGAACTCTTTAAATCAAAAGTTCATAAAAGGAAAGACAAAAATACCACAAGTTTGGTCAATGTTAGTTTTTTCTAGTTTATTATTACTTAATTCAAAAATATTTTTAGTTTTCTAAAATATTATAATGTAAAACCTATATGATTATAATGTAATATGCCTGCTGTGCGCCATTCTGTGAAGTGCGCAATAAATTTGAAAACAGTTATAAAATTAAAAAGAGAAATATAAATGTATATATATCTCTAGGTAAGTACCTAACAATGCTTTCGCCCAAAACTCACCAAGTCATCGTAGTAATTCGCAATATGCGAGTAAATCAGCGAATCGTAATCCATGGCTCACTCAAATCACACACACCGAATTCGGGATCGCACCCCGGGGTTCAGGATCGCACTTCGGGACTCGGGACCGCACGCCGGGACACGGGATCACGCCCAGGTTTCGCGGGATCGGGGGAAATCAACAATTGTTAAATCACAGATCAATTTCCCCGGTACAGTGGCGTCGAACTAAGACGCATTGGTCGAGTAACGTCTGACGTACACTACCGCCTGTAAAGCTAAAATAAGACCAAATTTTAAACACAAATCTTTGGTGCGTCGGGAGTACACATGGAGATGATGTTACCGCCTGTGTTCGTTTGTTGCGTCGGATGATCGAAAGTGAATCATTTACCTTTAAGTGATATAATTAGTCTAATTTATTTTTAGTTTTAGCTGGAATCTTAGCATTAATCAGATGGCATCAACGTAAAACATCATAATTTATAAAACATCTTCTATTTTACGTTATCTTATTAAATGCTCCAACTACTCCTTGCTTCATTAATTGAAAGAGACTTATAAAATACGTTCACACATTGTTATTAATATTATTAAAGAAAAAAAGGGGCCTTATTCTATTCTGTATTTGAAGATGATTGAGCCGTTTTATAATATATGATCAATCGAACTTGTGAGGTTCGATCGTTATTATATGAGTTGCATTATTCGAAGTTGATTATTTTGGGTGGTATAGATAAATCCCTCTTTACAGATTCCTACATATTTTAATGTTAATACATAATATTTTCTTTTAAATATAGTAATTTAGTAAGTACCTACTCGAAAAAACAAAACTAATAAAAACCTGTAAGTAAAATCCAAAAAAGAACAACCTGAATTATATTTTTTAACATTAATAACCCCTCTATAGACATCTTTGAACATTACTAGAGGAAGCGAGTTATAGCATACGCACGTCGAGTTACTTCAAACATTTTATGTTAGTTTATTTTACAATTTCACGGTAAACTTTCCATTTTTAAAGAAAAACTTACAAGGTTCCTGTAACTTCAAGCTAGTATCCCCTAAGCTAAAAAGCCAGTCTTTTGCCCAAATAGTGAATAATATTGTGAGTGGGTCTGTATTATATAAAAATTACTTCTAAGTGAGTTTGAATCCGACACTGAAGCATCGTTAGATGATGTTGAATCTACAATGCACAATAGATCTGTTCTAAATGAGATGCCGATCGGCAGACTTTACATACCTATGAGAACAATATGGAGAACTCTCAGACATGCAGGTTTCCTCAAAATATTTACAACACGTTCCACGACAGGTCAAAATTAAAATATTATGAGAGTACTTGTCTAATGCCCATTTTCACCAAAGTTCCCTTATTTTTACAGGCTACAACTAAATTAGGTGACGCTTTCTGTCAGTTTTGTTTAAAATTCAAAATTCAAAATTATTTATTTCACCAACCTACCAACCTATGGCTCTTATGACACGTCATGACTCATGACTCTACCACCGGTTCGGAAAGCGGATTCTGCTGAGAAGAGCAGGCAAGAAATTCAGCAGTTGCTCTTTTCAAAATAACCATTATACAATATTATTATGAAGCTATTACATAGTGATAAGTTTTTTATACTATCTTGTGAGCAGCTGGATGCCAAGCCGATGTAACCCATGCAACTTTGTTAGAATAGAATATAATATAATATTTCCACAGTGAGGCTGATGGTACAATTCAATTCATGTTAAGACGGGCAGCTAAAAAGTAGCCCCATTCCCGTCGGTGGACCCGTTCACGAGCATGGAGCATGATCCAGCCGTTGCTTAGAACTTTTAGAGAAAGCTTAAAGTTTGAAATGACATTGGTTAGGGGATTGTATTTAAGGGCTACCTATGTAAAGAGGCTCCTACTTAGGAGATGATTTAGGTATGGTAGATGAAAACGGACATAAATCTTTTTCTGATATAGCAGTGTTTGAGACTTGTCTAAATCTTTTCATACTGCTTGCAAGCACCTAAATAATGTTTTTAATTAAGTTATTATAATATCGTGAAAGGTCTGAAAAACATATTTCGGAAAACTAATTTTCCTAAGAAATTATTTATTTTACGAACTCATATTAAGTTTAAAATTGTATTTAATAAGTATATTATTATATGTTAAATAAGTATAAGTAAAATTTAGTAAGTATATTAAAGGTGAAATAAGTTTAGAATCCAGAACATAATATTGTGGATAAAGCACGATTAAGTTTATTGAAATTTTTAATTTGCTTCTATAAAAAATTAAAAATTAGTAGTTGTAACTTTTTAGTACAGACATACGTACAGGTGAATGTTAGAAAAACATATTTTACTAAAAAAATTCACATACTAATTTGCTATTTCCTATAGCCATGCCATGCATATGCCATGTTTATTATAATTGACAATATGTAAATATAAACAAAAAAATACTGATAATTAACAGTGTTATTTTGTCAAGAAATAACATTTCTACGTCATTTATAAAACCCATAGAATTAACAAAAGAGAACCTCTTAATATTATGCAAAGTTAGTTAAAAAATCAAATTAGAAAGGGCAAGAGAGCCACGTTGTAAAAATAAATGTCCATTTCTCGGAACAAAAGAATTCAATGCGGTCTTTTATTCTTTATTCTTATAATTTAAAAGTTTTTGCAACCTCTGAAAATATTTTTTAAAATCTTCAAAAAGAAGGCGTGATTCAATTTTCTCTAGTGAAAGCGCATCGCAAGTTTTAAGAGGCTGGCTGAAAGCAAGTATATTTCCATGTCTTCTGGAATTTTCGTATTTCAAAGAACACTTTATTATTATTAGTTTTATGTAAGTATTACGTAAGTATTACTTAAGATTATTTTTTTCGACATTTTGGCTGATTACTCAAAAACTATTATATATAGAAATAAATAAGAAACTGTTTTAGAATGCACAAGTAAAGGCCTTTCATATGATACCCCACTCGGTATAGTTATTTTACTTTGAAATTTCAAACCCCCGATTTTCCCCCTTTTTTAATAAAACTAAAAATAATTTTCGATTTTTCTTTATTCCAATGATGTTGGGCCACTATTATACACAACTATGCCAAATTTCATGTCGTTAGTTTTAATAGTTACTGAAATAATCGACTGTGACAGACGGACGGACGGACGGACGGAAGGACGGAGAAAGTCTCACCATAAGGGTTCCATTTTTACCATTTTGGTACGGAACCCTAAAAATGCGTGTGTCGTAGAATAGTCGGTTGGAACGAAGTTCCTTTTAATTTATTGAAATTTTTAATTTGCTTCTATAAAAAATTAAAAATTAGTAGTTGTAACTTTTTAGTACAGACATACGTACAGGTGAATGTTAGAAAAAAATATTTTACTAAAAAAATTCACATACTAATTTGCTATTTCCTATAGCCATGCCATGCATATGCCATGTTTATTATAATTGACAATATGTAAATATAAACAAAAAAATACTGATAATTAACAGTGTTATTTTGTCAAGAAATAACATTTCTACGTCATTTATAAAACCCATAGAATTAACAAAAGAGAACCTCTTAATATTATGCAAAGTTAGTTAAAAAATCAAATTAGAAAGGGCAAGAGAGCCACGTTGTAAAAATAAATGTCCATTTCTCGGAACAAAAGAATTCAATGCGGTCTTTTATTCTTTATTCTTATAATTTAAAAGTTTTTGCAACCTCTGAAAATATTTTTTAAAATCTTCAAAAAGAAGGCGTGATTCAATTTTCTCTAGTGAAAGCGCATCGCAAGTTTTAAGAGGCTGGCTGAAAGCAAGTATATTTCCATGTCTTCTGGAATTTTCGTATTTCAAAGAACACTTTATTATTATTAGTTTTATGTAAGTATTACTTAAGAGCAACAACTTAATTTTATAATTTAATTTTCCCTATTAATTTTCTTTCCTGTAAGTTTATTAGTTTCATAAAACCCTTATAAGAAAATAGAATAATAAAAATTGTTATATAAAAATATTAACATAAAATTATTGCTGATAATAATATTTAAGCGAAACTTTTTCTAGTACTTATCACAAATATGATCTTTATTTAATAAATTTTTTTATAATATAATAATATATTTATTTCTATTCTATTTACATAATATATACCTAATACTACACTAAAACTAAATTTATTCTAAAATTAAAACTTTTTATTTTCAAATACATATGTTACATTAATTGATGAATTGAATTGAATTATGACTAAATACATATATACAATACTATATTAAACCTAAATTTACTCTAAAATTAAAACTAAAATAAAAACTAATTAAAATCTAAAACCCCATCCAAGCCACCGCAGTGTGGCATAGTACCCAAGATGCTGGCAGCATTACCTCTTTGGATGGCCAAGCTAATCCTTTGGCCAAGGTAGCTGCCAGCTCTTGGATCCCCGGTAGACTCGATCACTCTTTTCGATATCTCTAAAAAAAGTGCGCGAGCCTCCGGGCCCTACGGCCCCAGGGTCTCTACACCAAAAGGCGCAAATATGAAACCACTGTTAAGTTTTTCATATTAAAACTAATATAAAAGATGCCTCTTAGAATTAAAACTAAAATAAAAATTATTTTAGTTTTAATTTTAGAATAAATTTAGTTTTAGTGTAGTATTAGGTATATATTATGTAAATAGAATAGAAATAAATATATTATTATATTTTAATAAAATAAATTACATAGTAATGCACAAGTATATTAAATCGCATATAAAATAAAGCCAATTTACTTAATGGACACACCACAAGCATTCATTGGGACAAATTATTGCATTAATTGGTATGCAAATTAGAGAGACACTACACTGCCTTATATAATAATTACTATAATAGTATGCTAATATTATACAAGTTAGAAATAATAATTTGCGCAAAGGATAATAATAAATGTCTCCAAAGCCTCTCTAAATATTAAAGACTAGATGATGCCCGCAACTCCTCCGCGTGAATTAAGGTTTTTTTTTTAATTCCGGCAAGACCTCTTTAACTTTCCGGGATAAAAAGTAACCTATTGTAACGACCCTAGTCCTTCATACAAAGGAATTTTTCATGTTTGATACTACTAAAAATTGTTGATTAAATTTTATCAAAATCGGTACAGTAGTTAAGTTACAAGATGTACTTTCACATGAGATCATAAAAATAATAATTTTAGGAACTTCAATTTTCATGTCATATAATTTCAATTTGACGTTGATGCTATTCTGTAGAACGATATACTAAAGGGGAAGGCAGCGACGACTGCAGCGTCGTCGACGCGCGGATCGTATATAAGAAAGACATTGTTCGTGTATTGGGGCATATGTTCAGAGACTTAAACATGCACATACTGTATTATGAGAAATGTGAAGAGGTATGTAGTGACATACTTTATATCAATTATACTATTTATTAATAAAGTAGGTTGGATGCCGAGAGAGGATAAGCGAGGATGGGCTACTAAACTTGCCAATCCGGGCTATCTGGTCCAGGTGTCTGATTCTACTTTTGAACTTGCTCTGACGTTAAGTCGGAGCCTATCACCACTTCGTGGTGACAACCAACTGTTGGATGCTGAGATAGGATGAAGCTAATGATGGCAATTGCTATTATGGTTTTGTCTGGTCCAGGCGTCCGACACCAACCTCGAACTAGACTCTAACGTTGTTAGAGTCCTTCACCACTCCGTGGTGACTTCACGCAGTATAACTATTAACTTCACGCAGTATAACTATTAACTTACAACAAACTATACATGAGAGGAACTCACCTCTATAAAAAGTCTCAGTGGATCACACCACTTTAAAAAAGTCTTGTGGAGCACACCACGGTTAAAAAAGCCTTGCACATTCGTGTGTGGGTGAATGATGACAGTGGGGGGGGGGGGGCTCATGGTTTGATGGTATTTCAGGGAGTAATATATTATGGATGTTTAAGAAATTTAAGCTGCGATCTCATTGCGTCAATTATTATAATAATACATTATTGTTTTAATGGAGGCAACTGAGTGGTCCTTGATGTACCACAAAAGGTAGGAGCTCACCATCGTTTGGCGTGCAGGGAGCCAACGATCATCATTTCATTTTTTTACAATGAAATGATGCCATCTTAATTTCGAACGTTGCCTATGGACTCAAGGGAACTTGAAACAACGATGTGTAGTGTAGACGTTCAATGTGATGTTGAATGTCGAGGTGCATAAGTTGCGATGTAGGTTCTTTTGATGTTTACCCATAGAAATAATTGTGTCTCTCGACATCAGTGTTGAGCCTCGTGATAATGGAGCAAACCGGTATCATTCATACTGGATTTTAAACATTCTTTAATATAAACCAATACGGGAACCCACTAAAATCTAATACACGAACTCTTGCATATATCGCCTAGGTCTTATGAACTCATTACTTCTGACGCTCTAAAAGTTCTTGGGTTAATACGGTCACTACATTATGAAGGGTTCTACCACTAGCGATTCACGTGCCATGCTAAAGACATATTAATTTAAAAATGGAAAGATTAATAGGAATTATAGGGTAGAGATTCTCGTAGGGTACTTAGTTCAGTTACACTATGAGGTATGAGCTATCCCAGTTTCAAATTTCAGCCAAATTGGTTAATTCGCTGTCGCGTTAAAGAAATATCCATCCATCCGTCCATCCACACAACGTCACAAACTTTCGCATGTATAATATTAGTAGGATAATTTAATATTAAATGAATGTATTTTTAAAAAATCGTACTGTTTTTAATAATATTGTAAGAAAATCAACCCAATAAACTTCTCATGGTTCTTTAACCCAACCAACTTTTCATCATTTTTCATATAAAACGCAAGCTGGTGATTATTTAAAATTTTGATTGTAATCGTTTGGTTTGGTTATTGCTGAAATGTTCTATCAAATCACAAATGATATGAATAGCGCAAAACAAATAATAATAATAATTGTGTGCTACATAACCATAACACGGCAGGTAGGTTGGGGATAGAAAACTACTGATTGTCACGTGGCAAAAAATCTGGTACATTTTCTTTTGCTACCACCATGCTCCAAGCTATTGTCTCGAAGAACATTAGGTTAAAGATTTCTATCAAAAATTAGATTGTAAGTGACCTGTTGCTTGGCTTAGTTACAACATGTCGACAAAATACACGCAAAATCAATCTTAAAAAAAGCCGGCGAAGTGCAAGTCGGAATCGCGCACCGAGGGTTCCGTACTCCAAAAGTAAAAGTAAAACGATAATATTAGACTAATTTGCTTATTTATCGTTAACTTTGTTTGTAGAGGTTTATTGTGAATATAAAAAAAACTATGCTAAATAGAGCGTTGGTTTTATTTTTCCTGTAAAATATACATAAACCTCTATTGACCATAATTATTTCAGATTTTTCGATAGGTAAACTTCGGAGATAAGGGGGGGGAATGGTATTTTTTTCGACATTTTGGCCGATTACTCAAAAACTATTTTATTATATAGAAATAAATAAAAAAACTGTTTTAGAATGCATAAGTAAAGGCCTTTCATATGATACCCCACTCGATATAGTTATCGTACTTTGAAATTTCAAACCCCCGATTTTCCCCCTTTTTTAATCAAACTAAAATAATTTTCACGTTGTTTTTATTTTTCCTGTAAAATATACATAAATTTCTATTGACCATAATTATTTCAGATTTTTCGATTGGTAAACTTCGGAGATAAGGGGGGGGGAACGGTATTTTTTTCGACATTTTGGCCGATTACTCAAAAACTGTTATATATAGAAATAAATAAAAAACTGTTTAAGAATGCTCAAGTAAAGGCCTTTCATATGATACCCCACTCGGTATAGTTATCTTACTTTGAAATTTCAAACCCCCGATTTTCCCCCTTTTTTAAACAAACTAAAATAATTTTCGCGTTGCTTTTATTTTTCCTGTAAAATATACATAAACCTCTATTGACCATAATTATTTCAGATTTTTCGATTGGTAAACTTCGAAGATAAGAGGGGGGGAACGGTATTTTTTTCGACATTTTGGCTGATTACTCAAAAACTATTATATATAGAAATAAATAAGAAACTGTTTTAGAATGCACAAGTAAAGGCCTTTCATATGATACCCCACTCGGTATAGTTATTTTACTTTGAAATTTCAAACCCCCGATTTTCCCCCTTTTTTAATAAAACTAAAAATAATTTTCGATTTTTCTTTATTCCAATGATGTTGGGCCACTATTATACACAACTATGCCAAATTTCATGTCGTTAGTTTTAATAGTTACTGAAATAATCGACTGTGACAGACGGACGGACGGACGGACGGAAGGACGGAGAAAGTCTCACCATAAGGGTTCCATTTTTACCATTTTGGTACGGAACCCTAAAAATGCGTGTGTCGTAGAATAGTCGGTTGGAACGAAGTTCCTTTTAATAAATTATAATTATGGTTTTAAACAATATTATGAAAATATTATCTTCTTATAATGAAAAAATTACCTTTTAGGATCAACGCCATCTCTCGACATATCTTAGAACCATCTCGTAATAAATAAGCGCGCACCTATGATATTATGAAAATATTATCTTCCTAAAATGAAAACATTATCATTTAGAATCAACGCCATCTCTCGCCACTCGTTAGAAAGGGGGTCGTGACGGAAAATTCTTACACTTTTTTTGCCTAGCCCCCATCCGCCAAGTCCGTACCGTGCGATAAGGAACGTCGTTCCAAAAAAGTTTCATATTTTCTCAATGCCCGTTTCTAACAAAATATAAATAAATGATTTGTTCCCCGCAAACAATCAAACAATCTCGTAAGGACATTAAAGACAACAAAGATAACAATAAAGCCCGCAAAACAAGCACAATGCGATCCGAAAGTAAACCTTTTATTCCAATAACACTAACAATTGGAAAACGTCGCAAGCTTTTGACAAATACGTGGCGGAAATGTCTAGATTATGCTGAGATGCTGACGACAATTCTTATAGAGTAACTGACAAATTTTGACGTTCTGACAGATTGCCCATACAAAACTGTCAAACCGTCAACTTTATTTTGTCGGTTAAAGTTTACTTGAAGGTGGTGAAACAGGCCCTAAAGTTAACTAATAAACCTCTCATGAGTAATATTATATGACCAAATGAATCTCTTAGGTCAAGTTAAGTTCGATCAATATTATGTATTGAGCCTCTTCATTCAAAGACAATAATATATCTAATTCGAATTTTCTTTTTCTCTCTCTTCTCTCTATAGTAGATTTATATTATATTATTGCTGTTTATATCATAACTAACTTTTGCCCGCGACTTCGTGCGTGTGGAGATATTATGTTTTTAAAAATCCCACGGGAACTCTCTGTTTTCCTGAGATGAAAGTTGAGGTTCTATATATATGCAAAAAAATCACTTCGTTCCGTTCCGTTACTCCATTGCTGCGTGATTGAAGAACAAACCAACAAAGAATAGAATATAAATGTTTTTTATTCAAATAAACTTTTTTACAAGTGCTTTTGAATCGTCGATGAGTCTACCATAAACCAACCAACAAACCAACAAACTAACAAACAAACACTTTCGCATTTATATAATACTAGCTGATGCCCGCGACTTCGTCTGCGTGGATTTAGTTCATAATATCCCGCGTCACCCTCCAGGTTCTCACCTATACCTATCCAATAAATGACGTCAATCCGTAGCTTTGAAGCAGGAAACATTTGATCGTCTTGCTCGCGGCATTGTTAATGATGATTGAAAGAGAAAACATATTATTATTATTATAACTGATGATATTATCAATTACGTTTAGCCATCATTTTTATAATTGTCAAATTTTTTACCATACTTAACCAAAGACAAAATTACGTTTAGCTGTCATTTACGTTTTGTTATTCCACTGTCATTTGCGTTTTGTTATCCCATGTCAGATGCGTTTTTGTTATACCACGTTTTATAGTGACTTGACGGAAACGCGTTGGAACGGGATAAAAAGTATCCTATGTCCGTCTCCTGGTTCTAAGCTACCTCTCCACCAATTTTCAGCCAAATCGGTTCATCCGTTCTTGAGTTATAAATAGTGTAACTAACACCACTTTCTTTTATATATATAGATTAGTAAGGAAGTAAGGATTAGTAAGGATATTATTTTCATCGTCCTATTAAGGTTACCGTCCTATCCTAGCAATCACCAGCAAGATGGATCGGTTAAAATGTCGCCCCGTAAGCCAAACCCGCGCCGCAACGCAACAATTTATAGCGATATAGTAGACTGTGGTCTGTAACGCACGCATCTGGAACAGCGCCGTCCTTTGACTCGACAGTCATAATAAGAATTATCATAACAAATCAAAAAATTTAAAGTTATGTTGATTTAGTTTTTCAGTACTTGAAAATCATTTTGATGCTACATCCATTTCTAGCCTTTTTAATCTTACTCGAAGACGTGTGGACCGATTTGAAAAATTCTTTCTTTGTTTCAAAGGGCATACTTCTCAGGTGGTCCCATATAAATTTTATCGAAATCGGTCGAGCGGTTTTTAAAATATCAACAATAAATTAAAAAATCTTTGTATAGTGTGTGTGAATTTATGAAGGTAGGCGATTGCGATTGGCTGAATTTATATTAATTATTAGGTATTCGTTCTGTAAAAGAAGAAATGTGGACAGGATCTTAGTTATATTTTATGGTTGTATGGGGTACAAAAGAGGGAGCTGTAATAATCGTGTAACATGACGTATTTAATATTTGAATATATTATTATGTTACCATTTTCCTGATTAACATCTGATCTGATTTTTTAGTATGGTTGAGAGTTATAGGCCATCAGAAGACCTTACAATACGTCGTGAGATTTTGTGAATTTTTTACTTTACGTAATGTTACTTCAGTAAAATCGGAAACTTGTGCAAAAAATCTATATAAAATGGTAAATATATTTTTAGAGCTTGAAGTCTTCTCCACACATGCCATATTCAATGGGCCACGCACGACCTGTTGCAAGTGAGCTGCACTGGATCCTTTCCAGTGCTTAAGTGAATTATACTCAAATAAAACCGTTTTAGTTATCATTTACATTTTTCAATTCAGCGCCTCCATGCCATGTTTTGTTATTCTTGCTAATGTGTTACTTGCGTGGAGAATTTAGTTTATATCGTTGTATCTCTTCCTTTTTATTTTCGAATTTGTCCGCGAATTTGTCCGTGTGGATTTAGCTCAAAATATCGTGCAGGTATACCTATTAGAGCGGCTTCAGATTAGCGTATTTTTTGCGTATATACGCAAAACGCGCTTACACGCGCGCCACATTTTGCGCTTCAAAAAACACACAAATGAACAGTAGGGTCAGTCACAGCAATATGAATTCCGAAGAACTCGGCTCGCTCTTATACGATCTTATGAGGCCCAAATTAGACGGTGCCTCGATCATCGTTGCGAAAAATTTTACGAAAATGAACCGTCTTGATTCGCCCCAAGTGTGAATTTTCTACGGTTATTTTTTCGAGATTTTTGCTTTCATTTTCGAACGTCATCGGTGAGCCATCCGTCTAAATTCGCCCTTAGGGCAAAGGGCCTTAGGGTTCATTTTCGCAAAAAGTATTCGCAAAAATGAACGATGAACGAAACACCGTCTAATTTCAGCCTAAGGGTCACTACGCTCGTACGAGTTGCGCGTTTGGCAAAGGGCGGACCTATACGAGCCTTCACGCGTTTCCAAAAACGGGAAAACTCTGAAATCTGAAACCGCCCTTATGTAAGCGTACACTCAACCCCACAAAAAGGAATTTTGTACTTTGCGCGACGGGATGTGACGTACGTGACGGCATTACTATTTTATGACGGTTTCTCTTTCTAGTAAATCAGTTGTATGTTTCTTTTCATAAAAAAATTAAGTGGCACTCGGGGACTGCCGCGGTAAAGCTATTGCATACCATTTTTTATCAACTTATGCAATTATAATATTTATGCAATATTTTTTTTTTGCATTATAAAAATTATGCAAAAAAAATTAATAAACAAACAAACAAGAAAAAAGAACTGTCACTACTTCGCGAGTGAGATTCGAACCTGCGACATCATACACCATACGGTAAAGAAAGCGGCCGCTCGCACACTGCGCCAAATAGAGCTACTTGAGAACCTCTAAAATGTTGAACGCTTACTGAACGACGATGTTAGGTTTTTTTTCGTTAAGGCGAGGAGGCAGACAAAGTTTAGGTATTTGAGGGGGTGAAGCAGGAGAAGGAGCGGAGTCGTAGTCCCGCCCACCGCGGGGCGCCCCGTGCGAAGCGCAGAAATGGCGCGAAGCAACTCTGGCGGGAAACAACTCCCGACTGACAAAACTGGTTATTTATCTAAACTTAATAGGTACTGTAACTTATTTTCGTCAATCCTATTATACTTTATTTGGCTCAGTTAGCATGGTTCCAGTTCATGTTCATAGATAATCAAAAAAAATTTATACAGGTTCAATTCCTAACCAAATACAATAACATGCTTTTTTTAATTTTTTTTTTTTAAATTTTTTTTTTTTTTGGTTAGTCTACCGATTTCGTTCAAAATCGATATTTGGGCTTCCCTGGGGTCGAGAAAGAGAAAATGAATGCCTGCCATAATTTTAAAAAGTCCCCGCCATATTGAAATTCTATGTTATTATGCCGATTACGTTCAAAATCGATATTTAGGCTTCCCTGGGGTCAAGAAAGAGGAAATGGGTGCCAAAATTTTAAAAAGTCACCGCCATATTGAAATTCTTTGTTATTCGACCGCTTTCATTATAAATCGATATTTGGGCTTGCCTGGGGTCAAGAAAGAGGAAATGGATGCCAAAATTTTAAAAAGTCACCGCCATATTGAAATTCTTTGTTATTGGACCGATTTCGTTCAAATTCGATATTTAGGCTTCTCTGGGGTCAAGAAAGAGGGAATGGATGCCAAAATTTTAAAAAGTCACCGCCATATTGAAATTCGCTGTTATTGGACCGATTACGTTCCAAATCGATATTTAGGCTTCCCTGGAGTCAAGAAAGAGGAAATGGGTGCCAGAATTTTAAAGAGGGAATGGGTGCCAGAATTTTAAAAAGTCACCGCCATATTGAAATTCTTTGTTATTCGACCGATTTCATTATAAATCGATATTTGGGCTTGCCTGGGGTCAAGAAAGAGGAAATGGATGCCAAAATTTTAAAAAGTCACCGCCATATTGAAATTCTTTGTTATTGGACCGATTTCGTTCAAATTCGATATTTAGGCTTCTCTGGGGTCAAGAAAGAGGAAATGGGTGCAAAAATTTTAAAAAGTCACCGCCATATTGAAATTCTTTGTTATTGGACCGATTTCGTTCAAATCCGATATTTAGGCTTCTCTCGGGTCAAGAAAGAGGGAATGGATGCCAAAATTTAAAAAAGTTACCGCCATATTGAAATTCTTTGTTACTGGACAGATTTCGTTCAAAATC
The DNA here is from genome assembly GCA_029955525.1 of Oeneis ivallda. Lineage (NCBI taxonomy): Eukaryota > Metazoa > Arthropoda > Insecta > Lepidoptera > Nymphalidae > Oeneis > Oeneis ivallda. The sequence goes on from JARPMR010000010.1 coordinate 24,837,786, forward strand.
GATATTTAGGATTCCCTAGGGTCAAGAAAGAGGAAATGGGTGCCAAAATTTTAAAAAGTCACCGCCATATTGAAATTTGCTGTTATTGGACCGATTACGTTCCAAATCGATATTTAGGCTTCCCTGGGGTCAAGAAAGAGGAAATGGGTGCCAAAATTTAAAAAAGTTACCGCCATATTGAAATTCTTTGTTACTGGACCGATTTCGTTCAAAATCGATATTTAGGATTCTCTAGGGTCAAGAAAGAGGAAATGGGTGCCAAAATTTTAAAAAGTCACCGCCATATTGAAATTTGCTGTTATTGGACCGATTACGTTACAAATCGATATTTAGGCTTCCCTGGGGTCAAGAAAGAGGAAATGGGTGCCAAAATTTAAAAAAGTTACCGCCATATTGAAATTCTTTGTTACTGGACAGATTTCGTTCAAAATCGATATTTGGGATTCCCTAGGGTCAAGAAAAAGGAAATGGATGCCAAAATTTTAAAAAGACACCGCCATATTGAAATTCGCTGTTATTGGACCGATTTCGTTCAAATTCGATATTTAGGCTTCTCTCGGGTCAAGAAAGAGGGAATGGATGCCAAAATTTAAAAAAGTTACCGCCATATTGAAATTCTTTGTTACTGGACAGATTTCGTTCAAAATCGATATTTAGGATTCCCTAGGGTCAAGAAAGAGGAAATGGGTGCCAAAATTTTAAAAAGACACGGCCATATTGAAATTCGCTGTTATTGGACCGATTTCGTTCAAATTCGATATTTAGGCTTCTCTCGGGTCAAGAAAGAGGAAATGGGTGCCAAAATTTAAAAAAATTAACCGCCATATTGAAATTCTTTGTTACTGGACAGATTTCGTTCAAAATCGATATTTAGGATTCCCTAGGGTCAAGAAAGAGGAAATGGGTGCCAAAATTTTAAAAAGTCACCGCCATATTGAAATTTGCTGTTATTGGACCGATTACGTTCCAAATCGATATTTAGGCTTCCCTGGGGTCAAGAAAGAGGAAATGGGTGCCAAAATTTAAAAAAGTTACCGCCATATTGAAATTCTTTGTTACTGGACCGATTTCGTTCAAAATCGATATTTAGGATTCTCTGGGGTCAAGAAAGAGGAAATGGGTGCAAAAATTTTAAAAAGTCACCGCCATATTGAAATTCTTTGTTATTGGACCGATTTCGTTCAAATCCGATATTTAGGCTTCTCTCGGGTCAAGAAAGAGGGAATGGATGCCAAAATTTAAAAAAGTTACCGCCATATTGAAATTCTTTGTTACTGGACAGATTTCGTTCAAAATCGATATTTAGGATTCCCTAGGGTCAAGAAAGAGGAAATGGGTGCCAAAATTTTAAAAAGTCACCGCCATATTGAAATTTGCTGTTATTGGACCGATTACGTTCCAAATCGATATTTAGGCTTCCCTGGGGTCAAGAAAGAGGAAATGGGTGCCAAAATTTAAAAAAAGTTACCGCCATATTGAAATTCTTTGTTACTGGACCGATTTCGTTCAAAATCGATATTTAGGATTCTCTAGGGTCAAGAAAGAGGAAATGGGTGCCAAAATTTTAAAAAGTCACCGCCATATTGAAATTTGCTGTTATTGGACCGATTACGTTACAAATCGATATTTAGGCTTCCCTGGGGTCAAGAAAGAGGAAATGGGTGCCAAAATTTAAAAAAGTTACCGCCATATTGAAATTCTTTGTTACTGGACAGATTTCGTTCAAAATCGATATTTGGGATTCCCTAGGGTCAAGAAAAAGGAAATGGGTGCCAAAATTTTAAAAAGACACCGCCATATTGAAATTCGCTGTTATTGGACCGATTTCGTTCAAATTCGATATTTAGGCTTCTCTCGGGTCAAGAAAGAGGGAATGGATGCCAAAATTTAAAAAAGTTACCGCCATATTGAAATTCTTTGTTACTGGACAGATTTCGTTCAAAATCGATATTTAGGATTCCCTAGGGTCAAGAAAGAGGAAATGGGTGCCAAAATTTTAAAAAGACACGGCCATATTGAAATTCGCTGTTATTGGACCGATTTCGTTCAAATTCGATATTTAGGCTTCTCTCGGGCCAAGAAAGAGGAAATGGGTGCCAAAATTTAAAAAAATTAACCGCCATATTGAAATTCTTTGTTACTGGACAGATTTCGTTCAAAATCGATATTTAGGATTCCCTAGGGTCAAGAAAGAGGAAATGGGTGCCAAAATTTTAAAAAGTCACCGCCATATTGAAATTTGCTGTTATTGGACCGATTACGTTCCAAATCGATATTTAGGCTTCCCTGGGGTCAAGAAAGAGGAAATGGGTGCCAAAATTTAAAAAAGTTACCGCCATATTGAAATTCTTTGTTACTGGACCGATTTCGTTCGAAATCGATATTTAGGATTCTCTAGGGTCAAGAAAGAGGAAATGGGTGCCAAAATTTTAAAAAGTCACCGCCATATTGAAATTTGCTGTTATTGGACCGATTACGTTACAAATCGATATTTAGGCTTCCCTGGGGTCAAGAAAGAGGAAATGGGTGCTAAAATTTAAAAAAGTTACCGCCATATTGAAATTCTTTATTACTGGACAGATTTCGTTCAAAATCGATATTTAGGATTCCCAAGGGTCAAGAAAGAGGAAATGGGTGCCAAAATTTTAAAAAGACACCGCCATATTGAAATTCGCTGTTATTGGACCGATTTCGTTCAAATTCGATATTTAGGCTTCTCTCGGGTCAAGAAAGAGGAAATGGGTGCCAAAATTTAAAAAAGTTACCGCCATTTTGAAATTCTTTGTTACTGGACCGATTTCGTTTAAAATCGATATTTAGGCTTCCCTGGGGTCAAGAAAGAGGAAATCGGTGGCAAAATTTAAAAAAACACCGCCATATTGAAATTCTTTGTTACTGGACCGATTTCGTTCAAAATATATATTTAGGCTTGCGATTACGTTTCAAATCGATATTTAGGCTTCCCTGGGGTCAAGAAAGAGGGAATGGGTGATAAAATTTTAAAAAGTCCCCGCTATAACAAAGAATTTCAATATGGCGGGGACTTTTTAAAAGTCTGGCACCCATTCCCTCTTTAAAATTCTGGCACCCATTTCCTCTTTCTTGACCCCAGGGAAGCCTAAACATCGATTTTGAACAAAATTGTTCGAATAACAAAGAATTTCAATATGGCGGTGACTTTTTAAAATTTTCGCATTCAATTCCTCTTTCTTGACCCCAGGGAAGCCTAAATATCGATTTGGAACGAAATCGGTTCAGTAACAAAGAATTTCAATATGGCGGTGACTTTTTAAAATTTTGGCATTCATTTCCTCTTTCTCGACGCCAGGAAAGCCCAAATTTCGAATTAGAACGAAATCGGTCGAATAACAAAGAATTTCAATATGGCGGGGACATTTTTAAATTTTGGCACCCATTTCCTCTTTCTTGACCCCAGGGAAGCCTAAATATCGATTTGAAACGTAATCGGTCCAATAAAAAACGAATTTCAATATGGCGGTGACTTTTTTAAATTTGCGCATCCATTTCCTCTTTCGTGACCCCAGAGAAGCCTGAATATCGATTTTGAATGAAATCGGTCGAATAACAAAGAATTTCAATATGGCGGTGACTTTTTTTTTATTTTGGCATCCATTTCTTCTTTTTGACCCTAGGGAAGCCTAAATATCGATTTTGAACGTAATCCGTCCATTATCAAAGAATTCCAACATGGCGGAAAAGTGCACCTGTGTTTGCACACATACTTGAGATAGAAACTAATTTCATCGATTCGATATATCGATACTTTTTGGCACTTCATGCATTGCCCTAGTTGCCAAAGACGCTTTCGCACGCGTAAGGATCTGGAAGGATCCGTGCGCATCCTTTCGGAACCAAGGATGCGAAAGGATCCTTTCGCATGCGAATCGTGATCTACACTTGTAATTTTAGGCACTTTTAGGTACAAAAAAATTGTGAGCCGTCGTGGGACGCCTGGCAGATGTGAAACATCGACATTATTTTGTAAAAGTAATATGCAGAAAAGGACAGATTGTGAGAGGAACTAAATATGTCACTAAGTATATAATAATACTACTACTACCACTACCCCTACCCCTACCCCGACCCCGACCCCGACCCCTACCCCTACCCCTACCCCTACCCCTACCCCGACCCCTACCCCGACCCCTACCCCTACCCCGACCCCTACCCTACCCCTACCCCTACCCCTACCTGTACCCCTACCCCTACCCCTACCTCTACCCCTACCTCTACCCCTACCCCTACCTCTACCCCTACCCCTACCCCGACCCCTACCCCTACCCCTACCCCGACCCCGACCCCTACCCCTACCCCTACCCCGACCCCTACCCCTACCTCTACCCCTACCTCTACCTCGACCCCTACTCCTACCCATACCCATACCCCTACCCCTACTTCTACCCCGACCCCTACCCCTACCCCGACCCCTACCCCTACCCCGACCCCGACCCCTACCTCTACCCCGACCCCTACCCCTACCCCTACCCCGACCCCGAGCCCTACCCCTACCCCGACCCCTACCCCTACCCCTACCCCTACCCCTACCCCTACCCCTACCCCGACCCCTACCCCTACCCCGACCCCGACCTCTACCCCTACCGCTACCCCTACCCCTACCCCGACCCCGACCCCTACCCCTACCCCTACCCCTATCCCTACCTCTACCCCTACCTCTACCGCTACCCCAACTCCTACCCCAACCCTACCCCTACCCCTACCCCTACCGCTACCCCGACTCTTACCCTGACCCCTACCCCTACGCCTACCCCTACCCCTACCCCTACCCCGACCCCTACCTCTACCCCGACCCCTACCCCTACCCCTACCCCTACCCCTACCCCTACCCCTACCCCTACCCCTACCCCTACCCCGACCCCTACCCCTACACCGACCCAGACCCCTACCCCTACCCCTACCCCTACCTCTACCCCTACCTCTAACCCTACCTCTACCCCGAGTCGACCCCTACTCCTACCCATACCCATAAAGTACCTAACTACCACCTACCTACCTTTTTTTTTTTTTTTTATTCGATGACAAGCTAGTCCTTGACTGCGATCTCACCTGATGGTAAGTGACGATGCAGTCTAAGATGGTAGCGGGCTAACTTGGAAGGGATATGGCAGTGAACATTCAACCCATACCCCTAATTGGTTTCTACACGCCATCGTGCCGGAACGCTAAATCGCTTGGCGGCACGTCTTTGACGGTAGGGTGATAACTAGCCACGGCCAAAGCCTCCCACCAGACCAGACCAGAGACAATTCAGAAATTATAAATTCCCAAATTGACCCCGCCGGGAATCGAACCCGAGACCTCCCAGTTATAAGACAACAGCGCTCACCACTGAGCCAGGGAGGTCGTCAATTTGACCTCAATTTGATTAGCCAAACTGTACGATGTACCTATATGATGTACTTACTTTGCATGATGCATCCCACCATTATTAGATACCTTACTTGATGATGAAATTGATATTTCATGATCCATTACATTACATGTTACACAAATCATCCTTTACAAAATATTGAAATAGGTGCCTACTTACTTTACAACTTCCATCATCTGCTTTTGTTATTTTTAGGGTTCCGTACCCAAAACCAACCGTACCCAACGGGACCCTATTACTAAGCCCACGCTGTCCGTCCGTCCGTCCGTCTGTCAGCGGGCTGTATCTCGTAAACCGTAATAGATAGACAAATGAAATTTTCACATAATTATTATGTATTTCTATTGCCGCTATAACAACAAATAATAAAAATTAAATTAAATTAAAAAAATTAAATTAAAATGTTTCCATGGGTACATGGAAATATTTTAATTAAATTTTTTTAACGGAACCCTAAAAGAGCGAAGCCTGACTCGCACTTGGCCGATTTTTTTATACTGTACATTCTTAGATTTTGCTTTTTTTCGGACCCATTTTCAAAATTAGTCTACTCTACTACTCAGTCCCTACTTATTTACAACTTTTTTGATGGATAAATTATTTACAATATTAATATATACAAACTTATAATTAGGTACACTCTATTTGACTTCTCTAAAGTCTAAAATATACAAAATAATAGTTTTCAGTATAAACATAAACAATTTTCAATTATTACAATTTACGATAATATTTGATAGCCGAGCGAGCGCAGCGCGACGCAGGTCCACCTAGCAGCACGCCTCGGCGATCACTGTCTAATTGAGTAGGAGAGACAAAGAAGTCGCTTCTGGGAATAGAAGGGCCAAGTGACAAATTGTAATGGATAATATTAAAATTATAACAGTTGCAATAAATAAAATCTAAAACAGCCATTTGTTGTATTAAAATATGAAAAACAATTGTAAATAATTTTACCAAAATAAATGTATGCATAACAGAGAACGATGGGAGTTTATGTATTTGCAGAGTCAACTTTGCAATTTTTTTCTATCGAGAAAAGTTTGCGTCATCGTGTTTAGGAAACAGCCCTCAGGCCAGAAATACGATCAATTATAACTACTTTTTTTTTCATAATATTATGACCTTTGAGTATTAAACCAACACATTATGACCCATAGATTTTAAATTGGACGATCTTCATTCGGCTTGTGATATGAAGATCGTGACTGACTACAGCGCCTTAAGGAATTTCTTGATTCGGTCGCCGCGCTCAAACTGTTTGTCCCAGTTCAAAGCCCGCGATAAAAGCTATGCAATAGCTTAAAAATATTCATCTTTATGAAGAAAGAGGTGATTCACACAATCTTATTAGGAGCATAGTGCACACCGCCGCTAAGTCAGAAAGGTCGTCCGCCTTACAAAGCTTAGTAGAGCACTTAATTATAGAGTTGACATTTAATGCTGCCTTTATAGAAGAAAGGGGTTATAAGATCACATTTGTGTCCATTTTACTAATATGCCATCCAGCCTTTACAATATTGGAAAATGCTATGAACTTTACCCGATAAAATTTATTTGTAATCCGGTTGTTTTAATAGAGTACTATACTATGTCTTTTACCTTACGGCTCGGAAGGTCCAATTTCCCGAACGTCCAATATGTCAATGTAACCTAAGTTACAAAGGTTTACGTAGTCGTAATTCCTAGTTCCATGGTTTACCTCATAGCTGTGAAGACCTACTCGTAGAATTATAACGCATAGAAAGGCAGTAGCCGCGCGTGAAGTGTAACCTTTCCATGGAGGCCTTTAAAGGCTCCTTACGCCTATCGGTATGCACGTGTCGGCGAGCGAAAATAAACCATTTTCTTGGTTGCCTTAAAGGCTAGTTTCGCCTACAGGCACGCACACTAGTGTACGTGTCGGCGAGCGTAAATAAACGACGCCTCTTAGCACACATACTTAGTTCGTTTTATCGTTACACGTAAGCTGGAGGCCGATCGCGCTATTTGCATTGTCAACGAAACGTTTACAGTTCAGTTATGGATCAGTTGCGATTGTGGTGCAAGTACAATTCAACTTTGTCGCATTCGGCATTGCGCTAAAGTTTAATATACTTTTTAATATAAAAATATCTAATCCAAATAAACACTACACTTGTAAACACTGTATTGCACTGTTGCGATCGAACTTCAACTATAAAAAAGTAGCGTCTATTGAACTGTTGCAAAAACGTTCGTTTGACAGCAGTTGCGTTCCAACTCAAGTTCAACTGAGTGTCACCTAGCTGGCAAATTGTTAGCGCGATACGAAACGTTCAAAAAGTTGCGGTTCGTTTGCAGTTCAGTTACGTTTCAGTCGTAAAAAAATAGCGCGATCGGCCCCCTGTTGCAAAAACGTTCGTTTGACAGCAGTTGCGTTCCAACTCAAGTTCAACTGAGTGTCACCTAGCTGTCAAATTGTTAGCGCGATACGAAACGTTCAAAAAGTTGCGGTTCGTTTGCAGTTCAGTTACGTTTCAGTCGTAAAAAATAGCGCGATCGGCCTCCTGGTCTCGTTTTATGGAACTATCGGTCTATGCGTTATTAGTCTAGGTTACGTTATCTGTTTTGTTAAATGTTTCAATTAATATTTTTGTAATGAAGAAATGCAATAGGAAATTTCAAACTTCGCATTAAAGACCTTCTTCTTCTTCTTTATCAACTGATAGACGTCTAATGCTGAACAAACGTCTCTTGCATGGACTACCACAGGCCTTGGACTTGCACCGCCTGAATCCAGCGGTTCCCTGCGACTAATTTGATGTCATCGGTCCACCTAGAGGGAGGTCTGCCAACACTGCGCTTCCCGGTGCGGGGTCGCCACTTCAGCACCTTGGGACCCCACCAGCGACCAACGACCATCAGCTCTTTGAACTATGTGCCCCGCCCATTTCCACTTCAGTTTCGCGACTCGCTGAGCTATGTCGGTGACTAGTTCTCCTACGGATCTCCTCATTTCTGATTCGATCCCGCATTACTGATATTATAAAAACGCGAAAGTGTGTTTGTTTGTTCTTCAATCACGCAGCAACAAAGCAACGGATCGACTTGATTTTTGACATGGATATAGTTGAGGACCTGGAATTTGACATCAGCTCTTCGAAATATGAAAGAGTCAAAGACCTAGTTCCACACAAAGTATAATAACGTGTTAAAAATAGCATTTTACGATTTATACGTGGCTTTGTGTTAAAGCATTCCGGGCACGCGCCATGACGACTGCCGTTCCCGAGTTTAAAGTGCAGGTGAAATTAGAAACAGAAAGGGTAAAGTTACAAGCACAAGTGCTGTAATAGCGATATTATGTACGAGTGAGAAATTTAGGTTTAAGACATTATTTTCAGACCGGCTGTCTCGTTCGATTTCACTCTTATTTTGTTTCGAACACAATACTGTGGACGGGTTGATTTTAACCGCTGGTAATAATAAAAGTCTATAATAAAAAAATATTTTTCAAAAACCGACTTCAAAACCCCGCGCCACTACAACGTATAAAATTTATTGATTTTTTAAAAACCTTAAAATTTAAATGGGATCACCTGGGAATACCCTTTGAAACAAAAAAAACAATTTTCCAAATCGGTTCAGGCGTCTTCGAGTAATCGGTGAACATACATAAAAAACCGGCCAAGTGCGAGTTGGACTCGCGCACCGAGGGTTCCGTACTCCAAAAGTAAAAGTAAAACGATAATACTATATTAATGTGCTTATTTATCGTTAACTTTGTTTGTAGAGTTTTTTTTTAAACACTTTATTGCACAAAAAAAGTACAAAAGGCGGACTTAATGCTAAAGCATTTTCATGCATGCAAAGGTTATTGTTAATATAAAAAAACTATGCTACTTAGAGCGTTGGTCTCATTGTTCCTGTAAAATATACATACACCTCTATTGACCATAATTATTTTTGATTTTTCGATTGGTAAACTTCGGAGATAAGGGGGGGGGGGGGAATGGTATTTATTTTTTTCGACATTTTGGCCGATTAATCAAAAATATTATATAGAAATAAATAAAAAACTCTTTTAAAATGCTTTGAAATTTCAAACCCCTGATTTTCCCCCTCTTTAAATTAAACTAAAATAATTTTCAATTTTTTTTTTATTCCAATGATGTTGGGCCCCTATTGTACATAAATATTTCAAATTTCATGTCGATAGCTTTAATAGTTACTGAAATAATCGACTGTGACAGACGGACGGACGGACGGACGGAGAAAGTCTCACCATAAGGGTTCCATTTTTACCATTTTGGTACGGAACCCTAAAAAGATTCCGATGAATTGAGAACCTCCTCCTTTTTTGAAGTCGGTTAAATATTACAATTAACTGGAAACTATATTCAAAAAATTCTGTCTTTTGAACCGATGGTAGAGTCTTGACTTAAGGTTGGCCTTCATGAAATAAATTTTCAATTTGATAAATGATTAACATAACACCAATGATATAATATTGGGTAAATAATAAACAAAAGATAGAAAGGTATCATTAGTCATACTATTATTTACTCATTTTCTTTTAGAAGTATATAACCAGAACGTCTATAACCAGAGGGCACTGGCAGGCCCTCTAGCGGAGCGTTGCGTAGATGGTAGCGAGGAAGCCATTAGAAAACAATCTCTTGGCAACCGGCGCACCACGGTTGCAACGAATCGCTGTTTTAAATATTCTGATCTAAGAAATTACTGCTCAAAGTGAATTACCAAACTACCGGAAGAATTATCAAGTTGTGATTGACTGATTTGTTTGATTGAAGATTTCATTAAACGCCCACATATCATCGCTCAGCCATAATAACCCATGATATAGGCCATCCTGGCCCGTACATGTATTTAGGTAGGTTTTTGCAGGTTTTTACAAAAACAATATAACTGAATATAAAAAAGTTATTACTTTATTTATTTTCAAAGCATTATTTTCAATTTGTCTCAAAAATAACGTACTTAAAGGAAGAAAATGTAATGCTCAGTAATTTTTTCTCTAACATCCATATATCAAGACAATTTAAAACGCTTAACTGTATATTTTTGTTAGATCATCATAATCATCATTAGCAACCCATCAACGTCTCACTACTGAGCGCAGGTCTCCTCTCAGAGAAGGGTTATAGACCATAGTCCAACACGCTGGCCCAATGCGAATTAGCGGACTTCACACACCTTCGAGAACATTATGAAGAACTCTCAGATGTGCAGGTTTCCTCACGATGTTTTTCCTTCACCGTTGAAGCAAGTGATAGTTAATTGCTTAAACGCACTTGACTCCGAAAAGTCAGAGGTGCGTACCCGGGATCGAACCTGCGGACCCCCCGAATAGGAGACCACAGTCCTAACCTAGTGGTTAGGACTAAAAAAGCATTGAAGCAGTGATAGCCTAGTGGCTATCACTGCTATAGACCATAGTCCAACACGCTGGCCCAATGCGAATTGGCGGACTTCACACACCTTCGAGAACATTATGAAGAACTCTCAGATGTGCAGGTTTCCTCACGATGTTTTTCCTTCACCGTTGAAGCAAGTGATAGTTAATTGCTTAAACGCACTTGACTCCGAAAAGTCAGAGGTGCGTACCCGGGATCGAACCTGCGGACCCCCCGAATAGGAGACCACAGTCCTAACCTAGTGGTTAGGACTAAAAAAGCATTGAAGCAGTGATAGCCTAGTGGCTATCACTGCTTCAATGCTTTTTTAGATATATAGCATCAATGATACATCACTCACACTTTACCATACACAAGAATTTACGAAAACAAGCACGTATGTATGTTTGTCCGTGTTTATTATGATTTTTCCATGATCACGTACGGGAACGTACGAGTGTATTCTCCGGAGAGAGAGCGCTCGAAAAACTCCACGAATTTTCTTATGATATCATATTTTGCTGCTCTTTCCCATGTTTTCTTTGGCACATGCTGATGACATATAGGTACATAAAACTGATAGATGACATACAACTTGGCTTTTTCTTATATTGATAAAGCTTTGGAGGGGAAAGGGGAATATTAGCCATATGCAGTACACCTAATATTCTAAAAAAAAATTATAACGCATAATTATTATGCCGTCAACATCTAGAACCTAACGTCTGTCCCAATTCATTTGACCAATTAATTTTTCTATTTCAAAACGAATTGAAAAAAAAAACAAAAAGCATAATTTTAAACTTATTCAAATATTCAAATATTTTTATCGGAGTGACTAGTTGTACGGGTACTGGACGAATAAATTATATTTATTCGTACAGTTCTTCAATTTTTTTTGAAGGCATTAGAATAGAATAGAATAGAAATGTTTTTTATTCAAATAAACTTTTACAAGTACTTTTGAATCGTCAATGAGTCTACCACTGGTTCGGAATGCCTTTCCTGCATTGTATTCCTCAATTTCGCGGTACTATATCAGGACTCCGTAGCCTAGTGGCTTATGCAGTCGCCTAATAGTTAACAGTCGATGGTTCGAATCCCGGCTCGACAGACAGAATTTTGTATTTTCATTTTATTTTTATTTTTTTTTCTATTTTCATTTTTATTTTTTAAATTCCACATGTAGATTTTTTTTTAAAATTAAGAATGAATTGGATGATTAGCTCGTTTTTTATTTGTCATTTTTTTTTAAATTAGTTACACTGTAACACGTTGGGAGAACCACCAGACTGTGCAAAAACTAAAGTTAGGTTAGGTTAGGTTAGAACATAAAAGATTCCGGTGCCCGGCCGCAGGCCGGGCACTCAGGTTCTATTGGTTTGAAATGAAAAATTAATTTGGAGGGGTTTCTAAGCTTCCTCTACTCCTTTTCATCCTTCCTTCCTCTCCCACTATTTTTTTACCTTCACTCCTTCACTAAGCGAATTATGGCAAGACTAAAGGGGGGGCCCCTCCCTCCCTCCCCCTCCCCTCCCCCAAATTCAGGTAGCACGATTCAAATATTTGACCAAAATTATTCGTCCGTCTTCTGTACGAATAATTATAAATTGTTCGTACGGTAACCGTATTAATAATTATAAATTGTTCGTACAGTACCCGTATTAATAGATTCAGCCTATTTTTATTGAAATTAAATAGATGTTACAATTTAAGGTGTTACAACTAGTAGGGTTACAATTTAAATTCATTTATTAATATTAGGACGTATATATACGTTAAACACGTTGTAAATAATATTACGCAATGGTAATTAATTCAGAACGAGGTCGCCATTCTACCCTTTGATGACCCAAAGAGTTAAATCAAACACACATCTCTACTAAATACACTTGCCAGCGTAAATAGACGTTCAATATTCACAATCAATCTATGTCAAAGGCTTATTGTTTAATTTAACCAGCCGTGCGATCGGGTAAGAAAACCACGGAAGTGGAAGAAAACCGTAAATAATTGACAGCTCTACGTACCTACTCTTACTAATATTGTTAATGCGAAAGCGTATATTATGTTTGTTAGTTTGTTCTACAATCACACAGTAATGGAGCAACTGATTGGAATGGTTTTTGCATGGGTATAAACATGACCAGGAGAGTGGCATAGGCTACATTCATTCTGAAAAAACAATGAATTTTAAGGGATAAAGTCGCAGATAAAAGCTAGTTTTTGACATATGAATTCTTAAGTAAAACCATAAGTCTTATGCTTTCAAAATTTATACGATTTCTTCGTTTCAAAATGGTTTCACCACACATCTTATTGTTACTTACATATTCGAAAGCACCTTGTGTAAGTTTATTTCCACACAATTCCATTCCATTCTATTCTACTTGTAGTTTTAGGGTTCCGTACCTCAAAAAAAGGAACCCTTATAAGATCACTCTCTTGTCCGTCTGTCCGTCTGTGACAACCGATTTTCTCAGGAAGCGGTGGACCTAGCTAGTTGATATTTATACCAGATACTGAGGTCTATAATCCCTATTAGGTGTATAATAATCAAGGTCCTGAATCAACATGATAAAAAGATATGGCCAAATCTAGATTTTCGCGAAAACTGGTAAGTACCAAAATTTACCTTAATTTTCAAGTTTTTGTTTTTCGGAATTTTCCCTTTACTTGAGCTGTAAGACCTTGCTTTTAACCAAAATTGACAATTCTAGGTCAACCGGAAGTACACTATAGGTTTTGGGTCGAAAACCTATATGATAGTTACCGTTGATCTAGAATCATGAAGGCAAAAAGCAAGGTCTTACAGCTCAAATAAAGGAAAAATACAAAAAGTTGAAAATTATATATAACTAGCTGATGCCCGCGACTTCGACCGTGTGGATTTCATTTTTAAAATCCCGCGGGAACTCTTTGATTTTCCCGGATAAAATTTAGCCTTTGTCACCCTCCAGGTTCTCAACTATACCCATGCAAAAAATCACGTTGATCCGTAGCTTTTTTGCTACTTGATTGAAAAACAAACCAACATACAAACACACTTTCGCATTTATAATATTAAAAAGTATCCTATGTCCGTCTCCTGGTTCGAAGCTACCTCCCCACCAATTTTCAGCCAAATCGGTTCAGCCGTTCTTGAGTTATAAATAGTGTAACTAACACCACTTTCTTTTATATATATAGATAATATAATGGCGGTATAATGGGTAGGTACGGAACCCTCGGCGCACGAGTTCGACTCGCACGTGACTGGTTTTTTTTTCAATCTGTCTGTATGGATTTTGACAGAACTTTCACAGGTGAATAGATTGGTTACAAGTAAATTGCGCGCTTTGCTCGCGTCGCTTTGTGAAATAAAAGTACTGTACAAGGAACGATTTATAGGCTTTTTATCGCCGAAAATGAATAATTTATCACGGGATTCTTAGAAAATCTGAATCCATGTGGAGGAGACCGCACGCATTAGCTGGTATAATATAATAATCATACAGCAAAATAAGCACAGAGTAATAGCACCATTCGCACACCCTATGTGCGAACCTTATTATTTATGAAAGCCGTTATGGGCTCAAAATTTCTTACGCCTGAATTATTTAATCTGCTTTTCCATTAGGGTTTTGCGAAATGACACAATTTATATTCAATACGTGGGGCCGGCTTCACGAATATGATTACAGAGAACATTAAGGCGAGATCAAAAATTAAAATTCATCCTACCTAGGTACGCTTGGACTGTTATGTTCATTTCAACATTCTTTGGAACAAAGTGTCAAATAATAATTAATTTTATGAAACCCAATTACCTATGATAATAAATAATTTTTATTCATCATTATCATCATCATTATCAACCCATCATCGGCTCACTACTGAGCGAGGTCTCCTCTCAGAGAAGGGTTATAGGCCATAGTCCACCACGCTGGCCCAATGCGAATTGGCGGACTTCACACACCTTCGAGAACATTATGGAGAACTCTCAGGTGTGCAGGTTTCCTCACGATGTTTTTCTTCACCGTTAAAGCATGTGATATTTAATTTCTTACCGGGATATTTAATTTCTTAACCCAGGATCGAACCTGCGACCCCAGAATAGGAGACCACAGTCGTAACCACTCTAGGCTATCACTGCTTGATTTTTAATTTTTATTGTCAGTTGGTAATTTAGACATGTTAATTGCTACTTCCATGTCATATTGCCGCTTAGGCAGGAAGTATAACTTCGTCACGAAACCGTGAAAATGTGGAACGAAAGGGATTTGAGAGAAATGAAATCGTGATATTAACATTAAATTTCACTTTTTTGCCCTTCTGATTTCGAAGATTTTCTTTTCGTCTACGTGAAATTAGGTAAAAAAAATATAAAAAATCATTGATTTTCCTGAATAAAAACTAGCTACTCTTTAGGTCCTCAACTATATACTCAAGCAAAAAATCACATCAATCTTTTTCTCTGTCCCTGCGTGATTCAAGGTCAAGCCAACAAACATAAATATTTTCACAGTTACAATTTATACTTAGTTTCAGTTTTTCTATCAGAAGTTAAGCTTTGCATAATATTATTGAGAAACAAACTTCACCCAATTGGGTCAAACAAGGGTGAAAACAATTTCCTACAAACAAATATTGTCCTATACAAAATAGAGGTAAACGCTTTAGTATTTTCTAGGGTTTAACGTGCAAACAAGCCAGCGCCGGGTCTGGGTGCGTTTACGATGATACAGTCATTATGCGGGAATCGTTTTATGCCCTTAAATAAAATTACTTTCGTTGCGTTGTTACAGGAGCGGAGAGCGACGCCGCGAATACAAAGTAGTGGTTCATTCTACGTCCGCAACGATTTATGAACCGTGCAATTTATATACTTGTGCAATTACAAAAAGGGTTAATTATATTGGAACGAAGTTCCTTATCGCGCGTTGCGAAAGGGGGCTAGACGAAATTAAGACCAAAAGTTGTAACGACACTTTTATACATTTCTTGATGGCCTAAAAAATATCTTATACAATAATTTCAACGAGTTGTGCATCGCTCCCGTGGCGCAATTGGCTCGCGTGCGGCTGTTAACCGAAAGATTGGTGGTTCGAGCCCACCCGGGGGCGCGCAATTTTATTTTCATTTTTTATTTTATAAAATTATTTTAATTTTAATATTTTATAAAATCGATATTTAGGCTTCCCTGGGGTCATTTTGATTTATATCCATAAAAAAATCACGATAAAAAATGTATACCCGAATAATTATTTTCTTTATACCTCGAATAGAACTTGAAATTAATATTTTCATAATAATAACTTCGTTCCTATCTGGTGTCCCACGACAACACACGACTTTTTTAATGTTTTGTCAATCTACGTGATGCAGTGGTTAGGACTCAGGGGTATTAACTAAAACAATTTTATTTTAAAAAATTCTGTTTAAAAACTCGACTTCAAACCACTATACAAAATACATAGTTTTGTTGTTGATATTTTAAAAACCGCTCGACCGATTTCGAAGAAATTTATATGGGACCATCTGGAAAGTATACCCTTTCAAACAAAAAAAGAATTTTTCAAATCGATTCAGGCGTCTTTGAGTAATCAGTGAACATACATTAAAAGAAGATTCCAACGAATTGATAACCTTATCATGAAGTCGGTTAATAAAACTCACTTCGAATGTGAACTCACTTGTCAATTTTGTGAAATAAGGGATAATTTGATGGTAACCGAATAAGATATCATCTTGAATGATATGATAGAGAATGGATAGGTATCCGCTCATATTTTGTATAAGGATGAGTATCACAACCGTTCTAGTCTTTCTTAACTATTCCATGATTGGTGAAGTGAGTTTGCTGAAGTGAATTTGTATTTTACTGCACAGGAGATCTCAGTGTTGATCCCCAGAGATATAGTTCTAATTTAATTAATTTTAGGTACACGGACAACCTTTAGAGACCAACTTTCAGGTACAAAACTGCGTTAAAACCCCCTCCAGGTTTTCCCACTTCCATCTCGGTTTACTTTTTTAACCCTACTGCTAAGGAACATTTTGATGTGAAACATCTATAGCCGCACGTAAAACAGATTACTGGCATGGCGACGCGTGCCGTGGCGACGCGTCGCCACGATGTTATATGTATACTTACACTAGCGGCACGCTATGATGGCCGGTTTGACGTTTGTCCGCTCATGAAGTTCCGTATTAATTGATAACGACTTTGAAGGAAATAATTGTATTACTTTATTGACGATAGTGATGTGCAGAGATTCATAAATTTTATCGAATGTAGTTTTAGGTTTAGGACTCAAAATTTATTTATTAAATTGATTTCTAAAATGTATACAAGTGTAGAAAAATCAGTTTTCACCATTTAAGGGGTGAATGTACTTGTGAATATGAACAATTTTCACTATGTGGACAAACCTCTGAAATCGCAAAAAAATATCAGCTGTTTCATACAAAAGGTAAAATTTTTATTTTTATATGATATATACCACAACTCGGCATTTGGTTTTCTAAATTGAAAATTTTTAAAAATGGAATCTAATACGATCGTCACATAGGATCGCTGGCTAGCACAACTACTACCTCCGGCAAACTCGCGTCAATGCTCAATGCAAAACAAAGCAGTTTCGAATTGACGTTGCTTCGAAAAGTATAAACTGTCAGTGCAATGCGATTGTGATATAGTTTTGACCTGGCTTTGGATTTCAAATATTGATACTGCATTACTGTTGACCCTTGCTCGTTAATTTGGACTCTGTTCAAGCCCTTTGTTGTGGATTTCGTCGATATGACCGAACGTACGCAGAGAACTGTTCTAAATAGTCAGACACGTGAGTTCGTAATACGCCTTCGTAACTATTTCGATCGTGAAGCTCAAAATGGAGGGCCAATTTTACCTATAACGTCAGTGGTTGAACGCGTAGCTGATGCGCTTAATATTGGACAACGAACTGTTAGACGGATAACTAAAAAAAAATATGGCGAGACTGGCACAGAAGAAAATAAACTTCACACACCAAAAAAGAGAAAACGAGCAAAACCAGTCGTAGGCATCGATAGCTTTGATGCCGATGCTATCCGAAGACATGTTTACGGCTACTATTTACAGAAGGAGTATCCAACAAGAAAAAAGTTGGTGCATTCACTGAAGGAAGCTGGATTATTCTTCGGTGGGGAAAGTTCTTTAACGAAGATTTTGAAGACCATTGGATTTCGATACAAAAAATGTAACAAACGCAAAATATTGATGGAAAGATTTGATATAGCGATGGCAAGGTATACTTTTTTACGGCAAGTGAAAGAAATCAAAAATTGGCAAAATGTTGTGTTCTTGGATGAAACATGGCTTAATGCTAACCATACTGTAGGCCGTTCTTGGAACGATGACACAGCAGCATCTACTTCCAAAGTTCCTGTAGGAAAAGGATCGCGACTTATAATTTGTCACGCCGGAACCATCAACGGGTTTGTCGAAGGTTCTCTCATGGCTTTTGCGTCAAAAACCACTGGAGACTATCATGAAGACATGAATGGAGAAAAGTTTACTGAATGGTTTACCTCAATGTTGTGTAGCCTCCCTGAACCATCTATTATAATTATGGACAACGCCCCATACCACTCGATGCAAATTGACAAGCCACCTGCCCAATCCAAAATGGCGTAGATGCAAACATGAATATGTTAAAAGCGGAATTAGTACGTCTTTTAAAAGAAAACAAACCAACCAAGATCCGATACGTCATTGACGAAATAGCATTAGAACATGGGCACAGAGTTATACGGTTACCGCCTTACCATTGTGAGTATAATGCGATTGAGTTGGTGTGGGCTCAAATTAAGGGATATGCTGCAAGACACAATACAGAACCCCCATTTACCACAAAAAAAATGCTAAAATTATTAGAAGAAGCTTGTGAACATGTGACTAAAGGAGACTGGGAAAAGGTTGTGAATAGAACTGTTAAATTAATAAGGGAAGATTATGAAAGAGATGTGAAAATAGATAATATTATAGAAAACGAACATATAATTATTAATGTAGGTGATGATAGCAGTGACGACAGTGAAAATAGTAGTATGGACGAATCTGATTAATTATGGCCTTTTGTGGCACCTTTTTTGGTATCTTTTGTATTCATATGTTTCTTGTGTGCATATAAAGTATGTATATTCATTTTCATTCAAATATTCAGTTCGTTCAAATAAATTAAATAAACATATACATTTTTGTTTTATTAAACCTATTTAATCAGGTACAAAAACAAAACTTAATTGTTTTTTGTTCGAGAATAAATTGACATTCCACATCACTATTGTAATGTGTCAAACCGGCCATCATAGCGTGCCGCTAGTGTAGTGACATATTTAGTTCCTATCACAATCTGTTCTTTTCTGCATATTACTTTTACAAAATAATGTCGATGTTTCACATCTGCCAGGCGTCCCACGACGGCTCACAATTTTTTTTATACGCTTTTTATTAGCTTCACTTGTATGTTTGTAACAATGTTTGTAACCGACTTCTTTGGGCGCGATTTTGACCCACTTTAAACGGCCAGATTTCGTTCAAACTTTGTAGATTTATCGAGGACCGATGACAATACACTAATTTGAAAAAAAATAAAATTAAAAAACAAGCTATTAAAAATAAACCAAACTAAAAAGTAGAAAATAAATAATAGTTTAAAAAAACTAAAAACACGCTTTTTATAGAAAACCAAACTTAAAAATAGAAAATAAATTTTAATAAATTTAAATTAAGAATAGGGTCCAAAAATTTCAATAAATATAAATTAATAATAGTGTAAATAAAAAAAATGTATTTTATTTTAAAAAAAGCGTGGGGTGCTTTTTAAGATATTATCAAAATGATAATCACTCTACTCATATCTGTCAATAAAATATTTATAACTATTGACACCATGCACCCCACGCTTTTTTAGGGTTCCGTACCCAAAGGGTACCAACGGGACCCTATTACTAAGCCTACGCTGTCCGTCCGTCCGTCCGTCTGTCAGCGGGCTGTATCTCGTAAACCGTAATAGATAGACAGATGAAATTTTCACATATTTTGTATTTATATTGCCGCTATAACAACAAATAATAAAAATTAAATTAAAATAAAAAAATTAAATTAAAATATTTCCATGGGTACATGGATTTTTATAACGGAACCCTAAAAGAGCGAGGCCCGACTCGCACTTGGCCGATTTTTTAAAATAAAATATTTTTCAACTAAGCACGCTCTGTAATCTAAGTGATTTGACCGATTTCAATATATTATAAGGTGTCATTTAAAAACAATTTATGGCGTTTGCAAAAAATTAATCATCAAATTCATGTTTTGCCCATCAGTCGAGTTTTTGTTTTGCTTTTATTTTTGATATTTTTTTTTATTAGTTTTCTCTTTAATAATTAGCTTGTTGTTTATAAATAAAGCTTAGCTGTAGAAAGAACAGACTACAAAATTGCTTAAAAAAAGATCCTAATTAATTTGATTAGACGCTTAAATGATTATAAATTATGAGAAACTATTCGACTTTTAATGAATTTGAAAATTTTTGAACTGTAGATCCAAATAATATAAAAAATACGTGTGGTACTCGGGGACTGCCGCGGTAAAGCTATGCAATAGCGTAGCCTGCCTGAAGTCTGCCGAACTGAAACGACGGTGTTAGTTTTATTTTCGTTACGGAATTTCTTGATTCGGTCGCCGCGCTCAAAGCCCGCGATAAAAAGTATGCAATAGCTTAAAAATTATGTTTCGTGTGTTCAAGTTTAAAAAAATCATAGTAGCCTTATCGTGGGACGATGGTTGGGCTTTTTACCAACTCATATAATATACCTCACTCATATTACATCACCCTTCACGATTTATAGTGTATACACACAGGTACATTCCCCGTTACAGAGTTGGCGCTACGCGGAATACAAAGTAGTGGTAATTTTGCGTCCGTATTAAATTCTGTAAGGCAAAATTACTTCATACGCGGTATTTTGTACCTCTATCGCACAGTTCTGTTTTAGAAAACATTTTATTTCAAGGGTTAAAAAGGTCGTTGAATGCAAATTGGTATTAAATTATTATGTGAATATTCAAGTTATGTTATACAAAATCATTTTTCAAACTAAAATAAATATTAAAAATACTAGCTTTTGCCCGCGACTTCATCCGCATAGTGTTTTTAAAAATCCTGAGGGAATTCTCTGATTATTTTCGGGATAAAAGGTAAAAGATTTCACTTGTCAATTATGTCAAATAAGTGATAATTTGACGTAATTGTTGTCACCTGAATAAGATGATAGTGAATGGATAGGCATTCGCTCCTATTTTGTATTGAAACGAGTGTCACAACCGTTCTAGCTTTTTTAGGGTTCCGTACCCAAAGGGTGCCAACGGGACCCTATTACTAAGCTTCCGCTGTCCATCTTTCCGTCTATCCGTCCGTCTGTCAGCGGGCTGTATCTCGTAAACCGTAACAGGTAGACAGTTGAAATTTTCATAGAGTGTGTATTTCTATTGCCGCTATGACAAAAAATAATAAAAATTAAATTAAATTAAAAATAAAGGGGGCTCCCATACATGAAATAGGAGTCGAAATAAAATTTTATTTTTGTACCCTGGCATGTGGGGTGTCATTGTCTAGAACTCATTAAGTGGAGTTCAGATAATTATATTTTTTATTATTATTAGCTTCAAAAATGAAGAAATGGGGGGCCTTCAAAGTTTTGATCAAAACAAACAAGCATATTTTCCCCATATGCTAATTTAGTACTATCTAAGAACTAAGATATCTAAATATGTATCTAGTTTTAAAAAAAAGTGATTTGGTCATATGTACGGAACCCTAAAAGAGCGAGGCCCGACTCGCACTTGGCCGATTTTTTACCTATTCCTTGATTGGTGAAGTGAGTTTGTATTTTACTGAATTGCGCTGGAACGTACTCGTGACTCCTTTTAACCTATTCTCTCGTTTTAAGACTAAATCTGAAACCTACTTGACAGTTATATTTTATGGAAAATAACAGCAAAGCGGACGCCGATTTTGTTTTTCACTTTAAAAATAGATAAGATAATATTATGCAACTATACAATCGGGCAGTGGGAATCAACAGGAAATTGCCACGATGTGTGAATTAAAATCGCTTACTTTACAATAACAAATCATGCGGCGCACCAATAAATTCGACGACGCCACCAAAATGAAACATACTATGACAATTTAATAGCAGGTGCATTAAAAATATTTATTTGACAGGCTGGGTTCCCTTTGTTTTATTGTGTGACATGAACAATTTCATTTTTATAACGACAATACCCGTACAACACTATTTTCTGTTTTCAATAAAACCTGTTTTATGTTTGAATTTTATTTTTCAAATATTCCTTTCGGAGTTTTGAGATGAATCTGTCCAGAAGAATGACTGGAACTGCTTAAACCTAATCTTTCACTATTTGAATGTAATTATTTTTCTCTCATGTAACAAGTAAAATTTGTGACCCTAAATCGAGCATAAATTGGTCATAAAGTAGTCATAAAGACTACGTATGACAAATTTTACAAAATTACAAAACTGTAAATTTTTGCTTTAGAAAAATAATCACGAAAAATCACGATACTAATAATAAAAATATATGTAATGATAATGACAATATATTATGTAACAGCTTTACTGTAAAATAAAATAATGCACTTTATCTATTGCAAGGAAAAATATTTTTTTTTAAGAATATTGGGCTATTGAGGCTGAATAAATAATTAAAATGTTAAAATTAAAATTAATTGTTGGTTTGAATTAATAATTAAACTTACCCCTGGTAGCGTCCGTTTCTCATGGAGGGCGGATTGTGCGCTTGATGCACTTTCTGGATTAAAATAGGTCAGGAACGCGCACCCTGTAGACAAAAAGCTTCCGTAAGAATATATGCTATGTAATTCTCGAAGATTGAGCTAAAACAAGGATATCGAGATTATTCCTATGTTTTAAGCTATTGCATAGCTTTTATCGCGGGCTTTGAACTAGGACAAACAGTTTGAGCGCGGCGACCGAATCAAGAAATTCCGTAACGAAAAAATCACCGTCGTTCAACATTTTAGAGGTTCTCAAGTAGCTCTATTTGGTGCAGTGGGCGAGCGACCGCTTTCGAGCGCCGATGTCGCAGGTTCGAATCTCACTCGCGAAGTAGTGACAGTTCGCTTTTCTTGTTTGTTTGTTTTTAATTATTTTTTTTGCATAATTTTTATTATGCAAAAAAAATATTGCATAAATATTATAATTGCATAAGTTGATAAAAAATGTTATGCAATAGCTTTACCGCGGCAGTCCCCGAGTGCCACTTAATATTTTTTTGTTTGTTGTTCCAACTTACTATCCTACTAATATCTAACTTTATTCTTTTTAGGGTTCCGTAGTAAACAAGGAACCCTTATAGTTTCGCCATGTCCGTCCGTCTGTCTGTCTGTCTGTCTGTCTGTCCGCGGTTTAGCTCAGCGACTATTGGTACAAGAAATCTGTAATTTGACAAGGGTATAAATATCAATCACGCCGACAAAGTGGTGAAATAAAATTGTGAAAAATATTTTTTTTAGGGTACCTCCCCTACATGTAAAGTGGGGATGAATTTTTTTTTCTCATATATCCAAAAACGTTGTGGGTGCGGGAACACCATTTTTCAATTCAGGGATCCGTTTGTGAAATATGATATTTTAAAATGCTAAATTTTATTAGAGTCAAGTGTCCCCCCCCTCTGCCAGCTAAATGGTTGTATATAGGATACAAGAAAAAATTTACAGCAGTAGTATATATAATGAATTTTAAAGGAAAACTATCACGGCTAAGTAGGGTTCATTAGTGAAGGAGTTATATCGGTTTTTCTAAGTTAGATATTAAGTTGCATATTTTGTAGTATAAATATATATAGTATTTAAACCATAGAACTCAAAATTTAATCAATATTCATAAATAAAACAAAAGCACTATCCTAGGTCAGCAATAATATTTGAGACTTTCAGCTACGGAACCCTACACTGCGCGTGGCCCGACACGCACTTGGCCGGTTTATTACTAGTTACTTTTTACTGATCCTTACTAATATTATAAATGCGAAAGTGTGTTTTTTGTTGGTTTGTCCTTCAATCACACTGCAACGGAACTCGGATCGACGCGATATTTTGCATGGGCATAGTTACCTGGAGAGTGACATAGGCGGTTTATCCCGGAAAATCACAGAGTTCCCGTGAGATTTTAAAAAGTAAATCCACGCGAAGTCGCGGCCATCAGCTAGGTTAAAATATTTCTTTCAATATTGTATTCAGTAATTATCTTAAAGTTACATAAATTATGTAGGTATATATGTATTAAGTAACTCAAAGTAATAATATATTGTATGTTGTAATGAATTTTCTTTGAATGAAACTTGAATGAGTGTAATGTATGTCCTTATGTCTTTCTTTATATTGCTGTCTACAAGTTAACAAGGTTAATACAGAGTTTGAGTAAACTATATTAAGCGAAATTATAATAGGTACTTGTTTTAAACGTACCTACTACCTACTCATATTATGATAAATTTTAACAATTGGAAACCTTGTTATACTACCTAAACTCGCAAAAATAAAATCCCCAGAAGGATATTCCCAGTTTTCCCCCAAGTAGCAAATGCATTTCAAACAATTTCCCCGCTAAATTTTTCATCGAGCAGCGTCCAGTTGCAACGTAAATCGCGGCCATCTTGTATTGAAAACGTGTTCATTTCCTGTGCCTATGCATTTCCGCCATTTCCGCGCCATTCGATTCTGACTCATATTTTTTATAGTGGAGCTTGTATGTTGTTTTCCAGGAGAGTTCATAAGCTTTTTCTGTGTATTGTATTGTGTATTGTGTATTTAAGCCGACTTGCACAAAAACGCTTCATCATGTTTAGTTAAATTTTGTAATGCTGTCACTTTTTGACAATACTATTTCAGAGTTGATATGAGAAGGACAGGTACAGGAAATTTAACAAAACATGATTAAGCAGTTTGGTACAAGCGTGGTAGGTAGGAAATAGTCGGCCTTAAATTATTTAGTTAGCTATGCTTTTAGTTAAGAGGAATTCTTAAAACGCAACTTCTTTACATAATTGTACATGATTGACAGTGTTTGTTCAAGGGTTTTAAGAAAACTATTTTTCAACGAAAAAACTTTTATTTTAAAAAATTCAAAAGATTTTAAGCTATTGTTTAGCTTTTATCGCGGGCTTTGAACTAGGACAAACAGTTTGAGCGCGACGACCGAAGCGAGAAATTCCGTAACGAAAATAAACCTAACACCGTCGTTCAGTAAGCGTTCAACATTTTAGAGGTTCACAAGTAGCTTTGTTTGGCGCAGTGTTGTTCTTCTACGAATCTCCTCGTTCCGGATTTTATCCTTGAGAGAGATTCCCAACATAGCTCGCTCCATAGCGCGCTGAGCGACTTTTAATTTGTGAACGAGGCCCACCGTCAGTGTCCACGTTTCCGCTCCATACGTCATTACTTTGGCTAACTCGTTAACATTTTACTCTCTTTCAAAATAAGTGGATACTTCACAACTATTGGGTGTAACTCCCCTACTAGCAATTTCCGTTGGGGTTTTGTAGCCAACGGTAGCCAATGGTTGGGAGATGGTAGTGGTGATGACTAAGTCCCTTCGTTAGGCCAACCACATCCTGCTTTTCTACGGTAGGCCCACAGTTTTTAGGGATGACAAGTCCTACTGTTGGCCAACCAAACTAGGGACAAAGGCCCAACTAATAGCCAACGCAAATAGCTACTAGAGTCAAGGCCCGGCTT
This sequence comes from Oeneis ivallda, assembly GCA_029955525.1. Taxonomy (NCBI): domain Eukaryota; kingdom Metazoa; phylum Arthropoda; class Insecta; order Lepidoptera; family Nymphalidae; genus Oeneis; species Oeneis ivallda. The sequence goes on from JARPMR010000010.1 coordinate 24,863,384, forward strand.
TCGATAGGTTCTAGGTGCTCGCGTGGTAAAAATCATGGAAACTCACACTCGGGGCTTATTTTTACTATGAAACTTATACTCAGAGCTCTAAGCACTGAAAAAAAAATTAAAAAGTTACAGCCAGAGTTCAATCAGCTTTTATGGGCATGTAAAAGACATTTCCCGAATTTACCAGTTCAATAGGTCTAGTCTACGCAAAGGACAAACTTTTTAACTAGGTACTGCACTCTTTATTTGGAAAATTTGTGAACCTCTCATTTATAGAAAACTGCATCACATTAATTCTGGGCTACGAAAGAAAATAAAAAGCTTCGCTCAAATAAAAATAGACAACAAAAATTATATTAGACTATTCTCCTGTATACTTGTCATTAAATAATCTTAACATTCGCTAAATGTATTTTATCGTTCAGCTAACTGACCTATATAAATTGCATTGTAGAAAAAGAATGCTTTTATATTACTTCTGAAATAATGACGTAATGAATGAGGAATTAATGGAAATTTCTGACAGCTATTCATAATATTATAATAATGGCAGTAGGCATAAGTTCTACACTAAATAATTTAATATTTCACAGGAAACAGGAATTATAGATTGGCTTAGTTATACATAGATTATAATAAATAGAATAATTACACTCGTGTGATTTTATAATGTATTTATTAATGACTAAAAAATTTTTAATCCTTCTGATCGAATTTCGGTGACTGTGATCAATCTCAGCGGAGGCGGAGATAAGTAAATTCTCAGGAGGTATTATAGTGCATAAGCATGTGCGCAATTAGTAGTAGTTAAACTCTCTATTTATCTACTGTCTAAGTACTCGTATAATGAAGTCAATGCGGCACCATCGGTAAGAAATCAGGCTCAGGATCGACAACTTTACGTGCTTTTCAATATTTTTACTGAATGTGTATGATGAAAACTCAATTTGAAATCGAATAAATAGGTTTATATCGGGAAAGCCATTATGCTTCTTTCGTGCAATCGTATTACGCATCCTTTTAATATACTTTAAACTTTTTACAGCTCGTGCCAAAGGCATAAATCGGAGGGAACTTTTTACCGATTTACTGGCCACTTGACAAAACATCTCATGTTGGGTTTACAAACTAGAATTTCCGAGAATAAGCCCGCAGTAGTTCAGCCGGAAGTAGTTTTGTTTAGTTACACAACTAGACGGAACCACTAGCCTCTGAACTAAATAAGATTAAAGAGTTCTTTCCTCGGCTTCTATAAATTTCACGGTTCTTGTCTCGTGATTAATTAAAGTAGTGATAAGTTACTTTTTGGAGCTCATTCGTTCCTTTTTTCTTCCTCCGGGTTAGCTCCACGTGGATTTCATTTAAAATATTCCTTATAACTATTAATTACTTCATTTTTCTCTTGAAGAAAGTTTTCTATTTCGATTACGAAATCAGTCACCTAAATTTAGAGACTGAAAATTTAGAGATTCAGGATATTACATGCATATTTGGATGTCACGCAGATAGATATTGCCTTGGAATTAGGAAGTACCTAGAAAAGCTTAGAATTTGTACTATAAATACAATAAGAGACTAGACACTATAAATAGTTACTAATACATATTAAATAATTGCCTATATACAAAAGTGTGTTTGTTTTTAGTTTGTTCTTCAATTACGCAGTAACGAAGCGACGGATTGACATACATTTTGACCTAATTAAGTATTAAACTGGAAAAGCTTCCATCCTTGGGCTTTCTTGGGATTTTTAATAAAATTTAACTCCACGTGCGGGAAAAAGCTATTTCAGTATAAATTTAATACCTCAAGTCTTTCTAAAGAAAATTGAGATGGAAGACAGACAAACAAGTGTATGGACGGACGCACGGATAGACATTCAAACAGGCAGGAAGGCAGACGATGAGATGCAATAAATTGGGGTTAAATTACTGTAGTATTTGAGACGTATGAAAGTCCAAATGATCGGTCCATTATAATCTTCTACAAGACTTAAAGGCCATTAAGAAAAGTATTAAGTATTAAGTGTTCACTTAACACCTAACTATCTTTAAGAGGATACGATAATAAAGGTAGCTTTTCCAACAACGCGATTCCATTAAAAGTTTTTCCAACGCCTTTTGTAGCAACGTTAAGTAAACATTACTTATCTTAAACGTACCCTTTTAGCACATAATGTGCACAGCATTATAGTTTATTATAATGAAGTAAGTAAGCGGTCGTTTATTGCTCGTCATTCAGACTCAGTACGCAAGCTTAAGGATATTTAAACATTAATGCGTCACAGATTAGGCAAGAAAAGCTGAAAACGAGATCGAAAGGTAAAAGGGTAGCTTTTAAAAATATAGTTTTAAAAAAGAATGGTTTTATTTATTTCGTTATCATGCTTTATGATGGAGTAAACGGATCTACCCGTGACTTTCAAATTTAATTTAGATTTTTGCAATTTGTAAATTAATACGACAAAGTAGGCTTATGACATTCTAATTGGGCCAATGGCAGTATCATATTCACAGGTTTATATAAAAATCTTTACTTGACTGTGTTTATTTTAAGAAATTAGTCAGAACATCGACTAATTTGTGAGTAACTCACGTCCAACTCGATATTCTGACTAATTTCTTAAACTGGACACTTTCAAGTAAATATTTTTATACAAACCTGTGAAGATGATACTGCCATTGGTGCAATTAGAATACCATAAGCCTACTTTGCTGTATTAGTTTACAAATTGCAAAAACCAAATTAAATTTGTATTTTGCGGGCAGACCTGTATAATCCACTTTAACGAAAGAAAAACACCGTGCAATACCTGCATGCCTGTAAGTTCTTCATAAGTCTGTATAATATGAAGTCTGCCAATTTACACTTAACTAAACTAGCGGCACGCTATGATGGCCGGTTTGACACATTACAATAGTGATGTGGAATGTCAATTTATTCTCGAACAAAAAACAATTAAGTTTTGTTTTTGTACCTGATTAAATAGGTTTAATAAAACAAAAATGTATATGTTTATTTAATTTATTTGAACGAACTGAATATTTGAATGAAAATGAATATACATACTTTATATGCACACAAGAAACATATGAATACAAAAGATACCAAAAAAGGTGCCACGAAAGGCCATAATTAATCAGATTCGTCCATACTACTATTTTCACTGTCGTCACTGCTATCATCACCTACATTAATAATTATATGTTCGTTTTCTATAATATTATCTATTTTCACATCTCTTTCATAATCTTCCCTTATTAATTTAACAGTTCTATTCACAACCTTTTCCCAGTCTCCTTTAGTCACATGTTCACAAGCTTCTTCTAATAATTTTAGCATTGCATTTTGAAAATTGTTCATATTCACAAGTACATTCACCCCTTAAATGGTGCAAACTGATTTTTCTACACTTGTATACATTTTAGAAATCAATTTAATAAATAAATTTTGAGTCCTAAACCTAAAACTACATTCGATAAAATTTATGAATCTCTGCACATCACTATCGTCAATAAAGTAATACAATTATTTCCTTCAAAGTCGTTATCAATTAATACGGAACTTCATGAGCGGACAAACGTCAAACCGGCCATCATAGCGTGCCGCTAGTGTAGTTTAGTGGATTATGACCTATAAACCCTTCTCATTTTAGAGGAGTGCAGTAAACAGTAGTGGGCCATTGATCGAATGAGATTGTAATATACTCGTATATCTACTATATGTAGATATCGTGCACACACACACATACGCGCACACACACACACACACACCCGTGCTACTCTGGCCGGTCCGGTAGCCTTTACACGACTGGTCGTGCGTACATTGGCTTCATGTTTTTATACGTAGGTATCTTGTATGTACCCACACTTGGTGTATACTTTCTACCCCCAAACCCAATACATTACAGAGATGAATGACCGAATTATAATTGTGACTGAAGTTGAAGCGTGAAAACATTCCGGATAATCCGACCTACCCTTAGATAAAGCTGTTTGTTCACGGTGCAAAATAGTAACTTTTTGTAGCCTTCTTAATGAGGTAGCTTGTACAAAAAGGAGGACAAAAACAGAGTAATTGAACTCGTGAACCAACTTCGATATCGGAGCTTGGAGAACAAGTTTTTTTGAGCTTTTTACTGAACTAAGTTGAACCATAATAAGGCTTTGTTTTCAATAAATATAGAATTACTATACAATACGGAGCCTGTCATTTTCTATAGGTTAAAAGTTAGTAGCTACGTTGTTACACTAATTAGTTTGCTTATTGTAAGTTTATTATCGTTGGCAGAATCTGTCTGTAGATGAGCTACTGAGATTCTAACCCTATAAGCTTTAGGTCCTCAACTATGGCCAAGCAAAGAATCATGTCGAGCCTTAGCTCTGTTGCGGCGCGATTGAAAGACAAACTAACAAACAAACACATTTAAAAATTTATTACTAGCAAGCTGATGCCCGCGACTTCATCCGCGTGGATTTAGTTTTCAAAATCCCTCGGGAAATATTTGATTTTCCGGGTTATTTTTGTCCCGAAAAAAAGGGGTTCCCGTGGGATTATAAAAATTTTGACTCCACGCGGATGAAGTTGCTAGCACACTCGAACTGAAGCTATAATATAAAATTTTGTTTTTAAAAGTCCTGTGAAAATTCTATAGGATAAAAAGTAGCTTATGCCACTCTCCAGGTCCTCAACTATGGCCAAGCAAAGAATCATGTCGAGCCTTAGCTCTGTTGCGGCGTGATTAAAGGACAAACCAACAAACAAACACATTTTCGCATTTATAATATTAAGTACTAGCTGATGCCCGCGACTTCGTCCGTGTGGATTTAGTTTTTAAAATCCCTCGGGAACTCTTTGATTTTCCGGGATTAAAAGTAGCCTTATGTCACTCTCCGGGTCCTCAACTATACCCTAGCAAAAAATCACGTCAATCCGTAGCGTGATTGAAGGACAAACCAACAAACAAACACACTTTCGCATTTATTATATTAGTATGATTTATAATATTAAGTACTAGCTGATGCCCGCGACTTCATCAGCGTCGAAGTAGTTTTCAAAATCCCTCGGGAACTCTTTGATTTTCCGGGATTAAAATTAGCCTATGTCACTCTCCGGGTCTTCAACTATACCTTAGCAAAAACTCACGTCAATCCGTAGCTCTGTTGCGGCGTGATTGAAGGACAAACCAACAAACCAACAAACACACTTTCGCATTTATAATATTAGTATGACTAGTATGATTAGTATGATGACCACTTTAATAAAGATAACAAACTTTTCAGTTGTTTCTCATGATAGTGCAAAATAAATGCAGCTTATCCTGAAGGCACCCTCTCAACACATAATGAGATCCGCGTATAATCAAGGAGCCGGCGGCAGTTCGATGCTCGTCAAAAGCGCAGTGCTGTGTCGCGCCCTGGGCAGAATATTGTTACCCTTTGTAGCCGACGTAATGAGAGCACACTATAGTTGAAGCTATAATGTAAAATTTTGTTTTTAAAAGTCCCGTGAAAAGTGTTTAGGATAAAAAGTAGCTTATGCCACTCTCCAGGTCTTCAACTAGACCTTAGCAAAAAATCACGTCAATCCGTAGCTCTGTTGCGGCGTGATTGAAATACTCGGGAATTCTTTGATTTTCCGGAATAAAAAGTAGCCTATGTCACTCTCCAGGTCCTCAACTATACCCTAGCAAAAAATCACGTCAATCCGTAGCTCTGTTGCAGCATGACTGAAGGACAAACCAACCAACAAACACACTTTCGCATTTATAATATTAAGTACTAGCTAATGCCCGCGACTTCATCCGCGTGGATTTAGTTTTTAAAATCCCTCGGGGACTTTGATTTTCCGGGATAAAACGTAGCCTATGTCACTCTCCAGGTCCTCAACTAGACCCTAGCAAAAAATCACGTCAATCCGTAGCTCTGTTGCGGCGTGATTGAAAGACAAACCAATAAAACCAACAAACAAACAAACAAACACACTTTCGCATTTATAATATTAAGTAAATTATGACTAGTAAGATATGAAGTATGATGACCACTTTAATAAAGATAACAAACTTTTCAGTTGTTTCTCATGATAGTGCAGAATAAATGTAGCTTATCCTGACGGCACCCCTTCAGCACATAATGAGATCCGCGTATAATCAAGGAGCCGGCGGCGGTTCGATGCTCGTCAAAAGCGCAGTGCTGTGTCGCGCCCTGGGCAGAATATTGTTACCCTTTGTAGCCGACGTAATGAGAGAATATGCACAAAAAGGGGAAAAGAGACCAGAGTCATTCATGTTGCTCAGCCATTGAAAGTTATACCTTCTTTGCACTACCTCGTTTAGCACGTTTCCATACTTATTCATACTATACAAATAAAAAATTAAGTGGCACTCGGGGACTGCCGCGGTAAAGCTATTGCATAGCATTTTTATCAACTTATGCAATTATAATATTTATTTGCATAATAAAAATTATGCAAATAACAAAAAAAAAAACAAACAAACAAGAAAAGCGAACTGTCACTACTTCGCGAGTGAGATTCCAACCTGCGACATCGGCGCTCGAAAGCGGCCGCTCGCCCACTGGGCCAAATAGAGCTAATTGAGAACCTCTAAAACGTTGAACGCTTACTGAACGTCGGTGTTAGGTTTTTTTCGTTACGGAATTTCTTGATTCGGTCGCCGCGCTCAAACTGTTTGTCCTAGTTCAAAGCCCGCGATAAAAGCTATGCAATAGCTTAAAATAAAATTGTAGTGTCTAATATGTGAAAATTTCAGCAGTCTATCTATTACGGTTTACGAGATACAGCCCGCTGACAGACGGACGGACGGACGGACAGCGTAGGCTTAGTAATAGGGTCCCGTTGGTACCCTTTGGGTACGGAACCCTAAAAATTAAGTGGCACTCGGGTTCTGCCGCGGTAAAGCTATTGCATAGCATTTTTTATCAACTTATAAAATTATAATATTTATGCAATATTTTTTTTGCATAATAAAATTATGCAAAAAAATAATTAAAAAACAAACAAACAAGAAAAGCACACTGTCACTACTTCGCAAGTGAGATTCGAACCTGCGACGTCATCATACGGTAAAGAAAGCGGCCGCTCGCCCACTGCGCCAAAAAGAGCTACTCATGAACCGCTAAAATGTTGAACGCTTACTGAACGACGGTGTTAGGTTTATTTTCGTTACGGAATTTCTTGATTCGGTCGCCGCGCTCAAACTGTTTGTCCTAGTTCAAAGCCCGCGATAAAAGCTATGCAATAGCTTAAAATAAAATTATAGTGTCTGTTTGTAATGCCAAAATAACAGCTTTTAAATAAATGAATATTAAAATACTAGGTATACCTAACAAAACATCAATTTTAAAATTTTTGTCTGTCTGTCTCTCTGTTTGTTAAGGTTAATCTCTGGAACGGCTGGACCGATTTTGACGGGACTTTTACTATACGCTACTTTTTTAACCGACTTTCAAAAAAAGGAGTTGTGCTTTTGTACTTAAGTATATCGATATCTTCGTGATTTTTAAACCGATTTGCGTAAATCTTTTTCTAATAGATACAAAAACTTTGCGAGATGTTCCCATAAAAACTCTGGGTTCTAACTCCTCAATCCTGATGCTGCAGGGTTACTGCCCACCTAAACTGGGGTGATTATCGATTATGAATAGTTGTTGTAGGTAACAAGCAAAGAATACATAATTAATTCCCGGACCCAACTCCTCAATCCTAATGCTGCAGGGGTTCTGCCCACGCGGACGAAGTCGCGGGCATCAGCTAGTTATACAAATATGAAAGTGTTTTCTATCTCTCACAGATCCTTCTGCCTATTAGATTTTTACGACCTAAGTGCAGCAACATTGAGCTACTTCTGTACAACCTCAGCGGCATCCTTACTAATATTATAAATGCGAAAGTGTGCTTGTTTGTTGGTTTGTCCTTCAATCACGCCACAACAGGGCTACGGATCGACGTGATTTTTTGCATGGCTATAGTTGACGACCTGGGGAGGGACATAGGCTACTTTTTATCCCGGAAAATCAAAGATTTACCGAGGGATTTCAAAAACTAAATCCACGCGGACAAAGTCGCAGGTATCAGCTAGTCTTACATAGAAAACGGGACCAACTCCAACGGGGAGTAGTTACGAAATTTGAGGAACATTTACACCGAATGAAAGGTTCAATCAAAAACATCCCATCACCTTTCGCCATCGCTTATTGTGTCATTCATACTTTTGTGTCTTTGTTTCTTTTGTATATTTTTTTGTGTGGTGCAAATAAAGAGTATAATAAATAAATAAATAATCCCACTATACTATACGATACACATACAATGCTTTGAGTCAGTTGTATCAATTGCAGAAGGATATTGAAAGCAAAATTTGGAATCGTCAGTCATGTTTGCTCAAGTCCACCAAGGAACTTAAACGCCAATTAAAAAAAAATTAGCTTCTCGACTTTTCCTTTCGTAAAAAGCAACCTAATTAAAGCTAGGATTTCTAAAATCGCCTGAGCGAATTAAAATTCCGCAGAGGTTTCTAAAGGTCGTAGGAAAAGGTAAGATTTTAAGCTAGCTATAAAAAGAATATTACTTAAAATCTACTGTGACAGTCATCCATAACTAATTCCTTCAAGCTTCAAGTATGTAATCTGAGACTTCTCCCATAACTATAAAAGTTATATCTCAAAAAAGTTTATGGGAAAACCAAACTTAGCGTTCCAGGAATTGAGGTTGAAATTGCCTGCTTGCGGTGCCAGATTGATAGAGTAGGTTGTTTTAGCGAGACTGCTTCTTTTAAACGAGGCAGGAAACTTCTCTTTTGCCACGGAGCAGTTTTCGCGAATTTTTCCTAATTAAATGTTACGGGGCTCATTATATGAATGTAGTCTTGTTAAAATGTTTGCTATTGTTCTGTAGAGAACTGTAGAGTTTTCGTTTTTTTTTGTTTTTTCCTTTACAAAATTCATCCTATCCAAAGTTTGAATTGTCTATTTTTAAAATTGCCTTTCTTTACATTTTGAATTAAATGAACATCCATTTTTATTAAGGTTTTGGTCGTATTGTAAGTTTTAACTGTTTAGTTTGGCATAATTTAACTGATTAGTGGTTAAGCATAAAATTCAATTTTTTCGTATTAGTCCATTGAAAAGTTACATTTGGGGTTGCGTTTTTTAGAGGACGCAATTTTATTTTTTTGATGTGTAGGGAGGGTCAGTGTAAAGCTAAAACCAAGTTTGTGGGGTCGCCACCCTTGTACCACGGCCGCCATCTTGAAAATAGGGGTTGTAATTACACGTGTGTACTAATAATGTGTCATCAGTTATTGTTTCTCGAATTTCTGAACATTTTCGCTTATAACTTTTTTATTTATAGTTCTACGGCAAAAAGTTACTGGACCAAAGTTGTAGAGAATTTAATTTGCAACAAAAAATGTTAGCAATTTTTTTTTATCAGATAAATAGTTTAAGAGATATATCGTAAAACCATATCGTAAAAACCATTTCAACCCCTATTTTCAAGATGGCGGCCGTGGGACAAGGGTGGCGACCCCACAAACTTGGTTTTAGCTTTACACTGACCCCCCCTACACATCAAAAAAATAAAATTGCGTCCTCTAAAAAACGCAAGGTAAGGTCTAAAAAATGTAACATTTCAATGGACTATATGAACTTTTTTTATTATAATAACTTAATATTATTATCAAATGTTAAGAGTTGAGAGACAAATGTATGTCGAAAGTTAAGAGTAGGTAAATAGTAAGCATTCTTTTTCTACAATGCAATTTATGTAGGTCAGTTAGCTAAACGATAAAATACAATTCACTAAGTCATTATTTACAACATACTCAGCAGAACGTGCAAATGTCGGTAATTATAAAAAAATTAAAACATTTTTCCACATGCAAATCCCAGTAATTTATTAGTAATTTATTACATTAATAACTCCGGTAAGCGCTGGCATTACTTAGTTAGGTTTAACCGTTTCACAAGCAGCAATAGCAGTTACAGTTTTTGCAATTCACGAAGGCGAGTGAGCTTTACTTGTGGTTACTTCGTGTACATGCACATTGCATAAGTGTGCGTGCCTGTCAAAGCCTAGGTGGGAGCGGGCAGGCGCGAGCATTGCTCTCGCTCACACATACAGATACGACACACACACAACCATAAGTCAGTCGCCCTCGTGAATTGCAAGAATTATACGTGCGGGGCATAGGCGTGGTGGGAGCTGATCACAAGTGCTTAGATAACGCCTCGGAAATAAAACCCGCCGGCTAATTAGTGGTCGGTAGTCGGCGATGCAAATTCGACCACGCGCCATAAATTACTTCGCTGTTGCACCGAAATAAACACAAATGCATGCGATTGTATCAACTTGTTTATTACAATTTGTCGAGGAAAAGAAAACTAATGGACTGTCAAAGAGTTGGGGGAAATGGAAGCGGGCTCCGGTGAGATTTTGAAGTTCTTTCATATTTCATTCGGATATTGTAAACTAGCTGATGCCCGCGATCTCGTCCGCGTGGATTTAGCTTTTAAAGTCCCGAGGGAACTCTTTGATTTTTCGCAATGAAAAGTAGCCTATGTCACTCTTCAGGTCCTCAACTATACCCATGGAAATAATCATGTCGATCCATAGCTCATTGCAGCTCATTGCCATTGCAGCGTGATTAAAGGACAAACAAACACACTTTCGCATTTATTATATTTGTGAGGAATATTAAAGATGCGATAGTGTGTTTCATCTATTTATCAATCAAATACGAATCGACTTGATTTCTTACATGGATATTACTCACTAGCTCATGCCCGCGACTTCGTCCACGCGGATTTAGTTTTTATAATCCCCCGGGAACTGTTTGATTTTCCGGAATAAAATGCAAACGGAACTATACCCATGCAAAAAATCACGTCGATCCGTAGCTATGTTGCAGCGTGATTGAAGGATAAACTAACAAACAAACACATTTTCGCATTTATAATATTAGAAAGGAAGAATTAATACGAATACGATCCGAATGTAACCAACGTTTGTTTCTACCAGTGGCGATCTAATTAAAATTTACGATCAAACGCGTTCCACTTTAGGCCACATCATCACTTTCCATCAGGTGTGATAGTGATCAAGCGTGTGCCTATAATGTATATAATTAAAAAGGAATATTAATCAGGTACAGGCTCATACATAAAAATATGAATGCAAAAGTAATAACTGTCCGTCTGTTACCTTTTCACACCTAAGCCATTGACCTAATTTCAAGAACATTAGGTTGGAGATATACACATAGAATGATGTAGATTATACGGGATAATTACTATCCAGATTAAACGGAACTGGTCCCAGGCTAAAGGTCTATCGTATGCAAACTAATTGTCTCAGCAAATAGGCTATTGTGATGTGGTTTAATTAAATCTATTGAATTGACTAATTGATCGCCAGTAAGCCGATATACATCTGCTAGATTATGTATGATTATGTTAATCTTAATCTTGATTGGTGGAACTGCCCTACTTCTTAACTGCCTTACTTACTGCTTTTACTGCCCTATGGAAGTCCACAAGGCAGTAAAAAACAACAACAAAAAGCTTCTGGTTAGAATAACGTCAGCCAATAAAGCGAAACCATTTCAAGTCTTCCCAGTGGAGAAAAGAAGCAGAATCCGCATGTTAACGACGTGAGTACTATTTTTTTGCAACTAAATTAGCAATCAAATTTTAATTAAGATTTAAGTCAAGCAAAGAAGAAGAAGAAATCAAGCATGGGATTGTCTAAAAATGATTGCTGTAAGACTGAAAAGTATGATCTCCTTTTTTGACCAACACTCTCTCGCTATTGCACTATATCCATTAAGCATTATTCCAGCAAAAAGCCATAAAATCTTCCAATCACTACAATTAAAACTGTAGCTTTTCAACAATAGACCAGCTGGATTTTGAAATCTTGAGATTCTGTAGATAAGAGTGTATATTTTAGCTAGAAAAAACTTTTCAAAGTAACCCGTTAATGTACCTTCATTAAAACACTATTTATATTATTACCCTTATTTCTTTACCTCCTTAAAATTATAAATGTGAAAATATATTTGTTTGTTGCTTTGTCCTTCAATCACGCAGCAACGGAGCAACGTGTCGACGTGACTTTCGCATAAGTAGGTATACTTAATTGAGGATATGGAGAGTAAAATTAAAATATACAAGCATTTAAAACCTGCATTAAAGGTATGCAGATTTTAAACAGAAGGTTCCCGTGGGATATTTAAAACCGTACTCCACGAAGACGAAGTCGCGGCCAAAAGCTAGCTGTATAAATAAATTGTTTGGTCGTATAATAAATTGTTTTATTGTATAATATATTGTTTTATCGTATAATAAATTGTTTTATTTATTTATATAAAAATCACATGTCACAATGTTTGTTCGTAAACTTCGTAACTATCTGTAATTTGGTTCAACTTAAAAGATAGGATAGTTTTTATGTTAATTATTGACATTGTCAATATTTGTCATTGCAAATTAAAATATGCTAATTAGACGACAGTCACATAAACAGTTCGAGATTTAGTTTGCTAGGCAACCTAGCAACCTAAATAAACACGAAATAACATAGTATCCTAGTAAGTACTAGTAAGTACATAACACATCCTTACTAATATTATAAATGCGAAAGTGTCTTTGTTTGTTGGTTTGTCCTTCAATCACGCCGCAACAGAGCAACGGATTGACTTAATTTATTGCATGGCTATAGTTGAGGAACTGGAGAGTGACATTGGCTAGAGTTCCCGAGGGAATTTAAAAACTAAATCCACGCGGACGAAGTCGTGGGCATCAGCTAGTCACATAATAAATTGTTTTATGTCATAGAAATAGCAGGTAATTATTACACAAAGCGCCACGCGTACAATTACAAGACTGCCGTCCGTGGAGACGATCATTATTATGTTTCTTGTGAAACAACTCGAGATAAGATCTGGCGAAATGAGAAAACTGGAGCGCATGCCAAATGCAGTTTCATATGCACTGTAAGGGCGTTGGCACGGGAGGAGTTTATTTTGACGCTGCAATTTGTCGCAAAGTTACCGCTAAGTAAACTTCGAACACCACAGGACAAGCCAATTTAGTTAAAGGTTTTAAACTTATTTGTGACGTCTCGCAACCCCGCAGTTCCGTTGTGATCAAGGTCCATGCAACGGAATTTAAATATCGACATTTCCAACTAAAACACTCATCGTGGTTCGTAATCGTATGATCCTATTATTAATTCGAAAGTTTGTGATGATGGATTTATGGATGGAGGTTTGTTACTCTTTCACGCCACAACGAATAAACCGATTTGACTGAAATTTGGAACGAAGATAGCTCATACCCAGAAATAACATATAGGCTACATTTTATCCCAGAAAAGTAAAGACTTCCTGCAGAAATCAAAAAACCTTAATCGATGTCGCGGGCATCATCTAGTCTACAATAAAATTAAACCCTTTTAGTTTTCGCAAGTTAAAAATTTCAAGAAACTCAAATAAATTGATTTATGTCTAAGTCTCGCGCTATCCCTTTCATTATGTTCCCTGCGGGAAAGGATAGCAGTAGATTTACCAACCAGCTTACACACCTGTCAATTTATTTTAGTTTAAAGATTGTGGACAACAAAGTTAGCCACTTGTATCTCCGATTGTATCATTTGTATCTCCGAGGTTCTCATCAACGATGCTTTTTCAAATAAATTATGTTCACCTGCTTTGTGTGTGGGTAGCTTTAATACTTGAAGGAGTTGTTGAGAACTGAACTAAGTTCCGTTGACTCTAAATATGGACAATATCACCCACTTGCTAATTAAATTTCAACTGCTTTTATAAAGTTCCCATTTTGTAGTGAATTTATTTTGTAAATTTACTGTATAGCTGCCTCACAACCAGGAAAAGAAACAACAGTCGGGATCAAAAGAGTTTTTTTGTACAAAATATCTAAGCTATGACTACTATTACCAGGCCTGTCTCACTCTTGGTACTTACGCGATTTAGATACCTACAATCGCGCACACTCACTGAGTGCAACGACAGTCGGGGCTAGCGCGTTCTAGGCGAGTGACGTATTACTGATTTCAACATTGCTTACGCGTAAATTCTTTTTTGTAAATATTGGTTTAAATAGTTTTAATTTATGTTTAGTATATTTAGTTGTAGGATAAAATAGTTGTAGACATTTATATTTTATATGGATGGACATAAAATAATGAAACAATGGCAAAAAGTCGTCGTAGTAATTATTGTTGTGTGGATGGATGCCTTATGAGCTCAAAAGATGATTATTTATCATTTTTAGGGTTCCGTACCCAAAGGGTACCAACGGGACCCTATTACTAAGCCTACGCTGTCCGTCCGTCCGTCCGTCCGTCCGTCCGTCCGTCTGTCAGCGGGCTGTATCTCGTAAACCGTAATACATAGACAGATGAAATTTTCACATATTATGTATTTCTATTGCCGCTATGACAACGAAAAATAAAAATTTAATTAAATTAAAAAAATTAAATTAAAAAATTACCATGGGTACATGGAAATATTTTTATTTAATTTTTTTTAACGGAACCCTAAAAGAGCGAGGCCCGACTCGCACTTGGCCGATTTTTTTATGTTACCGAAGGATACTGAAAGGTGAGTTTATTTCATAATTAAAATTATGTTAGAAGGTACCTACTTAAAATTATTAAGGTATTGTACGGAGTGTGTACCAATTTATACATACAATAAACAATAAATAAGTAGGGTAAGCCGTAGTAATCTTGGCCACCCCTCAATCATTGGCCTTTTGACTTTAAAATTGGTTTATTATCAGTTTTATTTGCGCAAAAGGTATAAAAAAATATTGGTATTTTTCTACGTTGACATCACTCCTAAATAAAACTGGCAGTTTTTAAAATAATGAATTAGTAACCCTTGAAAAAAAATAGTTTTGTGACGAGGACAGTGAAGGTGTAGATTATTACGAAAATCATAAGAATCAGGCATTTTAAAATTGTTTTTTACCTACTTTTTTTGCATTCAAATTGGAAGATAAGCCTTCCTAGGGTAAGCGATACAGTGATTGGCCGTTTAAGGTGAACATTGACTTTAAACATTTATTCCATCGAATTACGGCTCAAAGCCGAATAACATTTGTTCTCAAACTGTTGAGTATGAATCTGAGAATTCAAATAAAGCACAAGTGTGATCTTATTGCATCTCTTTATTAACTTTAACGCAATAAACTTAAAAATGAAGCCAAAAGTACGATCATTGGCCTTTGAGCATAGCGAATGCCATACCAAAAGTATAATGATTACCATGTTACACTAGCGGCACGCTATGATGGCCGGTTTGACACATTACAATAGTGATGTGGAATGTCAATTTATTTTCGAACAAAAAACAATTAAGTTTTGTTTTTGTACCTGATTAAATAGGTTTAATAAAACAAAAATGTATATGTTTATTTAATTTATTTGAACGAACTGAATATTTGAATGAAAATGAATATACATACTTTATATGCACACAAGAAACATATGAATACAAAAGATACCAAAAAAGGTGCCACAAAAGGCCATAATTAATCAGATTCGTCCATACTACTATTTTCACTGTCGTCACTGCTATCATCACCTACATTAATAATTATATGTTCGTTTTCTATAATATTATCTATTTTCACATCTCTTTCATAATCTTCCCTTATTAATTTAACAGTTCTATTCACAACCTTTTCCCAGTCTCCTTTAGTCACATGTTCACAAGCTTCTTCTAATAATTTTAGCATTTTTTTTGTGGTAAATGGGGGTTCTGTATTGTGTCTTGCAGCATATCCCTTAATTTGAGCCCACACCAACTCAATCGCATTATACTCACAATGGTAAGGCGGTAACCGTATAACTCTGTGCCCATGTTCTAATGCTATTTCGTCAATGACGTATCGGATCTTGGTTGGTTTGTTTTCTTTTAAAAGACGTACTAATTCCGCTTTTAACATATTCATGTTTGCATCTACGCCATTTTTACGAAGCCATGCGACGATATCAGCTTTCTTTTGGGATTGGGCAGGTGGCTTGTCAATTTGCATCGAGTGGTATGGGGCGTTGTCCATAATTATAATAGATGGTTCAGGGAGGCTACACAACATTGAGGTAAACCATTCAGTAAACTTTTCTCCATTCATGTCTTCATGATAGTCTCCAGTGGTTTTTGACGCAAAAGCCATGAGAGAACCTTCGACAAACCCGTTGATGGTTCCGGCGTGACAAATTATAAGTCGCGATCCTTTTCCTACAGGAACTTTGGAAGTAGATGCTGCTGTGTCATCGTTCCAAGAACGGCCTACAGTATGGTTAGCATTAAGCCATGTTTCATCCAAGAACACAACATTTTGCCAATTTTTGATTTCTTTCACTTGCCGTAAAAAAGTATACCTTGCCATCGCTATATCAAATCTTTCCATCAATATTTTGCGTTTGTTACATTTTTTGTATCGAAATCCAATGGTCTTCAAAATCTTCGTTAAAGAACTTTCCCCACCGAAGAATAATCCAGCTTCCTTCAGTGAATGCACCAACTTTTTTCTTGTTGGATACTCCTTCTGTAAATAGTAGCCGTAAACATGTCTTCGGATAGCATCGGCATCAAAGCTATCGATGCCTACGACTGGTTTTGCTCGTTTTCTCTTTTTTGGTGTGTGAAGTTTATTTTCTTCTGTGCCAGTCTCGCCATATTTTTTTTTAGTTATCCGTCTAACAGTTCGTTGTCCAATATTAAGCGCATCAGCTACGCGTTCAACCACTGACGTTATAGGTAAAATTGGCCCTCCATTTTGAGCTTCACGATCGAAATAGTTACGAAGGCGTATTACGAACTCACGTGTCTGACTATTTAGAACAGTTCTCTGCGTACGTTCGGTCATATCGACGAAATCCACAACAAAGGGCTTGAACAGAGTCCAAATTAACGAGCAAGGGTCAACAGTAATGCAGTATCAATATTTGAAATCCAAAGCCAGGTCAAAACTATATCACAATCGCATTGCACTGACAGTTTATACTTTTCGAAGCAACGTCAATTCGAAACTGCTTTGTTTTGCATTGAGCATTGACGCGAGTTTGCCGGAGGTAGTAGTTGTGCTAGCCAGCGATCCTATGTGACGATCGTATTAGATTCCATTTTTAAAAATTTTAAATTTAGAAAACCAAATGCCGAGTTGTGGTATATATCATATAAAAATAAAAATTTTACCTTTTGTATGAAACAGCTGATATTTTTTTGCGATTTCAGAGGTTTGTCCACATAGTGAAAATTGTTCATATTCACAAGTACATTCACCCCTTAAATGGTGCAAACTGATTTTTCTACACTTGTATACATTTTAGAAATCAATTTAATAAATAAATTTTGAGTCCTAAACCTAAAACTACATTCGATAAAATTTATGAATCTCTGCACATCACTATCGTCAATAAAGTAATACAATTATTTCCTTCAAAGTCGTTATCAATTAATACGGAACTTCATGAGCGGACAAACGTCAAACCGGCCATCATAGCGTGCCGCTAGTGTAATCATTATACGTTTATATAGATTAGCACTGCTGATCTATATAATGCGTTATGCCAATCACTAGTGAAATTTATTAGAATCACACTAAAATATGCGATAGTGATGTGCAGGTATAGGATATTTTGTATCTATTAAGCCCTAAGTCGATAAATTAGTAGGTAGGTACAATTAAAAAATAACGTAAAGGTAATGATATAAAATATATTTCGTAACTAAGTAGGTATGATGTTACTAAGAGGTCATCATCATCATTAGCAACCCATCGACGGCTCACTACTGAGTGCAGGTCTCCTCTCAGAGAAGGGTTATAGGCCATAGTCCACTACGCTGGCCCAATGCGAATTGGCAGACTTCACACACCTTCGAGAACATTATGAAGAACTCTCAGATATGCAGGTTTCCTCACGATGTTTTCAAAATATTTAATTGCTTAAACGCACTTGACTCCGAAAAGTCAAGTACCCGGGCTCGAACCTGCGACCATCCAAATAGGAGACCACAGTCCTAACCTATCACTGCTCCTAAGAGGTACTTATCCGCATTATAAACATTCTGGTTTTAATAAGGCAATCTTAACTTATTACAATCGGTAAGTAGGTTCACAATACGTAACATAATATAGCAGCTGAAGGTATCACTTGTCTTAAAAATAAACAAATAAAATTCTTTCATAAAATTAAATTTTTAAAAAAACAAAAAATCTTTTCTTAAAAATAAATTGCCATGCAAAATTAAACATATTTTTTTTTCAAAAGTTATTATTATATTATAGCTTATCGGATCATGTCCGACGTCTTGCGTCAATGAAGTTGCAGTAAAATCGCAAGTAACATATCCGTAATAACATTATAAATACGAAGGTGTGTTTGTTGGTTTGTCCTTAAATCACGCTGCAACAAAGCTACGGAACATCGTGATTTTTTATGCAGATATCTTGGAAAATCAAAAAGCTCCCGCGGGATTTTCAAAACAAAATCCACGCGAATGAAGTCGCGGAAATAAGTAGGTATTTATTATTTAACAAAAAGGATTACTTTTGTATCATAAATTCCCAAATTCCACTTCAAAACTGTTACCGAGATAATCCGATATAGGTAGATATTATTATAAATCTTGGAAATGGTCTATCTGAATATAACAGCGTGACTTGAAGTTACGAAGTACCTAGCTATTATTTCATCTGTGTTTGACAGACAAACGAACATACATCAATACCTTTTGCATTTTTAATATTGATATGGTAGGAGAACATTACTTGTCAACATGTTTGACAAGTCAAAACTTGACATGACTTGTTTGGTCATTAGGTATTTTAGCCTTAAAAATAATAAACAGACTTGCATTTAGGTAGGTATACTAATTGTTCAGTATCGACTTTGGTCCATCACTACGAATTTTTGATTGTTTTGTACAAGAATTGGCATACTTAAAAGTACAACGATTAGCACGGCCAAAAACGTAAAAATATAATGATTGACCCTGCTAATATCTAGTTACTGCAGTTAAGCAGTTACTACTGTAATTGGCACTCATGCTAATCAACTCATCTTCTATACAAGCGGATGGTACTAACTTTGACCTACACTTTTTTACGTTGGTTTGAGTCTTTTACCATCAATTAAGGCATGTAAACCTAAATTGAATCATAAATAACATATAGGAAGGCTTATCTTCCAATTTGAATGCAAAAAAAGTAGGTAAAAAACAATTTTAAAATGCCTGATTCTTATGATTTTCGTAATAATCTACACCTTCACTGTCCTCGTCACAAAACTATTTTTTTTCAAGGGTTACTAATTCATTATTTTAAAAACTGCCAGTTTTATTTAGGAGTGATGTCAACGTAGAAAAATACCAATATTTTTTTATACCTTTTGCGCAAATAAAACTGATAATAAACCAATTTTAAAGTCAAAAGGCCAATGATTGAGGGGTGGCCAAGATTACTACGGCTTACCCTATATGTTATTTATGATTCAATTTAGGTTTACATGCCTTAATTGATGGTAAAAGACTCAAACCAACGTAAAAAAGTGTAGGTCAAAGTTAGTACCATCCGCTTGTATAGAAGATGAGTTGATTAGCATGAGTGCCAATTACAGTAGTAACTGCTTAACTGCAGTAACTAGATATTAGCAGGGTCAATCATTATATTTTTACGTTTTTGGCCGTGCTAATCGTTGTACTTTTAAGTATGCCAATTCTTGTACAAAACAATCAAAAATTCGTAGTGATGGACCAAAGTCGATACTGAACAATTAGTATACCTACCTAAATGCAAGTCTGTTTATTATTTTTAAGGCTAAAATACCTAATGACCAAACAAGTCATGTCAAGTTTTGACTTGTCAAACATGTTGACAAGTAATGTTCTCCTACCATATCAATATTAAAAATGCAAAAGGTATTGATGTATGTTCGTTTGTCTGTCAAACACAGATGAAATAATAGCTAGGTACTTCGTAACTTCAAGTCACGCTGTTATATTCAGATAGACCATTTCCAAGATTTATAATAATATCTACCTATATCGGATTATCTCGGTAACAGTTTTGAAGTGGAATTTGGGAATTTATGATACAAAAGTAATCCTTTTTGTTAAATAATAAATACCTACTTATTTCCGCGACTTCATTCGCGTGGATTTTGTTTTGAAAATCCCGCGGGAGCTTTTTGATTTTCCAAGATATCTGCATAAAAAAATCACGATGTTCCGTAGCTTTGTTGCAGCGTGATTTAAGGACAAACCAACAAACACACCTTCGTATTTATAATATTATTACGGATATGTTACTTGCGATTTTACTGCAACTTCATTGACGCAAGACGTCGGACATGATCCGATAAGCTATAATATAATAATAACTTTTGAAAAAAAAATATGTTTAATTTTGCATGGCAATTTATTTTTAAGAAAAGATTTTTTGGTTTTTTAAAAATTTAATTTTATGAAAGAATTTTATTTGTTTATTTTTAAGACAAGTGATACCTTCAGCTGCTATATTATGTTACGTATTGTGAACCTACTTACCGATTGTAATAAGTTAAGATTGCCTTATTAAAACCAGAATGTTTATAATGCGGATAAGTACCTCTTAGGAGCAGTGATAGGTTAGGACTGTGGTCTCCTATTTGGATGGTCGCAGGTTCGAGCCCGGGTACTTGACTTTTCGGAGTCAAGTGCGTTTAAGCAATTAAATATTTTGAAAACATCGTGAGGAAACCTGCATATCTGAGAGTTCTTCATAATGTTCTCGAAGGTGTGTGAAGTCTACCAATTCGCATTGGGCCAGCGTAGTGGACTATGGCCTATAACCCTTCTCTGAGAGGAGACCTGCACTCAGTAGTGAGCCGTCGATGGGTTGCTAATGATGATGATGACCTCTTAGTAACATCATACCTACTTAGTTACGAAATATATTTTATATCATTACCTTTACGTTATTTTTTAATTGTACCTACCTACTAATTTATCGACTTAGGGCTTAATAGATACAAAATATCCTATACCTGCACATCACTATCGCATATTTTAGTGTGATTCTAATAAATTTCACTAGTGATTGGCATAACGCATTATATAGATCAGCAGTGCTAATCTATATAAACGTATAATGATTAACATGGTAATCATTATACTTTTGGTATGGCATTCGCTATGCTCAAAGGCCAATGATCGTACTTTTGGCTTCATTTTTAAGTTTATTGCGTTAAAGTTAATAAAGAGATGCAATAAGATCACACTTGTGCTTTATTTGAATTCTCAGATTCATACTCAACAGTTTGAGAACAAATGTTATTCGGCTTTGAGCCGTAATTCGATGGAATAAATGTTTAAAGTCAATGTTCACCTTAAACGGCCAATCACTGTATCGCTTACCCTATACAATAAATTAACCACAGTAGTACTTACATTATGTAGGTACCTAATCACAGAATTTAACTGTTTATACTTCATTATCGAAGTTGTACCTACATAAGAGTCGCGCGCAGAGATTTGCCGATGGCTGCCCCTCCCGCCTACGCCACCAGGATATAAGTAAAATAAAAAAATAAAATCAGCTTGAAAATACATAGCAGATTCTGCTAGAGAGCGTCTTCAAGCGAGCGTATTAAACCTCCACTTTGAAAGCCCCCTGTTTCGTCAATTTTAAGGGAAAAATTAAAAAAAAAATTTTTGTACTAGGTATTTATATATTTTTATCTTTAAAAT
The DNA here is from genome assembly GCA_029955525.1 of Oeneis ivallda. Classification (NCBI taxonomy): domain Eukaryota; kingdom Metazoa; phylum Arthropoda; class Insecta; order Lepidoptera; family Nymphalidae; genus Oeneis; species Oeneis ivallda. The sequence goes on from JARPMR010000010.1 coordinate 24,885,150, forward strand.
GACATGTAACAATTTTATGTAACGCGATAAAAAATTTTTTACTTCGCATTCACTTCTATGAGAGCCCCCCTGAAATAAAGGTTTTTAAATTTTTTTATGCAATATTCGGCTGAAGGCAATCAGCTTACATATTATATCTAAATTTGAAGTGATTACGGTCAGTAATTCAAAAGTTATAAGGCTCTGACAGACGGACGGACGGACGGACGGACGGACGGACAGACAGACGGACGGACGGACAAGTGGAAATTCACTCTAGTAAACTCAGAGACCTCGCTTCGCTCGGTCAATAAATAGCCTCTACTTATTAAATGTGTTTTTACACTGTTTAAATGTATGTAATGGCAAATCTGCCAATTCTTTGGGAATCAAGTTATAAAAGCGTATAGTCGACCCCACAAAGAATTTCTGCACTTTACGCAGATGATAGGATGATGTGATGGTGAGGACTAGTAGTTTATGATGGTGTCTAGTTATAGATCATGTGTATCACCTCTTTGTTTATATTATGGAAAAATAAATAAATAAATAAAAGTTATACCTACTGTATTTTCTTACTCTTTGTTGACAGCCCTAGGCAATCACGCCACGGCGTCCGTGACGTAGGAAGGCGAACAGATCCAAAGCAATATGGATCCTCGCGCCGAGCTATAAAGTCTAATTTAGCTTGCGTGAGTGATTTATCTATTTAATAAAAAATATGTAGGCTATTAAAGCGCCGGCAAGTAGTCAACATCAAAGGAGTGAAACTTCTGTATGTAGTACTATTATATATTCTGTGCTATTACCCATTTCGGTTAAACTAAGATAAGCATGGCACACCATTAGTGGTGACATAGTACAAAAATAGATAATAGAATTCTTAGGGTGTGTACACATCTGGCGAATGCGCTGCGAAGGGAGAGGGCAGACTGGCTACTTTTAGCGGCCGGGAGCTCGATGCCGCGTCCGAACGCTAACGTGGGCACACAACAAACGCCAGTCGCAGCGATCGAGTTGAATATTTTAGCAACGGCGTTTCGTGTTATTTAAACGTTGACCTTTGCTACTTCTTTGCTCTTTTAGCATCGCATCGAACGCTTATGAGTCGTGAAAAATGTGGTCTATATGTGAAAAATGTGGTGTGTAAAGCTTCCTCCTTAACACTGGTGATAATAGTGATTATATTCGATACTACTGCTTACTTACTGCTTCCCTTCGTTTGAATTTACTGTTGTAACGTGTAACTGTGACGTCACCTGGGTCACAGCTGAAAATCAGCGCCTGGAATTGTATGAATTTATTTGCATATGATGCAAGGCATAGTACTGAGCTGTACTCCCTTTCTGGGTGGTGTCACAGGCGAAATTATATTTTTGTTGCTAGTTTTGTCTGTGTCACCATTAGTGAATAAAGATACTACCATACTATACTATCATAATAATACCTTATTTTTGATAGAGAATAAGAGCGATAAAAGTTAATAGTTAGTAGTTTTCGCCATTTTTCTCTATCAAAATCTAGGTATATCATAATAAAACTATACCTACCTTAAATATCCGTAATTTTATTGTCAAGGATAATAAATAGACCACATTTAGTCAAAAGTATCTACGACTTTTACAATCATTGAAAATATTAGAATGTGTGAGGGTACGTTTATGCACACGCGGCGCGTTTTGCGGCGCTCGCCGCGTTCAACGCAAACGCATCTGTATGAATGCTCTCATACTTGGCCATAATATGTTTGAGTTTACCACGCGACTCGTCGCACCACGCGCCGCGCAACGCCCCGCGTGTGCATAAACGTACCCTGAGAGAGAGGGGTGCGAAATGTAATAAGTAGTGCGAAATGGAAGATTTAATTAAAGAGTTGACTTTGAACTGCGACCGGCTTTAATTATGATTATTAATAATTATAAAATATATCTTCTCTAATATATAAAATTCTCGTGTCACAATGTTAGTTACCTTACTCCTCCGAAACGGCTTTACTGATTTTTACCAAATTTTATATGCATATTCAGTAGGTCTGAGAATCGGCTAATATCTATTTTTCATACCCCTAAATGATAAGGGTGACCAACCACTAAATATTTTTGTTGGCGGTACGAAGTTCGCTGGGTCAGATAGTAATATATAAATTTTTCTGAAATATATTTGTCATTATAAACACTTAACGAGTGTTTAGCTTAATCAAATAAGGATTGAATTTACACGGTATTCTATGCTAGAAAATAAAATATAAACTTGGTCGATCACAAGTTGACACATGGCTAATTGATAGGTGTTGTTAAAACGTTCAGTTTTCAGCCCAAACAAAACAATTTACCACACTAATTAAACCAACAATTTAAATGTTGTTCTATAAACTTGTATTTGTTCCATGTATTGACGATTGATACACGGATCAAAGCATCCTAAATAGAATAGCTATAATTTACTAGCTAATGCTCGCGACTTCGCCCGCGTGGAGTAAGGTTGTTAAAGTCCTTCGGGAACCTTTGTTTACAAAAAGTACTCTGCAATTCTTTAAATATACTCATGCAGAAAATCACGTTAATCCGTAGCTCTGTTGCAGCATAATTGAAGGACAAACTCACAAACAAAGACACTTGCATTTTTAACTGACTTCCGAAAGGGAGGAGGTTCTCAAATCCATTGGTATCTTTTTTTCAACATACTTTCGCATTTTTTATATTAGTAAATAGTAAGATTGGTATTAATTACCGTCACGGAAGAACGTTAGTTTTTTTTGAAACATTCATTTATTCAATTCATTTACCTCAACTATTCGCCGAACCTACTCCTACTAACCTCTCTTTTAAGAACAGATCTGTACCTAGTAAGGATCTTTTCTTAAAACAGAAGTGTTTACACTTTAGGTCATAGTCCACCCACTGCTTCATTTATGAGCATTGATTTTGGAGGCTCCTCGTGCCACACACAAACCTAGACTGTTACAGACATTATACTTTCCGTATTTGCATAAATAATAAAACTGAGTAAGTAACTGAGTAACGTTCCTTTCAAGATACATAATAGTACTTAAGTCCAGCAAAAAACCAACGGGGAGTGACATAGGCTACTTATCATGTCATAAAAATTAAGGACTTCGCCGGATTCTTAGTTTTTTCTTCAAAATTCATACGCAAATACATATTTAGATAGTTCTATTAATTTTATCTGGCGTTGAGAGAACACAGCATTAAAGACTTCATTCATGTCGCTTTATAACTGCCCGCGGACACTTAGAGTATACGGTTTTTCCTCGGAATTCTTTCTAGACTAGCAATTTGCACATTGTTGGGCGGTGTTTTACGTTGCCTTTTGTTGGCTGATTTGTTGGCCTTTTTAGCCTTTTTTCAGCCTTTTTCCATTGCCGACGCGTACTGCTACTGCACTGATTTCGTAATGTAGTACTTACTCGTGCTATTTGTGTTGCTAAGTGCTTGTTAAAAAATGAAAATTCAAGTGTTCGTAGCGGAGGCCCGGCGATTACGGCGCCTATTTATAAGTTGACGACTCATTTGTAAGCGGCTTAGGTTTGCTTGTGAAAATATTAAATATTTTTTTAAAGTACCCGCTTTCAACAGTTTTACAAGTTATTATGATTCCATTTTTAAAAGTCTGAAATGTGAAAAGAGAACGCTGAACGCAAAAATCTTTACAAAGAACTATAAGCGTTGGCGAAATCGACTGTGGATTTTTGGTAGAATCCAGTTTTTTTTTTAATATTAAAAACTTAATAGAATATCCTTACTGATGTTATAAACGGAAAAGTGTGCTATTTTTGGTTTGTTATTTTGTCCTTTGTCCTTCAATCACAACGCAGCAGAGATCAGATAAATGAGATCGACAGCATTTATTGCTTGGGTATAGTTAAGGATCTAGAGAGGCATATAGCCTACTATTAATATTCCGAAAAATCAAATGGTTTTCTTTAAAAACCCATATCCACGCAGACGAAGTCACGGGCAAAAGCTAGTAAACTATAAACACAATAAATATTATAATAACGGTATCAATTCAACAAAATAGGCTTTCTGTTTCTACGAGAGAAAAGGCCTGTGCAATGAATGTTAATTGTTTGAAACTCTGCCCGTTTCGTGAACGAGTTCCTAACTACGAGAACTATTATTTTTATTTTATTAATAACTATATGGACCCGCCACAACAAACAAACACAATGGTACAAACATATATATGGGGTCTAGAGGTTAATGATTTCGTCTATTTGGAATAAATGCCTGTGGCTAATACCCTCATATGGTATGCATGTATTTGATCGTTGTCTCTTATGCGAGTGACTTGCCGCTATCTGTGAAGATTCATATCCTTTATCTCCGATAATATTTATCAAATTTTCATCAAAATGAGATAAAAATAATGAACCTGATTGTATAGTATACACTTTCAAATAAATAAAGAATTATTAAAATCAATTCTTTGACGGAGTAATGAAGTAAAATCGTTAAAAACTTTCGTCCCCTATCCCTGAAGAATCTGATTGTTTTTCAGGATAAAAGCTAGATATCCTGTACGTTGACTCAAAGTATACTACCACTATACCAAATTTCATTCAAATCTATTCAGTAGTTTTCGCGTGATGCGCGCACAGACAGACAGACAGACAAAAAATTACGCTAGTTTCATCTTTTAAAATTACTAATTTCACCGGTTAAGGGGTTGCGATGTCTGTCTGTAAGTCAAGTAGTTGCGATACTATTTCATCGTTACACCTATAAAATAATGTCTTCTTCTTCTTTATCAACCTAAAGACGGACGTGCTGCTGGACAAAGCTCTCCTGCATGGACTTCCACAGGCTTTGGTCTTGCGCCGCTTGAATCCAGCGGCTTCTTGCGACTCGTTTGATGTAGTCGTTCCACCTAGTGGGGGGTCTGCCAACACTGCGTTTCCCGCTGCGGGGTCGCCACTCCAGCACCTTGGGACTCCAACGACGTGTGTGCCCTGCCAATTTCCTATTCCTATTCCATAAAATAATGTATTAAAGGACAAAACATATAAATGTCCATTAATGTCAAAGCTTTACCGTGACACTTGGCGACTAGTTGAGTGACAGCGCGAGTGTCATTATGAATGGGAGGTAATGACTCGCCTCACGCCTCACGCCATCATAATTAGAGCTTAGTTCCAGCGAGACGGCGTTTCTTGTCACGGCGCTTTCACTAATTATGTCACGCTAATTGTCTCCCTTTTTAATTTACGTGTATAATGAACGTTAATGTAAAGATGGTATACATTTTTTACGGGCTTAATCTCGTAGAATGAAACTGCTCGTATACATTTCACCTTACTTGGTAAGTTTGATCATAATTAGTTAGTATAACAGCTATGGAATTATTTTGACGTAGCTAAAGAATAAATCTGTTGCCCGCGACTTTATAAGCGTGAATTTAGTTTTTTAAAATCCCGAGGGAACTCTTTGATTTTCCAGGATAAAAAGTAGCTTATATCACTCTCCGGGTCCTCAACTATACCCGTACAAAAATCACGTCGATCCGTAGCTCTGTTGCGGCGTGATTGAAGGACAAACCAACAGTAAGTAGTAAGGATTTGTCCCCTCGTTGCTATTCCTACTTGCCTACTTCCTACTAAGAGACTAAGAGACTTCTACTTAGGGGATAATTTAGATATGGTTGGTGAAAATGGGCATAAAAGTAATGTCAATTTTGATCGTCATATGTCTATTGAATGAATAAGTAATTATGGGAAACCATTACCGCGAGGTCTCAGTTCGGGGCGAACCACTAGTTAATGTGAAAGTTTGTGAGGATGTAATGATGGATGTTTGGATGGATGGATGTTTGTTACTCTTTCACGCCACAACAAATGAACCGATTTGGCTGAAATTTGAAAAGGAGTTAGCTCATACCCAGAATTAACAGCAAGCAACTTTTTATCCCGGAAAATTACAGAGTTCCCGCGGGAATTAAAAAAACCTTGATCCACGCGGACGATGTCTAGAGCGGACACAATATTATGAATTCTACTGGTTATCTTGGCGTGTATACGTCCTCTTGGGCCCTTTTGTGCCCGACGATACTACTTGACACGACGCTGTAGGATACATTTTATTTAAAAAGGCCGAAGAGTCTTTAGAGCTATATAGTCTTTAGGTAACGCTATCGTTATCAAAGTGTCGCATATTCATCATTAACAACCCATCAACGGCTCACTACTGAGCCAGGTCTCCTTTCAGAGAAGGGTTATAGGCCATAGTCCACCACGCTGGCACAATGCGAATTGGCGGACTTCACACATCTTCGAGAACATTATGAAGAACTCTCAGGTGTGCAGGTTTCCTCACGATGTTTTCCTTCACCGTTGAAGCAAGTGATATTTAATTGCTTAAATGCACTTGACTCCGAGAAGTCATTGGTGCCGTACCCGGGATCGAACCTGCGACCCCCCGAATAGGAGACCACAGTCCTAACCACTAGGCTATCACTGCCTATTCATATTCGTCGCATATTCATTTGGTAATATTATTATTTCTCAGTAATACATAATCACTCCTCACCATGCAACTAAAGCATTTTGTGGTAGCTTTAAATTTGCTGCTACGAAATGCTGGAACGATTTGCCTCCTCCCATGCGCGATGTAAGCAAATCAAAAAATTGGTTTAAAGCAAATTTAAGAAAGATATTGCTTTGTCAGCAAAAAGGTGAGGTTGGTTAGGCGCTCCTGAGCTCATATTTTCATATTAGGACTAACAATTTTCATATTTTTATCATAGCTATTTTATGTTTATATTATATTATACTATATTATACTATGTTATACTATATTATACTATATTATACTATATTATACTGCTACTATTATTATCTGTTATTAATTTATTATTTATCTATCATAATATTCACTATTTTCTACATACTTCTATTTAACATAATATCTTGTTCAGTCATCCGGACTTACTGGTCCCACGGAAGACCAGCGCTGTGCCTGTGCTTCCTCCACAGGCATAGCATTTATGCTGAGTGGAGACCATTTTGGAACCACAAATGTTTTTTGTTCTGACTTCTGTCGTGCATCAGTATGTGTCACTATAACATAATATGTGAGTTCCAAATAAATGATTTTTCTTTCTTTCTTTCTTTCTTTCTTTACATACATATGATACGCGTTGGATAAGTATCCATCGCGCATTTTGTGGTCCACGCCTTTAGGGAGAGGCCACACTGGCTACTTTTAGTGGCAGCGATCGCACGGTTTTATTGCCTTTAGCGTTTTTATGGCCTCTTGCGTCTGCTGCGCGATTTTCGCGTTTTTATGGCTTTTAGCGATTTTATGACCTTTTGCGTCTGCTACGCGATTCCGCGATCGAACGCAAAAGGCTTAAAATATGGCCTTTATCGTTTTTAAACGCCGCGATCGCTGCCGCTAAAAGTAGCCAGTGTGGCCCCTTCCTTATACACCTACCGTTGTATTACCACATTACGTTGCTGCCGTACAATACGATGTATCGGGATATTTTTACCAGTGAAGTAATGTTTGAATCAGCCTGTTTATTATAATTGCCAATTATATTAAAATAATTATCATGATTAATGATTATTTAAAATAAGGCTCACGATACATGGGTATAATGTATTTGACTGCCTCGTTGATCTAGATGTCGTTTGACTGCGAATGATGAGTTTGTGGGTAGCCGGGTTGTGTCAAAAATATCTAGGTATTCTTCTTCTTCTTCGTCAACCGATAGACGTCCACTGCTGGACAAAAGTCTCTTGCATAGACTTCCACAGGCCTCGGTCTTAACAGGGGAAGCCATTAGACCCTAGCGTCCTTCAGAGGGAACTTCATTGCTTAGTAATATGAAAGTAAGGGGAAATAATGTATACCTAAGCTGTGCTTGTGCATACATTTGTGCGATAGAGATTATTTATTTATTACTTCAGTTGCAGATTCTTCACACATGCCCAGTTAGGGTGCAGTAGCTTGGTCTGGAATCGACCATAGTAGAGAGACCGATTTTATTTATTTTTATTAGCATCGTCAAAAAAATCATTTATAGTGTAGTAACACTTTTCCAATAAAGAGTTTTTTAATATTTTATAGAATTTGTTTTCTTTTTCTACGTTTCGAATGAAGTCTGGCAAATTATTATATATTTTTATGGACATTACGTAGGGACTCGAGGTGTGAAGTTTTAGTTTGATATTATAGAGTTACCATAGTACTATCATAATTATCTCCCGCACAAACAACTAATTTCTTTGGAGTTTTGCACTGGTAGCCGAATTACGTCAGGTGGATATAACAATAATTTTATACAGTTTCGGCTGCCTCGTTAATGGACTCACAGTGTATAGCAAGCCTAAAAATCTGACTTTACTTAAATTGCCCAATTATATTATTGTTGGATTTTGATCTCTTTAAACGAATTATTTGTATAATGTATTTACGTATACGTGATGAGTGATATTAAATTTAAAACGGTTGATTTCCTTTTTGTGAAATGCTTTTGTGAATTTATTACAATTTAAAAATTTGTTGTATTTAATAAATTAATTTAATTTGATTATCTCGCAATTATCTCGATGTCTGGTTGCTTCGTCATTGCTAGTGTAGATATCTACAGTAACACTACTTTTAAAAATTTAGTGAAAAGGAGCTATTTCGACATTCATAATAATACAATTAATTAAAATCCAAGTTCTCAATTATTTCATTTCATGTAGGCCAACCTGTTGTTCTTATGACAAGTTGAGATCTACCGCGTGTTTAGAAAAAAAATCTTTTGAGAAAAAATCTCACCAGTGCTCTTCAAACCAAATATTACATTAGTATTATGTATAACTGTTACACTTAACAAGTTATTAAAACGTCTTGTGGGCAGCTGAAAGGCAATTGCTCCTTATGCAAGTTTATTAGTAAGAAATTCATTGATTGTGTATAATAAGTAATAACCCTGACTTAACCACAACTTTTGTGTTTTTAGTTTTTACACCTTATTTAAAGTGTAATGGCAAATCTCTATAAATTCTCTATAGGTATATAATTATTTAAAAGTGTTCGACGATGGATTAACGTATAACTATTTAGGTAATGAAAGCAATATAAGTGTCAATTTCACCAATGACGTTTAACCGAGGTATAAATCGGGCGTTTTTGACAGTTATTGTACTAAAAGCACTGTCAAAATATAAAATTTACTCTCGGATATGACTTATTTTACCTTGGTGAAATCGGCCCTAAATTAACTTAATCCTAACCCTTTGCTGATAAAAGTCAATGTACTGTTAATCAGTACCTCCGTATTATTAAGGGAAGAACAGAAAACATTGCTATATCGTGTAATCCGAGTTATAAACTTGTACTTAACCGAGCAATTAAGGATAATATGATCTGCCGTGCTTAATCCGAGTGCACATTATACCTATTTAACCGGATTCCGGGACACGGTTATGAGTTCCGAATAGGGTTGTCGAACAGTTTGTCCTTAAGAGATTGCTATTTTTTTTTTGAGCAACGTGCATTGCGCATACTCGTTAAACTTAATTTCAGGACTCGGTTATGAGTTAAATAGGGTTGTCAAAATACGGTAGCTTTCCGGGACTGAAATTTTTTCAACTTAAGTGCTTAAGTGTAGTTTGTAGAGCATTCAGGTATACCAATTAAGATGAATTTCTGTATGACCATGAAGACTATTAAATTATGCTACAAACTTATTTTTTAATAGGGGAAAAATACCATATGATTATTTAAAATATACGTAGGTTGCATTGTGAGAGTGTGTGAGTAATGGAGTCATTAAGAGAGTGTTCACGGCGTACGGGCAAGTATGGTGGTTTTTAACTAATTCATGCTGCACATGGGAGAGCCTTGTCCGAGCATGAAAATTATTGATTATTTTCTGTCTGGTTTAGTTATAAAATCACTTAATCATAATAACATCGTGTTGTACCATTTGACAACGTCACTATAATTTCTGGAACAAAACGTAATTAAATTACATTTAATCACTACATTGTTAGATTATAATATACTAGCTGATGCCCGCGACTTCGTCCGCATGGGTTTAGTTTTTAAAAATCCCGCGGGAACTCTTTCATTATCCGAGATGAAAAGTAGCTCTCCCGGTCTGAGGAACCACTACTACATCCATTACTATACCCATGCAAAAAATAGCATCAATCCGCTGTTCTGTTGCGACGTGATTGAAGGACAAACCAAAAAACAAACACACTCTCGCATTTATAATATCAGTAATGCTTTATTATAACACTTTTTATAATTGTCAAATTTTTTACCATACTTAACCAAAGACAAAATTACTTTTAGCTGTCATTTACGTTTTGTTATTCCACTGTCATTTGCGTTTTGTTATTCCATGCCAGATGCGTTTTTCTTATACCACGTTTTATAGTGACATGTCGGAAACGCGGTCGAACGGGATAAAAAGTATCCTATGTCCGTCTCCTGTTTCTAAGCTACCTCTCCACCAATTTTCAGCCAAATCGGTTCATCCGTTCTTGAGTTATAAATAGTGTAACTAACACCACTTTCTTTTTTATATATAGATTAATAATGATATTTACTAATATAGATACAATCATTACTGTAGTCAAGTATGTCAATTATTTAAAAACCAGGACATGATAAACGTACGGCATTAATATATTTTTCGGGACAGTAACGTCACATTTTCCGGGACAGCCACAAAAACATTAGCAACCTGCCAACCTTAGTTACAAACGTAATCCCGGCATAACTGTTGTCCGAGGAACGCCTGAAAGTTTGTAATTACGCCCGGGACCGGGATTGCATCTCGCATTCGGTTTATGAAGGTTTAGAAAATCTGATTAGTGGATAATCGAAAAATTTTTCCCCCTTAATAGCCTTTAGATGTTTGATGGCTTACGTAATTCGTTTTCACGGAAATGTGGATGATAGGGATGTTGCTTATCTGCTTTCTCTAATGAGTTTGATATACCTACTTTACGCCCTGCACAACGCCACATCAGGTAGCATCAAATCAGCTTATTTATTGCCATGCGTCCATTACAACAGTATTACAAATCCATTTTTTCACCCGACTGCGCGACGCAAAGGAGAGGTAATGTGTTTATCAGTCTATGTATGTTTGTTCCTTTGTGGCACTCTAGAGACCAAACGCGTGAGCCGATTTTATACGCTTTTTATTAGCTTCACTTGTATGTTTGTAACAATGTTTGTAACCGACTTCTTTGGGCGCGATTTTGACCCACTTTAAACGGCCAGATTTCGTTCAAACTTTGTAGATTTATCGAGGACCGATGACAATACACTAATTTGATAAAAAAACAAAAAAAAAATTAAAAATAAACCAAACTAAAAAGTAGAAAATAAATAATAGTTAAAAAAAACTAAAAACACGCTTTTTATAGAAAACCAAACTAAAAAGTAGAAAATAAATTTTAATAAATTTAAATTAAGAATAGGGTCCAAAAATTTCAATAAATATAAATTATACACTATTATTAATTTATATTTATTGAAATTTTTTTAATTAAATAAAAAAAATGTATTTTATTTTAAAAAAAGCGAGATATTATCAAAATGATAATCACTCTACTCATATCTGTCAATAAAATATTTATAACTATTGACACCATGCACCCCACGCTTTTTTAAAATATAATACATTTTTTTTATTTACACTATTATTAATTTATATTTATTGAAATTTTTGGACCCTATTCTTAATTTAAATTTATTAAAATTTATTTTCTATTTTTTAGTTTGGTTTTCTATAAAAAGCGTGTTTTTAGTTTTTTTAAACTATTATTTTTGATAAATGGCACGTCGTTAGATTCGCCATACTAGCGCAAGTGTCAATGAGAACATAAAAGTTTGAAAAATTCAAAGTGGCGGATTTTGGACGCCATAATGTGGGGTTCAAAAATTTTTTTTCTTCAAATCCTATTGAGTGGGGTATCTAATTAAAGGGTTTGAAAAGGTGATTAAGAAAATATATTTTTCATTTTTCTCATAAATTTGATAATTGATATTTTCATTGATATTCTTTAAAGCAGTCGGGTTTTTATTCTTTTTTAATATTTTGCTTATTATACATTACTAGATGACGCCGACGAATTCATCGGCGTGGATTGAGTTTTTTTTATTCCCACGGGAACTGTATAATTTTCCGGGATAGAATGTAACCTATGTCTTAATGCAAGGTATGGTATGAACTATCTAAGTTTCAAATTTCAGACAAATCGGTTCATTCGTTGTAGCGTAAAGGAGTAACAAACATCCATCCATCCAGCCATCCTCGCAAACTTTATATTTATTTATTTATTTATTCTTTTTTTTTTTTAAATATAAGTAGGATAACTCCGTTAGTAGGTTTGTTCCCAATCGCCATAAAGGCGTATGAAATATTCCAATCCACAATTGCCCAGCGTGTGCATTTCTCATTCTTTTTTTTTTTTTTTTTTATTGATGACAAGATAGTTCTTGACTGCGATCTCACCTGATGGTAAGTGACGATGCAGTCTAAGATGGTAGCGGACTAACTTGGAAGGGGTATGACAGTGAAAATTCAACCCATACCCCTAATCGGTTCTACACGCCATCGTGCCGGAACGCTAAATCGCTTGGCGGCACGTCTTTGACGGTAGGGTGGTAACTAGCTACGGCCAACGAAAGCCTCCCACCAGACAACAAAGAAACGTACCTATCCAGTTGTAGGCTCGAGATAGACTATTATGTGTTTCGGTTTAAAAACTACTGTACTTTGATTTTAAAGTCCGTTTAAAAAGAGTTGTACCAGTCAATTTTGATGGCACAAAATGAACATACTTTTAGGAAACATGCTAACTAGGTATGCTTTTTGGTAGTGAGTACATTTAAATTGGTCGGAATTTTGGACAGTTTTTATTCGTTCCACGAAAGTTTTACCTCGTTAAAAGGGACTGACAACTTTTCTGAATTGATATGCTTATTATGGTTGCGTTGCTTTCATGATGGCTTAGGCTGTAAAAAAGTCATTACGTTTTGCTTTCAAATTATTTGAAATCATTTGATTACATCAACTTTTGTTTTTTCGTAAAACAATTTTAAATGATTGTGTGCCTCGTAGTTGCCAAAGATATCATTTTATTTTTATATCAAACTAGTTTTTACCAGCGACTTCATCCGCGTAGAGTTAGGTTTTTGAAACCTCCAACTGAATCCGGGTACAGCGGTCAAACTCTACAGTGATCAGACATCTGCACAGGAGATATTATAGTGCATGAGGTGCACTCTCTATTCTCATAATGCCATATTCCGATAGGACGGAAATCCGCGGTTTTACGTACTCTCCAAGGCACGGAGGTGACGCACTTACCACTACCAAACTCCGAAAACACCCAACAGAAAGACTCAATTCATTTTTGGCCCAACCCGGAAATCGAACGCGGGACTTCGTCATCCACAGTATCATCATCCCCAATAGAACTATGAAACTGCAAATATTAAATTCTGTGCCTGGACCTACAAACTAAAATTTTGGCTAGCGTGGAGCATTCGTTTCATCGTTTCATCGATTGTATTTAGGCCCGCCCGGCTTCAATATACGTGTATAAACTGAAATTATTTTATACTTTTCAGTAGCGTTTGAAGTCGGTTTTTTTTTAAAAGAATTTGTATAAATTTAAATGTATGTTCACTGATTACTGATGATTTTTAAAATATCAACAATAAATTATATACTTTGAAGTGGCGCGGGCGTTTGAAGTCGGTTTTTTTTAAAAGAATTTGTATAAATTTAAATGTATGTTCACTGATTACTGATGATTTTTAAAATATCAACAATAAATTATATACTTTGAAGTGGCGCGGGCGTTTGAAGTCGGTTTTTTAAATATATTTTTTTGTATTATAAATTATTATATTTATGAACTAAAGAGTTTTCTCCTCTTTCTTTTGACATCCCACACGATACGTTAAAAAAAAAAATAAGAGACCCCCACTTTTTTGGGTGTATTACAACCACCATATTGATTTTGTTCATATAAAATATAATATCCCATGTAGATATGTAACGAATCGATTGACATCTCTTACATCAAAATCGGCTCAGTAGTTCAGTTCAGTCATGGTGGACTATTCGTAAATAGTCACATACATAGGTACATTACATACATACATAGACTGCTAAAATCATAACCCTTCCTTTTGGATTTGCCGTAGTTGGGTAAAAAAAATTGGTTGTCTGTAAAGCCGGTTTACGGACTATAGTTTTACGTGGTAACGTCATTGCCCGATGAACAGCGTGCTGGTAGAACTAGCTCGCGACACATCCGCTAACCACAGCGAGCACGCGATGACTGGCAGGCGACGGCTTGCGCATTGACATTGATGGATAAATGTGTCACAAGCCAACGCTTGGGCCGATCATGCCTCTCTATCGCTTGTTCCGCGCTCTCGCTTGCACGCTCAGGCTCAGGCGGAACGTGATACTTTTTCGTGCGTGCAGCCGGTGTTCATCGATTTATAAGACGTTATCACGTCAAAAACGTCACGTCGGATCGTCATGTAGGAAAAGGCCCAAAGGGACGTATACACGCGGAAAGATAACCAGCTGAAATCGCACTCGTACCCGCTAGGGACGTCACTGACATGTCACATGTCGATAATTTTTTTACGCCTGCGGACGTTGCGAGAGCATCGGATTAAAACGCTTTGAGTATATTAAAACCCCTGTTTTATTAATGGTAACTTGCATTTAACATTTTTATATTGGTGAAAAGGTGTTTTTTATTCAAATAAACTTTTACAAAGTGCTTTTGAATCTACCTCTGGTTCGGAATGCCGTTAAAATCGAGAAAAACAGTAAAAAACTCGGCGGTTTCTCATTAAAAAAAAATTACAAATACTGTCATTGCAGTCTCATGAATTATTGCTGAAGCTAGTTGCGCTTTTTATCATTTTTATAATATTATAATCTTCAATTGTACGTAATAATAGTGCTTTTTTCATGAGCATACTTTCAATAGATTTTCTAAACTTGTGCAAAGGCAAGTAAAAATTTACTGTGCGACTTTATTCCCATAAATGACTTTCAGACTTCCTTAAAGCGTAATCGAGGGATAACACTCCAGCCTTGACAACAAACTAGCCTAGAGTAAACCCAAATTTCTCTTCGTAAATATAGAAGGTTAAAACTTTATTTTAGTTATAAGATCTCTTACGAAAAAGATGCCGCATTTAAAATTTATGAACGTCAAAAGCTGCCCTCCGGTTCTGAGGAAAAGTTCACAGAGCTCCGAGAAATTGTAGGTATGATGTTCCGGAATCTAATTTACAATAACTTCTGAGATACCGCGGGAAATATGTGGAGTATTATTTCGAGTCAGTATTTATAATGCCGCGAAGTAAAAGTGGCAGGCAAAAAGATTAATGGCTATATTTATGCATTAAAATGTCTCATTTTTCCGCTGCAAGATTTATTAAGCAAGAGGTTTGGTGCAATTTAGTATTAAACATCTCATAATTCAATGCATAAAGATTATTATTCTTTTAATTTTATTTATATGGCGCTTAGCAGAAAATTGCCTGAATGAACGCGCGAGACTAAAATCGAACGATATGGAACTAAAAAGTTAATATTTTTAAAGTTATAATGTATCTTAAGATTCGATGATTATTTATCCCTTATAATGATAATATTGTAATATAAATATTTTAAAATATCCTTCAGCTTTGTAAGCTTTTGTAAGACCCCTAAATTTTCTTTCTGTGTAATTTTGATCAAAAACTTTTCAAACGCATTTCCTAGGTCTTCCTAGATGTGGTCTTGTGACAAACTCCTTTCATCGATACCTCTTAACAGCACATTAAGCCCTACCCATCCGAAGTTCAGCCTAATGGAACCACGTGAATCAATAACTGCTGACCGTCTCATTACGATTCCCCTCTTTCAATCAACACCGAGCAAACGATTATAGCCGCTCCTGTCTAAGAAATACCGTTTATTATTGCTTGGATGAGAAAAAGTCATAAGGCCTTTAATCGCGGCACTAGTAATAAAAGTGTCAAACTATTATGCCTACGAAAGGAAAACACTGAAAGATTTTATTGGCTATGTGACTAATAAAATAAAAAGATATAGGGCTATCCTCCTTGGATATGATATTATCTTCAGGTTATTTGTAGACGATTCTGGCCTAGATTTTATCGATATTTATATCGATAAGGGCATCAATATATAATTAATTGCGGATTGTCAGTTTAATATTAAACTGTGTAGGTACCTGTATCTATTCCGTAACAGCTCTCAAAGTTTTTAATAAACAAGGTGAGACATTAACATCATCAAATTCAACGTGCATACCAAAGAAAAAATGAATCAATAGAACAGAAGAGAAGAGAAGAGAAGAGAAGAGAAGAGAAGAGAAGAGAAGAGAAGAGAAGAGAAGAGAAGAGAAGAGAAGAGAAGAGAAGAGAATAGAAATGTTTTTTATTCAAATAAACTTTTTTACAAGTGCTTTTGAATCGTCGATGAGTCTACCACTGGTTCGGAATGCCCTTCAAAATCCAAGCAAGCTATCCGCGCTGGTGAGGACTTCACGGAATGTTACTAGAAAGCCTCTCCAGTATGATTCCCTGCATTTTCGGCCCTCTCTAACGGTTGATGTAAACAAAATTGTTAGTGAGGGTTACCTAATATCAGCTTAGATAGTGTTTAGGGAACGTTGGTGTAAACGGGAAAAACATTTGGTTCCATAGAAAAATTCTTGGAGTTTATAATTATGTTTTTAATGTTTTTAACATTATTAGACTCAAATGACTCGTTATGATTTTCCGTAATCTTATTATTTAGCTTGAATCATGGAGGTATGCACTTCAGAATAACGTTATTCTTACCATTGACTTGTAATAATATTTACTACCGGTAGTAAATATAAGTCTATTCTTCATACCGTGCACTGTCAGGGCGTGTAAATCCAAGGACAAGGAAGGACATGTTAAAACCAAGAAACTTTATACCTTTAAGCTTTTTCTTATACTGATTTATTGCATGACATTTGACATTGAACACTCGCATCTTTCTCCTTTAAAAACAAAAATTAAGTGGCACTCGGGGACTGCGCGGTAAAGCTATTGCATAGCATTTTTTATCAACTTATGCATTTATAATATTTATGCAATATTTTTTTTGCAAAATAAAAATCCTGCAAAAAAATAACTAAAAAACAAACAAACAAGAAAAGCGCACTGTCACTACTTCGCGAGTGAGATTCGAACCTGCGACATCATACACCATACGGTAAAGAAAGCGGCCGCTCGCCCACTGCGTCAAACAGAGCTACTTGTGAACCTCTAAAATGTTGAACGCTTACTGAACGACGGTGTTAGGTTTATTTTCGTTACGGAATTTCTTGATTCGGTCGCCGCGCTCAAACTGTTTGTCCTAGTTCAAAGCCCGCAATAAAAGCTATGCAATAGCTTAAAAACTACTAGGGTTCGCCCCGAACTAAGACCTCGCATCCTATAAGTTCGTGGCTGTAACCTACCTTCAGTTAGATAGCGAGATTCAATAACAAACAGCACCATCTATCTTCGTATTTCAAACTAAATATTTGTATACTGATGCTCACCGCTGTAATTTGCAAATCAATTTTTTCCGAGAGCAAATTTTCCACCGAATTCTCCGAGAGCAATTTCCCTCTGCCTTCAAAGAAACGATATATCAGGCTGTTTATGTCCAGGGCCGGACTCAGCGCCGGCTGAAGATGATTAATTGAACGGCGAAAATTTAAAATTTATAATACGCCCCGCTTTGTTTGGACAAAGAAGAAAGGCTTAGCATGTTATAGAACTTTTTAATCGTGCATAACGAAGTCTGAGTGATGGATAGCTGAAAGAAGCTTACATTTTGATGGAATGCATATTTGATGTAAGTTGTAGTAGATCGAAACTTCGACTTATATCAACCTTCGCTCTAGCTGGAGATGCCTTATATCTGAAATATGAGTCGAGTAAATAGTTGTATAGATTAGAATAAATAGAATAGAAATGTTTTTTATTCAAATAAACTTTTTTACAAGTGCTTTTGAATCGTCGATGAGTCTACCACTGGTTCGGAATGCCCTTCGGTTCGGATAGATCTATATAGATCTTGGAGCCACTTCAAAGATAAAGCGCTCACCAATGCGAATTTTTTATTCAATGGCAAGATGCCCTTGACTTCCAATTGCGATTTGCCATTTCACTTGGTGGAAAGTGACAATGCAGGCTAAGATGGCATGCATGTTGCAGCATCAGCTCAAGGTTACCATGTCTTGGAAATAATCCGAAGTATGAGTACACCTTTCAAATCAATCGCACCTGTGGAAGTTTGTAAGACCCTTTAATCAAGTAAGAAATGGGATGATGATCTGCAAACGCCATATCAGATCTTCCTAAATTATAGCTAAGATTCATTTCGATTACATCAGCTTACAAACAGAGAAAATCTCATGAAAGAGCACTAAGGAACAGACAGACACTCAAATACACACGTTAAACTTATAACACCCCTCTTTTTAGGATTCCGTACCAAAATGTTAAAAATGGAACCCTTTTGCTGCGACTTTCTCCGTCCGTCCGTCTGTCTATCGACATGAAATTTGGAATAGTTTTATATAATTGTGGCTCAACATTATGGAAAAAAAAACTAAAATTTATTTTAGTTTAATTAAAAAACGGGGAAAAATCGGGGGTTTGAAATTTCAAAGTAAGATAACTATACCGAGTGGGGTATCATAATACGAAAGGGCTTTACCTGTACATTCCAAAATAGATTTTTATTTATTTTTATACATACTAGTTTTAGATTAATCGTGCAAAATGTCGAAAAAATACCGCCTCCCCCCCCCCCCCTTATCTCTGAAGTTTACCAATCGTAAAATCAGAAATAATTATGGTCAATAGTTTATACAGAAAAATAAAACCAACACTCTAACTAGAATAGTTTTTTTGATATTAACATAAACCTCTATAAACAAAGTTAAAGACTAATAAAAACAAAAAAAAATATGAATAAGCAAATAAATATAATACTATCGTTTTGCTTGAATATTTTTACTTCTGGAGTAAGAAACCCTCGGTCTACGAGTCCGACTCGCACTTGGCCGGTCTTTTTTGTTAAAGATTACAAAATTGGCACGAAAATGTAAGTAGCTTGTGTAGACAGGGAACTGTATAATTATTATATTACCGAGAAATAGAAAATTACACTCACTTTGTTCGGACAACAAGCGTTCAAATTATAGAACCTCAGTACAAAGAGACCACAAAATAGAAAACAAATATATTGTGAGCAAATTGTGCACTACAACACTACTATTGTTAACGTGTTGAAGTGAAAAATACGGTTCAAAGGACCGCTATAATAACGTTCATTAGCCAAACCTGGAACAGTAAAGGTCTATTTCACCATCCCCAAATAAACTTTAACCGATGAATAAATTTGACGTTTTGACAGCTTTTCTATTCAGCTTGCCAATAGAAAAACTGTCAAAACTGTCAGAATCTAAAACGGGTTGTTTCATCTTGGGCCAGGTACTTGTACACTATACCAAAAGATTGTATTAAATCATAGAAATTGAAATAAATTATGCTTTTTTACAGTTTTACAGTGAATAAGAGGTACAAATATAAAATTGATAATTGGGTACATTTGTAGAATAGCAACTCCCGGAGTGCATCCATCTGCTTTTGTTGTCTATGTATGTGACGTTACGTCAACTTAGTGTCATTTCAATTGTCAAACGTCAATTGCTGGTATGTCAAATGTGGATTGCTGTCAATTGTGGTCATTTGTAAGTCAAATGTCATCATGACTCGTGTAGTACGTGTCATCGTCAAAAAGAACGCCATGTTGTTGCGCTTTTATTTTGCAAAATAATTTCGCATTGTACCTCGTAAATAGGACCTTTTAATGAGAAAAAAAGAAAAAATAATCACTATTTCATGACCCCAAATATTTTGAAAGACTGTACAAAGACCTGGCCCAGGCTCCATATATATTTGAAATAACCCCTTTATTCATTGGTCAAAGTTTACTTGTGGTCAAATCGGCTTTTAAAAAAGAATCATCGCGCCAATATAATAACAAAAACCGGCCAAGTGCGTGTCGGCCCACGCGCAGTTTAGGGTTCCGTAGTTGAAAGTCTCAAATATTATTGCTGACCTAGGATAGTGCTTTTATTTTATTTATGAATATTGAATATATTTTGAGTTCCATGGTTTAAATACTATAACATACTACAAAATGTGCAACTTACACTACGTGTAATACCTAACTTGGAAAAAACAGATATAACTCCTTAACTAATGAACCCTACTTAGCCGTGATAGTTTTCCTTTAAAATTCATTATATATACTACTGCTGTGAATTTTTTCTTGTATCCTATATACAACCATTTAGCTGGCATAGGGGGGGGGGGGGACACTTGACTCTAATAAAATTTAGCACTTTAATAAATCATATTTCCCAAACGGATTCCTGAATTGAAAAGTGGTGTTCCCACACCCACAATATTTTTTAGACAAGAAAAAAAAATTTATCCCCACTTTACATGTAGGGGAGGAACCCTAAAAAAATATTTTTCACAATTTTATTTCACCACTTTGTCGGCGTAATTGATATTTATACCCTTGTCAAATTTCAGATTTCTAGTACCAATAGTTTCAAAGCTAAACCGCGGACGGACGGATAGACAGACAGACGGACGGACATGGCGAAACTATAAGGGTTCCTTGTTTACTACGGAACCCTAAAAAGAATCATCTCGCCAATATAATAAAAACGATTGTAAACGCTAATGAAATCCAAGCATTTCCAAGTGTACGGAAATACCAATAGTGGATGAAGAAATTTTCGTGCTTGCCAAAACAATTAGATGGAGGTTAGGTTATAGTACATAAAGTTCGTTGTAATTTATAAAAGCAGTCGATGTGTTATACTTCCACGTTTTGATGTTGCTGTCGATAAATAACATTTTTAAATAAAACAAAATATAGCTTATATACGTTCGGATGTGAAAAACTTCAAAGCAGCTATTTAAAAGTACTGTAGACGGTTTTAATTATGCAAAATCAGCAATGCTCAGGCCATTCGGGTCAACCGAGGCGAAAGAGGCTGCCTTTAAAAATGAAACAATGGACGGGAAATGAAGACCAGTATTTTTACGTGTGTTAGAGTTAATAGTGCTGGATAGGAAATGTATGGAGCGGGCGATAAAGGAGCCAGGAAATTAAGCGGCTTTTCAATGGTAGAAAAGAGGTTGGAACATTTTATTTTTGGGTATTAATTTCGGTTTTTAGAGAATGACTGTTGGTCTTTTGTACAACAAAAGTCAACCTTAATCAAAGTAGGTACTTAATGCCTTTACAAATTATTAAAAAAATTTTTCGTGTTTGAGTTTATTATTCTGGATAGAAAATGTAAGGAGCTTTAAAAAGAATTGATGAGCTTTTTTGGGGTTTAAAACTAAAAAGTCCAGCTTTTAGGGCACTCATTTTGACTTCTAGATTTATGAATTTTGGTTTACGAGAAATTTCATCAATCGAAATTTCTCCCAACTTATGCTGCTTTTTGATTCAAAAGTATAACAGTTCACATTTCTGGAAAAGAGTATGTAGTATAGAGCAATAGTGTATTATGATTTTAGAAATTGTAACGAGTTCTTTTTTTTACAAAAGAAAGTGCATAGAGTATGAGTAGAGAGTAAAATATAAAATAAGGTACGATTAAGTAAGGGAGAGAAGAATTTGAAGATGGCAATAATGACGCTTATAATAATTGATTTCTCCTGAGAACGTATATCTTTATAATTTGTTAAGTCCACTTTCAAACGAAATCATATTATTCAGATTTCAGATTGTAATAACAATAAAATTAGGGTAAAGGGTCAAAAGGTCGTGCTAATAAAGATGGGACGGCGCTCTTTTGGAAAATTTTAATTGCGGTCCGTGTTATTGGGGAGCTCAATTCATTCGGCCTTCGAAAATGGATTGTGAAATTATGGTTCTTTGAAACTTCGCTACTTCAATGGGCGGATAGTTAAATAAACTTTCTGGTTTCTGGATAACATTACGAGGAATTTCCAAAAAAGGAGACGTAAATTTTTATGAATAACGTTTCTGATTCTGTCAAAACCTTGCCGAAACAACGCATAGCAACTGTATTGTTGATTTTTATCGGTTGAAAAAAATTCAAGCTTACGTTATTTTAAAGGTACTTCTTAAATTTTAAACACGAATTTAAATTATTAAATTTTAAACGAATTTTGAGTAAAAAAATTATTATCAATGCGTCCAATATATATTTAACTAAGGCCTTTTGTGTCTAGGTCCTGCAGATTTCTAGTGTTAGATATGCAATCAGCTTTTATTGTGCCCTCACACATCAATATAATATCATGAAACTTATTGACTAACATATATGTATTTAATAATATAATATGCAAAATTTTGCATAGTATATTACTGATTTATCCTTCAATCACGTAGCGAAAGAGTAACAGATTAACTTGATTTTTGCATCAATATTCTCGTACTAAAGGCAATAAGAGACATAATAGAGAACTTTTAGGGATCCCGGGAAAACAAAGGATTACCGTGGAATTGTTTTAAAACTATATGCAGATGTAATCACGGCAAAAGCTAGTTTAATAATAACATAATAGGTAATGATGCTTTCCACATTAATAAACGACAAAACAATGAAGGCCTTAATTCAAAACACATACGTCATACACCTTAAGCTTTATAGACCACACATTTATGACAACGTCTGACCTAACCCAGGGGCCATTTAACCCTGGGACAGTCGTTACTGAGTTTGGGAGGCCATAAAATTTTATAGTGCATGAACAGATAGGTTAGATACTCGCTAAGTTAGGTAGTTCAAGTAAACGTGCGTCTTATTTTGTCTCCGGGGGAGGAAAAATAAAAATATATCTCTTGGATCTTTTACGACAAAGAACTCAGAACAAAAAACATGTACATAACCAAAAAAATAATACAAATGCTTTTGAGTCTTATTTCACAGGTTTACTTTTAGTTCTGGTACTTATTAAGGGTAGCAGTAAAAGAAATAGACGAAACTAAGTCTTGAGTGAGTAAAGAATAATGGAAAATTTGAATAGACTCCATCCCCAGTGGTGTAGAATCATGAGCCATGTGTGAAAAAATAGATATTAGTCTTAATAACAAGTAATTGAATGAAAGAATGAGAAAATGATTAAATGAATGTGGATTTTTTTTCTTATTTATATTTTGTATGACTTCTGCTATTTATGATTAGTATAATGTTCTTGGGTTTTAAATAACAAAATCATAATTAGAGACTTTATATGAATGAATCTATGCACGAAGATTGATGAAATTGACAAAAAAAATGATTTATTTATTTATTTATTTATTTTCCACACTTACACTGACATTACAGGATAATTGATCCCAATTTATCCTATCTTACTGCCTCGCTTGGGTAGGAAGTAGGACGATGACACGACAGACAGGCTGTGCTGCCGGTGGGCTCACACGCACATAGTTCTCACGTTGTTCTGTCTCGGAAACACTTACATACCGTGTTGCCTTCGCTTTATTATAGACTGGCGCCATTCCCGATCGTTCTTATTATTTATTGAACCATGTATTGTAAGCCTAAAAAATATTTAATGATAAAAAAATTATTAGGTACCTACTTATATTTTTTTCTAGGCTAAATAACTTTTCCCCAATTCTTCACAGATTTTCTGCCATACAATGAAATGATGTATTTTTTATACTCTTTCATTTGACATATATGAGAAAAAGTGCTACAAGGGTGGGGACGGGTTTCCCAATGTCCTTGATTTTTCCCTTTTTGAGTTTTCCCAATGATTGCAATGCAATTACTACAATCAAAAAGCACGCTTTTTAGGGTTCCGTACCCAAAGGGTACCAACGGGACCCTATTACTAAGCCTACGCTGTCCGTCCGTCCGTCCGTCCGTCCGTCCGTCCGTCCGTCCGTCCGTCTGTCAGCGGGCTGTATCTCGTAAACCGTAATAGACAGACAGATGAAATTTTCATATATTATGTATTTCTATTGCCGCTATAACAACAAATAATAAAAATTAAATTAAATTAAATTAAATAAATAAAAATGGGTAGGTGGGTAGATGGAAATCGTTTAATTTAATTTTTTTTAACGGAACCCTAAAAGAGCGAGGCCCGACTCGCACTTGGCCGATTTTTAATTAAGCTGTGGCTAAAAAATCGTCATTATATTCATTTATTATTTATTATTATTTGACCGATTTATGTATCAATAAACATAATATAACTAAACTAAGTAAAGCAATAAATGTAGAAATAAGAAAATACAGACAAAAACTGAGAACAGAATTAATACAATTCCATATAACAAAATCAGGTGGAATCAAGAATGCATGGAAGGAACTGAAAGATAATACAAACTGGATTATTAACGTAACACATTGTAAAACTAAGAAACATAAATCAAAAAGGAACGAAATATTGGAAACTGCAACCGATTTTTATCGTGAGCTTTATAATGATCACCAAATTACAACGACTTCAAATAATAAGACAGTTATTCAAGAACCAATTCCAAACATACTAAGAGATGAAGTTCTTAAAGCCATAAAATCACAAAAGAGAGGAAAAACACCAGGCGAAGACAACATTTCTAATGAACTTTTAATCGGAGCATCTGAAATTATTTTAAACACATTGACAGACCTATTTAATGAAATTATAACGTCTGAATATATACCTCATCAATGGAACACTTCAACAATAATTTTACTCCACAAGAAAGGGAAAACAGATGATATTTCAAACTACAGACCTATCTCGATAATGTCTAACGTTTATAAGATATTCTCCAAAATAATACTAGAACGAATAACAAAGACGTTAGATGAAAATCAGCCAAAAGAACAGGCAGGGTTCCGAAGTGGTTTCTCAACCATTGATCACATTCATACCATCAAACAAATAATTCAAAAATGCAACGAGTACGGAATAAACTATTACATAGCATTTATAGACTATAATAAAGCTTTCGATTCGCTTAGGCATGAGAAAATATGGGAAGCCCTTACCTTACAAGGGGTCCCCAATAAATACATTCGTATAATTAAGAACATATACAGAAATATGAAAGCTAAAATACGCACAGAAAAGGTAGGCGAATATTTTCCTATTAGACGAGGAGTTAGACAGGGAGATCCTCTATCACCCAAACTTTTCTCAGCGACCCTGGAGCATGTATTTCGACAGCTAGAATGGGATGAATTTGGTTTAAATATAAATGGAGTATTATTAAACCACCTAAGATTTGCCGACGACCTCATATTGATCTGTGAAAATCCAAAGACCCTTCAGATTATGATAGAACAACTGGTACATGAAAGCGATAAGGTAGGACTATCAATGAACACCAGTAAAACAAAACTGATGACAAACAACCTGAAAATTCCTATTAAACCCAACAACGCTACTGAATTGGAGTATGTGAACGAGTATACATACCTTGGCCAAATAATATCTCCTACAGACCTCACAACTAAAGAAATCGAAAATAGAATAAACATAGGCTGGAAGAGATACTGGAGTCTAAAAGAGGTCATGAAAAACTCGTACATACCAATAGAAGGAAAAAAGAAAATATTCAACACAAGTATTCTACCAAGCATGACCTACGGATGTCAAACATGGAGTTTCACAAAGAAAAATATGCAATCACTAGAAGTTTGTCAGCATAGAATGGAAAGAAGCATACTCAACATTAAATTAAAAGACAAAGTTCGGTTAAAAACAATTAGAAAACAAACGAAGATCATAGATATAAAATACCGAATTAAACAACTAAAATGGAAATGGTCAGGACATCTAATAAGAAGTAAAATAGAAAAATGGGCCAAAGAGGTGACCGAATGGTGCCCTAGATATAGAAAGAGAAGTTAAGGTAGACAATATTGTAGATGGGAAGATGATATAAAAAAGGGAGCGGGAACGTGTTGGATGAGAAAAGCTAAGGATAGATCGTTGTGGAGAACACTTGGGGAGGCCTATGCTGGAAAGCAAGACAATCAAGAAACCGGTGTCTAATATTAACCTTAGTAATTAGTAATATTTACATCTTCAACTAAATTTTCTATGTAGTATTAAGTAGCAATAAGAGGAAATGTAACTTAAAGGATTGTTAATAAAGGCTATTATTGCTATTATTATTATTATTATTATTATTATTTTTTATATATCTTGACTCTCACACCCGCGTACAATATAAATACATATAAAACCAAAGGGAAATATAATAAACATATAAATATACACATATAATAAACTTACACATATATTACATAAATAAATACTTGTAGCGGGCGGAGGATTACGCCCCGGCAGGGGAGACCAGACGGCCGGGGGTCAGGGCGACAGGCTGAGAAACCGACGGACTATCCTAGCCGAGTCTAGCAACACCGCTTTCTGCATCTTGGCCGCGAGCGAACTGCCACGGAACCCCAGTCGCCTCAGATGGTGAGCGAGGCTGACTGGGATCAACCCATTCGCAGAAATGACGATTGGGATGATTTCAGTGGACTCCACATGCCACATGCTGGCAACCTCGTGAGCCAGATCTAGATACTTTCGTTTTTTCTCCGTCTCCGCTCTCACGAGGTTTTCATCATGTGGGATGGTGATGTCCACTAAAAACACCCTCGACTGTGCCCGGTCCATCAGCACGATGTCAGGCTTATTCGCAAGAATAGTCCTGTCCGTGATGACGGACCGGTCCCAATAGAGCCGGACTCCGTCACTCTCGAGTACTGGCACCGGTGTGTACCTGTAGTACGGCACTCTCTCATCCAGGAGACCGTACTTCAGAGCAAGCTCTTGGTGAAGGATTTTGGCCGCTTGGTTATGTCTGTGCAGATACTCAGTGTTAGCAAGAGCCGAACATCCTGAAAGCACATGCCTGAGTGACTCACCGGGATGGCGACACGCTCGACAGATGTCATGAGTGCCATCCTTCAAGATGTACTTTCGGTAGTTCCGCGTCTTAACCACCTGATCTTGTATTGCACACACAAAACCTTCGGTTTCCCCAAAGAGGTCACCGAAGCGCAGCCATTGCACGGACGCTTTTTTATCTACGTGAGGCTCATTAAGAGCTTTAAAAAAGCGTCCATGCAACTCCCTCTCCTTCCATACGGTCTCCCGGTCAGAGGTGCTTAGTACCACCGGTTTCTGCCACTCGAGTTTGGCCAAAGATAGGGGAGTGAGTCCTTTATCACATTCTATGACGTCTCTATGCATTGGACACTCCCTCTTCGTCTCAAAGTAGGTTCTGAGGCTGGATATCTCCCGATTATGCATGGTCTTGACGCTTAATACGCCTCGACCACCACACTTTCGGGGTATATACAACCTCATAACAGACGATTTGGGGTGGTGCATGCGGTAGAGAGTCATAGTCGTGCGGACTTTTCTATCCAGTGCGTCTAGTTCGGTCTGAGTCCATCTGAGTACGCCAAAGGTGTACATGAGAACGGGCATGACCCAGCCGTTATATGCTCGGACCTTATTGGCACCCGACAAATAGCTTTTACAAACTTTTGTCAGGCGGCCAAAAAAGACCTCGCAAACTGACTGTTTCACGTCCGCCTCCTTTACCCCCACGGATTGTGACATACCCAGATACCGGTATGACTCAACTTCAGAGAGGGTCCTGATGTTGGATGGCTCAAGATTGATCTCAGCCGAATGAGTAACCTGTCCCCTCTCCACATGTAAGACCGCACACTTGTCTAGTCCAAGCTCCATCCTGATGGAGTTACTGAACTCAGTGGTGATATTCAGCAACTCCCTCAGGCGGGTGGCATTGGGTGCTAGCAGCTTGAGGTCATCCATGTAGAGAAGGTGAGGCACTTTTGTCCCTCCTCTCCGAAACTGAAAGCCTGTCCCTGATCTCTCCAGCAAAGAGCTGAGAGGGTTCAGCGACAGACAAAACCATAAAGGACTCAGACAATCGCCCTGGAAGATACCCCGCCGTATCTTGATCTGGTCACCCGCAGCCGCCAACCGCTCGCCATGGAGACAAAGAATCGTACTCCATTGCCCCACACACTCTCCGAGGAAGTCTCGAACTGTACTATCGACTTTGTACAGCTCAAGGACCCTCAAGAGCCATGAATGGGGCACCGAGTCGAATGCCTTCTTATAGTCAATCCAGGCGGCAGAGAAATTCCGGCGATTGCGTTTGACCAGTTGGCCCGCGACGGAGTCGATGAGAAGGAGCTCCTTAGTACCACGACCACCGCCCCGACATCCGTTCTGAGCCTCAGACATGATGTTGTTCTCGTCTACGTGACGGGAGATCTTAAGGCTCAGAACGGATGTCAATGTCTTATAGATGGTAGTAAGACATGTGATGGGGCGGTACTTAGCTGGGTCAGCGGTATCGGTTGACTTAGGAGCTAAATGGGTGATCCCGGTGGTGAAAAGGCTCGGGAGTGCCCTTTGCTCGAGAGCATCTTGGAATTGTCGAGCCAAAGTAGCATGGCAGAGCGAAAAACCCTTCAACCAGTAGTGATGCAGCCCATCGGGTCCCGGACTTTTCCAGTTCGGGGCCCGGCGCACCGCACCAGCTACATCCTCCGAAGAGATGGTGACGGGGTTCATCGGCTCTATTGAGGCACATGCTTCCTCTACCGCCGCAATCCAAGGGCCCTCCTCATGCTCCACCTCTCTTGACCATACACTTCGCCAAAAGGCGACGAGGTCAGCCGGGCTCGGCCGCTGAGAGGTAGAACAGACTGCTGGGCACTCCAGTTTTTTATAGAACCTTTTCTGATCACTCGAGAACAGGCGATTTTGCTGAAAGCGCTCGACTCTTTCCGAGTATCGTCGGATGCGGTTCCCCCATGCAGCAATTTTCTGCTTCAGGTCGTCGATGCGCTCCGTTAGTTTTTGGGCTATATCGGGCTGATCTAGCCACACCCCGAGCCCATTAAAGGCTATTCTAACGGAGCGCACAATCCTTGGCCTAGTGTTGCCCGACCTGAAACTCTGCAGTCTGCCAATGAGAGCTCTGGCCAGGGTGATACGGTGTTCTATTCTCCTTTTCCAGGCTGGTTCCGTGCTGCGCCTTAGAGTAGCGCGTCCACGTTCCTGGGTCTTGACACCCATGAAACGGTGAACAGCTAAGGCCGCACCAAAGAGAATAGAAGCCGTATCAGCCAGGCCAGTGCTGCGCTCAAGGTATTGAGGCAGCATTTGGTTTATGGCCTCAATGACATCCCGCGTCGCTACATTTAATGTGAGCCGGGAGAGCCGCGGACGGATCTCTAGAGGAGCACTCCGGATCTCTGAAATCGCCTCTTCTAAAATCCTTCCCATCCGCTCTATGTCAAGGGAGACTGTTCCCTCCGTGTCCTCCTCCACAGGCAAATCTTGCGCGATAGCGTCGGTCTCTTCGCGGACAGGTTCCGCCAGAGAGACAACTTGCTCTGTGGTTGGGGTTGTCACCTCGGGAACGGCCTCACGTCGTAACCGTTCGAGCTCGGTAGCGCTAAAGATGTTCGAGCGCTGAATATACCGAGCCCGGTCTGCCAGGTTTTGTTCCGTGACAGTCAGTTTCGGCTCCAGCAGCAAGAACTCGCGGTACATTGCCGCTCGGTAGCCAGTCCGTCCGGTTTCCCCTCCTGTCGCCCTGTAGTACGCACGCATGACATTCTTGTTCATTTGAGATGTCCATCTCATGCGGCGCACTCCACCAGCGGCGGGCTCCGAAGATTGGGTCCTTGAGGACCCTGTCGGTGCCAAGCCCTCTGGTGGGGATGATGGATTGGCCGGCCGCCGAGGTGGTAGTGGCGGCCGGCTGGTGTGACTGGCGGTCCGCATGCTGTCACGTCCAGCGCCAGTCCCAGACGCGCCCTGGCGCCCCCCAGGCAGCGGCCCTGTTCGCGCATTCTCATTTCTGTCCATCATCATAAAAGGGGGGGTGGGGGGTGAGTGGCAGTTACGTCACTCGGGGTCCACTCAGGTCCCCAAGGAGGCTGTTTTAGAGCCAGCTCGCTCGGTTTGGGGGAACCTAGATGTCATTTGGTTCCCCAATTCCCTTAGTCGCCTCTTACGACACCCATGGGATAGGAAGGGGTGGCAACATTCTATTCTGCCGGTGCCACACGGCGTATATTATTATTATTATTATTATTTTATTTGTTATTATTATTATTATTATTTGACCGAGCGAAGCGAGGTCTCCGAGTCTACTAGGTGAATTTGCTCTTGTCCGTCCGTCCGTCCGTCCGTCCGTCCGTCTGTCAGAGCCTTATAACTTTTGAATTACTGAACATAATTACTTCAAATTTAGATATAATATGTGAACTGATGGCCTTCAGCCGAATATTGCATAAAAAATTATAAAAACCTTTATTTCAGGGGGGCTCTCATAGAAGTGAATGCGAAGTAAAAAAAATTTTATCGCGTTATATAAAATTGTAACAAATCATGTTAAAGATAATTTCGAACCGAGTACAAAAATATTATTTTTTTATTTTTTCCTTTAAAATTGACGAAATGGGGGGCTTTCAAAGTGGCGATTTTATACTCTCGCTTGAAGACGCTCTCTAGCAAAATCCGCTACGTATTTTGAACCTGTTTTATTGTTATTATTTCACTTATATCCTGTACTTGAACAACAAATACTAAAATTATATGAATATTATAAAGAAACGAGATTATTTAATTTTTAATGGGCATCAGTAATTCATATAGCATCAACATAGCTTCACAATAATGCTAATAGATGGCGCAGTCATTACATTAGGCACTATTCCATGGAACTAGGAGATTACGACTACGACCTATCCCAAAAACAGTTTTGCGTCGACCATTATTATTTAGTTACATAATAATATAATACCATATTATTCAATTAAAATTATTTTTTAGTTAAATATCAAACTTCAATAAACTATTAATTACATTTTGTATATTTTCTATTTGCGTCGATAGATGACGATTTGTACAGATGCCCGTAACCCGGTTTCACTCGTTAGTACCTACATAATAATTCAATATTTTCAGTAACGTTCCCTAACCTTTACGGGCTACCTATGATAAGTTAGGTGATGATTTCTGTCAACTTATTTATCACGATCCTGTACGGGACACCTAAAAGGACATTGGGACGGATGTTAGGACTTAGGATTGTATTTAGGAGCTACCTACGTAAAGAGACTCCTACTTAGGGGGTGATTTAGGTATGTTTGGTGAAAACGGGCATAATAATAATGTCAGTATTGGTTATCATGTATCGATTGAATGAATAATCATGGGATACCGTTACCGCTTGGTCTCAGTTCGGGGCGAACCACTAGTTATATATTTATTCACTTTTATACACTATCCTTACAGGGTAACTCAATGCGATAGTGTATTGTATCTATTAAGCTTAATCTTATACCTAACATCTATTGTATTATGTATCACCTATTGTATCGCCTACTGTGTATTTATGTGTAACTTAATATATATACTCAATAAAATACAACAAATTATATTATAATACCATTCATCAAACCTTATAAGAAATTATAGACCTCTTAAGAAAGATGTTTATTTAACTTTTGTTAATTTAAGGATAATTTTAGATTTCTACGTACGAATATGCAAAATTTTCGTCCGAAATAAAGTTTTAACTGGCAATATATTCACAACAAGAGTAATTACGTGTTTAAATTGAGAAAGTTTTAAATATATTATACTCTATATTTCACCGGTTCCTCCACATTTCGCGGTCGGGAAGTTAGGTCTATATAACGCAAAGAATTCTAATAAAATGGCTCGGTGCATTTTAAATTTTATCAATTTTAAACCATTTTCCACACGATTTTAAACTGAAACGTTAGTGATTGTAGTTCATAAAATTGTTTAAGAATACTTTCTGTTTTATTTTTTAATATTAATTCCAGTAAGTAGGTTTCGTGGAAACCAAGTAAGAGATGGGCAAGCTGGTGCACATGCAAGCAAAATTTCAAATTAAATAGTTTAAAAAACAATGTTATTAGACGAAAATTAAATATTCATCCACGGTAATGGAAATTACCTACAATATAATTTTATTCTAAAATTTGATTAATTTTACATTTTTAAAATAATAAACTATGCAAATTTTATATTAAAGAATTTTTATGGTTTTTAACTAACAATTAGTGTAAATTGAAAATTTGAAACAACCCCAACATTAGACTAGCTATGTATGGCCAAACTATGTGTGATATACCCAACATACTTTTACTCAGTTTTTTGCTCCATCATCAGATCATCCATCATCATCTATCCAACACCTACTTATTGAGACCATTCTAATGAGCCCAAACACACTATATCTGCTATAAGTTGCTGAGGAGTTTGAATTCTGCAGATTTCTTGATAGTGCAGACTGCAACATTAGCTGAAGGTTAACATGTCTTGAAAATTAAAGTGTTGGAAAGCTATGAGGGAACAGTCAGACACACAGATACACAAGTCAAACTTACAACACCCCTCTTTTGTTGTCGAAAACTAAAAACATAAAAAATGATCCCAAAATAAAATTAATTTACCGTTTTCCACGTTGCCAAATTGTTTTTAAAAGCGATTCAGTGTAGTTAGTATTATCGTATATAGTGACTATAGATACCTACCTACTATAGTAAATGTGAAGCGTCCAATATTTTTGGCTTTATTGGAAATTCTTTGGCTAGCTCGCATTCACCGCGTACCTTTGAGGACCGAATGAATTTATTGTACCAGTTAAAGGCAATTGTTGGTATAATGAAAACTTTTGGTGCGCTTTGTATCCACGTATGAAATACTTTGATACAAAAGCGATACAAATTGATTTAATCAGGAGCAAGAAATTGACTATTGTGAAGTTATAAAACAAAAGTTTCTTTCTTAAAATAATAGGGATACATAAGAAATTAAATATCATAAGCTTCAACGGTGAGGTAAAACATCGTGAGGTTACCTCCTCCTTTTTTTGAAGTTGGTTAAAAACTATTCTATTCCAAAACATATTATTTCAATGCTTTAAGAAAACTTTAAAATAAAACATGGAAGGACGCGTGGAAGAATAGCTAGATTACTGGCTGCATATCCACGTTGAAAAGCCAGGCTGATTCTCTACGCAAAAGAATCGCCATTCTCTCATATTTTAAGGTATGGGCTCCTTATTCCGAGGGGTTCTAAAATTGGCACCTAATTCCGATGTATATAGAAAAACAGCTTTTTCTAAAGATTACCAAGCTCATATATACTGCAAGATATCTTAATCAATTGATAGTTTATCGTTCCGTGTTTGATTGACTAAAAGGGTGGTTTTATGTGTATAAGTTTTAAATTATCCGATAAATTTCACGGTAGCAGTCGGCCCGAACGCACGCTTCATACATTTTGAACCTTGTGCACGTGAGTAGCTAAATTTTTGAAATAGTGTTTACTCGTTAATTTTCTACTGTGTTTGTTTTTATTTAGGTTAAAATGTTGCAAGGATTATATTTTTAATCGAAAACGCTCAACTTTTGTCAGGTTTTTTAAATAAATGAAGGTGAAAATAAATATTAAAAATAACACGGCATTAGGTGCCAAATATTTTAGCCGGTTCCGTATGCCGAAGAATACCGCGGAATAGCAATTTCATAGGCCTGAACATTTTTTTAATTCTTAGGGCCGTTTTTATGATAAGCACTTCTTGCTTCGATTTTGAATACTTAATTGGTCAATCAGCATAAGAACACCTTATTCCGAGGTACACTTTGGCGTCGAAATCACTAATTATAGCATATCAAAGATTACCTATTTAGGTAATTCATTAAATGATCGTATGGGAAAGATAAAAAGGAAAATTAAGTTCATACGTATTTCGATGCAATGTTGAGAGAGTATAGTATATTTTTGCGAAGATATTCCAATTGAGAAATAATTTATTTATATTTTGTGGAAAAAAAATTCTTTTCTTTTTTAATACTCGGAATTAAGAAACATGTTTTTTGGTATAAAACGCTATTCCGATGTATATAAATCGGAATTAGGTTCTATGAGCACCTTATTACGTGGTATAATCAGAAGTGAAATACAGGATGTTCACAATATTACCGCAGCGTGTATGATTTCAGTAACGCAAAGTATCCTATTTGCTATTTAAAATAACATTCGTAATCTAAAACGTTTATGTAAAATTTGCAAATAAAATAATGAAATAGGGGGTACTTACCCGTGGTACTATCGGTGGTACTACTGGTAGTACCACGGGAAATCAGGTCTTCCCAGGCACGTTGGTAGTGCCACGAGCAAAAAAAAAAAAAAAAAATTCAGTAAGTTTACTAGTAGTAAAATTTGCAAATACAATAATGAAATAGGGGGTACTTACCCGTGGTACTATCGGTGGTACTACTGGTAGTACCACGGGATCTCAGGTCTTCCCAGGCACGTTGGTAGTGCCACGAGCAAAACAATAATAATTATTTCAGTAAGTTTACTAGTAGTAGTCAAACGTATCGCAGGGAGCCGCTGGATGCAGGCAGCGCAAGACAACGATCTGTGGGAGTCCATTCAAGAGACCTTTGTTCAACTTCAATTTTTGTAATGCGGGTTGTTACGTTCCCTCAAATATGGTTGAGCGAAGCAATGGCTGGGTCATGCGTCATGCTCGTGAACGTGTGCCACCGACGGGAATGGGGCTACTTTATATATGAACTTCCCTCATTGTGGAAACACTGCATATAATATACAATACTGTATTGTAAATTTGTTTTGAAAAGAGCAACCGCCGAGTTTCTTGCTAGTTCTTCACGGCAGGAAGGGCATTCCGAACCAGTGGTAGAGCCAGACGATTCAAAAGCACTTGTAAAAAGTATATTTGAACTTAAAATATTTCTATTCTATTCTATTTTATTCAACAGTGGACACTATCGGTTGATAAAAAAGAAGAAGAATACTTTTAGTTGCCTATATTATTATTACCGGTAGTGTTTGCTAGAGAATGTATTTTTTTGATTATTCATTTGGATTAAATATCCATTTCATTCAACTATATTTTCAGATAAGTGTTCATAAGCGAGGTAAAATAAGCAAAGACCTTCATTAAGATTATCTTAATATAATATATTTATTATGGTAATTAATATTACTCACCATAAGAATATTATTAATGGTAGATTGTGATATCATTTTACTAATCATCTAAGAAGACAGAGCCTAGATGATTTAGAAACCAAATTTAATAAATGCAGTTGGCTTTTAAACACCCTGTGTGTTCTTTCTACTCCTTTTCCTTTTGTATTTTGTACACTCGGAATTAGGTACCAAATGCATCGGAATAAGGATTTTACATCGGAATTAGGTGCTCCGGACTATTTCATATTTTATTTAATTTTACATATAAATTAAGGTTCAATTATCAAACTTTGAGCCTATTTCAAGGTTAAATCAAATAACCATTCTGATAAAAATAGCCAGTTCTGTAAAAAGGTATAGTGAATGCTTAATTTTTAATGATTTTTCAAGTTTTGATGAAAATACCGCGGAAATAGGTGCCGTTACCTTATATACTTTTGAGTACTGAAACGTATCACAGTGTCACAAATTTTGTGAATATTTTTATCATTCCTTGTATAGATACGATAAGAGACTTGTGTATTTGGCCGCTAGAGATTTACAATTGATAGCTTAGTTGCTACTAGATACCGCCCTTCCTATTAACAATATAGCTCTATATATGCGGCATCGTAATATCATAGTTTGAATACGTCAAACATTGGTTGCTACGAGACTTGTGGGTGCGCCAGTTCAGGTGTACTATTATTTGCCGCAATTTACTAGTACGCCGACGGTAACTAGTAGGTGCGAAGCGACTACCTATCTAGATAACTAAAATAACAATAACAGCTTCAAACTTGTTCTGAGAGCCGCTTGATACAAGCGGCACAAGATCGTATTCTATGGCAACCCTTACACGTGCGACCTACGTTTAACATAGACTTCCATCGGTTGAGATGAAAAAGTTTATATAATTTTTTCCCAAATTGAAATTGTATGCCCCACTTTTCTCTTGATTCTATGTGACACTCAAATAGTCTTTCTAGTCACAATCTTCCTCTTAAGTCTTAGCCGCAATGTGTGACGTCAAATTACACAGTTCTTGTGTGAAAAGATGCCTTTGGCGTCATGAAGGTTAAGTGTAAGGTATACGTTGTAAATGTCATGAAGAATCAGGGCAAGTTCATGTTACATGAAATGAATGATAACTTGAAAGATCATCGTTATTTATCAGACAGAAGTGGATCTTATACTGCTTGTTTCCAGAACTCAGCAACCTACTTAAAGTTCACCTAGTGGGGGGGGGGTCTTGTAACGCTGAGTGCAGAGCACCACACATCGTCATCATCATCAATAGCCTATAATAGTCTTCTGCTGGACTAAAGGCCTCTTCCAACGGGAGGGTTTGCCCATAATCACTACGACGGGTTGGTGATCGCAGTAGATGGTAGTAGTAGCACAGAGGACTGGATCTGGACTGGAGGAGGATCTGCCGTCACCACACAGGGCACAATAATAAAATTAAAGTTTCACCCAAAGATATCCGGGAAACTCAGTCAGTAACAATAAAAAACCAGATTTTACAGGAAACTACGAGTATTAAGAAAGCTTTAATAAAGGAAATAATTAATGTATAAATCGCAGGTATTATGATTTTTAGCAAATAGACATTTGTTTTATTTATATAATTCCATGAAAACAATTTGTGTCATTAGTTCTAAGTTTTCTCTTGTAAGTGAAAAGTTTATTTTTAGATTAATAAAATCCTTAAATAATAAATTAAATATTATTCCGTGCATGCATTATTAAGCTGATACCATTACCTTCCGTAACGACGTATTGAGTTGCTCTCAAATACAAATCTAGTTAGACACGTGCAACTAATTTACATATAATACTGCTTTAGAGCCCAATACTGAGGCAAGCAGTCACTCTAACTGGAATACGAAGTGGACTATTAAATCTAGACTAGTATAGGGTACAACTTGATGTTTAGTGTCTGGCGACGGGATCCTTAGACGCTGCGCACCCTTTCGATTAACAGACCTTTTCATTCATTTAACTATACTAGAGGTCGCCCATTGGTCGAAATGCGACCCGTTAATGTTCTATGATCAAGGCTTAATAAAAGTAGAAAAAACTTTCATTATAGTTATGTTTGACATTCAGTAAGACTAATCTATTCTCAATTAGACGTGTGTGTCAAATACATGGTAGTGTGTGTAATGTTTTTTTTATTTATTTAATGTATTTTTATGCATAATTTAAAAATCTCTATATAAACTATATGTGTGGGGAATTTCATACTCCTCCGTCCGCGCAACTTTCGTAAAAAGGAGTATAAATTTTTTGCTTCAAATATTAATATTATGATGTATCAGTTAGGGGATATAACCCTCTGAATTGAGGGTTATGGTGCAGAGAGTGAGAGATACTTTTATGTATATTTAATCGCCTAATCACTTATTTGGCTTCTTTTTCGGTACCAACCGTAAGGTGCCACTGCTGGATAAAGGTCTCTTGCATAATCTTCCACATGCCTCGGTCTTACACCGCCTGTATACTGCGGTTCCCTGCGACTCGTCTGATGTCGATGTTTAACTTTTATTCTTCTTCGTCTAGACGTCCACTGCTGGACAAAGGTCTCTTGCATGAACTTTACAGGCTTTTGCCGGTAACTCTGATCTCGGTTCTCTTTCCGATATCTTCAACCCGATTTGACCTCTCACCCGATTTGGTCTCTGAGAATTGAATTCTACTAATATTATAATTGATTGATGGATGTTTGTTACTCTTTCAAGCCACAACAAATGAACCGATATGGCTGAAATTTGGAATAGATTCATACACCAGCATTAAAACATAGAATACTTTTATCCCGAAAAATTACAGAGTTCCCGCGGTTCCCGCGGTTCCCGCGGTTTAAAAAACCCTAATCAACGCGGAAAAAGTCACGGGCATTATCTAGTTAAATAATAAAATATTTTTTTTAATTTTTACTAGATACCTTCAGTGTGACCTCAAAAAGCGCCGTGTAGGCATCGACTTTTCCTATTTGCGTCTTGACTGCCTTTAGTAGGTACAAAGTCTCTGGGTATTTAAATTCAAATACATGTTGAGCTGTTTCGTCTCAAGTGTGAGTAGCAACTAAGAAGGTCTGCTCTTGAAACAGGGACATAAATCCGGGTGATGGGACTTGGGAACTTTCTGCTCTATTTCACGCTGTTAGAAACAGTGGCCTTTGAATGTTATCGTTGTTTCTC
This sequence comes from Oeneis ivallda, assembly GCA_029955525.1. NCBI lineage: Eukaryota > Metazoa > Arthropoda > Insecta > Lepidoptera > Nymphalidae > Oeneis > Oeneis ivallda. Next base: position 24,923,491 of record JARPMR010000010.1, read on the forward strand.
GATTTCGTTAGTGCTTCATTTACTTCTTATTAGTAATGTTACTTTAATTTAAGTTAGTAACTGAAAATATGGTGAAATCAGGCAAAAAATAAACATAGTAAATTTTTATATTGTATTTTTTTAATTTCATTCAAAATAATTTATTCAATGCAGGGTAACTTGTGGCTCTTATAACAAGTTAAGAACTAAAGGTCTGAAAAGCAGATTTTGAAGTTATATATAAGCCAGCGAAAAACACAGCATTTTTCTCTTTTCAAAAGTGTTACAATATGAAGCTTCATCAATATAATAAATTATGACATAATCTTAGCTAAAAAATCAAAACCGATTACTCACCACGTAACTCGGTTGTTTGTTACTGCAATTATTTTTTCAAGTAGTTACTGTTGGAGTAAAACGTAAACATAAATTGGGCAAAAGCTTAGTAGTTAACTGCTTATTAATTATTACATATTAATTAAATTAAGCGTTTTTATTATATAATATGTTGAATATATAAAAATCGTTTTAAATGTTTTTGACATTGCTGTGTTCGTATGTTTTTTCCTTCGAATATGGGATATCTTTCAATCACTTCTCATTCAATACTTCCATGATTCGTAATCTTCATTAGCGCACACACTTAAGTTTTGACTCTTTTGTTTCCTCCAGTACTGTTCATAAAAATAGACCATCAAAATCATCATCATCATCATCATCATTATCAACCCATCATCAGCTCACTGCTCAGCGAGGTCTCCTCTCAGAGAAAGGTTATAAGCCATACTCCACCACGCTGGCCCAATGCGAATTGGCGGACAAAATGGAACTACTCATAGTCATTTAGACTGTAATATTATTTTATAGTCATGATACAAATTACAAAATAAAATCATGTTTACTTCTAATTTACTGTTGAATAAAATAAATGTTTTATTTCACTAAGATATGCTTTGCTACAAATCTTTTGCTACAAAATGCCTACGACAAATTTGACAGCTCAAAGCAACGCTCGTAGCATTCCAACAATAATGTCTACGTAACCGCTACACCGCTATAATATTAATTTTCACGTTAGCCGCTATCACATGAAAATCAATACAGCTACAAGATAAATTGGATAAGATAAGTGTAATCGCCACTCGATGCACAAAGGGGTCGAGTGTGCTAGAGCCGATAGCATGTTATTATTACTTTTTTTACTACACTACGAACTGTATATAAAACCTTACAAGGCAAGTACTAAATACTAGGCTTGTTAGATTTTATATAAAGTTTGTTTAAGATGAATTTTTATCTAAAATATCTATCTATATATATAAAAGAAAGTGGTGTTAGTTACACTATTTATAACTCAAGAACGGATGAACCGATTTGGCTGAAAATTAGTGGAGAGGTAGCTTAGAACCAGGAGACGGACATAGGATACTTTTTATCTCGTTCGACCGCGTTTCCGTCATGTCACTATAAAACGTGGTATAACAAAAACGCATCTGACATGGAATAACAAAACGCAAATGACAGTGGAATAACAAAACGTAAATGACAGCTAAACGTAATTTTGTCTTTGGTTAAGTATGGTAAAAATTTGGCAATTCTAAAAAGTGTTATAATAAAGCATTACTGATATTATAAATGCGAAAGTGTGTTTGTTTGTTGGTTTGTCCTTCAATCACATCGCAACAGAACAGCGGATTGATGCGATTTTTGCATGGGTATAGTAATGGATGTAGTAGTGGTTCCTCAGACCGGGAGAGCTACTTTTTGTCTCGGATAATGAAAGAGTTCCCGCTGGATTTTTAAAAACTAAATCCATGCGGACGAAGTCGCGGGCATCAGCTAGTTATATATATAATATCTTTTAACGAACAATTCTTGTACATAAACATATATATATAATCTGAATCTCAGAAACGGCTGCAACGATTTTCATGAAATTTAACATGAAGGGGGTTTCGGGGGCGATAAATCGATCTAGCTAGGTTTCATTTTTAGAAAAGGTCGTTTTATCCGTGTTTTCAGGCAATGAAAACCCCGTTACAATATCATTAGAATACGTAGGTAAATTTCGCCATCATCTATAAAGTTCCTATAGCTCAGTTATGAAATCGGGTGGTCCCGAAACCAGAAGACCCCGGTTCAAGTCCAGACGATTATATTTTCCCCTATTAATTTTATTATTATTTTTTTCTAAATATATAATTTCCAAAAAATACGATTTACCAAAAAAAAAAACCGGTCACCCAGATATTATTAATTATGAGTTTATTTAGTTGCAATAAAATCACCTTGAGGTATCATTTTATCATATTGTTTTTATTATGTATGAAAATAGCATAAAACTTCATCCACATAATATGGGAGCTTTCGGTAAGGAGCTGTGAGTAAATAAAATACTAATGTACAATGTTAATTGGCGGAAACATACACACATCAAAAGTGTCTAGGGATCAAGCATTTTTATGCGGATTTCTTGAGATTGAGGTGTGGCTTTGTAATAAATTTATGATTTTATAAATTTATATGGATCCTTTTTGGTGCATTTCATAATTTGAATCAGGAACTGTCAATCAAATTCGAGTAAAAGATGAAAATCAGCTGTCAATATTTTCCCTATAAAAACATACAACGCATTGAATAGTGCTACTGTTTCCCTACTACTGATTAAAACCAACGTTATTATGGAGCGGCGACGTCATTTAAGCAGGGAAGAAATGCTCAGAGCCGTGGGAATGATAGAAGCTGGTTCCCGGCAACGTACTGTGGCTTTAGCTCTGAATACAAGTCAGAGTGTTATCAGTCGACTTTGGACACGTTACCGAAGCACTGGTACCGTGGCTGAGCGCCATGGAGGACGGTATCGCTGCACCACACGGAGACAAGACCGATACATTCAAATCTTAACTCGAAGAGCTCCAACAATAACCGCCATGATGTTAGCCGTGAGGCTTCATCACTCTTCAGGGAACTTAATTAGCGACCAAACAGTCAGAAACCGCTTGCATGAAGTGAACCTTCATTCCCGAAGACCGCTACGGGTACCACCTATAGCAATGCACAATCGTAGGATTCGATATCAATGGGCTCTTGAACACAGAAATTGGGCAGAAGAACAATGGCGTTTCGTGTGCTTTTCTGATGAGTCTCGTTTTGGTATGAGACCGGATACAAGACGTATACGACACTGGAGAACACCTGGACGCCAACAGCGATTAAAATCCTGCCAGGAAGTCCGTCCTTATAGTGGTGGAACCATCATGGTATGGGCGGGTATTTGGATCGGCGGAAGAACTGAGTTGATTTGGATCAGAGGCAACCTCAACGCTCAAATTTATGCTGAGACGATTGTATCAGACGTCATCGTTCCTCTACAAGTGCAAATTGGTCCCTTATTTCAGTTAATGCATGATAATGCACGACCGCACACCGCAAGAGTTGTAAGACAGACTCTCGCCGCAGCTAACATCAATGTCCTGCCCTGGCCTGCTCAGTCGCCAGACTTGAACCCGATTGAGCATGCATGGGATATGCTACAGAGAAGAGCTCTGCCGAATATGGAGGGTATCCAGTGGCAAGAAGACCTTTTTTTGTTGTTGCAACGAACATGGGCGGCCATTCCACAGCGTGATTTGGATGAACTCATTTTGAGTATGCCAAACCGATGTTCTTGTGTTGTTAGTGTTCGCGGTAGAAACACGGATTATTAATTGTTTAACTTACCCAGTCTTTTTTTCGAACTTTAATGTTAGTGGTTCAAATGTCAAAAATCCCTTTATTAGGAAAATGGCAAATTTCTTTATTAATGCAAAGGTGACTTGGTTTATCGTTACTGTGACAAACGAAAACACTTTATTTTATGAATCCTTAAAGAAAATTGTAATTAATATCAATCAGGAGAAAAGTTATTGCAAAAATATATGTTGATCCCTAGACACTTTTGATGTGTGTATTATTTTTAGTAAAAAAAGTATTTGTGTACAAAGTAAGGAATTCCTTCATTTAACAATTAAATAATTAAACAGATGTTCTTTCCCAATTATTAAACAACTAGCTGATGCCCGCGACTTCGTCTGCGTGAACTTAGCCTTTAAAATGCCTCGGGAACTCTTTGACTTTGCGGGATAAAATGTAGCCTGTCACTCTCCAGGTCCTCAACTATAGGTACCCCTGCAAAAAATCACGTCGATCCGTAGCTCTGTTGGGGCGTGATTGAAGGAGAAAGCAACGCACTTTCGCAGTTATAATATTTCACCATATAAAGTGCAAGTGCATATAGTCGACGTGATTTTTTACACAGGTAAAGTTTTAGACCTGGAAAATAACACAGGCTACTTTTTGTCCCGGGAGCATACATTTAAACGCCCCACTACAAAGTATATAATAATTTATTGTAGATTTTTTTAAAAACAGATCGGTTCAGGCGTCTTCGAGTAATCGGTGAACATGAATAGAAAACGATTCCGTTGAATTGAGATCCTCCTCCTTTTTTGAAGTCGGTTAGAATAATAATAAAAATTAGTTTAAATGTAACGAAGATAAGGAGTAAAACAGTCAAAATAGTTCAACCCTTATCTCAGAGAACATCAGGGTTCGAAAATATCCGATATTTATAATAAATATCAAAATATCGGATATTTATGATCTATATCCGATATATATCAAGTTTGATATATATCAATTTTGTATGAAAGCCATATTAATATTTTATTGTATTATTTATGAATACTATTTCCATATGTGCAAAAACATACTAAAATTATGAAAAAAACTAAAATATTTTAATGTTTTATTTATTTAGGTACTTAAAATCAGACAAATGAAACCAAAACATAAAATTTTATTTTAGATCAGGAAAAATCAACTAAAAACATTAAATCTTATACATGTATATCAAAAACGCAACTAAAAAACATAAAACTTTTTTTATAAATTCTAATCAGTCAATGGTCATACCTACAATTATGTAACAAAACAAATTTTAAAAAATCCATTGATATATATCATCGAACCCAGTTTGATATATATCGGATATATATCGGATATATATCGTGATATATATGCATTGATATATATCCTCGAACCCTGGAGAACATACATCCATCCATCCGTATACTACATCTATACAAACATACATCCGTATACATCCATCCTCACAAACTTTCTCATTAATAATATTATTGTATAATTAATTAATATTATTAGTTCACATTAATAATTAACATACATAAATACATGCATAAATACATACTTACATACATACATACATACATACATACATACATACATACATACATACATACATACATACATACATACATACATACATACATACATACATACATACATACATACATACATACATACATACATACATACATACATACATACATACATACATACATACATACATACATACATACATACATACATACATACATACATACATACATACATACATACATACATACATACATACATACATACATACATACATACATACATACATACATACATACATACATACATACATACATTACATAATTTAAGGAAAAATATGTGAAAAGTAGCATACGAATATCCCGCGGGAATTTTTTGCTTTCCCAGGATAAAAAGTAGCCTTTGTCACTTTTCAAGTCATCAACTATGACTATCCAAAAAACCACGTCAATCTGTAACTCCGTTGGCACATAAAATTGAAAGATAAATGTGTGAAAAGTAGTATACTAATATCCTGCAGGAACCGTTTGTTTTCCCGGGATAAAAAGTAGCCTGTGTCATTTTTCAGGCCCTTAACTTTACCTGTGCAAAAAAATCACGTCAATCTAAAACTCCATTGCGCGTATTTTGAAGGACAAATGCGTAAAAAATAGCGATGCTATCCCGCAGGAACAGTTTGCTTTTCCGGGATAAAAGTAGCCTATGTGCTATTCCAGACTATAATCTATGTCTGTGCTAAATTTCAGCAAAATCGGTTCATTCGTTGTCGCGTTAAAGAGTAACAAACATCCATCCATCCAAACATCCATACATCCATCCTCACAAACTTTCACATTTATAATATTAGTAGGATTAAAACAAACACAAACACAATATAATGATAACACAATATATATCGTCGAGTAGCGAGGTGACACATCATTAAAAAAATATAACCGCGAAGTGAGCCCTAACACTATCCCACAACCTGAGCACTTTTGTGGTACACTTTACTAAAAAACTATCACGCCTATAGATTTGTGCTTTAACATAGTAATATAACTTAATATCCAAATGTGTTATCTGTCAAAAAAAAATATTTCATAAACATTAAAAAAATGAGAATCAACAATTTTGTATTCATTGGATGGAATATTATTGTACTATGCAACAGAACTTATTACCCGTTAGAAAAACTACGCGAGCCCTCACAAAGCTCAGCTTTTTGCTAGTATATAAAAAAATTAAAGAGAAGAGTAGGATATAATTTGATATAGGATATAGAAGAAAAATTGTACAACCGTCACACAGAATCCTCGTGTAAACAAGGACTGCGCCATCCATCGCGTACAATGGGAATGAACACGTAAAATGAGACGTCTCATAACAGCGCTGTACGGGCGGGCACGCGCGGTGCTGTCAGCACAATCGCACCAACCCGCACGCCATCAACCGCTCTTCTAGCGTCAGCATCGAACGTCAAAAACTAAATATGGTACATAACATTTTGTCATCCGCTAGACTTTTACTGTGATCTCACCTAATTGCAAGTGAAGATGCAGTTTGAGATGGTGGCAAGCTAACTTGGATAAGGTTTAGGTATTCATATTTTTTTATATACAAATAGCGAGCAAACAAACAGGTGGGTCACCTGATATTAAGTGATGACCGCCGCCCATTAATAAAATTCCTCCCTTTTTTCTAAAATCGGATGTATCCAAAACCTTCTCTTCCTTTTTTTTTCTTTTTTGAGTTTTATATACCTGTCATAGAACCTTTTTAGGGTTCCGTACCCAAAGGGTACCAACGGGACCCTATTACTAAGCCTACGCTGTCCGTCCGTCCGTCCGTCCATCCGTCCGTCCGTCCGCCCGTCTGTCAGCGGGCTGTATCTCGTAAACCGTAATAGATAGACAGATGAAATTTTCACATATTATGTATTTCTATTGCCGCTATAACAACAAATAATAAAAATTAAATTAAAAAAATTAAATTAAAATATTTCCATGGGTACATGGAAATATTTTTATTTAATTTTTTTTAACGGAACCCTAAAAGAGCGAGGCCCGACTCGCACTTGGCCGATTTTTTCTTATAAGGAATCGTGAGTCACGTCTGCGCTCGTAGCTTAGCACAGAAAAAGCACAACTTAGCGTACCTGGCAGTAGATTTTTTCGTGTCATATACAAGCTCACTCGATTATTCTACGGCACGGCAAGCACGCCGTGAGGTTAAAAACCCGTACTGTGTACAAGAGGCCCTAACTCTTCTCTAAATAGAACTCTGGTGAAACTCTAGCCCTCTCGGGTCGTCGAACTTTAGCGAAATACTCGTAAAGCAGTATTAAATCCAGTAACAGCAACCAACATGCGCCCGTCGCTCGCGCGGCTCTCTGTCCCTGACAGATATTAAATTCGCATCCGCGATCCCAGCCGGCCACAATATATCACTATCTGCGAATGTATGTATTTACGCTACACTATGTCGTGCATTCATTTTGAATATGTTACGCCGGAGGTGGTTATTGGAATCGGTGAGCTTTTCAGGATTCTTTTTTACCCGAGTACGGCGAAGGCAAAAGGAAGGTTAATGATTTTAGAAGTCTATGTATGTATGTATGAACTGTCTATGTATAAACTGAAGTGGAAATGGGCGGGGCACATAGTTCGAAGAGCTGATAGTCGTTGGGGTCCCAAGGTGCTGGAGTGGCGACCCCGCACCGGGAAACGCAGTGTTGGCAGACCCCCCACCAGGTGGACTGACGACATCAAACGAGTCGCAGGGAGACGCTGGATTCAAGCGGCGCAAGACTGCAGCCTGTGGAAGTCCATGCAGGAGACCTTTGTCCAGCAGTGGACGTCTATAGGTTGATAAAGAAGAAGAATAAGAACTATGTATGTATGTAACTATTTGCATATGTTCCACCCTAGCGCCTAAGCCACTGAGCCGATTTTGATGAATGAAGTGTCAATCGATTCGTTGTTATGGTCCGGGTGATGAGGCTACATTTTATATGAAAAAAAGCAATATGGCGGACGTTATATCCAATTTTCCATAGTCGGGTTACAGTTTATTGAAATGAAATAAATGAAAAAAATGAGTTTTGTAACTTTTTTCTTATTTATCCAGCATAAAATATTAATTATGCTGGAGGTGGTATTTTGACTTGGTGAGCTTTTTAGGATTGTATTTGACTATGCAACACTGTGTTTTAATTTTGTGAATATTACTAACTAGTTTTTGCCTACGATTTCGTCCGCACGGGAATAAATCCGTCCGTCCAAAAATCCCACGGGAACCTTTTAGTTTTTCTGAATTAAAAGCTTATGCCACACTCCAGCTCCTCATTGACCTATATCCCTGCAAAAAAATCACGTCAATCCGTTGCTCTGTTGCTGCGTGGTTGAAGAAGAAACCAACAAACAAACACACTTACGCATTAATAACATAAAAAGAGACTAACCAATCACACTTGATGTGTACGGAAATACGGCTGCACTCTATTCCTTCATTCTCATCGCTTCGCATCATTCAAAGAACAGCAGTATTATGTACTCTCCGACACACCATTATCGTCGTACCATCTTCAAGCACAAAAAGACGTGTGGTGTATGGGACACCAAATAGGAACGAAGTTCCTTATTATAAAAATATTAATTTCAAGTTCTATTCGAGGTATAAAGAAAATAATTATTCGGGGTGTACATTTTTTATCGTGATTTTATTAACGTTAAAAATCAAAAAAAGTACTTTACAAATTATCTTAACACCTATATTTTATTTACAATGATTTATTATAAAAATATATAATAACAAGTGTAATTTGTTTTTAATTTTTTACCAAATATTATAAATTATAAAATTATAAATAATAATAAAAATAAAAAATAAAATAAATAATAATTATCTGAAGCCAGGATTCGAACTCGAGGCATTGATGGAATGTGTAAAATAAACGAAGACAACAAGGACTGTGACGAAAAAATCTTACGCTTTTATTTAACGTTATGGACGTTTTTTGCCGGCTAGGGTACCCTCCGCAACGCGCCATAAGGAACTTCGTTCCAAAACCACTGGCTCACTTGAGTTCATGGCGAAATAGATAAGTCAACATGTATAAAACTAAAAAATGGAAAGTTTTTTTTTATATTACACAAAGTTTTCCTTCTTTACCGACACATGTTTATAACGCGATGAGGGGAAAAACTTTTCATCCTCAAAGTCTTAAGTTTAAGCAAGTCGTTGAGGGTTTATGTAAATAAGTCCGCCATGATTAACTTGGTTGCTTATCGCGTTACTTTTTAACATTTTCGACGGAGAGGTAATTTAGAGGTGGGAACTTAACAAGATTCTACGAGGCAATTTCCCGGAGAACATTTTCTTTTTTCAATTTTTATTGAAAAGCTTCGTAATCTGTATGCCAATCTTATCCTAAACTATAACTAGTGGTTCGCCCCGAACTGAGACCTCGCGGTAACGGTATTCCATGATTATTCATTCAATCGATACATGATAACCAATACTGACATTATTATTATGCCCGTTTTCACCAAACATACCTAAATCATCCCCTAAGTAGGAGTCTCTTTACGTAGGTAGCTCCTAAATACAATCCTAAGTCCTAACATCCGTCCCAATGTCCTTTTAGGTGTCCCGTACAGGATCGTGTTAAATAAGTTGAAAGAAGTCATCACCTAACTTATCATAGGTAGCCCGTAAAGGTTAGGGAACGTTACTGAAAACATTGAATTATTATGTAGGTACTAACGAGTGAAACCGGGTTACGGGCATCTGTACAAATCGTCATCTATCGACGCAAATAGAAAATATACAAAATGTAGTAATTAATAGTTTATTGAAGGTTGATATTTAACTAAAAAATAATTTTAATTGAATAATATGGTATTATATTATGTAACTAAATAATAATGGTCGACGTAAAACTGTTTTTGGGATAGGTCGCAGTCGTAATCTCCTAGTTCCATGGAATAGTTAATGACTGCGCCATCTATTAGCATTATTGTAAAGCTATGTTGATGCTATATGAATTACTGATGCCCATTAAAAATTAAATAATCTCGTTTCTTTATAATATTCATATAATTTTAGTATTTGTTGTTCAAGTACAGGATATAAGTGAAATAATAAAAATAAAACAGGTTGAAAATACGTAGCGGATTTTGCTAGAGAGCGTCTTCAAGCGAGCGTATAAAATCGCCACTTTGAAAGCCCCCCATTTCGTCAATTTTAAGGGAATAATTTAAAAAAATATATTTTTGTACTCGGTTCAAAATTATCTTTAAAATGATATGTAACAATTTTATGTAACGCGATAAATTTTTTTTACTTCGCATTCACTTCTATGAGAGCCCCCCTGAAATAAAGGTTTTTATAATGTTTTATGCAATATTCGGCTGAAGGCCATCAGTTTACATATTATATCTTTTGAAGTAATTACGTTCAGTAATTCAAAAGTTATAAGGCTCTGACAGACGGACGGACGGACGGACGGACGGACAAGTGCAAATTAACTCTAGTAGACTCAGAGACCTCGCTTCGATCGGTCAATAATACCAACACAATATACATTATTACTTACTCGTTAATACTTAATCTGAAACAATTTAACGCGTCATTTGGTTTTGCTGAGGAAGCCAAATTTGCCTTGACTATGGGTTATTTTCTGCTCCATAGATCATTTCCAAGTTTCTGGCAAAATACTTACTTAATATTATAAATGCGAAAGTGTGTTTGTTTGTTGGTTTGTCCGTCAATCACGCCGCTACAGAGGTACGGATCGACGTGATTTTTGCATTTGTATAGTTGAGGATCCGAAGAGTGACATAGGCTGCTTTTTAACCCGGAAAATCAAAAGTTTCCACGGGATTTCAAATACTAAATACATACGGGTAAAGTCGCGGACATCAGCTAGTTTTACTATAAGTAAGTTAGGAATTAAAAAAATCCTTTTTTAGACTGACCAAGTAAATATCTAGTATAAAAAAATTGGCAGTCATAGGGAATGCCGATAGAAGTGAAAACTAGATTTGCTAATAATTAAAAGTAATATCAAATAAAAAAATAAAAAATAAAAATAAAAGTAAATAAAAATAATTTAAAAAAGCGCACTGTCACGATTACGAGAGTGAGATTCGAACCTGCGACGTCATACATTAAACGGTAAGGAAGGCGGTTGGTAGCCCGCTGCGCTACGCTGGCGCACTGTGTAGTTTTCGCACCATATTATGTTTTTGTTCTTGCCTTAGGCAATTGCAATTTATGTTTGTTTCGTGCAAAGTATGTATAGGATTTAATTCTTATTGTAATTTGTGTGTTTATAGATGTTTGACAGTTTTCCGGTATTTCATTGGTCTCGTCGGTTAAAGAGAGCCTTCTCTTTATATATTTCCTTCTCTATGTCTCTTTATATATATTTTCTCAGTTAACCAGATAGCAGTAAAGGTGAAATACATTTGATACATCTGAATAGGGTAAATTCTATTAACTAATTCGCGTTCTCGTTATTTGCTGAACACGCCGCCGCTACAAATATTTACTGATTCCACAAACGGCTCTACAAATATCTTCGAGCTAATTTGTTTTAGCTTAGTAAATTAATAAATTATATGCTAGTATCTGCGTGCGTCTGCTTAGTATCAGTTGTTTACCCTAAATAAAGAAATCATCTTAGATCTGCAAAATGCCGACAACTTAATGATAACCTGCAGCAAAAAAAGAGAGGTGTTATAAGTTTGACCGTTTCATCTGTCTGTTCGCTTGTCAGAGCGAAACATTAACAAAACAAATTCTTAGCTACGTATGATTGAAGCTTTTTGAAGGAACTCTGACCAACCATGTAACGACTGGCAATTCTTTTTCAAAGTGTCACTTTGAAACTACGTACTTATTGCTTTTAAACAAACCTGATGCACCAGAGATATGATATCGGTAGTTCCTAGAGCATCTATAGGCATACATTCAATTTCATTGATTAATCATACTAATATTATAAACTGCGAAAGTGTGTTTGTTTGTTGGTTTGTCTTTCAATCACGCCACAACAGAGCTACGGACTGAGGTGATTTTTTGCATGGGTATAATTGAGGCCCTGGACAGTGATCCTACTACTTTTTATCCCGCAAAATCAAAGAGTTCCCGAGGGATTTTAAAAACTAAATCCACGCGGACGAAGTCGTGGGCTTCAGCTAGTGTTGAAATAATATTAAAATAATAATCATTTTACAGGGCGCGCTAAAAAAGTTCTCTTAAGTGGCAAAAGTCTTCGAGTCACATTCACCCTTAAAGGGCACTTGACAAGTATGTCAAATGAGCAAAAATGTCTTGCAAGAGCAAAAATTACGCATCCACCAGATAAAGGTATTCAGTCGTTCCGTTTAAAGTCAAACATAACTCGCTGGGAGTGGACCAAGTGTCAAACAGTTACCGGTTATACAGTTACTTTAGTAAAAATAATAATTGTTATGTAAATTTTCACCTTCAGTTTTCTAACTAATATTCCGTTTCCCCTCCAACTAAGCGTAAATCTATTCATAGGTGTAGGTAGCACTTCAATAGTGCAACAAGTGGAGTTAGAACCGGCGACCTTTTGATTTTCAGGCCATCCTTTGAACGCTTTGAGGATTATTATTTTACTAATGTAAGAGGAGGGTAGATTTTTAATACTGGCCGTACCTCGCTGTTGGTCAATTTAATAAAAGCCTTCGAGTACCAACAAAATTGGCATCTCTCTATGCCTACTTGTGTTAATGTTTTAATTATTCAATTATTGAGTAATAGATATTTTTTGAATAATTGTTAAATGAAGGAATTCCTTACTTTATATAATCAATATCCTTTTTTATAAAAAATAATAGTGTCCGCCGATACTAATATATTTTTTAAAACAACGGAGTTTTTAACAAATAATTTAATGTATTTTTTATTTTTGTTGATTTTTCAAATACCGCTAGACCGATTTCGATAACATTTAAATTGGACCACCTGGGAAGAATACCCTGCAAACAAAAAAAAAATCCAAATCGGTTCAGGCGTCTTCGAGTAATCGGTGAACATACATAAAAAAAATTTAAAAAAAAAGATTCCGACGAATTGAGAACCTCCTGTTTGTTGAAGTCGTTTAAAAAGGCGCTATGGGTCGTTTCCAAGTGAGACAGTAAGCGGGTATTGAGGCGTAATTTTCTGAGTTGCCCGCTTCCGCTCATCTTTTACCCCATACCCTCCTCATCCTCCCCACCCGAGGGGTGATTACCCCTTATTGTTCCCTCGAGCGAACCCTAATGCATGACACTATTACGCTTGATGTGAACTAATGCTTCCAATGTCTTTTTTATAACGAAATTATTGCTATTTAGGCGTGACATAGGCAGTAATTATATTTTAGGGCTCGGCTTGTTTTGAGAGCTATGGGAATTGTGAAGTCATCAAGGAGACAGGGAAAGGTGTTGCCGTGTTTTTAATGGTGATATAATTTGTACAAATTTTCGAATAATTGCGGGTGACTTATTATTATTTTGTTTTGACCTAATTTCAACCACTGTGGCCAATCTCATAGGAAGCTAGGCTACATTAATTATGAGGTAATATTATAGTTCACAACTGTGTGCGCGAACTTAGGTGTACTCTATAGTCTCCACCTCTCGGAGGAAGAGAAAGGGAAGGGGGGGGGGGGGGGTTGCAAGAATGCCATAAACTGTCACTTTTGCGTTACCTGGGTATGTCGAGCTAGTCCTGTCAACCAGACTAGATCTTTGTTAGTTGATGTGAAATGGTAAGTTAATTAAAATGTACCTACTACTACATAATGTATACTTGTAGTAATATCTTATACACAAATCTTTGAAGCCTCAATAGCCTAACAATTAAAAGTACCACCTGAAAACTGAAAGGTCACTGGTTCGATTCTCACCCGTTGCACTATTGTCGTACCCACTCCTAACACAAGCTTTCCGCTTATTTGGATTGGAGAAGAGAGTATATTTTATCAAGTTCTGCTTTGCTAATTATTTCTTTAAAAAATACCCACGGCTTGTGTAGGATATAATAATATGATTATCCAGAAATCAGTATGCTTCCGGCCTTTAACTATGCCTTGTTTTAAAATACAATGTGTCCGGAATCCAGAATCGCTCTCGACTTTACCTTGTTTCCATTTCGACGATATTGTTTGATCTAAGAACAGATTGCTCAAGACGCAGGCCGCTCGATCAGACACGAGTACATCTGTTGAATCTTTCATGAGCTTAAACATTAATGAAACAAATCCGATAACAGATACCATCGCAGCGTTGAGAGATGTACTTAAGTAATACAAATTATTCAAATTGTTCTGTTTAGCCGCTATTCTTCACTGCTGCTCACGATCATCAGCAATGAAGAAGAGTTCTAGATCCTCGTATTCTTCACTGCTCAGGGTCGTAAACCTTTTATTAATTAGATTGTGGAAGGGGTTTCGTTAGGATGATATTGCAGCAGGCTCATAAATCCTTCCGCATTTTAATCCTAATTATTACCGGTATTTAAAACTTTTCAAATCTAAAACCTACTTATTGAAGGTCAAAAATCTTATTCTACTATGTAGTGAAGTGAAAAGTAAATTTCATCATCATCATCATCATCATCATTAGCAACCTATCAACGGCTCACTACTGAGCGCAGGTCTCCTCTCAGAGAAGGGTTATAGCCATGGTCCACCACGCTGGGCCAATTCGAATTGGCGGACTTCACACATCTTCGAGAACATTATGAAGAACTTTCAGATGTGTAGGTTTCCTCACGAGGTTTCCTTCACCGTTGAAGCAAGTGATATTTAATTGCTTAAACGCACTTGACTCCGAAAAGTCAGAGGTGCGTACCCGGGATCGAACCTGCGCCCCCCGAATATGAGACCACAGTCCTAACCACTAGGCTATCACTGCTAAAGTAAATTTACTAATTGGTAAAATATATTTCTTTACTTTCAGTAATGAACATTAAGACGTAGAAAGAAAAAGGACACACATAATAATAACTGAGAATGCCACTGCCACGCTCTTTACGCAATAGAATTTGTAAAGGCACATTTTTGACCACTTTGAAGTGAAGTTATCGATCTAGTTAGCAATGTTTCTATTGATTTATATAAGCGGAAACATGTGCTCACAAACGCAATGAATAGAATAATGAAATAGAATGAAGCAACCCTTCAGTTCTCAAAAGAAGAAATTGCAAAAACCCAAATGTTCAATCAAGCCTTAGTATCAAGTTAGTGTTAGTATAAGCGTATACTACGTAACGTTGTACGCAAGCATCAACACAATGGACACGCGATGAAT
This sequence comes from Oeneis ivallda, assembly GCA_029955525.1. NCBI lineage: Eukaryota > Metazoa > Arthropoda > Insecta > Lepidoptera > Nymphalidae > Oeneis > Oeneis ivallda. The sequence continues at coordinate 24,938,997 of JARPMR010000010.1, forward strand.
TAATGGTGAATTTGCAAATGTGCTCACGCACCTGCCGACGGAGGCCGGTGGAAAATTAAATGACGGACGGACCGACCGGCCACGTCGCAATGTACATAATTACGCCTAAATACGCCACCACGTGCCTCCGTAGCACAGTGCTACGCCGCCTACGAATAGCATCCCTGTATTATGTACATCTCTTCTCTGTCCCTCTGGCCAAGTTACACTTCGTTGTATCGTTTCTCTTTCTAAGATTTTTTTTTTACGATACGATTTTTTTTTCTTTCTACGATAGTTGTCACTTGAAGTTTTGGCTAGGGCTAGACTAGATGGCGCTGTAGCTAATCAAAGACAGAAGTGTATTGATAATATTTCGCGACATTTTGTGTTATAAATGTTTTAAATGCTAAAAAAAAAACAATACAAAATGTTGCGAAATATTATCAATACACTTCTGTCTTTGATCAGCTGCAGCGCCATCTAGTCTAGCCTTAGCCAAAATTTCAACAAAACAGCTGACATGCAAAGGATCAGCTCTTGCTTTTTGAATATTAGATAGAAGCAAACATTACTTATCGATAGGAACAAAATATAGCACGTGGCTGGCAGGAACTACAAAGTCAATGGATACCAATTCTTTGTGGCTGTCCGCAAAGAAATATATCAAAGAGGCAGTTGCTGACACGCAAACCCAAAATCCTAAGGTTAAACGGCAACATTGGATGTCAAAAGAGACTTGGGAGCTAATTGAAGAACGTAGAAGTTTAAAAGCCAGCGGAGCAACAGTGTCTGAACTTAACAAGATAAGTGCTACAATACAGAAGGAATGTAGACGTGATCGAAACGGTGCTTTGGCAAAGTTATGCGAAGAACTTGAGCAGCACTCCATGAAGCACGAAACTAGGGATCTCCATAATAAAATTCGTTATCTGACTCGCACGTTTAAGCTGAAAACCTGGGCCATAGAGAACTCCGTCGGTGTAACTGTTACAGAAATAAAGGACATCGTTACTATATGGAGGGATTATTGTAAGTCACTGTTTTCAGATAACAGTACTCTACAGAATGAAAACAGTCCTGTAATGTGTGTAGATGAACAGGAACCCACAATAATGAAGGATGAAGTGCGTGCGGCTATCCGGCGTCTTAAGGGCAATAAGGCAGTGGGAGTAGATGAGTTGCCTATAGAAGTGTTTAAGGCTATGGGAGAAACAGGCGTTGATGTCTTACACACCATCTGCTGCAAAATTTGGGAAACGGGGTGTTGGCCAAAAGACTGGTCACATTCCTTATTCATTCCGTTGCATAAGAAAGGCTCAACGAAAAAATGCAATAACTATAGACTGATTTCTCTTATAACCCATGCCAGTAAAGTACTACTTCACATCTTGAATACACGACTACAGGCCTATTTATCGCGCCAAATTGCACCAGAACAAGCCGGTTTCGTTAAAGGTAGAGGTACACGAGAGCAAATACTTGTGATCCGCCAAATCGTAGAGAAAGCTAGAGAATTCAATACCCCTCTATACATCTGCTTTGTTGACTTTCGGAAAGCATTTGACACTGTTAAATGGACAAAGCTTTGGCAAGTATTATCACAAATGGGCGTACCTCTGCATTTAATACAACTCATCCAAAGATTGTACATAGATGGAACAGCAGCTGTTCGGGTGGATGAAATAGAGTCTACAAGTTTCAAGACCGAAGCCGGCGTTCGACAGGGGTGTATTCTTTCACCACTACTGTTCAACATTTACACCGAACACATAATGCGGATTGTTCTGGAAGACTGGGATAAAGGCATATCTGTTGGCGGGCAGAAGATGTGTAATCTCAGATATGCAGACGATACTACACTCTTTGCTCAAACAAAAGAGGATATTGAAGAGCTGCTAACACGTCTGGAGATAACTAGCTTAGAATTTGGACTGGCCATCAACAGGGATAAGACCAAGATGATGATAGTAGATCGCGCAAATCAAAACAGAACGGAAATCCAACGCATTGCCGATTGTGAGGTGGTGCCAACTTACATCTATCTAGGTTCAACTATCTCCAATACCGGGGGTTGTGAGCTAGAAATCCGAAGGCGATGTGCTATTACTAGGTCTGCGGTGGAGAAGCTCAACAAAATCTGGAAGGACAGAAGGATCACCAAAACCACTAAGGTTCGACTTATGAGGTGCCTTGTCTTCCCAATATTCCTCTACGGAGCTGAAACCTGGTCCCTTAGACTGCAGGACCGCCGTAAAATTGATGCCTTAGAGATGTGGTGCTGGAGGCGCCTTTTGAAGATCCCTTGGACGGCCTTCAGAACCAACAACTCCATCTTGAAAGAACTAAAGATAACAGAAAGGCTTTCGTCGACTGTGCAGTTGCGAATTCTGAAGTTCTTCGGTCACATCTCTAGAAATGAAGGGTCAATTGAACGGTTGGTGGTGCAGGGTCAGGTGGAAGGGAAAAGAACGAGAGGACGCTCACCAACGCGCTGGACGGACTTGATCAAAGCGGTGACCCGGACAACTGTGGTGGAGTGCTCCCGCAATGCAACTGACCGTCGCAAGTGGAGGAGCATCGCACGGGAGGCGGTGCGATCCAAAAACAATCAAGGAGACTGACAACTATCAACTAATGTCACATCATCCCAGCAGCCACGACCACTCTGACAAGAGTGACCGATAGAGAAGAAGAACATTACTTGGAGATATCTATGGTATACCAAGTATAGAGTACACATGTACACATGTACTCTATAGTACGTAATAGCACACACACACACTTCACTTGCGTACTACTCTGTCCGTGGCTTACACACGACTGAGTCCCCCCACCTAGTGGTGCCCGTATTTATGCGTCTCTATGTTTTGCTTCTACCCACTATTTGCTGTATCAGCAATGCAGACATTATGATGTCTACCGCCTATATACTACATCCCTTCCTTGTTTAAATAATTTTTACTTGTCATGTCAGTGGCTTATTAACAAAGTCACTAATATGAATATACTCGTAGTAGGTATTAACTTAACCATGGTCGCCAGAAAGTTCCTTCCTTTCTTTCCCTTTTTTTTTTTTTGAACTGGAATTTTTCATAACAAAGATCACATGATTAGTAAATACCTGGTCTCAACCAATGAAAATATTTCAGAAAGATGAGAAAACTAAAGGCTTTGAAATTGAATATGAATTTTCTGATCACTAATAAATGCCTGTAATTGCACTGCTACAAAATGTCATAATCTGAACCCGGAAAGTAAAGTTATTACCCCCTATGTTTTCTGATATCATTTTAAGATTGACCATTTGTAAATAAAGAATATGTCTCAGAATGGTATTATAAAATGAAGGATTAATGAATGTTATAGTATAAGGATGGAGATCCCTTAACATCGTAGTTAAAATAATGAATAAAGTTATTTTAAATGTCGCCAATTTTGAGAAAATCCCGCCTTATTGAACTTTAAACTTAAGTAGACACCTGTCACTCTTGTCAAAGAAACTTGTCAATGCCAATCATGTCAATAAGTGATTGTCACCAGTTACCATTTTTTTTTACATTAGTGCTACTCCAATAACTAAGAATTAGAATAAGAAAACTTTCCATCTATAACCATGCATCCGAAGCTTAACAGTGACATTTGTCTACTGACTGATTCTGAAGTTAAAAGATTCGAGTAGCTATTTGGAATTATACAAATTCCAATCAATGAATACATCAAATACTAGCCACTATACTGAGCTGGGTAATATCCTTTCAATAAAGATCCACGAAACTACTTTAAATAATCGAGGTGTGAATAACTGGTCCGCAACTTCTCAAACCCACGACTAATTAAATTTTAATCTAAGCACATGAAATCAATAGAACAAAAAATTATTGTTGACCTGGTCATTATACAAGACAAATCCGTATTCAAATACCCACCTGTTTGAATGGAATTCACTACCAAAATGGATATAATTAGTACGATAACGAATTTCTCATTTTCTTTATAATACTAAGAGTAAATGTAAAATATGTTCGTTTTGAAACGTCAATTAAGTTATTAGATTACTGCTAATACTTTGTGTAGTAGGGTCTCTTCAAATTACTTATTAGAACTTTTCGAATTAATATTATTACCAAGATAAACAAAACTTAAGGTAATTATTTGAAACCTTTACTGAAACTAAAAATCAGAATAAATCTTAATCTACATTATGTTGATAAAATATGAAGATTTTTTTTTAAAACTTCGAAGCAATCTTTTACGGATTTAACTGAAGGTCCTGCCTATTTGGGGAAAGTATTTAAATGTTACCAGGTGATACTTGAAAATTAATGTTTGAATCAGGTCAACATTTATATAGCAGCGTTCCTTAGCTGTTTCTCTAGCATCAGGCCACTCATATTCAATCATCGATCGTTTTAAGATTGCAATGTTAAATCCCTACCATACCTTTGTGAATTACCTGCAGAGTTTGCACCGAACGTTTCAGGAACACATCAGAATTCTCTCCAGATTTTGTGCTGAGGACTTTTAGAAACTCGTAAACATACTCACGACTATCAGCTGCCTTTTCTCCTTTTCTTATTTTGCTTGACCATGATAGTAGGAAAAATCTAAACAATACTTACAGAGCACCTTTCCTCGTGTAATCTAACCCCATATTATTATTAGATGTTTAAGTAGATATATGAATGCAAACTATAACAAATTAAAAATTCTACTTGACAGTCTGCCACAGTAGAATTCTCTTCCTTTGACAAATTAAGAAGTATTTCACTGTATGGATAGTTTTACTAGACTTAAGAAAATCAGGGTAGATTTTCAGCACAATCAACTCATCTTCCTTTTCGATAAAAATTAAAATTTATCTTTATAAATATTAATAAAAGTCAAAATAAAATATAAGTACTTACGTGAGGTTCATTTTGTTTAACTCGTCGCCAATATAGAGTACACATGTACACATGTACTCTATAGTACGTAATAGCACACACACACACTTCACTTGCGTACTACTCTGTCCGTGGCTTACACACGACTGAGTCCCCCCACCTAGTGGTGCCCGTATTTATGCGTCTCTATGTTTTGCTTCTACCCACTATTTGCTGTATCAGCAATGCAGACATTATGATGTCTACCGCCTATATACTACACCAAGAATAACAACTTTCGCAGTAAGATAGTATACATAAATAAACATTTGTTTAACTTAGATAAAAATAGATCGAAAAGAAGTCGACTATTGAAAAGCCGAGAGTTCAAAGATTGAATTAAATAGACCATAATATTCTCGAATATCAATATCTTAAGACTCGAATTTCTTTAGGATACATAAAACTCATCGGATTTAATATCGGGACGCCGTCCTTGGGAAAATGCGAACTTGCAAAACTGTCAAGTTAGCCCGAGTGTTAATACAACGTTACTGCATTTTTTTATAGAATCTTCCATTTTTTTTGACATAATGTATTAATAACCACCACCAGACCACCAGACTCCTTCGACCTTTACGATCATCTGCCCAAGGCGCTAAGTCGTTGAGACTATAGGTATATCTATATATATAAAAGAAAGTGGTGTTAGTTACAATATTTATAACTCAAGAACGGATTAACCGATTTGGCTGAAAATTGGTGGAGAGCTAGCTTAGAACCTGGAGACGGACACAGGATACTTTTTATCCCTTTCAACCGCGTTTCTGTCCAGTCACTATAAAACGTGGTATAACAAAAACGCATCTGACATGGAATAACAAAACGCAAATTACAGTGGAATAACAAAACGTAAATGACAGCTAAACGTAATTTTGTCTTTGGTTAAGTATGGTAAAAATTTGACAATTATAAAAATGATAGCTAAACGTAATTGATAATATCATCAGTAATATTTTTCTCTTTGAATCATCATTAACAATGTCGCGAGCAAGACGATCAAATGTTTCCTGCTACAAAGCTACAGATTGACGTGATTTATTGGATAGGTATAGTTGAGAACCTGGAGGGTGACAAAGATTTCCCGCGGGATGTTATGAACTAAATCCACGCAGACGAAGTCGCGGGCATCAGCTAGTATATTATAAATGGTCATATCTTTGAGTAATAATGGAGAGGAATTGACGCCTAATTTATTTGCAAAAAAGTCTGTCAATTACGGTGGGGGGCGAGGTAGCACACATGAAAACTTGCTTACTACAGTTGCATTTTTCCATCACGTCGCTATGCACGCACACAATATAATTAGCAAACACTACCTTAAAGTATATGCACACTATCACATTCACACACAGGGACGCTCTATCATTACATGAAACAATCGCATCATTTGTGTAAGCATTTTAGGGATTTGACACTATCGATTATCGACTTTCGATAAGTTTTTCTAATAATTATTTACAACAGAGTTACTTTATTCGAGAGTAAATTTTTTTGTTCGAGATCTTTAACATGGTAGGTATATAGAAGCGCTAGGAAACGAGGTTCTTGCCGTTATTTTAGTCATAATATGCCTTTGCTATTAGATTGACTCTTTGTAGGCTTTTAGTACTTGCGTAAAGATACAGCTAGAAACTTTGGACTATATTGACGCTGGAAAGCGATCTAGCTTATTTCGAAAAATAACAAAATTACTTTTTTATATATTTGGAAGAAAAAGATACTGCGTCGGATTGTCGGATTTTCGTTTTCCTATGACATTATTTTTCTAAGATACTATGTTGACCTTCTCTACATGTTTATATTATATTTTTTGTTATTCATATTTTTCAACGTACTCAAAAATGCTGTAAATACTAAGACACAATCTATTTTTCAATATTATACAGATACTTCAAAAAAGTTATCAATACTTTTTAGCAGTGCAGTGCACTTAGGTGTACCTACTATAAGGACTTAGGATTATCTGATTATTAACAGATTTTGTAGATACCAAGGTATTTACTCCGTCACTATACTCTCAATCTCATGCTGAAAGCATGCTGTAGGTACCACAGTATATCACCTTAGAACAGTTGTTTAGTTATGATTTAAGGTTATAAGCCACCAGGGAGTGCTGTACTTTGTCATAGATTTTTAATAATATTGTTTATTAAGTTGAGAGACATTTAATTTTTATTTGAATACGTAGTGGGTATTAATATTGAACACATTGATTTTTTAAGTAATCTTGTTTAAATAAACATACAGCATTTTTAATGAAACATCATTTGTTTTATTTATGTTTAAAGCGAAATTTACGATGTATCTATTTCTAAAAAGTATATTAAGTACAAACTGTTAGGACTACATCATGTTTCCTTAAAAATAAATACAGCATAATTAGCATTTCAGAGTTTAGAGTTATTTCGTGGTTTCATATGTATCAAATACCAAGTTACAGCAACATTGCTTCTTGAAATTGAAAAACTATTAGTCGAAATTGATATAAAACTAATGTATAAAACTAAAGTAATTCTACTTTAGAATTATATAATTAGTATCATCTGATGTGTTACATTAAAAAATATGCTTTTTGAAAAAATCTGCTCCTGATAGCTTATTATGAGCTGTTATGATTTTTTAAAACGTTATTGGCTCTGGTTTAAAGTTCACTTTTTCGATTTACAAGATCGTTTTCCAGCGTTGAATAATATTCTCTCAGTCCAGTATGGAGGAAACATAAAAAGGAAAAACTGAACCCTAAAAAAAAAATTATTTAAAGTTATGATTGGTAAGTTAAAACTTGTACCTACATACTTTACTTGGAAGGCTTATTTTTTTCATCTACTTCATCTGAACGAAGTGTATATTTGTTTGTAATGCTAGGCTGCCGCCATGGCTATAGTGGCCACCCCATCTGTAATAAAACACCGCCAAGCTATTTAGCTTTCCGGTAAACCTAGCGGGATGAATAAGAAGTATGGGTACTTTAATTCAATTGCCAAGTTTTAATGAACCAAATATGTATAGAATATAAATATTTTTTTTCGTCAATGAACCATTAGTAAGACGATAAAAATATCTCGGTATAAATAATTTATACAATCCCCCCACCAATATCGACATATGAAATCTTGCTGTCCAGCCCTAATTTTATTGCGGTGTGGCCGACTTCATAAAATTAAAGTCCTAATTTTCGAGTAAGAAAGACTTACGTAGAACTTATCATTATTATTAAACAATTTTTTAGTCTCGTTTTCATTATTTTTTGTATTATATTTGTAAAAATCCTTTCTTAGCGGATGCTTACATCATAGTAGATATGCGTTGATAAATCAGTGAGTCAGTCACCATTTCATTTTATATATTTAGAAAATCATATCACACTGGCTATATGGAAATATATACCTATAAATTTTGAAATAATTGAGTAAAAAAACTAATTTTATGAATTCGCTGAGTTTATGGAGCTCTAGCTGCATCAATGCATTTTAAACAATAGTGGGAGAGTACCAGCCAATCAGACACCATTGCGATCGTTATAATAATGCAATCATTTTAACCGACTTCAAAAAAGGAGGAGGTTCTCAATTTGAATTTTTTGTATATTTGTTACCCAATTATTCCGCCAAATAATGAATGGAATTTGATAATTTTTTTTTGTTTAGTAGGGCATACTTCAGAGGTGGTTCCCATATAAATTTTTGTTGATATAATGTTAGATGTTACTCCATAACTACGTCAAATCTGAACCGATTTCAATTTTTTTTGAAAGAAAGCATAATAAGGTTGGGCCTATTTAAAAGGTGAAGAGAAGATGATTCATATCTTCGTTGATGGAGGAAGGAACTCAATGATTAAGAGCAAATTGCTCGCGATCAGAGATATACACAAAAAAGCTTAAAATAATAATGTAAAAAAAATATCTTTAAAAAACCGACTTCATACGCCGATCGGGCAAAGTTGGGCTAGCATCGCGCATTAGTTTCATCATTTATATTTAGGCCCGCCCGACTTCAACATACATGTACAAATTAAAATTGTTTTGTACTTTGTAGTGGCGTTTAAAGTCGGTTTTATAGAAAGAATTTTTTATCATTATTTGATAATCCCACAGACGATCAAAGTTCGTATTTATATATCTAGTCATATTTTACTTAAAGCTTATAAATTAGTCGTTCACCCCTTCCTATTCTATCGTGATTTTAATTCTATGGGATCAATTTATAATGCAGTTCAAGATAAAGGTCTCTAAACGAATAGTAAGTAGGAAGATTAATTTTCAATATTTTCCCCAAATTATTTCATGTACGATTAAGTAGCAACATTTTCAGATCGACAGTTTTCTTAAGTTTTCTGCATAAGTATTGCATTATTTGGATAAAATAATACATCAGAAGTAAATAAATGTTATCCTTTAGTAAACTGGATGTTTTAAATATTTTTTTAGAAGAAAATACTCTCATATTCGGCATTTATAGCGGAGCTCATTCCCCGCTAACCATACGTAGTTGACAGGCGCGTGACTCGAGTCAAACAGTTTTATATAACGAGTAGGACCACTGCTCATACCCAACTTACAGAGGGGTACGCGCGTCAATTCTTCTCCTGTGTTGGTTTATTACTCAAAGGGTCATATAACTCTGTCAGTCTGTCTGTCAGTTTGCTATAAACAACATCAAGGCTTATTTTACCATCTCCGAGAAATTTTTGACGCTTTATATGACGTTCTGATAGATTTCAAATACAGAAACTGTCACAACGTTAAATACATGGGGGATTCCCTTTATTAAACTATACAGAACAAGAGACTATAGAGCAGATATTAAAAGAAATACATAAATGACGGCTGCATTTTAATAGGTGCAACAGTATTTGGATTTAATTTCGAAGAAGTACATTTCCTCCGGGCATAATACATTGTGAATCAAATACGACAAAATGGAAGAACAATGTGAATCAAAAAACGCATTACCGTGATGAAACTGAAACCATATTTATTTAAGAACCAAGAAGGTATACACAGAGTTCGCGATATTGTCCTGAAAACATTACATGTTTGCGGAGTGTGTTTGTTCTAATGTACGAACGTTGAGGCTGTTTACTCGCAAACATCTTGGGAAATTAACGTGGCAGAAAAATTACTGCCACACTTTTTGAAGTTTTAATAAAACAATTCAACTTTCGGAACGAAGTTCCTTATCGGACGGTACAGACTTGGTGGATGGGCGCTAGGCGAAAAAAAGTGTAAGAATTTTTCCGTCCTTCGTTTATTACACACGTTACGTCATAGCTTTGGTGGCGTAGCGGCTAAACGAAGGAATGAAATGGTTAGGGGGTTCAAAATCTGACTTCAGATTATAATTTTTAATTTTATTTATTTTTATTCTTCTTCTTCTTCTTTATCAACCGATAGACGTCCACTGCTGGACAAAGGTCTCTTGCATGGACTTCCACAGGCCTCGGTCTTGCGCCGCCTGAATCCAGCGGCTCCCTGCGACTCGCTTGATGTCGTCGGTCCACCTGGTGGGGGGTCTGCCAACACTGCGCTTCCCGGTGCGGAGTCGCCACTCCAGCACCTTGGGACCCCAACGACCATGTGCCCCGCCCATTTCCACTTCAGTATCGCGACTCGCTGAGCTATGTCGGTGACTCTGGTTCTCCTACGGATCTCCTCATTTCTGATTCGATCCCGCAGGGATACTCCGAGCATAGCTCTTTCCATCGCACGCTGAGCGGTCCTGAGCCTACTTATGAGGCCCTTAGTTAGTTTATTTTTATTATTAATTTATTATTAAACGATACTCACGCATTTTTTTAGTGTCAAAATGAAAAAGTATCTTTCAAACCAATGATTTCTACCAATCCAAACCATAGAATCTATGTTTCAAACCAATTTAATATAATACTTAGGACCTATTTCGTCATCGACAAATACACTTTAACCGACTAGTAAGAAAACTTTTTGCTGACAAAATTAAAAAATAACTTTCAACCCTATTATGCGCCGATATCAACAACTTCGAGTGACGTTTAAAGGAGGAATAAGTTCTGACAGATTTTGTATTGAAAATCTGCCAAAATATCTTTACGTTCAAATGTCATTTATTTTACGTTGGTGAAACTGGCCCTAAATTAAATCCTTAGGGCCTATTTCACCATCCCCAGTAAATTTTAACTGATGAATAAATTTGTCGTGGAAATTGGCGGGGCACATAGTTCGAAGAGCTGATGGTCGTTGGGGTCCCAAGGTGCTGGAGTGGCGACCCCGCACCGGGAAGCGCAGTGTTGGCAGACCCCCCACCAGGTGGACCGACGACATCAAGCGAGTCGCAGTGAGCCGCTGGATTCAGGCGGCGCAAGACCGAGGCCTGTGGAAGTCCATGCAAGAGACCTTTGTCCAGTAGTGGACGTCTATCGGTTGATAAAGAAGAAGAAAAGAAGAAATTTGACGTTCTATTATATTATCAACTAGCTGATGCCCACGACCTCGTTCGCATGGATTTAGTTTTTAAAAATCCCGCGGGAACTCTTTCATTATCCGAGATAAATAGTAGCTCTCCCGGTCTGAGGAACCACTAACACACTTTCGCATTTATAATATCAGTAGTGCTTTATTATAACACTTTTATAATTGTCAAATTTTTTACCATACCCAAAGACAAAATTACGTTTAGCTATCATTTACGTTTTGTTCTTCCACTGTCATTTTCGTTTTTTTATTCCATGTCAGATGCATTTTTGTTATACCAGGTTTTATATTGAATTGACGGAAACGCGGTCGAACGGGATAAAAAGTATCCTATGTCCGTCTCCTGGTTCTAAGCTACCTCTCCACCAATTTTGAGCCAAATCGGTTCATCCGTTCTTGAGTTATAAATAGTGTAACTAACACCACTTTCTTTTATATATATAGATACAAAAAATTTCAAAATGTCTAATGTATCCTCCAGTAGAAGTTTACTTGGCCATCGTGAAATAGGCCCTGTAACTCAGGTGATTAACTTCGAGAAAGCGCGCACAATTCCGAACTGTATTTAAACAACACATTGAAAATTGTGCGGAAGAACATCGATTAAGATAAGAATAGCGGCAGGGAAGCCAAGGAAAGTTTAAACCTTGGCTTAATTAACTCCGATGGCATAAAATCGATTACGCTGACGTGAATTGAGATAGCAGAATCGATATACGAACAATCCAGATCGCTTTCTTGGGTTTTATGCGAGTTTTATCATTCGAACGATTATTATCCCAAGAATTAACGGCATTCGTAAAGTATTGAACGAAGTTCAAGACCTCTATAGTACCTGCCTCTTAAGTGTGTTTGACCTTTTCACTGATTTGCTTTTCCTTGATTATTATTATTCTTGAAATTTAAGAAGTAAAGTGTTAAAGATGCAACTTACCAATTGGTTAAACAGATCTCAATACGTGGTGGTAAGTTTATTACTACTTTAACGATGTTACCTTCTCAAGGCACAACTGATCTTGAAATTTTACACAATTTTCACAAAGCTTGCATCTTAGAGATGTACATAAAGGTACTTTCTTTATCCCAAGAAAACAAAGACTTTCCAAGGGATTTTTTAAAACTTAAATTCGCGCGGGCAAAGTCGGGGAAAAATGCTTTATTTTTAAGGTACTCTAGTTAGGCTTGGCAGAAACCGAAAGCTTGTAAAAATAATCTAGCTGAGTACAAAAAAATTGAATTTAATTTGAGTTTTAATTCAGATGGGAGTAAAATCCTAACGTTCTGTCTCACCGATCGAGCGCGGCGGAGGTGCGGGGTGCGGGGGAAGGGGTTTGGAGGCCGAATGAGATATAATTGAAATTTTTCTTAATCCCTCTGGACGCTTCACAAAGTTACCCCAGCTTTGAGATTAATATTGCCCGTTTCTGTATAAAATATCGATAGTAGTAAGTAATAGGTACTGTATTGACGACCTCACTGACGCGGACGCTAAGCCGTGATTCAGTATTCCCTAATAGGGAGGCCACGAGTAAGATTTTTGGCTGAGTTATAGTTTGTGAATTTCTGATTTCTAGATTGGCTAAGTTAAGTCACGCAAAATAAAAAGCAACAAGTACAGGTGTATACAAATAAAAAAAAAAAGTTAAGGCAGGCTTCGCTTTCGCCAGAAGGACCTGTGATGCTAACCGCACCAGATGAAACGCGATCATTCTATTTAGTACCTACACAGAAAATTTTGCATGAACGTCATGTGAACCTATTTTCCCGGTATAGCATGATATGAACGAATGTTGACACATTCGTTCGTTCATATCACACACACACTCACTCACACTCACACACACACACTCAGTCACTCACACTCACACTCACACACATGCAAATTCACACACACACACACACACACACACACACACACACACACACACACACACACACACACACACACACACACACACCCACACCCACACACACACACACATACACACACATTAAGGATTAGTAGGCAGGTACCTATTATATTTCAAGCGGCATTAGTTTCAATAACAAACAAGGATAATAATTGCAACATATTAGTATAGAAAAATATAGTGAAAGTTTATTTTTTCGAAAAGGTTTATAAAAACCGTGCAACTGTCACGTGAGCAGCGAAATGACCGTTTACGTGGACATGAAAAAAGACTTGAACAAAAAACGAATACAGGTACATTAATTGGTACAACGGGATTTAACTCGTGTTACCTTTGATCGGATTGCAGTTTTGATTTTAAGTTACTGGATTTTTTTTGCGTAAAATAGTGTCGTATACCTGGAATTATAATAGATAGCAGTGATAGCCTAGTTGATGTGTCTGTGGTCTCTTATGCTGGAGGTCGCAGGTTCGATCCCGGGCATGTACCTTTGCCTTTTCGGAGTTATGTGCGTTTAAGCAATCAAACATTTCAACACACGCTTCAACGGTGAAGGAAAACATCGTGAGGAAAACTGCACACCTGAGGGTTCTCCATAATGTTCTCGATTGTGTATGAAGTCCGCCAATTTGCATTGGGCCAGCGTGGTGGATATCACCTATAACCCTTTTCTGAGAGGAGACCTGCGCTCAGTATCGAGCCGTTTATGGGTTGATGATGATGATACATAGAAAAAAAAGAGACTTGTAAGAGGCTTATGTCCAATAATGATGCATAGAAATAGAAAATTGGAGAAATAATAATAATTGAAAATGTAAGAATAAGTTTAATATTCTCTCTCTGTGTCGTACCTATTCCTTAATTCGAAGCGATTGCGACTTCTTTCTGCTGTACTTCTCATTACTGAGGGTCGTGACACCTTTCCATCATTCGTAATGTGATGCCAGGAGTTTTCTTGGAACAATAATGCGATAGGTTCCAGATCCTTCTGTATAAAACTCGACTAAGAGAATGAGATTTCGACTCTTCAGTTTAAGGGTTATTATCCTTATAGAAACCGATCCATCTATCATTGTTACAGCTATCGGGATTTGTTGGCGATACTCATGCCGAATTATCTCGCCTCTACCAGTAACAAGTAATGTCCTCCCGACCGAATCTGGCCACGCTGGCCAACCTCCTTGGAGATTAGAAATCTGCGGGGGGGGGGGGGGGGATATTATAGAGCACAAGAGTGTGCGCAAACACAGGTGCACTCACTATTCCCTCACTTTCATAATCCGATGGGACGGAAATCCGACACGACCGGAGAGAGATCAGACGCAAGTCCGACGGTTTTACGTGCTCTCTGAGGCACGGGGGTGACTCACCGCCAACTTCCTAACTCCGGGCTGGTACTGCGAATTTCTTGACAGAAAAACCCACTGCCCGACTCGGGAATCGAACCCGGGACCTCGTTATCCACAGTCGAACTTACTAACCACTAGATCAACGAGGCAGTTAACAGTAACAAGTGCACAGAGTATGACGTCATAACTCAACGAGCATTGGCAGATGGCGCGCACTATCTTATTTATTTTCCTATTGAGTGTCATTCGCGGTCGCTTGTATATTGATCCGTCACTGCGGAAAATATAGCTATACTAGCTAATGCCCGCGACTTCGTCCGCGTCGATTTAGTTTTTATAATCCGCGGGAGAATTTCCGGGACAAAAAGAAGCCTATGTCCCTCCCTAAAACCCTAAAACTAAAACTAATAATTCTGTTGACTTAAAAAACCTGCGTCCTATCAGTATATTGCCTTGTGCGTCAAAAATTTTGGAAAAGGTGATCTACTTGCAAGTTTATAAGTACCTTGAGCATAATAATATGTTGCCAGAATTGCAGTCAGGTTTTAGGGCTGGAAGAAGTACGGCAACTGCGCTTTTAGATGTGGTGGATAATATACTGACGGCCCAGGATAAACGAATGTGTACAATCCTGGTTTTGTTAGATTTCTCGCGTGCGTTTGACAGTATTAATATAGCGTTGTTACTGTCAAAATTATCATATTACGGCTTCGATATAAATGCGGTGAAGTGGTTCAATAGTTATTTAAGTAATAGAACGCAGTATGTTGAGGTTACACAGGAAGATGGAAGAAAATGTTGTTCTGATGTTACTGCGGTAACCCGCGGTGTTCCTCAAGGGTCAATTTTAGGTCCCCTCTTATTTATTTTATATAGTGCCGATATTGTCAAGATTATTAAAAATTGTAAATTCCACATATACGCTGATGATTTACAGGTATATTACTCTTTTGAGCCAAGTGAGTACCAACATGCAGTACAGATGCTAAACGAGGATCTGGAACGGATAGCAAACTGGTCAGAGAGGAACTCATTGGTTCTCAATCCGTCTAAATCTAAGCTTCTCATTTTTGGAACTAGGGCACAAATTAACAAAATCAATTTTAACTCTGCCAGTGTTTCTTTAATGGGAAGTGAGTTGAAGCGTGTGTTTGAAGCTCGCAACTTAGGTTTGCTCATGGATTCAGAGTTAAGGTTCGAAAAACATGTAGCCGCAGTTGTGCGAAACTGTTTTTTTCGATTAAAAATGATGTATAAGTTTCGTAAATATATTAGCCAGGATGTGCGGATTCGTTTGGTGGAAGCCTTAATTTTGTCAAAGCTGAACTACGCTGATGTGGTCTATGGTCCTCGATTGCTGATCAGAACGAGCAAGCTGATTCAGCGAGTTCAGAACGCGTGTGCACGATTCTGTTTTGGCATCCCTCCTAGAACCCATGTAACACCTTACTTAAATAAACACAAGCTTCTAAAAATGAGATTTAGGAGGAAGGTGCACCTTGCGAGCTTACTTTTCGGAGTTTTTAGGAGTGGTAAACCATCCTATATTTACGATAAGCTGGGAAGGATGTACGAGGGTCGGGATCATTTTAGGGGTTTACGTAAGCCTTTGAGTGTTCCGCGTCACTGCACAGCTGCATTTAAGGGCAGCTTTAAATACGCGGCGACCCGATGTTGGAATAATATTCCTCCACCCATTCGGGACTGCCGCAGTAAGTATGCTTTTAGGCGTAATTTAAAGCAATATTTACTGTTAAAGCAAACGGAATATGAAAATGTCGCTGTAGATATTTCAATCATATAGTTAGATATTCAATATGTAGTTTAGTAAATTTTATTTGTACAACTGTAGTATAATATAATATAATAATATTTTAATTTATTATTTTAATTTAGTTGCACGTAATCTATTGTATAAATCCTCTTTTTCTTAATAATATATTATATTTGTATAATTTATTTACACGTTACGTTTGTTGATTCTCTTACTCTTCAGCTAGACTTCCGTTATTATTTCATTGTTATTATTTTTCATGTAGTTTAGGTATAAGTACTTTATTGTCGTTTCGTTTGCTGTGATGTCACCCGGGTCACAGCTGACAATCAGCGTCCGGCATTATGTATGCATAATGCAGGGCATATGGCTGAGCTGTACACCCTTTCTGGGTGGTGTCACAGACAAATATATTATCATGTTCAGTTCTATGTGTATAGTTTGTCTGTGATACCATCGTCCGAATAAATGAATTTTCTTTCTTTCTTTCTTCTTTCTTTCTTCTTTCTATGTCACTCTCCAGGTCTTCATCTATACTCATGCAAAAACATACGTCAATCTGTAGGTAGTTCTGTTGCAGCGTGATTGAAGGACAAACCAACAAACAAACATACTTTCGCATTTGTAACATTAATAAGAAAGAAGTAAGATAGTGAGATTAGTAAGATTGTGATTTCTAATTTTGTGTTTAAGATTATAATAACTCGCGGATCGCCATGAACGTCCTATAATTAGATAGAATAGTTTCTATTCAAATAAACTTTTACAAAGTACCAACGTTGAAGAATAATGTTAATATAACCAAGGGTTAACTGGCGAATACATCTAATGTTTTGACAGACCTTTCAATACATAACTTACTCCTAACTTAAATGTTATTCGGCGAGGGTGAGACTTAACTTATTCACTTAAAATTTATACCCAAACCACCAACATACAAGATGACATTTATTTGTATCACGGTAAAATTTTTAACCTGTAATTTTCATTCGCAAAGAATCAGCCTGGGCTGTTACTACAAATCATGTCTGCACGGGCATGATATTTGTATAGTAATAGGCTAGATAGCTCAAAGCTATTTCTATTGAGTTTTTCACAGGAGTTTTTGTTTAGGCTTAGGCTGCACATTGAGTTAAATCTTGTCCAGCCCTTAAAGTCTTAGGTATACTAATTTAGAGAAGCGACGCCCAGCGAAAACAATGAATGCGCCGTCCAATGCTTTTAAAGTGTATTAACTCCAGTGAAAACGATTCCAACTTGGCAAAAAACCAACGGCGCTAAAATAAAAAGAAGCGCCAAAGTTGACAATGTGAACTTCAATTTTTAAAGTTAGGTAAATATTGGCTCGGCTCCGATCCGTTTATACAGAGGCCTTTGTGATTAATTACACGGCTCCTTTCACATTAATTACCTTCTTTGTAGCTCGCTAACAAACATGCACTTTTTGACCAAGAGCTGAAATATAAAAAAAATTAAGTGGCACTCGGGGACTGCCGCGGTAAAGCTCTTGCATAGCATTTTTTATCAACTTATGCAATTATAATATTTATGCAATATTTTTTTTTCATAATAAAAATTATGCAAAAAATAATTAAAAAACAAACAAACAAGAAAAACGCACTGTCACTACTTCGCGAGTGAGATTCGAACCTGCGACACCGTAAAGAAAGCGGCCGCTCGCCCACTGCGCCAAACTAGCTACTTGTGAATCTCTAAAATGTTGAACGCTTACTGAACGACGGTGTTAGATATATTTTCATTACGGAATTTCTTGATTCGGTCGCCGCGCTCAAACTGTTTGTTCTAGTTCAAAACCCGCGATAAAAGCTATGCAATAGCTTAATATTGAAGTCTATTAACCATTTCTTTACGTAGACTATCGCTTGGCTGCCATTCACACCTAATGCCATATGAAGATACAGCCTAAAGTTAAGTCTGGTATGTAGGTCACTTCTGCAATTTCTTGCCAAAGTCAATATCAGGCTGGCTAAAACTTGCAGAAATTGACTTGCTGTGAGTATTTACACAAGAGTATTTTCTCACCTCCGGGCGGAAAGCGTCAATTTTCCTCCCGCTGTGCTAAACGAAAATGTCGCTTTCCACCTCCGTCGAGGAGAAAAATAGTATACTATTACAGTGCTGAATTTACCTGCTCTAAAAGTATACGTATTGATAGTGGACACTGTCTATTATAGAGTATACTAGCTGACCCCGCGAACTTCGTACCGCCAGCAAAAATATTTAGTGGTTGGTCACACTCCCGATTGGCCGATTCTCATACCTACCCGATATGCACACAAAATTTCATAATAATCGGTCCAGCCGTTTCGGAGGAGTACGGGAACGAACATTGTGACACGAGAATTTTATATATTAGATAATGTTCTAGATGGCGATTGGAATGGTAGTGTTTCAATGATAAATTCACACATAATCAGAATATTAGCAAACTTCACAATTTTTCTTTCATTATATTTTTAGTATTATATTATTTTTTAAATCTCATTAATTTGTTTCTGGAACGAAGTTCCTTATCGCGCGTTGCGAAAGGGGGCTAGACGGAAATTAAGACCAAAAGTTGTACCGACACTTTCGGACCTTTTTGATGGCCTAAAAAATATCTTATTTAATAATTTCAACAAGTTGTGCAACGCTCCCGTGGCTCAATTGGCCCGCGCGCGGCCGCCAACCGAAAGACTGGTGGTTCGAGCCCACCCGGGGGCGCGCAATCCTATTTTCATTTTTTATTTTATAAAATTATTTTAATATTTTATAAAATCGATATTTAGGCTTCCCCAAAATGAACCCATATTTTGATTTTTATCGATAAAAAAATCATGATTAAAAAATGTATACCCGAATAATTATTTTCTTTATACCTCGAATAGAACTTGGAATTAATATTTTTATAATAATAACTTCGTTCCTATCTGGTGTCCCACGACACCACACGACTTTTTTTTTGATTTCTTAACAAAGTGACGATTTCTGTGTAAAAGTGCTAAAACAATGATCCTTACAACAAATGTGCATAAAAACATTATTTTATCACATTTTATTATACAAAATTAACGAAATGAAACCAGCAAAAATACACTTCAGGTAAACAAATCGTTCAAGCTCCTATACAATTTAATGTCTTTGTAACTCGCCAACAAACATGCACTTTCATATAAATTGGCCTTTCTCCCGAGCGCTTTTAAAAATTTTGCAGTTAAAGTAACAGCCTATTACCGCCGTCAACGGTTTTTTCATTGAAACTCCTCTACAATGCTGAGTGGCTGTGTCACACGAATTTTGACGATGAAAAATCTACAAAAGATTAATTATATTGCGAGAGAGCTCGCGGAAAATTGATGTAGAAAAGTGACATCAGCTGCTACTTGGGACTTTCCGAATAATAGATAAGAATTCAAGATTTCTTACGCGGATCTTGCTACAATTCCTTTTGCGTATGATTTTATCGTTATTGTTTTCTCGTTGCGAATTTTCCTTTTTTATGCCTACGTTATGTTGAATCTGTTATGTTGTCATTGATATGCTTTAAACGCAAGGCACCATTTATACAAAAGCAGATGTTGGTATAACTTTCCGTAAGTGTAAGTTAAAAACATGACGGATATTGACGACTGCAGTCTCCCATTCGGGGGGTTACGGGTTCGATCCCGGGTGTACGCACCTCTGACTTTTCGGAGTTATGTGCGTCTAAGAAATTATATCGCATGCTTCAACGGTGAAGGTAAACATCTTGAGGAAACCTGCACGCCTGAGAGTTCTCCATAATGTTCTCAAAGATGTGTGAAGCCTACCAATTTGCATTGGGCTAGTGTGGTGGTTGCGTGGAATTTGTTTGCTTTTCTTTTTCGTTTATTTACGCTGTTGGACGAAAGTGGGCAGCTTTCTTTTGACGTGATAACGTCTTATAAGTCGATGAATACCAGCTGCACGCACGAAAAAGTGTCACATTCCGCCTAAGCCTGAGCGTGCAAGCGAGAGCGCGGAAAAAGCGATAGAGAGGCACGATCGGCCCAAGCGTTGGCTTGTGACACATTTATCCATCAATGTTTCTTTATGACGTTATCACGTAAAACTATCATCCGTAAACCGACTTTACCACCAATTTTTTATAGATTTTAGCTATAGCTCATAGATATTGCATTTTAGTCTGAATAATCGTACGTAGATACGGGAAAAGTGTATAAGGAAGTGGGGCACGATAATGTTCAGTAATTTTCAGGTGTATCGGATCGAGGTGAGTGAGCGCTGAAGGTTACACGCAAAATATAAATATGGCGGCCGAACGTGCTCGTTGCGGTGAACCTCCCCTCAGTATATTGACTAGGTTATTACATTGAGGTATATATTTTACTCAAATATGGTTGAGCGAACCAATGGCTGGGTCATGCGTCATGCTCGTGAACGGGTGCCACCGGCGGGAATGGGGCTACTTTCTGTCTGCCCGTCTTAACATGTGTTGAATTATAATTAGTTATGCTTTTGTGGAACTTCCCCTCATTGTGGAAACACTGCATACATAGCTTAATATCTATTATATTGTAAACTTGTTTTGAAAAGAGCTACTGCCGAGTTTTTTGCTGGTTCTTATCGGCAGGAAGGGCATTCCGAACCTGTCGTAGACTCATTGACGATTCAAAAGCACTTGTAAAAAAGTTTATTTGAATAAAAAACATTTCTATTCTATTCTAAGCTGTAATCCCCGATTTCATCTGCGTGTAGTTAAAAATACCGCAAAAACCATCTCTTTTTCGCCATAAAAGATAGCCTACCTCACTTTCCAAATCCTAAATACTCATGTAAAAGTTACGTCGTAGCGTTGCTTCATTGCTGCGCGATTGAAGGACAAACACACTTTTGTATTTTATAATATCAGTAATTTTTTTTAATCCCGCGGGAACTCTTTGATTTCCCGGGATAAAGAGTCGCTTATGTCACTCTCCAGGTCCTCAACTAGAGCCATGCCTTAGATACAAAATAAAGGCACGCACTTGTGAGTTTTCGAAGTTAAATGTAGTTACATATCACATCATGTTTCGACGATGAAGGAAAATATCGTCAAGCAACCTGCATACCTGAAAGTTCTCCAATATTCTCAAAAGTGTGTGAAATCTGCCAATTCGCACTTGGCCTGCGTGATGGACTTACCTTGCTTAATCCGTGCCCATTCTGAGACCCGTTAGGCGCGCTTGCAGAAACGTCGAGTTATCCTTTTAATCCAGAGTTAGCAGCTAACTCTGGGTTAAAAAGACAGATTTGACAGATTTCGTATAAATTTCTGGCCAAATTACAAATTTGTTCCTGGGTTAACTAACCCGGCGTCTCTGCAAGCGGGCCTTAGTGTACGCAACAGCCCGTAAGCGTCAAAACTCAAGTAACGTCTCAACGTCATCGTCATCTGCCTGTTACAGTCCGCTGCAAGAGGTCTCTTCATTTGCACGCCATTGTGCTGTGTGAAGGTAATTGGCAATTAAAACGCCACGCTTACCGAGCCGGCTGGCAAGTCTCCTTTTTCATTGTTAATCTTTGACTTTACCTCCCAGATGATATTATTAGCCACTGCATTTTCGTGTACTGTAACTACTGTAGCCTTAGTTTGATGGGACCTATAGCACCACCCACGTAATGTCTATGTCGCAGTTAGATAGTTGAAGCCTTGTTATAGCTATAAAGCTAGGAATATAGCTATACGAACGCGATCTAGTAATATAGCTATCTGACTAGACTAATCTAGTAAAATGGTTATAGAAGCCAAAATCTAAAGTTTGCCAAAATCTAGAGTTGGGTTAGGTTGGGGTTCGACATGAACAGTCACGTGCCCGGCCGCAGGCATTACTTGTTAGGCAAGATTCGGTGATCAGGTGCTTGGGAATTGCGTGAGCTGATGATCTGCAAACGTGAGTGACTTATTTCAAGAGTAAATGGCATTTAAAAAAGAGTATTCTGTACTTGAAAAGGTAACATTTACAATAGATCATATTTTTCACCCATATTACATTTTTCTCGATTCGAAAATTAAAGTGTAAATGTCACTTTTTGTTCCTGACCTCCTCATATTTTGTACTGTTTTGGGCATTTAATTTGTACACAGACAGAAGAAATATGTCTTTATGACGGATTACTAAACAACTCAGGCACACTTAATTATTGTGCGTGTAGGCGGGTAAGCAATTTCGGTTGTCAAAGGCATTTAAGTTAACAAAGAAATATACCTTTCCGAACTAAAGTATACCTATGCGTGGCGAAATACGTACATGTGAGAGTATAATTAAGCAGTGATAGCCGAGTGGTTAGGACTGTGGTCTCCTATTCGGGGGGTCGCAGGTTCGACCCCGGACCTTTGACTTTTCGGAGTCAAGTGCGTTTAAGCAATTGAATATCACTTGCTTCAACGGTGAAGGAAAACATCGTGAGGAAACCTGCACACCTGAGAGTTCTTCATAATGTTCTTGAAGGTGTGTGAAGTCCGCCAATTCGCATTGGGCCAGCGTGGTGGACTATGGCCTATAACCCTTCTCTGAGAGGAGACCTGCGCTCAGTAGTGAGCCGTTGATGGGTTGCTAATGATGATGATGATGAGATTATAATATCTTTGAAAAGGCTCTGAATGAGCATCGTACAGTGTATCCCTCGGTAAAGTGCTACCCCGAAAGGGGGTGAAATAGTATGTTCCTTGGTTCTAGTATAAATTTATGTGAATCAGATAATTAAAATGGCAAATGTAATTATATCGGGGGTGATTTCGGTCAATCGGTTCCATGCTCGCCCACCGCACTATTAACCCTATTGACAAATATTTGTTTGATGACATTTTAATTAATTTACCAATATAATAATAGCCGAATAGAATAACCGCAAATTTTCTGTTTTAGGTAATTGTTATGCTAGAGTCTTACAGTGTTTTGATGTAAAAAATGGTGAACTCTCAGGCAACCAGGTTTCTTCACGATGTTATCCTTCATCGTTAAACAATTTATTTAATTACTTAAAACGCGCTTAACTCACAAAAGTGAGAGATTTGAGCCTGGGATTTGAATCCTGGACCTCCCTCGAAAAAGAGACCAAGGTCTTAAGTTAACAGCCAATAGTATCACCACTCCAAAATGTTAACTTGTCCAAAACTCGTCACAGTACAATTCCCAGCTACCATCACTCCGTACTAACAGCAGTTTGGGAATCAAAATCCGGGTGCCACCGGCGGGAATGGGGCTACTTTCTGTCTGCCCGTCTTAACATGTGTTGAATTATAATTAGGTATGCTTTTGTGGAACTTCCCCTCACTGTGGAAACACTGCATACATGGCATAGAATCTATTGTATTGTAAACTTGTTTTGAAAAGAGCAACCGCCGAGTTTCTTGCTGGTTCTTCTCGGCAGGAAGGGCATTCCGAACCAGTGGTAGACTCATCGACGATTCTAAAGCACTTGTAAAAAAGTTTATTTAAATAAAAAACATTTCTATTCTATTCTATTCTATTCTAAAATAGAAAAAAAACTGGGAGTCAAACCCAGCCAACACCACGAAAAGGACGCCAATGCCTTATACCTGTAACTTCATTTTACTACACCTTAATTATTGAAGTGTTCAAATGAAGAGCGTGCCTTAATACCCAAGGTGGGTAGTGACCTCATCATTAAACAGGCATGGGACGTTCACAATTCACTCTAATTAACTCGAACCTCGCATTTTCGATGGCAAACCTCAATGTCCCCTGCAAGGATCAAGTGCCATCCTAGTCCTAATTGTGCCTTACGAGCTGTATTCGAAGCGCTTTTACTCCCCAACATTCCATTATATACCTTTATCTTATTGAAATAAACTCTATATTCTATTGAAAGCCACACACAATAGGCGTAGTTCTTAAAACGTTTGAAATAAGAGTCATATTATTTTGAAGTAAACCAACACACGTTATGCTCTTGGTCCTTCAGCCGTAAGAGCTCTATTTAGAACCGAGAGGTACCAATTAGGTAGTAATTTAGGATTATTTTTGAGAATAAAACATGAATATTTATATCATGACTATAGATATTAATAGAAAGGAAAGAAATACACTAAGGTTCCTTAACATTATGAAACTGAAGGCATGATTTACACTAGGCCGTGCACAGGTACCAGACATCATAAAGGTCGATCACGGACTCAGTGTAAAATAAATCCACCCTTTTGTTTTTTATTATGTCAAATATAATTTTCATTTCGTTTTCATATTATATTTCTTGGTTGCCCGTGGGCCAAAGGATATTAAACTCATAAATTTTCGAAAATATCTTCAATATATTAATAATATAATATAATATATCTTTAAGTGCTTAGTCACTTTCTTTTTTAACTTTACTAACAAACTCTAATCAGTGTATATATGCTTACCTCTAAAAGTAAAGTAAACTGACGCAACTGAAAGTCCTCTACGTATGTTTAAGACTGAGTTTCCACGGAGCGGTTTTCACCCGCGCCCGCAGCGGTTGCGGGCCCGCTATTACTGCTCCCGCCGCGGGCGCGAACCGCGCCGTGGAAACTCAGGCTTTCGGTTAGGTTTTGAGACAGATGGTAGTCAAAAGTCAAACTATTAGCGTGAATTTACGTCTCTAAATTGTAATTACTGCAACCTTTTAAGACTACTGAAACACAGGTTTATTTCTCTAAGCTTACGGTTATAACGAGTATGACAAAAAAAACATGGAGTCGTCTACTACCGACCGGTGTGTCTGTTTTTACAAGCTTTTATTTAGCTTGACCATTTTATTTATTTATTTGTTTGTTTGTTTGGGTCAAATCTTGCAAGATGAATTAGACCCACTTCCCGGTTTCTGATCGAGCTGAAATTTTGCATTTATGTGTGAATTGGATGACAATGCAATATTATTGTGACATGGAGCTGATCTGATGATGGAGACGGAAGATGGCTATCGGAACTCTGTAATAAACCGACGTAACCCCATCGAGTTTGGGCTCGTTTGATTCGTCATAACAAGTACTCTGATCCTAGATGATATCCAGAGTCTAATGATGTAGCTACTAAAAGCTTGCATTAAAAATAAAATTTTTAATTTACACTTGTATGTTTTCACAAAAAGTCCGCTTGCTTCAACCCTGTTTGCGCTCTCCTTTAGATTTAAAACGATCCTTTGGATTTCAGGACAGCCTTATATCCTTTATTATTAAGGCTTCAGGTGCAAGCAAGCGTTCTTGGCACAAATAAATCTCCACGACATACAGCAAGACTAATTAAATAATGCCCGTCGGTAAACTTTGTACACCTAACGTAAACATTAACTTCGAATGCGAAGTTTGTCAAAATGCATTTGGTATTTAATTAATGGTAATGTAAACTCAAGTTTTAACATACAAACTTCATAATATTATTCTGATTATAATTACCCAAAAGGGACCCTTGTTACACTATTCAACCAATAGATATATAGCTAGACATAGGTCGCTTGCAAAGATTGCCACAGAACGGGAACTTGTGCCATTTAAGTCCATTGGCTCCCGGTGACTCGCTTGAGTTTTTGCTCCCAGAACAAATCTATTTTTTAATAAAAAATATTAATAATATTATATTAAACGGAACAAACGGTTTTTCACGGAATTAGCGTAATAATTATATCCTACTCAATTAAAATCTGACGGTGTTTGTGCGGGTATAATTAATTTGTCTAGAATTAATTAACTCTCTTTTTAATAAGGTAGGCACGTAATGAGTGTTGTCTGTGTATGCAAATTACAAGCGCTTCATTACACGTGAATTACGGCATGTAATCGAGCATGATATTGTGTACCCAAATCTACGGCTACGTGACGATCAAATAGGTATATTATGACGTTTAAGTAGGTACACTAATCATAATTTTTCACCGGAGTAAAAAGGGAATTTAAGGAAGGCATAAAAAAGGGAGGATCAAATTGTAGTGGAATTGTTTCTTCTTCTTCTTCTTCTAATTCTTCTTCTTCTTCTAGTACAGTCACTGCCACTCTGAACAAGGACCTCTTTTTATACATAATAATATTATATAAATATCATTGGACCTGGAACTTATGATGAATCACTGACCAAGGTTTCTGAGCTAGGATATTCTTCGTCCAGACCTCCGTCTGCATATTTTACCTTGAATGATGAGTTGCAGCACATATTACTTGTCATTTGGAATTTGATAGTGTATTAAATATTTATCGGTTTTAAAAGAGTATAATTTCTGAGTTTCTTACCAGATCTTTGAGCAATTTTCTTTTCAAAACAGTTGTTAGTGTTGATTGTTATAAGAGCCTGTAATACTTATGGCTACCACTAGATATTACATGAAATAAAAAATTATAGTTTTTCCTTTTCCAAATTCAATTTTGTATTAAAATTAAAATATGAGGTATTGTTACATTAATCTTAGAATTTCGCCTATAATTTTTGTCATAACAAATTCAAAATAGGTATACAAACCGGCCAAGTGCGTGTCGGGCCACGCGCAGTGTAGGGTTCCGTAGTTGAAAGTCTCAAATATTATTGCTGACCTAGGATAGTGCTTTTATTTTATTTATGAATATTGAATATATTTTGAGTTCCATGGTTTAAATACTATAATATACTACAAAATATGCAACTTACACTACGTGTAATACCTAACTTGGAAAAAACAGATATAACTCCTTAACTAATGAGCCCTACTTAGCCATGATAGTTTTCCTTTAAAATTCATTATATATACTACTGCTGTGAATATTTTCTTGTATCCTATATACAACCATCGAACCGCAAGGCATCGCTCGAATCTGCACCGCTACGTGGTCGAAATCCCCCGATCCCGCACTAAGCGTTTTGCTTCCTCGTTCCTAATACGCACCGCTAAAATTTGGAATGCCCTTCCGGCTTCCGTTTTTCCAACTGACTATAACTTGGGTACCTTTAAATCAAGAGTGAATAGGCATCTTCTAGGCAAGCGCGCTCCATCTTAGGCTGCATCTTCACTTACCATCAGGTGAGATTGCAGTCAAGCGCTGGTCTATATATTTAAAAAAAAAACCATTTAGCTGGCATAGGGGGGGGGGACACATGACTCTAATAAAATTTAGCATTTTAAAATATCATATTTCCGAAACGGATCCCTGAATTGAAAAATGGTGTTCCCACACCCACAATATTTTTGAAAGACCTATTCAACAACACCCCACACTATGGGATAGATGAGAAAAAAAATTCATCCCCACTTTACATGTAGGGGAGGTACCCTAAAAAAAATATTTTTCACAATTTTATTTCACCACTTTGTCGGCGTGATTGATATTTATACCCTTGTCAAATTTTAGATTTCTAGTACCAATAGTCTCTGAGCTAAACCGCAGACGGACGGACGGACGGACAGACAGACAGACGGACGGACATGGCGAAACTATAAGGGTTCCTTGTTTACTACGGAACCCTAAAAAGGAGGTTCAAAAGAGAAGAACCGCTATTTCAGTACTTAAGTAGTTTCAGTTGAACTCTAAAATCTAAATTTTCACTGTAGATAAAAACCAATTTCAAAAAATTGTGATTCAAAATGCAAAAAAGTCCCCAGCCGCAAGCAAAAAGTTAAACATATTTTTTGTTTTAATATTTTATTCATTAAATCGTCGACCCGTTTGGGGAATATCTTTATTTGATAAAGCGATGGACATACGTTAATAAACTATACGGTCTATATATTTAAAAAAAATACCATTTAGCTGGCATAGGGGGGGGGGACACATGACTCTAATAAAATTTAGCATTTTAAAATATCATATTTCCGAAACGGATCCCTGAGTTGAAAAATGGTGTTCCCACACCCACAATATTTTTGAAAGACCTATTCAACAACACCCCACACTATGGGATAGATGAGAAAAAAAATTCATCCCCACTTTACATGTAGGGGAGGTACCCTAAAAAAAATATTTTTCACAATTTTATTTCACCACTTTGTCGGCGTGATTGATATTTATACCCTTGTCAAATTTCAGATTTCTAGTACCAATAGTCTCTGAGCTAAACCGCGGACGGACGGACGGACGGACAGACAGACAGACGGACGGACATGGCGAAACTATAAGGGTTCCTTGTTTACTACGGAACCCTAAAAAGGAGGTTCAAAAGAGAAGAACCGCTATTTCAGTACTTAAGTAGTTTCAGTTGAACTCTAAAATCTAAATTTTCACTGTAGATAAAAACTTGTGAAAAAAATTGTGATTCAAAATGCAAAAAAGTCCCCAGCCGCAAGCAAAAAGTTAAACATATTTTTTGTTTTAATATTTTATTCATTAAATCGTCGACCCGTTTGGGGAATATCTTTATTTGATAAAGCGATGGACATACGTTAATAAACTCGAGAGTCACTGAACCAATTTCAATGAGAATTTCACGCTCGGACAGCTTATTATATCTGAACACACGAGTTAAGGCTGTTTCGGCTGTAATTTTTGGAATAAACTTAAAAACTACTGAACCGATTCCAGCGGTTATTTCACGCACCGACTGCTTATTATTCGGCTATGTATGCCGCGGATGCAAAATTCAATATATTATTTTTATAATAAAATACAGCTTAATTTGCATAATTTCGCATGGTTCAGCGTACATTATCCTTAGCGGCGAATAAAATACAATCGCCATGTCAAAAGAAATAATGAATTGTAATATTTCCGGTACAATTTTTAGTAAGCCTCAATTTTGGTGCTTTTTATAAAAATTAATTTAAAAAAGCATTTCTTTTTTCGTAAAACTGGTGGGTTTTTTAAAATTTGTAAATCTGTTAGTAATAATGCGAACGCGGTTCGGTCTGTTTGTATTTTCACGACTCAACAACTAATCCAATATTAATGAAAGGCGCAGAGCAGAGATAGTAATCTTTTATCCTGAAAAAGTATTTCGGACACTTTATATTTGTACCTACATAATTATTAAAATACGAGTACATTCACTTAGATTTATCTATCCTTTAAACGAGCAATTCTATATATATATATATATATAATCTGAATCTCGGATATAAAATTCCAGTAGCTCAGTTAAAAAATCGGGCGGTCCCGAAACCAGAAGACCCGGGTTCGAGTCCAGACGATTATATTTTCCTCTGTGAATTTTATTATTATTTACATTTATTTCATTTATATCATATAATTTACATTTTTAAATATTTGATTATAAAAAAAAACATTTAAAAATATAAAAAATAGCGGTCCACCGGCCTCGGGAACAGGGCCCAAGCAACCGGCGGTCAGGGCCCCAGAGAGAGGAACCTACTGACTATGCGAGCCGTGTCCAGGAGAACAGCCTTCTGGATCTGGCCCTTGACCCAGCTACCCAACGAGAGCCTCGAAAGATGTTGGTTGAGGCTCTTGGCTATAAGACCATTAGCGGTGACGACTATCGGTACAATGATTGCTGAGTCTACATTCCACATGGCGACAACCTCGTGCGCCAAGTCGAGATACTTGGTGAGTTTCTCTTTCTCGGCTTTCACGAGGTTCTCGTCATGCGGGACAGCAACATCAACAATCATTGCACGGCGCTCTGATCGATCTATCACCACTATGTCAGGCTTATTGGCTACAATAGTCCTGTCTGTAATGATAGATCGATCCCAGTACAGTGTGATATGACCATTTTCAAGAACTGGGTCGGGCACATACTTGTAGTACGGTACCTCCGATTCCACAAGATTGTATTTCAAGGCAAGTTGCTGGTGGATAATCCTGGCCACTTGGTTATGTCTGTGTAAGTATTCGCCGTTAGCCAGATGAGAACAACCAGAGACAATGTGACGGATAGTTTCTCCAGGACGGCGACATGCCCGACATACGTCTACCGTTCCATCCTTCACAATGTATTTTCTGTAATTGTTTGTCATCATGACCTCGTCCATAATTGCACATACAAACCCTTCGGTTTCCCCAAAGAGGTCATCAAAGCGCAGCCAGGCCACGGACGCTTCAAAGTCAACATCAGGCCCGTGGAGGGCCCGATAAAAGCGTCCGTGAAGCTCCTTACCTTGCCATACAACCCTGCGGTCATTGGTACTGAGCACCACAGGTATGCGCCAGTTCTCGTTAGCCAAGGAGAGCGGCGTCAGACCCCTGTCCACTGCGACCACATCGCGGTGCATCTCCGTCTTGGCGTGGAGAAAGTACTCCCTGAGACTGCACACCTCGCGGTTGTGGAGGGTTTTGGCATTCAAAAGGCCTCTTCCCCCACACTTCCGCGGAATGTACAGCCTCATCACCGAGGAGCGCGGGTGATGCATCCGATATGCGGTCAGCAGCGCACGAACTTGTCTGTCCAGGGCGTCAAGCTCAGTCTGAGTCCACCTGATTATGCCGAAGGAATACATCAAGACCGGCATGACCCAACCGTTGAAGGCGCGCACCTTATTGCCGCCCGACAAAAGGCTTTTCAGCACTTTCTTCAGACGGCCAAGGAAACGCTCCCTCACCGACTGCCTCATGTCGGCCTCTCTGATACCTAACGCCTCCGCCATGCCCAAGTATTTGTAGGTTTCAGTTGGGGAGAGCGATCTGAGGTATATGGAATCCGAGAGCTCAACCCCCTCAGATTCCACAATCCTCCCTCGCTTTACATGCATGCACCAAATTCCATCCTAATGGAATCACTAAAGGCTTTAGTTACCTTTAGTAACTCTAGTAGATGTTATTTGTTGGGGGCAATGAGTTTTAGGTCATCCATGTAAAGGAGGTGTGATATAACCTGACCACCTCTCCTCAACCGGTAACCTAGCCCTGAATTCTCCAAGAGAGTACTCAGAGGATTCAGAGCCAGACAAAACCACAAAGGACTCAAACTATCGCCCTGGAATATGCCTCGCTCAATCCTTAAAGGTTCCGCGTTCCCCAGGGTCCAGTGACACCCTGGATAGTGAAGGACTGTCCTCCACTGCCCCATACACGTCTGTAGGAAGGCGCGTAGTACTGAGTTTACTTTGTACAGTTCCAGCACCTTCATGAGCCATGTATGGGGCACAGAGTCGTAGGCCTTCTTATAGTCTATCCTACATGTCGACAGATCCCTTCGGGAGCGCCGAACCTGTTGACAAATGGCCATATCAATGAGGAGAAGCTCCTTAGTACCACGGGAGCCATTCCTACATCCGTTCTAAGAAATAGACATGATGGATTTTGTATCGATATGATCGTTAATTTTTGTTCTCAGAATGGATGTAAGAAGTTTATACAATGTTGGTAGGCACGTAATCGGCCTATAATTTTTGGGCTCCGTGGTACTACCTGACTTATGGAGCAGGAGGGTAATACCTGTTGTCAGAAACTGGGGTAGCGACTCTGACTCTAGAGATGATTGGAATTGGGATGCCAAACGAGCGTGCGAGCTGCGTAGCCACTTTATCCAAAAGTTGTGCAGCCCGTCCGGCCCAGGGGATTTCCAATTGGGTAGGGGACGGGCTGCAGTGGTCACGTCTTCAGGGGTGATAGTAACTAGGTCCATTTCTGGAATTTGATCGCAGGCTCTTTCTACATCCCACGTCCAACCACCCTCAGTGTGAGCGACAGGCGCCGACCAGATGTTGCGCCAGAATGAGGTCATGGCTTCATCATCCGGTAGGCGCGCATCGGTGACACCTTGGTCAGGGTGTTCCCAACCTCGATATACCCGCCTCTGATCGCTTTGGAAAGTGCGATTCAGGGTATATCTCTCGACCCGGCTCTTGTATCTACGAATACGGCTAGCCCATGCCGAGACCTTCTGTTTCAGGAAGTCAATGCGCTCAGTGACGCGCGCCATATAATCTTGAGGGCTGATATCAGTCCCCAAGAAAGCGCGCCTCACATAGCGCATGACTCTAGGGCGAGTGTTGCCCTCCCTGAAGCAGAGTAGTTTTCCAATGAGTGCCCTAGCCCCATCAATACGACGTTCGATCCTGCACTGCCAGGCTGGTGCGGCAGGCTTCGGTCGTGTTGCTGTATCATTATTAATAAACTTTACATTAGCAACACGACATGCCGCAACAGCCGCGCAGTACAGAATCGAATGTGTGTCGGAAAGGTCTTCGCTGCTGTCAAAATAACTCGGCAGCAGCGAATCCAGGGCACCCATTAGCGCTTTGTTCTTATTTTTCATGGGCAACCGAGGTAACCGCGGTCTAAACTCGGGTGGTGAAGATCTATATTCCCGAATAGCACTCTCCAAAGCACTCCTCAATTGTTCACTACACTGGGTACTTACATGTGCAGCCCCGCTATCCTGTCCCTCACCAGCCTGAGTGAGCTGCAGCGAAATCGCATGAGCAGTTTGCGATTGTGCTGGAGCTTGCGGTGAGGAGGGGGTAGCGCGGTTACATTGCAGTTCAGAGCGAAGCCGATCAAGCACGGCGTTGTCCAGCATGTGATTACGCTGAATAACCCGCACCTGGTCCGACAGTCGCTGAGCCGACACATTGAGAGCTGGTTCAAGGACCTGAAACAAAGCATGCATCCTAGCACGGTACGCGGTCATGTTGGTTCCACCCTCAGTAGCCCCTAAGTATGCGCGCATGACATTTTCATTGATGGATGTTGTCCATCTCATGCGCGACACACTACCGCCGGAAGCGGGGACCCTATCAGAAGCCGGTGGGCCTCGGGATCCCAAGCAAGTCGGCGACCGGCCTCTCCCACGACGATGTACTGGTGGTGGCGACGTCGGCGGGGAGAAAAACTCGTCGCTCGAACTCGACGCAACTGCAGCATTGGGCGTGGTCCCGGGTGGCTGCGAGGCGGGGTTGAGTGACGAGTCCGGGGATGGTGTTTGTGCGTTCCGTGCCCTGGATCGTGTCAGCATTCTACATTATTAATTTCTTTTGTATTCATCATATGGCATCTATTGACAGCTTGTGTCAGTTATATTTCGGGCTATTTTAATTTTCTTCATGGTTTCTGCTTCTTCTAATTAGGTTTTGGTTCTTCTAATTAGTTTTTAGTATGGTAAATTTATTAAATTAAATCTAAAATTCTGTTGAGATCGGTTGTATAATAATTATTTCGGCGAAAATGTAACGGAGAAAAAATATATCGTATGCTGACATTTAGGGTTGCCAGGTATCTTATTATTATTATTTATTTTTTATTATTATTATTATTATTTATTTTTTATTATTTTATTATTATTTTTTCTAAATATATAATTTCCAAAAAACACGATTTACCAAAAAAATATAATTACCAAGCAAAGCTCGGTCACCCAGATATTTTATATTATGTACCTAAGTAAAGTCGACAGGTTTCGTTCAGAGATCGTGTTTGTGTACAACCAAAAAATTAATCATTATTTTTAATTTGAAGGAAATCTGATCATCTTTTAAATGGATCCTTTCATACGCAAGGGGATTCTGCCCCCCTCCTGTGAGGGGGCGGCTGTCGTGATAACCTAAAATGACGAAGAGCGATGTGCATTGAGGTAAGCTTGCCGCCTACACATTTAAAAGGTCAGATCACATGTAAGCTTATCCCAGTTAGACCTTATGAGAACATAGGGCTTGCAGGATAGGTATTTGGTACAGTAGGTACAGGGTAGCCGTCTTAACATGAATTGAACTGTGGTACTTTTTTTTTTGGACCTTCCCCTCATTGTGGAAATATTATATTTTATTCTAACAAAGTTGCATTGGTTAAATCGGCTTGGCATCCAGCTGCCCACAAGATAGTATAAAAAACTCATTACAATGTAATATAAATGGAGCAACTGCTGAGTTTCTTGCCGGCTCTTCTCAGCAGAATCCGCTTTCCGAACCGGTGGTAGAGTCATGACTTGACATAAGAGCCACAGGTTGGCCTACGTGAAATAAATAATTTTGAATTTTTTAGGGCAGAGACTTCTGCAGTATGGAATTTGTTTTTTTTCCTATGTAACCAAGATAAAAAGAAGCCCATACCCGTCTCTAGGACGCAAGCTATATCAAATCAACTTGGCCTGGTTGTGACGTCGCATATCAGTCGATTGCGCTGGTTAAGCAACGTTGAGCCATGTCTGTAACTGGATACTTAGGTGACCGACTCTGGAGGAATTTAATTAGGTTATGTTGCTTTCTCCATGCCCCTGGCTATTTTCACTAAGGCACTGCGCAAACAGAGACACTGTTGTTTCTTGTGTTGTGTACAAACTACCTTGCAATATTTAATTAATATATTTTCTTATTATAAGAGCCTAACTAAACTAGGTCATTGTTTCAACATCGCATATTATCAGTTGCGCTGGTTAAGCAACCAATCCATGTCTATGACTCGATGGGTATCTGGCTTTGGAGGAGCCGAATTATTTCGATTCTTCCATGCCTCGGAGCACACATGTTATCATCACTACATCTGATAGTAAGAAATCGTTAACCTTGAGACGAAGACCCGTCGTATGCGGGACGTGGGAACCAAACGCATTATTATTTAAAGAAAATTGAAGACTATTTTTTTATTTTATTTGTGTAAATAGTGTAAAAATGCCGAGCACTTGCACAGATTGCTTAAAAAACCCAAAGACATACAATTACATACAATTACAATTATTGATACATCTATTGATACATAAAAAGTAGTCCCTACCCTCTGCGCTAGGAAAACCTGTGTTGCAGAAGGTAGTTCCTTCCAGCAATAATACATAATTATGAAAAACTTAAGCTAACGTCGAGTGAGTGTGTGTGTGTGTGTGTGTGTGTGTGTGTGTGTGTGTGTGTGTGTGTGTGTGTGTGTGTGTGAGTGTGAGTGTGAGTGTGAGTGTGTGTGTGTGTGTGTTTGTGTGTGTTTGTGTGTGTCTGTGTGTGTGTGTGTGTGCGCGTGCGTGCGTGCGTACTTACTAGGATACTATGTTTATTTATGTCTTGTTTGAGCGCGAAGAAATTATTTTAATATTTTTAAAAATTTTAAAAATATTAAAATAATTTCGTGAAACAGAGGATATTTAATATCCTCTGTTTCACCATACCCCTTGGACAATAGCCCAATAGCCAGGCCCTAAGTTTTTTAATTAAGTTGGACTTGTTTAGTCTGATAATGTCTTTGTTAGACCTACTGAATTTATTATTCATATACTGAATATATTAATTGTTTGTTTGACCATTCAGAAAGCTTTAGGCAGGGTTCATGCGGGTCACGACCCCCGTCAGCAATGACGTATACGAAGCAGAGAGAAAGAGAGAGCTCACAAATAAAAGAATTACCATCCTACTCTCAAGTTAGGTACTAGTTAAGAATTTATTAACATTTAACACATTGACCTTGACATTTTGTTGACAATGTGATCTTATTTAAGAGCAACGCCCACCAAGGGGGCGGAGTGGAGTTGAGGCGCAGTATCTTATGACGACAACTCTAATTAATGGTGGGTTGCTACTTAAAACATCGCGCCCAGGCGCGTATTGTTTTCGCTATTCCAATTTCAACCGTACGTGAAAGTTAATAAAGCTGAATTTAGTATCTCATCATAATATATTTCTGCATATCGTTGATGTTGCGTCAATGTTATCGAAATTATCATTAACACCAAAGAATATGCGAAAGTTCATCATTCAGTCATTTATCAATTTTGAATCACATTAAAAAATTTAGAAACACAATAGTCGTACTCCCTTTAATTTATCTTAAAACCTGCTTAAAACTGATACATACATTCATGCAAAATATCACAAAAAAAATACGATTTCTAGTACTTGTTAGGCGACGTTTTCGCATAGGCGAATCGCCGCGCGGCGCGCGGTTCGGCGTGTCGCGTGAGCCGTCGCGCGATATGGCCAAGGTATGAGGGCGAGAGAGAGCGAGCGAGCGACGCACCGCGCGTCGCGCGGCGATTCGCCTATGCGAAAACGTCGCCTAACAAGTACTCATTAAAATTTTAAATGATAAAATACAAGCTTTTAGTAGCTAGCTACATCAAAAAATCCTGGATATTATCATCAAGCACTAGAATACTTGTCAAGACGAATCAAACGAACCCAAACTCAAAGGTTTTACATCGTTTTATTACGGAGTTCCCATAGCCACCTTCCATTCCCATCATCAGTTCAGCTTAAGTCACACAATTTTCATCCAATTTACATATACACGCAAAATTTCAGGGAAATCGGAAACCGGAAAGTGATTGTTATTCGGCTTGTAAGATCCATATATGAATTCCAAGTTAATTAAAGGTTTCTCAAAAACTTTCACCGTTCCCATCATAACTAACAAGAAAAATAATTCAAAACTGCAATGCAATGCGAATGCAAAACAGATGCAATTTGCATTAGATGCAATGTTACCTCCGTTGATTTAAAATTGATTTTGTAGTAAAGTAAAGTATATCACCTGGCCTATATAATAAAAAAACCAGCCAAGTGCGAGTCGGACTCGCCCACCGAGGATTCCGTACCTCAAAAGTAAAACTAAAACGATAATTTTATATTAATTTGCATATTCATCGTTAACTTTGTTTGTAGAGTTAAGTTAGTTTATTGTTAATAAAAAACTATGCTAATTAGAGCGTTGGTTTTATTTTTCCTGTTTCGATTGGTAAACTTCGGAGATATGGGGGGGGGGGGGGGAGATATGGGGGAAATCTATTTTAAAATTTACAAGTAAAGGCCTATCATATGATTACCCACTCGGTAAAGTTATCTTACTTTGAAATTTCAAACCCCCGATTTTCCCCTTTTTTTAATAAAACTTAAAATAATTTTCACTTTTTTTTTATTCCAATGATGTTGGGCTACTATTTTACACAACTGTTCCAAATTTCATGTCGACAGCTTTAACAGTTACTAAAATAGACTGTGACAGACGGGTTCCATTTTTAACATTTTGGTACGGAACCCTAAAAATCAGGCACTACGGTGGAACATTCGTAAATAGAAACATACATAGTTTAGAATGTACATACATTAAATCATAAACCTTCTTTTTGGCTTTGTGATAATCGGGTAAAAAGAGCTCAACAGCTAATCGATATAATCGAATGATCGATATTATTATTTACACTAGAACAGGTTCCATTTTCCACAGTTAAATTACAACATAAACATTCGCATCAATAAAATTAAATCCCACAATAAAATTAGTCACACATTCAATTCCCATAATTCACACACGTAGATGCCGCATTCGACATAATAAAAATGCCTAACGAAAAAAAATCAACGTAGTACATCCAATAAACGCGCCGAACCAAAAACCATTCGACCTGTGTCATAAAATGTTACATAAAATTTCCCCCCGAATTTCTCGTCTCTCGCGTCGTTAAGGAAATGAGTTACGAACGTATACGTGTGTATTAACGTGCATATATTACATACTTACGCCGTAGATGTGTTTATAGGATACGATACGATATCGGTATGAGAATAGGGCTCATCCTTATTCTAACTAATATCATAAATGTAAAAGTGTGTGTTTGTCCTTCAATCACGCAGAAATAGAGTAACAGATCGACATAATTTTTTGCATCTGCATACTACATCCAAATGACTTGAAAAGTCACAATAATATATTAAATATTTGTTATCATTGAGGATTTTTATGAACCTAACTTTATGTGGATGAAGTTGCTGGTGAAACTAATCATACTAATATTATAAATATGAAAGTGTGTTTGTTGGTTTGTCCTTCAATCACGCCGCAACAGAGCTACGTATCGACGTGGTTTTTTACATTGGTATAGTTGAGGATCTGGAGAGTGACATAGGCTACTTTTTATCCCGGAAAATCAAAGAGTTCCCGAGGGATTTTAAAAACTAAATCCACGCGGACGAAGTTGCGGGCATCAGCTAGTGTTCAATAAATAATTAATCGTAACGTGTAAAGAAGAAAAAAATTGTTTGTCGTATGCTTATCGCCATGAGTGAGTAAAAAATGTGAGATTATGTCGCACCGTTCATTCGACTTTTAATTATATGGATGAATCCGCGAAGATTATTTTTAAATCTCCCTTTTGATGTTTTAGCAGACATTAACGTATGATGCCTATCTCATTTTTTATCTCTTTTTATTCACAGATGAAGTAATTATAGTGATGACAACTCGGCGAGTGTTTTCAATGATGCTCTCGACGCTTTTCATTTTCGCTCGCCAATTTTATGTCGATTTATAAAGAACGGTTTTAAATTATGAATTAAAAGTGAAGCGATGCGTTTTTAAATGTGAAACGTCGGACGAAGGAAGTTGACAATTTGAGCGTAGGTACCATGTTGTTTTTACTATATTTTTTGTCCAGTAGGTATACATCAGGATTTTTTGTGAAATCGTAGCGTTGATTGTAGAACTTATAATAAATTCTTTTTGACGTGATAACGTCTTATAAATCGATGAACACCGGCTGCACGCACGAAAAAGTGTCACGTTCCGCCTGAGCCTGAGCATGCAAGCGAGAGTGCGAAACAAGCGATAGTGAGGCACGATCGGACCAAGCGTTGGCTTGTGACACATTTATTCATCAATGTTTCTTTTTGACGTTATCACGTAAAACTATCGTCCGTAAACCGACTATACAGACAACCAATTTTTTTATTATTTCAGAAGCTTAATCCAGATTTGTCGCGTTTTTGTCGACTCAAAAGCGTTCGATACGATGCTAAAAGTAGCGAACGTCAGCGTATAATAATCGCGAAAAGCCGATGCTAAAAAACACAACTCGATCGCTGCCGCTAGAAGTCGCCAGTCTGTCCTCTTCCTTACGCAGTAAAAAATACATTCTTAGTATGTAGCGGTTATGCAGTAAAAATATTATACTCTTTAGTAAAATAAAATACTATACCTTTCGTATGACAGTATATAAATATTTAGATGGGTCTTTAAAACATTTATAAGTAAGTAAATATTTTAATTATTCTTAAACATCAAGGCTTATAAAGAATTTTGCGTATAAGTATACTAATTAGTGATGACTATTTATAAATACAATACCTGATAGGGGTGAC
The DNA here is from genome assembly GCA_029955525.1 of Oeneis ivallda. Lineage (NCBI taxonomy): Eukaryota > Metazoa > Arthropoda > Insecta > Lepidoptera > Nymphalidae > Oeneis > Oeneis ivallda. Next base: position 24,978,293 of record JARPMR010000010.1, read on the forward strand.
TTATATAAACTCAAGAGCGGCTCAGACATTAGGGGGCCGCCCGGTTCTGAAATATAAACAGAATTAATTTAAAACTATTCTCATTTAAATTTAGTAGTAATTATTTCATAATAATAAATAATGTATCTGTTTTATTTTCTTCAGCACTTTCTTTTAAAACTATAAGCGGCATCATACCAGAAAGCTACACACTATTACGTTATTCATTGTACCATAGAAGCTCCAAGAAATTGGGTATTTGACTGTTGTCAAAATGTTGATATTCATTATGCCGAGTTTCGAGAAGGGCATTCCGGACCAGTGGTAGATTCATCGACTATTCAAAAGCACTTGTAAAAATTTATTTGAATAAAAAATATTTCTATTCTATTCTATTCTATTAAATACACATGTTAACAATATGAATTGTAGTCAAAATGTTGTTTACACAGCATAACATGCCTAATTTAACTCCCTTGGAACAAGTTTTGACAGTAGTTTAATCATCCTCACAAACAGAACAACGATTCACGTTAGGGGAAAACATTGTAAGTAACCCCGCATTTCTCAGGAGAAATGTTGCGACGTTTCTATCACATCAACTTACACTGAGGCCTTTAAAGGGAATTCGAAAGGTTTATAGGCATGTTTACATATCTGCGTAAAAATAACCAATTTGGCTACGGTTTTTATATCACAAACAAATTATTAAATTAGAATAAAAACCAGACTGTTTATAGTCAGTAATTTATAGTCAGTGTCACTCGGGATGGTTTTAGGAATCTAACGACACTCTACGCATACAGATCTGTTCAGACATTTAGAAGTTATGGTGCAATTTCATGTCTCTAAGACCAGAAGTTTCGGCTGTACGTTGATATATCAGTCAGTCAATCAGTCAGGACTTTGAATTTTATATATACAGATAAAGAAACTCATATAAATACATATACCCTGAAAACATTATACTCCTGTTTTGGCAGTCGTGTAAAAAAGAAGTGTCAATCCGTAGTTCAAGGCCGTAGCAAAACCGTAGCTACCTTCCGTGCGGGTGTACCTATTGGTCCAAGATCCCAGTGCCGCCAGACCTAAGTTATTTTCTCAGCAATTATTTGTGTACGATAGAGTACTGTTCGAATGTCCGTTCAGTATATGAGTACCAGTTAGATTGTGCCGACGGCCAATTTCCAGATACCAGGTGCTAAAGGTAGGTAAAAACTAGAATAACTTATCTTAAATTCTCATAGCTGATTTTCATATATGTTTTAAAGAATATTGTAAAAATTAATAAATTAATACTGCCAGACGCTTACCGCCGGCGGTTACTTTAGCCAGACGCTTTGAAGCTCCCAAAAAAATATATAATTTAAGTTAACTTATATTCTCAGTTCTGATTTTTATACATGATACTCAGGGAACTATTGCGATATTATCTGTAAGCTGCCAGACCTATTGGAAGGGTCAAACATCCCCCCAGACACACATTATGCGTCCCCATATGTATGAGCGCTAGAACATGATTCACTTGTTTAAGTGTGTGAGAGATAATATCATCATACTATAATATTATAAATGCGAAAGTGTGTTTGTTGGTTTGTCCTTCAATCACTCTGCAACAGAGCTATGGATCGACGTGATTTTTTGTCTGGGTATAGCTTAGGATCTAGAGAGAGAGAACTATTGCAATATCTTCTGCAAGCTATACCCAGGCAAAAAATCATGTCGATCCATAGCTCTGTTGCAGAGTGATTGAAGGACAAACCAACAAACACACTTTCGCATTTATAATATTATAGTATGATGATATTATCTCTCACACACTTAAACAAGTGAATCATGTTCTAGCGCTCATACATATGGGGACGCATAATGTGGGTCTGGGGGGATGTTTGACCCTTCCAATAGGTTTGGCAGCTTACAGATAATATCGCAATAGTTCCCTGAGTATCATGTATAAAAATCAGAACTGAGAATATAAGTTAACTTAAATTATATATTTTTTTGGGAGCTTCAAAGCGTCTGGCTAAAGTAACCGCCGGCGGTAAGCGTCTGGCAGTATTAATTTATTAATTTTTACAATATTCTTTAAAACATATATGAAAATCAGCCCTGAGAATTTAAGATAAGTTATTCTAGTTTTTACCTACCTTTAGCACCTGGTATCTGGAAATTGGCCGTCGGCACAATCTAACTGGTACGCATATACTGAAAGGACATTCGAACAGTACTATATCGTACACAAATAATTGCTGAGAAAATAACTTAGGTCTGGCGGCACTGGGATCTTGCTCTATATGTGTAAAGCCTTAATAAGGTGAAATACGACAAAGTGCTGAAGAAAATAACATTAATTACTTCGTATAAGATATATTTTCTTCTATGAAGTAATTCGAATAGATATTCACTTAAGTTGTATAGCATGTCTTGTCTCTTGAAACGTATATACTTACATCCAAATAATTATAATCTGTCTACTGGCTTAGGTAAAATATAAATTCGCTTATCGTAAAAACACAGTGCTTAAGACAAGTCGTAAAAAAAAACTTGAGAGGTGTCAAGGGACACCCGGATGGAACGAAGTTTGTAACGACCCTAGTCCTTCGTACAAAGGAATTTTCATGTTTGATAGTACTAAAAATTGTTGCTTAAATTTTATCAAAATCGGTACAGTAGTTAAGCTACGAGATGTACTTTCACATGAGATCATAAAAATAATAATTTTAGGAACTTCAATTTTCATGTCATATAATTTCAATTTGACGTTGACGCGATTCTGTAGAACGATATACTGTAAGGGAAGGCAGCGACGACCGCAGCGTCGTTGACGCGCGGATCGTATATAAGAAGAACATTGTTCGTGTTTGGGGCATATGTTCAGAGACTTAAACATGCACATACTGTATTATGAGAAATGTGAAGTGGTATGTAGTGACATACCTACTTTATATCAATTATTATTGATAAAGTACAAGGGGCGATACACGAAATCTATTATGAGTGATGCCTAATCTGACTTTGGAAGCTGCTTAATAGATGGGGAGCTCTAGCTCCTTGGTGCTTTATGAACCTGTCTTTGGGCTAGCGACCGACGATTTCAGATGAAGATTGATCTATATCGCGATGCTCTATGCTGAGTGTTGTGTCAACCTGTAGGTTGGATGCCGAGATAGGATAAGCTTAGGATGGGCTAATAAACTTGCCAGTCCGGGCTGTCTGGTCTAGGTGTCTAATTCTACTTTCGAACTTGCTCTGACGTTAAGTTGGAGCCTATCACCACTTCGTGGTGACAACCAACTGTTGGGTGCTGAGATAGGATGAAGCTAATGATGGCAAATGCTATTATGGTTTTGTCTGGTCCAGGCGTCCGTCACCAACCTCGAACTAGACTCTAACGTTGCTAGAGTCCTTCACCACTCTGTGGTGACTTCACGCAGTATAACTATTAACGTACAACAAACTATACATATGAGAGGAACTCACCTCTATAAAAAAGTCTCAGTGGATCACACCACTATAAAAAAGTCTTGTGGAAACACACCACGGTTAAAAAAGTGTCTTCAGTGGATCACACCACTTTAAAAAAGTCTTGTGGAGCACACCACGGTTAAAAAAGCCTCGCACATTCGTGTGTGAGTGAATGATGACAGTGTGGGGGGGGGGGGGGCTCATAGTTTGATGGTATTTCAAGGGCTTATTCACATTCCTAATTATTATGAAGTATCTATACAAAGTAATACATTTTAACATATCCAAGCTGCAATCTCATTGCGTCAATTATTATAATAATACATTATTGTTTTAATGGACGCAACTGAGTGGTCCTTGATGTACCACAAAAGGTAGGAGCTCACCATCGTTTGGCGTGCAGGGAGCCAACGATCATCATTTCATTTTCATAATGAAATGATGCCATCTTAATTTCGAACGTTGCCTATGGACTCAAAGGAACTTGAAACAACGATGTATAGTGTAGACGTTCAATGTGATATTGAATGTCGAGGTACATAAGTTGCGATGTAGGTTCTTTTGATGTTTACCCGTAGAAATAATTGTGTCTCTCGACATCAGTGTTGAGTCTCGTGATAATGGAGCCAACCGGTATCATTCATACTGGATTTTAAACATTCTTTGATATAAACCAATACGGGAACCCACAAAAATCTAATACATGAACTCTCGCATATATCGCCTAGGTCTTATGAACTCATTACTTCTGACGCTCTAAAAGTTCTTGGGTTAATACCTGTTAATACGGTCACAACATTATAAAGGGTTCTACCACTAGCGATTCACGTGCCATTCTAAAGAAATAATTTCAAAAATAGAAAGATTTATAGGAATTATATGGTAGAGATTTTCGTAGGGTACTTAGTTCAGTTACAAGTTCCTTTCGATTAATTAGTGAAGGAATTGTAATAAATTTTATTATTACAATTCCAATTATATTATTAAATTAATTAACTACGATGAATTATATTTAGTTTATTTCTATTGCAGCAAAGTTACAAAACCAAAGAGTTACTCTGGTTTTCAACAGATGGCGTTAGTAGTACAATAACATTTTATCCAATTTATACAATAAAAAATTAGGGAAAAATTCCACATGTAGAAATTATTTAAAATAAAATTGAAAAAATAGAAAATTCAGTCTGTCGAGCTGGGATTCGAACCATCGACTTTTAACTGTTAAGCGACTGCCGAAGCCACAAGGCTACGGAGACCCAATATTGTACCACGAAAATACCGAACACAATGCAAAATTCACATTCAACAAAAAAGTGTCGGTTTCAAAAAAGTGTCGAGTGTCGGCTCCTTAATTTTTTCCGTCTAGCCCCCTTCCGTACCGCGCGATAAGGAACTACGTTCCAAAAACAAACGTCAAACCTCTCAAGTCTCAACCACCGGGTATATTGACGATGCATCTAATGACTCGGTTTCTTCAGAGTTAAACATTTTACAGTTTTTTTCAGGCTTCAATAATATACCTACATACCTACTTGTCTTGTTTGATCGTAGGTATATTATCGAAATAATAGCATGACGTAAGAAAGAATCAAGTCACATGCTATATATTTAATTTTACGTAAGCCAAGAAAAAACAGTTTATAGCTATGCGATCTTATAAATAAATAATAAAAGTCTTAAATTGTAAAGGGGCCCTAATTGTACGCATTCTTTGGACTCTAAAATCCTTGCCGTGAGAAATTCCGTAGCCGTTTTAACATGGTTTCATTCACTTGCTGTAAAAAGAGCAAAGTCTTATTAATTATTATGACCTACTTTTGAATTTCCCAGCTTAAATTTTCGTACCTTACTGCATGTTCTTACATGTTCGTCGGTATTTTGATATCATTGTAATTTATTAAAATTTGACCTGATTTTCGCAATTTTATAGTAAGTCGCAGTCAAATGCGAGTCGGACCCTCACATGGAGGGTTCCGTACCATTTTACAAGATCAATTAACATCAACCTATTTGATGGAGACTCTTTAACTTTTCACTTTTGTATTATTATTTTGTTGTGTGAAATACACATTCTGTGACAAATTCAAATATCTATACTTATTACGGTTCATGACATACGGCCCGATGAAAAACAGTCGAACGGACTGACAGCGGAGGCTCGATAATAGGGTCCCGTTGGCGCCCTTTGGGTACGGAACCCTAGAAACTGCTACCCACGACTTCATCCGTATATTATGGATTATGATATCTGAAAAATCTTCACTTTAGGAACAGAATTACAAAGAAAGAAGAATCTTCTTCTTGCACCTCTTGGTACCCAAGAAATATTTTCTCCTTTCAAATCTTATGATCCGCATGCTATTATCAAGACAGCTGGCGAACAAAAAGGGGTAATTGCATGATTGTCTCAAACAACTTTTTTCATGAAATCGTGTTCTTATCATACCTCTCCATCTATTAAGTGCAAAAAAGTCTGGCAAAACGGCCTACAAGTGGTATAAAAAAGCACTCAAAGTTGACGATTGTGGTAATTGTAAAATAAAAATCGCATCTCTCGAATATTTATTTGAATACCAATCAAAAGGGGCTAAATTTCATATTATTTAAGATTACAGAACATGGATTTCAATCAAAACGAAGTAATTGACATTATTTTATGGGGAAATCCTTTTATATTACACTGGCAGCCCCGATTTAATCAAGGCAAAACTTTAGTTTGTTATTTTGTGTATCTTTGAAGTCGATTCCGCGCCAAAAAAATATTGGCAGCCCCTAGGACTGCCGATAGAAGTGAAAACTAAGAAATTGTGATGAATTAAAATATCAATTTATCACACCTAAGCCTTTGTTTGTAATGAGTACGTGAACCAACTTTAAAACTGGGCCTGTGCCAGTGCTTGTGCCAGTGCCTGTGCCTGTGCCAGTGCCTATAACTGCGTCTGTGCCTGTGCAACAAAACATGACCCTGTTTTTTTACCAGCACTTGAGTCCCTCATACAAGACAAGTTTGTATACTAATAACACACGGAGGTATATCTATGTACATTTAGACACAGTATAAATATAGCTCATGGAAAGCTCGACGGTGATGGTAACGGTGACGATGACGCGAAATCCATGTTTTTTGCTCACCCACAAAAATGCTCAACGCGCCTAAAGAAGTTTTCCCTTCAAAAAGTTTTAAAATGTCTCCTAAAAAAAAAGAGACATGGTAAAACTACTCACTACGTGGTCTGAAAACCCTGACTTAACATGGTATCGCGAGGTTTTGGGTGATTGCAGTTGGTGAAGTAGAAAACGGCGATAAAAGGGACGATAATGAGGACATTGAAGGTTATGGAGAAAGATGCGAATGTGTTGAAGTAGATGTAAGAGGAAAACTTATAAATTTTTCATAAAACTATATTTTTTTTAAATTACTAATGTAACAAAAAAAATTCTTAAGTTGATTAAATAGTTTTTCATCCTAGAACAGACTATTTTTTATTTCTACTTAATCGATAATTTCAATCAAAATGTGGTAATTACACATCAGTTTCAATCAAAACGGAATAAGTGAACCGATGGCTAACAAAATGGGTTAATTGAAAACTTGTCTAGTCTGTATTTCGTTAAATTTTGAGTTCTGAAATTTAGCCAAAACGTATATAGACTTGTAATTTGAGAGTCATATTAATCTTAAAATCACAACACTATAGGTGGTCTAGAACCTAGTGTTTTAGTTTTTTGCCTCTACTGTAAAATTTAATATCTTGCAGTTACCCCTTTTTGTTCGCCAGCTCCTCATTATTAGTTTCATTGATATAACTTGAAATTTGGAATTTGGACTTGGATTTTCACACAAACTTTCATCCCCTATTTAACCCCCTTGGGGGTGAAATTTTTAAAAGTCAATAGTAATTCAATGTTATAAAAAAATCCTTATGGTCAAAATTTCAAGTTTCTAACTCCTATGGTTTAGGCTGTGCGTTTATAGATCACTTTGTCAGTCAGGACAATTTTTTTTATAAGTATAGATAAAATAGTATCTTATGTTATAAATGCGAAAGTGTGTTTGTTTGTTCGTTTGTACTTCAATCACGCTACAACAGAGCTTCGGATCGACGTGATTTTGCATGGGTATAGTTGAGGACCTGAAGAGTGACATAGGCTACTGTTTATCCCGGAAAATCAAAGAGTTCCCGCGAGATTTTAAACACTAAATCCACCGTTAGTGAACACCGTTCGAAATCTCATTTGAACAAAAAGAATAGGAATAAGAGGCGAATTTTTCAGAACAGTCACAATTGAGTTAAGAAAGACATGAAATAGCTCGGAAAGTAGAATGTAACTCTTTTGTGAGTTGGCAGTCCCACAGATGTACTTCCGGCTATTAGTGCAGTTATCTGCAAGTATAAACGTCGGGGGCCGAGCCAAGAATTTCGGATGATACGACTGGCTAATATGTATTAAACTTTTTGTCACAGTTTTTCAGTTTTCAAAACAATTCCAGCAATCTTTGACAGTAATTGATTTGAATATATTAATTTTAACTGACTAAAAAAAAGAGGAGGTTCTCAATTCGTCGGAATCTTTTTTTTTTAATGTATGTGCACCGATTACTCGAAGACGTGTGGACCGATTTGAAAAATTCCTTTTTTTTGTTTCAAAGGGCATACTTTCCAGATTTATAAATATCAACAATAAAAATACTTTGTATAGTGTATGTGTAAAGCGAAAGTTTGAAGTCGGTTGTTTAAAAATAACTTTTTATATTAAATTATTATTAGTCCACGTCTTCATTAACAGACGGAAAGACACACTTTCGTATTTATAGTATGGAGTTAAATATTGTGTTGTTTGTTTCCTTTTTCCGTCAAAGACAAATTATATTTGAAAAACTGTTTAAATAATAAAATAAACATATTATAATAGACATCTAGAATGGTAATAATTAACCTTTTCACGGCTAAATCAGTAAAATGATCGCGAAGAAAGACGAGCACAGAGATAGCTTGCATTGCAGAAACGAACAAACGAAGGAAAACTGTAAGTATTTATAAATGGCACGCGCAGTAAGTCACTAATCTTCTACATTATGAATTTATGAAACAGTACTGTTTATTTTCATTATTTTCTTCAATCCTTGGAAGACATCACAAATAGTAACACCCAAGGTCACCTTAATGTTTGAAGTATTAGATTGCAGACTGACCGGACGGTAACAGTTTTAAATAAATAATTTAATTATTTAATCTGATCTTAGAGGTTACACAGAGGTCTGACATTTAAAAATGTTTCAGGAAAGCGATTATTTTCATTCTGATGTCGTGTAGCATAAAAATTGTAAATTCTCATAATAATAATATTATCATTTTGAATAATTAGTCTAGACACTTGAAAACATGCTTGGACAGTCACAATTTTTTGTAAATATTTGATGTTTATTTTGGTTATTTTAAATCCAAAATAATGATAAATCATGGTAGGTACCTAGATATCAAAAAAAATAATACACCACAAAACCTTTTTAATGCATTTTGCTCTTATTTCACTGCTGACAAAACTGTATAAGTAGTAGACTTGTATGGGTGTGTTGTACGTGGTTCAAAAAAATGTTCCCATAAAAGTGAACAAGTGCGATTAAAATGTACCATATACCTACTAAATCTGTAAGGCATAATCATACCTAAATTGTCTAAATAATAATATTCATTTCTCATAATATCTCCTCCACATCTATTCAACACCTGCCTGCATAATGCATATTATACTTTAAATTGCGGATTTTGTACGAATGAAACTGCGTTATGTTATGGCTATGCCCAATACGATGACCTCACTATAAATTAAACTATCACCAAAGTTATCAACTCTCGGCGTCACCCTGTAAGCTCCGCTAAATTAATTCAATGACATTAACGTAACGACTACTTCCCGCTACATCCTAAAATTTTAACGACATATTCTGTGCACTTCACGCTAGGTTAAGTTCGTTCACTAGTATCCACAAAAGGTACCTACTTGTATAAAATCTCCTATCCTAATACGAAAGTGTGCGTTTGTTGGTTTGTCCTTCAATCACGCAGCAAGGGAGAAATGGAACGTCACAATTATTTATAGTATTTTTTTGGGTTTAGGACCTGGAGTGTCAAAGATTTTTCGCGGGATTTGAAATAGGATTTGTCGTTTATTAGCTGTTGAATTTTTTTATTTTTTTTAATCTTTATTGCATCAATTGAAAATAACCAAAGCACAGTATAAATTATAAAATAAATTTCTCAAAGGCAGCCATATCGCTTGATACTAATAAAGGAAACAGGAGAGTTTCACTGACATTTTTTAAGATCTAATTTCTTTCAATAACAAATCAAACATCATTCAGCTATTATGTCGTCAGCTATTTCAGAATCGTCGAGTAGTGTTTAAGCGACGAATAAAGTTGACGTTTTGATAGTTTTTGTATTGGCAATGTCAAAATTTCAAACTTATTCGTCGGTCAAAGTTTCATTCATTCATTAGCAACCCATCAACGGCTCACTACTGAGCGTAGGTCTCCTCTCAGAGAAGGGCTATAGGCCATAGTCCACCAAGCTGGCCCAATGCGAATTTGCGGACTTCACACACCTTCAAGAACATTACGAAGAACTCTCAGGTGTGCAGGTTTCCTCACGATGTTTTCCTTCATCGTTGAAGCAAGTGATATTTAATTACTAAACTTACTACTACTACTACTACTACTACTACTTACTAACTACTTAATTAATTTATTAAGAGGTGTGTACCCGGGATCGAACCTGCGACCCCCCGAATAGAAGATTACAGTCCTAACCACTAGGCTATCACTGCTTCAAAAGGTCAAAGTTTACCTGGGTAGAATAAGTCCTCAATCTAATTATTCGATGCAAAGCCAAATAACTACTACAAGTTAACAATAGTTGCGAAGAAAATTGTCAAACATTATGTTACTTTGTAGCAAAGACTATACTTTGTCCTTTTAATTTAACGAGCGCTCTCGAGCAAAGCTGCCAGTCACTGTGCGAAATTTTTCTACGAAAGCATAAGAGTTTCAGAAGCCATTGAACTTGTTAAACGACACACGGAATATAAAAAGCTTTATTTGGCACCGCTGGTAATTGAAAACGATCTTTTTGAGAAGCAAGTTAAACAGAGCGAGTAAATTTAGAAAGTTTTATACGTACGCTCATTTAAAATTCAAATTGATTACTATTGAAAAAGTTAGTTCGACGTGCGCTGATTAACTTTTTCAGGATACGATCTAAAGCCCGAAACAAACAATGCGCGACAGAAAACGTACCTCTTTGGGACAAATCGTACATGGTAAGTGTACGGGTTAGATTTGTAATATAAACTGTAGATATCCTAATAAATACTAAGGGTACAGGAGAAGAAGGGGCTTATACAATTTTTTTTTCGAAATGAAACAAAAAATCACTCTTGATTAATTTTGAACGGGCCTTTCATATTACGAAATTTTCGAAACCAACTAAAACAGGTCTTATAACCAATTAGTAAACTTTTTATTAACCATTTACTCTATTTATGTTAATTTTTAGAGACCCTTGTTTTTGTGTACCCTTCCTAATCTACTTTGTTAAAGTGTGTTTTTATTAGTTGGTCTGATGGTTTATTAGTTTATTGGTATGTTCTTCAAACACGCAGTATCGAAGCAACGCATCTATGTGATTTTGTGAGCTGGTTAGTGACATAAGCTACTTTTATCCCGGAAAAACAAAGGGTTCCCGAGGGATTTTGAAAAATGTAACCCCACGGATGAAGTGCGCGGGCAAAAGATAGTAATTTATAATCATTTATTTTTTCTATTATTTATTTGTACACTATATTATACAGTTTTTATGTTCTCAAAAAATATAACCTCTACCTTTACCTTAGGAATATTTTATCCTTACAGTTTTCATTTAATGGTATTCGAGGGTTTCTGGAAGAAACCTTTTTTTTATTGATAGATAAGCTTGCGCTTGGCGGTTTATTCAGAAACGTTAAAGCGTTTCGTGAGACTAAGCTGCGTTTCTACCCCGTAAGGATGCCAACGATCACCACTTCCCGCAGATCTCTCCCTTAGTGATAGGGGAGATAGAGATAGGATCTCTTTCTTAGGGTTTGACTAAAATCAATCCTTTTAACTAGGTTTGATTGCTCAGAAACACACTACCAACACCCAACATCATATCACATTGTGTGAGTCAACACGCGTCTTAGCATGCCAATGTGTTTCTGCCATTAACTTCCTCATTTATCATAGACTGCATATATTATTAATATCATGTTGCATTGCCGAGTTTATTTGAAGAAATGTTTTTGTGTTGTTAAAAATGTTCTATAATTAGCTGCATAATATTATTATCGTCGGGCACAGAGTGTTATAAATAATTATTTATAACACACGTCTCAAAAACTATAATTATAATTATAGTTTTTAAGACGCATTATCCAATAAAATTCTACAAGTTTAGTTGAAAAAGGGATGCTAACCTGAACTAAGGTGGTTATTTTATTCATCATTAAAACATTTTGTTTCAATTTTGTAAAAATAGTCTACTGATCCGCATAATTACCTAAATCTGTAAAAATTATTTCCCAATTATTTATGTATTAGTCCAATAAAAAAGCTTTTATTAGCAATTAACAGCCTTTCCGATTGACCTTGTTTACCTGTTAATAATATTGGAAGTACTCTATAATATTACTCGTATTACCTACGTTACATTTTTTAATGAATGCAACAATAATTTTCAGCAGAATCTGCTCCAAACCGGTGGTTGAGTTTTAAATTATCAACTTCTTATCAATTGTCATCGAGCCCATAAACATAAATTTGATTATATTTTAAGCCCTTTTTAGGGTTCCGTAGTAAACAAGGAACCCTTATAGTTTCGCCATGTCCGTCCGTCTGTCTGTCTGTCTGTCTGTCTGTCTGTCCGCGGTTTATCTCAGAGACTATTGGTACTAGAAATCTGTAATTTCACAAGGGTATAAATATTAATCACGCCGACAAAGTCGTGAAATAAAATTGTGAAAAATAATTTTTTTTAGGGTACCTCCCCTACATGTAAAGTGGGGATGAATTTTTTTTTTCTCGTCTATCCCATAGTATGGGGTGTCTTTGAATAGGTCTTTCAAAAATATTGTGGGTGTGGGAACATCATTTTTCAATTCAGGGATCCGTTTGTGAAATATGATATTTTAAAGTGCTAAATTTTATTAGAGTCAAGTGTCCCCCCCCTCTGCCAGCTAAATGGTTGTATATAGGATACAAGAAAAAATTCACAGCAGTAGTATATATAATGAATTTTAAAGGAAAACTATCACGGCTACGTAGGGTTCCTTAGTTAAGGAGTTATATCTGTTTTTTCTAAGTTAGGTATTACACGTAGTGTAGTATTTAAACCATGGAACTCAAAAATTATTCAATATTCATAAATAAAACAAAAGCACTATCCTAGGTCAGCAATAATATTTGAGACTTTCAACTACGGAACCCTACACTGCGCGTGGCCCGACACGCACTTGGCCGGTTTATTTTCTTTAGCTACCTATTTGAAGTTACTTACTGCCGCACTCAGAGTCATTCATTAAATTATGATTAATTAATCATTGACTTGTGATTAACTGCCGCACTCAGACGCATGTATTAAATTATATAATGTATATATTATATTATATTATTTAATTATTTAATAGTATATACATATATAATATTTAATGATTAATTAATTAAATATCATTAAATCTATTACTGAATTGTCATTAATGTACAAACGAAGTGTTAACTTCTGAGAATGAAACTTTTTAAAATCCAAGATTAAGTCGTTAAGTAACGATTAGCGGCTCTGAGTGCGGCAGTTAATGTTAGACTAATTATGTCATCAAGTTTATCTTTACTAATATTACCTATAATTAATGTCTGTAGCGAATGTGTGTTTGTATGTTGGTTTGTCCTTCAATCACGCAACAAATGAGCAATGGATCAATGTGGTTTTTTTCGTGGATGTAATTGAGTATTTGGAGAGTGACATATGCTACCTTTTATCCCGGAAAAATAGACGATTCCCGCGGGATTATAAGAAACCTCACTCCAAACTGATAAAGTCGTGGGCAAAAGCTTGTATTATTTATATCGTTTGGATAATTAATATGCTCCTAAAGTACTATTGATGGTGTCAACGTAAAATATGACGTGACATTTACGGCTTAGGCTGCATGATTATGAGCCTACGTTCCTAACGATTTATTTGGCGGTACGACGGAAAGTTTTAAATTTCAAGGGGCCAACGACATTCCGACTAACTGAAATAATAACGTCATGTTTATTACTCGATTGCGGGAAATTCGTTAAGTAGGTATACGGCTCTTAAAGTATCTGTCACGGCAAGGTGAAACTTTACAAATACACTCACCTCCGCAAATCAGAGACATCGGTGATATTTAATATATAAAATTGTTTCAAACTTTATATTTCTTATGTCCTAGAAAATCTAACTAGCGCGCCTAACACTGTACAAGAAGCTTCCCTATCAACTATTTAGAGGCGAGAAGGCAATGGAATATTAAACTTTGTACTGGCAAGATATCGTATCTAAAACTATGTTATAGAAAAAATGGCACTAAAAAGACACGTTTATTTTATTTCTTAACCGTTGTTACACAAACACTATCCACGATTAAAATGAATACATCAAAATGCGAACTAAATACACCAAAATGTCGTAACCACGCGGCCGGTTTATCATAAGTGGCGATGGTACATTGTGGCGTGTGTTTATTGTTGTTTACGCGGCTCGGCGAACGGCGCGTGTTCGGGCGTTGCGCGGCCGGCGGAGGCACGACTGACGTGACGCGTCCCGCTGCGGCGCCGTGCCGTGCCGGAGCCGTGACGTCACGCCCGGAGCACGCATGCGTGCCGCAAACACGGGCGCGCGCCCCACACACGTGCTCATCAAAACTTGCCTATAAAAACTTGAGAGGTGTCAAAGGACACCCGGATGGAACGTAGTTCCTTTCGATTACATTGTGTTCGTTATTTTCGCGATACAACATTAGGTCTCCGTAACCTAGTGGCTCCGGCAGTCGCCTAACAGTTCAAAGTCGATGGTTCGAATCCCAGCTCGAAAGACTGAATTTTCTATTTTCAATTTTATTTTAAATAATTTCTACATGTGGATTTTTTCCCTAATTTTTTATAACTTACAAGTTATATACCGAACACAATGCAAAATTCACATTCAACAAAAAAGTGTCGGTTTCAGAAATATGTCGAGTGTCGGTTCCTTAATTTTTCCGTCTAGCCCCCTTCCGTACCGCGCGAGGAACTTACGTTCCAATACTCAGTTAAAAGTTGCTTTATTAGTTCACTTAAACACGACATTGTTGTCCCGCTAACTCGCCGTGTGGCCGATGCTACGCGGACCTCCCGAAACTCCTGAAAGTTCAGCTCAGATAAAACACGTGAAATATTGGCTTGTTTGTGTTCCCGAGCCGGCACCGGCACTTTATCTGAATTCCATTAAAACAAACTTTAATCTGATCTCAGCGACGGTGCAACAACTATGTCGGTACGTGGAAGATGTAGAGCCTTTTAACCTTTGAACTGTGTCCAAGTCTAAGCTGTTTTCCTTTAAGAGCTATCTGATGATGATAATAAGTATTTATTATGTCTAAAGGTATAATAATATATGATGTCCAATATGTTTTAAAAAGTTATAGTATTTTTACAGATAAGTATATCTAACGAAATCACCAGCCATTCAGCCAGCAAAGTTACACAATACAAATACAAAAATAATAATTATGCAATTAAACAAAATTTTCCAAAAGATTTCCAAAGAACCGAGGAAAAGTTATCACTATCATCGGTTCTCTGGAAAACTAGGCGCCCATCAATATCCCTAGTACCTATATTTGGTTTGTCCTTCAATCACGCCGCAACAGGGCTCCGGATCGACGTTATTTTTTGCATGGGTATAGCTGAGGACCTGGAGAGTGAATTAGGCCACTTTTTCTCTGAAAACGGAAAATCAAAGAGTTCCCGAGGGATTTTAAAATCTAAATCCACGCGGACGAAGTCGCGGGCATCAGCTAGTATTTTTATAAATCATTGTAAACAAAATAAAGGTGTTAAGATAATTTTGTAAAGTAGTTTTTTGATATGATTTAGTCAAACATTAGTAAACCTAACCGGCCCGCAACTGAGCGCAGGTCTCCTCTCTGAGAAGAGTTATAGTCCACCATGTTAGCCTGATGCGAATTTATAGACTTGCCATACCGTTGAGATTATAACTCTATATTATACTCTATAATATATGGAGGACTCTCAGGCATGCAGGTTTCCTCACGTTGTTTTCCATCGACGTTTGTGATAGTTATAATTTAATTGCTTACGTCACAAATATGGCCGCCGTTTGAAGGGTTAAATGCACATAACTCAGCTAGTAGTAGTAGTATAGCACTGTGTGTACGGAACAATTAGCAGCCCTTACGCTGGGTTAAGGGTCACTTCATTAACGCCTCCAACATCCGATGACAACCAAATCAACAACAACTGGGCTGTTGTTGACTTAAGTGTCAATAGATCTCATCATTTTAAATTACAATATCTTTTCAGAGATCAACGAAAATTTTGTTTTTTGATCATCATAATCATCATTAGCAACCCATCAACAGCTCATCAAGGGATACAGGACATAGTCCACCACGCTGGCCCAATGCGAATTGGTGGATTTCACTTCGAGAACATTATGAAGAACCCTCAGATGTGCAGGTTTCCTCACGATGTTTTCCGTCACCGTTGAAGCAAGTTTAATATTTCTCTTCAATTTGCTTTGTTAACGAGATTTTTCGCGCTGGTAACGAAAATGATGTAAATATTTTAATCCAAAATAGCTGACCTATTTTTGCTATGCATAATGGATGTCATTTCCGAATTTTTCGGAGTGTTACAAAATGCCATCCATTTTTAAATCCAAGAAGGTGGACATTTGTTTTCATTTGAATGTACTTCTTCCACATTTGTAAGTGTTTAAGGATACACGCAGGCATTTTTACAAGCTTTTATTTAGCTTGACTAGTTTATTTATTTATTTGTTAAAATCTTGCAAGATGAATTAGACCCACTTCCCGGTTTCTGATCGAACTGAAATTTTGCATTTATGTGTAAATCGGATGACAATGCAATATTATTGTGACATGGAGCTGATCTGATGATGGAGATGGAAGATGGCTATCGGTACTCTGTAATAAAACGAGGTAACCCCATCGAGTTTGAGCTCGTTTGATCCGTCATAACAAGCACTCTGATCCTAGATGATATCCAGAGTCTAATAATGTAGCTACTAAAAGTTTGCATTTAAAAATAAAATTTTTAATTTACACTTGTTCAATATTTAACCACTCCCATTATATAGGAGTCTATTTTGATCGATCCCACTTGTGATGGCGCTTGATATTATCA
Organism: Oeneis ivallda; assembly: GCA_029955525.1. NCBI lineage: Eukaryota > Metazoa > Arthropoda > Insecta > Lepidoptera > Nymphalidae > Oeneis > Oeneis ivallda. Next base: position 24,995,205 of record JARPMR010000010.1, read on the forward strand.
CAAGTGTAGTCCCCAACAATTAAGCGCTATAGAGCCAAGTCGAGGGCTACCTCATTAGCACCCGATCACTGGAATGCCTTGATTGAACTGAGTGTCTACGTACTGTCTTAATTGCTGATATTCCCTCTCATATCAATTATGTTGCACCTTAAATTAAACAATAAAATATTAGCTATACTAATATTATAAAGAGGAAAGATTTTTTTGTTTGTTTGTGCCGAATAGGTTCAATAAATTGCAATAATGTAACCCAAAGTAGCAATATTTTGCCTATGAAATGGATTATTTGGCGTGTGCTGAGAAAACTATTGATGATACATAAAAACTATGTAGTACATGATTAAAGTACTCATTATTTTCTACAAAAAAGTCCCCGAAGAAATTTATCTAACTATCATATTTAAGTCACAATTGTAGCTTTTGTGTTCTTAAATTTAATTAGATCGCCTTTATTGACGTAGTATTAATTCTTCCTTACTAATGCATATTATAAATACGAAAGTGTCTTTGTTTGTTGGTTTGTTCGTCAATCACGCTGCAACAAAGCTACGGATTGACGTGATTTTTTGGATAGGTATAGTTGAGAACCCCAGGATATCCCTCCAGGAATAGGAATCCCAGAAAATCAAAGAGTTCCCGTGGGATTTTAAAAACAAAATCCACGCGGACTAAGTCGCGGGCATCAGCTAGTTGAAGTATAAAATACAAGTATTACATATTTCATTTTGGCTTATCTTAGAGTCTGAGAAAATAAAATGTTTTGTAAAAACAGACATAATAATTATATTTTCTCGATATTGTTACAACACAAAATGCTAACATAATCTCTAGGAATGACATAGCCCTTGCCTGCGATCTCACCTGATGGTAAGTGACGATGCTGTCTAAGATATTAGCGAGCTAACTTGATAGGGAGTATGATAGTTTTTAGTTAAACCCATACTCCTAATCGGATTCTACAGACCATCGTGCTGTAACGTTAAATTGCTTAGCGGCTCATCTTTGACCGTGGAGTGGTAACTAGCCATGACCAAAGACTCCCACTAGAAAACAGACTTCAGAAATTATAAAATTCCAAGTTGTACAGAACGGTCATCGAATCCGAGACCTCACTACAGTTTTTGCAATTCACGAAGGTGAGTGAGCTTTACTTGTGGTTACTTCGTGTACATGCACATTGGATAAGTGTGCGTGCCTGTTAAAGCCTAGGTGGGAGCGGGCAGGCGCGAGCATTGCGCTCGCTCACACTTATACAGATACGACACACACACAACCATAAGTCAGTCGCCCTCGTGAATTGCAAGAACTCTAACATAGAACTCACTACTGTGCCACAGGGGTCATCAAGGATGGTTAACATATCGTCCTAAGAGAGCTCTTGTTTTAAACAGCGCAAAGTTAACCTAATGAACAAAATGACCTCAATAAAGACACTCTTAAAGAGACACCGTTAATGCTAACAGCAAAGTAGCTGATAAAAGAGTAGAAATTTCCATCGTAATCGGTTTAGTTGTAAAAAAGCTTTTAGACGCTCAGGTGTTCTGAGACCAAAGTGTAATAATCATTTATATCCTTCGACCTCCCAACAAGAGCAGCTCGACAATTGAATAATGTTACCTACTCGCTTTTTGCGCGCGAGGTAAGTGTTGAAATTAGCGTTCAGTTTTTTTTTTAATTAACTAGTCGAATATCAGGCTATTTATCTGCTAAATAAAAATCGTGAAAAAATTGTCAGATCTATGAATCTTCTCTTCCTTCTTCTTTATCAACCGTCGTACATAGACGTCCACTGCTGGACAAAGGTCTCTTGCATGGACTTCCACAGGCCTCGGTCTTGCGCCGCCTGAATCCAGCGGCAACCTGCGACTCGTTTGATGTCGTCGGTCCACCTGGTGGGGGGTCTGCCAACACTGCGCTTCCAGGTGCGGGGTCGCCACTCCAGCACCTTGGGACCCCAACGACCATCAGCTCTTCGAACTATGTGCCCCGCCCATTTCCACTTCAGTATCGCGACTCGCTTAGCTATGTCGGTGACTCTGGTTCTCCTACGGATCTCCTCATTTCTGATTCGATCCCGCAGGGACACTCCGAGCATAGCTCTCTCCATCGCCCGCTGAGCGGTCCTGAGCCTACTTATGAGGCCCTTAGTTAGCGACCATGTCTCGGATCCGTAAGTCATCACTGGCAACACGCACTGTTCGAAGACTTTAGTCTTCAGGCACTGAGGAATTTTGGACGAGAAGACATCTCGGAGCTTCCCGAACGCTGCCCAGCCGAGTTGGATTCGGCGGTTGATCTCTTTCTCGAAATTGGACCTACCTAGCTGGACTGTGTGTCCCAGGTAAATATACTCGTCGACAATTTCGACTGCAGAGTTCTCAACAATTACTGGGTGGAGCGGTGCATGAGCATTGGACATGATTTTCGTCTTGCTCATGTTCATTTTCAGGCCCACCTGTTGAGAAACCCTGCTGAGATCGTTGAGCATTGTATTGAGGTCTCTCAGAGTCTCTGCCATGACTACTATGTCATCGGCAAATCGCAGGTGAGTGATGTACTCGCCGTTTATGTTGATGCCAAGCCCGTTCCAATCCAGAAGCTTAAAGACGTCCTCCAACGCAGCGGTAAAGAGCTTCGGGGAGATAACGTCTCCCTGTTGCACTCCACGCTGCAAGTGGATTGGCCTCGTAGTCTGGTCCTGTATACGTACTGACATTGTGGCGTTTTCATACAAGCACTTCAACACTTGGATACACCGGTAGTCAATTTGGCATCTGTGCAGCGACCTCAACACAGCCCAAGTTTCCACCGAATCGAAGGCTTTCTCATAGTCCACAAACGCTAAGCAAGGTGGCCGGTTATACTCTGCCGTCTTTTGTATAACCTGCCGCAGCGTATGAATGTGATCTATGGTACCAAAGCCTTTTCGGAATCCGGCTTGTTCGGGAGGCTGGAAGTCGTCGAACCTACGAGCGAGACGATTCGTAATGACTCTCGAGAACAACTTATAAACATGACTCAACAACGAGATGGGTCTATAATTCTTCAACAAGGTATTATCACCCTTTTTGAAGAACAGAACCACCACGCTCCTGTGCCATGCTTCCGGCGTTGTGCCCTCGTGGATGACGGAATTGAACAATCGCTGAAAGATCTTAAGTACCGGTTTACCTGCTTTCAGGAGTTCCGCAGTGATTCCGTCATCACCTGGCGCCTTGTTGTCCTTGAGCTGTTTGAGAGCCATTCTAATCTCGTATAGGCTGACGTCCGGGATATCTTCGGTATAGTGTCGGGTCAGTTTGGCTCTGGGATCTTTCGCCAAATCTTCAACAGGTTTTTGTGTCGTGGTATATAACTGTCCATAGAACTTCTCAACCTCTCCCAAGACCTCAGGTCGAGAAGAGACGAGACGGCCGTCATCAGTTTTCAGCCGCGTCAGCTGGCTCTGTCCGATAGACAGATCTCTCGCGAACACTTTTGAGCCTTTGTTCCGCTCAATGGTATCTTTAATACACTTGGTATTAAAGACACGGAGGTCGCGAGTTTGTGCCTTAGAGATCTGCCTATTAATCCGCCGGTAGGCAGCCGCGTCTGCCGATGACTGCAGCCTCATCTCTTGTCTCTCCTTCATTAGCTTGAGAGTATGGTCTGAGAACTTTTCGGTTCTTTTCCTGCGATGGGTCTTAAAGAATTTAGACCCCACAGTACTTTGAGTAATAAACCAACACAGGAGAAGAATTGACGCGCGTACCCCTCTGTAAGTTGGGTATGAGCAGTGGTCCTACTCGTTATATAAAACTGTTTGACTCGAGTCACGCGCCTGTCAACTACGTATGGTTAGCGGGGAATGAGCTCCGCTATAAATGCCGAATATGAGAGTATTTTCTTCTAAAAAAATATTTAAAACATCCAGTTTACTAAAGGATAACATTTATTTACTTCTGATGTATTATTTTATCCAAATAATGCAATACTTATGCAGAAAACTTAAGAAAACTGTCGATCTGAAAATGTTGCTACTTAATCGTACATGAAATAATTTGGGGAAAATATTGAAAATTAATCTTCCTACTTACTATTCGTTTAGAGACCTTTATCTTGAACTGCATTATAAATTGATCCCATAGAATTAAAATCACGATAGAATAGGAAGGGGTGAACGACTAATTTATAAGCTTTAAGTAAAATATGACTAGATATATAAATACGAACTTTGATCGTCTGTGGGATTATCAAATAAATATGATAAAAAATTCTTTCTATAAAACCGACTTTAAACGCCACTACAAAGTATAAAACAATTTTAATTTGTACATGTATGTTGAAGTCGGGCGGGCCTAAATATAAATGATGAAACTAATGCGCGACGCTAGCCCAACTTTGCCCGATCGGCGTATGAAGTCGGTTTTTTAAAGATACTTTTTTTACATTATTATTTTAAGCTTTTTTGTGTATATCTCTGATCGCGAGCAATTTGCTCTTAATCATTGAGTTCCTTCCTCCATCACCGAAGATATGAATCATCTTCTCTTCACCTTTTAAATAGGCCCAACCTTATTATGCTTTCTTTCAAAAAAAATTGAAATCGGTTCAGATTTGACGTAGTTATGGAGTAACATCTAACATTATATCAACAAAAATTTATATGGGAACCACCTCTGAAGTATGCCCTACTAAACAAAAAAAAATATCAAATTCCATTCATTATTTGGCGGAATAATTGCTCAACAAATATACAAAAAAATTCGAATTGAGAACCTCCTCCTTTTTTGAAGTCGGTTAAAATGATTGCATTATTATAACGATCGCAATGGTGTCTGATTGGCTGGTACTCTCCCACTATTGTTTAAAATGCATTGATGCAGCTAGAGCTCCATAAACTCAGCGAATTCATAAAATTAGTTTTTTTACTCAATTATTTCAAAATTTATAGGTATATATTTCCATATAGCCAGTGTGATATGATTTTCTAAATATATAAAATGAAAAGGTGACTGACTCACTGATTTATCAACGCATATCTACTATGACGTAGGCATCCGCTAAGAAAGGATTTTTACAAATATAATACAAAAAATAATGAAAACGAGACTAAAAAATTGTTTAATAATAATGATAAGTTCTACGTAAGTCTTTCTTACTCGAAAATTAGGACTTTAATTTTATGAAGTCGGCCACACCGCAATAAAATTAGGGCTGGACAGCAAGATTTCATATGTCGATATTGGTGGGGGGATTGTATAAATTATTTACACCGAGATATTTTTATCGTCTTACTAATGGTTCATTGACGAAAAAAAATATTTAAATTCTATACATATTTGGTTCATTAAAACTTGGCAATTGAATTAAAGTACCCATACTTCTTATTCATCCCGCTAGGTTTACCGGAAAGCTAAATAGCTTGGCGGTGTTTTATTACAGATGGAGTGGCCACTATAGCCATGGCGGCAGCCTAGCATTACAAACAAATATACACTTCGTTCAGATGAAGTAGATGAAAAAAATAAGCCTTCCAAGTAAAGTATGTAGGTACAAGTTTTAACTTACCAATCATAACTTTAAATAAATTTTTTTTTTAGGGTTCAGTTTTTCCTTTTTATGTTTCCTCCATACTGGACTGAGAGAATATTATTCAACGCTGGAAAACGATCTTGTAAATCGAAAAAGTGAACTTTAAACCAGAGCCAATAACGTTTTAAAAAATCATAACAGCTCATAATAAGCTATCAGGAGCAGATTTTTTTCAAAAAGCATATTTTTTAATGTAACACATCAGATGATACTAATTATATAATTCTAAAGTAGAATTACTTTAGTTTTATACATTAGTTTTATATCAATTTCGACTAATAGTTTTTCAATTTCAAGAAGCAATGTTGCTGTAACTTGGTATTTGATACATATGAAACCACGAAATAACTCTAAACTCTGAAATGCTAATTATGCTGTATTTATTTTTAAGGAAACATGATGTAGTCCTAACAGTTTGTACTTAATATACTTTTTAGAAATAGATACATCGTAAATTTCGCTTTAAACATAAATAAAACAAATGATGTTTCATTAAAAATGCTGTATGTTTATTTAAACAAGATTACTTAAAAAATCAATGTGTTCAATATTAACACCCACTACGTATTCAAATAAAAATTAAATGTCTCTCAACTTAATAAACAATATTATTAAAAATCTATGACAAAGTACAGCACTCCCTGGTGGCTTATAACCTTAAATCATAACTAAACAGCTGCTCTAAGGTGATATACTATGGTACCTACAGCATGCTCTCAGCATGAGATTGAGAGTATAGTGACGGAGTAAATATCTTGGTATCTACAAAATCTGTTAATAATCAGATAATCCTAAGTCCTTTCAGTAAGCCTAAGTGCACTGCACTGCTAAAAAGTATTGATAACTTTTTTGAAGTATCTGTATAATATTGAAAAATAGATTGTGTCTTAGTATTTACAGCATTTTTGAGAACGTTTAAAAATATGAATAACAAAAAATATATACTATAAACATGCAGAGAAGGTCAACATAGTATCTTAGAAAAATAATGTCATAGGAAAACGAAAATCCGACAATCCGACGCAGTATCTTTTTCTTCCAAATATATAAAAAAGTAATTTTGTTATTTTTCGAAATAAGCTAGATCGCTTTCCAGCGTCAATATAGTCCAAAGTTTCTAGCTGTATCTTTACGCAAGTACTAAAAGCCTACAAAGAGTCAATCTAATAGCAAAGGCATATTATGACTAAAATAACGGCAAGAACCTCGTTTCCTAGCGCTTCTATATACCTACCATGTTAAAGATCTCGAACAAAAAAATTTACTCTCGAATAAAGTAACTCTGTTGTAAATAATTATTAGAAAAACTTATCGAAAGTCGATAATCGATAGTGTCAAATCCCTAAAATGCTTACACAAATGATGCGATTGTTTCATGTAATGATAGAGCGTCCCTGTGTGTGAATGTGATAGTGTGCATATACTTTAAGGTAGTGTTTGCTAATTATATTATGTGCGTGCATAGCGACGTGATGGAAAAATGCAACTGTAGTAAGCAAGTTTTCATGTGTGCTACCTCGCCCCCCACCGTAATTGACAGACTTTTTTGCAAATAAATTAGGCGTCAAGTCCTCTCCATTGCTGGTTTATTACTCAAAGCCACAGTATGGACAGTTTCCACGAACCTGTTGTTTAGATCGTCCACAGAAACGCAGTCTGCTAGGCACTCGAATCGGTTCTGCAGTTCGAGTTGGAAGTTTTCGGGATTTTGGATATGAGCACGAGAAGGTCGGAGAGTGGACTTCACCAGTCTGGCCCTTTCCAGCTTTACATTAATATTCAACGTGCCTCTTACCATTCGGTGATCGCTACCGGTTTTCACCCTATTGATCACAGAGACATCATTGAATATGTGCCGTTTGGTCGACATAATGAAGTCGATCCCATTTCTCGTGGAACCATCGGGACTCAACCATGTCCATTTTCTGTGTGGCCGCTTCCTGAAGAAGGATTTCAACATAAAGAGGCCTTCCTTCTCCATGAAGTCGGCCAACATTTGGCCCCTTTGGTTCCTTCGCCCATACCCAAAATGCCCCACTCTCGTCTCTGCACCGCTTCGTTCGCCCAGCCTTGCATTGAAATCCCCCATCACAACACTGTAATGAGTGGTAGAGGCGTGTATAGGCTTTTGATATATCCTCATACAGCGCCTCTACCTCCTCGTCAGAATGTGTCGATGTCGGTGCGTAGACCTGTATAACCTTCAGCGAATACCGTTTGGGGATTCTGAGTATAAGGTACGCTACCCTACTCGACACACTCTTGACTTGTACAATGTTGTTGACGAGGGACTTGTGGACGATGAACCCGACACCACCCTGGGAATGTTGATCGCCCTCCCGGTAGTAAAACAAGTTGCCGGAATTGAGGATTATCGAGTCCTCCCCCTCTCTTCGGACTTCAGACAATCCTATAATATTCCAGCGCAACTTGCTCACTGCTTCTTCCAGCTCGATGATCTTTTCGTCGGTCCTCAAAGTGCGTGCGTTATACGTCACCAGGTCCAGTCGTCGGGGTTGGCAGCGGAATCTCGTCCGGAGATTCTTAGCACCCCCTGCCCCGCCATTACCATGACCGCTGCCAGGGTTAGGAATAGCTAGGCCGCCGGGAACTAGGGGCCATGGTCTTGTGCGAATATCCATAAAGGTTTTGCCCATAATGACCACGCTGGGCAGGCGTGTTGGTCATCGCAGGGCTAAACTGATCGCACCCGTGTCGCTGCTGCCCGACACAAGCCTGTGCCATTTGCTCAGTTTAGCCAGTATGAAATGGTTATACCGCCATTTGTCGGTCGTCATAGCCTCGTCAGTAGACTAGCAGGGGGCACCGCGGGCAGGTGAGGTTGACGTTTGGAGCGCTAGATGGAGATGCACTCCCTTACCCCCCTACAGGTTGGCCTACATGAAGTAAATAATTTTTAAATTGAATAATATCTTTAAAATAAAAAGAAAAAAAAAATCAGTGATTATTATTTATCCATGAATTCGTCCATATATTCAGAAGATCGCTGAGAACCAGAATCCACAGTTAAAAAAAAGGTCCACAGGGTAAAAAAATCGTCTACGCTGAAAACTGTAGTGGTTCATCCCAACTCAGGCTCCTAATCTCATATCCCCTGCTGAAGTTAGGTAAAAATTGTCTTTCCCATCTCCATCTTATTCCCGTAAAATGATATTTTTTCATCATTTCCATACTAAACGTCCTCACACGAGCTACGTCGTGTAATAAGGCCACGCGAGCATTATTTTCGTTCAATCGAGCAGAAAACTGCCTTTGTTTTTTCAGACCTTATTCCGCCCAAAGCAAAAACGGGCACATTACGCTTTGAACCCGCTCATTCATTCGTTAACGTTTTATGAAGATGCACAAATTTCGGGGTTCATTTATGAATCTTTAAAAACTAAACTAAATTGCTTTCTTAATACTTTTTATATAGAGAATATTAATAAATTGAAATGTTTTAATTTGCAATTGCATTCAAATAGTAAAGTAATATTTCAATAAGTCACTTGACACGGGTAAATTGGAAAATAGTTTGTAGAAACACTGTGAAAAAGAGTCATCGATCAATCAAACAGTTTGATAATTTACATAAAAATAAATCTGATTTAAATTAAAAATAAACTATGCATACTCACATTAATGTCTAATGGTAAACTAAATGTAAAAAAGTAACCCTAAATGGGTTACTTTTTACTAAACTAAATGTAAAAAAGTAACCCTACATGGGTTACTTTTTCTTGGGGTTATGGGTTACTTAGTAAACTGACTTACTGAGCAGACTATAATATTTGTCTTCTTCGTCTCAAGCCATCGCGGCAAAGAGAATGTAGTCACTATGTTTTAAGAGTCGAGACTCCCATACACAGAAATGAACGTGCGCTAGCGAACAGCACCAACATAAAAAGACTAATTTTCTGTAAACTCTCAAGGACTGGAGGTGAGCTCGGTAGGTGCGACAGAGAAAAACACTTTAGAGTAAGATAAATAAATAGAGCCGCCATTAAAATTAGCGCACGTTTCATACAAAAAAAATTCTCTTCGAAGTTGCGCCAGCCTGCATCGCGGCCCACGACTGGCCACAGGTCTCCTCTCGCATGGCAAGGTAAGAAGGGCGTAGGCCGTAGTCTACCACGCTGGCCAGGTTCGGATTGCCAGACTTCACACACTTTTGAGAGCATTATGGTGCGGCTACATTATCGTGCGAACATTCGTGTCGAGTTGTAACAAGTGTAGCCGGGTAGTTCGTGAGTTCGAGTGAACTAGCACGATTATGTAGCCGCTGTGATAGAATGAGACACAGCTATATATCGCGACAACTCAACACGAACGTTGGTTCAATAATGTAGCGAAAACTTTCAGACATGCAGGTTTCCTCACGATGTTTACTTCACCATTAGAGCAAGCATATTTAATTAATTGTTTAAAATGCACATAAATAATACAATTATAGTATTTTCTAAAAATATCTATAATCATAAAAATTATGTGTTGTGCCTAGTATTTTTTACAAGCTTTTATTTAACTTACAATGTATGTATGTTTAGGTCAAATCTTGCAAGATAAGTTAGAAACACTTTCCGCACCCGATTTCCGCTAAAATACATATACCTACATGTAAATTGGATGACAATGCAATATCATTGTGACATGGAGCTGATCTGATGATGTAGATGGACAATGGCCATGGAAACTCTGTAGTTAAACAACGTAGCCCCGTCGAGATTGGGCTCGTTAGATTCGTCTTGACAAGTACTATAGCCCTAAATGATATCCCAGGTCTGGTGTTGTAGCTACTAAAAGCTTGTATTTTAAAATATTTTTTTTAATTTAAACTTGTTAAGTAGGTAGGTAGTCTCCTTCACGCAAAAAGAACTATGTAACTTTTTTTCTGAATCGGTAATATTATCTAATGCCCTTGCGTAAAAGAAAGTCAGGCGACCTTCATGAGACCCGTTCTATACACTTAGCAGAGTAGAGTGTTCGTTGACTTTATTGTGTGTGCCAAATAAAATAAAGGAGCTACGCAGAATTTGGCAAAGTGGGCCATCTCACGTGACCGCATTCAAGATAACTCAAGGGAAATTCCAATCTTACTCCGATATTCTCTCTAAAGGTACCAATGACAAGGTTTATAATTGAATATTATAAAAAATAAAAATATTTTTAAAAAGCCGACTTCAAATGCCCGCACCAATACAAAGTACATAATTTATTGTTAGTATTTTAAAAACCGCTCTACCGATTTTGATAAAATTTCAATGAGGCTACCTAAGAAGCTACCTAACCTTACCTATAGGTACCCTTTGAAAAAAACAAAAAAAAAAAGAAGAAAACAAGCGTCTTCGAGTAATCGGTGAACATACATAAAAAAAAGATTCCTATGAATTGAGAACTTCCTCTTTTTTGAAGTCGGTTTAAAATATCATCGAAATGCAATATTGCTTTACTATAACGAAATGCAATTTACAGTATATTTTTAGTATTTTTAGGGTTCCGTACCCAAAGGGTGCCAACGGGACCCTATTACTAAGCCTCCGCTGTCCGTCCGTCTGTCAGCGGCCTGTATCTCGTAAACCGTAATAGATAGACAGTTGAAATTTTCACATATTTTGTATTTCTATTGCCGCTATAACATCAAGTAATAAAAATTAAATTTAATTTAAAAAATTAAATTAAAATATTTCCATGGGTACATGGAAATATTTTAATTTAATTTTTTTTTAACGGAACCCTAAAAGATAGAGGCCCGACTCGCACTTGGCCGATTTTTTTGATCACTTCCCTGATTAAAACGACAAAGTTGCATGGAAGCAATCGGCTTTGCTTTAGCTATAGGTAGAGTAATATTTTTTATATTACAATGTTAAGGTACATAATTATAATTGCAAAATTTTTGTGTTTCAGCTTTGATTTACCTAAAATTATTTTTATACTTAACTTAATTATTCTTCTTAATTATTATTTAAGTTCCCTCAAATATGGTTGAGCGAAGCAATGGCTGGGTCATGCGTCATGCTCGTGAACGGGTGCCACCGGTGGGAATGGGGCTACTTTATGTCTGCCCATCTTAAGATAAAAGTTAGTCGGTATGCATTTTTGGAACTTTCCTCGTTGTGGAAACACTGCATAAATAGCATAGTATTTACTGTATTGTAAAGGACCATGGGCAATTTTGTATGGACCCCGTCCCCACCCTCCAACAGTCACCGGATTTATGTTAATATGTTCATTTGGATCCAAATAGACGTAAATAGTTGGTTTCAGCTTCAAAATCGCTGGGGTTCTTCTAAAAAAAAAAAAAACTTTTTGTTTGAAATTGATTTATTTTTGTTATTTTTTCTATATTTTATCGTATAAAAATCATATAACAGTAAAAATAACTACTTCTTCTCTGTTAGAATAACCCAGGTTTTTTTTACGGGGTTTTTAAAAAGGTACACTTTCCTCTATTAGGTGTTTTAAATGTACTATTTTTGAAATTCAGTCAGACGTTCTTTTTTTGAAATTCATACAGTTATCACGCATCGAGCAGTAAGAATGTGGCTGTCTGTTGAGAAACCTTTTTGCAGAAGGGATCGAAAAAAAACAAAGGTGTGTTATAATGAAATTCAGTACAACATTATATCATACTTTTGAATGATATAATGGTTATTATGACATTGGGTGTTTTAATGTTGGCAATAAGCTAACTGTTTCAGAATCTATTAAAGAGGATTTATAGCATGGGAGTAGATAAATAGATAAATGAGTAGGTATTTTGGAATTAGTCATCAATAATACGTCAACGAAATATTTTTTTGAACGTAAGATACAATGAGAACCCCATGCATTTGGGCATCGTCGCCATAGTAAAAAAATATCATCTTGCCAAGGTCTATCAATTGCGCTACATTTAATTCTTGTTGATAGGGGGGGACGATTCCGCCCATAGTCCTTTGTTATGAAAAGAGCGACCGCCGAGTTTCTTGCTGGTTCTTCTCGGCAGGAAGGGCATTCCGAACCAGTGGTAGATTCATCGACTATTCAACAGCACTTGTAAAAGTTTATTTGAATAAAAAATATTTCTATTCTATTCTATTCTTCATACTTCAGTAATGATGTACATTTAGACTTATATGCTTTAAAATTTCATCTTGCTCACTTCCAAGCGAAGCTAGAAGAAATAAGCTTCACCTTTGTCCACTTCATTTAATATTATGGTTAATACTGTTTCCTTGAACAAGAATAATAAAAAATAATATTATAACAGTATAGCTGAATACCACACTAAAGTGAATACCTACTAGCAATCATAACAACCACAAATTCGAGCAACCCTCTTTCCAGTCTCATACTCCGAGACTGATTACAGAGAAAGTCGGTTTTGAAGCAAGCCTTAATCAAAGTCTTGATTACCTTTGACCAAGACGCAGACGTTTTATTTTGTCTAGTTAAGTTATCTCTTATATTTAAAACTGACTTTTTCAGAGACTGGAACGGAATTTATGTAAAAACTAGCTGACCCAGCGAACTACGTACCGCCAAAAAAATCTTTAGTGGTTGGTCACCCTTATCATTTAAGGGTATGAAAAATAGATGTTGGCCGATTCTCAGACCTACCCGATATGCACACAAAATTTCATAAAAATCGGTCCACCCGTTTCGGAGGAGTAAGGTAACTAATATTGTGACACGAGAATTTTATATATTAGATTTTCAGTGTACTGTAAAACTATTCAAAAATTATTTTATAGTACAAGATTCCCAAGAGATGTCGTCCTTCACCCATCTATTTACCAGATGAAAAGTACTTTTTATCGAATATAAAAACAAATCGTAATTGTAATTGCCTATTAAAATATGGTCAAGGCTATTTTTAATTACAAGTTTGAAATTTTAAAGCCTGACAATAGAAATTCATGAAGGATTTTTTAGGGTTCCGTACCCAAAGGGTACCAACGGGACCCTATTACTAAGCCTACGCTGTCCGTCCGTCCGTCCGTCTGTCAGCGGGCTGTATCTCGTAAACCGTAATAGATAGACAGATGAAATTTTCACATATTATGTATTTCTATTGCCGCTATAACAACAAATAATAAAAATTAAATTAAATTAAAAAAATTAAATTAAAATATTTCCATGGGTACATGGATTTTTTTTAACGGAACCCTAAAAGAGCGAGGCCCGACTCGCACTTGGCGATTTTTTCTTTATTTTAATATAATACTAGCTAATGCCCACAACTTCGTCCGCGTGGATTTATTTTTTAAATTCCCTCGGGAGCTCTTTGATTTTCCGGGATAAAAGTAGCCTATGTCACTCTCCAGGTCCTCAGCTATACCCATGCAAAAAATCAAGTCAATCCGTTGCTCTGTTATGGCGTGATTGAAGGACAAACCAACAAACATAAGTTGCCTATTTGGGTTAAGACTATCTCGCAATCTAACATTGATCGAGATTTAGGTTGCCTAGCAACCTAAATAAAGGAGCAGGTTCCCAACTTGTTGGAATCTTTTTTTTAATGTATGTTCACCGATTACTCAAAGCCGCCTGAACTGATTTGAAAAATTCTTTTTTTGTTTGAAAGGGTATGCTTTCCAGGTGGTTCCATTGAAATTTCATCGAAATCGGTCGAGCGGTTTTTAAAATATCAACAATAAGTTATATACTTTATAGTAGCGCGGACGTTGAAGCCGGTTTTTTTAAATAAATTTTTATATTAAACTATCCGTATCGTAGCTTTTAAATACTTTAAATAATAACATAGCATCTTTAAAAGAACATCATAGAAATGTGTCTTTCATAATACACATTACGCTCACCCCAAGCATTCCCTGTAATACTGGGAAATGAAGAGGAACACTTTTCGCGAGAAATTTTTCACCTTGTCACACATTTATGGGAGTGAAAACATTTTAAACCTTTGTTGACTGGATATGACATTTTTGTAATTTAAGGCCGACTTGCACCAAACTGCATAATCATGTTTAGTTAAATTTTCTATACTTATTTATTTATTTATTTAGTACCAGTAATATAAAAACAATTTTAGAAAGATATAAAGGACGTGCACAAGGACAGCTTATCTCTAAAGAAGAGATTTCTTCCAGAAGCCCTCGAATGTGAGAACAGTGAGAACATACAGAGGTAGGTAGGTACTAAAGACTTATCTTTAAAAATTATCAAATGGCTACAGATAATACAATACATATTAAATTAAAATACTAATATATAATATACATGATATTATAATAATTAAGTATACAATTTATACTACATATATACTTAATAAATAGTAATAATAATATAATAATAATAATAATATACTATATATAATACATAATATACTATATATTATATAGGAAAAGAAAAACAAAAATACCGGGCATATTAAAGATGAAATTAGGAGGAAAGATAATGCTGCTTCAGTTTCGACTTAAAAACAGCAACAGATGGACTGTTGCGGATATTTTCAGGAAGAGAATTCCAGAGGCGCGCTGCAGTTACCGCAAACGATCTTGCGAAGAAAATGGTGTTGCTGTGGGGCACTTTTAGTATTTTCAACTCGACGCAGGATCGGAATGGTCTGGCTCGCGGAGGAGCATCCAGAAAATACTCACGTAAATATCCTGGTGAAGAAAACTTAAAAATTTTGAATATTAAGGTTAAAATGTGAGCATTCCGGCGAAGTCGAATAGGGAGCCACTTCAGTTGACGACGGAACTCAGATATATGATCGAATTTGCGCAGTCCGAAAATAAAACGGATGCACAAATTCTGAAGTCGATCTAATTTATCAAGTAGCTCTTCAGTTGCATCTAGATAGCAAACATCAGCATAGTCAATGAGAGGAAGGAGAAGAGTTTGTGCTAGCATTATTTTAGTGCGTAAAGGCAAGAAACTTTGAAGTCTCCGGAGGGAATGTATGGAATAGTGCAAACGTCTACTCACCTCATTGATATGAGCGGACCAAGAAAAGTTAACGTCAAAAATTAAACCCAAGTTTCTAGCTTTGTCAGAGAGGGGTATAGGTATATCGTCGTAAAGAATGTGAGGTAAAGTATTAAAATTAACTTTACAGCGCATTCTGCTGCTACCAATTATGAGAGCTTGAGATTTTGTAGGATTGACAAGCAGGCCAAATGACGCTGCCCATTCCTTAATTCGAGTAAGGTCAATGTTAATAGCATCCACTGCAGATGGAAGTTCGGATAATGCCGCGTGCCTATAAAGCTGCAGATCATCGGCATAGAGATGGTAGTGTGAAGAAATTACTTTAGAGATTTCGTTTATAAAAACAGAAAACAATAAAGGAGATAGCACACCGCCTTGGGGTACACCAGCTGAGAGATCAGCCCAGTCCGAAGAGGCTTCGTCGGTGCTGATTCTCTGCCGGCGACCACGAAGATAGGACTTAAACCAGTCAATCACGGAATGAGAAACATTAAGAGAGCGAAGGATAGCTAGCATTACATCGAAATCAACTGAATTAAAAGCGTTACTGAAGTCAAGAAGTACAAGAACAGTAAGCTTCTTACTATCCATAGCAAATCGAATATCTTCAGTTACTTTGAGCAATGCGGTTGAGGTACTGTGAAAGGGACGGAAACCAGACTGGAGAGGGCTTAGAAGATTATTGCGAGATAAATATGTTGAAATTTGCTTGAACACTAAGTTTTCTAAAATTTTAGACAGAGTGGGAAGGATAGAGATGGGACGGTATTGAGAGAAAGATGTGGGGTTAGGTGATTTAGGTAATGGAATAACATTAGCCATTTTCCACGCAGTAGGAAAATGGCTTGACATTAATGAGAAGTTCAGGATGTGAGTGATGACAGGTAATACGTAGTCGATTACTAAAAGAAGCATATCACGACTAATACCATCATCACCCACTGCTTTGGAAGTAATTGATAGGATACCTCTCCTAACGTCGCCCTCCGTGATACTAGTGAAAATAAAAGGATCACAATTAGGTGGGGCTAAATCGTACAGTTTGCGAAGCAAGGAATTTTTGCTACTGTCAGCTATTCTGACAGGGGGCGTAGAGAAGTGTTGGTTCAGTGAGTTCAAGTCAACGGATTGACTTAAAACTTGAGATGATTTACCCACACCCAGTGATTTTAAAAAACTCCAAGTCTGAGTTGGAGAGAAGTGTTCGATAGATGAATGTATGAAACGGCGTTTAGCATCCCTACACATTCTATTACAGCGATTACGCAGCCTTTTATAGGACGCAACATTCTCTCCGGTGGGTCTCTTTTTACAAAGTCTTTTGGCTTTATCCCGTCTAGACATAAGAGATTTAATGTCAGGTGTCAGCCAGGGTGCTGGTAGGTATTTGACCCTTACAGGACGAGCAGGAGCATGTGAATCAAATAATTCTGTCAGGGTCGTGTTTAAAAGTCTCACCTTATCATCCACAGTGGACGCATCAAATAGCGGGCCCCATTCCAACAAAGAAGCATCCGATTTAAAAGCCTGAATGTTAATATTTTTTAAATTGCGTCGCAAAATTGTCTTACTTTTACGCCTAGCAACTGAAAGATTATAGCGTATGAAAAGAAGATCATGGTAGGAGAAAGGAGCATTGAGCTGACCATGGTGTAGCACATTCTCACTTTTACCGACCATGATAAGGTCCAAGAGAGAAGGAACTGAGTTAGGCGAGAAATGCGTTGCAGACAGAGGAAGAAAAGAAAGATTAAAAGAAGTAACTAAAGATTTCAATTTTTGGGCCCTATGATTGTTTTTAATAAGACAGGTGTTCAGATCTCCCATAATAATTATGTGATCATAAGAAGGTGAAATATCTTCAAGAAGTGATTCAAAGGTGTTAAAGTAGTTAATATTAAGAGAAGGACTGTATGCAACGCCGAGAAGTACTTTGGAATGGTGAGTGATAATTTCGAGAAAAAGATATTCAAGGCTGTCAGAGAACAGGCTGGGGGACTGTTTAATTATATTGAAAGCTATATTATCCCTGAGGTATATACAAACACCTCCACCGCCTTTACCGATTCGGTCATTGCGAATAAGTGTAAAACCGGGTAGATTGTAGAGTGACGATGGTAGGGATGGTTTAAGCCAAGACTCTGACACCAGAATACCATCGACATGGACGCTGCTAAAAGATGCTAGAAGGTCTGAATAGTGTGCCGGAATGCTCTGAGCATTGATGTGAACCAGATTGAGACTCGAGTTGTTCAAAAATATGGACTTGAGTCCAGAGTCAAGGGAATCATCATTTAAACTTTCAAAGGAAGTATTACTGCAAGCGCTGTGAAAATCGTCGGAAGAAGAGCACGAAAAAAAATCGTCATTAAAATTACTAACAATATCATCCATAAGTTACTAATAATAAAAAAAAATGTATATATAATAATATAATAATACAAATAAATAGACTAAAATACTAATATTATATATATTATAATATAATAAAAATATATAAACACTACTATAATAATTGTAAAACTATAAAACCTTACAAACTTCACCATTACCCGCAATCAATGGCAAATCTGGAGAAAATCATCAAATTACATCTAGGGTACAAAACTAAACTTAAAAAAAAGACTAATTAACAAACAAATGGATACTGAAGGAAAACAAAAAAAAATCTTTTTTTTTTTGAGATATAACTTGAGGTACTTTATATAAAAACAAAAAAATACTCAAGCAAGATTAAAACGGAACGCAACAGTTGATACACGCCACAGCGTCAAGTGTTAACACTGACAGCTGACAAGTGACAGCACACGAGTGACGGATGCAGCAAGTCTCCAATAAATGTCAGTGTCACACGTCAACATAACTTAACAAACTTAACAAAACAAAATGAAAAGAAGCTATGTGGGTACCAACCGACAAGTTAAATATTATTTATTGGTTCGTGAGTCGTGACGTACATGTTATTGAATTACCTACTTAGGTAGTAATTAGTATTACCTACACGGCGATCACGATAACATAATGATGCGACACTATTATGACTGCAGCTGTTCAAGTTATCACTTAGTTGTAGCTTTAGCGTTGCGACGAGGTCTTGCAAGTTTCTGTTCCTGTGAGGCCGACACAGGAGGGAATTTTTTAATCAGCGTGTCCAGTTCCGACATAGATACGATTTTGGCACGACTTTTATCTGGCAAGGCAATAATGATGGTACCATCAGACGTCCAACAACTTCTCAGTCCGAAGTGTTTTCTGGCCAAAACAAATAGTTCTTGTCTAGGTTTTGTCAAGAATTCCGAAATCGTTATGCCAGAACCTTTAAGAGCAGTTTTAGAGTTCCAAACTGCAATCCTGTGCTTTAATCCTGTAAAGCGAACGAGTATGGGTCTGGGCTTATCAACTTGCTTCACACCCAAACGATGACATACATCCACACACAAGTGATCAACACTGGGCAACTTTAATTGTTCACTAAATATGGAGCTTAACTTGGTGTCCAGCTGCTCACTGCTGTCTTCGGGGACGCCATGGAAAAGGAGAACCTTTCTCCGGGAGGCTGCTTCGTGTTTGTCAAACCCAAGTACAAGGAGTTGTAACTGTTGTCGCAACATAGCCAATGTTTTGTAGACTATGGACTTGAACTGTGCGTAGTCAGCGGCCAGTGAAGCAAGATCTCCGGAGGTGCTGGAAGTTCCTGATGTCTTCACTCCAGAGTGTTGTGCAAGTGCTGTGTCAAACTGGTTCATTCTCTCCTCAACCATTTTTGCAATGTCATCCATGCCTTTTGCTAGTTGACTGTGCAGATCCATTATTATGATGTAACTTGAGTTTTAAGTGAGTGAAAACAATTGCCAGGTGATGCAGGTAAATACTAGAACATTTATAACTAAATTATGTGTTCAATTGATTGATTAAATATTTTAAAATTGCGAAAATAAAGAGCACAATTATTTTAGCTGTTAACTTTTCAACCTACCCACCGAGAAACTTACCTGTTCTGCTCATGTTAATTCTGAAATAGAACTGTCAAAAAGTGACAGCATTACAAAATTGAACTAGACATGACTAAACTAGCGGCACGTTATGATGGCCGGTTTGACACATTACAATAGTGATGTGGAATGTCAATTTATTCTCGAACAAAAAACAATTAAGTTTTGTTTTTGTACCTGATTAAATAGGTTTAATAAAACAAAAATGTATATGTTTATTTAATTTATTTGAACGAACTGAATATTTGAATGAAAATGAATATACATACTTTATATGCACACAAGAAACATATGAATACAAAAGATACCAAAAAAGGTGCCACAAAAGGCCATAATTAATCAGATTCGTCCATACTACTATTTTCACTGTCGTCACTGCTATCATCACCTACATTAATAATTATATGTTCGTTTTCTATAATATTATCTATTTTCACATCTCTTTCATAATCTTTCCCTAAAGAACTTTCCCCACCGAAGAATAATCCAGCTTCCTTCAGTGAATGCACCAACTTTTTTCTTGTTGGATACTCCTTCTGTAAATAGTAGCCGTAAACATGTCTTCGGATAGCATCGGCATCAAAGCTATCGATGCCTACGACTGGTTTTGCTCGTTTTCTCTTTTTTGGTGTGTGAAGTTTATTTTCTTCTGTGCCAGTCTCGCCATATTTTTTTTTAGTTATCCGTCTAACAGTTCGTTGTCCAATATTAAGCGCATCAGCTACGCGTTCAACCACTGACGTTATAGGTAAAATTGGCCCTCCATTTTGAGCTTCACGATCGAAATAGTTACGAAGGCGTATTACGAACTCACGTGTCTGACTATTTAGAACAGTTCTCTGCGTACGTTCGGTCATATCGACGAAATCCACAACAAAGGGCTTGAACAGAGTCCAAATTAACGAGCAAGGGTCAACAGTAATGCAGTATCAATATTTGAAATCCAAAGCCAGGTCAAAACTATATCACAATCGCATTGCACTGACAGTTTATACTTTTCGAAGCAACGTCAATTCGAAACTGCTTTGTTTTGCATTGAGCATTGACGCGAGTTTGCCGGAGGTAGTAGTTGTGCTAGCCAGCGATCCTATGTGACGATCGTATTAGATTCCATTTTTAAAAATTTTCAATTTAGAAAACCAAATGCCGAGTTGTGGTATATATCATATAAAAATAAAAATTTTACCTTTTGTATGAAACAGCTGATATTTTTTTGCGATTTCAGAGGTTTGTCCACATAGTGAAAATTGTTCATATTCACAAGTACATTCACCCCTTAAATGGTGCAAACTGATTTTTCTACACTTGTATACATTTTAGAAATCAATTTAATAAATAAATTTTGAGTCCTAAACCTAAAACTACATTCGATAAAATTTATGAATCTCTGCACATCACTATCGTCAATAAAGTAATACAATTATTTCCTTCAAAGTCGTTATCAATTAATACGGAACTTCATGAGCGGACAAACGTCAAACCGGCCATCATAGCGTGCCGCTAGTTTAAGCAGTTTGGTGCCAGTCGGTCTTAATCATTTTTAACCAAATTCAATTTATTTCGTTTTTTTTTTTGAATGTATGTTCACCGATAACTCGAAGACGCCTGAACTGATTTGGAAAATTCTTTCTTTATTTGAAAGGATATACTCTCCAGGTCCCATTAAATTTTATCGAAATCGGTCAAGCGATTTTTAAAGTATCAACAATAAATTATATACTTTGTATAGTGGCGCGGGAGTTTGAAGTCGGTCTTTTAAAAATAATGTTTATATTGATTATTTAATTTTTTTTTTATATTTATTATTTAAAAATAATTTTTCTTAAATGGTGTTAAATATCCGCATGGGTATAACTAAACAAAAGGACCATGATGGACTATAGTCGTTACACGCTGAACTGAATTTGGCACAACTTGCATTCTAGAGATAGATTAGAAAGTACTTTAACCACGAAAAATTACAGCGTTTCCACGGGATTTTGAAAAAAATCTTAATAAGCGTAATATTAATACGGAAACATAATATATATTAGTCTATTTTATAAATAGTATGTATAATATTTATAAATAATACTAGCTGACCCGGCGAACTTCGTACCGCCAACTTACCTGTATAAATAAAACGAATAAATTATCTTAATAAAAAAACTATCCTATCTTTCAAGTTGGACCAAATTACAGATAGTCACGAAGTTTGACCAAAATTGGTTCAGTAGTTTAGGAGTCCATCGCGGACAAACAACGTGACACGTAATTTATATATTCTATTAATATAATTTATAAATTAGGTTAGATACGCAAGCGGCTCGTTGGTCTAGGGGTATGATTCTCGCTTTGGGTGCGAGAGGTCCCGGGTTCAAATCCCGGACGAGCCCAATTTCCTTTATTTTTTTTATCTTTTGATTTTTTTAACTTAACAATTTAAGTTAATTTTAATTCCTAAAACTGTGACAGTTACTTTAAATAAGTATTTTATTTAGTAAATCTGAAACTATTTTTTTAGTATGAAATTAATGAATAATATTTATATTTCAATCTATCATTGTATAAACATGCCGATAAAAAAACGTTCGGTCTTTTCTAAACTGAAATTCTCTGGTGTATATTTAATTGTATTTGTTTTTATTCTGGAAACATCAAAGGCATGCAAATACACAGTCCGCATAATCTGCGTGCAAATATAAATAAACACGACAATATTATTATTTTTTTACTCGCGGGCATCGTGGTTGCGTGTGAATAAAGGTCGCCGCTGAATTATGTAACTTTTTATCTAAATTTATGCGCCACTTTATTTTTACACTAATTCATTTTTACATACATATAATAAAACAGAAACGAAACCAATTCTGCACATGAAATAGATTCAAAAAGGGTTTTTGCTTCTAATTGTGTTCAAGATACAGATATCAAAACAGAAGCTAAATTTTTTTTGTCTGTTTGTTTGTCCTTCTTTCACGTAAAAACTACCGCACAGATTTCTACAAAATTTTATACCGTGGTAGCTTATTACTCGGATCAACATCTAGGCTACTTTTTATCCCGGAAAATCAAGGAGTTCCCGAGGGACTTTAAAAACTAAATCCACGCGGACATAGTCGCGGGCATCAGCTAGTTTTTACATAAAGTTTTACATTCGTCATAATATTCATTTTAAGTGTCCTAAAATGTTTTACTTACCTGTTTCACCATCATCGAGTAGGTAAACGACTAATTTTGACGTTTTTAGGGTTCCGTAGTAAACAAGGAACCCTTATAGTTTCGCCATGTCCGTCCGTCTGTCTGTCCGTCCGCGGTTTAGCTCAGAGGCTATTGGTACTAGAATTCTGTAATTTGTCACGGATATAAATATTAATCACGCCAACGAAGTGGTGAAATAAAATTGTGAAAAATGATTTTTTTAGGGTACCTCCCCTACATGTAAAGTGGGGATGATTTTTTTTCTCGTCTATCCCATAGTGTGGGGTGTCGTTAAATAGGTCTTTCAAAAATATTGTGGGTGTGGAAACACCATTTTTCAATTCAGGGATCCGTTTGTGAAATATGATATTTTAAACCTCCTGCCACTAGCCATTCGAAGAAATAGAAGTGATATTGCCTATCTCATTAATATCACAAATAACACAGTTGACTGTGCGCCGCTTCTTGGGAAGTTATCATTTAAAATCCCCATTAATACTCATCCTCGAATCTTCTCAATCTTTCAAACGCCACACACGCATACCAAGTTCCGCAAAAACTCGTTTATGCTTAGATCTGCTTTATCTTTTAATAACATTTGTAAAAATAATAAAAATTTGGATCTTTTTTGCATCACCGCCACCACTATTCGTAGAACGCTGGCCAACGAGTTCTTCAACTCACACTTTGGTTGAATAATTCGTTGACCAAATTACTTTTTTCAGATTTTTTTTTTTAGATTACTTTTTTTTAACTCTTCTTGTTTTTCACCGCATATTGTTATTGTCTTTTTTCTCCCCCCCATTCTTTTTTCTTCCCAGTTGAGTTTTTTGTTTTCCTTAATTATGTAAATTATTCTATCTGTAAAAACTTATAATTAGCTATAATTTTCTTCTGTTCTTATCTATTTACTTTTTTATATTAGCTGTAAGTTTTCCTGTAAAATAAAATAAAATAAAAAATAAAAATAAAATAAAGTGCTAAATTTTATTAGAGTCAAGTGTTCCCCCCTCTGCCAGCTAAATGGTTAAATGAAGGATACATAAAAAAATTCACAACAGTAGTTTTAATAATGAATTTTAAAGGAAAACTATCACGGCTACGTAGAGTTCATTAGTTAAGGAGTTATATCTGTATTTTTTAAGTTAGGTATTACACCTAGTGTAAGTTGCATATTTTGTAGTATATTATAGTATTTAAACCATGGAACTCAAAATATATTCAATATTCATAAATAATATAAAAGCACTATCCTAGGTCAGCAATAATAATATTTGTGACTTGCAACTACGGAACCCTACACTGCGCATGACCCGACACGTACTTGGCCGGATTTTTACGAATGAGCCGATTTGGCTGAAAGGAATAGATAAGTATAACTCAAACCCAGGATTAACACATAGGCTACGTTTTATCCGGGAAAAAGTGGAGTTCCCGCGGGAATTAAAAAACCTTAATCCACGCGGACGAAGTCGAGGGCATCATCTAGTAAGTTGATATTTATGTGGCTAATTTGAGTGAAATATTGTTCAATTTTCATGTAAAGTCACTAAGAATGCACTTTTGAAGTTATTACCATCAAAAACAATAAACAGCACCAATTAAGCACCATTATACCCCTTATCTTAAGAATTTAAATGCAGTATGAAAATTCCAAAGTGAATACGGAGTTGGAATTTATTTTGAAAATGACGTCTGAAATATTTCATTGGAACATTCGTTCTAGATTACTTTGAAATTAACATACGACTGAAATGAGTTCTTAATTCTATTATTTTGAAATTGAATGTTGAAATGAAAGTGAAAGTTTTCGACAAATTATTCACAATCGATAAAAATTCGACAGTTGCTAGTTGCGACAGTTAAAAACTAACTGTCATCAATTGCAGCAACGAAAAACTGTTGTTGATCATTGGAACTCGCAACTCGAGTTGCTACGTGTGCGCAGTTCCATTGAGATATTATAATATGTAAACAACTAGTTGCCAGTTGTCAGTTGCTGCAATAGTTGCTCCATCTGCAAAGCGTCTTAACCTTTATACTGAGGGTTTGTCAACACGTTACAAAATTAAGTATGCTCTTTTACGGTTCGCGTAATCGAGTAATCTACGAATCACGTGACTGTAGTATTACTCTGAGTATGCTGTTGCTACTCGTAAACGTCTGAAATCATTTCCATATAATATGATCAAAAATGATCAAAAATCTTCGAGCTTAATGCACGGAATTTAACCTTAGTAAGTAATGTTAGTGGGAATGCTAGATAATAATATTATTATTATAACTCCTGTGTTTATCGGCATTCTGTAAATTAATATTATTTGCAGACATACTTAAGCAGTGTTTAGTAAACTTAAACTGAGCATTCCAGAATAAATTTATAAACACATATCAAAAATTCCGAGGCCAGCGGGATTCGAACCTACATCTCTTGGGAATCGCGCCCGAGTGTGTTAGCATTACACCATAGCCGCACACACGTCAGCATCGAAATTAGAATTTGAATTCAGTTCTAAGTTCTTTCAGTTTAAGCAACTGTTAGCGACATCTAGTAGCAACACGTTACAGTTGTTGCAGATACATATTACTTACATATACTTATACACTAATTTCGATGCTGACATGTGTGCGGCTATGGTGTAACGCTAACACACTCGGGCGCGATTCCCAAGAGATGTGGGTTCGAATCCCGCTGGCCTCGGAATTTTTGATATGTGTTGATAAATTTATTCTGAGCATTCCAGGATTAAGATTTTTTTGTGGTCAGGAAAACTGCGTCTTTTGATACCTCCATACAAGTGAGAACTAGGTAAGTAAAAGTAGAGGTAAGTAATACTAAGTTTATATTTTCAAGTAAATTTTTATTCTTTGCACTTTCTGACACAGCAGTTAAAAAACAATAAGATCTCGCTCACACGATTTGTCCGTCTACTTATCGTAAGTAATAATAATGTCCTCCCGACCGAATCGGATCGCGGCGGCCAACCTCCTTAGAGATCAGCCATCTGCGCGGGAGATATTATAGTGCACAAGTGTGTGCGCAAACGCAGGAGCACTCTCTATTCCCTCCCTCTCATAGTCCGATGGGACGGAAATCCGACACGACCGGAGAGAGATCAGGCGCAGGACTGACGGCTTTACGTGCTCTCCGAGGCACGGGGGTGACACACCGCCAACTTCTTAACTCCGGGCTATACTGAGAATTTCTTTGGCAGAAAAATCCAATACATTTTTTAACGGCCCGACCCGGGAATCGAACCCCGGACCTCGTCATCTGTAGTCGAACAAGCTAACCACTAGGCCATTGAAGCAGTTTCGTAAGTAATACTACGTTTATGGGTCAAACTCGTTCGCATATTTGACGGTTTATGTAAGGTTTAAGTAACATTAAATTAATGACTTCCAAAAATGTTAGTTCTTTAACGGTGTTTTTCTTATTGACGACGACTATGACCAAAAATCTTTGGGTTCTTTGGGTGGGGTAAGTTAGGTAAGGTAGAGTACTTTTTTTCATTAAACTCACTTGCTTTTGAGATTAACGTAATGTATTTTAAATAACATAATATGATTGTGAACATACACTTAGAGGTTGATGAAATAGAAAAAAAGACCACGAAAATATTACCTGTAACTTTACAAAGTTTTTAATTTTAATGTATATAACCACTTAATACTTTTAAATACAATTAATAATTCATATTTTAATTATTCTAGAGAATCGACTTGGTATGATAATATTTTTATAGTGTACAGAAATGAAAAGCAAAACGTCAATTTCACAGTCGTAGCAGTTCGTAGTCTCTTTATACAGCTCATTCTCTTGCTACGGTTGGGTATCGTAGCAGCTGGCTACGAATTCTTGTAACTTTAAAATATTATAATAAAGATATTTATTTTAGCACTTCAAAAGTCGTTGATATTTTATGTTTACTAAAATCTTAAAATTACTTACAACTTTCATAATGTTTAATTTGTTTAAAATTAAAGCCAAACCTTGCAATAGTTTTTCATTTTAGAATTCGAGATCATAAATATGATTTTCAATTTAGAATTCGAGACCATAAACATGATATTATTATGAATTAAACCAATTAAACATTCACCCCAAAGGTAACAAGAACCCATAACAAGGGAAAACCACATAAAGAAACAGACCCTATTAGGGTGAATTCGAGTTATGATTTCCTCACCGCAATCACTTTGCAATTTTTTTAACCCTTTGAATTTACGTTTGCATGACAGGTTGTTTGTTCACTTGCCTGCCATCTCATTATACATGTGTATTGTGTAATGTTTGTGTACAATTATAGCCTCAGGGCGTGTTGTAAACGAGATACTCGTACTACGCACGATACTTTTCAATTGGAGTTCATATTTGAGCGTATACCTATCTATCTTAAGCTACAGTATCACTTACCATTATGTGAGATTTTAGTCGATTTCGGGTTTGCTGTAGAAAAATTTTATCCTTTGGCGACTCCATCTCTTTATTGTCCTCAGCATCGATTATATTAAATACACTACTTAGTGCCGATTTCACCAACGTCAAGTGACGTTTATCCTAGGAATAAATTGGACGTTCTGACCCGTTTTTGTACTGAAAATACTGTCAAAATATCAAATTTACCCTCGGATAAACGTTATTTTACGTTGGTGAAATCGGACCTTATTCAGAAATTCTTCTTTTCATACATTTATTCATCTCAAACAATCACCGCCCTGCTACTGGATACAGGTCTCGAATGAGAAGGGTTTAGGCTAAGTCCACCACACTAGCAAGTGCGGATTAGTAGACCTCACACACCTTTGAGAACATTATGGAGAACTCTCAGGCTTAAAGGTTGCCTCACAACGTTTTTTTTCCCCCTAAAAGTTAGAGTATTTAATTGCTTAAAGCGCATATAACTCCAAAATGTTAGAAATCGAACCCCTGACCACCTGAAAAGAACACCGAAGTTTTAAGCTCCAGGCTTTCAACACTAGGTCATAATAATACTATTTATAAAACCTAAAAACCTAAAATAGAGCTACATTATAAAGGCGAAAAAGACATGGATAACGTATAATATCAAATCATTGTTTCTAAAAATCGTTTTAGATCCCTGAAAAAAGTACCATATTACTGAAAACCTAAACTAGAGCTACAATTGAAATGCGCTTCATAGAAAATCCCTGAAAAAAAAGGTACCACATTACCTTTATGCATGCCGGTGTGTTTATCCTTCAGCACGGTGAGCTCGTAAATCTTGCCGAACTCCTCGAACATCGGCCGAAGGTCCTTCTCCTCCAGATGCCTGGGTATCTGTCCGATGAACAGTTTGACCGCGTCCTTGCCTGCGCCGGGCGGCGCGCCCGTCCGCTCGGCGGGCGTCAGCGGAGACGCGCCCTTAGTATCGTGCGCCGAATGGACCGGCGTAGACGGCATCGTACTGGCGTTCGACTCCTGCCCGCTTTGGACGACACTTTTCACCGGCTGCATGAAACCCGGAAAATATACCCCCGGATTGCAAATGTTCGCTCCAACCAACATTTTTGTACTACCACTTAAATAGTTTTAAAAGTTCTCTTAAATCACAGTGTTTTTGTACTATAATTTCTTATCGGTATCCCTTAACTAACTCTATATAAATTCGGTTTTCTTTTAAAGCTTTCGCGGGCTATTTATTTCGGAGGGCGTAGGGTGGGGTGCGTCGGTGTGCGTGGTTCTGTGTTTGTGTGTGTGTGCCTCGTTCGTGTAATGCGTAATGTTATCGATCCTTATAGTAGCGGCTCAGGGACCTCGTGTATTTCACCCACTCAATGTCCCACACGTGCTACCCTATAAACAACTTATATTTTTATTCACGACTCCCTTTTTTCTTTTCTTTTCTACTCTTTTACACTTAAAATCTCTAAACTTACGACAAATATTTACACATTATTATGTACACTTATTTATATTGGCACAATTTAGGTACTGAGTAAATTTGAGCGATTATTCCTAACTAGCGTTCCTAAAACATTACATACATTGAGAGGTATTGGGTTGTGCGCCAGAAAAGTTTATCACGGCTAACGTGTTAGTGTTTACACTGGCGGACGCACGCCGCGTTGTGTTTACAAACAAAACGGTATTCCAACACACTATATTTTTTCACATTCACGAATTTGTCCAACACCGCAAAACCGTTTACGTTCAACCATCAAAAACATTCACGATTAGTATTTCAATACACACAGTTTTACTTCAAACTTTTTACGTCACTTAACCTAAACACGTATTATTTACAACTCTAAAAAATAAGCACACGACAACGACGAACGATGACTCGACGCACAAAATAAACACAACAACAAGACACGAACTAAATTAGGCAACAAATTTGCCGTGTTCCCGTCTATATGTCTACATGTCCACTAACCTAAAATTCCCTCCCGGACCTTTCATAGCGTACGCTATGGGGGAGCCTCGAATCTTGATACAGGCCTCCCTTTCTCTCACCCTCGCAGATATTTAGAGGCAAGTGAACTCAGTTTATGTGACGCGGTTGATTATTACGAATCTCTTGCTCCTCGCGGTGTTATGCAAGAAACTGTATTGTTAACATACTTGGCGTAGACGAGGAATATATATCTAGGCGGTATGCGCCTTTGAAAGGCGAGCGCTTCGTGAATGACGTCATAAATTCGCAACCTTTGGTAGGTATGTAAGTAAAAAAGTTTAACTTATCACTGATGCTTTCTTTCGAATAATGCGATATTGCCAAGAGAAAATTGACAAGCGTAGTGATATCTAGCGTTGCCTATAATTGTGACTTAAGATAGGCCTTAATGAGCACTGATTGACATTACCTTTATGGCTGGAACCACATCTGGACGCATCGATTCGCATTTGGCCATACACAACTGTCATTTTTCATCGAGTCGTGTACGCATCGAAAAGCCGAATTGATGCGTACACGACTCTATGAAAAATGATAGTTTTGCATGGACAAATTGCGAATCGATCCTCACAGATGTGGTTTCAGCCTTATCGTGACTTGTTTATTTGGATAGGCCCTAATGAGCACTGATTGCTAGTTTGACTATCACTAGTCTAAATAATATTATGGTTTCAGAAGTATACGCATAGTTTATTATTATTATTTGTGTATACGTTTCTTCTAATATATTTCTAAAATTTAAACAAATAAGTAGATAATAGTTTTTATACTAACTAATAATAACTAGTGGTTCGCCCCGAACTGAGACCTCGCGGTAACGGTATCCCATGATTATTCATTCAATCGATACATGATAACCAAAACTGACATTATTATTATGCCCGTTTTCACCAAACATACCTAAATCATCCCCTAAGTAAGAGTCTCTTAACGTAGGTAGCTCCTAAATACAATCCTAAGTCCTAACATCCGTCCCAATATCCTTTTAGGTGTCCCGTACAGGATCGTGATAAATAAGTTGACAGAAAACATCAATCACCTAACTTATAGGTAGCCCGTAAAGGTTAGGGAACGTTAGTGAAAACATTGAATTATTTATCAAACATTGAATTTAACTCGTAGTTCCATGGGAATAGTTACTGACTGCGCCATCTATTAGCATTATTGTGAAGCTATGTTGATGCTATATGAATTACTGACGCCCATTAAAAATTAAATAATCTCGTTTCTTTATAATATTCATATAATTTTAGTATTTGTTGTTCAAGTACAGGATATAAGTGACCTAAAAACATAAAATCAGTTTGAAAATCCATAGCGGATTTTTCTAGAGAGCGTCTTCAAGCGAGCGTATAAAATCGCCACTTTGAAAGCCCCCCATTTCGTCAATTTTAAGGGAAAAATTAAAAAAAAAATATTTTTGTACTCAGTTCAAAATTATCTTTAAAATGATACGTAACAATTTTATGTAACGCGATTTTTTTTTTTTACT
Source organism: Oeneis ivallda (assembly GCA_029955525.1). Taxonomy (NCBI): domain Eukaryota; kingdom Metazoa; phylum Arthropoda; class Insecta; order Lepidoptera; family Nymphalidae; genus Oeneis; species Oeneis ivallda. Next base: position 25,025,801 of record JARPMR010000010.1, read on the forward strand.
TCGCATTCGCTTCTATGAGAGCCCCCCTGAAATAAAGATTTTTATAACTTTTTAAGCCATTTTCGGCTGGAGGCCATCGGTTTACATATTATATCTAAATTTGAAGTAATTACGTTCAGTAATTCAAAAGTTATAAGGCTCTGACAGACGGACGGACGGACGGACGGACGGACGGACAAGTGCAAATCGCCCTAGTTAACTCAAAGACCTTCGCTTCGCTCGGTCGATAACTAAAATAATAAAACTTTATATTATTTAATTTATACTTAATTATTGAAATTGTTCCTATATAGTAATAATTTGCAGTAGTCATTATTTTCGTACTTATAATAAATAATTAATCAGAAAAGTACATAAATAAATAAATGACCAAGTGTTTCTGGTTTCTGCCCTAATAATAGTTGGTAGAGTTGAAATAAATTAGGCTTATAATTTTGGGCTCTAACTAACTAAAAGCCTTCATTTAACGTTAATACCGAAATTTATTTTTGTTGATAAAATCTGAATTAACGCCTTGAGTGCCTTCTGAATTTTCCGTTTGTTATTGCTATTTAGTACTTTATTGACTCACTGGTTAGTACAAAAAATATTGGCTTTTTTATAAAGAGTTTTTGAAAGAAATAAGTAGGGCCTGATATTAAAGCAGATTTTTTTGTGTAATCTATGGGTTTCAAGCTTGATTCAAGCCAGCGCTATGGAAAATTTCGTCAAGATCAGGTCATCGTTTTGGCCGTAAAAATGTAGTAAACTATGTAGGTACTTCTCATAAAATGGCTGTACCCATTTTATGAGAAGTACCTACGGACATAAAAAATTAAAAAATATAAACTATTGTGTTTGGGTTCTAGCCATCTTTCAAATCATTACTAATATTATAAATTGATTTGTCCTTCAATCACGCGTCGACAGAGCTACTGATCGACGATAAATTTTTCGCATGATTATAGTTGAGGATATTAGTGGTAGAGTCAGACGATTCAAAAGCACTTGTGAAAATTGGTTGTCTGTAAAGTCGGTTTACTGATGATAGTTTTACGTCATAAAGAAACATTGATGAAAAATTGCATACTTTTATGAATTTAATTGAATTATTATCACTGAGTTATCATTATTTTGTATAATAAAAAGAAGTTGATTAAAAATTACAATTTTCTCTAGTCACAAGCCAACGCTTGGGCCGATCGTGCCTCTCTATCGCTTGTTCCGCGCTCTCGCTTGCACGCGCAGGCTCAGGCGGAACGTGACACTTTCTCGTGCGTGCAGTCGGTGTTCATCAATTTATAAGACGTTATCACGTCAAAAAGTTTATTTGAATAAAAAATATTTCTATTCTATTACGCTTTTTTATCCCGGAAAATCTAAGAGTTCCCGTGGGATTTTTAAAAACTAAATCCACGCGGACAAAGTCGCGAGCATTATTCATATAAGTTTAATAAGAGGCAGTTATTTCGAAAGTACTGACAGGCACAACAATTTTATTTATTTGTATGTTATGTTATTATTGATTTTAATAAATAATATTCATTGTGCTATCTCGTGCCGCCACCAAACCTCCAAATAACCTTTAACCGTTTAAAATGAAATTACCTATATAAAATCAAAAAGTTTTGACTGCCGGAACTAGAGCTTTGCACGTAATCAAGAAATATTTTGTATAAATATGTCTATTATAACGTTTCGTTCTACATGGTTCATAAAATTCAATTAAAAGTACTATATTCTTACTATAGAATATCGTAGATTTTCAAAGACGGATTGTAAACATTATGGAAAAATCTCAGGCATGTAGCTTTCCTCACCTGTATGCCTGTTTTGTTTCACAGTTGAAGCATGTGTTTAATTGAATAAACAGTAAACACACATAAAAGTCTGAAAGTCAGAGGTATGCTCAGGACCTAATCTGAGACCGCAGTCGAGGCTATCTACATGTTTGCAATTTACATGGAGGCAAATGTTATATATTATATGTCACACAAATACATTTTTTACATAACAGAAAATACGGAAACAATATTGGCTCACACTCAAGCATTTGGCATTTATTAAACCCCGGGAACCGACATCAGCATCGGAAGAAAAAACTTTCACTGAATAATTTATCCGCCGATGCTTAGGAGGCAGTCGTAAAACGGAACGAGAATTTCGGTAAAAAGGTCTTCAATGTTTGGCCGGACTATAATTCAAGCTCCGAAAATAGAAGGGGATGTACCACCCTACGCCGTCCCTTCCTCCCGAACCTGCCAGCCTCAGCTCGGATGATTCGCGCCCTTAATGGTTGTTTAGAAAAAATGAATTAGAAATTGCTCGGGGACCGGGTGACGATGTTGAAATTTGGCGGGGATTTTTGCTCAGGCTTCTTTCTTATTAAAATTCTTCTTGCAATTATTTTTGCCTGAGATTTTTCATTAAGCTGTGTCGTTACAGATATAATATTAAATGCTTGACATTCGCTTTGTTCAGAGTATTTAAGTATACAAATAGTTGTTGCATCCATTAGAATTTAATTGATTAAACTTTTAAAAGTCGAGCATGTATATTGTATATGTGTTAGGAAACGAAAGTACCAGCTTAAGGGGTTGACTTGATTACGTAATACCAGATGAAAAATGCAATTTTGCTCACTGACTGAAGAATAGTGTTTTAACCTTGTAGTATGGCTCGTAATCATCGTCCAAGCAAAACTTCTGCGAGATTAAAACAAGAAATGCTAAACATACGAGTATTGATTGATTCGAAATTACCTATAGTTATTTGATTCTCAAAATCTATCAATGTTTCGAAATGTGCCAACTCTAACTACAAACTAAAGATACTATTCTACATAAACGACTTGCCATCTCTATTATGCCCGGAATATTTTCAAAAAAAAGCCAGTTATTCCATTGCGTTGTATATTAATGGTATTTGGCACATAAATCTTTCTTAAAAGTCTGTTACTTTCCCTTTTTACTGAGTGCGCAAAACGTATATTTTATAGTCATTTCAAGAGCAAAGAAAAAGCTTTACTGCGTCATATAGGCCTCTCCAAAAAATATTTATGTAGATATATAAAAAACATTGTAGAGTTTTTATCGAAGTCCCCAATATCGTTTGGAAAATGTGTTCCGGCGCTATGGAAATTCTATGATCGCGAGAAGTGGGAGCACACAATGTACCCATACATGCATAAAGGCTTCGAAGGGTAGGGTTATGAGTCGAGAGATATTAAAATTTGTCCCTATTTTTGACGCTTTTGTGTCCCGCGTACATTTTGGAAAATTTATAGAGGGCTAATTGATGCCCTCGCCTTCGTCAAGGTAGATTTAGTTGAGGTTTTTGATTTCTGTGGTCTCTAATTTTCCGGAATTTCTATAATCATGGTCATTTCAGTATTTCACAGACGCACAAGGGCTAAGCTTACTTCCTTACTAATATTATAAATGCTAAATTTAAAGTGTCATAGCTCAGCGTGTCGCGAAACTGAAGTGGAAATGGGCGGGGCACATAGTTCGAAGAGCTGATGGTCGTTGGGGTCCCAAGGTGTTGGAGTGGCGACCCCGCACCGTGAAACGCAGTGTTGGCAGACCCCCCACCAGGTGGACCGACGATATCAAACGAGTCGCAGGGAGCCACTGGATTCAAGCGGCGCAAGACCAAAGCCTGTGGAAGTCCATGCAGGAGACCTTTGTCCAGCAGTGGACGTCTATAGGTTGATAAAGAAGAAGAAGAAGATTTAAAGTGTGTTTGTTGTTTTTTCCTTCAGTCACTATACAATAGTCGAGAACTTGAACATTAATGCTACTGTTTAGCGCGGAATCAAACAGTTTCCGTGGGATTTTTAAAAACCAAGTCCACGTGGACGAAGTCGTGGGAATCATCCCATCATCGTTTTAAAATAAAAGGCATTAAAATTTTTGTTTATGGATTAGCTATAATATTATGTTGTAGTACTGCATTTTGTGTAACTGCTGGTTTACTTGCTGGCTCTGGCCAGTAGAATCTGATTTAGCTAAACCAGTGGTTAAATCAGATTCCGCTAGTCACCAATGCATTGTCGAGTGACGTTTAACCAAGGAATAAATTGGGCGTTCTGGCAGTTTTTGTATGGAAAATCTGCTAAGATATCTCGCTCGGATAAGACTAATTTTATGTTGGTGAAATCTTTAGGTTTTAGGTTGGTGAATTATGGCAAAAGTAAGGAGAATAGTTTATTTTACAAATGTAACAAAATGGGACTAATTAATTTATACTAAACTTAGTCTTAAGTTTTAGTTTAAGTCTTAGTTTAGTTTGAAATCGGAACCTATGATCTCCTTTTTCGCTACGTAGCGATTGGGTGCACAAACCGCTGTCATGAAACTCGCCAAAACTCATTCATTAATTAAATTATCAACACAGTACAAAAGTGGTAAAAGTGAAACCCGATGAGTAGTTAACAAAGCCGTACAAAAGTCAGCTTAATGTTTTAGAGTTAGAGTTCAAAATCGTTTACATTCATCGTTCTCTTTTACCGTACTCAGGCGTCCGGTCTGTAGTGCCTATTATATCAACGTCAGTTGTACAAATCTTTCCTTTGTGTTTCTCCGTGGCTGGCTTTACCCAAAAAGATACTATGTAACCAACAAATAGAACGTTTTGTGGTAAATAGACGGGTTTCGGTTTGCTTTTGGGAACGTATACCTTGATAAGCATTTTGAAATGAATTGATAGTGAAAATTAAGTTTTTAAGTTCTCTCTCTCTATATTATATTATATCTGCCGTATCTTGAGTAGTAAATGTACTAAGCACTTCTTCTTCTTCTTTATCAACCTATAGACGACCTAGAAGCCAAATGAAAGCATGGTGCAGCCAAAAAAATGGTTGTAACGCGCTTGCCTAGAAAGTTACAATTTACTGATTGACATAATGTCAATAATGATTGTCATAGTTACCGTCTCCTTTCCATCGCGGGTAAAAAGATAATAATTCTAAGCCCTCCTAATAATCTAATATTGACCCTCACGTTGTTGAGTACCAAAGTACAAACCAGAGTCACAGCAATGGGTGAAATAATTTAACTAAGGCACTTAAGTAAGAGTTCCCAAGACACGCGTAAACTTTGTCTCTTACTAGACAGCAACTTTCACTAGGTAGGTAGGTATATCCAGAAAATATATTCTGAATGTTGCCCAGGCAGTTGTGCGAATTCAGTTGAATAGAATAGAATGGAATGGAATGGAGTGGAATGGAATGGAATGGAATGGAATGGAATGGAATGGAATGGAATGGAATGGAATGGAATGGAATGGAATGGAATGGAATGGAATGGAATGGAATGGAATGTAATGGAATGGAAATGTTTTTTATTCAAATAAACTTTTTTACAAGTGCTTTTGAATCGTCGATGGTTTGCTGTACCACTGGTTCGGAATGCCCTTCCTGCCGAGAAGAACCAGCAAGAAACTCGGCGGTTGCTCTTTTCAAAACAAGTTTACAATTCAATAGATACTATGCTATGTATGCATGTATGTTGTATTCGAAACTCTAAACTAAATTGATAGGTTGTGCAACTTGTATGAAGCAGTCTACGCTTGGCGAGCTAATAACGAGCAGAGCACTTCTGTTAGCTGTACTAAATTTACCAGATGATGCCCTCGACTTTGTGCACGTGGATTAAGGTTTTTTTAATTGCCAAGGGAACTCTGCTATTTTCCGGAATAAATTGTAGCCCATGTGTTAATCCTGGGTATGAGCTATCTCCATTCCAAATTTCAACGAAATCAGTTCATTCGTTGCGGTGTGAAAGAGTTACTCTTTCATCCATACATCCATCCATCCATACATCCATCCATACATCCATCCATACATCCATCCTCACAAACTTTCACATTTAAAATACTAGAAGACTAGAAGAAGATAGAAGACTAGAAGTCTAGAAAACTAGATTACGATACTAGATGATGCCAGCGACTTCGTCCCCGTGGATTCGTGTTTTTTATTTCCCACGGAAACTCTGTGATTTTCTGGAATAAAAAGCAGCCTTTGTGTTAATACTGGGTATGAGCTATCAGCATTCCCAATAAAAACCAAATCGGTTCATTCGCTGTGGCGTGAAATAAAAAACCTGAATCCACGGGGACGAAGTCGCGGGCATCATCTAGTATTATAATCTAGTCTTCTAAACTTCTAGTCTTATATCTTCTTCTATTTTCTTTTAGTCTTCTAGCCTTATTCTTCTATTCTTCTAGTATTATAAATGTTAAAGTTGGTGAGGATGGATGTATGTTTCTTACTTCTTCACGCCACAGTGAATGAACCGATTTGGCTGAAATTTGGAATGAAAATAGCTCATACCCAAGATTAACGCATACATTTTATCTATTTATATATATTATTTTACATTTTATCCTGGAAATTAAAGAGTTCCCGTGGAAATTAAAAAACCTTATCTACGCGGATGAAGTCGCGAGCATCATCTAGTATAATAATACCTATATCGATCATGGTAGGTACTCGTGTTTTATACGTCACCTGTAAAGTTGTATTTAAGCAAAGGTCTCACACGGGTCGAAGTTAAGCACAAAGCTGTTTCACTTGCACGCATTAATTTTGACGCCATTAAATATTAAACATCAGCTGAGCCGACTCTATTTCAGAAAGGACCGTGAACTCAAATATATCATATATTACTAGCTGATGCTCGCGACTTGGTTCGCATAGATTTAGTTTTTGGAATCCCGCGGGAACTCTTTTTTTTTTCGGAATAAAAAGTAGCTTATGTCACTCTCCAGGTCCTCAACTATACCCATGCAAAAAATCACGTCGATGCGTAGCCTTGTTGCGGCGTGATTGAAGGAAAAACCAACAAACAAACACACTTTCGCATTTGTAATATTAGTAATATATGTCGGAGCAGGTATCCTCGTCGGCAACAAAGTCAGAGATATTTGTCGCGCAACGAGGGAAGGTAGCGTGGAAAGATAATTTCATTAATTAGAATGTTTATTCTTCGAACAATGTACCCTCAAAAGCCCCTCTTTTACATTTATTAGCCATGGACCAGAAGCGGGAATTATTACTCAAAACTAATCAGGCTTTAAGACAACGCGTCTCTTAAAACGATGAAACCCTACCTAAAGCCGTCTCCACCATCCCCAATAACGGCCCCTTTCCACTCAGCTAATAACCACAGCACGACGGACAAACCACCATCTGAACGTGAGGGTAGTTATCAAAAATATCAAATAGTTAATTAATCAATAACACTAATCTAGACAATATTTATTCGATTAGGGAGCGATTGCTATCGCAATCAAATAGATCGACCTAGACGCGGAAGCATCTACTAGTCGAACGAGTCTCTGGGCAGAGACTGTCAAAATATGAATTAATCATTAACACTAATCTAAGCGTACAGACAATATTTATTTGATTAGGGAGCGATTGCTATCGCAAACCCTCAATCAAGTGGAACGACCTAGATGCGAAAGCATCTACTAGCCGAATGATTCTCTGGGCTGAGACTGAATTCGTATCGTCGAAACTGTCGTTTTATACTAATATTTCAAGATGGCGTACCCACGCTGTCATAGTCAAATGACAATTTGATTAAACTAATTTGAATAAATAAAAGGATACGGAAATCAAAACAATACTTTTAAATAATTAATATAAAATAAAAGGATACGGAAATCAATTGCGCCCACATATACTATTATGAAACTAATATCCCTATGTTGCTAATTGTACATTGAACAGGTTCCTATTTACAGAACAGAGTGAAGATTGTTTGTTTGTTGGTTTGTCCTTCAATCCCGCAGCAAAGCAAAAGAGTAACGAATCGAAGTGATTTTTGTGCACGGTTATAGTAGAACCTGGAGAATGATATAATATGTTATCATCCTTTTATTCCAGTAAATCAAAGAGAACGCGTCTAGTTTCACAAAAAACGAGACATAAATGGATTCTGTTATAATAATTACGTTGCTCACGTACGTTGTACAATGACTATGTAGTTTTGTTATGACACTTTCGCAACCGTACTTGGTACCTCTTTATAGCCCGTGTATTTGAAGATATATTAGGTTTTTAACTGAATTATTTAATTATTTAGCTCCAAGTATCTACTCTACGTGTTACTACGAACTACTATTTAGGGATTGATTCTGGAACTTGTTTTGCAAACGTGAAAAAGAGCCCTAGAGCTCAAGCCGCAAACAAATTGGGAAATAATATCTTCAAGCGTAAGGGGGGCACCCTTAGACTTCGAATTTAAATTTCGAATAGATAGTTCGGGTTTCATCAAAACTGCCATACTCCCTTCCAAAATAGCCCGCTTCCATTTTGAACTGAATCCTCAGTCAGTACGTGGTGAAACCCAGTCAAGATATAACTTGTGAACTAATACACTAAAATGTATTACAGTAGTCCCGGCGATATATACTGCACATCGGCCTTTGGAATAAAACGCTATTCTATTCTATTCACAGTTCGACTGCATTTTTTTTATATACGTTACGTGATGTGCTCGCCGATTGTGAAGAGATTTCAGTAATTACTACGTGAATTTCTGGCTAGCTTTCCTTGCAATAGAATAGAAATAGCGTTTTATTCCAAAGGCCGATTTGCAATATATATCGCCGGGTACTGTATTTAATATAAATGTCTCACCATGGCTCCTTGAATAACCACACATTACATTTTACGCCCATAAATATCCCAGGAGAAATTTGACCGCGTAATATCCAGCGCGATTGCAAGTGGACATTTGTAATTAGGCTTTTTTTACTGTTCCGGGTCACGAAGGGTTGTAAGGTTGACACGGGCTCTGGGGTCGTAATTGCCCCATTACTTGCCATTCGGAAACACGTGTTGTTATTAACATAATTGTCGAAAAAGTTTTCGAGTCATGTCGACACTCGGTGGCGCAATCCTTGTCACTTTTCATTTTTGTACGAATATAACATGGATAGAAAAGTAACATAGTTCGAAAAACTTAACTGAACTAACGACCATCGTTGTCCAAAGTGCTTGGTGACCCCACACTAGAAAGCGCAGTGTTAACAGACCCCCAGTAGGTGGACCGACCGTAGCAGCCGCTGATCCAGGCCGCATCATAGATCGAGGCCAGTCGATATCAGCGTGCTTCGTCCAAAAGTGGAGGTCTATCAGCTGATAAAGAGAGACAGATAGAGAGATTCCTTGGACAAAATGAGACAAGTTTGATAATTTGTCCTTAAAATTCAAAATTCAAAATTATTTATTTCACGTAGGCCAACCTATGGCTGTTATGAAACATAATGATTCTACCACCGCGCCGCGCCGGTTCAAAAAGCGGATTTTGCTGAGAAGAGCCGGCAAGAAACTCAGCAGTTGCTCTTTTCAAAATAATCATTTTACAATAATTATGATAATGCAGTAGCTATTAGGTACATTGCAATAATTTTTTATACTATCTTGGTAGCCGGATGCCAAACCGATTTAACCCATGCAACTTTGTTAGAATAGAATATAATATTTCCACAATGAGGAGAAATTCCAAAAAAAAAACGTACTACAATTCAATTCATGTTAAGACGGGCAGACACAATGTAGCCCCATTCCCGCCGGCAGGACCCGTTCACGAGCATGACGCATGATCCAGCCGTTGCTTGCTTCGCTCGACCATATTTAAGTGTGTTAGTGTGTCGTAATTACAAAATCCTTTTTTCAAAGCATAGTTAAAAGTTTACAAGTAATTGTAATATTCTTAGCGTACCAGGTGTCAGCATAGTATTTTATTTTTATTTATTGTTTAGTGTAGTTTAGGATTGAGTGATCAACATTTGAAACTCACGAACATATACCTGCAGCGCAGCAACGTAATAAGAAGTAAGACGGACGAACCCTAAACAGAAAATAAAACGTCTAAGAACTGCGTAACGGTTTGGCGAGCTTTCCACGGCCTACAGAATACTAGTTCTTTTGGAGACGGCAAAAAGTTTTGAAATCAACCGAGTCCACTGTAAAACGGTTTCAATAAAGATATCTGGGAACTCAGTACGGAAAGTTACCTATCAAAGTTTAACTATTCACTAACTAAAAGTTAAAGTTAAAAGTGGTAAAATAGAAATTGGTGACCTTCCTTCCTTTTCCACATAATGGACCTTACTATAGATTACTTTTGTTTGATATATGAAAGTTTATGTGTTATGCTGTAAAATAAATACGATTTTCTTACTGCAGATTTGTTCTTTGGTGCAGGATTGACGACTTGACATGCTCTCCAAGGCGCGGAGGTATAACCAACAACTAGCTTCTCATGTCTGACAGGCCCCAATTTTTTATCCAAGCCTCAAGCTAGCTTCATGAGCATGAGCATTGGCTTGCAGGAGCAAGGTGTTTCCATAAATTTTGCCTCTCCAGGAATCGAAATTTTTGACGTGATAACGTCTTATACATCGATGAACACCGGCTGCACGCACGAAAAAGCATCACGTTCCGCCTGAGCCTATGAGTGCAAGCGTGCGTAACAAGCGATAGAGAGGCACGATCGGCCCAAGCGCTGGCATGTGACTAGAGTGCCTGCCGCCGCCCGCCAGTCATCGCGTGCACGCTGTGGTTAGCGGATGTGTCGCGAGCTAGTTCTAGCTTCATCTTTATGACGTTATCACGTAAAACTATAGTCCGTAAACCGACTTTACAGAAAACCAATTTTTATCGTAATACCACCTTCGAGCTAGAGGTTGTGAAACTTATTCAATATTGTTTATGTTACCAGTTCTCCCTAAAATTAGTTTCGGCTTCGGGCTCCCTTTAATATTTAATGCGTCGAATTAGTGCGTTCAAGTGAACATGCTTTGTTGCTAAAGTGTACGCCATTGATACTGATATGCAAAATTCAAGATATCAACACAAGCCTGAAAGGCAAAGTATTTTCATGAAAACACAAGTTAAACGTTAAATTTGCCTCGAATAATCTAAAGATAATATTGCTTTTATGCAATATTACTACACATGATTGTTGACAAAATACCTATTACTTACAATTTATTATTTTAGGTAGTCAGCATTACAATATGTCAACTTGTACAACTTAAAAAGATGAATTGGCCTCAAATACCAAAAGCTAACACTCACTTTACGCCATTTATCTGTCAATACCCAGCCAATACACAATACAGTAGGTACAGTATTTTACACAAATGGCCTTATATCTTTTTAAAATTAAAATATCTCATTAAATAAAAAGTATCTGCCTTTAGGTATATAATTTCAAAGGTTTTGTTTACCTACATCTAGCTTTCCATTCGATGTTTTCAAGATTTCTATTACTTACTAGCTGACGCCCGCGACTTCGTCAGCGTGGAAAAAGAATTAAAAAAGAATCGCTTTGTGTTAATCGCGAGGTTTTTAGACGATTGTCCTACGCCACTATATTATATTTTAGAGCTACTTGGTACCTACAAACCTACAATTACACACCACACAATCGAAATTACGTAAATACCCACAATTTAGGTGGGCAGTACCCAGCAGCATCAGGATTGAGGAGTTGGTAACTGGTCTTCAATGATGTAGTCCAGTGATGCAGGGTGGGGGAGGGCGATTCCCAATACAAACCGAACGGTAGTGAAATTAGTTGAATATTAGGAGCATCTATAAAAACACACAGCTGTAGCGCAGGAAATTTTCGCGAGCGAAGCGAGCGCGAAATTTTTTGGACTGCACTACTTAACTATGTTATTCATACTTGGTTCTTAAAACACCAATTCAGAAAAGACACTTTCGCGAGCGAAGCGAGCGCGAAAATTTGTACGACTACATTGCATCACTATGTAGTCTTAACTGTGCACTACTTAACTGTGTCCTTCATACTTGGTTCTTACAATACCAATTAAGAAAAGATACATTTACGCGAGCGAAGCGAGCGCGAAAATTTTCGATTGCACTCCGCTTCTGTTTAGTTCATATTTGGCACCTACAGACAACATCAATTCACAATCGATAGTTTCAAAATCCCCACTTATTAGGTGGGCCTCACCCAGCAGCTCCAATATTTAAGGGTTGGTACCAGCACTGTCCATACTTGGCATCTACATATTGTAACTGAACTAAGTATCCTACGAAAATCTATACCCTATAATTCATAATGATCTTTCTATTTTTAAATTATTTCTTCAGAATGGCACGTGAATCGCTAGTGGTAGAACCCTTTATAATGTTGTGATCATATTAACCCAAGAACTTTTAGAGCGTCAGAAGTAATAAGTTCATAAGACCTAGGCGATATATGCAAGAGTTCGGGTATTAGATTTTAGTGGGTTCCCGTATTGGTTTATATTAAGAGTGTTTAAAATCCAGTATGAATGATACCGGTCCGCTCTATTATCACGAGACTCAACACTGATGTCGAGAGACATAATTATTTCTATGGGTAAACATCAAAAGAACCTACATCACAACTTATGCACCTCGACATTCAACATCACATTGAACATCTACACTACACATCGTTGCTTCAAGTTCCTCTGAGTCCATAGGCAACGTTCAAACTTAAGATGGCATCATTTCACTGTAAAAAAAAAATGAAATGATGATCGTTGGCTCCCTGCACGCCAAACGATGGTGAGCTCCTACCTTTCGTGGTACATCAAGGACCACTCAGTTGCATCCATTAAAACAATAATGTATTATTATAATAATTGACGCAATGAGATCGAAGCTTAAATTTCTTAAACATACATAGTATATTACTTTGGGTAATTATTTGTCAATAATCAGGAATGTTTACAAGTCCCTGAAATACCATCAAACCTTGAGCCCCCCCCCCACACTGTCATCATTCACTCACATACGAATGTGCGAGGCTTTTTTAACCGTGGTTTGCTCCACAAGACTTTTTTAAAGTGGTGTGATCCACTGAAGACACTTTTTTAACCGTGGTGTGTTTCCACAAGACTTTTTTATAGTGGTGTGATCCACTGAGACTTTTTATAGAGGTGAGCTCCTCTCATATATAGTTGGTTGTAGGTTAATAGTTATACTGCGTGATGTTAATAGTTATACTGCGTGAAGTCACCACGGAGTGGTGAAGGACTCTAACAACGTTAGAGTCTAGTTCGAGGTTGGTGTCGGACGCTTGGACCAGACAAAACCATAATAGCAACTGCCATCATTAGCTTCATCCTATCTCAGCATCCAACAGTTGGTTGTCACCACGAAGTGGTGACAGGCTCCAACTTAACGTCAGAGCAAGTTCGAAAGTAGGATCAGACACCTGGACCAGACAGCTCGGACTGGCAAGTTTATTAGCCCATCCTAAGCTTATCCTATCTCGGCATCCAACCTACAGATTGACACAACACTCAGCATAGAGCATCGCGATATAGATCAATCTTCATCTGAAATCGTCGGTCGCTGGCCCAAAGACAGGTTCATAAAGCACCAAGGCGCTAGAGCTCCCCATCTATTAAACAGCTTCCAACGTCAGATTAGGTATCACTCATAATAGATTTCGTGTATCGCCCCTTATACTTTATCAATAATAATTGATATAAAGTATGTCACTACATACCACTTCACATTTCTCATAACACAGTATGTGCATGTTTAAGTCTCTGAACATATGCCCCAAACATGAACAATGTTCTTTCTTATATACGATCCGCGCGTCAATGACGCTGCGGTCGTCGCTGCCTTCCCTTACAGTATATCGTTCTACAGACTAGCGTCAACGTCAAATTGAAATTATATGACATGAAAATTGAAGTTCCTAAAATTATTACTTTTATGATCTCATGTGAAAGTACATCTCGTAACTTAACTACTGTACCGATTTTGATAAAATTTAATCAACAATTTTTAGTACTATCAAACATGAAAAATTCCTTTGTATGAAGGACTAGGGTCGTTACATTCAACCCCCTAAATTCTATGAGGCATGCAAAATAGAACGATTTCTATGAAGTATGCTGAATAGAATTTACACTAAGAATTATTTTATTCGTAATTTCCCTTATTGTTCAACTTAATATCATCACAACCTCCAGACTTCTATCATTTGTTTCTAAAATTAAACTATACACACATATCTAAACCTGTATCCAAGGATTACTCCACAATAAATCACTCATCTTCACATTTTCCTTTCCCTTAATCTAATTCCTTTATTGTATCTCCAATACTCTACACAACCCCCAGACCTGAAGTTAATTTGACTTTTAATTAGTCAATCGCCATAATACATCACTTATCTTCACATTTTCTTTTACTTAATCTAATGTTTTGTACCTCCAATACTCTATACAACCCCCAGACCTGAAGTCAATTTGATGTCATATTAATATTAATTTTTATGAATAATCATGCTCCACTTAGATTCTTTTACACTTGGCATCAATTTCCACAACCCTCTGTCAACCAGACAATTAAGTTCCTTTCACCCATAGAACTAGGATTTGCGACTATGCTTTCACCCGTTTAAACTAGTGGTTCGCCCCGAACTGAGACCTCGCGGTATCCCATAATTCCCATAAGGTAGTTTTATCTATATTATATTGTAATTAAAACGCGCCGAATCTGATGACGTCAATCGTCATATGCTTTCGTGGCTGGGATGCGTATTTACAATATTAAAGACAGCGCCATCTAGTAACAGTATAGTGAAGTTTTGTTAAAACATTGATGCCCATTAAAACTCAAACAATTTCGTTTCTTTACAATATTTATCTAATCTTAGTATTTGTTGTTCAAGTACAGAATATAACTCAAATTATGTGTAAGTTTCAAGTTTTAAAACAAAGTGGTTTTAGAGATCTAGCCTCGAATACAATCTCCACTTTGAAAGCCCCCCATTTCGTATGGGAGCCCCCTGAAATAAAGATATTATAACTTTTTAAGCCATTTTCGGCTGGAGGCCATCGGTTTACATATCATATCTAAAATTGAAGTAATTACGTTCAGTAATTCAGAAGCTACAAGGCTCCGACAGACGGACGGACGGACAAGTGCAAATCGCTCTAGTAAACTCAGAGACCTTCGCTTCGCTCGGTCGATAATAATATAACCTTATTTACATCACTTGTCTAAATAATCCTCCTATCAATAACCTAGTTATAATCGAACTCTCGCACAAAACGCCATGACCATAACGAACCCAAAACTTCCTCAGACTCTTTCCATTTCACGAGCAACATATTGTAGGCTTTCGCCTACTTTGTACTTCCCTAATCAGCCGTTTGACCATCCTGGTCACTTTTATATTATTCTATTTAGCCGTGTTTACCATCCTGGTCACGGCACCATATTGTAACTGAACTAAGTATCCTACGAAAATCTATACCCTATAATTCCTAATGATCTTTCTATTTTTAAATTATTTCTTCAGAATGGCACGTGAATCGCTAGTGGTAGAACCCTTTATAATGTTGTGATCATATTAACCCAAGAACTTTTAGAGCGTCAGAAGTAATGAGTTCATAAGACCTAGGCGATATATGCAAGAGTTCGGGTATTAGATTTTAGTGGGTTCCCGTATTGGTTTATATTAAGAGTGTTTAAAATCCAGTATGAATGATACCGGTCCGCTCTATTATCACGAGACTCAACACTGATGTTGAGAGACATAATTATTTCTATGGGTAAACATCAAAAGAACCTACATCACAACTTATGCACCTCGACATTCAACATCACATTGAACATCTACACTACACATCGTTGCTTCAAGTTCCTCTGAGTCCATAGGCAACGTTCAAACTTAAGATGGCATCATTTCACTGTAAAAAAAAAATGAAATGATGATCGTTGGCTCCCTGCACGCCAAACGATGGTGAGCTCCTACCTTTCGTGGTACATCAAGGACCACTCAGTTGCATCCATTAAAACAATAATGTATTATTATAATAATTGACGCAATGAGATCGAAGCTTAAATTTCTTAAACATACATAGTATATTACTTTGGGTAATTATTTGTCAATAATCAGGAATGTTTACAAGTCCCTGAAATACCATCAAACCTTGAGCCCCCCCCCCCCCCCCCACACTGTCATCATTCACTCACACACGAATGTGCGAGGCTTTTTTAACCGTGGTTTGTTCCACAAGACTTTTTTAAAGTGGTGTGATCCACTGAAGACACTTTTTTAACCGTGGTGTGTTTCCACAAGACTTTTTTATAGTGGTGTGATCCACTGAGACTTTTTATAGAGGTGAGCTCCTCTCATATATAATTGGTTGTAGGTTAATAGTTATACTGCGTGATGTTAATAGTTATACTGCGTGAAGTCACCACGGAGTGGTGAAGGACTCTAACAACGTTAGAGTCTAGTTCGAGGTTGGTGTCGGACGCTTGGACCAGACAAAACCATAATAGCAACTGCCATCATTAGCTTCATCCTATCTCAGCATCCAACAGTTGGTTGTCACCACGAAGTGGTGACAGGCTCCAACTTAACGTCAGAGCAAGTTCGAAAGTAGGATCAGACACCTGGACCAGACAGCTCGGACTGGCAAGTTTATTAGCCCATCCTAAGCTTATCCTATCTCGGCATCCAACCTACAGATTGACACAACACTCAGCATAGAGCATCGCGATATAGATCAATCTTCATCTGAAATCGTCGGTCGCTGGCCCAAAGACAGGTTCATAAAGCACCAAGGCGCTAGAGCTCCCCATCTATTAAACAGCTTCCAACGTCAGATTAGGTATCACTCATAATAGATTTCGTGTATCGCCCCTTATACTTTATCAATAATAATTGATATAAAGTATGTCACTACATACCACTTCACATTTCTCATAATACAGTATGTGCATGTTTAAGTCTCTGAACATATGCCCCAAACATGAACAATGTTCTTTCTTATATACGATCCGCGCGTCAATGACGCTGCGGTCGTCGCTGCCTTCCCTTACAGTATATCGTTCTACAGAATAGCGTCAACGTCAAATTGAAATTATATGACATGAAAATTGAAGTTCCTAAAATTATTATTTTTATGATCTCATGTGAAAGTACATCTCGTAACTTAACTACTGTACCGATTTTGATAAAATTTAATCAACAATTTTTAGTACTATCAAACATGAAAAATTCCTTTGTATGAAGGACTAGGGTCGTTACAATTTGCAACATAAAACCGACGCTGTAGCGAGCGAAGACTACACAAAGTACTTATCTATGTACTTTATACCTGGTTCTTACAATACCTATCAAGAAAAGACATTTTCGCGAGCGAAGCGAGCGCGAAAATTTTGACGATTACATTGCATCACTATGTAGTCCATACTTGTCAATCCAAAACGGACATTTTCGCAAAATTTTTTTAGGGTTGCACTACTTAACTGTGTCCTTCATACTTGGTTCTTACAATACCATTTAAGAAAAGATACATTTACGCGAGCGAAGCGAGCGCGAAAATTTTCGATTGCACTCCGCTTCTGTTTAGTTCATATTTGGCGCCTACAGTAGCAATTGAAACTGATATTTCCGCGAGCGAAGCGAGCGCGAAAATTTTTTGATCGCACTACGCCTCTTTTTAGTGCATACTAATTGGTATCTACAAAAGCTATCTATAATCGACATCATCGCGAATAAAGTGAGTGCGACATTTTTTACAATTGCACTGCGCCACTATGTAGTCCATACTTGGCACCTACAACAGCAACGCAAGACTGACATTTTCGCGACCGAAGCGAACGCGTTTTTTAGGACTGCACTTTTTAACTGTGTACTTTATACCTGCTTATTACAATACTAATTAAGGAAAGACATTTTCGCGAGCGAAGCGAGATCGAAAATTTTTACGATTACATTGCATCACTATTTAGTCCATACTTGGTCTTGGTCGGTTCAGGCGTCTTCGAGTAATCGGTGAACATACATAAAAAAAATTAAAAAAATGATGGTATTATCATCAGCAGCATCGGGATTGAGAAGTTGGTACCAGTAGTTCAATGTTGTAGCTTACTGGTTTATTGTGGGTAGGAGGATGATTCCTTAATCGAACCGAGCGATAATGAAATTATCTGAATAGATTGATGCCATCTATGAATTTAAAGCTATGGTGGGAAAATTTAGTAAACGGAAAACGGAGACGCGAAATTTTTTTCGGCTGCGTTATGCCACTACACTACATAGTTCATACTTGGTACCTACCATTGGTGAGCAGTACCCAGCAGCATCAGAATTGAGTCCTCCACTACAGCATTATATTTGAAATATTTGGCACCTACAATATCAGTCCACAATCGACAGTTCGTAAATATCCATGATTAATGTAGGCAGTTCACAGCAGCATCAGGATTGAGGACCTAGGGACTGGAGTTCAATGATATGGCTATGGTATGGATGTAATAAGATCTATACGTAGTATATATCGTATGCGAGTGACCTAGAAATCCGAGATAAGTTCTGTCCTCTATCTCCGATAATATTTAGCAGATCTTCACCAAAATTGGACAAAATATTTCTTAGAGTACACACTTTCTAATAAAGTAAGAATTATTAAAATCAGTTCATATTTGACTGAGTTATGGAGTAAAATCAACGAAAAATTTCCTCCCCTATCCTGGAGTAGCCTTATGCTTTATCGGGATAAAAACTATCCTATATGTTGACCCGGAGTATCAGCTATCGCTATACCAAATTTCGTTCAAATCCGTTCAGTAGTTTTTGCGTGATGCGCGAACAGACAGACAGACAGACAGACAGACAGACAGACAGACAGACAGACAGACAAAAATTAAATAAAAATCTGTTTTGGGTTCAGTATCGATAATAAAGCATCCCCCGGTTAAAATTTTCAAAATATATTAAATGTACAGAAATCTTCCAGTTACAGTTTTATTATAAGTATAGATTATGTGACATTAATTTTGATTGTTTAGGTTATAATAATTCCAAGTATTTACAGTCTATTTTTTGTTGTCTGTGTGAGTAATTTGTGAACTCTTTGAGTCCTACTTATGGCCGATTTCACCAACGTCGAGTGACGTTTAACCGAGGAATAAATTGGGCGTTCTGACAGTTTTTGTATTGAAAATACTGTCAAAATATCTACGCTCGGATAATTTACGTTGGTGAAATCAGCCCTTACTAGAATAAAAAAACCTAAACAACAGAATGTCTTTGGATGATTTTATCAACGGTTTAAGGCCTTTCCTACGTGCCTGCGATAAGTAGAGCAGAGTCTTTGGATAATTGGTCCGTAGCGTCACCTTTGGTCTCTGCAGTTTAGACTTGCAAATACGTATCTCACGGCGGTGTCGCCGTCTGTCTGCCTGCAGCGACTAAACGCGTCTAGGGAACTCTTAGCTAAGTACCTCACTTTGAACTACGTCCCCCACCGGTGTTTGGCTACGGTTTGTGCGACGAAAGTTTATTTTACTTCTTTTGCAATGATCCTGTTATTTAGCCAACCTCCCAGCGTGACCAAGAAATTCGTACCTAACTCCAGGCGGACGGAGTCTCAGTTATTAGTATTAGTATATTGTTTAACCTGTAAATAATAATGCTTTTGAAGAAAAAATGCTTGGTTTAAAAAAACACAGTCTCAAACTGTTTATGGTAAAAAGATAAATATAAACATAGATTAAGGATTGGTAGTCGCTTCGTATCTACTAGATACCGTCGACGTACTAGTAAATTGCGGCAATTCATAGTACGCCCGAACTAGCGCACCCACATAGCAACCAATGTTTGAAGTTTTCAAACTATGATATGATATTACCACATTACGTTGTCGCATTTAAGAAGCTATTGTTTCTCTTAGTCTGAGATCATGATTGCATGGTCGGACTTGAGACAGAGTCAAAAGAAGACACAATATACGTCCGGGCATAAGTCTGTCTCCTTTTAACTCTATCTTAAATTTGAGCAGAGGCAAATTTCGATCTATAGATCTTAGCCTTAATGTTTCTCTCTTGTCAGGGTAAAGTTATTGATATTTGGATTATTTCAATGTTAACAGTCAGAGTTTAAAAACGCACTTTTAATAAAATAATCGTTTAAAAGAGTCCTAAAGCATAATTTTTAAAACAATAACTACATACTTTGAAATGCTTTGCAAAAAGTAACAGAAAATCTATCAAAACACCCCATCCTTATCACAGTACCCCACACATCCCTCTGGTTGAATGACCTTCAAATAAACAGGGCTGACGTCCGAAGGGTGTCATTTAAGGGTTACCCAACAATAGTGGGCGAATCAAGACATTACAAGTTCGCTTTACATTGCTGGATAAGTAAAATCCTTTTTTATTGTAGAGTAAGAAGCGAGCAATGTACTTTTTGTGTACTTAGGATGGGTACAGTTTGTTCAGAATTATTTAATCAAATCCAGTTTTGCTGAGAGTTTTACTACAATCACTACCGAAATGATGCAACGATATTTTGGGGTCGTAAGACGATAGTAATAAAGAAGGTATACTAAGTATAACTAAGTAAAGAAGAGACGCTCACTCCCCCTCTAATTCTGAACCGCAATTTCCCGCAAAGTTGTAGTACGCCTAGTAGTATTACGAATAGCTTGTCCTTTGAAACTCGTATGAAGTGTTGCAGTACGACAACATACTTACATATAAACATAATATATATAATATTATGTACATAATATATATATATACATACAAATAGGTTATCGGGTCATAGGGTCTACATCAGTCAATTTCACTAATCATGAGTGATGAAGGATCAAGATGATGGAGGATGGAGCAGAGAATCATCCAGATTTCCACGACGCAGACATCAGTCAATGACTGTGGTAAAACTGACGAAAAGACCTAACCTTTTACCCACGATTAACTTTTCAATTTTAAACTTTATTATAGTTACATATCCTGAGGTCAGGCATGAATATAGTAATAATAATTATTATAATTTCGCGATTAGCGATAACGAAGCGGTTTTTTTTAATTCCGAAGTCGCGGGCTTCAGCTAGAAAGGAATATATGAATAGAATAGAATGGAATGGAATGGAATGGAATGGAATGGAATGGAATGGAATGAAATGGAATAGAAATGTTTTTTATTCAAATGAACTTTTTTACAAGTGTTTTTGATTCGTCGATGAGTCTGCCACTGGTTCGGAATCGGAATGACCTTCCTGCCGAGAAGAACCAGCAAGAAACTCGGCGGTTGCTCTTTTCACAACAAGTCTACAATTCAATAGAAACTATGCTATTTATGCAGTGTTTCCACAATGAGTTCCACAAAAGCATACCTAAAAAAGCAGCCCCATTCCCGCTGGTGGAACCCGTTCACGAGCATGACGCATGACCCAGCCATTGCTTCACTCAACCATATTTGAAGGAACGTAACAACCCGCATCACACGACACCACCACAGAAATGTTTAAAGAGAGCGTGACATGCTTAGGCTTAGGCATTTTACTGTATTATCTATATATTATATTAATATTGTATCAGCAAATATTCCCCTTACCCCTCTAACTAAGCGGAAACCTGTGCAACGAGATGGTATGACAATTATTAGTGCAATAGCTGGGGTTTGAACCGCCGACCTCCTTCGATCCGTTTTAAATTCGCGCACTGGCCATTGTGCTATCGGAGCTTAAATTACTACGAACATTATTAGGTAATTTTATAAATATTACACTTTTCTCCTTTCTAAGCATAACTTTGTCATTTATTTCAACCATAATCCTTAATCTTTAATATTTATAGGCCATTGTTTACTGAAAAAAAAACGAAAAAATATAAAACGTCTTGGGGCATCCCATTACGTCTGTCATTCTTTACAAATTGTTAAAAATGGTCGAGTTCCACTATAAAGTTGATTGCAAATTACGTCAAGAATCGCAAATGCCGCTCACCCCGATAAACAACACGTTTTAAATACTACTTAGTAGGTACTACGTAAAAAGATGTCATCCGCGAGTAACATCTTTCGGCAAAAGTCAAAAATATCAGATCGTGCAGATTAATACGTCTTTAAATTTTTCCTGTTTTATTCTTCTTCAAATATTGGAATGAATCAGGCGTTGTTACTTTGCGGAATTCCAGAAAAAATTAATATTCTTTTGCTATCCGCCAAAAAGCATAAATTTTACACTCTATAATAATAATAATAAACGCTCGTACGATTTGCTCCGATACCGGAGCATCATCAGTATAAGTTTACTTCACAATGCAAAATTGCAAATGCAATTGCTTTGCAATATCTAAAATAGTAGCTTTTTTCAAAGATTTTATTGAACAACTTTGTACGCGTATCTTAATATTTATATAAATTACGTGTCACGTTGTTTGTCCGCGATGGACTCCTAAACTACATAACCGATTTTAATCAAACTTCGTAGCTATCTATAATTTGGTCCAACTTGAAAGATAGGATAGTTTTTTTTGGATTAGGATAATTTATTTCTTTTATTTATATAGATAAGGTGGCGGTACGAAATTCGCCGGGTCAGCTAGTTAGTATATAATATATCCATGCCAAATTACACCTCTTCAGTATCAATAGTCTCTGCGCTACACCGCGGACAGACGGGCCGATTGACAGACGGACGAACTTGGCGAAACTATAAGGGTTGTTATAGTATTACAACGGAACCCTAAAAACGTTTTTGACGACTTCCCTGGCAAGTTAGCCCGCTACCATCTTAGACTGCATCGTCATTTACCATCAGGTGAGATCGCAGTCATGGACTATCTTGTCAACGAATAAAAAAAAACGTTGTTTGCGATGCTTGCGTCGAGTAGTGCAATCTGCGACCAGCACAATTGTGGGCCGAGTGAGGGAGATAAACATAATTTATTATTCCGTGCAAATAACGTCTTGACACGGAACATAAGGGCCTTTTTCAGCCAAAGAAAGAGCAAAGTGGGTTCGTCATATTTTATGCACACTCACAAACTCATTATATCGTAATTCCAAATTTCCACGGACATAAAAATGAATTTTGCGTCTATTCGTGCTTACGTTGTTTCAAGTGCGAATGTTTTCTAACTTCAATAATAATAACCTTATTTTTTTACCTTTTGTTCATCTTGCTCATCTCTTGTGCCTTAAATGTATTTAGAACAAATCAAGATAATTTTTTGTGTACATAATAGTAAAATAACTGTGTCTAGATTTTTATATCTTAATTGGAAGTAGAATTAAATCAGTCGTTTAACATTTAGAAAAAATAAACAATATGCAGAATGTATAAAAAAATTACTAAACTAAAGACTAACTAAAATCTTAAAAAAACCAACCACCACCAAGTACGTTTAACCGAGGAATAAATTCCCTTTCGCTTTAGCCATATTATTTCTATTATTGCCTTGGATAGTATTTTCCCGTCCAAGAAATATATTAGCAGTTGCTATTTTATAACTCCATAACTCGCCTTCAATAAAAATCGTAAAGTTGTTTGGAGCTAATATGCTAAAACCGGTGTGACAGGCGAGAGGAGCGAGCTGGCATAATTTAAAGGAAATCAATAGCGCGGGTCCGAGTCGCCCTTCTCTGAGCTTTTGGTAAAACAGAGGCATCTGTGGAGTCTCTTAGTTCAATTTCAATCTGTGAAAGTGTATTTTTGTTGATTTGTTGGTTTGTCATTCAATCACACCGCGAAGGAGTGACGGATAAACGTGATTTTTTGCATAAGTATAGTGGAAGACTTGATAAGCTTTTTACCTAGGTATACACGTTTTGTTCTGCAAAAACAGAGGGTTATCGCGGTATTTTTAAAAACTTAGCTCCATACGGGCCAAATCTAGTATAGGAAAAAAAATCATAATTATAAATAATAATATTATATAATGTAGATTTACTAAGGGCTAACTTACTTAACTTAAAATAACATACTTAAACAATTTATTTTGGGAAAAAGAGGACTCCCGCGGATTCCTTTAACACCTATACTTATCCAAATAATCCGTCAATCCTTAAGTCATATTATGTACTAAACTACGAGTAGTTTATCAGCCCAAAAATTAATTAGGGCGAGCGAAGCGAGACCTAACACTATTACACTATCCCACAACCTGAGCATTTTTGTGGTACACTTTACTGAAAATCTATCATGCCTATAGATTTTTGCTTTAACATAGTAATTTAACTTCATATCCAGATGTGTTATCTGTCAAAAAAATATAATTTTATAAACATTAAAAAAATTAACATTAACAATTTTGTATTCATTGGATAGAATGTTATTGTACTACAAACGCCATCTGTTAGAAAACCAAAGAGTTAACATCGCTGCAACAGAACTTATTACCCGTTAGAAAAACTACGCGAGCCCTCACAAAACTCAGCTTTTTGCTAGTGGTGCGTACTGAAAACTGAAAGGCTGCCATCACGACTGTCGCTTTAGCATGGCTAATATCCTTAACATAAAATTTTAAATTTTTGTAGGTTTAGGGCGTCTCCATTCCTTACCCAGTGAATCAAAATATATCTATATTGTCGCTTCACTTTTAAATACAACGCGGATCCGATAACGTGCGCCATGACAGCGAACACACACAGCGATATAAACATAGGCTTTTATCGTGATTGATGACATGCCACGACACCGTCGCATGTCGTATGGGCTTCACGTGGAAATGAGCTTGACGATAGCATGACACGTCGACCCGTTGATCCGTTGCTGTGTGATTGAAGGACTAACCTACAAACCAACAAACACACACTTTTCCATTTACATAATTATAATATTAGTAGAGGTTTTTGTAATGATAACAATGACACCCATTTAATACCGAACTTGTTATATAGGTACTGCATTATTGTCTTGATGTATTTTTGCTTTTTTTTTATCAAAATATTATACTAAAACTTATAGCTAAACTAATCTAATTACTATACAAATTAAGCCCGCGTGGAATTTTTGCTGGTCAGATATCCGACATAATGGAATTATCATGACGCCGTTCCAAGCTTTATGCAGCCTACGCTTACGAACAAATATGTAACGGAGTGGATCGGCCGGGCTGAGAGCGACTCACTTCGTTCATTAGATGTGAGGGATCGAACCTCGCCTTTCAATATATCCGAGGACAAAGAATAAAATACTCGATAAACAATACTGACTTTTATTTACAACCTTCTTAACTTATTACATTACATCGAGTGACGTTGACGCGAGCCTAAACGCGTTTACAATACTGTACGAATCGGGACCGCCCGGGCGGCTGATAGAAGGGCGACGGACTCCCGGTGGAGCGCGGGTGACGCGGCGGTCGCGGGGGGAACGCGGACGCTCGGGGTGGTTGGACGGGCCGGGCCGCGAAGCCAGGCGCGAGCAACAGCCCCTGTGGGTCTACCAGTGAGCTCGTACCAATCGTCAACCCAGAGGGTAATCAGGCCGACGATACCAGGATCGATCCAGAGGGGAATCAGACCGACCCTGATGGTACGGGCGCCGCTGGCGAACTGCTCGTGAGCGCTCTTGTTCGGCGTTTTATACTTTTCTGCTGGCTGCTTCGGTGGGCCTCGGCGCGGTTCGGCGGGGATCGCGCCGCTGGTGTCATTGCCCTGGCGTGTGCGTTCACGCCGGCTCCGCGTGATGAGTCACGCGGCACGTGTAGTGTGGGCTGCTTGCGCTGTGACGGCGTGTTCACGCAGGTCCCTCGTGTGATGATTCACGCCGCCCGTGTAGGCTGCTTGCGTTGTGACGGCGCTCGTCACATTCTCCCCTCTCGTTTTGAGATGTTTACCTGTAAACATCACCGCTGGTTACACACCATCCTCTGAATCAAAGGAACTAGAAAGTAGTTTTCTGTCGTCTGTATGTCACTTTATATTTTTCGGACCTATGCGTTTGGCTGTGCCTTCCCTCCTTTGTCACCCTTTTTGTACCTGGGTAACCTAACTATCCCCTTGCGGTGTTTACCCATGCGCTTTCTTCCCCTCCGTTTCTTTTTCTTCTTCTTCGGCCCTTCGGCTGCTACCACCTCTGTGGCTAGCGCTTGGTTTTCCGGTGGCATCGTTTGGTCGTCGTTGACTTCGCTTTCGGTTGATGGACCTTGTATTGCCGCTTCTTTGCACGAGCACGCTGGGGTTGTTGCGTCCGCCATCTTTTACTCCACTGTAAATGATCCTGTCTGGACATTTTCTTGATTTCGACGATATATTTCTTGTCTTGAGGGTAGGCTGATTTATTTCTAGTGACATTTGTGTACTCTGTGCTATTTGTCTATGCTTTCTTATAGATGTTTGTCTGGTCGGACCTTCCCGGTCGGGTCTATGTTGGATGGTGTGTGTCGTCTTAGACTATTCGTGTCGTGTTCTGATGTTTAGCGGTTACGTTTCGGTGCACTTTCGTTTTATTCTTGGAATCTTTTTATATCCTTTATGTGTGCTGTGCATACTTTGCCTCCGTCGAGCACTTTTAATAAAAATATCACGGGTGATTTCCTATTATCTTGTACGGGCCTGAGTATTTTGGCGCTAGTTTCGCGCAGAACTTTTTTTCTGCGTTTGACAGTGGAAAATCTCGTTTAAGTACGAGTTGTTCCATCTTTGGTTCCCATTCTCGTTTCGATTTATCGTAGTTTTTCTTTTGGTTTGTTGATGCTAGTTTCTGGTTCTCTCGTACTATTTGATAAATTTCTTCTAGTTTTTGTTTTTCTTTCAGTGTTGGAGTTGGGAGGTTGTTTTCGTCGTTAAAATGTCTAAGTTCCCTGCCGAATAACAAGAATGCGGGCATGTATTTCGTTGATTCTTGTACTGAAGTGTTTATCGCAAAATTGAATTCATCTAAGTACTCGTCCCATTTTTTATGGTTTTTTTCTATAAAGGCGGCTATCATGGCTTCTAATGTCCTGTTTATTCTTTCTGTTGGGTTACACTGGGGTGTGTATGGTGCGGTCAGTTTCTGTTGTATACCATACTTATTGAGCGTGTCTCTGAACTGTTTACTTGTGAAAACCTTTGCGTTGTCACTGAGTAATGTCTGTATTCTGCCGTATCTCATGAGTATGCACTCTTTTAGTGCGTTTGTAACCGCGTTTGTCGTCGCGTTCCTCAATGGCTTTATTTCCGACCACTTTGTGAACTTATCGTGAAAAACGATGATCCATTGATATCCCTTTGACGATCGTGGTAGTGGTCCTATTAGATCGGTTGTCACTACTTGCCATGGTTCTTCCGTGTTATTGATATGCATGAGTCCTGGTCTTTTTTCCTGCGACGTTTTGTGTTTTTGACATGTCTCGCACCTGTTTACGTATTTTGCGACGTCTCTAAAAATGCCTGGCCAATAATAGTGTTGTGCTATCTTATTGAATGTTTTTGACACTCCTAAGTGTCCTACGCTAGGTTCATTGTGGTTTTGTGAAAGGATTTTCCCTCTCTCGGAGTTTGTGACACATAGTTTCCACTCGGTCGCCGGATCTAGTTTTCCCCCGTATCGTGGATTGATTATTCTCCTATACAGTTTATCTTCCTGTATTCGATAATCTGGTTCTGTTTTGGGGTTCGCCATTACCTTATTGAATTTCCTTATGTACCATTCGTTTTCGTCAACTGACGCGGCACATACTGGGTTTCTTGATAGTTCATCTGCTATCACGTTTTGTTTTATTGGTTCTTTGTGTTTTAGTTTTATGACCTGTTTCCCCCCTTTATTGCCTTTTGGACTTTTTTCCGCTTTTTCGACTTCCTCGGCTATTATAGTTTGTAGTGTTTTCTGTTGTTTCTTTGCTAACCTTTGGTTGCCCTCGCGTTTTTCCTTGGGTTCTTCTTTGTCGGTCTGTCTATTTGGCTTTTGTTCCCATCTTATTGCTAGTCCCAGTCTTCTTAACAAGTCCATGCCCATTATCATTACTGTAGTTGCTGGTAGATATATCACTTGATGTGTTAGTTTCTGTCCTGCGACTTCGAGTTCGATGTTCACTGCTGTGTCCGATGTTATTTTCGAACCGTCTGCTAATTTTATAGTGTTTGATTTGGGTATTACGTCCTTCGTAGTTTCTTTTATGTGGTCCATGATGGTCTTGTTTATGTACGTGTTTGTTGACCCTGTATCCACCAGTGCTTCGTACGTCTTGTCGCCTATTTTTACCTCCGCGAATATTCTATTGTCTTTTTTTTTTCTTGTGCGTTCATTGTGTAGGCTTGTGACCCTGTTTTTCTCGCTTTGTTCGCTCCGTTGCAGCAATCCCGAGTTAGTTTTCCTAGTAATCCGCAACGGCTGCAGAAAATAGCCTGTTTGCCTCGGCAGTCTCGGGCCCTGTGGCTTTTCTTTCCGCACTTCCAGCAGCATTTCTCTGGGTCATAGTCCGGTAAGATTAGTTTTCCCTCCGGCTTCTGCTTGTGTTCCTGGTTCCTGGACCCTGCTCTGGAGTGTTCTGGTTGGTTTCCCTTGTGGTAGTATGTCGGTGTCTTGTATGTATACTGATACTGATCTGTTCGGATTTTTTCATATTCTCTTGCCAGCTGTATTAACTCCGTCATCGTGTTGAAATCTCTTCTTTTGATGTAGAACTGGTAGCTGCTTCTCATGTTGTCATAGATTCTCTCTAGTTGTTGTTCTGGTGTCAATTTCCCATATCTTCTGAATAATGTTTGCATGTTTGTTAGATAGTCGACGAAATCTTCACGTGCTTCCTGTTTCTTGTTTATGATCGTTTCTAAAAGATTTTTCTCATAATTTTTCGGGTAGTAGTACAACTTGAAGCTGTCTGTTAAGTCTTCCCATGTTTCCCAATATTGATTGTTGTTCCTGTACCATAGTGCTGCTTTTCCGCTGAGACATCTTGGTATGACGTGTATTATTTTTTCTTTGTTGACCTCTAATGTTTCGGCCAGTTCTTCCACTCTTTCTAGGAATTCTACGGCGTCTCCTGTTGAATCGAATTGTATCTTCCATCGGGACACTGCTTTGTCGAAGTCTGTTGCTCCGTTTTCGGTACCCATTGTGTTGTCTTGGCTAGTTGCTTCTTCGGTTTTTATCGTTTTTGATAACAGTTTCCTCAACTCCTCCACCGTGCTTGTAGTTGGAGCTGGTATGTTTCTCTTCTCTAGCTCTTCTGTTAGTTTTTGTTTGTTCAGTGAGGAGATCCAGGCAGTTGGCATAGTTCGCATTCGATTTGTTTCCCCTGTCTTGGGTTTTTTTTTCCTTTTACGGTACGGACGTTGGTGACTATTTTTTTTTTTTTTTTTACGGTAACGGTACGGTTGTTAGTTAATATCTTTTTATTTTTAATATCTATGGTAGTGGTACGGGTGCTAGTTTATGTCTTTTATTTTTAATATCTACGGTACAGAAGTTAGTTTATATCTTTTGTTTTTAATATCTACGGTAGCGGTACGGGTGCTAGTTTATATCTTTTATTTTTTAATATCTATGGTAACGGTACGGATGCTAGTTTATATCTTTTGTTTTTAATATCTACGGTAACCTACTCTGTTGCTAGGTTATTTCGCGGTACTCGGTTTAATTATTCCGGCGATTACAGCAAGTACGGTCGGTCGGCGAGCGTTATTTCTACCTACTGTATTTTTATTATTAATTTTTCCCTAATCTCCGCGGTGTTCCCCCTTGTGTCGTACGTGTAGTAGTTTTCTAAACGATGAGATGCTTTTCCCGTGATTTATCTAACTACTCGAGGTTAATCAAGCCGACTAATCCGGGATAAGCATCTATTTCGCGGTTTCTTATTCTTTTCCCTACGTTTTCTTTTCTCTCTATACGGTCGGTTACTCACCCTTTCAGTAGATCCGATAAATCGAACCGATTACGTGAAAGAGTTTGTAACCGTTAAGTTGTAAAAGTCGCGAGTATTCCTAAAGTGAAAGGACCTACTGTATGCTTGCCACTCTGTGTTTTCGGTACGGGTAGATACCCCCACGGTCGCGTGGAGCGTGTCTATTTTTACGGAGTATGCCTGTGAACGCGACGCGGTACTTTTTCTCGCGACGCGACGCGGGCGGACGGACCGGCCAAGCGTAACGGATTGGCGCGGGTGAGTGGTTTTACGGATGCGGCGCGATTCTTAAGCGACGCAAAACGGACCGGCAACTGTAATTGGTTGACGCGGTATTTTAACGGACGAGTAGGTGGGTTTTCCACGTATTCACGGAACGGCATCGCGGGTTTTTGCGTTGGGCGCCAAATGTAACGGAGTGGATCGGCCGGGCTGAGAGCGACTCACTTCGTTCATTAGATGTGAGGGATCGAACCTCGCCTTTCAATATATCCGAGGACAAAGAATAAAATACTCGATAAACAATACTGACTTTTATTTACAACCTTCTTAACTTATTACATTACATCGAGTGACGTTGACGAGAGCCTAAACGCGTTTACAATACTGTACGAATCGGGACCGCCCGGGCGGCTGATAGAAGGGCGACGGACTCCCGGTGGAGCGCGGGTGACGCGGCGGTCGCGGGGGGAACGCGGACGCTCGGGGTGGTTGGACGGGCCGGGCCGCGAAGCCAGGCGCGAGCAACAGCCCCTGTGGGTCTACCAGTGAGCTCGTACCAATCGTCAACCCAGAGGGTAATCAGGCCGACGATACCAGGATCGATCCAGAGGGGAATCAGACCGACCCTGATGGTACGGGCGCCGCTGGCGAACTGCTCGTGAGCGCTCTTGTTCGGCGTTTTATACTTTTCTGCTGGCTGCTTCGGTGGGCCTCGGCGCGGTTCGGCGGGGATCGCGCCGCTGGTGTCATTGCCCTGGCGTGTGCGTTCACGCCGGCTCCGCGTGATGAGTCACGCGGCACGTGTAGTGTGGGCTGCTTGCGCTGTGACGGCGTGTTCACGCAGGTCCCTCGTGTGATGATTCACGCCGCCCGTGTAGGCTGCTTGCGTTGTGACGGCGCTCGTCACAAATATATCCATCAAAATCAGCCTAATGAAAGGGACATCGATGGAATAATATTATATACACGGAAATACATTGCGCATCCTTTCTTTATTTCTTTGTAATCTTTTCTTAAAAAAAATTATTACCTTAGCTGAACTTGTCTAATATCACTATCACTACATATTCTAAAACAAAGTCCCCCGCCGCGTATGTCTGTCTGTCTGTTCGCGATAAACTCAAAAACTACCGAACGGATTTTCATGCGGTTTTCACAAATATATAGGGTGATTCATGAGTAAGGTTTTAGTGCATAATTTTTTAAGGTATTAGTTGAAACATAATAATTTTTGACAATGTCGGAAAAATTCAAGCCGCTGGGGAGCTTTCGTCGAAAACGCTGCCTGATCCCTTCGAGATATAACAAAACTATTTATGATGGTGGTATTGCGGGATAAGTCTTTACAGATAAGTCCGCGATGGCATATATATCTATCTTTTAAGGATAGCATCTACTGTGCTTACCACGCGGCGGAGAATCGCCAACGTTGGAAAGAAACAATCAAGAGGGTGTTATCAAGAAGGAGCCACGATCCTAAGTAATGAGGAAGCGACGCAAGGAGGAAGGATAGCTTACTATACCCATTTTAACTTCTAAAAAAATTGTCACATACTATGCGGTAATTGGAAATCTATTTATACGAATACAGTATTAATCCTTATTAACTTAAATACGTTAGTTACCATAAGCATTTCATGCACATTATGATAATGCTTTACACCATACAATTTAAATGAATATCTTAGGAGTTATCGCACATTTCAAAGAGTTTGCAAAGCATAGGCGTAATATGCTCTACTAGCCGTGCGAAGCCAGGGCGGATCGCTAGTTATAAATAATATTTAAAAAACTTTAAATAAGCAGAAAGCGGAATTGGAAGTGGGATTGGAAGTGGGTACGACAATAGTGTCTACAACGGGTCTTCAATCTTTCAATTTTTTTTTTTTTTTTTTAGTTTCAGACCTTCGAACTTTCAGTTTCAGTCTGCACCTTTAACCTATTGAGGCTTCAATCGGGTTAAAATAGGCAGTTTCTCTAAAAATATTTATCCGTCGATTCCAGTTTCACAATGCTTGGATTTCAACATAAATTCGTGCTTTGGAAAATTCCAGTCTTTCATGACGGACTGATAGAATAAATGTTACTTGTTTGATGCACAAACGGCTGTGAGAAAGCTGAATTTGGCTAATTTCCTTTCAACCGCTCCGCATACCTCGCTATTTCTATTGCAAAATGATGCCGCAAATTTTGAAACGCTTAAAAGGCACGTGTGTTATAATAATAAAGTCCTCCCGCCTGAATCCGGCCACGGCAAAAAATCTCCACAGAGAGCAGTGTGATTAGTCCGAGTTTTAATTCGTTTAATCGTAAGGAGGTTCTTTTCAAAACTTGACTATTCCACTTTCGACAGAACTATTTTTTTTTGTTTGGTAAAGAAAAGTAAGAAGGTAGATTACCTACTTACGCTTGAAGAACAAAATTTATTATAAAACTAGCTGATGCTCGCGACTTCGTCCACGTGGATTTAGTTTGTTCCTAGTTTTCCTGAATTTTCTTTGCTATAAACCTCACGGAGCCCGAGACCTTTCCAACGAATGCAAAACCGTGGAAATCGGTTCGTGCGTTCTGGAGTTATAGCGTCAGGAAAGAAAACCCGACTTATTTTTATATAGTAGATGAAATTACGTAGTAGTACATCCAGCTCTGTTCTTAATTTTATTAATGCAGCCAATCTAGGGTCCGGTGACTATCAGACCCTCAGCGTTTGAGTCTTATGGTTAAGCGACCCAAGGAAGGAAAGGGTCAAGGATTTCCCAAGACAGTTACCCAGATTACGTTCAAGTACATTCAGTTACTATATATCTCGGGATACTTCGTAAGCTCTTAGGGCGTTTTCTCGAATTGAAGCAATATTTTATACGCCGCCGGCCGCATTCGGTGTGTAGAAACTTTGACTTACTTTTCCCTTATGTTCATAACATTATTATGAGACTACATGGAGTTTCTGTCTCTTCTATCTTTAGTCAGTATTTTATAAGCTACTACTTCGGTAGTACGTTGCGTATATTGCCATCCTGAAGAATAGCAAGAGCTATTTTAAAATATGCCTAAAAAACTTAAAAAATACAACCCCGATAAGTGCGTGTCGGACCAGCACACGAAGGGTTCCATTCCATCGTACAAGATTCAACACCAGCACCATTAAGTTCGAGCAAAACCAAAAAACCCTCTTTATTTTTTATTATATATTTTTTTTTCTGTGAAAATCTCAAGTATAGTCGGAATGAGAGCGGAGGCTTGGTGATAGGGTCCTGTTGGCACCCTCTAGGTACGGAACCCTAAATAATCCTCATTTTGTGCACTTATGGGTATCATCTTGGTAGGTTACCAACACACTACTGCGGTCTGAATTCAGTTTAACGGTGCATTAAAAAATAAACTCCTAAGCATACAAAGTATATGGTATAGAGTCTATAGAGAAATTTCTATGCATGCATTTACAATTGTGTTCACCCCTTTACGATGGTGTGATAACGTCATGCGCCGTAAAAGCTGAACAAACCGCTGCCCGCTTTTGAACAACTTTCCCGGCTTTTCCACGGGCTTTTAGTTTTAAAAATTTGTTAGGATTTATCACCAACTCTTAATCTTTTGAAGATGATTACAAATATAATTTTCCGGGATGGCTCTATCATACTAATATTATAAATGCGAAAGTGTGTTTGTTTGTTGGTTTGTTGGTTTGTCCTTCAATCACGCTGCATCAGAGCAACGGATGGACGTGATTTTTTGCATTGGTATAGTTGAGGATTATTTGTTGTAGTAAAATATGAAAAACAATAATTGTACTTAATTTTACCAAAATAAATGTATGCATAACAGAGAACGATGGGAGTTCATGTATTTGCAGAGTCAACTTTGCAATTTTTTTCTATCGAGAAAAGTTTGCGTCATCGTTTTTAGGAAACAGCCATCAGGCCCGAAATACGATCAATTATAACTACTTTTTTTTTCATAATATTATGTTTATGACCCATAGATTTTAAATAAGACGATCTTCATTCGGCTTGTAATTCGGCTCCACGAATGAAGATCGTGTCTGAACACCGCGCCTTAGTTTGGAACAGCCAGAGGTGCCCGGGATCGAACCTAAGCGACCTCCCGAATAGGAGACCGCAGTACCTACGAACCACTAGGCTATATCACTGTTTCACATACACAATATATTTTAGTACATAGATAATAACATAAGGAGAATGAAATTACCTGTTCCATGTCTCGAGCCATTTCAATAAATCTGTCGGACCCGCCGAGCCTAATGTTGCCTCAATACATTTGGCAAGTATTTTGCGATTCCAACCGTCCATACAGCCTTCGAAGAATTTCCTCCGAAGGGATGCCATTAATTTATCTTTATTACCAGGCATTTGATCACGATGAATTCACACAAAAGTTTATGTGGACCGGCGATGACTGCGTAGTATTGAAGCTAAAATTTGGACAATTTGTGGACCATCCAAACACTTGTAGTGATATCGTGGCACTAAAATGTGATTTAATAAAATTGCTTTTCAGGTTAGTTAATGAACTTATCATTTCGAGCGCCTGATTTATCAAAGATATAGGTCTCCGAGTCTACTTGAGTGAATTTGCACTAGTCTGTCTTTAAAAAAAAAAGTGTGTGTGTCAGCTCCGACGCACGACTGGAGTTTACTCCTTAAATACGATTGTCTAAACATCGGTCGTAATGCATTCGCGGCGCTCGCTGCGTCTCGGCGCCGCTCGGACCCGATCGGTACGCGCTCGGCTTCCCGAAGCGATCTTTCGCATTCGGACCATAGACACAACTCAAGCGAAAACCAACCTTATTTACTCAACGTTAGGGTAGAAATTTGCATCGTTGTGAAAAACGTAACGAGGTCATTCATAAGTAGATTTTACTCCTCGAATTTTTCTCATACCGGGCGCCTTATATATGAAAATCGATTCTTAAGGAGTAAACTCCAATA
This sequence comes from Oeneis ivallda, assembly GCA_029955525.1. NCBI lineage: Eukaryota > Metazoa > Arthropoda > Insecta > Lepidoptera > Nymphalidae > Oeneis > Oeneis ivallda. Next base: position 25,060,583 of record JARPMR010000010.1, read on the forward strand.
CAAAACTATATATTTTTTTTTTCACTTTTTTTTATATATTTACCATTCAAGAGATAACAAAATCGCCGTTTTAGACCTCTATTGTCGCAGGGTCTAAAATACTAAGCCGTTATTTTACATGCAATCTATATATATAAAAGAAAGTGGTGTTAGTTACACTATTTATAACTCAAGAACGGATGAACCGATTTGGCTGAAAATTTGTGGAGAGGTAGCTTAGAACCAGGAGACGGACATAGGATACTTTTTATCCCGTTCGACCGCGTTTCCGTCATGTCACTATAAAACGTGGTATGACAAAAACGCATCTGACATGGAATAACAAAACGCAAATGACAGTGGAATAACAAAACGTAAATGACAGCTAAACGTAATTTTGTCTTTGGTTAAGTATGGTAAAAAAATTGAGAATTATAAAAAGTGTTATAATAAAGCATTACTGATATTATAAATGCGAAAGTGTGTTTGTTTGTTGGTTTGTCCTTCAATCACGTCGCAACAGAACAGCGGATTGATGCGATTTTTTGCATGGGTATAGTAATGGATGTAGTAGTGGTTCCTCAGACCGGGAGAGCTACTTTTATCTCGGATAATAAAAGAGCTCCCGCGGGATTTTTAAAAACTAAATCTATGCGGACGAAGTCGCGGGCATCCGGTAGTATAATAATAAAAATTAAATTTCTTTGAGTAGTTTTTGAGTTTATCCATTACAAACACAATCAAACAAAAAAAAAGTAAAATTTCAGACATATTATTATACTCGTACTGTAGAAAGATCTTTCAACGGTCAATAATAATTAATTATCATCAAACAGAAATAAAAGTAGTATAACTTTTTTTTTACAATATTAATTTCTCTACACGCCTATGAAGTAGTGGAAGTCCACGTAAGAGACCTTTGTCCAGCTGTGGACGTCTATCAATTTATAAAGAAGAATAGATATTATTTATTTTTATTAAAGTGTTAACCTACACTTAAGGAAACATCAGAATAAATTTTATAAACACATATCAAAAATTCCGAAGCCAGCGGGATTCGAACCCACATCTCTTGGGAATCGCGCCCGAGTGTGTTAGCCACTTACACACACAGGTTAACACTTTAATAAAAATAAATAGTAAAAAGCAATGTGGCATCTCTAGTTCCTAACGAGCTCCATTGTAATATGGGGTCTTGGAAAGTAGATCAATAACTGTAACGTGTTGCTACTAGATGTCGCTAGCAGTTGCTTAAACTGAAAAAGTAGATACATATCACTAATTTCGATGCTGACGGGTAGTTCGACCGTGGCTATAGTGTAAGTGGCTAACACACTCGGGCGCGATTCCCAAGAGATGTGGGTTCGAATCCCGCTGGCTTCGGAATTTTTGATATGTGTTTATAAAATTTATTCTGATATTTCCTTAAGTGTAGGTTAACACTTTAATAAAAATAAATAGTAAAAAGCAATGTGGCATCTCTAGTTCCTAACGAGCTCCATTGTAATATGGGGTCTTGGAAAGTAGATCAATAACTGTAACGTGTTGCTACTAGATGTCGCTAGCAGTTGCTTAAACTGAAAAAGTAGATACATATCACTAATTTCGATGCTGACGGGTAGTTCGACCGTGGCTATAGTGTAAGTGGCTAACACACTCGGGCGCGATTCCCAAGAGATGTGGGTTCGAATCCCGCTGGCTTCGGAATTTTTGATATGTGTTTATAAAATTTATTCTGATATTTCCTTAAGTGTAGGTTAACACTTTAATAAAAATAAATAGTAAAAAGCAATGTGGCATCTCTAGTTCCTAACGAGCTCCATTGTAATATGGGGTCTTGGAAAGTAGATCAATAACTGTAACGTGTTGCTACTAGATGTCGCTAGCAGTTGCTTAAACTGAAAAAGTAGATACATATCACTAATTTCGATGCTGACGGGTAGTTCGACCGTGGCTATAGTGTAAGTGGCTAACACACTCGGACGCGATTCCCAAGAGATGTGGGTTCGAATCCCGCTGGCTTCGGAATTTTTGATATGTGTTTATAAAGAATAGATATTGTTTCGGGTGAATCACTGGAAATAATGTAAGTTTAGTAAGTTTTAATTACTTTGAAAGACGGACAAATATTTTTTTTAATTCGATGACAAGCTAGTCCTTGACTGCGATCTCACCTGATGGTAAGTGACGCTGCAGTCTAAGATGGTAGCGGGCTAACTTGGGAGAGGTATGGCAATGAACATTCAACCCATACCCCTAATTGGTTTCTACACGCCATCGTGCCGGAACGCTAAATCGCTTGGCGGCACGTCTTTGACGGTAGGGTGGTAACTAGCCACGGCCAAAGCCTCCCACCAGAAAGTATATAAGTATCTATTTAAACAGAGGTTTCATAAAATGAAACTAGGGTTTTCTACAATTGCCATAGTTTTGCTAACCGTAATGGTTGCGGGGTCGAAACGGGTCAAAAACTTCACGTTTTGATGGGCAGGATCCGTGATGAGGGCCGCGGATAAGGGTTTAGTTAAACTAGGTTACTGTGTCAATTCGAACATTTCTGTTGTGAACATTTTAAGCTTTTGCCCGTAGCTTTCGACGACCTCCCTGGCGCAGTGGTGAGCGCTGTGGTCTTATAACTGGGAGGTCTCGGGTTCGATTCCCCTCGAGGTCAATTTGGGAATTTATAATTTCTGAATTGTCTCTGGTCTGGTCTGGTGGGAGGCTTTCGTTGGCCGTGGCTAGTTACCACCCTACCGTCAGGCTTGCCGCCAAGCGATTTAGAGTTCCGGCACGATGGCGTGTAGAAACCGATTAGGGGTATGGGTTGAATTTTCACTGCCATACCCCTTCCAAGTTAGTCCGCTACCAGCTTAGACTGCATCGTCACTTACCATCAGGTGAGATCGCAGTCAAGGACTATCTTGTCATCGAATTAAAAAAAAGCTTCGCTCACGTTAAGTTCGATTTTGATTGGTAATCAAAACCAAACTTAACGCGATTGGGTATCTCCGTAAGAAGCCAATAATCATCCCCTATTTGACGTCTTTGGGGGTGGAATCTTTGTGAAACACGTTTTTCTTGATTTTTAATCGAAAGCCCAAAAATAAAAGTTTCATGGATATAACTAGATAAATGACGGAATTTAATACAAAATTAACCCCCCGTTTAACCCTCTTGGGGTTGGAATTTTCAAAAATCCTTCCTTAGCATATTAGATAGATAGATACTCTTTATTTGCACCACACAAAAAAAAATATACAAAAGAAACAGACACAAAAGTATGACACAAAAGGCGGCCTTCTCGCTTAGTAGTAATATCTACCAGGCAACCTTAGGAATAGGAAAACATAAGGAAAAATGAACTGCAGGTGGTCATTTCCTATAACATCTTCTTCTTCTTCTTTATCAACCTATAGACGTCCACTGCTGGACAAAGGTCTCCTGCATTGACTTCCACAGGCTTCGGTCTTGCATCCAGCGGCTCCCTGCGACTCGTTTGATGTCGTCGGTCCACCTGGTGGGGGGTCTGCCAACACTGCGCTTCCCGGTGCGGGGTCGCCACTCCAGCACCTTGGAACCCCAACGACCATCAGCTCTTCGTACTATGTGCCCCGCCCATTTCCACTTCAGTTTCACGACTCGCTGAGCTATGTCGGTGACTTTGGTTCTCCTACGGATCTCCTCATTTCTGATTAAATCTCGCAGGGATATACCATAGTTAGCGACTATGGTCGCCTATGTGCCTATAACATATACATACATACTAATAATATTAGTAAGATAAGTAGTGTATTTGGGTTAAGACTATCTTTTACGAGTCTGAACTTGGGATCAGAGACTCGTAATAATGTACGTAATCCAACCAAATTGCGTCCAGTTTCATAGATGCGATGGTACAGCACGATATACAAACCCTTTCTTATCCGCTGAAGTTATATTGGTCTCTGAGGGGCGGGTAATGCGAGAACCGTGTATTCTAAGGATGCCTCGCTTTTATAGCTTGGCTGTTGTATATCGCAAATGGTTTATGTGCCACATTGTATCAAACGTTTATTGTATTACGAGCAGCCCAATAAATACAAATCCCAAAACCAAAATCTAACCAAAAAGTTGTAAAAAAATCTTTATCATGATCATGCATCGCCCTTCACGCCTTAAGTAAAAATACTAGTGACAAATAACAGTAATGGGAACAATTAGTGTAAATTGAAAATTTAAATCACCCCCGACATGTGAGTCTACGGCCGGGCTACTGTACTAAACTGTTACCCACTTTTCTGCTCCATCATCAGATACTTCTCCTCGATCCTCGATCCTCTATCATCTATCTAGCACCTACTCATTGAGACCATTCTAATGAAGCCAAACACACTATATCTGCTGTAAGTTGATGAAGAATTGGGTATCCCGCAAACTAGATACCAGCACCAGGTCAACGTGACCGTATTGCAAGATCATAACCTGCAAGGTTATTGCAACTAATCTATTGAACCCAAATACGATATGTCTGCTGTGAGTTTTTTGAAGAGTCGGGTTCTCTGGAGACCATTATGGTTGCAGCATCAGGTCGAATCATCATCAGGGCGGGAAGTGTTGCTAGAATGACAGACGATCGATGGACTCGCTTGATGCTTGCGTGGAGACCACATACAGGTAAGAGAAATGTGGGAGGCAATCATTTGCTGGTCCAACGACATCATCAAGCTTGTGGGCAAAACTTGTATGAAACAGGATGAGACTGGCTCAAAACCGAAAGGATTAGCGTGTACATGAGGCGTGTGATGCGGGTTGTTACGTTCCCTCAAATATGGTAATGGCTGGGTCATGCGTCATGCCCGTGAACGGGTTCCACCGGCGGGAATGGGGCTACTTTCTGTCTGCCCGTCTTAACATGTGTTGAACTATAATTACGTATGCTTTTGTGGAACGTCCCCTCATTGTGGAAACACTGCATACATAGCATAATATATGTACATCTATATATATAAAAGAAAGTGGTGTTAGTTACACTATTTATAACTCAAGAACGGATGAACCGATTTGGCTGAAAATTGGTGGAGAGGTAGCTTAGAACCAGGAGACAGACATAGGATACTTTTTATCCCGTTCGACCGCGTTTCCGTCATGTCACTATAAAACGTGGTATAACAAAAACTCATCTGACATGGAATAACAAAACGCAAATGACGGTGGAATAACAAAACGCAAATGACGGTGGAATAACAAAACGTAAATGACAGCTAATTTATCTCGAATAATGAAAGAGTTACCGCGGGATTTTTAAAAACTAAATCCATGCGGACGAAGTCGCGGGCATCAGCTAGTATATTATATTGTAAACTGGTTTTGAAAAGAGCAACTGCCGAGTTTCTTGCTAGTTCTTCTCGGCAGGAACGGCATTCCGAACCAGTGGTAGACTCATCGACGATTCAAAAGCACTTGTAAAAAAGTTTATTTGAATAAAAAACATTTCTATTCTATTCTATTCTATTCTATTCTATTCCTATTCTATTCTATTCTATTCTATTCTATTCTATTCTATTCTATTCTATTCTATTCTATTCTATTCTATTCTATTCTATTCTATTCTATTCTATTCTATTCTATTCTATTCTATTCTATTCTATTCTATTCTATTCTATTGTATTCTATTCTATTCTATTCTATTCTATTCTATTCTATTCTATTCTATTCTATTCTATTCTATTCTATTCTATTCTATTCTATTCTATTCTATTCATGAGGAGGCCTATGTTCAACGATGGGTAAAATTAAAAGGCTCGCAAAGAAGAAGAACCATGAGCTACGACATAGGCCGCAATATCTGCTAAATCTCTGAGTGCTGAATATTCAGCAAAGGAAGACAATATTACCAACAAATACACTGAGCAATGAATAAAAAGGCCTGATCATTCAATAAGGTCTATTTATTTCGTCATGTTCTCCAACATAATAAGGAACTCGTCCCCTTTCTCGCGATAGAATCGTGATCGAATCGGCGCGTTCATTCGAATATTTCATTTGTACCGCAATTTCTTTGTCGTCACCTCGTGAACGAAGTTATGAAATATTGTGCCGGAATTGGAACACTTTGCCTAATGGTTTTTCTTTTTTTTTTTTGGAGAATTCAGTCGTTATCTGTGCAACGTTTTCTTGTTATGAAGGAAGTTCTATGTTATTTTGACGTGGTAACGTCTTATAAATCGATAAACACCAGCTGCACGTACGAAAAAGTATCACGTTCCGCCTGAGCCTGAGCGTGAAAGCGAGTGCGCGGAACAAGCGATAGAGAGGCACCATCGGCCCAAGCGTTGGCTTATGACATATTTCATCAATGTTTCTTTATGACGTTATCACGTAAAACTATCGTCCGTAAACCGACTTTACAGACAACCAATTTTTTTTTTATTTAGATACAGACTTGTTAGCGGATGCTTCATTATATTCATACCATATGATGAGTTACGATAGACTCACTCATCATATGGTCTAATAACTTTCACACACACATCTATCAATAACGATTCCTTTCATTACAGGTTCATCATTACCAGGTTCCTTTGTTTTACAGGCATAACCTTGCAAAACATAAAGTTCATCCATCGAACTGAACCTAACTAATATTGTCACAGAGTAAAGATAGGCTCCTTATACTGTGCTAACATTTTCCTTTCCTCTCTAGCTAAATCTCGTGTAGTAGTGGATACGACAATAGTGCAACGGGAATTGAACTGACGACCTTTCAGTTTTCAAACCACCTTTGAGAATTCATTGCTCCGTTGCTGCGTGACTGGAGCAAAAATCAACAAAGAAATCACATTTGCGTTCATAACAAGAAGTCTTTATAAAAATATAGGGTCGGTACTTACATCATTGGTGAAAGCGGTACAACAATAGTCAGAGATCTGAACGGCGTGTGTGGGTGTGACCGCTTTATCTCCCATTTCCTCCTTCGCACAGGACACTGAAGGGGACGCGCCCAGATGTCGCGCTCCGGAATTATTTATTACCCTCGTACTCTCAACCTGCATCCGTACATTGAGGGCGTGCAATCGCATTCCTAGTTTTCACTAAAGGAAATCTTATTTATTCGCTAAACTAGACGTTTACGATATACATGACAAAAGTCGGCCCGGCAAAAGTGCACCAATTCTAAACAAAAGTTTGTTGTTGTCAGATTAAAATCGTCTCAAAATATTTAGATTTTTGGAGTTTACTCCTTAAGAATCGATTTTAGGCGCCCGCTATGAGAAAAATTCGAGGAGTAAAATCTACTTATCAATGACCTCGTTACGTTTTTCACAACGATGCAAATTTCTACCCTAACGTTGAGTAAATATGGTTGGTTTTCGCTTGAGTTGTCGAATGCCCTCGTTACGTTTTTCACAACGATTCAAATTTCTACCCTAATGTTGAGTAAATAAGGTTGGTTTTCGTGCGAAAGAGCTTTCGCTTCGGGAAGCCGAGCGCGTACGCATTACGACGTTGTAAGGAGTAAACTCCAGTCGTGCGTCGGAGCTGACACACACACTTTTTTGGAGTTTACTCCTTAAGAATCGATTTTAGCAGCCCGGTATGAGAAAAATCCGGGCAGTAAAATCAATTTATCAATGACCTCGTTACGTTTTTCTGTTACGTTTTTCACAACGTTGAAATTTCTACTCTAATGTTGAGTAAATAAGGTTGGTTTTCGTGCGAAAGAGTCCCCGAAGCGAAAGTCGGTCGGGGCGCGCTCGGACCCGAGTCGCGCGCATAGAGAAGGGCGACGTTTTAGCATAGGCGTGGCGTTGCGCGGCGCGTGCGGCGCGGTCGAGCACGCGGCGGGCGCCGACGCGGGCACCGCGGCGGGCACCGCGGCGACGCGCAGTGGGTCGAAACAGCTATATGAGGGACATAAGATTTTTTGTTACAAATTCCATTAAAAAAAATTCATCAAAACAAACAAGCCAAAGAATAAGAATAAAGTAGTTTTAAAGCAAGACCTCTCAAGACTTGGCCAAATTTTAGCAGTTTCTGTTTCATTCCATACAACAAAAACTAAAGAAAATTTTTTCCGGGCAAACTATCAGTTTTAGAGAAAAACGTTATTCAAACAATTATTCATCAGAATGACAAGGTCTTTCGATAAGTATTCTTTTTAAATGGAATTTGTAACAAAAAATCCCATGTGCCACATATAGCAGTTTCGACCCACTGTGCGTCGCCTCGGTGCCCGCCGCGGTGCCCGCGTTGGCGCCCGCCGCGGTGCCCGCCGCGACACGACGCCGCACGCGCCGTCAAAGCCACGCCTATGCTAAAACGTCGCCAAGGATATAGCGTCGCGCGTAAACTCCAGTCGTGCGTCGGAGGCCGGAGCTGACACACACTTTTTTTTTTTGCCTTTTGATCAGACCAAAAGCTTGTAATATTTCTTTTAAGAAATTTTCAGTAGCAGCTTGTGGTGTTAAAACCCTGTCGGAGAGCACTGCTAATCTTACGCCTGATCTATCTCGATTATTTATCATTCCATCGGAATAAGAGAGCGAGGAAGAATCATAAACCAAATATTGACGTTGTTAATTTTTTTCCCCTTGTTTCAGCCTTTTGGTCGGACCAGGAGATTTGTTACTTTTCGTAAAAGAAATTTTCAGTAGCAGCCTAGACTTGTGAAGTTAGGGGTATTATAGCCCCGTCGGAGAGCAACGTCGATCTTACGCCTGATCTCTCTCGATCGTGTCGGATTATCAAATATGGTTGAGCAATGCAACGGCTGGATCATGCATCATGCTCCTGAACGGGTGCCACCGGCGGGAATGGGGCTATTTTATGCCTGCCCGTCTTAACACGTTTTGAATAATTGTAAATTTTAATTTTTTGGAACTTCCCTTCATTGTGGAAACACTGCATACATAGCACAGTAACTATTGTAAACTTGTTTTGAAAAGAGCTACCGCCGAGTTTCTTGCTGGTTCTTCTTGGCAGGAAGTGCATTCAGAACCAGTGGCAGACTAACCGATGATTCAAAAGCACTTGTAAAAGTGTATTTCAATAAAAAATAATAATTATATTCTATTCTATTCAATTGCCATTACACGGAGAAGTGTGCGCTGTCAACACAGGTGCACTTTAAACCCTTTTTTGGTGGAACAGAAATATATTAAGATACAGTAAAATTAGCAGGGCACGTTTGCAAGCAACTTGCAATATAGTGCAAAGGTATTTAAATAAAATAGAAGGAAACCCGTGACGCTGCTATATTACACGACTCCTTCCATAAAAGATAGATTGTTGGAAAGTTAAAAAGTAGATTTTTTTCAAATTAAATAGAAATAAAAACTCGTAACAGTTCTTTTTACATTACGGCATTATTTATTACAGAAATAAAAGCTTGGAAGATAATCTAAAAAAAACAGAAGGCATATTTTCAAAGGAAAGTGTTTATTTTCAAAAAAAATGACAGACTGCCGATAGAAGTGAAAACTAGATTTGCTAATAAGTAAAAACAAATAAGAAAAGCGCACTGCCACGATTTCGTGTGTGAGATTCGAACCTGCGACATCATACATTAACGTTACGTTCCCTCAAATATGGTTGAGCGAAGCAATGGCTTGGTCATGCGTCATGCTCGTGAACGGGTGCCACCGGCGGGAATGGGGCTACTTTATGTCTGCCCATCTTAAGATAGAAATTAGTCGGTATGCATTTTTGGAACTTCCCTCATTGTGGAAACACTGCATATATAGCAACCGCCGAGTTTCTTGCTGGTTCTTCTCGGCAGTAAAGGCATTCCGAACCAGTGGTAGATTCATCGACTATTCAAAAGCACTTGTAAAAGTTTATCTGAATAAAAAATATTTCTATTTTATTCTATTCTACATTAAACGGTAAGGAAGCCGGCTGCTTGCCCGCTGCGCTGTACAAGGTTGCTTGGGAACTTCTAAAATGTTGAACGCTAACTGAAATCTCCAGGTGACGATTGTAAAGGTGACGATGACGCGAAATCCATGTTTTTTGCTCACCCAAAAAAGTGCTCAACGCGCTTAAAGAAGTTTGCACTAAAAAAAATCAATATTCTCAATGGATGGCGTAGTTTAATAAAATACGCAGTAAGCACTGGTGATGATTAAATTTTCGTGGTTGACGACTTTGGTGCACTTTACAAGACAGACAGAGATTTTGTTCTCCAAATCGATTTTAACTGTAATGAACTGTAAAAAATCGGCCAAGTGCGAGTCGGGCCTCGCTCTTTTAGGGTACCGTAAATAATACGAAATCATTTTTTTTAAACTAGATACATATTATTTAGATCTTAGTTCTTAGAAAGTACTAAATTAGCATATGGGGGAAAAATGCTCGTTTGTTTTGGTCACAACTTACAAACCGCATTATTAATCGGTGTTTACAGTATTTTTTGTTTAAATACACTATATAGTACATAATATACCAAAATTTCAAATTCTTAACTAGTTTAGTTTTAGAGACCACCTTACAAAATTGGTCTAAAACCGACAACTTTGATGGCCCCCCCCATTTCTTCATTTTTGTAGCTAAAAAATAAAAAAATATATATTTGAACTCCACTTAATGAGCTCTAGACAATGACACCCCACATGCCAGGATAAAAAATAAAATTTTATTTCGACTCCTTTTCCATGTATGGGAGCCCCCTTTATTTTGTAATTTAATTTAATTTTTATTATTTGTTGTTATAGCGGCAATAGAAATACACAATATGTGAAAATTTCAACTGTCTATCTATTACGGTTTACGAGATACAGCCCGCTCTGACAGACGGACGGACGGACGGACGGACAGTGAAGGCTTAGTAATAGGGTCCCGTTGGCACCCTTTGGGTACGGAACCCTAAAAACTTCATGCAACAATACATTTGCTTTCAATTTATGTATTTCAATTTCAGTTGTCGCAGCAAATTATCTTCTGAGGGTGGTTAATAGGAGCGGGTGTGTGTGCGGTCTATGCACTTTGTCGCGACTTTTTATGGCCTTCGTTTGTTTCTATAGAGCGTTGCTTTCAACATGTGTTGCGGGTGGAATAACTTTTTAAACTGTAGGGTTAGTACAAGATTGGATAGTTAACTGTGAATAGTAAACTATGACATTACCATCAAATTAAAAATAAACCATAACAGTATTGAGTTAGAGCTCAATTTCATGTATATATTCTTATACATTTACGTAACGAAAACGCTCCAAATTAAAATCGTCTGTATTAAATTTGCGACTTTAAATTGATACTAATATGGTTCATTTTACTTTGATGCTAATGTCATAGTTAACTATAACGATCAAACGAATTAAAACTCAGCATAACCACACTGTTTTAACTCTTAGGACTTTAAATATTGGATAGAAGCAGGCGTTACTTTGCGGAAGTCCATGATTAGCAAGAAAAGGTTAGAATTATTTTGCTATAATCCGCCAACAGAAAAAATCTGTATAATTTTTACACTACTCTCGACGCACGTTTCGCCCCGACACCGGAGCATCCTCAGGAGATGTTGACTCTACAACGATGCATTGTCTAGTGACGCTCGTGTCAATTGCGCGGTATTATATACCGTATTCCTACCCCCACTACTGTTGCCCCGCCCACTACCCCCCCCTTCAAACAAACGAAGCAGTGGTGAACTTGAGACGTTCACTTGTTCATTAAGTAATTTAAACTGAGTATTATTGTTATGTTTTATTATTTCTAATTGTTCCAACATGCTCAGTCGAAGCCCTTTATCACAGGTGTGTAAGATTTTGTATGAATGATCGGACGATAATATGTGTCCACTATCAAGGAGATGTTTCGCAAAGTGAGACTTTTGGGGTTGGTTGTTCCGAACCGCGGCCATATGTTCTTTGTAGCGTGTTTCAAATTTACGACCCGTTTGACCAATATAAGTGGCTTTACAGTCTGAACATTCGAGTTTATAGATGCCCGATTTTTGTTTGTTGTTTAATTTATCTTAACCGTTGCAAATAGTTTTAAGTGTATTATTTGTCCTAAATGCAACATGTATATCATGTGCTTTAAGTCTCTTCGCGATACGCTCCGACACTGTTCCAAAATAAGTTAAACTGGATTTGTATTTATTTATTTTCTCAGGTGATGATGAATATAAATCCTTTTTTATCCGCATCAATTGTTGCTTTTTTATTATATTATTAACAATATTATTGTTGTAACCATTTGCCTGTGCCATGTGGTAAATTACTTTTAATTCTTTTAAGTAGTTTTCTTTTGTGAGTGGAATAGACAGCAACCTATGCACGTAACTGTGGAACGCTGCGAGTTTATGCTGCCACGGATGACAGGATGAAGCGGGTATGGTTGTGTCTGTGTATGTGGGTTTCCGGAAAATTCCAAACTGATGTTTATTATTAGCACGAGTTATAGTTAGATCGAGGAAGCTTATAGAGTTATCTTGTTCTAATTCTGATTTGAATTTAATTTTCGGGTGTATATTGTTTAGATTTTTGACAAATGTGTCAAGTTGTCTGTCTGTCCCAGTCCAAAATATAATTATATCATCTACATATCTATAGTAATACAGAATTTTGTTATTATTATTATTGAACAACAATACGACAGACAATATGACAGACGTACCGGGTCACCAATTTCATCCGCGAGTTAAAAATCTAACTGATATCATAATACCTAAAAATGAAATACGCCTTTTAGACAACGGTTTAAAATACAATATCCCTAATAATAATACACAAAAATCATTAGAAACACTGGCGATGGAATCTGAATTAGCTGTGGTCCTTAACAAAAAAGATAATATTATCAAAAATATTATCGCTCATGAAATCAAAACAAATGCTGCACTTCTAAATTCCAATTCAAAAAGTAATAATAATAACAATAGCAACAACACAAACAATAACAACCACGTAAACAATAACAACAAAATATATAAATCTTTACAAAAAACGTTAAAAGATAATGATCTTATTATTTCAAAAGCCGATAAGGGTAATGCGATTGTTATCCTAAAGAGGATCGACTACCAAAATAAGGTCAATGAGGTTATCTCCGGAGAAGAATTCTCTAAGTTATCCTCTGACCCAACTAATAAATACGCAGCAGAAGTTAGGCTAGCCGTTAATAAATCAAAACACATTTTTCCAAAAAATACATCAAAACACAACGTCATTCAAATGAACACTAATGCTCCTACATTATACGGCTTACCAAAAATCCACAAAAATAATATTCCAATCCGTCCCGTGGTCTCATATATTGGCGCACCTGCATATCTATTAGCAAAAGAGCTAAACAAAATTATTAAATCAAAAACATCCTTCAATCAGTCTTATTCATTAAAAAATAGTATCCAACTAGTCAATAAAATTAAAGATTTGACATTACCGGACCATTGTAAATTAATATCATTAGATGTGGACAGTCTGTTCACCAATGTCCCAGTTAACGAAACCCTAAACATCCTAACCAAATTGTTGGAAAATAATCATACAAATGTCAACGAAATAACAGAATTAATAGAATTAACCAAAATATGCATGAAACAGAACTACTTCAAATTCAATGACCAATTTTATCAACAAAAAGAGGGATTAGCTATGGGCTCACCACTAAGTCCCCTAATGGCTGATATCTTCATGGATGATTTTGAAAATAAACATATTGTCAAAAATAACAAAATTCTGTATTACTATAGATATGTAGATGATATAATTATATGTTGGACTGGGACAGACAGACAACTTGACACATTTGTCAAAAATCTAAACAATATACACCCGAAAATTAAATTCAAATCAGAATTAGAACAAGATAACTCTATAAGCTTCCTCGATCTAACTATAACTCGTGCTAATAATAAACATCAGTTTGGAATTTTCCGGAAACCCACATACACAGACACAACCATACCCGCTTCATCCTGTCATCCGTGGCAGCATAAACTCGCAGCGTTCCACAGTTACGTGCATAGGTTGCTGTCTATTCCACTCACAAAAGAAAACTACTTAAAAGAATTAAAAGTAATTTACCACATGGCACAGGCAAATGGTTACAACAATAATATTGTTAATAATATAATAAAAAAGCAACAATTGATGCGGATAAAAAAGGATTTATATTCATCATCACCTGAGAAAATAAATAAATACAAATCCAGTTTAACTTATTTTGGAACAGTGTCGGAGCGTATCGCGAAGAGACTTAAAGCACATGATATACATGTTGCATTTAGGACAAATAATACACTTAAAACTATTTGCAACGGTAAAGATAAATTAAACAACAAACAAAAATCGGGCATCTATAAACTCGAATGTTCAGACTGTAAAGCCACTTATATTGGTCAAACGGGTCGTAAATTTGAAACACGCTACAAAGAACATATGGCCGCGGTTCGGAACAACCAACCCCAAAAGTCTCACTTTGCGAAACATCTCCTTGATAGTGGACACATATTATCGTCCGATCATTCATACAAAATCTTACACACCTGTGATAAAGGGCTTCGACTGAGCATGTTGGAACAATTAGAAATAATAAAACATAACAATAATACTCAGTTTAAATTACTTAATGAACAAGTGAACGTCTCAAGTTCACCACTGCTTCGTTTGTTTGAAGGGGGGGGTAGTGGGCGGGGCAACAGTAGTGGGGGTAGGAATACGGTATATAATACCGCGCAATTGACACGAGCGTCACTAGACAATGCATCGTTGTAGAGTCAACATCTCCTGAGGATGCTCCGGTGTCGGGGCGAAACGTGCGTCGAGAGTAGTGTAAAAATTATACAGATTTTTTCTGTTGGCGGATTATAGCAAAATAATTCTAACCTTTTCTTGCTAATCTTAGGACTTTTGTTTTCATTTCGTTGGTTGCAGTTATGCTTCTTTTTCTAGTATTCAACCGACGAAAAAAGGAAGAGGTTTGTTCTCAAGTTGTCGCGTATATTTTTTATGCATGACCATTAACTAAGCGTAACTTTTTACAGAGTGGTCCGATTATGACCCATTTCAATTTTATTAAATTGGGATTACTATTCCCTCTTAAACGAACAAATTTACCAGTAGTAGCCCATTTATCCTATTGTGCTGTTAATATTATAAATGCGAAAGTTTGTGAATGAGTGATATTTGTAGGATCAAAATAAAAATTCGTGAAAGAGTACTTTGATGCAATAATTAAACTACTAGACGGATTTTCATGAAACTTCGTAATGTTTCAAACTTAAACTTCAAACAAGCACATAGGATATACTTTATCCCGGAAAATTAAAGAATTCCCGCGGGAATCAAAAACCTTTACCCCGCGCGGGTATCATCTAGTAATATGATAAATGGACTGAAACATAATTTACTAATATCATACATAATTTGAGATGACAAAGACTAACTCGTCACTTATTATCATCGAAGAAAACGAAACAAGACAAGTGTATTTTTAGCTAATGAAACCATTATCTAGTTCCAAATGTGAAACTTAATTCAGTTTTCGCACCCCGAAATTCAGTTTTCAGACCCCTATCTTCTAAACACCGTACCTACAGCAATGTTTGTTTTCAATTTATCGCAGTTTGGGATCATAGCAAACAAACTGCCACCGTTCGTACTGATTAACATGTCAAAATATTCAAGAGATCATCACCCTTATTGCTTTCGATTTAGAGTCGGTATTGGGATGGCTAATTTTGTAGTCGTTTGCTGATTTATTTTATTCAGCTCAGTGATTCTAATTCTATTACGCTTCATTTCTATAACATGTGGAACTTTTGTGGTCATTTTGAATATAGCTTACGTTAAAACAAAGCAAATAATATATAAAAATAATCTATGACACAAAAAAAAAACTAAACGAAAATCGGTTCATCCGTTTGGCAGCTACGCTACCACAGACAGATACACAGATACACAGATACACAGATACACAGATACACAGATACACAGATACACAGATACACAGATACACAGACAGACACGTTAAACTTATAACACCCCTCTCTTTTTGCGTCGGGGGTTAAAAATACGCCACAAGTAAACAAAACTGCATATATAGAGTTTGAGAAAAGCTTATAAAAACTATCTCTCTCAAGTGTACGACATAGATGCTTTATAATCGACCTACTAATCTGGGGGCACGGTAGTGCCCCCGCCAAGACGAGCCAAGAGAAGCACAAGGGCACTATTAACCTAACCTAACCTACCTTTTCTCGAAGGGCTTCGTGTTTTTTTACCCTCATAACTTGGGATTGGATTATACCAGATAAACTAAATTCTCAGGATATAATTTCAATAGTGGACCTATTATAGATATTATAAAGTTTCAATTGCATAGCTCTTATACTTTGAATTTTATTGATATCTAAAAAACCCCCGATTCTTTCACTGACACCGATGATCATCAAAATTCTTAGGATACTTCCTGAAGTCCTAGAAAGCTGAAATCTGGTATGCAAGCTAGTATTTCCTGAAGTCCTAGAAAGCTGAAATCCGGTATGTAAGCTAGTATTAGTACACAAACAACAAAAAATCCTAAAACGTGGAACTTTTACCCACCAAACCTTTAAACTAAGGGATGGAAGATTATATGAGACTACCACAAATTTTGATGCTAGGTCTGAAAATTGATATATTGACTCCTTGTTATAAAAAATAAAATAAATTTCATCTGATTTGCAAGAAATACACCCCAGAAAAAGAAAAAAAAACCAAAAGAAAAAGAAAATAAACAAGATAAAAAATATTGTCATAAGAAATTTATAAAAAGAAGTGAAATCCCACCAAAAATATTTTCATGTAAAATGTTGCCAAGACCAGACCATGACTTGCACTGTCAAAAAGTTATCAGATCTCATGTAGAGCCACTGCTTACTCTACACGCCCTAACTCTACAAGCCCTAACTTCACAAACTTTATACCTTAGTCAAAATATGTGGCTTGATCGTTTCGCTACATTCACATGGGCGAAGGTGAAAACTCTATCCTATTACTTATTATATAAATGCGAGAGTGTGTTTGACAAAGTCATGGGCGAAGGCTAGATAAGTTATAAGTCCTACCAATAATTATTATAATCCTACCAATTTTTTAATTGCGAAAGTTTGTGAGGATGGATGGATGCATGTTTGTTACTCCTTCACGCCTCAATAAATGAACCGATTTGGCTGTTGAAATGGAGATAGCTAATACCCAGGATTAACACATAGGCTACATTTTATCCCGAAAATCCGAAGAGTTATCGCGGGAGTCAAAACCCCTTAATCCATGCGGACGAAGACGCGGACATCAGCTAGTCATCATCAGCAACCCATCAACGGCTCACTACTGAGCACAGGTCTCCTCTCAGAGAAGGGTTATAGGCCATAGTCCACCACGCTGGCCCAATGCCAATTGGTGGACTTCACACACCTTCGAGAACATTATGAAAAACTCTCACATGTGCAGGTTTCCTCACGATGTTTTCTTCACCGTTGAAGCAAGTGATAGTTAATTGCTTAAACGCACTTGACTCCGAAAAGTCAGAGGTGCGTACCCGGGATAGAACCTGCGACCCCCCCGAATAGGAGACCACAGTCCTAACCACTAGGCTATCATTGCTTATATAACTTTGTATTTCAACTAAATAAAACCTTTTCTTATAATATGCGCATAGAAAATATAAGCTTTCATTCTACCTATTTCTTATAACCGTTTTATTCACGGTGGCAAGCTAATAAATAGCAACTTGTTTTTGCGCATGCATGTTATTACCGTAGAAAGCATAAACTTGAATCTAGATTATAGAAACATAATTTATGCGCCATGTTTTATGCAAATCGCCTCCACTCTATTCTTGTCAAATTTAGTCGTCTTTTTTCCCCCTAAAAGAAAATGTCGCGAGCTTTTGTACAGAAAATAACTCCGCACCAAAGTTAATCGATAACTGAAAAAATTCGCACCAAGACAGTGGCTTCGACTGGCACTATTAAGTATGAAAATTTTATACTTACATACATTTCCAGCAACATTGAAAGAACTGGAAGCAGTGATAGCCTAGTGGTTAGTACTGCGGTCTCCTATTCGGGGGGGTCGCAGGTTCGACACGGCACGCACTTCTGGCTTTTCTAAATTATGTGCGTTTTAGAAATTAAATATCACAAGCTTCAACGGTGAAGGAAAACATCGCTAGGAAAAAAAAATCTGCACACTTGAGAGTTCTTCATAATGTTCTCAAAGCTATGTGAAGTCTGCAAATTCGCATTGGGCCAGCATGGTGGACGATGGCCTATAACCTATCTCTGAGAGGAGACCTGTGCTCAGTAGTGAGCTGTTGATGATGAAGAACCGATGGTCTTGGGGTCCCAAAGTGAAGTGGTAACCTTGGTAACGCTGGAAATAGGCGATACAAGACGAAGAGATATGGAAGTCATAAGTGCAGCTGTGGTCGTTTAACTGTTGAAGAAGAAGAAAAACCCATAGATATATTTTTAAAATGACTGTTTGTCTTTCTGTTTCTGTCTGTTTGTTTGAACCTTGTACCCGGAAAAACAAAAGTTGCCGCAGGATTTTCAAAACCTAAAACTCCAGCCAAGAGAAGTCGAGAAGAAAAATTATTTATCCAATATGATTTTCAATACATGGTTTAGATTTTTTGAAAAGATAAGGAGATTCTTAATAACTTGTCCCTTTAAATTTCCTTGAAAGAAAAGCAAAAAATGTCATCTAAGTTCTAATAATTCCGTTTTACTACTACTCTTACGGCTCTTAGAACTGAGTTACGACCCTCGTTTTCGGTATAGCCCTTTTTGTTTTAGGAATCTATTGCTTTACTAACGAAATTAAGAAGAAAGATCCTTCTACACATTTAAAGGTTGTTTTAAACCCTTCAATTATTCATTTAATTTAATCTTAATGATAAACTGTGCGGTCTATAAATTTAAAAAACCTGTAATCGATCAAAGAATTTAACTGTCGTAACTTGATAATTTTCCCTATTTGAATGAATTTAAATTAAACATTTATATATAGTTATATTACTTACATTTATTTATATAATCTCACTCTTTAAAGCTGTCGCCACCTGATACTTCTCCATAAAGTCGCGTTCTCAAAGATGTAAGTCTGCCGATTCGCATTGGGCCATCGTGTATCGTGGTGAACAATGGCCTGTAATCCTTCTCTGAAAGGAGACCTGCGCTCAGTGGTGAGCCGTTGATGGGTTGATGATGATAATGATGATAAAATCTACGAATAAGTTGCTTCTATATTTGTTGCATTGTTGAAAAAGAATTAGAAATCTCATCGACCGGCGGTAGGTGGTTAGGGTTTAATTATTCTATTTAGGTAAGGTACAGGTTGTTTAATCACAAATAATACAAAACAACGTAAAGTACCGTACTCGAATTAGCTGACGCCCGCGATTTTTTTCATCCCGCAGGAGCTTTCATTTTCCGGGATAAAAAGTAGCCTATGTCACTCTCCAGATTCACTATCATGCAAATATAACTTAACCGTAGCTCCGTTGAAGCGTGATTGAGAGACAAACCAACAAACACACTACCTTTATAATATTAAGTTAGGATAGTACTACACATTACGGTAATGTTAAAGAATTTAAACCAATAACGCTTCTAATCCCGATTGGGCGGATTTGCATACAATGAATATTTGTTCTAAACATTTTGGCGCTGGTCGAAGTGCTATTGTCGATGTTGCTAAGCTGATCTGTTGGAACACAAGCGATTTTCAGCCTTATCACCAAGTAGCAAGGCTACAAAGTGCATTAAAATCCGTTCGGGTGTATAGAATTATTCTGTTTTGTTTCCAAAGAGTATTTCTGTTTGCGATTGCCGCTTTTCGTTACCGCATCTGACGGTAAACATTCGGAAATTGGAGTTCTGAAATGAATTGTATACGAAAATTTTATCCATGTTTGTATAATTAATATCTATCACAGTTAGCTCACACAGGTAGTATTGTAGTAATTCATCATCATCATCATCATTATCAACCCTTCATCTTATTTCACATTTTATCAATGTATAATATTTATTGACCGGTACTGTGCTTATTTCACTACTTATACAACGAATTACTCTCATAATAGCTAATTTATCCTATTCACAAAGTATTATCAGATGACTGACATGAACTATGTAATTGAGTGGGCGTGATAAATTTTACCCGAACCGCGGCGTACCTACTACCTACATCTCTACTTACTTTAACAATGGTGCTAATTCTGTTATACAAGCTTATAATTATGATATAACTAGCAAAAACAAATGAAAAATTCCCATTTATATTATATTATCTAGATTCTAGAGTTAAAAGCTTCTAATGTATAAGCTCTAAACTTAACTTAATTGACTACTTCTGTTTAAATGCTACATTTTTCCGTTGGAAATATTTTGAAAAGGATAGCAATAATTCAGTTTATTTAACTCGTATTAATTGATATTGTAGGCAATTTATTACACCTGCCTTCAGCCAATATAGTCATTATTGAGTTTTTCTAACCAATAAAAATTTAATTAATTACCTGTAGTTATATAATCAGCGGTAATGTGAAGACTGATAGCTGTTAGTTGTTGTGTTCGTCAGTTGAAAAAGAAGAAGGACAAATGCTTTTATAACATATCAGTCTTCAGACTGGATACACGCGGTACAAGACCAAGACCTGTGAAAGTTCACTCAAGAGAACATATTATAATGTAATAGCTTCATAATAATATTGTAAAATGATTATTTTAAAAAGAGCAACTGCTGAGTTTCTTGCCGGCTCTTCTCAGCAGAATCCGCTTTCCGAACCGGTGGTAGAGTCATGACTTGTCATAAGAGCCACAGGTTGGTTTACGTGAAATAAATAATTTTTTTTTTTTTTTTATTTTGATAAAAAGAAAAAATCGTCGGATTGTTAAGGCTCAAATCGTGTTAAAAGTATGATTCCACCTTTACCGTTTCCACCCTGTATATCAAATGATGGAAGGAGCTAATTTAGTACGCGCAATAAATCTTAGGCTCGCTGACCGGCGCAGCAGGAATTAGTTACAGCCTAGTTACATTGCACTGAATATAATGGGCCGGTCGTAGCATTGCCACGGTAATATAATAAGCTGTCATAGATGTATGGCGCTAATAATACCTGAAGTGAATAATATTATCATGAATTCAGTTGCATCTGTGACGAGTCGATTAATTACATGTAGGTCACATGACATTTTAAAAGTAGGTCACATGATGGACTTTCAAAGGCAAGATGGATGTGAATATCTTCTTCTTCTTCTTCTTTATCAACCGATAGACGTCCACTGCTGAACAAAGGTCTCTTGCATGGACTTCTACAGGCCTCGATCTTGCGCCGCCTGAATCCAGCGGCTCCCTGCGACTCGCTTGATGTCGTCGGTCCACCTGGTGGGGGGTCTGCCAACACTGCGCTTCCCGGTGCGGGGTCGCCACTCCAGCACCTTGGGACCCCAACGACCATCAGCTCTTCTAACCATATGCCCCGCCCATTTCCACTTCAGTATAGCGACTCGCTGAGCTATGTCGGTGACTCTGGTTCTCCTACGGATCTCCTCACATCTGATTCGATCCCGCAGGGACACTCCGAGCATAGCTCTCTCCATCGCTCGCTGAGCGATCCTGAGCCTACTTATGAGGCCCTTAGTTAGCGACTATGTCTCGGATCCGTAAGTCATCACTGGCAACACGCACTGTTCGAAGACTTTAGTCTTCAGGCACTGAGGAATTTTGGACGAGAAGACATCTCGGAGCTTCCCGAACGCTGCCCAGCCGAGTTGGATTCGGCGATTGATCTCTTTCTCGAAATTGGACCTACCTAGCTGGACTGTGTGTCCCAGGTAAATATACTCGTCGACAATTTCGAATGTCGAAAAAAATTAATATAGAAAGGCTGAAAAAGTTAAATTCATTCTTTCACCTTGGGCTCACTACTGAGTACAAGTCTTCTTCTTTAACTCTTACTTATACTAATAATTCCTCCTAATCCTACTTCCTACTAATATTATAAATGCGAAAATTTGTGAGGATGGATGTATGAATGGATGGATGCACTGAATAGGTGATGGATGGATGTTTGTTACTATTTAACGCCACAACGAATAAACCGATTTGGCTGAAATTTGGAATTGAGATAGCTTATACCCAGGATTAGCACAAAGGCTACTTTTCATCCCGGAAAATTACAGAGTTCCCGCGAAAATTAAAAAAACCTTAATCCACGCGGATGAAGTCGCGGGCATCATCTAGTATTATAAATGCGAAAGTGTGTTTCTTTGTTGGTTCTGTCCTTCAATCACGCTGAAACAGGGCTACGCACAGGGGCTACGTATCGACGTGAATTTTTGCATGGGTATAGTTGAGGACCTGAAAAGTAACATTTATTATATACTAGCTGACACGGCGAACTTCGTACCGCCAACTTATCTATTATAATTTTTTTTTTTTTATTAAGTATAAAAACCTTCCGTGGACCTTAAGGAACATACAAAAAAATAAATTAACCGAATTGGTCCATCCATTCTTGAGTTATGCGCTTACCAACATTCATTTTTATTTATATATAAATATATATGAGGGAATTGGATGCTAAAACCCAACAAATAAACACTCCGTACAGTGTAGTATAGTTTATTTTCACTATTTGACAACTTTGGTTGAGATTTACAAGGCTTCAAGTCGGTATTCGTAACTCGCGTTTTATCGGCGGTGCGCAAAAGTGGCGTGGACTCGCGCGGTAACGTTCGAATGCAACTGATGCAAGTAAAAACCGAATGCAGGCGGCGGGCCGCGCGCGCTGATAACGGGACCTGCGTCCCGCGCCCCGCGCCGCCGCCGCTGCGCGAGCGCCGGCGTTCGGAAGAAATAAAATATAAAAATGCATAATGAAATGAATGATAATGTATAGTATCTACAGTGTATATGTTCCCCACATCGCTCCCCCCGAGAGACCGTGTTACGGGCGAAAGTAGTCTGGGAATCGGACTCGTCTTCCAGATCGCGTGGTCTTGATATTTATGGTAGGAGTTGGTGGTGGTTCAGCTTGAATTGGTTCAGGCGTGTTATTCGTATCTCACAGTATGTATGCTGGTTTTAATCGGTCTACCGATACCGTAACAGACTTGCCCTTTACCCGAATCTTAAAAACCTTTGCACCTCTCTCGATCACCTCATGGGGACCAGTGTATGCCGGTTGTAATGCGCTTCTCAAAGAATCATCCCGTAAGAAGACGTGTGAGCAAGAAGTTAAGTCTTTATATATAAATATCTTGTCTTTTGCGTGATTACTAGCTGGTGTTGGGCGCAGATTGTTGGCAAATGATCTGATACGGGCTGAAAATTCTGTTACATCAGTCGTGCACTTGTCAACCTGATGCCCAAAAAATTCACCAGGGAGCCGTAGGGGTTCTCCGTAAACTAGCTCTGCTGAGGAAGTCTGAAGGTCTTCCTTAAAAGAACTTCGTATGCCGAGTAAAATGAATGGCAATGATTCGGACCAACTACTGTCGGCATGGCACATGATTGCCGCTTTCAATTGCCGATGAAATCTCTCGACTATACCATTACACTGGGCGTGGTACGCGGTTGTTTTGCGATGTGTAAAGCCGAGAGTTGTGGAGAGTTGCGTGAAGAGTGCTGAGCAGAATTGTCGGCCTCGGTCTGTTACGACGATGATTGGACAACCAAAAGAAGCGACCCATCCGGACAAGAACGCTTTGGCCACAGACTCTGCCGTAATATCAGTCAGAGGGACAACTTCAACCCATCGCGTGAAGCGATCGATTGCTGTCAAGCAGTACCGATATTCGGCAGATGGGGGTAATGGTCCGATGAGGTCCAAATGCACATGTTTGAAACGCGCTGAAGGTAAACCGAAACTTCCCAAGGGTGTTGAAACGTGTCGGTTCACCTTAGCGCGCTGACATGCCAAACATGCCTTGGACCAATCGCGACAGTCCTTCCTCATCTGTGGCCATACGTAGCGTTGCGCTACGAGCTTAGCGCTAGCGTTAGCGACAGGGTGGCTCAGCGAATGCAAGCTTTCAAAGACCTATCTGCGTAGGGTTCGGGGTATGAAAGGCCTGGGAGTCGTTGTGCTGACATCGCAGTACAATTCTATGTGACTTCCAGGTATAGTCAACCTCTCTATACGCAGTGAGGAATGCCCTTCGAGGTGTTCAGCGAGCTCATTATCTGAGTTTTGGGCCTTAGCTATTACTGCTAGATCTACGGGACTCTGCAATTCTTCAACGCGGGAGAGTGTGTCCGCAACGACATTATCTTGACCAGCGATGTGCCTTATGTCCGTCGAGAATTGGGCTATGTAGTCTAGGTATCTGTATTGACGCGGTGAGCAGTTATTTTTACGCTCGGTGAACGCGTAACACAGGGGCTTATGATCCGTGTATATGGTGAAGCTTGTAGCCTCTAGCCAGTGTCGGAAGTATTTAACATTCTCGTAGATGGCGAGGAGCTCCCTGTCGTACGGTGAGTATTTTCGTTGCGACGGGCTCAACTTGCGGGAGAAAAAGGCTAGAGGTTCCCAATAACCATCTCTGAACTGCTGCAAAACTCCACCGATGGCAAGATCAGACGCATCGGTGACTAATCCTAATTTACACGTCGTATCCGGGTGTGCCAATAAGGCTGCGGTGCAGAGGCTGTCCTTGCAGTCCTCGAATGCTTTCATCGAGTCTCCTTCTATGTCAACAGGCTGCGAGGCTTTTATGGAGCCAGTCAACAAGGCATTTAGGGGAGCCTGGATCTGGGCGGCATGGGGAATAAATCTCCTATAAAAATTTACCATCCCCAAAAATCTTCTGAGCTGCCTAGCGGTTTTAGGGACTGGGAAATCCTTTATAGCCTGCACTTTTCTTTCCAGAGGTTTAGTGCCATGCTGAGATATGTGGTAGCCTAGAAATGTCACCTCCGTCGCACCGAAGACGCACTTATTGGTATTAATGAGAATGCCGTAGTCCTTCATCCTGGTGAAAAGCTGGCGAAGGTGCTGCTCATGCTCATCCTCATTTTTGGAGAACACCAAGAAGTCGTCCAGGTATGGGTAACAGAAATCTAGGCCACGGGTCAATTCGTCAACAAACCTCTGGAAAGTTTGGCCTGCGTTACGCAGACCAAAGGTCATGTATGGGAACTCATAGAGCCCGAAAGGTGTTGATATGGCTGTTTTAGGTATATCTTGTTCGTTAACTGGTATCTGGTTGTAAGCTTTAACTAAATCAATCGTGGAAAAGATCTTACAACCAGATAGGTTATGTGCAAAGTCGTGAATGTGTCTGATAGGGTATCTATCAGGTATGGTCCTCGCATTAAGCATCCGGTAGTCACCACATGGTCGCCAGCCGTTGTCCTTTTTAGGGGCTAGGTGAAGCGGTGACGACCAGGGGCTTTCCGATGGCCTAGCTGTACCACTCGCCAACATCGCCTCGAACTCAGACTTTGCTATCTTTAGTTTGTCTGGGGCAAGTCGGCGCGGAGTGCACGATACCGGGGGGCCTGGCGTGGTTCGAATGTGGTGTGTGGTATTATGTTTTGGTGTGCGTGGAGCGCCTGTGGGTCGTGTAATTTCCTGAAATTCTAAAAGTAATTTATTGTATTTTGACTCACCAATCATGACCTTAACGCTTGAGATTAAACTATTAGGTTCGGCCACGGCGGCTATGGCAGATAGGCCGGTCGCACCGTCGATCAATCGCTGATTACGAATATCCACAATTAAACAATAGTGTGACAAAAAATCAACACCTATAATAGGTCTTGTGACGTCAGCCACCGTAAAACGCCATACAAAATTTCTACGCAAACCTAAATTGAGATTAAAGTCAACAAAACCGTACGTATCGATTGTAGTACCATTTGCCGCACACAACTGATAATCTGTTCTCACACGCCGTTGTTTGAGCACAGTTCGCGGGAAGACACTTAAATCACTGCCGGTGTCCACCAAAAATTGAATTTTCGAACTGCGGTCGGTCACGAACAGGCGACCTGGGGTGGAGGGGCAATCGTCAGCCGCCATTATCGACTGCCCTGCGCGTTTTCCGTCTTGTAATCACAGGGTGCAAGGCACTTCTTCGCCTGATTACCGAATCTATAATGGTACCAGCACACGGGAAATTTTCTATAATTAGATTGAGATCTCGTGTCAGATGACGTCCGGTTTCTTTGACGTGACGTCCGACGGTAACGAGAACGTGATCTATCATGGCCAGCGGTGGCGAGCGCGCTTACTTGTTTGGTCAGCTCGGTGATCTGCCTGGCCATGGTTTCTATCGTTGACTCCAGCCTTGACACGGATGTCGCTGCCACTTGTGGAGACGCCGGTGCGATGTCATGTACTCTGTCCGCTAAATCCGCTAGCTCTTGAAGTGCCAAGTTAGTCTGCGACGCTATTATGGTTTGAAGGTTGTGCGGTAGTCGGCTTGTCCATACGTCTGTGATAAAATCATCTGTAATGTTAGGCCCTGCTAGTTGCTGCAGGTGTCGCAGGAACTGGGACGGCTTGCGGTCGCCCAGCTCCTCGGATTGCAACAGCTGTTTCACTTTTTTTTGTCTGGACAGGGAAAGTCGCTTGACGAGTTCTGTTTTTAGCTTTTCAAACTTCCCTGATGTCGGGGGATTTTCAATTATATCCTCCACGATGGCCGAGTATTTCCCATCCAGGTGTGAGAGCACATAATAAAATTTAGTGTTATCGTCGCTAATCCGGGCTATATTAAATTGCGCCTCGATTTGAGCGAACCATATTGACGGTTTTTCAGCCCAAAATGGAGGGACGCGAACGCCGACACGACAGAGTTCGGCTAAAGGATCTCGATCATTCGCTTTCTTGGTGCTCTTTTTGATGGCCGCCTTCTGCGAGTGTTCAGAATGCTCCGCGTCACTGTTGTCACTGCTCATGTTCAAAAATAAAGGGTCACCACTGAGGGAATTGGATGCTAAAACCCAACAAATAAACACTCCGTACAGTGTAGTATAGTTTATTTTCACTATTTGACAACTTTGGTTGAGATTTACAAGGCTTCAAGTCGGTATTCGTAACTCGCGTTTTATCGGCGGTGCGCAAAAGTGGCGTGGACTCGCGCGGTAACGTTCGAATGTAACTGATGCAAGTAAAAACCGAATGCAGGCGGCGGGCCGCGCGCGCTGATAACGGGACCTGCGTCCCGCGCCCCGCGCCGCCGCCGCTGCGCGAGCGCCGGCGTTCGGAAGAAATAAAATATAAAAATGCATAATGAAATGAATGATAATGTATAGTATCTACAGTGTATATGTTCCCCACATATATATATATATATATATATATATATATAATATATATATATAGATATAGATGAAGCCTAGGTAGCCTACCTATACTTTTTATCCCGATTCCCGAAACATGAAATAGTTACCGCGGGATTTTGAAAACTAACTCCACACGAACGAAGTCACGGGCATCTAGGCTAGTCTTCTAAATAAGTACCTATATAAAAGGAAAAAGTGACTGACGGACTGACTGTGAACGTGTAGCTAAACTACTCGACAGAGCGAGCTAAAATTCAGCATACAGATAGCTATTTTTAGGCATCCGCCAAGTAAGGACTTTTATTAATTCAACCCTAAGGGGGCATAATAGGGTTTTGAAAAATCGAACTTAATGTGAGCAAAGCCGCGGGCATCTGCAAGTAGATTATATACCACGATACGTAGAGGACGTCCCGTGAATCCTGTGTATTATAATTCCAAACGCCGAGGCAATTAAGCACCCCTCGATAAATTATGCCGCGCTACCGTGTATGCAAATGGGACATAAAAATGGTAATAGCTATGAATGTGTCTAGGTGAGTCAAAAATTAACTCGTTCCTTTAATATTGCGCCGCATCCTTTGTAAACAAAAATTATACCATCGTTCAAACCAGCAGGGCCAGAGCTCTTCAAGTTTAGTCTTCCTTATATGTTTGTTGAATTAAATACGCTTGCAGTTAAATTAAAAAAATACATGTAGCAATCGGTTCTACGTTGAGCTGTTTCCACGTTACAATAATCATAATATTATGAGCATAGAGCCCTGTGATACGCTGGGATACCATGGCGACGTGGCCAGCTACGTATCCAAACAATTCGTATTGAAATGTATGACAGTTAACTCTGTCTGCCCGTCTTTGACATGAATTGAATTGTAGTACGTTTTGTGGAAATGTCATATCCTATTCTAACAAAGATGCACGGGTTAAATCAGCTTGGCATCCAGCTGCCCACAAGATAGTATAAAAACTTATTACAATGTAATAGCTACTTATTAATATTGTAAAATGATTATTTTGAAAAGAGCAACTGCTGAGTTTCTTGCCGGCTCTTCTCAGCAGAATCCGCTTTCCGAACCGGCGGTGGTAGAATCTTGACGTGTCATAAGAGCCACAGGTTGGCCTACATGAAATAAATAATTTTGAATTTTGAATTTTTGAATTTTAACTCACATTGGCTATGGTCTGGCGACGCACCGTCACGAATTTGGAAACGTAGTCACGACCGACCGGAATCTACGTGAAGCTTGGATACTCTCACAATCTGGCTACGCGTAGCCAAGTCGCTAGTAGGCATTTTGTATTCAAGTAGATAAGTTTCACCTCCCTCACTCAGTGGCCACCTGATCGCCTGGACGGACATCCACGTGTTTGTGTTCTACCCACAATCTACCACTGGCTACCTATTTGGCAAACTCATTTGGCTACGATAGGTAGCCAGAGGCAGCCATGGCTACGTAGCCGCCGACGTCCCCAAGGCGTCCCAGTGTGTTAGCGCTCTAACATTAATAATTTAAAAATGAAATATTTTGAGCAATTTTCATTTCATTCGAGAGGAATTTCTCCCAGTATCTCCCATTAGAGGACTAGGGACGGGTTGAGATTGGAAGAGATACTTAATTTTACGGCCTGTTTCACATCTAGGGCAAAGTGCAAGTGCCTTCTGTTTAAAAAATATCCGATAGCTCCTGATAAGTCAAGTTAGCTGATAAACCCTTCTGATCCCTACAGGAGAGAATCCTGAAAAAACTGGTTATTTTTTTATCATCAATAAAAATATAGTCAAGCCGAGGTAAAAATTGAATCTTCATAGAAATATTGGAATGTTTAAATTGTTTGAATAACAGTGACTGACACTGGGTCTAACACAACAAAAATGAATTATGATTATATTATTTTGACAATTAAGTTTTCCAGAAAGAGTTTAGTGAGACTGCTTAGCGTCTATTCATAAATTTAATCAAAGTTTTATCTACATATTTTGAGGAAAATTTTCCGAATAAATTTTATAAATGAATCAAAAGTTGCGGAAAACATTCACATCGTCGATGAGCCCATCCCACTCGCCACTTAACACTCGACAAAAGCTCTACAAAATATGAAACACACATATTTTATTCGTACAGTTTAATTACATGCAAACACCTAAATTTATTCCTATTTCAGCGCACCGGACACAAAGTGTGTTATAATTTCAAAGGACGTGGCAATTAAGCGGCCCCCGATAAATTATAGTGAGTTATCAAGTATGCAAATGGGGGCATAAAAACTGTAATAGGTATTAATATGTCTCAAGTGAGCCAAAAGCAGTGATAGCCTAGTGGCTAGGACTGTGGTCTCCTATTCGGGAGGTCGCAGGTTCGATCCCGGGTACGCACCTCTGACTTTTCGGAGTCAAGTGCGTTTAAGCAATTAAATATCACTTGCTTCAACGGTGAAGGAAAACATCGTGAGGAAACCTGCACATCTGAGAGTTCTTCATAATGTTCTGGAAGGTGTGTGAAGTCCGCGGTCACACCTGATGCTAAGTGACGATGCAGTCTAAGATGGTAGCGGACTAACTTGGAAGGGGTATGGCAGTGAAAATTCAACCCATACCCCTAATCGGTTTCTACACGCCATCGTGCAGGAACGCTGAATCGCTTGGCGGCACGTCTTTTACGGTATTTCTACTAGAGTCTAGTTTTTGGACCACGATAACCTCTATGGCACAGCGCTCAACACTGTGGTCTTTCTGTGGAGACGTCCAGGATTTATTGTCAATTTCGAAATTCATAATCAAAATTGGCCCTTAATTGAGCTGAAACAATTAAGGGCCACTTAATTGGCTGAGCTCTATCTGGTTTCTCTGCCAGAATATTTGTATGGTAAGCGGTGGATGGGCTGTATGAATGATGACGATGAAATGATGCATTCAATGTATGATTATACTTACTATTCCTACACCACAAAACATAAAGATAACAAAAAAAATAAGTGGCACTCGGGGACTGCCGTGGTAAAGCTATTGCATAGCATTTTTTATCAACTTATGCAATTATAATATTTATGCAATTTTTTTTTTGCATACTAAAAATTATGCAAAAAAATAAATAAAAACAAACAAGAAAAGCAAACTGTCACTACTTCGCGAGTGAGATTCGAACCTGCGACATCTAAAGAAAGCGGCCGCTCGCCCACTGCGCCAAACAGAGCTAAATGTGAACCTCTAAAATGTTGAACGCTTACTGAACGACGGTGTTAGGTTTTTTTTCGTTACGGAATTTCTTGATTCGGTCGCCGCGCTCAAACTGTTTGTCCTAGTTCAAAGCCTGCGATAAAAGCTATGCAATAGCTTAAAACAAAACAATGTATCGCAGTAAGATAGTTGAAGCCGTGATATAAGTATAATCCTAAGGATATAGCTATATAGCGGGATATAGTTATACGGCAGTGGTTCATTTACTTGTGCAAATCAAAGAATATTTATAATATATACTAATCCTACCAATATTATAAATGCGAAAATTTGTGAGGATGTATGGATGTTTGGATGCATGTTTGTTACTCTATAACTCCACAACGAATGAACCGATTTGGCTGAAATTTGGAATGGAGATATCTCATACCCAGGATTAACATATAAGCTTCATTTTTTCCCGGAAAATTACAAATTTCCCGCGGGAATCAAAAAACCTTAATCCACGCGGACGAAGTCGCGGGCATCATCTAGTACTTTATTAATTCCATTAGATTAGTCTAGTTAGGTATTCATACATATTACTTACTATATTTTGCTCGTATTATAGCTATAATCTTAGTACTATATTCCGATAGCTATATACCTAGGGTTATAGCTATATCACGGCTTCAACTATCCCACTGCGACTTATACAATGTGGCCTTATCGCTACCTAGCAATCTCTTCCGAGCAACCTATGATGCAATAGGACACAGTGACAGATACCAAGATTCCGGGATGATTATAATTTACTAGCTGACTCGGCGAACTTCGTACCGCCAACTTACCTATATAAATAAAACAAATAACTACTAAAACTATCCTATCTTTCAAGTTGGACCAAATTACAGATAGTTACGAAGTTTGATCAAAATCGGTTAAGTAGTGTAGGGGTCCATCGCGGACAAAAAACGTGACACGTAATTTATATATATTAGGATTAGGGCGAGCGGAGCGAGACCTATCACTATCCCTCAATCTGAGCATTTTGTGGTACACTTTACTGAAAAACTATCACGCTTATAGATTTGTGATTTAACATAGTAATTTAACTTCATATCCAGATATGTTATCTGTCAAAAAATATATAATTTTATAACCATTAACTTAAAAATTATTACCCGTTAGAAAAACTACGCGAGCCCTCACAAAGCTCAGCTTTTTGCTAGTAATAATTTCAATAAATACCACCAGGTGATGCAGTCAAAGACTTGTCATTAAACTAAAAATACATGGTAAATGTAGTGAAAATAATATTAATGCTTGTCAATAATATTAAAAAATCGATTCGATCTACGGACCCACGGATATTTTTATCTGTCGTCTGTCTGTTAAGTAATCAATTGATTGAGTAAAAAAATCTAGTTTTTTCACAGCAAACCAATAATAAATCTTCCGCCACCCATCCATAACGTTGTTTGTCCCGCGTTACCATCAAACGCGTTTTCAAACCGGTCAAGATTTACCGACGCAGCGATTCTAACTGCAGGTCAACGGTTGCCCGGGGGACATTCGCAATTTGCGAACGTTGCCGGTCCATTTCAGATTTGTACACGCCCCGCGCTTTAATTACGCAACTCACCAGCAACATGTACACATCACTCGTTACACACAGTTCGAAATCCATTGCGTGTTTTCTAGGCTGTTTAAAAGTGTATAAGCGTTGTCAGAGAGCAATGGAAAATGTTGCATGGGACTTAATTCGTGTGCTGATTGTATGGTAATCCCCCCACCAAATAAATGATCACACTGGCCGACGGGCCCAAAACGAATGTCTCGTAAACCTCACGCATTCAATTACTTTTCGCGCGTTTTTCCGATGGCGTCGGACAGTAGGTTACAGTAAGCAATTTAGGGTATTCGGGGGAAAAGCTCCCGGAGTAAACATCGCTGGGCTTTTACTGTTTCGAACTTTTGGGATAAATTTTGTTGCTTTGCTCTTCTGTGTCCATGTATAATTTATCAGTGAAATTTCTACTGATCTGCTTTATTCAGCCCGTAGCTTTACAGCTACTGTCACGATGACAATTTTACCTAATTGGGTGAACACTCTCTCGCTGGTTTATTGGAACGTAGTTCCTTATCGCGCGGTGCGGAAGGGGGCTAGACGCAAAAAATTAAGACAAAATTGAACCGACACTCGACACTGATCGACACTTTTTTGAAACCGACACTTTTTGAATTTGAATTTGGCATTATGTTCGGTATTTTCGCAGTACAATATTGGGTCTCCGTAGCCTTTTGGTTTCTGCAGTCGCCTAACAATTAAAAGTCGATGGTTTGAATTCCAGCTCGACAGACTGAATTTTCTATTTTATTTGAAATAATTTCTACATGTGGAATTTTTCCCTAATTCTTTATAACTTATTTAAGTTATAAAAAATTAACGACAACGACTAGATTAACGATTAGATTTTTAATTAATTAAAAATTAATTAATTATTATAAGAACCATCGACCTTTGGCTGTTAGGCGACTGTGGAAACCACAAGGCTACGGAGATCTAATATTGTACCGCAACACAATGCCAAATTAATTAATCGAAAGGAACTTCGTTCCATCCGGGTGTCCCTTGACACCTCTCAAGTTTTTTTTGTTTGTTTGTTGGTTTGAAGGTTTGTTCTCCAATCACGCCGCAACAGAACTACGGATCGACGTGATTTTTTGCATGGGTATAGTTGGGGACCTGGAGAGCAACATAGATTGCTGTTTATCCCGGAAAATCAAAGAGCTCCCGAGGGATTTTAAAAACTAATTCCACGCAGACGAAGTCGCGGGCATTAGCTAGTTAAATATTTTAAGCCTTAATAGCCCAACGTTCATCAGCCCAAAGAAAGGAAAAAGAAAGAATTATTTATTTATTAGGGGATTATTAATATATTATTTTATACAATACTAGCTGATGCCCGCGACTTCATGTGTACCTATTGTATATTTCACTCTCCAGGTCTTCAAATCCTATATCTATGCAAAAAATCACGTTGATCCGTAGCTCTGTTGCAGCGTGATTGAAGGACCAACCAACAAACAAACACACTATTTAGCATACATATTGCATTTATAATATTGGTAGGTACTGTTATTATTAGCCTAGTGGTTAGGACTGTGGTCTCCTATTCGGGGGGTCGCAGGTTCGATCCCGGATACCGGGCATCTCTGACTTTTCGGAGTCAAGTGCGTTTAAACAATTAAATATTACTTGCTTCAACGCTGAAGGAAAACATCGTGAGATAACCTGCACACCTGAGAGTTCTCCATAATGTTCTTGAAGGTGTGTGAAGTCCGCTAATTCGCATTGGGCCAGCGTGGTGGACTATGGCCTATAACCCTTCTCTGAGAGGAGACCTGCGCTCAGTAGTGAGCCGTTGATGGGTTGCTAATGATGATGATGATGACTGTTATTATAAATGCGAAGGTATGAATAAAACCAATAATAATAAGGTACTTATGGTGTATGATCCCCATAAAAATTCTTTTCAAAAAACCGACTTCTAACGCCACTACAAAGTATAAAAATAATTTTAGTTTGTCCACGTTTGTTGAAGTCGGGCGGGCCTAAATACAAACTATGAAACCGATGCGCGACGCTACACAATATGAGAGACTCGTTTGTAGAAGTCGAGCGAGCATCGCGAGTCGGTTTCATAGTTTGTATTTTAGGCCCGCCCGACTTCAACAAACGTGGACAAACTAAAATTATTTTTATACTTTGTAGTGGCGTTAGAAGTCGGTTTTTTGAAAAGAATTTTTATTTTAAGCTTTTAAGTGTAGTATCCTATGATTGAGGAGCTAGGACCTGGAGCTCCATGATGTAGTCCATACTTGTTACCTACAATAATAATTCGTAATCGACATTTCCTAAATCTCTTTATTTTAGGTGAGCAATATCCCTGCAGCATCAGGCTTGAGGAGTTGAAGGTGAACATTTTTATGGGACCATTTCGCAAACATCCTCTGTCGATTAAAAAAAAATCACGCGAATCGGTCCAGTAATCCCGGAGAAATCGGTGGACAAAAAAAAAAAAAAAAAAAGATACCAGCCGAATTGAGAACCTCCTCCTTTATAGAAGTCGGTTAAAAATGGTGTTCACTCAGTTTATTTTGAAAAGAGCAACCGCCGAGTTTCTTGCTGGTTCTTCTCGGCAGGAAGGGCATTCCGAACCAGTGGTAGATTCATCGACTATTCAAAAGCACTTGTAAAAGTTTATTTGAATAAAAAATATTTCTATTCTATTCTATTCTATGCTGTGGCTGTGATGACCCAGTGCTAGACTTCCGGGGCCATCATCAAAGGCCTTTCAAAGGCAGCTAGCTATGCGATGTGCATACACCTTTACGTATAATGAAGTGCAGATATGCAACAATTATTCCCCAATTAATGCCTATTTGTGTCAAACACATTGGAACGACCGCAACACTTTTTCGCAATTACAATAATTGTGTGTTTACAATTAACATAATACAAATATTTAATTAATGAACGGTAACCGCGTCGCGTACACCTGAGCCGCGGGTGTTTGTCATCGCATAAATAGGTACCTATTTTATTTATTTATCATTTACCATGAACATGAAACGAAGCGCTTTTTAGGGTTCCGTAGTAAACAAGGAACCCTTATAATTTCGCCATGTCCGTCCGTCCGCGGTTTAGCTCGGAGACTATTGGTACTAGAAAACTGTAATTTGACAAGGGTATAAATATTGACCACCACCACAGAAATGTTTAAAAGAGAGCGTGACATGCTTATGGTACCCATGTTAAGGAATCGAATGGATACCAATATTCAAATACTCATTTTAAGACATGACTTAATGAGTAATGACGAACGGGGTACGCGACCTTAATTAATTATTATACCGACCTCCCTGGCTCAGTGGTGAGCGTTGTTGTCTTATAACTGGGAGGTCTCGGGTTCGATTCCCGGCGGGGTCAATTTGGGAATTTATAATTTCTGAATTGTCTCTGGTCTAGTCTGGTGTGAGGCTTTGGCCGTGGCTAGTTCCCACCCTACCGTCAACGACGTGCCGCCAAGCGATTTAGCGTTCCGGCACGATGGCGTGTAGAAACCGATTAGGGGTATGGGTTGAATGTTCACTGCCATACCCCTTCCAAGTTAGCCCGCTACCATCTTAGACTTCATCGTCACTTACCATCAGATGAGATCGCAGTCAATAGTTTGTCATCGAATAAAAAAAAAATATGTGTGGCACTCGGGAACTGCCGCGGTAAAGCTATTGCATGGCATTTTTATCAACTTATGCAATTATAATATTAATGCAATATTTTTTTTGCATAAGTATTAAAAATTATGCAAAAAATAATTAAAAAACAAACAAACAAGAAAAGCGCACTGTCACTACTTCGCGAGTGAGATTCGAACCTGCGACGTCATACACCATACGGTAAAGAAAGCGGCCCCTCGCCCACTGCGCCGAACAGAGCTACTTGTGAACCTCTAAAATATTGAACGAACATGAATGTTGAATGATTTGTTACTGAACGACGGTGTTAGGTTTATTTTCGTTACGGAATTTCTTGATTCGGTCGCCGCGCTCAAAGCCCGCGATAAAAGCTATGCAATAGCTTAAAAACCGACATGGTGTACAACCTCTGATAGTTCAACTTTACCTGCACTGCGGGTGGGAGATGATACTAATGATATTGTTACACTCCGGTAGGACGTGAGCGCTTCGCTGGAGAAAGCAAATTAAAAGTTATCAGCCATCGTACCGAAATAATGAGCTATTTCATTGCACAAGCAGGAATTTTATTCGAGCACATTTCTCTTGGAACTGATCCATGTATTTGTAAAGCTCATCGCATACTAATAGACCACTCACAAGAGTCATAAGACATGCTACAATGCAAGTGATACCTACTATAATATAGATTTTTTACCCGACAATACTAGAAGAGGAATAAGGTTTTATTGTTTTGTATATGCATGTATCTAAATTTGTGTGTTGGTATATTATACGTAACGTAGGTATATTATATTATTCGTTTAAAAAATTAATAAATATCACATGCTTTAACGGTGAAGGAAAACATCTTGAGGAAACCCACGCCTGAGAGTTCTCCATAATGTTCTCGAAGGTGTGTGAAGTCCGCCAATTCGCATTGGCTGGCCCAATGCCAGTGGTGGACTATGGCCTATAACCCTTCTCTGAGAGGAGATCTCGCTCAGTAGTGAGCCGATGATGGGTTGATAATGATGATATTATAGATGCCTTTAGTATAAACAGATTGATGGGTTTATTAATTAATGAGGTGACATAATATTATGAAACGAATTTTTTCTGCTTAGCTGTCAAATTATTACGATTTTCTAAACAATAGCATGGCTGATCGGACACATCACGTGACCCGTATCATCGATTCGCACCGCGTCTCCAAAGTGTGTTCCCACCTTTAAGTGAACCCCCAAAAGTGACACATAGGAGGCAACACAAAAATTCTACATACCCGCGTAACGAAGTCAACAAAAACCCCCAAATAGAAGCGGCAAACTAAAAGGAACAAAACGATTCTCACGTTCGTATACCTACCACGTGGGTCGTAATTCTCGACAAACATTCGCCAACAAAAGCGCACGACGGAACACATAAACCTGCCTAGCTGATGTTCCGTTTTGCCATTCCGCCGCGGTACCCGAATAAATGAATAAACGTATCTTTTCAAATGGAAAAGCATACCGAAAAAAGCCGCGGTGAAAAAATATATGAGCGCTGAAGCGGCTTTTTTATAGCCACAGTTATAGGCTTCCGCGCTAATCTCTTAACTCTTAGCGTGGAAACAATAAAACGCCGCTGGACGGCTTTACATCGCGCGACGTGGCTTCTGTTACACGATGACGTAGCTGCAGCCACACTACTGTCGGAAGAAGTCCGCCTTAGATGATACGTTACTGAACATCGCAGTCCCTAGAGCTAAAACACGCAAAACCAAAGAAAGCTTTGGCCAGACATCGTAAGTTCAGATAATTATCTGAGTTATAGGCCTGTGCCTGTGCCTGTGCCCGTGCCCGTGCCAGTGCCTGTGCCTATGCCTGTGCCTGTGCCTGTGCCTGTGCCTGTGCCTGTGCCTGTGCCTGTGCCTGTGCCTGTGCCTGTGCCTGTGCCTGTGCCTGTGCCTGTGCCTGTGCCTGTGCCTGTGCCTGTGCCTGTGCCTGTGCCTGTGCCTGTGCCTGTGCCTGTGCCTGTGCCTGTGCCTGTGCCTGTGCCTGTGCCTGTGCCTGTGCCTGTGCCTTTGCCTGTGCCTGTGCCTGTGCCTGTGCCTGTGCCTGTGCCTGTGCCTGTGCCTGTGCCTGTGCCTGTGCCTGTGCCTGTGCCTGTGCCTGTGCCTGTGCCTGTGCCTGTGCCTGTGCCTGTGCCTGTGCCTGTGCCTGTGCCTGTGCCTGTGCCTGTGCCTGTGCCTGTGCCTGTGCCTGTGCCTGTGCCTGTGCCTGTGCCTGTGCCTGTGCCTGTGCCTGTGCCTGTGCCTGTTCTTAACCAGCACTTGAGTCCCTCATACAAGACAAGTTTGTATACTAATAACGCACGGAGGTATTTTTCTATGTTCATATATACACAGTATACATATTGCTCATGGAAAGCGTGACGGTGACGATGACGATGACGTACAATCCATGTTTTTTGCTCACCCAAAAAAGTGCTCAACGCGCCTAAAGAAGGTTACACTTCAAAATTCAGTCAAATTCCCAATTATGGTATTAGCCGGCAATCTAAAAAATTGTGAGCTGTTGCGGGACGCCTGGCAGATGTGAAACATCGAAATTATTTTGTACAGGTAATATCTAGCTAAGCTAGCTTACACCCATAAATGCAAACTCTTTCTAAACTATCACTATCAGATATATTGCTAAAATTATAAGACACAGGCTACGTGTACCGTAGTAAACAACACTATTTCGCACTACATACATACATACTACTACATCCATATTACATACATACTGACCAACTGTATTACCAACAGTCGGTTTGACTCGCTATGGATGTTTCACATCAAAAAGAAGTTTTCTGAAAATATTGCTATCGTTTTACTGATTTTACTAGAGTCAATGCTCTCAGTAGTCGGTCCGAAGTTCAGAAGATAGCCTCGCTACATTCCCGAGCATCAGAGAGGATATATAGCCGCCTATAGTGAGCCATTTAAAAATACGCCAAGAAAAGAAATTGCCCTCAAGGCTCTTTTATTTACAAACACCTTTTATGATACAACTTAGAGCAATATTTTTGACGTGATAACGTCTTATAAATCGATGAACACCGACTGCACGAACGAAAAAGTGTCACGTTCCGCCTGAGCCTGTGTGTGCAAGCGAGAGCGCGGAACAAGCCAAAGAGAAGGACGATCGGCCCAAGCCACAGAATATACACCTATGCCCAAGCGTTGGCTTGTGACAAGAGAGCGCCTGTACCTTATCACGTAAAACAAGCGTAAAACTATCGTCAGTAAACCGACTTTACAGATAACCAATTTTTTACAACAACCTAGGTCACAGAATATAATATAATAGTACTACGTACCTAGGTTAGAATCGTAAAGTTAGTGACAAGCATAATATTATAGTCGCGTAGAAGTCGTTTCGCTGTAGTAACCTCTAGACGTCCTCCGGTCGAGTTTTGCGCACATGGAAAAATGTCCGTATAATGTTTAGGCCATCCCCGGTGCAACAGTTTTACATGTAACGTTTATTTTTCCAGCTGTTTATCTTCACTGAAGTCTTTATTAAAACTTCCTAGCATGAATTAGATTAAATTCTATCAAAAACGCGAACATTATTTTGATACTTACAATAGGGTCTTCATAACTTTTTCTACTTTATTAACCGACTAGCTGATGCCCGCTACTTCGTCCGCGTGGATTTAGTTTTTAAATTCCCTCGAGAACTCTTTGATTATTTGATTAGCCTATGTCACTCTCCAGGTCCTCAACTATACCAATGCAAAAAATCAAGTCAATCCGTTGCTCTGTTGCGGCGTGATTGAAGGACAAACCAACAAACAAACACACTTTCGCATTTATAATATTAGTAAGGATAGATGTCCATTGTTGAACAAAGGTTTGTCGATAGGCTCCCACAGGCCTTACTCTTGCGCCGCCTACATCCATTGGCTCCCTGCAACTCGTTTGATGTCGTCGGTCCATCTAGTGGAGATTCTGCCAACACTGTTCCGGGGATGGAGTCGCCACTCCAGCACCATGGAGCACCTCCATACCTAAGACCACTAATCTAGGGAGTTTTCCCATATTATATGGGCAAAGTATAGTTGTAGAATAATACCTCCATTATGTAGACACACTATCTCAAGCCAGGGAACCAATTGTCTAAAAGTTATTTCATTGATCGTATTCGTATTCGATGATATTAGCGTCAAAGTAAAATAATCCTTGATTATATTGATTTGAAGTCACAAATTCAGTACAACCGATTTTAATATAGAGCGTAGAGAGGTAATGCTGCCAGCATCTTGGGTACTATGCCACACTGCGGTGGCTTGGATGGGGTTTTAGATTTTAATTAGTTTTTATTTTAGTTTTAATTTTAGAATTAAATTTAGGTTTATAGTATTGTATATATGAAATTTTCTATCTATAATATAATAAAACTGTAATATACACCAATTTTAATATAGAGCGTTATGGAGCGTATCGTACATACGTAAACGTATAAGAATGCACACACGAAATTGAGCTCTAATTCAATGCAGCTATGGTTTATTCTACTTTGACGCTGTCATCGAATACGATTATGAATACGATTATGGCTCTGGGAGCCGCTGGAGTTTAGACCCCAGCGGCATATAATGGATTAATGGATATATAGACTCAAGACAAAATTAAAAAGAAACATTAAAATTAGGACATTAATTTATATTAAGTATTTGTCTCGTTCTGTCTCTGTCTCTAGTCATTATGGATTTCAAAGTGCCAGCCGCCGAAGTGTTCCCGAGACTGTAATGCAATGATCTGCCTGGTTTGAACTAGGGTGGGGTAGACGAAGATTTTTGGAACGAAGTTCCTTTTCGAACGGTTTGGCGGATGTAAAAATCGGCCAAGGGCGAGTCGGGCCTCGCTCTTTTAGGGTTCCGTACATATGACCAAACCATTTTTTTTAAACTAGATACAAATTTAGATATCTTAGTTCTTAGAAAGTACTAAATTAGCATATGGGGAAAAAATGCTCGTTTGTTTTGGTCACAACTTACAAACCGCATTATAAATCGCTGTTTTCAGTATTTGTTGTTTAAATAAATACACTATATACACATAATATACCAAAATTTCGAATTCCTAACTAGTTTAGTTTTTGAGATAGATCCCCTAAAAAAATGTTCTTCACGTTTAATTTAGTAAAGACTGAATATGCATATTTTAGGCCCACGCGTTCCATCTTAGGCCACATCATCACTTTCCATCACATATGATTGGGGTCAAGCCGCAAGCGTATGGCTATAATGTTAAAAAAAACACAAAAGCCTAGAATCAAATAGTTACGTCCAAAAATATAAGAACGATGCAATAAAGCATTAAGAGAGCTCAGTACTTTAAACGATTTTTTTCTTTTTCAACGAGTTTTATTTACTTTTGTGCGATAAGAGAGAGTTTGCGGATACAATTTCCTTTGCGGTGCCGTATCTGAATTATGTAGCAGGATTTCGGTTTGGAATTAAGTAGCGGAGGAGTGCTCGAATAAAATTGCAAGGACTTTTGATATTGCCCATTCGGTGATGTTAATAAAAATCATGTAAAGAGCTACGAATGTAAGTGGTTTGAGATTAACCCTTGGATTGGCGCGGCCAGAATTGGGACTCTATGCTTAAATTGCGCCGCGTCATCTGTTCAACGCGTGGGAAATCCGGTGCGCGCTAATTAAAAATTAATTTCTCTAAAATTTTGTATAGAACATATGTATAAGACTGATGTTGTTGGAATCGTGTTAAATTAGGCTTTAATTTAATATACTTGTCCATACATAATTATTGAAATAGATAGCAAGATCTCATGATATCTCATCTCATCTT
The DNA here is from genome assembly GCA_029955525.1 of Oeneis ivallda. Taxonomy (NCBI): domain Eukaryota; kingdom Metazoa; phylum Arthropoda; class Insecta; order Lepidoptera; family Nymphalidae; genus Oeneis; species Oeneis ivallda. Next base: position 25,102,091 of record JARPMR010000010.1, read on the forward strand.
ATCTAATCTAATAGCCAGATTTGGGACGCGCGCAATCGTGTGCTAATTTATCGAATCCCAAATCTGGTCGCGCGCCACTTGAAGGGAAGGGCTCTTTCAACAATTGACATTTCTACACTCTTTGGGTTGGGAGGGATTAGAAGAAAAATAGCAAGAGACCTGATTGATGGTCTGATAATGGCTCTCCAGGAAAACGGTCGGACGCTAATGTGGGACTTAGCGTGCATTGAAACATGCGTCACATCCCGCTTAATATCATGAATAAGCAGTGATAGCCTAGTGGTTAGAACTGCGGTCTCCTATTCGGGAGGTAGCAGGTTTGAGCCCGGGCACGCACCGGTTTTTCGGAGTTATGTGCGTTTAAGCAATTAAATATCACATATTTTAACGGTTAATAAAAACATGGTGAGGAAACTTGCACGCCTGAGAGTTCTCCATAATATTCTCAAAGGTGTGTGATGTCTAATTGTCTACCATTTCGCATTCGACCAGCGTGGTGGACTATGGCCTATAAGTAACTTATGTGAAAGGAAACCTGAGCTCAGTAGTGAGGCGTTAATTAAATAGGCTTGCTCATGATGATGATGATGATGATTATCAAAACCAGGGCAGTTCCTGACTTTGATACTGTTTTTCTATGATCCCTGACAGCTGTAATGGCTGCATTACTGGGTATTTCGTCTCATTTAATCATTTAACTATGACAGCATTCTTCTTCACGCGGGCATGATTTGTGTAATAAGTAGTTTAAGCTATACCTAGCTATAAGATTTATGGGAGTCTCTTTTTATATTTTTTTATTAAGAATATCAACCAAGGTGAACTTGACTAATATTCTCCTCTCACCTCCAATTAAGTGGAAAGCTTGTGTTGGGAGTGGGTACGACAATAGTGCAACGGGTGGGGATCGAACCTGCGACCCTTCAGTTTTCAGTCCGCACATTCAACCGTTGGGCTATTGAGGCTAAATAATGTAGCGCTTCAAAGCGATCACACCTGCTGTTAAGTGAAAATGCAGCCTAAGATGGATGAAGAGATACCTAGGGAAGTATGTATGTATAGAATAGAGGTGCATGAAAGAGATTTATGGTATAACATCCCTAAAAGAATCAGAAATTTTCTATGAAGAGTTAATTTTAAAACTTTACGCGGACAAAGTCATGGGCTGCAAGTAACACATATTATTAGTAGACAATTTATATGCTTTGACGCAAACACATTGGACTTTCCACAAAATCATTTCATGAGTAATTTCTATAATTGCTAAGTAATAAATAAACCTCCACGAGTTAATTTTTTCAGAAACATTACTGCTTTTATTTTTGTTGGAAAAAGTTTTATTGACTCACGGTGAACTACAGTGTTGAATGTTTTTATACCAACAGTTATTATAAACCGATTAAGCAGGAATATTATGAGTAAATTTCAGTCATGAATATGAAATGGATAATAGTTTGTGGTACACCGAATATTATTTTTTATGTTTAAACCATAAACTTGCTGTGAATTGAAAATAGATAGTATTTAATTTATGCGTGAAAAATGAGTCTCCTATTATACTATATTTATTTATATACATAGTGTATTACAAAACAAAAACAACGTACAAGTCTGCTTCTAATGTATTATTGAAAATTTAAAAAGAATAAGAATAAAATAGAATAGAATATTTGCATAAATTTTTCAATAAAATATAAAAATTAAAACTTTCAATATTATGTTTAAAGGTATCAGACTCATCAGAAATTATCAATAATATCTTCAGACTATTTTTGTAGGCTGGAATTGATTAAATTTTCTAATTCTGAAATTCACAAAACTTAAGTACCTAAATAGATAATAGTAGTGTTGTAGCTCGAATCCATCCATTCATCCATCAGTCCACTGTATGCGTCCACTGCTGGTCATAGGCCTTTCCGAGAGCGCGCCACCAAACACGGTCCTCCGCCTTACTCATCCACCCGCTACCGGCCAGGTCATCGGTCCAGCGAGCTGGAGGTCGTCCTACACTGCGCTTGCGGTACGCGGTCTCCACTCCAAAACACGTCTGCCCCATCGGCCATCGGTTCTGCGACAGATATGACCTGCCCTGTAACTCGAATACTGTGAGTAAAAACCTAGTGGTATAAAATTTAATTTGTAATATTAAATTAACTCGCTCAAGTCTAATCAAACGCGAGTTTTAAAAGTATAAACAGGCACACAAGATTAGGTTAACCATGTGATTTCACAGAAATATTTTTAGTATTTTCTTTTGCCGCATTTGGATCGTTGAAAATGCTAATATTGCGAAAACGCAAAAACAGACTTACAAATAAAGAGTTTGAACATTTAACTTCGTTTATTCATTTATTTAATCTTGCTAATCCGTTCCGTTGAACTACGAATATGAGAGTGAGAGATAGAGAGTGCACCTGTATTTTTGCACACATTTTTGCACTATAATATCTACCACGCAGACATTATCTATGTAGAGACTGATCACTGTAGCTGAATCAAGTTGAGGGGACATTATGGGGGACATTAACCAACAAGTAGGTATGTTCATAATGTTGGTTAGTGCAGCAACGGAGCCACAGATTAACAAGATTTTTGAACCTGGAGAGTGGACATAGGCTACTTTTATCCCTCAAAAACATAGGGTTCCCGAGGGATTTCAAAAACCTTATCCGCACGGTTGAAGTTTCGGACATCATCTAGATATTAGATACACCGCACTCTTAATAAAAACGACCGAATACAAAATCGGTACTTTCGGGAATAAACAAAAAACTATTTATTTTATAACGTAATATTTGTTTAAAATGCTATAAAATCGAACCTAATAATATTTAATACCCTATTGCTTCAAGAAATGAGGTGTTTTGTTTTACATAGATTGTGAATTTTTAGGGTCACTATATTACTAAAACTCATTTTGCCAAAATTTCGTATTCGGTCGTAAGAGTGCATTGTGTTGAATGGTCTAAGGATACATTCAACGCCAATAATCTGCTGCAATGGTGGTAAGAATAAAAATATGCACATTGTCAAATCCTGCTAATTGTTTAAAATGTATGGTTATCCCACAGTAGACGTATTGCCTACTTCATTCGGGTACCGAATGACCGGCGGCAACCTCTCACGTTCTAATAGCTTATACCGCCGCGGTTGTATGAATATTCTAGCAATGGCTGGAGAGCTCTTAAGCCTTTTATGACGGTCTTTTGGGTTATGAAGTAGTTTGCTTTTCGCACTTTCGCTCCATGGCGACTTGGGCTAAGTATATTTTTTTAAAATGGGCAAATTAGCAGGAAGTGTTTGGCGAAGTGCAAATAAACAGGGATTTGAAAAATTTTCACTCTAATGTTACTTTACTAGCTGAGTCCCGCGACTTCGCCCGCGGAATTTAATTTTTAAAATCCCGTGGGAACTCTTTGATTTTCCGGGGTAAAATGTAGCCTATGTCACTCTCCAGGTCCTCAACTAAACCCATGCATGCAAAAAATTTACGTCAATACGTTTCTCTATTACTGTGTGATTGAAGGACAAACCAACAAATAACACACTTTCGCATTTATAATATTAGTAAGGATTGTTTGTGATTGTTTGTGTTAGAAAGCTATAGATACCAACGCCACAAAGGCACTACCATATGAACACGACTTTCATGACAGTGAGGCTAGTCCACAAACTTCAAGTCACTCAGCGTGCTATGCTGAGAGCTATGCTCGGAATTTCTCAAAAGGGGTCTGAAATGAAGTAATTCGCCAAAGAACTAAAGTAACTGATGAAGCTCTCAAGGCTATCATGTTGAAATGACAGTGGGCTGGTCTCATTTTTCGAAGGACCGATGAGCCGTAAGGTCCTCGAATGACCGTGATGACATCCGGCAAGTGGCAGACATCGATTGGTTGCGAAATGCCGAGGATAGGCAACGTTGGTGGTACCTAAAAGAAGCCTATTATCAACAGTGGATGCATTTTGGTTGATGATGATGAACTCCTAAAGTAAGTCGATTTATTTCATATATCTCATTTTCATGTTTTGACAATTTTTTGTTTTCTATAGTAGCTTGTAGCATTCAGTTAATGTCTTTATTGTAGCTTGTAGCATTCAGTTAATGTCTTTATTCAAGCAGTAACTGTGAGTTTCACCGTCTGAAAACTTGGGAAAAAACATCTTAAAAGTGCATAAAAGTGGATTTCTCCAGCTGGCCACATTAAAGAGAATATTAGAAAGAATGACCATCGGGTGTTCCCAAACAGCTTAGACTTATTATATTATGTTGCAGAAATTGTTTACACTTTAGAAATTTTATAAAGTTTGACTGATGACTTTGATAAAGACTGAACAAGTTGTGTTATCATATTATAATACTAGATGATGCGCGAAACGCGGGAACTCTTTAATTTTCCGGGGTAAAGTATAGCTAGTTTGATGTTTAAGCTAAGACATTGTGAAGTTTCATCAAAATCCGTCCAGTTGTTTTTGCGTGAAAGAGTTACAAACATTCCCACAAACTTTTGCATTTATAATATATAGAAAGAAGGATGAAATGTTCGACGTAGTATCAGCGCAACCAGAGCTTTAAAGAATATCCCTACACCTATTGAAGTTTTAATTGAACTAAAACACCTATAAATCAATTAATATTATTTTATCGATGCTCCATCGACATCGTAACGGAACGCTAAATCGCTTGGTAATACGTTTTTACCAGTAGGGTGGTCACTAGCCACGGCCGAACCTGTATCGTAAAAAAGTTAGCTGGTAATGAGCGGAATTCCATTGGCGGTTTTATTAGATTTGTCCCTGGCCTAAGAGTATGAACTCTTACCTGTTCTAGGTTTTATACATAATACCCAATTCTATACGTAGCCGGTAACGTAATAGACATTCGGGGATAGCAGTTCTCCGCAATATAACAACAAATATAATTCACGTCGCGCTCGCCCTCGAGGACTCTTACGTTCGCAGCTGCTTCTGAGACGTTTTCTATTTCCGAGCCGCTAAAAAGCGCATAAAACCGTACAACCGATTGTTAACATGGGCTGCAAGGTGTAGGCGTCCAGCGTGAAAATTTATACGAAGTCAAAGTAATAAGTTAACCATTTTTAGGATCTGAAAATTTTTGTCACCTTAAAAATGAACTAGCTGGGACAATTAAATCTATTTAAATTGACCCTGTTCTGGTCAGACGTTAGGTCATGTCACCAACTACTAGATGGTTAGCATGTTCGACTAGTCATAAATAGAATAGAAATGTTTTTATTCAAATAAACTTTTATACAAGTGCATTTGAATCGTCGATGAGTCTACCACTGGTTCGGAATGCCGTTCCTGCCGAGAATAACCAGCAAGAAACTCGGCAGTTGCTCTTTTCAAAACAAGTTTACAATATAATTCATATTATAGATATGGGGTACGAGGGTTCTATTACCGGGTCGAGGCAAAAAGTAATAGAATTTTTATGAAATTTTAAGCACTAGCCCGGAGTTAGAAAGTGCTTCGCAGAACACTTGAAAATTTTGCGCCTATCTCTTAGGTAGTGTTGGATATCAACCAACCATACCATAGACTTCAAAAAAAAATTCAATTCAAAATTATTTATTTCATGTAGGCCAACCTGTGGCTCTTATGACACGTCAAGATTCTACCACCGGTTCGGAAATATTATTCAATTCGATGCTTTAATACGGGTAGACTGTCACGCTCTCTTTAAACATTTCTGTGGTGGTGTCGTGTGGTGCGGGTTGTTACGTTCCCTCAAATATGGTCGAGCGAAGCAATGGCTGGATCATGCGTCATGCTCGTGAACGGGTGCCGCCGGCGGGAATGGGGCTACTTTCTGTCTGCCCGTCTTTGACATGAATTGAATTGTAGTACGTTTTGTGGAAATGTCATATTCTATTCTAACAAAGATGCACGGGTTAAATCAGCTTTTCATCCAGCTGCCCACAAGATAGTATAAAAACTTATTACAATGTTAATAGTGTGCGGGACGATATAGTGCAAGTGTATAATAGTGGACTGATTAAATAGCATAATTAGTTAGTAATAGATGTGTCATATAGTTTAGCAATTGTTTGTAGTTTTAAGTACATAAGTCTCATGTATTATCTCATAAGTGAATAGGGAAAATAATAAATAAAGATTAAAATAGAAAACCCATAGGGAAATAGGCCGCGGCTCTCCTTACGGTACAGCTACGAGCCGAAAAGATACCTTATTAATTCCTAGAAATAGACCGCGGCTCTCCCAACGGTACAGCTAGGAACCGTAAAGACACCTCTGTAATTCCAAGAAATGCCGCGGCTTTCCCTACGGTACAGCTCATAGTAGTAAAGATACCTAATTATGTAATAATACCTATTATTATTACTAAATTGTGATTGGTTTTAAATAACGCGCTCTGATTGGTGCACTGATCAATAGCAAAATTTCACCAATCAGAGGGCCTACATTTTTTCGGTCAAATTTGTATAAATACCGGGCTGAATTGTAAGCCGGCACAGTTCCCACCGGCAAGCGGTAGCGGTACCCAATAAAAGAAGAAAAGTTCTTCGAGAGTTTTCCTTGCTACCCAACCAACCCAGCTACAGTGAATGTACAGAAGCGTACAAATAGCTACTTAATAATATTGTAAAATGATTATTTGGAAAAAAGCAACTGCTGAGTTTCTTGCCGGCTCTTCTCAGCAGAATCAGCTTTCCGAACCGGTGGTAGATTCCTGAGTTGTCATAAGAGCCACAAATTGGCCTACATGAAGTAAATGATTTTGAATTTGAATTTATCTGTTTCATCGGACTGTGACATAATGTAATATAGAGTGCATCTGTGTTTGCGCATACACTTACGTCTTACGCACTATAATGTCCCCCGCTGAGATCGCTCTGCGGAGGTTAGCCACTGCGGCTGGATTCGATCGGGAGAACATTACTGTAAGGCCTGTTTCACCACTATACGTTAAAGTGTTTGATATACATCTAACAGAAAAAATAGCTGTCAGATATATCTGTTTGACATTTTTTAGAGTTTATCTGCTAGATTACGTTTATCGATTACGATTACGTTAGATTGTTACGTTCCCTCAAATATGGTTGAGCGAAGTGCGCGGATGAACGGGTGCCACCGGCGGGAATGTGTTGAATTATAATTAGGTATGCTTTTGTGGAACTTTCCCTCATTATGGAAACACTACATACATAGCATATTATCTATTATATTGTAAACTTGTTTTGAAAAGAGCATCTGCTGAGTTTCTTGCTGGTACTTCTCGGCAGGAACGGCATTCCGAACCAGTGGTAGACTCATCGACGATTCAAAAGCACTTGTAAAAAAGTTTATTTGAATAAAAAACATTTCTATTCTATTCTGTTCTATTCGATTGTCTTAAAACGGACAGTTGTGAAACAGTTTGAACTCTATCTGTCAGATAAGATGTGGATAGGCTATCAGGCACTGTATCAGCAAGTACTGAAACATGCCCTAAAACTTTGAAATGATTTTCCGCTAAACGAATCCCGCCGTCGCTTATGCTTGCACCACCTGATAAAGTCGAGGACAGTACTGAGTGCTCTCCAGACAACTAGCGTATCGCAGATACTCGTAGTTTGCCAGATTTACGAGCGGGTTCGATGCTCGCCGCTGCCGACTTAATTTAGACGAACGTTTCATACTGTTGCCTTATGGCTATGCTCTCCGTTCGACGAGATTTTGAAGCTCTCGTAAAGAGAAACAGCTAATAATTTTTTACAATGTGGTGATTGTTTGAGAAGTTGTTTTTTTTTTAGGGAAGTAAGTGTTAGAGATAAGTAGTATCTATCAACTTTTCCTTGTGAAAAAGAAATTACGAGACAGGATAACCTATCTTCTCTTATTATATAGTTTTCGAGTGAGTGCCACCACACTCCAGTTCTGATCTGAGATTAATGGAGTTCATACTATAAACTAGCTATTTTTCAATTGAAATATTAATAGAAATTGACAAATTTTTGATCCAAATCCGAGCAATCAGTATCTTCAATTATTAAAAAGCTTTTCACTTCCAAAATAGTTATAAATACTAGTTATTAAAATAATGATAATCGACAGTAGTTTACTTTCTGTCTGCCTGTGGGTTATGTTTTCACATATTTTGAACCGATTTTGGCAGACAAGGAGATAGAAGAGTTCCCACGGGATTATAAGGACCTAATTTCATGCCACTGAAAACCATCAGCTAGTTTACGATAATATTAAAGCCTACAGTAATTTATACCTTACCAAATAATTATTTTTTTTTGCAACGCCCTGACGGAGTCTGATGTAATCTAAACTATATAATTATGTGTAAGTGGATATAAATGAATGCAAATAATAAATAAAACATTTAATCCTATTATTCCTATTAATATTATAAATGCGAAAGTTTGTGAGGATGGATGTATGGATGTTTGGATGGATGGATGGATGGATGTTTGTTACTCTTTATCGCGACAACTAATGAACCGATTTTGCTGAAATTTGGCACAGACATAGATTATAGTCTGGAATAGCACATAGGCTACTTTTTACCCCGGAAAAGCAAACAGTTCCTGCGGGATAGCATCGCTATTTTTTACGCATTTGTCCTTCAAAATTCGCGCAATGGAGTTTTATATTAACGTGTTTTTTTTGTATTGGTAAAGTTAAGGGCCTGAAAAGTGACAAAGGCTACTTTTTATCCCGGGAAAACAAACAGTTCCTGCAGGATATTAGTATTCTACTTTTCACATATTTATCCTTCAATTATGCGCCAACGGAGTTACAGATTGACGTGTTTTATTGGATAGGCATAGTTGAGGACTTGAATAGTGACAAAGGCTACTTTTTATCCCGGGAAAACAAACAGTTCCCGCGGGATATTAGTATGCTACTTTTCACATATTTATCCTTCAATTTTGCGCCAACGGAGTCACAGATTGACGTGGTTTTTTGTATGTGTATATTTGAGGACCTGAAAAGAGAAAAAGCTACTTTTATCCCGGGAAAACAAACCATTCCCGCGGGATATTCGTATGCTACTTTTCACATATTAATCCTTCAATATGCGCCAACGGAGTTACAGATTAACGTGATTTCTTTGCACAGGTAAAGTTAAGAGCCTGAAAAATGACAAAGGCTACTTTTTATCTCAGGAAAACAAACGGTTCCTGCGGGATATTAGTATACTACTTTTCACACATTTATCTTTCAATTATGCGCAAACGGAGTTACAGATTGACATGGGTTTTTTTGATAGGCATAGTTGAGGACCTGAAAAGTGAAAAGGCTACTTTTTATCCCGGGAAAACAAACAGTTCCCGCGGGATACCCGCTCCCTACTTTTCACATATTTATCCTTAATATATGCGGTAATATGCATGCATGCATACAGTCATGTATGTATGTAATATCCTCCCCCTCCAATAACTACATTAACTATATTCGATCCTACTTATCCCACTAATATTATTAATGTTGTTAAGTTAGTGTTAAGTTTGTGAGGATGGATGTATATTGTATACGGATGTATGTTTGTGTAGATGTAGTATAGGGATGTATGGATGGATGGATGTATGTTCTCTGAGATAGGGGTTGAACTATTTTGACTGTTTTACTCCATAACTTCGTTGAATTTAAACTAATTTTTATTATTATTTTAACCGACTTCAAAAAAGTAGGAGGATCTCAATTTAACGGAAACTTTTTTATGTATGTTCACCGATTACTCGACCACACCTGAACCGATTTGGAAAATTCTTTTTTGTTTCAAAGGGTCCCAGGTGGTCCCATTTAAATTTTATCGAAAAATCAACAATAAATTATATAATTTGTAGTGGCGCGGTCGTTTAAATGTATGTTCCCGGGACAAAAGTAGCCTGTGTTATTTTCCAGGTCCTCAACATTACCTGTGTAAAAAACCACGTGAACTATATGCACTTGCACCTTATATCAGGCCTGTCTCACTCTTGGTACTCACGCGATTTATGTACCTACAATCGCTGGCTCTGAGAGCGATACTACAGTCGGGTCTAGCGCGCTCTAGGCGAGTGACGTACTACTGAATTTAACATTGCTTACGTAAATAGTTTTTCGTAAATATTATTTTAAATAGTTTACGTTTAGTGTTTAGTACATTTGTAGTAACAAAAATAGTTGTAAACATTAAAATGGGTATCTATCTAATGAAATAATGGCATAAAGTCGTTGCTACTGTAATTGTTGTGTGGATGGATGCTTAATCAGCAAAGAAAAGGATTCTAATTTATCATTTTTTACGTTCCTTATAAACTAATATTAATTTTATGAATCTGTGTCCATGTTTTCCCTCCCAATATTTACTAAAATTATATGTTTGCCTTAGAGTTTTTTCAACCCTTAAATTTAACAATCGTTATTTTAAAGACAGAAACAATCTTTAAAGATATATATTAAAGTTAAACAGCTCATGTAAAATAAATAAATAGTAAAAAGTTATACCTACTGATTTTTTTACTCTTTGTTGACAGCCCCAGGCAACCACGCAACGTTGTCCGTGACGTAGGTAGGCGAACAGATCCAAAGCAATATGGATCCTCGCGCCGAGCTATAAAGTCTAATTTAGCTTGCGTGCGTGATTTATCTATTTCATAAAAAATATGTAGGCTATTAAAGCGCCGGCAAGTAGTCAACATCAAAGGAGTGAAACTTCTGTACGTAGTACTATTATATATTCTGTGCTTATATGTGAAATATTATAAATGCGAAAGTGTGATGGTTTCTCCTTCAATCACGCCCGAACAGAGCTACGCATCGACGTGATATTTTGCAAGGATACCTATAGTTGACCTGGAGAGTGACAGGCTACTTTCTATCCCGCAAAATCAAAGAGATCCCGAGGCATTTTAAAAACTAAATTCACGCAGACGAAGTCGCGGGGATCAGCTAGTAAATAAATAATAAACCTTTCAAAAGAGTGTAGTTATACGAATATTCTTTGAAATGTTTCAACCGCGTTGAATAAACGAGTTCGGCCAGTACAGTACAGAACAGTGCCATTTAAAATTCTCCCAACTCTCCCGTTGTTCTGTTCGGAAGCTTTTCATCTTGAAATTAATTGCGAGTTTCGATTGCTAGTAGGGTTACCACACATCGGGAATATTCCTGACAAGTCCGGAGTTTATCTGGAAGTTTGGAAAATAACACGGCCATATGGACCAAAAAAATTGAAATAAACGCATCAAAAGTCCTAAATGCAAACGTCACAATACCGATTAGGTCAATTTGGGATTATTATATTTCTGGATATCTACATCTATAGGTATTTGGGAATTTATAGTTTCTAATGTCTGCGGTCTCAGACCAGATTAGATATATTTGGGGAGGCTTTGGTCGTGGCCAGCTACCAACTTGCCGTCAAATGCAGTCACAACGTACCGTTAAGTGATTTAGCGTTCCGGTACGATAGCATTTAGAAACTCGCCCGTTACGTTAGCCTTTTAATATCGAGACTGCATCTTTGATGTTGTGAGATCGCAGCCGAGGCCTATCTTATCAAAAAGTAATTATTCCATCTCCAAGTGGTTCAATAAAATTTCTTGTCTAGATTAGAATGTAGAATGCTTCCATTTAGACTATATCATTTATCAATAGCTACGACCTCTAAAATAATAAAAATTAAGTGGCACTCGGGGACGGCCGCGGTAAAGCTATTGCATAGCATTTTTTATCAACTTATGCAATTATAATATTAATGCAATATTTTATTTTGTATATTAAAAATTATGCAAAAAAATAATTAAAAACAAACAAACAAGAAAAGTGCACTGTCACTACTTCGCGAGTGAGATTCGAACCTGCGACATCATAAATCATACGGTAAAGAAAGCGGCCGCTCACCCACTGCGCCAAACAGAGCTACTACAACAACCTCTAAAATGTTGAACGCTTACTTAACGACGGTGTTAGGTTTATTTTCGTTACGGAATTTCTTGATTCGGTCGCTGCGCTCAAACTCTTTGTCCTAGTTCAAATCCCGCGATAAAAGCTATGCAATAGCTTAAAAGTAGAGACTTTTATCCAAAATGTTTCAAACTTATTTGGCAACCCTAATTGCGAGTGAAAACTACAGGCCATTTATTATTTATGATGCACACACTGTCTTGCGAAGGTTCCTTCTCTTGGCGAAATATTCTGAGTGAGAAATTATTTGAACTTTTAACGAGTTTGCGTGAATACACCAGAGACTTTTTGTGTTAAAACTTTTGGACACTTGTTATATTTATTTACATTTTAATCTAATCTCAAGTTCAGTGACTATGCAGTGACCTTTTCACTCTCGTATGGATGTAGTTGATTCCCATGACTACGTCCGCAAGATTTATACTATGTACTTTTGAGAGATGGTATTTTGAAAAATCCCTCTTATTTGCAAATCTCTAAGTCCACCGGATTTGACTTTGCGTTCTATAAGTATATAGAATTCTTACTTATTAAAATTATAAATGCGTAAGTGTTATTAGTTAGTGTAGGTTTGTTGGTTTGTCCTTCAATCACGCTGCAACGTACTCGTAGCTACGGATTGACGTGCTTTTTGCATGGATATAGTTGAGGATCAGAGAGCTATCTGTCAATTTATGAATGAGTAGAATAGAGAACTTGAAGAGTGACTTATATTTGGTTTCACCAACCATGCCTAGTAAATTCTCTAAGTAGGGGTCTCTTTACGTAGGTAATCCCTAAATACAATCCCTTATCCAATTTCAAAAGTCCGTGAAAACGAAATTTACAGAAAGTGTCACCTAATTCAGCTTAGGTAACCCGTAAAAGATAGGGAACATTGATGAAAACGTGCATTAGGCTATTTTTGTCTCGAAATAAATTAATAAAAAAAATTCGTTTTACACAACCGACTTAAACTTCCACTTTACTACTTTACACACACACACACACACTATACAAAGTATTTAATTTATTGTTGATAGTTTAAAAACCACTCGACCGATTTCAATAAAATTTATATGGGACCACCTACAGTACACGCTTTCAAACAAAAGAATAATTTTCCAAATAGGTTCAGGCTTTGAGTAATAAACCAACACTTTATTACTCAAAGGGTTCAGGTGTCTTCGAGTAATCGGTGAACTTATATAAAAAAAACGATTCCGACGAATTGATAACCTCCTCCTTTTTTTGAAGTCGGTTAAAAAGGAGAGAAAAGGGATTGGCGAATTCCATAGAGTTTCTGACCCAGACGAACTGAACTGAACACTGAACGCCCACGTTCACGAATCAAACTTCTGATACTTGTTCTAGTTTACCAGACTAACAAAAAATTTATCTAAGTCTATCAAATAAAGTTGGCAGAAAAAAGATATTCACTTGTATTGCCATGTAACGGTTATTTATAGTGTGTACTGGTGAATAATTATATTTTTGATCCCCATCTTCTAAAAATATAGGGTTAACACAGAAAAATACTCTGAAAAATATTAATTAAAATTAATTTTATTCTGAATCTGAACGGTTTTTAAAAATGCTGGGTCAAAATTCGCCAACCTCCTTTTAAAAACTAACTCCACGCGGACGAAGTCACGAGTACTGGTACAGGTTGTGTATAGACTTGGTGAAGCAAAATGTAAGCCCTCGGTCGTCACACAACAATTTTCTTATCGAGCATGTAAATTGTAAAGTTTCCGTAGCAGATTACATACACGTTTGATTATAATGTATCGGGCGGTGAGAAACCTCATCACGGCCGATAACGCGTCCACACACGGTCGCTGACTGCGCCGAACATTGAGCCTCGATCATTTGTTTGTTGGTTAGTCCTTCAACCATGCCGCAACAGAGCTTAAGAGGAGTGTCTAGTTGAAAATTTTCATACAAAAATTGACAAAAAGCGATAACGTTTTGCTACCCGTAAATGTTGTCCAATGTTCATAATTTTTTGAAATGTTGCAGATACAATGAAAAACTATGCCCGTACGTTTTAATTTTAAAGAAATATTGCTTATGTTAAAAGTTATTAGTGACTAAATATCCATATTTTTGACTAAAAAACTTCCTCGACTAATTTTATTTTTTTAAATTTAACTAAACTGAAATAGTAAAAAAATGAAACGTACGAGCCTAGATCAAGGTGTACTGAATCTAATGAGACCAAAATTGACTAATTTTGTAAACGTTTAGGGGGGTAAAAACGTTATGACCCGAAACAATATTTCAAGAATAAAATTTAGGCAAATAACTCCTGGACTTGCAACTCTCTCTATCGCACGATGCGGGTCGGGCAGCGAAGCGTTGTGAAACAGATAGCATTTTGGAAAATACCTACTCGCGTCGCGTTTCGTCACTAGACACTACTCTTAAGACCAACGTGAATTTTACATGGGTATAGTTGTCAGTTGAGGTGTGTTGTCTTAGTGTCTGCCCGTCTTAACATGAATTGAATTGTAGTTTTTTTTGTGGAACTTCCCCTCATTGTGGAAATGTTATATTTTATTCTAACAAAGTTGCATAGGTTAAATCGGCTTGGCATCCAGCTGCCCACAAGATAGTATAAAAAACTAATTACAATGTAATAGCTTCATAATAATATTGTAAAATGTTTATTTTGAAAAGAGCAACTGCTGAATTTCTTGCCGGCTCTTCTCAGTAGAATCCGCTTTCCGAACCGCTGGTAGAGTCATGACTTATCATAAGAGCCACAGGTTGGCCTACGTGAAATAAATAATTTTGAATTTTTTTGAGGACCTGGAGAGTGACGTTGGTTACTTTTGATGTGAAACATTTATATCGGCGGGTCAGACTGACATACGTGATACACGATGTATGTAGTATGTATATTGCACTATGTATGTATGTAGTACGAAACAGTGTAGTTTACTACGGTACACGTAACCTGTGTCTTACTTAAAAGAAATAATTTTAACAATACAATGTGTCTGATATTGATAGTTTAGAAAGTGAAAGTGAGCAGCCTCTTGCAAAGAAAGCAAATTATAATTATGTGTATGTACTAAGCTCGATATTACCTGTACAAAATAATTTTGATGTTTCATATCTGCCAGAGGTCCCGCAACGGCTGACAATTTTTTTATCAAACCAAAGAATTCCCGCGGGATTTTGAAAAATTATTCCACGCGGGCGAAGTCGCGGGCATCAGCTAGAAGAAGATAAGTGGGTACTTACCGTTCTCAATATTAGCGATCACTTACCATACAATGAAATCTGTCATTGGCACCGCGCCAAAAGTATTTTACAGAATAAATAATTTCATTCTTTTTCCTCTGCGGACTGCCATTTACATGCAAAGGAGCGGTTATGTAAGATGAGATTCAGTTCTTTTGTAAACCGCAGAAAAGCGGATGCATTTTACATGCATAATAGAAACACAGCATAAAATGTAAACGTTTTCTTTGATTCAACTTAAATATTATGTTTAATTTTAATCAATAAAAAATGGAGAAAATACCTAATTAAACATAAAATAAATCTAGCTGATTCCCCCAACTTCGTCCACATGCGTTTAGTTTTTAAAAATCCCGTGAGAACTCTTTTATTTTCCGTAATAGAAAGTCAGCCTATTTCTCTCAACAGATCCTCAACTATGCCAATGAAAAAATCCAGATCTCTGTTGCGGCCATTGAAGGCCAAGCAACAAACAAACACTCTCGCACAAGATAGTGTAATTAATACCCCCGTAATTAGAAAAGGGACATTTATCCCGTAAAAACTTTGATTGCACCTTGCCTCTCCATGCAATCGCACAGAGACATGCAATACGGTCAACTTATTGGTAATTGTAGAGTCTCTCGATAAATAAATAAAATAACATGCGATTCATCTGGCAAACAAGAGTAATTACAATCGAGGCGACTATACCAATGGAGCAACTCTCTTGGTCATTGTAAGTAACATGTGTAACATTTTGTTTTGAATAAGGCAACTTCTGGGAGTCTTACCCAGTTTCTTGCCGGCTTTGTCGTAAGAGCCACAAGCCAAATAAAATATTAGTAACGATTGTATAAGGAAGCAGTGATAGCTTAGTGATTAAAGCAGCCGATATTGGAAAAATTTTTGTATTGCAGAAGAGGGCAATTCGCGCAATATATAATTTAAAACCGCGGGATTCCCTTCGAGAAAAGTTTAAAGAAATAGGCATTCTTACAGTAGCTTCACAATATATTTACAACAATATAATATTTGTCAGAAAAAACATCGTGAATTACAAAAAAAGGGTGATTTACACGATAGGCAAGTCAGAAATCCAAACAGGCTCGTGATTCCTCGATGTCGCCTCAAGAGGGTCCGAAAGACATTTGTGGGAATGGGCATAACGTTTTATAATAAAATTCCACAGTCGATCTTAGACTTGCCTTTACACAAGTTTAAGAAATCAGTAAAAACTAATCTCATGAAAAAAGCATATTATGCAATTGAAGACTATTTAGATGATAAAAAAGCGTGGACATAATTCTTTCCAGCGATTCATGAGACAGCAGGTGGTAATTGAACTGTTTAACTATTCTATTGAATGTAAACTTATTTTGAAAAGAGCAACTGCCGAGTTTCTTGCTGGTTCTTCTCGGCAGGAACGGCATTCCGAACCAGTGGTAGACTCATCGACGATTCGAAAGCACTTGTAAAAAAGTTTATTTGAATAAAAAACATTTCTATTCTATTCTATTCTATTAGGACTGTAATCTCTTATTCGGGGGGTCGCAAGTTCGATTCCGGGTACGCACCTCTAACTTTTCGAAGTTATGTTGCGTTTAAGGAATTAAATGTCACATGCTTTAACGGTGAAGGCAAACTTCGTGTGGAAACCTGCACACCTGAGAGTTCTCCTTAATACTCTCAAAGGTGTGTGAAATCCGCCAATTCGCATTGGACCAGCGTGGTGGACTATGCCCTATAACCCTTTTCTGAGAGGAAATCTGCGCTCAGTAGTGAGCCGTTGATTTGATAATGATGATGATGAATAAGATAATTCCCATTATCTCTATAAAAAAGTGTTGTATCGGTTGCGTGCTGTCTGTATACACTCTTCTGTACATACATTTGAATTTGCCGTACACGCATGGAGATTGTGTGTACCAACATTAGCTATAGAGTTCGTATTACCCACGGCATGCAACGCTCGCTGCCCGCATGCAAGCTGACTGTTACAAGCTATCACAGATCGAGGAGCTAAATGTTTGCCATTTAAACCTGCATCAGCAGTATATAATCTTCGTCCTATGGAAATATCTGGTGGTCCTATGGAGGTATCTGCTTATAATACCTATTAGTTTTCCCGAAACTAAGATATTTTTTTTAAAGAAAGTGTTCAAATTTTATTTCTGTTTGTTAGCTACCTAATTGATTTAGTATTTTTTGTTTAACTGCAGGAACAAAAAATACTATTATCAATTGAACTTATTCATAATTTCAGACATAAGTATTAATAATAATTAAATACGTATGTCTGAAATTATGCATAAGTTCAACTTTTAATGTTTAAGGGGTATATATTACATTTTGCATCCCTCTCTCTCGCACATCAGAAAATAATAGAGTAAAATAGAAATATTTTTTATTCAAATTCAAATAAACGTTTACAAGTACTTTTGAATAGTCGATGAATCTACCACTTGTTCGGAATGCCCTTCCTACCGAGAAGAACCAGCAAGAAACTCGGCAGTTGCTCTTTTCAAAATAGTTTACAATAAGTAAAAATGAAATGAAATGAAATAAAATTTTATTTGCTGAATATGAGGACAGTATATTTAGATGTTAACAATGTCATAAAAATTGCTTCATATTCTGATACAAAGGCTAAATAGCACGCAAATGTTTAAATTAGGTAGGTACTCTTCATAAGTTTGAAAATTTCGATGAGCTCAATTAATTAAAATGAATTTAAAGTGTCAATTACGAAAGTAATTGTTAAAAGATAAAGTGTGAAAGTTTAAAATGTCAGTTAGGTCAATAATGTCAATAATTTTCATTAGGTATTTGTGATGGTACGGCTGTGATCGTCTAAGCTTGATGATTTGTGATTAAGTATACTTGAAGAAAAGTTCATAAAGAAACAATATTTCAGGAATAAGAGACACGTTGGTAGTTGGCATGTTATCTGTAACTTCGCGGATTTCCCAAAGTGAACGGAGACGCATCGCTCACCTGGGCAATACATTTGCGGGTGGACAATTCAGGCTATCATTCCATTCTATCTGGGTACGCGAGGCCCATTGTATTGTATGAGCCTACCTTAGTAAAACAATAGAATAGCGTCGCTTCGACACTCGGAAGTCCAGAAGGACTTAATTAAAAGGTATAAGCTAAACGATCAGTATAGAATGCATGATAAGCTGGTGAATGTATGAGTGCCTTCTTTGGGCCATCGCAATCCAACCGATTCTCTCGAGCACTGGGGAACCCTACACCCAGCACAGGGGTCTTTAAACATTGTTATAGGGGCACAGACCAGATCTCCCTTTTTTCGCTGCGAAGCGTATATTGCCTTGTCTTCGAGAGACAGGTTCTTTTGAGAGCCGTAGCTCGCCCCATTACCATGGTTTTGTTTGTATATTCATTTGTTATATTTGATATTATTTGGTTTGGCCAAACCAGAGCGGGAGCTGATCTGTATTTTGAGAGGGCGTGTATTAGGTGCTGGAAAATCGCTGCCGGTGCGCCACGCTGGTAGCCATGTACTGTTATTGTATCAATCTTTGACTATTAAAAGTCAACAAGTTAATATTTAAAAGCCCACATCAACCTTAATGTCTCTCATTCCACAATATCGTGGTCACCCTAGCCATCTCCAATAAAGTCTCTCCTTTACACAATACCCTATGGTCACCCTAGTGCCTGGCAACTGCTTAACAATAGGACACAAAAAAAAGGTTCAGATCCCCTACCTGCTTTTGAGTCGCTGCCCGTAGGATGTGTACAACTACTCGTCGAAACTGCGGGTTCTCTCGGGTATTCGCTAGCGTTGAAATACCTAATTAAATGCCCTAATCCGTCCATCGTATTAAGCTAGATGAAGTCTAGCTTTCATAGACTGCACAGTAATTCAGAGACTATAGGCTTAATCTTTGATTCTGGAATAGTCACATGGTTCCTCGAACTAAACCTGTTTAGTTCACTATGAAAAGTATTTATCTGTTTAGATCAATGTAACTTACGATAACTGTCCAAGTTAGAAATAATTAATTACTCACAACACAGAATTTCACTCGTTTGGGAGTCGAACCCGTCGAGAAATGTAGAAATATCATAGCTATATTTGACCTGACTTAATTTATAATATCGGAGTATGTAATCAGCCTGTAATAAAGTTATTGACCTCAATCAGAACCTCCGTAATCTGTGGGAATCGAACCCATCTCGGAAGCTTAAATATTCGTATATCTACGCCTAATAGTTATCTAAGCTTAGCTTTCTGAAATGAAATTCATGATCGTACCTATAGGTAACATGAGGGAATTTATAGACTATATTAATAAAAGAAGTGTTTATGGATAAAAGAATGAGATTTATTATCAATTTCTTAAAGATTATTAGAAAAGAAACTGTTTGATTATTTAACTCATTGTTTTAAGGCGCTAAATTACCTTAAACCATTAATAGAATAGAATAGAAATATTTTATTATTCAATTATATTTTTACAAGTGCTTTTGAATAATCAATGAATCTACCACTGGTTCGGAATGCCTTTCCTGCCGAGAAGAACCAGCAAGAAACTCGGAGGTTGCTCTTTTCAAAACAGATTTACAATACAGTAATTACTATGCTATATATGTAGTGTTTCCACACATGCACACAATGGGGACAATAATATTTTATTTATATTCCTACGCACATACCCTAAAAGGAAAGGTTAAGACACACCCCGTATAAAATTATTAGGTCTAGAATTATACATATTTATGCTATAGAAATAGACTCACAGAGTAAAAGTCAGACTCATTAACACTAATCTAGTATATTCCTATCTCCAGGTCCACGTTAGGGTTACTCCTAGGCATAGGATTGACAGTCACCGACAGCATATTTATCTTTTCCTCCTTCCAAATTAGTATACATAATATAGTCTTTAAATATGTTTCTATAATTATCTCAAATCTCAGATGGCATCACTAATAATAGTGAAGTGAGTCGAGTACTTCTCGATCGATGATATTTAACACTGTGAGACTATTTTATAGTTAAAATCAAATTAAGTACATTACCGAATTTCTCGTACTGTAGTATACACCTCACTAATTTACTTATTTCTCGACTAAGATTTCCCCAAAACTAAGAGAGAATAATATTTGATAAGACCTTCCCCACATTTATTTACTGAACACAATATCAAATTAAAAATTTGCCTGATTCAAACTAAGGATTAATCTCTAAAATCTCTACGCCACCGCCTCGGCTTGAAGGTGTAATTGCACTCTCGCGTTCCGAGATCGGACCTCCGTTCTCGATCGATGAAACTCGAATGGCCTCGGTCATCCTTGTCTTCTCCTCTCTCCGTCCAAAATCCCCTCTTTCTGCAAAAATGTAAAAACACGCCCACAATAATTTGCTCACATATAATTGGTCGGTCTATTTAGCAGAGCCTATGATAAATGGCCAATGAGTGTAAAGCCACTATAATTTCATCCCAATTGGTTAAATTTAACGCCCTTGTCTAATAATGATGTTTAGACCTTTCTTATTTTTTTCCTCAGCCACACATCTGGTTTCGATCTTTACTAACCTAAAGCGTTTCTCACGAAGTTTGCACTAAAAGAAACAATTTATGGTCCCTGTCCATTAGTTTTTTCCGTGTCTAAGCAATATTTTTGAATATTGCATTTTTATGGGTTTCCGGCACGTTAGCCTATTGAAATATCTGGAACCCATGCAAGCGTATTGTTTTTAAAGCAATAACTCTTAGAATATTCGTTTAAAGTGCCCTTTTTTTCTAATGGTTAATTTTATCCATTCCATGTATTTTCTTGCTTTCGAATTTTTTATTATGGTTCGCTGTTTCGTATTTTTAGAGATCCGTATATAAATTAGCGAAAAAATTTTGACTCAGAAGATGACCATCTCACGCTCCCCCAAATAGATTTTGAATACATCTAGTACTCCTATGTCTCACCTACATACTAGTTGTTTTGAAATCTATTTCACCCTACACATTCGCTTAATAGTTTCAACTAATCCCCGATCAAATTTTCGCGTTCTAATCGTCCTGTAATGATCTATTTAAATCGAATTTCCGTAGTGGAAACCTAACCTTTCATATATTCCTATAATAACGAATTAGATGGATAGCATTTTGATTTCCTCTAACCTTATCTGTATGGACGCCAACCAGGGTGAATACATTATTATTATATGAAACTTTCTACTCTCTGCCGCCTTGACCATGTTCCGATACGCCTGCTGTCTAATCTGATTCGTGTAACCTACTGATCTCTGATGTCACCTCCCTATCGTAATCGGTAGAAAAAAAAAGTCCGTTTCCCCCATACTAACATGTTTGGTGCATAGACCGTGGTAGTGTGTGCCACATGATTATAACAATCTTCTATGTCTGGTAATAAATCCACCCAAGACCGGTGTGACTTGTCACAATACGTCCTGAATAATCTGCCTAGTTCTTTATTAACTCTCTCCGTTGAGTTCGGTCGTGGATTTCTAAAAGACGTGTGCGTCCATTCAATGCCTAACTGGTGAACGCCTGACTCGAAACCTTTAAAGTAAAGTTCGCGTCTCTGTCTATGCCTTACTACAGAATCCTATTATCCCCTCATCACGTTCAACGCTCAATTGATAAACATACCCGGAAGCTCCTAGATAACTATCGGTCTGTAAATAATAGGTATCATTTAATTTGGGTGCTAGAGAAGTATCGTGCCTAAGAATGATCTCTCAACCTTCTCAGAACAATCGTTTATTACCTGCGTCCATGCCCATCTGGCATTTTGTTTTAGTAATTCGTTGAGCGGTCTAGCCTCCTCGCTCTATCTCGAAATAAACCTTCTAAAATAATTTAATAATCCCAACAATCCTCGTAATTGTTTTATTATTCGAGGTATGGGAAAATCTAGTATGACTTTTACTCGCTCGGGATCCATATGCAACCCGTTTTGTGTTCACTAGATGTCCCAACAGTTTCACTTCTACATATAAGAAACGACACTTTCCTAGCCTACCAGTTAAACCCGCGGTTTCTAGCCTGTCTAGTACTTGGTCTAAGTGTTCTAAATGAAGTCCTATGACCCTGTGGTAAATATGACAATGTCATCTAGATAATTCACACAAAACTCTCGTACTTCCCTTGATATAATATTCATTGTCTTCGAGAATACTGCCACAAATGTCTTTAACCCTTGAGGCAAAATACGATAAGTATAGGTTCTCCCCATAAAAGAGAACCCCGTATACTTTCTTGACTCCCGATACAAACGGTATTTGAAAATAAGCATTATTCAAATCAATTTAACTGATATGGTTTACCCTGTGAAAGGATTGTAAAATATCAGACGTGAGTGGTGGTAAATCTGCGTCACCTCTCATATATTTTTTTTTTTTAAGTTCTCGCGCGTCTAATAAGAGTTTTATTGACCCGTCCCGCTTCTTAATAAACCTGAGTGGCTTCAGTAAGGTGTTACCTCCTGTCTCACCATACCTAAACCTTTTAACTCTTCCAATTCATTCTTAATTCAGTTCCCTATACGCTAAGGTACCGAATAACTGTGTTTTACAAAAGTGAGTTTCATCTACCAACTCAATAACGTGTTTGTACCTGTTAATCAGCCCTAACTTGTCCGTAAATATTTTACGATGCTCGTCTAACACAGGTAGTAACAGTTTCTTTTGTTTACTACTTAAGTTCAAATCGTCTAAGCGATACCCTTTTGTTCTTCACCGCCCGATTCCTTTTTTTGATACACTACGCCCCACCGGCCTAGTATTTTTGGTTTAATATCAAACTAATCGTGGCAGAATTTGCCTCTCCCTCTAATCTTTCGACCTTACAATTCCGAATCCAGTCTTTCGCAAGACCTAACTCCTAAGTATTCGATAGTCAACATCCATTCACTACCGCAGTTTACTACCTCCTTCACCTACTCTAACCAATCATATCCTAGTATCAATGACCTAGGTAAATGTCGTATAATTAGTACAGGTGTTTCAACTAAAGTACTACCTCATTTAAACTCTATCAGTACCAACTGATTCGTGCTCTCTCTCAGTGAACAGAATGCACCCTGTTTTTTTTTGAATTGCTGGGATAGAGTGCTTTCTCTTAAATTAGAGTCGTACAACTCTCTAGTTATCCCGCCAATCTGACTTCTCGTGTCAATAAGTGCATTCATACTTCTACCGTATTGACCACACACATACTTCTGGTTACCTAGATAAAGAATAGTATATTCATAAGTCGATCGACTATTCGAGTTCGTAAAACATCGTGTACGCACTCAAACCTCACTTCAAGCAATACTCACACGTAATGTCTATCTCGTTACACTCTACTATGCTATCAAACTGATTTTCCAATAAGATTTCTATACTTTCAATTTACTCCCGACTGAAAACTATATTCACCATTGTTATTACCGCCTTTCAACACTCGCTTAAGTCCTCCTTTTACAGACTCCTAAACCCTGTCCTGGCTTCCATCCATAACTCGTTAAGATGTTATAAACCACTCCTATCTTTTCGCGCTCCGATATATCGCCATTACTCCTTTTACACAATCTTAGACTATCGGATGTCGTTTAAGTGTGGGAAACCAAGTTTTTTTTTTCTCTCCCCCACACCTTTCGACTAAGTAAAACCTTCGTCCTCCTTTACAAAAGTGATGGCTAACCTGATCGACCCCAACGATAACCACGCCCTCTAGCTGAATTTACTCTACTCGTCTACCTATTTGCAGAGATTGTCGCAACCATAGGTCTTTCCCTTGGCGACTCGTTGTACCGCCGTCTACCAAACCTATTTCCTACAATACCTCTAGCGACCCCTATCAGCTTGTTAACAATATTTTGCTCTAAGCTCCTCGGAAACTTCGCCCCGTTCATGATACTAACTTCCTCAGTCCTGGTAAACCATAACCCGCTGTATATCTAACGCATAGTGTCTCATGATGGAGTTCACTAACTCCCGTTCACTAAAAGCAATAGTCAATGATTGCATCGATTCGGCCTGTTCAGCAAAAATGGTCAGACATAGTCATACCCGAATCGCTTGTATAGACTGTATTAATCAACCTATATCTCACGGATTCCCGAATCTACTCCATCCAATAATTTCGCCTAAATCTGTCTCGAAATCGGCAAACGTAACCCAATCCTTTTGAGTATAATTCCATAACTTTCCGCGCGTGCCCTGTAATACACCCTAACGCTACGTCAATCTCACGATCCATTCCGTTTACTGTCCTAATATACCTTTTTTAATTGCTTTAAAAATGCAATAGGACTAGCGAATGATTTCTCATCGAAATTCGGTTTGCTAACCGAAGGTTATATCACATATAACTTCCGAGTTTATGAGAGTACTACACTAGAACTCGCGGCCTACTCACTTTCATCATTCGCGATACACTCTACCCCAACCGTATCGAGTGACGTCACACTCGCCCTTTTATTCGGTATTGCACTGGGGCTCGAACCCAGTTGCTGTAATTTTTCTTCGAACTTATTGATCTCTTGTAAAATCAACTCGCAACGTCGCATTCCCTATTGTCTCTGTTTGCTCGCTCGTTCCTACCTACCGTGCTAACATCTGGTCGGTCCGTCGTTACTAGTTTTGTACTTCGGTCCCTTTTACCTGCCGGCATCATTACTAATCCGTCTTATCGCGTCTTTTATTATTTGCCGCTCAACTCCGACAAATATCAGTCTAATTGTTTCTTTCGTGCAACTTTCGTAAACGCCAAACAGTCTACCTTTTTTTTTTGTAATAGCACAATGCTGATACCAGATGTTGCTAAACTAAGGATGTGCTCTGATTTTATGAAATCTCAAAGTTAAAATTAAATAAATCTAAGAAATAAGCAAGATTAATATCTCGATCACTGCAATCAATCTCTTCCTAGAAATCCTGTAAATTGTACATTTATAAAACATGCTGCTTATTTCTGCTCCCCCTATACATAAGATAATAGACATACTGCTTCCTTCTGCCTTCCTATACATAAAATAAATGTATAACACATATTCATATACTAACATGCACAGTGTGTCTTAACCCTTTCAATTAAATATTTCAATTAAATAATTCCTTTCCTCATATACCCAATCATGATTTCTACGTTGTGTTTTATTATTTTTATTATAACATAGATCTAGTCATATCGTTATTTCGAATACGTACATAGATCCCTGGTCATTCGGCAACAAATTCTGTGACCTAACAAGGCCACAGATGTGACACAGGATGATACATAGATCCTGGTCACGGCACCAAATTCTGTGATGGTACGGCTGTGATCGTCTAAGCTTGATGATTTGTGATTAAGTATACTTGAAGAAAAGTTCATAAAGAAACAATATTTCAGGAATAAGAGACACGTTGGTAGTTGGCATGTTATCTGTAACTTCGCGGATTTCCCAAAGTGAACGGAGACGCATCGCTCACCTGGGCAATACATTTGCGGGTGGACAATTCAGGCTATCATTCCATTCTATCTGGGTACGCGAGGCCCATTGTATTGTATGAGCCTACCTTAGTAAAACAATAGAATAGCGTCGCTTCGACACTCGGAAGTCCAGAAGGACTTAATTAAAAGGTATAAGCTAAACGATCAGTATAGAATGCATGATAAGCTGGTGAATGTATGAGTGCCTTCTTTGGGCCATCGCAATCCAACCGATTCTCTCGAGCACTGGGGAACCCTACACCCAGCACAGGGGTCTTTAAACATTGTTATAGGGGCACAGACCAGATCTCCCCTTTTTCGCTGCGAAGCGTATATTGCCTTGTCTTCGAGAGACAGGTTCTTTTGAGAGCCGTAGCTCGCCCCATTACCATGGTTTTGTTTGTATATTCATTTGTTATATTTGATATTATTTGGTTTGGCCAAACCAGAGCGGGAGCTGATCTGTATTTTGAGAGGGCGTGTATTAGGTGCTGGAAAATCGCTGCCGGTGCGCCACGCTGGTAGCCATGTACTGTTATTGTATCAATCTTTGACTATTAAAAGTCAACAAGTTAATATTTAAAAGCCCACATCAACCTTAATGTCTCTCATTCCACAATATCGTGGTCACCCTAGCCATCTCCAATAAAGTCTCTCCTTTACACAATACCCTATGGTCACCCTAGTGCCTGGCAACTGCTTAACAATAGGACACAAAAAAAAGGTTCAGATCCCCTACCTGCTTTTGAGTCGCTGCCCGTAGGATGTGTACAACTACTCGTCGAAACTGCGGGTTCTCTCGGGTATTCGCTAGCGTTGAAATACCTAATTAAATGCCCTAATCCGTCCATCGTATTAAGCTAGATGAAGTCTAGCTTTCATAGACTGCACAGTAATTCAGAGACTATAGGCTTAATCTTTGATTCTGGAATAGTCACATGGTTCCTCGAACTAAACCTGTTTAGTTCACTATGAAAAGTATTTATCTGTTTAGATCAATGTAACTTACGATAACTGTCCAAGTTAGAAATAATTAATTACTCACAACACAGAATTTCACTCGTTTGGGAGTCGAACCCGTCGAGAAATGTAGAAATATCATAGCTATATTTGACCTGACTTAATTTATAATATCGGAGTATGTAATCAGCCTGTAATAAAGTTATTGACCTCAATCAGAACCTCCGTAATCTGTGGGAATCGAACCCATCTCGGAAGCTTAAATATTCGTATATCTACGCCTAATAGTTATCTAAGCTTAGCTTTCTGAAATGAAATTCATGATCGTACCTATAGGTAACATGAGGGAATTTATAGACTATATTAATAAAAGAAGTGTTTATGGATAAAAGAATGAGATTTATTATCAATTTCTTAAAGATTATTAGAAAAGAAACTGTTTGATTATTTAACTCATTGTTTTAAGGCGCTAAATTACCTTAAACCATTAATAGAATAGAATAGAAATATTTTATTATTCAATTATATTTTTACAAGTGCTTTTGAATAATCAATGAATCTACCACTGGTTCGGAATGCCTTTCCTGCCGAGAAGAACCAGCAAGAAACTCGGAGGTTGCTCTTTTCAAAACAGATTTACAATACAGTAATTACTATGCTATATATGTAGTGTTTCCACACATGCACACAATGGGGACAATAATATTTTATTTATATTCCTACGCACATACCCTAAAAGGAAAGGTTAAGACACACCCCGTATAAAATTATTAGGTCTAGAATTATACATATTTATGCTATAGAAATAGACTCACAGAGTAAAAGTCAGACTCATTAACACTAATCTAGTATATTCCTATCTCCAGGTCCACGTTAGGGTTACTCCTAGGCATAGGATTGACAGTCACCGACAGCATATTTATCTTTTCCTCCTTCCAAATTAGTATACATAATATAGTCTTTAAATATGTTTCTATAATTATCTCAAATCTCAGATGGCATCACTAATAATAGTGAAGTGAGTCGAGTACTTCTCGATCGATGATATTTAACACTGTGAGACTATTTTATAGTTAAAATCAAATTAAGTACATTACCGAATTTCTCGTACTGTAGTATACACCTCACTAATTTACTTATTTCTCGACTAAGATTTCCCCAAAACTAAGAGAGAATAATATTTGATAAGACCTTCCCCACATTTATTTACTGAACACAATATCAAATTAAAAATTTGCCTGATTCAAACTAAGGATTAATCTCTAAAATCTCTACGCCACCGCCTCGGCTTGAAGGTGTAATTGCACTCTCGCGTTCCGAGATCGGACCTCCGTTCTCGATCGATGAAACTCGAATGGCCTCGGTCATCCTTGTCTTCTCCTCTCTCCGTCCAAAATCCCCTCTTTCTGCAAAAATGTAAAAACACGCCCACAATAATTTGCTCACATATAATTGGTCGGTCTATTTAGCAGAGCCTATGATAAATGGCCAATGAGTGTAAAGCCACTATAATTTCATCCCAATTGGTTAAATTTAACGCCCTTGTCTAATAATGATGTTCAGACCTTTCTTATTTTTTTCCTCAGCCACACATCTGGTTTCGATCTTTACTAACCTAAAGCGTTTCTCACGAAGTTTGCACTAAAAGAAACAATTTATGGTCCCTGTCCATTAGTTTTTTCCGTGTCTAAGCAATATTTTTGAATATTGCATTTTTATGGGTTTCCGGCACGTTAGCCTATTGAAATATCTGGAACCCATGCAAGCGTATTGTTTTTAAAGCAATAACTCTTAGAATATTCGTTTAAAGTGCCCTTTTTTTCTAATGGTTAATTTTATCCATTCCATGTATTTTCTTGCTTTCGAATTTTTTATTATGGTTCGCTGTTTCGTATTTTTAGAGATCCGTATATAAATTAGCGAAAAAATTTTGACTCAGAAGATGACCATCTCATATTCACTATTATATTAATAAGATAGGTATTTTGGTAAGGAACTATGCTATGTATGCAGTGTTTGCACAATGGGGGAATTTATTGATCATAATAAAAATATGTGTAAAATATCCGTAATTTAATTGTCGAAGATAATAATAATAATAATAATAATGTTTTATTTCGACCATCTGGGATCATATTGTGTTAGTAACAATAAACTTAAACCTATATTAGTAACACTAAAACCTAAAACTTAACCTAAGACGGCACCGAATTGTCAGCACATGAACCACGCAACAGTGGTTCAAGTACTGACAATCGATCCTGTCAGCAAATGCCCTCAGGACGCTATTAGAGCTGGCCCGAACTCTACGCAACAGGGATGTGCACCGCTTTCGCATAGTGGTGTAGAAGCAGTCTACACGAGCGTCGGCGAACATCCCTGACGCGCTGCAGAATCGGGGCAGTCCCAACAGCATCCTGAACGCATTATTATACTGTACACGCAGGGCGTTGTACTGCTTCTGCGTATAACTGATCCACAGGCTGCTCGTGTAAAAGGAGGTGCAGTATGCTCTAAAAAGGGTGATTTTTACTGGCACCGAACAACGAGCAAACCTGCGGACAATCATGTTTGCCCTGACACACAAAGCCCTGCGCTCTCTCTCTATATCGGCATCGTCTTATCATAATGATTGACCACATTTTGTCAAAAGTATCTATCTGAGATTTTTAAGCTCTTGCATAGCTTTTATCGCGGGCTTTGAACTAGGACGTTTGTCCTAGTTCAAAGCCAAACTGTTTAGTTTGAGCGCGGCGACCTAATTAAGAAATTCCGTAACGAAAATAAACCTAACACCGTCGTTCAGTAAGCGTTCAACATTTTAGAGGTTCTTAAGTAGCTCTGTTTGGCGCAGTGGGCGAGCGACCGGTTTCTTTACCGTATGGTGTACGATGTCGCAGGTTCGAATCTCACTCGCGAAGTAGTGACAATGCGTATTTCTTGTTTGTTTGTTTTTTAATTATTTTTTTTTGCATAATTTTTATTATGCAAAAAAAATATTGCATAAATATTATAATTGCATAAGTTGATAAAAAATGCTATGCAATAGCTTTACCGCGGCAGTCCTCGAGTGCCTCTAAATTTTTTTACAATCTTTGAAAATATTGAGAGAATGCGAAACGTAATATATAGTCTTTTTAAGTCAGAGCTACTAGCCCTTTCTCTGAGAATTTCTTTCAGAAAAAACACTACTTTTTGGCTCGGCTAGTGAATCTGTTATCAAAAATGCGAATAAAAAATTACCATGTTAAAGGCATGAAACAACAGATTTTTATCTCCAGCGAAATATTTGGCGAAAACTTTGAAAAATAGCAAAATTTCACCGCTGTACGGTGTAGCGAGAAAACGAATACGGGTGCGAGTGATATGTGGTGGAGCAGCAGCGGTTTGGATTAAAGCCAAACATTGTTACGTTCCCGAGTATTAGATTATTACTCGTGCATTTTACATTTTTACATTTCCTTCCGTTTGTATGACTGATAATGTGAGGGACAAAGTTTTTATTTGAATACATTAATGATGAAGAGCAGTGATAGCCTAGTGGTTAGGACTGTGGTGGTACTTATTGGTAATTGTAGTCTCTCGATAGATATTTATAGGTTAATATGTAGGCCGCCAGGATGGCCTACATCATGGGGTATTATGGCTGAGCGATGATATGTGGGCGTATATTGAAACTTGAGAAACTGAATTCTCCTTGGAACACAAAATTATAATCTCCAATTAAACAAATCAGTCAATCACAATATGATAATTCTTCCGACAGTTAAATAATCCACTTTGAGCAGTAATTTCTTAGATCAGGATATTTAAACCAGCGGTTCGTCACCGTCGTGGTGCGCTGATTGCCAAGAGATTGTTTTCTAGCAGCAGCACGGGTCGTCTTCGCTGGCCGTGGCCAGCGGAGGGTGCGGGCTTCGAGGCAAGGCCTCATTACCCGGGCGGGGCGCGGGGAAGAGCACTTCCCCGGTGATGGATTTTCAGCCGTCTTGGCAATTAGGTCCATGGCGGCTGAGGCTCCTGGTCCGTGGGGAGCAGGGGCCTTGCGGAGGGGCTTCAAGGGCTCCGCTCGCTGGCGGGCAGGATTGCCGCCGCGAGCGGGGCGGTGTCCGATATGTGGGCCCACGCTACGGGCGATAGTGTCGCCACCGTGCGATGGGCCGACATCAGTTCAGGAGGTTCCGCTCGCTGGCGGGCAGGATTGCCGCCACGAGCGGAGCAGTGTCAGGTCCAGTGGGTGGTCCCGCGCTACGGGCGATAGAGTCGCTGCCGTGCGCGGGACCGGTGTCGGTTCGGGGGCCCCGCGTCGCAGGCGACCAAGTCGCCGCCGCGAGCGGAGCGGTGTCGGGTCCAGAGGGTGGGCCCGCGCTACGGGCGATAGAGTCGCTGCCGTGCGCGGGACCGGTGTCGGTCCGGGGGGCCCGCGTCGCAGGCGGGCAAGTCGCCGCCGCGAGCGGAGCGGTGTCGGGTCCAGAGGGTGGGCCCGCGCTACGGGCGATAGAGTCGCTGCCGTGCGCGGGACCGGTGTCGGTCCGGGGGCCCCGCGTCGCAGGCGGGCAAGTCGCCGCCGCGAGCGGAGCGGTGTCGTGTTCGGTGTGGGGCCCCGCGCTACTGACGAAAGGGTCGTCATCGAGCGCGGGGCCAGTGTATCGCCAGGGGCCCCGCGTCGCTGGCGGGCAGATAGCCGCCGCGAGCGGGGCGGTGTCAAGTCCGGTGGAGTGCTCCGCGCTACGGGCGATGGTGTCGCCACCGTGCGCGGAGCTGAGGTCAAGTCCGGTGGATCTCGCGTCGTCGTCGCTGTGGTCGCCTGCGTGCCTCCTCGGTGGTGGCGATCGCAGGAGCTCACGAGGTAGAGGACGCCCGGTCGGTGGTCGGCTGGCTAGCGGTGCGATGCCGTGGAGGTGCTCGTACGGTCCGTTGTCGGCGCTGGCGAACATGCGCCGCGCCAGTGTACGGACGTACTCCTCCACGGTGGGCGTCTTGAGGTCGCGATGGATCACATCGTTCCTCACGTACCTCGGAGCTCCAACGATCAGACGGAGGCACTTGTTCTGTTGGACCTGTAGGCGGCGCTTCTGGTATGCTGAGCAGAACGCATACCAGGCTGGGGCCGCGTACGTCAGTCTAGAGCGGACATAGGCTCCATAGATGAGGAGCTTGGTCTTCGGCGATAAGCTTGAGGTGAAGACTTGGTTCAATTATTTTTGAGCAAATATAAAGAAAATTATTTAGAGGTGTTTTCTAATGGCTGCCTCGCTACCATCTACGCAACGCTCCGCTAGAGGGCCTGCCAATGCCCTCTGGTTTCTCCTGGTCTCTCCTGGTCATTGTAAGAACTACATTGTAATATTGTAGTAACATTTTGTTTTGAATAAGGCAACTACTGGGATTCTTCCCAAGTTTCTTGCCGGCTTTGTCGTAAGAGCCACAAGCCAAATAAAATATTAGTAAGGATTGTATAAGGAAGCAGTGATAGCCTAGTGATTAGGACTGTAGTCTCCTATTCGGGGGGGCGTAGGTTCGATCCCGGGCACGCACCTCTGCCTTTTCGGAGTTATGTGCAATAAAGCAGTTAAATATCACATGCTTAAGAGCGCGTGTAACCCCAAAAAAATCAGATTTCGCGATGAGATAAAACATAGCCACAACCTCATGTGAGGCGCGACAAAAGAAAGCGTTTTGCGCGGAATAGGAGTGTAGTAAGCGCCAAAATACTTTGTAACTCGTAAAATATTCATTTTCTTTTCAATTCGCTAGGCTACTCTCTTGATAATATCAATCGGAATTTAATGTAAAAATTTTGGCTCTGCAATATGCAACACATTGAAAATAAATGAATATTGGTTAAAAATTAGACCTAACTTCGCGATTTTTTATTATCGAACAAATTTCATCATTTTATGTTTTTGTCCAAGCACGTCCCTTGGCAGTATGATGTAATTCTTGCGTGTTTTTTTTCGGATAGTTGAAACTTGATCTACTACTGTAAAAATCAAATCTGCTTACTGTTATCGAGCGCACACCCCCTCTTAACAACAGTGAAGGAAAACATCGTGCGGAAACCTGCACATCGGATAATTCTCCGTAATGTTCTCAAAGGTGTGTGAAGTCCGCCAATTCGCATTGGGCCAGCGTGGTGGACTATGGCCAATAACCCTTCTCTGAGAGGAGACCTGCCCTCAGTAGTGAGCCGTTGATGGGTTGCTGATGATGATGATGACATTAGTCTTCCTCATCTTCATCATCTCAACCCATGTAGGGCAATTACTAACTGGATACACGTCTGCTTTTTGAATATGAAGAATCCCTGTCCCCTGGTGACGGACAGCATTCTTTTTATCCTGTAAAATAAAAACCTGGGGTTTTAATTGAATCTACTAGCTTTAGCCCGCTACTTCGTCTGCGTGGAGTAAGGTTTAAAAAACCTCGCGGGGTTCCTCTGATTTTCCAACATAAAAGGTAGTCTTAGATGTTACTTTCCAAGTCCTCAATTATACCCATGCAAAAATCACGTCGATCCATTACTCAGTTTGCTCCCTTGCTGCTTGATTGAAGGAAAAACCAACACACTTTCGCATTTATAATATAAGTGGGGATGTCCGCGTAGACGAAGTTGGCTCAGCTAGTATTTCATAATTTAACTGTAAATACCGACTAGGTATTTTTATTAATTTACGAAGGGAGTCGCAGGCATCAGCTAGTATTTTATAATATACCTTTTCACGTACCATAAGTATGGTAGATTCACTTGACCGTTTGAAAACACGGCCCGCTTGCAAAAACGCCGGGTTATCCATTTAACCCAGAGCTAGCTGCTGCTTTGACAAAATTCGTATGAGGCTTCTGTCAAAATTACAAATTTATTCCTGAGTTAAACCTAACCCGGCCTTTATTTGAATAATAAACTATTCTATTCTATTCTATACCTCAGCTTGAGTTTTAATGAAAATGATGCGCGCATCAACTCACTCGAGTCATTGGCGATGTAAAAAAATTGAGATCAATTGACCCGTCTAGTTCACCGCAGCAGAGGCTCTCCGCTATTGAAGATTCATCTCGGAATATTAATAGGCTGTAAGTTGCTCCAGATTCTATTTTACTGTCAAGTCTGAAGATGTTTCGGATACAACACAATATAGTATTTATTAAATTAGAGGATGATGCCCGCGACTTCGTCCACGTGGATTAAGGTTTTTTGATTCTCGCCGGAACTCTGTAATTTTTCGGGATAAAAAGTAGCTTATGTGATAATCCTGGGTATGAACTATCCCTATTCCAAATTTCAGCTTAATCGATTTATTATTTACAGCGTGGAAGAGCAACAAACATCCATCCATCAATACATCCATCTTCGCAAACTTTCACATTTATAAAATTAGTAGGAAGTAGGATAAGTAGGATTTATATTGCGACATAGGCTCACGCTTGACGACAATCAATGATGGAATGGAGCACGCTTGCCTAGAAGGTGCCTATTCACTCTTGCTTTGAAGGTACTCTTATTATACGGAGGCAAACAGGGCGTTCCACACTTTAGCGGATCGTTTCACGAAAGTCGTTTGGTGCGAGTTGATCGGATTTCGACCACATAAGAATGCCAACGCTTTTGATGACTTTTCGCAGTTCTGTGGTAAAACGATGAAGGAAGCACATGGTTGTGAAGTTGTGAAAAGAGGACCGATAGAAAGGCGACATTGCATTTATAAATATTTACGAGTCTATTGTCGTCTCAGTCGAGAGATGTCAACTGCTGTCACCAATTGAGGGTAGTAACGCCTTCGCACCGATATGCAGGTGCGAATAGATTCAAATAATACTATAAGACATGGATTTTTGTGAGACTGAATAGGAATTCGTGACCAGCGTGCTCCAATTTAGATCTCGTCTTAGCTGCCTAGAATGATTACCTTCAAGCGCAAGCCAATCGTGTGATAAAAAAAATTGGTTGTCTGTAAAGTCGGTTTACGGACGATAGTTTTACGTGATAACGTCATAAAGAAACATTAATGACCGCTAGCCACAGCGCGCACGCGATGACAGGCGGGCCCGGCGGCGGGCGCTCTAAGCCAACGCTTGGGCTGATCGTACCTCTCTATCGTTTGTTCCGCGCTCTCGCTTGCACGCGCAGGCTCAGGCGGAACGTGGCACTTTTTCGTGCGTGCAGCCGGTGTTCATCGATTTATAAGGTTATCACGTCAAAAAATTTTATATAGTGAGCGCTACATGCCTTTTTTGATTTGATAATTTCAGTAAGACCAATTTTTTAATTATGTGGTTTTTGAATATTTTGCCGTTACTTTTCAGTTCGGATTTATCTGACTATAGCTTTTCCTTAGCTTTTTTAAGACAGCTAATAAAATTAAGGTGTAAGCACAATAAAGCATTTTTCGGACTCTTCTAAACTATAATCATACTAATATTATAAATGCGAAAGTTTAGTAGAGTTCGAAAGTGTGTTTGTTTGTTGGTTTGTCCTTCAATCACGCCGCAACAGAGCTACTAATCGACGTGATTTTTTGCATGGGCATAGTTGAGGACCTGGAGAGTGACAGCTACGTTTATCCCGGAAAATCAAAGACCTCCCGAGGGATTTTAAAAAAGAAATCCAAACGAAGTCGCGGGCATCAGCTAGCGTGTGATAAATAGAAGAAAGATTTAAAACCCCTCTTTATTCCAGGTAGTTCTCAATTCCGCCCTTGTTCCACGCGGTAATCGTGTTCGCTTGAAATGGGGTCTGCAAGTTTCGGCGTGACGCGTTATCGGATTTGTTCGGCACGCGCTCGGAATGCGCCGCCCGGCGGAATTGCATCCACCGTTGGTATAAATAACCAAAGATACATAGTTTCTTATTAGACTCTAACTTATTAAGCTATTGCATAGCTTTTATGGCGGGCTTTGAACTAGGACAAACAGTTTGAGCGCGGCGACCGAATCAAGAAATTCCGTAACGAAAATAAACCTAACACCGTCGTTCAGTAAGCGTTCAACATTTTAGAGGTTCACAAGTAGCTCTGTTTGGCTCAGTGGGCGAGCGGCCGCTTTCTTTACCGTATGGTGTATGATGTCGCAGGTTCGAATCTCACTCGCGAAGTAGTGACAGTGCGCTTTTCTTGTTTGTTTGTTTTTTAATTATTTTTTTGCATAATTTTTATTATGCAAAAAAATATTGCATAATTAATATTATAATTGCATAAGTTGATAAAAAGTGCTATGCAATAGCTTTGCCACGGCAGTCCCCGAGTGCCACTTAATTTTTTTGTTACTAGCTGATGCCCAAGACTTTGTCCGCGTGGATTTAGTTTTAAAACCCTGATGGAAATAAACTAGGAGTCCCAATAATAATATTATTCACGATATCTGTGCCCATAACCTGATGGAAATAAACTAGGAGTCCCAATAGTAATATTTATTATTATAAAAGAAATTACATTTAGTACAAACACTAACAGAGTGACGAGTGATGACAATCATAAAATCAAACTAAGAAAACTAAAACCGACTTCAAATACGAAATCGTTTTCTTTTTCCTTATTATGTAATGAGATTACATAGGCATCATCTCCAACAAACCCCTCGGGAACTCTTTGATTTTCCGCGATGAAAAGTGGCCTATGTCACTCTCCAGGTCCTTAACTATACCCATTCAACAAGGCACGTCGATCCGTAGCTCTGTTGCGGCGTGACTAAAGGACAAACCAACACACTTTCGCATTTATAATATTAGTATGAAGTATGATTCTTTGTCAATCAGGTAATATGGGAGATGGGCATATGATTGATGGACTCAATTGCTTCTCGGAAGGAGACCTCGTGCTGGAGAAAGATACGCTAGGAGATAGCCATCTCTGTAGTAGGACGATATCAAGTTTGTGGGAAATCTTGGAAAAAAAAATCACAGTTATAATCATAATTGAATTATTGTCACATTTAAACTTCTGGGTATACACAGAAAAGCATATCCTTATATTCTACTTCCTTATACCACTCATAATGAAATGGACATTTAGTTTAGACAGTTTAAAAACGAATTTTTTTTGCATTGTGATTGAGGCGATAAAGCGAATTAAGTATTTTTTTGCGATGTGATTGATACAATATAGGAAAAAAAAATACTTATGAACATTATTTTGCTACTTTTTGGTAAAAATAAGTTATAAAAAATTAGGGAAAAATTCCACATGTAGAAATTATTTAAAATAAAATTGAAAATAGAAAATTCAGTCTGTCCAGCTGGGATTCGAACCATCGGCTTTTAACTGTTTAGCGACTGTCGAAACCACAAGGCTACCGAGATCTTATATTGTACTGTGAAAATAATGAACACAATGCCAAATTTACATTCAAAAAAGTGTCGATCCGTCTAGCCACCTTCCGCACCGCGCGATAAGGAACTACGTTCCAAAAATTACTTATGAACATTATTTTGCTATGGTCAGTCTAATTCACATTCAAAATAGTTTCTCAGTTATACATTTTTACGACACATTCACTTATCTCACATCTACACCACGTAAAAAAGTTACACTGGACTATGGATCCAGTGTAACTTTTCAGGTTTACGTTAGCTGTGCCTGAATCTATCATTTAGTATAAACGGAAACAGACACGAAAATTGTCCGTCCCTTTCCTGTCAATACTAAACGACAGATTTAAGCACACTTAAGTTAACGTAAACTTGAAAAGTTATACTACCCACTGCATATCTTGTACACAGTAATATAGCCTTGGCCGCCGCCGAATTGCAGAATAGGAGCTTTCTTTGAGATGGATTTAGAAAGTGCTATGTGATGTGCCACTTGACGTTTACTTGGAATTTTTAAATTGAATTTCAATTTTCAAGTTGGTATAAAAGTTTCTTTTGCATGGTAATTTTATTCAACCCTTTTGGTGGGCTTGAGTTAGCACATACGAAATCTTTTGGTGTTTACTTTGAGTTGGATAACATATTTTTCCTTCTATGAAGGCAATTTAACGGTAATATTTTTTTAATAATATTTGTAATAGCTACATAATAATACTATTGTAAAATGAAATGATTATTTTGAAAAGAGCCGCCTGCCGGCTCTTCTGAGCAGAATCCGCTTTCCGAATCGGTGGTAGAGTCATGGCGTGTCATAAGAGCCACAGGTTGGCCTACGAGAAATAAATAATTTTAAATTTGAAAATATATGAATATGAAATAATGAAAGTAGGAAATCTATGATTATTAAAATTGTAGATTACATTATTAATCTAAGTGAACTTAGTATTGCAACCCAATTTCGTTATAAGAATTAGAGAAGGCTGGATACATAAAATTGGAATGTTGAAGAAAAGTTTAAGCACTTTCAGTGCATTATAATGCAGGAAGTTCCCTTAGCTTTTAGAGGAACACACTTTTCAGCTGAACTTAACCGCCATATAAATCTCTCGTGCCTACTTTATGATACCTACGAAAAGGTAGTATTTTACCTACGAAAAGTATTTTATATACGCAGCCGAGGGTGTAAATACTCTAGAGTGTATTCAGAACACGAATTAAAAATGGTAGTGGAAAAGCGTTTAAGAATACATCATAATGAACCCTAATTAACTTAAGACTTGATTAGATCAGATCAGATTGGATAGAATTGGTTCGGTCAGCTGGGTAAGATTAAGTTGGATTGGTTCAAGGTTCAAGCTGGATCGTGTTTGTTTGAACTATGAAATTTAATATTACAATAGACCTAAAACTTGCACATCTAGACTAGGATTTGTTTAACCTTTTTCATTCACACACCTGAAATGCCTAAGTCTTCTTAGTAAGTTAGTATTCTTAGAGCCATGTAAGGCGGCTTAATAAAGTTAAGCCATAAATTAAACAAAGTGGATTGCAAAAGACAGAATCATACCTCCATGGTTAATAAGGTTTTTTAAGAAAATAAAACTTACTGTTTCCAACCAAAATGGCTAAAAGATCGAGAAAGGTCAAAATACATCTACATAACCGCATAAGTTTACGCAATCCCCGTCAAGCGTAAATGATCAAGGCAATAAAACAGATACACAAAAAAAAAGATGAACAGCAATTCAAAGAAAACCTCAACAAACCACAGATGCAATAAAGTATAAAGTATAGCACCAGTTTGAAACGTCTTAACAGTCAGTTGGCACGCTTTGTTATTACGACGACCAGGATGCGAATCTCAGCGGAGGCTGCGGTAATCTGCAACATACTGTCCTCTAATTGTGGTCCTAATTGCCCCCCTCCTAACCGCCCCCCCTTCTTTATACCCCGCTAGTTGTTATGGCGACATTTGGCGGCGGCAACTGGCCTAGAAGAAATGTATTGCGTGAAACTGCCCTGCCGTAATTAGATTTTTAGTTGTTGAACGTTTGTTAAAAAGTGGCTACGAGGAGACTCGATATTTTTAACGGAAGATCTTAGTGTTTTTGGTTAAAGGCTTAGCCTCGCTATTCAGAGAGGTAATAGCGCCAGTGTTTTGGGCACCATGCCCATTAGCGATCACTTGGACGGCGTGTATTTTTTGTAAATATAATTAGTAGTAATTTTTTCGCTTTATATATTAAACTATTTTTTTGGTTAATGGTTTATTCAACAGATATCGTTTGTAAAAAAAAAACTAACTCACGGTCCTAATCACCAAACCTATTTTTAATGTTTAATGTGAATATATAGAAGTGTTGATTGTATGGGTTGTGTAATGTTTATTTCAAGGCATTCCAAAAAAAAGCAAAGTAAAAATTAGGTCAATTGCATTAAATTAAGTCGAAAGAAATTTTAAATGATTATTTAAATTTAGTAAGTAAGTCAATAATGCTATATGCATATAAGAATTTCAAACATCTATGTATATTGTAAACTTGTGATTTGTGTTCTGTTTTCAGTAATAAAAGGCTTTATTATTATTATCGTTTGTATGTTGTGTAACAATTCATCAGTTCTCTCTGCCAAGCTACCAAGCTACTCATTAGATTTTGATTGTCAACACGAATTAATTTTGAATTTTAATATAGTCTGTACCTTCTTAAAGTCGGGCAATAGATTTAGGTACTCTTATTCCATTTAGTCTGATAAGGATCACTCATTATAGAAAACAATATTTTGGCTTTATGATGGATGGCTGAGAAACACCCTCGACAAATCCGTAAATAACATAAACACAAGTCATTCCATACAATAACTGAGCAAACTAACTCAGAGCGGAAATAGCGTCAATAGCTGTAAGCAGTTTAGGCCAACGTAAATAAGCGATACTTACCGTTTGTAGTACAATCGGTCATCCAACTGCTACCTGACATAGATTGATGTGCGGTATCGTGTCTAGTTTTATGCCACGAACTAAGACTTTGTTATCTGGCAAAAAAACAATACTAAATAATCTACTCAGTAGTGCAAGAGTTGCGGTGGAACATACGTAAATCGTCACATACAGACATAACGTATTTCTTTCTTCTAGCTGGGCTGGTCTCCAGACGTAAACCGTGATGGTCTGATTTTTTTTATAAGAATAGCGAGCAAACGAGCAGACGGGTCACCTGATATTAAGCGATTACCGCCGCCCATGAACATTTGTAGCACCAGAGGTACTACCAATGAGTTGCCGGCTTTTCAGGAATCCGTTGGTCCGCCCCTTGATAACCCCAAGTTGTACAGCGGGAACACAGTCGATGGGAGTTGGTTCCACAGTTGTGTGTGATGCACCATTCCTTCCAATGTTGTAAATCTAGTTTCTTTAATGGGCTATGCCCCGTTATAATTCCCACCACCTTCCTGAGTTTACTTCTATCCAGGCGGAGTACCTAGACAGACAATTATGTATATTAATACAGAGATTGCAAAAATCATAATCCTACCTTTCGGATATGCAATAGTTGGGTAGAAGCTAAAGATACCTCAGTGTAGAGTTCCCTCAAATTCTAGAACACGATTAGTGTTAATGGCCGGCGGGCGGCGGCGGGTGA
The DNA here is from genome assembly GCA_029955525.1 of Oeneis ivallda. Taxonomy (NCBI): domain Eukaryota; kingdom Metazoa; phylum Arthropoda; class Insecta; order Lepidoptera; family Nymphalidae; genus Oeneis; species Oeneis ivallda. The sequence goes on from JARPMR010000010.1 coordinate 25,142,587, forward strand.
CGGCGATAGAATTAAAATGCAAATTGCGCCTATCGGCCTCTCATCCGCTAACCGCAAACTTATTGAGCGACCAGCTCGCAGCCCATGAATAAAACATTGCGCTGTCATCTAGGCGCCATCTTGAAATATCAATATCACATTTTCTTTAACTATCCCCTTGTGTACTTTTAAGCTATTGCATAGCTTTTATCGCGGGCTTTGAACTAGGACAAACAGTTTGAGCGCGGCGACCGAATCAAGTAATACCGTAACGAAAAAAAACCTAACACTGTCGTTCAGTAAGCGTTCAACATTTTAGACGTTCACATTTAGCTCTGTTTGGCGCAGTGGGCGAGCGGCCGCTTTCTTTAGATGTCGCAGGTTCGAATCTCACTCGCGAAGTAGTGACAGTGCGCTTCTCTTGTTTGTTTGTTTTTTAATTATTTTTTTGCATAATTTTTATCATGCAAAAAAAAATATTGCATAAGTAAATATTATAATTGCATAAGTTGATAAAAAACGCTATGCAATAGCTTTACCGCGGCAGTCCCCGAGTGCCACTTAATTTTTTATCATTTCTGATAAACATAGAAATACCACAAAATCTAGTCACCTTAATACGTAATGAGTTATTTAACTAAGATAATTTAATATAAAAATATTTTTAAAAACCGACTTCAAACGCCCGCGCCACTACAAAGTATATAATTTATTGTTGATATTTTAAAAACCGCACAACCGATTTCGATAAAATTTCAATGGGACCACCTGAGAAGTATGTCCTTTAAACAAAAAAAGAATCGGTGAACATACATAAAAAAAAAGATTCCGAATTGATAACCTCCTCGCATTTTGAAGTCGGTTAAAAATTACCTAAAAATCTAATGCTTTTTCAAAATTTGAAGTAAACTCTTAGTCCAGAGCATTATTTGATTTGTACAAAGGGTTACCAATCTACTTATTCTTGCAAATCACTGCATCATCCTATAGGTATAGGGTCACCTCAAAGTTTAGAATGTTATCTCAAAGCCTTAACTTCCCTAAAAGTATAGATTAGTGTTAATAGCTAAAATTAAAATGCAAATTAACGCCTATCGACCTCTCACCCGTTAACCACAAACTTATTGAGCGAACTTTCAGTACATGAATAATACATCGCTGTCATCTGTAATTTTAAACAGGCGAGCGACGCCTTGAGATTTCAATATTACATCGCTTAAGTTTTTAATATCAAGAATAATGTATGAGCGGATATTTCCTATTTGAAATGAGTTTTCTTTTTACAATTTCCTCGTAAAAAAACCTCCTTTTCTCTTACGTTCACATTATTCTGTACAAGTATTTTCCCGAGATTTCGTCTGCGCAGAGTTAGGATTTCAAAAAACCGACAGCAATCTTTTGTTTTTAGAAGATAAAAAAACTGGCCAAGTGCGTGTCGGGCCACGCGCAGTGTAGGGTTCCGTAGTTGCAAGTCACAAATATTATTGCTGACCTAGGATAGTGATTTTATTTTAATATGAATATTGAATATATTTTGAGTTCCATGGTTTAAATACTATAATATACTACAAAATATGCAACTTACACTACGTGTAATACCTAACTTAGAAAAAACAGATATAACTCCTTAACTAATGAACCCTACTTAGCCGTGGTAGTTTTCCTTTAAAATTCATTATACACTAGCTGATGCCCGCAACTTCGTCTGCGTAAATTTAGTTTTTAAAATGCCTCGGGATCTCTTTGATTTTGCGGGATAAAAAGTAGCCTGTCACTCTCCAGGTCAACTATAGGTATCCTTGTAAAAAATCACGTCGATCCGTAGCTCTGTTCGGGCGTGATTGAAGGAGAAACCAACACACTTTCGCATTTATAATATTTCACATATAAAGTGCAAGTGCATATAGTTGACGTGGTTTTTTACACAGGTAATGTTGAGGACCTGGAAAATAACACAGGCTACTTTTTGTCCCGGGAACATACATTTAAACGACCGCGCCACTACAAAGTATATAATTTATTGTTGATTTTTCGATAAATTTTAAATGGGACCACCTGGGACCCTTTGAAACAAAAAAGAATTTTCCAAATCGATTCAGGTGTCGTCGAGTAATCGGTGAACATACATAAAAAAGATTCCGTTAAATTGAGATCCTCCTTCTTTTTTGAAGTCGGTTAAAATAATAATAAAAATTAGTTTAAATTTAACGAAGTTATGAAGTAAAACAGTCAAAATAGTTCAACCCCTATCTCAAAGCAAAAACATACATCCATCCATCCATACATCCGTACAAACATACATCCGTAGGTATACAATATACATCCATCCTCACAAACTTAACACTAACTTAACAACATAAATAATATTAGTAGGATAAGTAGGATCGAATATAGTTAATGTAGTTATTGGAGGGGGAGGATACAAACATACATACATACATGCATACACACATAGATATGTACATACATGCATGCGTACATACATACATACATACATACATACAATATACATACAATATACATACATACACTCACACATACATACATACATGCATGCATACATATATACATACATACACGCATACATACATGCATGCATACATACAAACATGCATACTTGCATACATACATGCATACACACATACATACATACATACATGTATGCATGCATGCATATTACCGCATAATTTAAGGATAAATATGTGAAAAGTAGGGAGCGGGTATCCCGCGGGAACTGTTTGTTTTCTCGGGATAAAAAGTAGCCGTTGCTACTTTTCAGTTCCGCAACTATGCCTATCCCAAAAATCACGTCAATATGTAACTCCCTTGGCACATGATTGAAGGATAAAAATGTGAAAGTACCATACGAATATCCCGCGGGAACTGTTTCTTTTCCCGGGATAAAAAGTAGCCTTTTCACTTTTCAGATCCTCAACTATGCCTATCAAAAAAACCATGTCAATCTGTAACTCCGTTGGCGCATAATTGAAGGATAAATATGTGAAAAGTAACAAACGAATAACCTGCGGGAACTGTTTGTTTTCCCGGAATAAAAAGTAGCCTTTTCACTTTTCAGGTCCTCAACTATGCCTATTCAAAAAACCACGTCAATCTGTAACTCCGTTGGCGCATATTGAAGGATTAATATGTGAAAAGTAGCATACGAATATCCCGCGGGAATTGTTTGTTTTTCCGGGATAAATGTAGCCTTTTCTCTTTTCAGGTCCTCAAATATACCCATACAAAAAACCACGTCAATCTGTAACTCCGTTGGCGCATAATTGAAGGATAAATATGTGAAAAGTAGCATACTAATATCCCGCTAGAACTGTTTGTTTTCCCGGGTTTAAAAGTAGCCTTTGTCACTATTCAATTCCTCAACTATGCCTATCCAATAAATCACGTCAATCTGTAACTCCGATGGCGCATAATTGAAGGATAAATATGTGAAAAGTAGAATACTCATATCCTGCAGGAACTGTTTGTTTTCCCGGGATAAAAAGTAGCCTTTGTCACTTTTCAGGCCCTTAACTTTACTTATACAAAAAAAAACACGTTAATATAAAACTCCATTGCGCGAATTTTGAAGGACAAATGCGTAAAAAATAGCGATGCTATCCCGCAGGAACTGTTTGCTTTTCCGGGATAAAAAGTAGCCTATGTGCTATTCCAGACTATATTCTATGTCTGTGCCAAATTTCAGCAAAATCGGTTCATTAGTTGTCGCGTTAAAGAGTAACAAACATCCATCCATCCAAACATCCATACATCCATCCTCACAAACTTTCGCATTTATAATATTATTATAGGAAATAGGATACTACTGCTGTGAATTCATTATACATACTACTGCTGTGAATTTTTTTATGTATCCTTTATACAACCGTTTAGCTGGCAGAGGGGGGGGGGACACTTGACTCTAATAAATTTTAGCACTTTAAAGTATCATATTTCACAAACGGATCCCTGAATTGAAAAATGGTGTTCCCACACCCACAATATTTTGGAAAAACCTATTCAACGACACCCCACACTATGGGATAGACGAGAAAAATAAATTCATCCCCACTTTACATGTAGGGGAGGTACCCTAAAAAAATATTTTTCACAATTTTATTTCACCATTTTGTTGGCGTGATTAATATTTATACCCTTGTCAAATTACAAATTTCTAGTACCAATAGTCTCTGAGCTAAACCGCGGACGGACAGACAGACAGACAGACGGACAGACATAAGGGCGGAACCCTAAAAAGCATCCTATTGTCTCTCTCTCTGTTGCGGCATGATTGAAAGACAAACCGACCAAATAATTCAGATTTATAAAATTAGTAAGGAACTAAGTACAATTAGCAATGATAGCCTATAGCATGTTTATGACTTCAACCTGACCTTTGAGCTTCCTTGACCTTTTCGGGAGGTCAGTGGTTCAACACGGCACGCGGCATGTTTATAGAGTTCTCCATAATGTTCTCAAAAGTGCGTGAAGACTGCCAATCTGTAATTGACCAGCGTGGTGGACTATGGCCTACACCCTTCTTATTCGTGAGGAGACCAGTGCCCAGAATTAATTAAGCGATAGTTTGCCGTTTGAGACTTGAGATGGATGAATAAATGAAAAAAAAAGTGACACTCGGGGACTGCCGCGGTAAAGCTATTGCATAGCATTTTTTATCAACTTATGCAATTATAATATTTATGCAATATTTTTTTGCATTGTAAAAATTATGCAAAAAAATAATTAAAAAACAAGAAAAACGCACTGTCACTACTTCGCGAGTGAGATACGAACCTGCGACATCTAAAGAAAGCGGCCCCTCGCCCGCTGCGCCAAACAGAGCTAAATGTGAACCTCTAAAATGTTGAACGCTTACTGAACGACGGTGTTACGTTTTTTTTGGTTACGGAATTTCTTGATTCGGTCGCCGCGCTCAAACTGTTTGTCCTAGTTCAAAGCCCGCGATAAAAGCTATGCAATAGCTTAAAAATGATAATTTGTTTCCAAAACTAATAAACATGAATCTTAGTCATATCAGAGACCATTTCTCACATAACTCATGACTATATAATAGAACTAAAGGAAATGTAAAAATGTTAAACGCATAATAATGTAGTAGTTACGCGGGAACGTAACCAACTACCGTGTTTGGCTGCACTCCAAACCACGACTATTTTACCACGCGCGTGTTTCACAAGCACTCAGATTCATTACCCGACTACGGCGCCGCAAACTGGGGGTTATGTTTTTAACAATTTGAGTGTATGTCTTCATAGCTTAAGAGAAGAGATAGGATAGGAAGGAAAAAAACCCTAACCACGAGGACCACGAGGACGAAGTTCTCCAATGTCAGCTAGATAATTTTATACAAGGGCCAATTTTGTTCCGAAGTTGGATTACAGTTTTTATTATTTTCCAAACACAACATAAACTGAGTGAAGTCCATTTTGGAGCTCATACATCTTAGCCTTATTGACCGAGCGAAGCGAAGGTCTCAGATTCTACTTGAGTGAATTTGCACTTGTCCGTCCGTCCGTCCGCCCGTCTATCAAAGCCTTAAAATAACTTCTGAATTACTAAACGTAATTACTTCAAATTTAGATATAATATGTAAACCGATGGCCGCCAGCCGAAAATGGCTTAAAAAGTTATAAAAATCTTTATTTCAGGGGGGCTCTCATAGAAGCGAATGCGAAGTAAAATATTTTTTATAGCGTTACATTACATACGGGTTGCGGGATATCATTTTAAAGATAATTTGGAACAGAGTACAAAAGTACATTTTTTTCATTTTTCCTTAAAATTGACGAAATGGGGGCTCTCAAAGTTATGAAGTTATATTTGACGTCTTAATCTGTTGAAAGTTAAGTTTCTAGTTTTTATTAAGTTTGTATTTATCCCTAAATAAATCATTCTCCGATCAAGCTCCGAGATGTCTTCTCGTCCAAATCCCTCAGTGCCTGAAAACTAAAGTCTCCGAACAGTACGTGTTGCCAGTAATCACTTTCGGATCTGAGACATAGTCACTAACAGCATAGCAATAGACCTTATAAGAAGGCTCAGGATCACTCAGCGGGCGATGGAGAGAGCTATGCTCGGAGTATCCCTGCGAGATCAAATCAGAAATTAGAAGAGCCATAGGAAAAACAAAGTCACCGACATAGCTCAGCGAGTTGCGAAGCTGACGTGAAAATGGTCGGGGCACATAGTTCGAAGAGTTGATGGTCGTTGGGGTTCCAAGGTGCTGGAGTGGCGACCACGCACTGGGAAGCGCAGTGTTGACAGACCCCCTACTTGGTGGACCAACGACATCAAACGAGTCGCAGGGAGCCGCTGAATTCAGGCGCCGCAAGACCGAAGCCTGTGAAGCTCCACGCAAGAGATAAAGAGAGACAGAGAAATCATTAAAATTATCAAATGTGGTTGAGCGAAGCAATGGCTGGGTCATGCGTCATGCTCGTGAACGGGTTCCACCGGCGGGAATGGGGCTACTTTATGTCTGCCCATCTTAAGATAGAAGTTAGTCGGTATGCATTTTTGGAACTTTCCTCATTGTGGAAACACTGCATATATAGCATAGTATTTACTGTATTGTAAATTTGTTTTGAAAAGAGCAACCGCCGAGTTTCTTGCTGGTTCTTCTCGGCAGGAAGGGCATTCCGAACCAGTGGTAGATTCATCGACTATTCAAAAGCACTTGTAAAAGTTTATTTGAATAAAAAATATTTCTATTCTATTCTATTCTTTCTTTTTGCTTAAAATTACTACGTATTGGTACAGGGTAACATCACCCAGTAATACTCGTATGCACATCTGTTGGCTAAGGAAGCCCTGCACCATGCCAAGCACGATACGTCCTCTAATAGCGAGATAACATATCGCCCGCTGAGCTGGCACCGCTCCTGATTTAATAAAACGTTTTGTCGCGGACTTTTACTGGTACCAACCTATTATGGAGTTTATGAATTTAAACCACTGACCTCTATAACACCGGTGGTGGCATTCTCTAAAATTGATTGCATCAATATAACAATCGCAATGACTGTGGCTCTTATGACACATCTATCTGCACCGGTCCGGAAAGCAGATTCTGCTGAGCTGGCAAGAAACTCAGCAGTTGCTCTTTTCAAAACATAAATACTTAATAAATAAAATAAAAATAATAAATGAAAAAGCCTTTATAATTCCCAAATTACAATTAATTGGTTTATATTTTAAATGCTTTTTTAGTACTTCTTTGTTACTCCAGAAATTGTTCCAAGTTATATTGATTCTGCTTGCAACCGTTTCTTCGTTTCTGGATTGTTTAAAAGATATTTCTTAATCTAACCTAACCGCGACTTAGCAATAACTGTAACTTCTTATATTATTAGTCATCAGGTTTAAAGATAATAATAAAATGCACTTTCTATCCACAAAAATGTGTTCAAAATAAAATATGCTAAATCGTATAAAAAGCGGTGCAAAAGTTTGGCCACACAATTTCATTTGCGTTTTGCTTTGGCATACGAACACGGGCATCTTCGCGAACGAGTGGTTTTAATACACGAAAGTAAAACGCTTAGGTTTCGTCCATACCTAGATTATTTTTACCCGACTACGGCTAGCCAAAAGGAAGGGTTTTGGTTTTAGCAGTCTATATATTATGTATATTATAGTGACTATTTACGAATTTTACACTGTAGAGAATAAAAAACTGAGACGATTTTGATCCATGAGGCGTCAATAAATTCGTTATGATGGTCCGATTATAATATAAAATAAGTAGCATAGGTTACGGACGGATATATATTACATACAATTTTTCGTAGTCGGGGTTTTCGTAGTTTTTGAATTTTTTTTATTCATATTCATGGTTCTTAACATTACCAACTCGCCCAACTGGTGGGCCAGTTTGTTGGCGAGTAATAATAATATACTAATACTATGAACATAATTTAATAATTTTTAATTAACGCTAACTCACATAGGTCGTTGGGGTCCCAAGGTGCTGGAGTGGCGACCCCGCACCGGGAAGCGCAGTGTTGGCAGACCCCCCACCAGGTGGACCGACGACATCAAGCGAGTCGCAGGGAGCCGCTGGATCCAGGCGGCGCAAGACCGAGGCCTGTGGAAGTCCATGCAAGAGACCTTTGTCCAGCAGTGGACGTCTATCGGTTGATAAAGAAGAAGAAGAAGAACTCACATACACCTTACTACATGTTTACTTAAAGCTACTTTACTAAAAGATAAGACACACCACAATAATACACATGATAGTTTTCGATTAGACAAACAACTTATACAATAAAAAAAAACAATATAAAACATAAAAACACAAATTGATTAACAATTAACAAGCAACAATTAAGAAGCAGTGATAGCCTAGTGGTTAGGACTGTGGTCTCCTATTCTGGGGGTCGCAGGTTCGATCCCAGGTACGACCTACCAGGTACCTCTGACTTTTCGGAGTCAAGTGCGTTTAAGCAATTAAATTTTGCTTTTACTAAGCTAGTGAGATCAAAATGAGCAAACAAAGAGAAACAAAAGAGTACATTTTATTGCATGTGATATGGCCGGCTCATCCTATATCAGCATATCTACTCTACGAAATACAAAGGCCGTAAGGGACATTTGGGAGAAAGTGTGTTTTTGATGAATCACTCAGTTTTTCTCACCCTATTGACTTTTATACATATTAATATACCTACTTGAAACCGCCGAGTTTTTGCTGGCTCTTCTCGGTTGGAACGAATTTCTGCAACAGTTGTAGATTAATTTGAAGATTCAAAACACTTTGTATTTACAAAGTTCTATTCTAAGCCTAGTGGTTTTCCTATTCGAGGGTCGCAGGTTCGATCCCGGGTACGCACCTCTGACTTTTCGGAGTCAAGTGCGTTTAAGCAATTAAATATTACTGGCTTCAACGGTGAAGGAAAACATCGTGAGGAAACCTCCACACCTGAGAGTTCTTGAAGGTCTGTGAAGTCTGCCAATTCGCACTGGGCCAGCGTACTGGACTATGGCCTATAACCCTTCTCTGAGAGCAGACCTGCGCTCATTAGTGAGCCGTTGATGGGTTGCTAATGATGATGATGATGATAACATAAGCATTGTAGCATAGTTTAAGGAGGATGAACCTTCCTTACTCTGTGATTGTAGTCAGTTTATTCTTTTCACATTAGGTATATTATATTTTTCTAGTATTACTTGTAGATAATTTCGTCCTAGTAGCAATTGTGGAGCATACTTGGTTTATATGGTCCAAATTCAGGGTACGGGTACTAAAATGCAAAACATTTAGAGATTGGTATCGCAATTTCATACTCCAATGTATTTTATTACGTGGGTGGTTTAGACGCGGCGCTTGAATTTGAAAATCATCCTTTTGCCTACGGAATATTATTTGGGATACATTTTAGATTCCTTTGCTGAAATGGTTTAATATTGGCATCAGCTTTTCCTCCAACGTATATGATGGATTTGAATCGTTCGCAAATTTATGATATTTTGTGTAAACCTAGGAAAGTTTTATAGAGAGCTGACGCCCGCGACTTTGTCCGCGCGGATTTAGTTTAAATAAATCCCGCGGGAACTCTTTGATTTTCCGGGATAAAAAGTAGCCTATTTCACTCTACCGGTCCTCAGCTATGCCCATGAAAAAAATCATGCCATCCCGTTACTCTGTGGCGGTGTGATTGAAGGACATAAAACAAACCAAGAAAAAAACACACTTTTGCATTTATAATATTATAAGTAAGGATAGGGATATTAAGGGTGTGAGAACGATATAATATTTGAAAGCTCAAATGAACATGAACACCTTAAGGCGAAAGTGGACTATTTCAAAGTAAATTACCTTTTTACCTTTTTATGCAACATGCTAAGTTTCTTTCCAGCTCTTACGAGCAGAATTTGCTTTCCGAACCGATGGTAGAGTCTTAACTTTTGATACATATTTAGATTAAGTGGATAAAAAATAACGCAACAGGACAACGTAATGGACGATTGAATCGATATAATAACAAGAATTTTATGTTGTGTACATGTCATGGATTGCTGGCACGATTTTTTATTATTTGTAATAATTTAGTATAATCCAATTTTATCATAATAATTATACTTGTGTAAAGGTAAGTCTAAAGTTGACTGTGGAATTTTACCATAGAAGAACGTCACGTCCTTCCCACAAACGACTTTCGAATTTTCTCGAATTTTCGAAAAGAAAGTTTTTAAAAGCAACAATTTAGATTATGTACATATTAACAATATATTATGTACTTATTAAAATACATGATATTATACTTTATGTAGGTATATTTTTGCTTTAAAAATACTCCATCAAAGAGAAAGTTACTAAACTAGCGGCACGTTATGATGGCCGGTTTGACGTTTGTCCGCTCATGAAGTTCCGTATTAATTGATAACGACTTTGAAGGAAATAATTGTATTACTTTATTGACGATAGTGATGTGCAGAGATTCATAAATTTTATCGAATGTAGTTTTAGGTTTAGGACTCAAAATTTATTTATTAAATTGATTTCTAAAATGTATACAAGTGTAGAAAAATCAGTTTGCACCATTTAAGGGGTGAATGTACTTGTGAATATGAACAATTTTCACTATGTGGACAAACCTCTGAAATCGCAAAAAAATATCAGCTGTTTCATACAAAAGGTAAAATTTTTATTTTTATATGATATATACCACAACTCGGCATTTGGTTTTCTAAATTGAAAATTTTTAAAAATGGAATCTAATACGATCGTCACATAGGATCGCTGGCTAGCACAACTACTACCTCCGGCAAACTCGCGTCAATGCTCAATGCAAAACAAAGCAGTTTCGAATTGACGTTGCTTCGAAAAGTATAAACTGTCAGTGCAATGCGATTGTGATATAGTTTTGACCTGGCTTTGGATTTTAAATATTGATACTGCATTACTGTTGACCCTTGCTCGTTAATTTGGACTCTGTTCAAGCCCTTTGTTGTGGATTTCGTCGATATGACCGAACGTACGCAGAGAACTGTTCTAAATAGTCAGACACGTGAGTTCGTAATACGCCTTCGTAACTATTTCGATCGTGAAGCTCAAAATGGAGGGCCAATTTTACCTATAACGTCAGTGGTTGAACGCGTAGCTGATGCGCTTAATATTGGACAACGAACTGTTAGACGGATAACTAAAAAAAAATATGGCGAGACTGGCACAGAAGAAAATAAACTTCACACACCAAAAAAGAGAAAACGAGCAAAACCAGTCGTAGGCATCGATAGCTTTGATGCCGATGCTATCCGAAGACATGTTTACGGCTACTATTTACAGAAGGAGTATCCAACAAGAAAAAAGTTGGTGCATTCACTGAAGGAAGCTGGATTATTCTTCGGTGGGGAAAGTTCTTTAACGAAGATTTTGAAGACCATTGGATTTCGATACAAAAAATGTAACAAACGCAAAATATTGATGGAAAGATTTGATATAGCGATGGCAAGGTATACTTTTTTACGGCAAGTGAAAGAAATCAAAAATTGGCAAAATGTTGTGTTCTTGGATGAAACATGGCTTAATGCTAACCATACTGTAGGCCGTTCTTGGAACGATGACACAGCAGCATCTACTTCCAAAGTTCCTGTAGGAAAAGGATCGCGACTTATAATTTGTCACGCCGGAACCATCAACGGGTTTGTCGAAGGTTCTCTCATGGCTTTTGCGTCAAAAACCACTGGAGACTATCATGAAGACATGAATGGAGAAAAGTTTACTGAATGGTTTACCTCAATGTTGTGTAGCCTCCCTGAACCATCTATTATAATTATGGACAACGCCCCATACCACTCGATGCAAATTGACAAGCCACCTGCCCAATCCCAAAAGAAAGCTGATATCGTCGCATGGCTTCGTAAAAATGGCGTAGATGCAAACATGAATATGTTAAAAGCGGAATTAGTACGTCTTTTAAAAGAAAACAAACCAACCAAGATCCGATACGTCATTGACGAAATAGCATTAGAACATGGGCACAGAGTTATACGGTTACCGCCTTACCATTGTGAGTATAATGCGATTGAGTTGGTGTGGGCTCAAATTAAGGGATATGCTGCAAGACACAATACAGAACCCCCATTTACCACAAAAAAAATGCTAAAATTATTAGAAGAAGCTTGTGAACATGTGACTAAAGGAGACTGGGAAAAGGTTGTGAATAGAACTGTTAAATTAATAAGGGAAGATTATGAAAGAGATGTGAAAATAGATAATATTATAGAAAACGAACATATAATTATTAATGTAGGTGATGATAGCAGTGACGACAGTGAAAATAGTAGTATGGACGAATCTGATTAATTATGGCCTTTTGTGGCACCTTTTTTGGTATCTTTTGTATTCATATGTTTCTTGTGTGCATATAAAGTATGTATATTCATTTTCATTCAAATATTCAGTTCGTTCAAATAAATTAAATAAACATATACATTTTTGTTTGATTAAACCTATTTAATCAGGTACAAAAACAAAACTTAATTGTTTTTTGTTCGAGAATAAATTGACATTCCACATCACTATTGTAATGTGTCAAACCGGCCATCATAGCGTGCCGCTAGTTTACTGAATAAATGGTGTGATAGTGTCTTACAAGCAAAAAGAAACTCGCCGCAGGAGGAATCTGTCACTGTGCTAATCCAGGAAATTCTAAAGTTGAAATTTAATAAAAAATAAAATTCCGAAAATAAATCCGCAACCGTGCCCATTTCCGACGGCCGGGAACAAATCCGGGGCGCGCCGGGGGACGTTAATTACTTTTATTTGGCGGCTCGGCGCCGGCAAATATTAGACCGTTTTGACGCGTCTCCAACTGATTTGGGGAAAATTGAAGCGCTTCCTGTTGTATAACGTGGCACCCACCCGTGCACGGTTGATGAAAAACGTTTTGCCCCTTTTTAGTGGACTATCAAAACGAAATTAGAACACGGCCTTTTAAAATTAAATCTTCCTGTGTAGGTACCTACTTTGTTACCTACAATACGTGAGAGCTGAGAATACGCTTCAACTGTTTTTAAGATATTGCATAGCTTTTATCGCTGGCTTTGAACTAGGACAAACAGTTTGAGCGCGGCGACCGAATCAAGAAATTCCGTAACTAAAAAAACCTAACACCGTCGTTCAGTAAGCGTTCAACATTTTAGAGGTTCTCAAGTAGCTCTATTTGGCACAGTGGGCGAGCGACTGCTTTCTTTGATGATGTCGCAGGTTCGAATCTCACTCGCGAAGTAGTAACAGTTCGCTTTACTTGTTTGTTTGTTTTTTATTTTTTTTTTGTATAATCATTATTATGCAAAAAAAAATATTGCATAAATATTATAATTGCATTAGTTGATAAAAAATGCTATGCAATAGCTTTACCGCGGCAGCCCTAGAGTGCCACTTAATTTTTTTTACAATCATTGAAAATATTGAGAGAGGGGTGCGAAACGTAATAGTCTTTTTAAGTCAGAGCTACTAGCCATTTCGCTGAGAATTTCTTTCAAAAAAAACACAACTTTTTGGTTAAGTTTTTTTTAATTTATACATGTTCCCATAGCTGGGCTCAGGTCTTTTCTCGAAAGAAAAGGATTTGAGTCATACTTATTACTTAGTCCACCACGCTGGCCAAGTCGGCAGGTTTCACAAACCTTTGAGAACGCTATGGAGAACTCTGAGGCACGCAGGTCTCCTCACGATGTTTTCATTCACCGTTGAAACAATTCAGCGTGCTTGTGCAATTTTTCATATGATTTGGCCGCAGCTTAATTTCATAGGATAGATTTTTTTTTATTCATAATTAATTTAATAGGTAGTTAAAATTCATAGGTAGTTAAACATCCTGAGCCACTGGTTTAATTTAACTTAAATCGGGACTCCTGATACTATTGTATACAGAATTTAGTTTTAAAATAAATCATTTTCATTTTTTTTTTTCAAAATTTAACACCAAGAAATATTTATCATTACAAAATCTTCTAGGTATTTTGCAAGAACTTATAAATTTAAAAGTATTTCAAAACTCCATGAAAACATTGTTATCCGCTCAACAACAGGACATACAATATTAATATCGTTGCTGCATAACACCTTACTATCGAGTATCAAGCCGGTTTTGCCGGCGATACATCAAAGAGAAAATATACAAATATTTTGACACTCTACAAACCTCTATCAATATGCCTCTATGTATCACAATGCTCCGACAATTCAATAGTGTACCAATCTTTTTCGTATTCATAGGATTCCTTAATAGACTTTACTCGTAGGTTTATTCAATCTCTATACAAAGGAGAAAATAATTTAAATGCAAACTTCCTTTTTTGGCGTAGCATTAGCAACTTGCGCTTTGTACTTTAACAAATCGTACTAACACTAGTGGTTCGCCCCGAACTGAGACCTCGCGGTAACGATATCCCATGATTATTCATTCAATCGATACATGACGACCAAACCTGACATTATTATTATGCCCGTTTTCACCAAACATACCTAAATCATCAAATTATTGTCTAGTTAAATATCAAACTTCAATAAGTTTGATATTTAACTAAAAAATAATTTTAATTGAATAATATGGTATTATATTATTATGTAACTAAATAATAATGGTCGACGCAAAACTGTTTTTGGGATAGGTCGTAGTCGTAATCTCCTAGTTCTATGGAATAGTGCCTAAAGTAATGACTGCGCCATCTATTAGCATTATTGTGAAGCTATGTTGATGCTATATGAATTACTGATGCCCATTAAAAATTAAATAATCTCGTTTCTTTATAATATTCATATAATTTTAGTATTTGTTGTTCAAGTACAGGATATAAAGTGAAATAATAAAAATAAAACAGGTTGAAAATACGTAGCGGATTTTGCTAGAGAGCGTCTTCAAGCGAGCGTATAAAATCGCCACTTTGAAAGCCCCCCATTTCGTCAATTTTAGGGGAAAAAATAAAAAAAAAATATATTTTTGTACTCGGTTCGAAATTATCTTTAATATGATATGTTACAATTTTATATAACGCGATAATTTTTTTTTTACTTCGCATTCACTTCTATGAGAGCCCCCCTGAAATAAAGGTTTTTATAATTTTTTATGCAATATTCGGCTGAAGGCCATCAGTTCACATATTATATCTAAATTTGAAGTAATTACGTTCAGTAATTCAAAAGTTATAAGGCTCTGACAGACGGACGGACGGACGGACGGACGGACGGACGGACAAGAGCAAATTCACCTAGTAGACTCAGAGACCTCGCTTCGCTCGGTCAATGATTGCAAGAGCATCAGCTACATGCAAATAGTGCATAATGGAACCCAAGAGAAGAAAAACTGAGTACGTACACCTATGTTTTATACAATTTATTTTATTACCATCACGTTAGTGTGAATGAAACAAAACATCGCCGTTTGTGTTTATTCGATTATCAACTGGTCACTAAAGTACGGCCACCGAGAGAATACGTTTTTGACACCTGTCAGTTTGCCATACAAAACAAAAATATCCGGTTGACATAACCTTGTAATAGCGCAGTTTAGATTTAGAAAAATATTGTTTACAAAGTTATTTGACACTCAGTTTGGCACAAAATTATAACATTAATTGATTATTGATATAACAATGTTGTTTTAATGCTCATCAATTGTTAAAACGGTAAACAACCAGCAATAATATTTTTATCGTAACTGCAACGCCATTACAAAGTTACGTCGTCAGTTCAATCGCGACGTGTCAGGAACGCATTCTCTGAACGGCCGTAGTTTAGTATCTAATTTTCAAATGACATCAAATTATACAGACGTAGTCGCAATTCCTACTTCCATGATTACACCATTCGTCTATTATACCATAACTAGGAATTACGACTATAGTCTTTCTATTTCTATGTGTTATACTGTCCATTCCAGGGCCCTGATTCTGTAACTTAGTTGCTATCAAAAAATGGTAGCCACTGACATATATTTTATATCCATTGAAGGTTTTCTATGAAAATAAAAGTATCATTGTCATATCAAACCTTCAATGGATAAAAAAAATATGTCAGTGGCTATCATTTTTTGATAGCCACTGAGTTATGGCTACACTCTACAACAGAATCAGGGCCCTGGTCAAACTACACGTATCGATCCATAGACTTAATTTTGTCGCATAATATTTGCTCACTTGGAATTTTAGTGACAAACTACATAGTTACTAGTTCCATGATCAACTACTAATTCAAACTTGCTCTGCACGATTAAGGTACATGTGCGATTCTCGAGGCGAAACGTTGGAAGAAGTTACACGCTACCTGAATCAAACTAATCGATTAAACCATAAATCTAAGCGGGCGCGGAAACTATCTGAGGAACAAAAGTCATAAATTCCCACTCGCTATGTCGAGGAATAGTTTGTTGCGAGTGTCAATTGTTTTGCCTGCCTCCACCAACTGAGGCTTTTTATTCCATAGTTTGCTTTTTGTACCTGTGCGGTTTGTTCCACTTTGATATTTTTTTAGTTCATATTTTTTTATTGAGAGGTTTATTCCTGACCGCTAGCATAAATGGTTGTCACGGTGAAGCAATCTGAGATAAAACCCAATTTGTTTGGAAAGTTAGTTATACAATACTTTTGCTTCGCCCGTGTGGAAAAATGAAAAATTTATAACGTTCATTTTTTTAACCACATATATATAGGGAGGAATAAAAAATATCCTACGGTAAACTCTCAGGTCCTCAACTAGGTAAATTAATACAAAAAAACCACTTTGATCTGTTTTTACGTTGCTGTTTAATTGAAGGACAAACCAATAAACACGTTCGCAATTATAATATTAGTAAGGATAGACCTGTAAACGTTTTAAGACACAGAAATAGGACTGGCACATGGATAAAATTCTCTGAAGAAGGTTAGAAAATTTAATATCATTAATTCAGAGATGGATACAATAGGGCTATTTCAGAAAAAAAAACGTGACTGTGAAAGATGTGTACTTTCTGTCTGCCCGTCTTAACATGTGTTGAATTATAATTAGGTATGCTTTTGTGGAACTTCCACTCATTCTGGAAACACTGCATACATTGCTATGTATGCTATGTACTATGCTTAGTATCTATTGAATTGTAAACTTGTTTTGAAAGAGCAACCGCCGAGTTTCTTGCTGGTTCTTCTCGGCAGGAAGGACATTCCGAACCAGTGGTAGACTCATCGACGATTCAAAAGCACTTGTAAAAAAGTTTATTTGAATAAAAAACATTTCTATTCTATTCTACGCTTAAAATTTCACTTAAAGATCCATGCAGAGCATGCCAACGTCGATTATTGCCGAGCCGACGGCAAAGTTCGCCAGTGTGACCCGTTGCTTGTTATGACACCTCCCAGTTTTCCGACTTCCCGATCTAGGTGTCCAAACTTTCTAAACTGTCCACAATTTGCTGTAAAACATTTATTTTTCCACTTTATGACAGTCTCTTGAAATTTTTACAAAGGAATTGTGTTTGCGTTGTTTTCGCACGCTGCAGCTTTTCCTTTTAATATTGCGGGATTTTTTAACAAATTGCAGATTTTTTTGGGTATATTTAGGCACGCACAAGCACACCAAGAATTTGGCACACGGGTTAATATACAATCTTATCCTTGCCTTTAAATTCAAAAACAAGAAATATTTAGAAACGAAAGAAGAAATAACAGCTGTACCTACTTTTTATTCATCATGAGCAACCCATTAATGTCTTACTACTGAGCGCAAGTCTCCTCTCAGAGAAGGGTTATAGGCCATAGTCTACCACGCTTGCCCAATGCGAATTGATAGTCTTCACACACCTTTGAGAAAATTATGGAGAACTCTCAGGCGTGCAGGTTTCCTCATGATGTTTTCCATCACAGTTGAAGAATGTGATATTTAATTGCTTAAACGCAATTAACTCTGAAAGTCAGAGGTGCCCGGGATCGAACCTGCGACCCCCCGAATAAGAGACCGCAGTCTTAACCACTGGGCTATCACTGCTTCTAAACAGCTATATTAGAATCTTTAACTCTTAGAAACATAAAAGCTACTAGTATTTAGGAATAAGTGAAAACGCTTTGCCCTTAAGTATAAGACTTTAAGAGTCGTGAAATTGGTGCCCTAAAAGATACAACAAAAATTGAACACGAATCTGCATTTTATAGGATTTAAATCCACCTTTTAAGCCTTAATTATAGCTATAATTAAATTACTCTCCAAGATAATTAATATGACATCTATGAAGAGGCCACTTTATATTGGCATCTCAACGGCCTCTCTAGTGAAGAGCTACGTGATCGATTCGTCGCCCACTGCCGCTATGAGATATGCGTATATCGGTTAATTAAACGGTGAATCGATTCGTACTAAATTCAGAGGTAACAGGCTATTTTATAACTAACTTGATTATCACCATGTCGGATGGAAAACTATATGAGGCGTTAAGCACGCGCTTGCTTAGAAAATGGCTATGACATCTTGCTTTGAAGGCATTTAAGTATGTGTGAGGGAGTTATAGACGCTAGAAGCCTGCTTTCTAGCGTTTAGTTTGTAAAGCAGAAACTTCAAAAATAAGTGTAAATTGAAAATTGAAAACACCCCCGATCTGTGAATCTATGGCCAGACTCGATCCTCGATTCTCGATCTATATCTATCTAACACCTACTCATTGAAACCGTTCTAATGAGCCCAAACACACTATAAGGTAAGGCGCATATACATACAACTTTTACATCGACTAATAAACTGTTTAGTCGAGTTGTGTACTTTTCGTGAATTTCACACAACTAAACTATAATCAAAAGCAAATCGATATAGGGCTTTTTGATTTTTTTGTCGAGCAACTATCGTGTTGATAGTTTGCGCACATTCTATGATCGCAGTACATTCCTATAAACTTCAACTAAATAGTTGTTCAACTAAAAGTACTGTTGTATGTTTGCGCTAGGCCTTATTCTGTTGTAAGTTGCTGAAGAGTTCGGTATCCCGCAGACTACTTGATGCTGTAGCATCAGCTCAAGGTCACCATAGGAAATAATCCAAACAGTACACCCATAATTAATCGCATAAGTGAAAGCTTGTAAGACCTTAGCTCTTAAACGGCCATACCGAGTTTGATAAAAAAACCGCACACAAATCGCTTCACCAGATTCACGGACGGACACACAATATAGCAGTCAAACTTATAACACCCCTCGTTTTGCGTCGTTTAAAA
This sequence comes from Oeneis ivallda, assembly GCA_029955525.1. Taxonomy (NCBI): domain Eukaryota; kingdom Metazoa; phylum Arthropoda; class Insecta; order Lepidoptera; family Nymphalidae; genus Oeneis; species Oeneis ivallda. The sequence continues at coordinate 25,161,762 of JARPMR010000010.1, forward strand.
AGAAAAGTATGCTCTATCTATACTAATATTATAAAGAGGAAAGATTTTTTTGTTTGTTTGTTTGTTAGTACCGAATAGGTTAATAGAAAGCTAAGTTATCAGGAAGTATACATATAGACATAGGCTATAATTTATTTTCAAAAAATTAAAGATCCTTAAGAAAATTGCAATAATGTAACCCTAAGTAGCAAAGTTTTGCCTATAAAATGCATTATTTGGCGTGTGCTGAGAAAACTATTGATTTGGTTATGTACTCAAAGCTATTGATGATAGATAAAAATGATGTACTACATGATTAAAGTACTCACTATTCTCTACAAAAAAGTCCGTAAGGGAATATATCTAACAATAATAGCTTTTGTTTTCTAAAATTTAATTCATCATCAGCCTGTATTCGTCCACTGCTGGACATAGGCCTTTCCGAGAGCGCGCCACCAAACACGGTCCTCCGCCTTCCTCATCCAACCGCTTCCCGCCACCTTCTTAAGGTCATCGGTCCAACGAGTTGGAGGTCGTCCTACACTGCGCTTGCCGGTACGCGGTCTCCACTCCAGAACACGTCTGCCCCATCGGCCATCGGTTCTGCGGCAGATATGACCTGCCCACTGCCACTTCAGCTTGCTAATCCTCATAGCTATGTCGGTCACTTTTGTTCTTCTACGAATTTCCTCGTTCCGGATTTTATCCCTGAGAGAGATTCCCAACATAGCTCGCTCCATAGCGCGCTAAAATTTAATTATTTCGCCTTTATTATCGTATATTATTAATTCTTCCTTACTAATACATAATTATAAATGCGAAAGTGTGTTTGTTTGTTGGTTCGTCCGTCAATCATGCTGCAACAAAGCTACGGATTGATGGATACGGATTTTTTGGATAGGTATAGTTCGGAACCTGGAGGGGTGACTATCCCGGAAAATCAAAGAGTTCCCGCGGGATTTTAAAAACTAAATCCACGCGGACGAAGTCGCGGGCATCAGCTAGTTATAGTGATACAGCGAAATAGCCGTTTCATTTCGGTATTCCCATTATTCCTACAACTTGGCAGCAGACTACATTGAATTTGATGCACACGTCTCCGCGGTGAGGTCTTCTATATAATTAACAATTCTTATCACTGCCGCCGCTCGTAAAACCAAGCTCGTATATGAGGCCGCATGCCTGCTCCAAGCTACTATCACAACTAGAATGCGGGACGAATGAAACTCGCTTGTGAGATACAATCGCGGAGTAGCTAAAGCGCAGCGTCTATTAGACAATCTCTGCTGAAAACCTGTAAATCTGCAGTACAGTATGTAATATTTATGGAACATCCAGTACAGTATGTATGTGTGCTGGTTCCATGCAGTACATACTGTACAATATACATGCATGAAACTTAAGATCGCTCGTACCTAAATGTAATTCGTAACAATTAATTAGCTGTTGGAAAAATACTTTATAAACTTTAGCGGTCCCGCGACGCGACGACGACACTTGGAAAATAAAAATATTTTAACTTACATAATATATGTGACGATAATAATTATTTATAGGTATAAAATATTATTTGTTAGTTTTTAGAGATTATTTTTTGTGTCGGGGGGTTTTTAAAATTTTTAATTTTACTTTTTTTTAGGGTTCCGTAGTAAACAAGGAACCCTTATAGTTTCGCCATGTCCGTCCGTCTGTCTGTCTGTCTGTCTGTCTGTCTGTCTGTCTGTCCGCGGTTTAGCTCAGAGACTATTGGTACTAGAAATCTGTAATTTGACAAGGGTATAAATATCAATCACGCCGACAAAGTCGTGAAATAAAATTGTGAAAAATAATTTTTTTTAGGGTACCTCCCCTACATGTAAAGTGGGGATGAATTTTTTTTTCTCGTCTATCCCATACTGTGGGGTGTCGTTGAATAGGTCTTTCAAAAATATTGTGGGTGTGGGAACATCATTTTTCAATTCAGGGATCCGTTTGTGAAATATGATATTTTAAAGTGCTAAATTTTATTAGAGTCAAGTGTCCCCCCCCCCTCTGCCAGCTAAATGGTTGTATATAGGATACAAGAAAAAATTCACAGCAGTAGTACATATAATGAATTTTAAAGGAAAACTATCATGGCTAAGTAGGGTTCATTAGTTAAGGAGTTATATCTGTTTATTCTAAGTTAGGTATTACACGTAGTGTAAGTTGCATATTTTGTAGAATATTATAGTATTTAAACCATGGAACTCAAAATTTATTCAATATTCATAAATAAAACAAAAGCACTATCCTAGGTCAGCAATAATATTTGAGACTTTCAACTACGGAACCCTACACTGCGCGTGGCCCGACACGAACTTGGCCGGTTTTTTTTAAAAGCTAGGTTGTCAAAGTCAGTTGTTGCCTTTGTACACGACGGCGGTATCTATAGCATTGCGCGCGTCCTATGAGTTTATAGCTACACAGTACAAGCTCAAAATGGAAAGGAAGAAGTGGGATTACCTTGTACTCTACTAAACGCCGGACGATAATGCTGGTCGTCGTACTATGCAAGGACCTTATTAAGTAGTAAGCATAAGTGACTAGGCAAGCTTTTCTTTATGTATTTTTTTAGTCAAAAAAATTATTTATTTTAATGACAATAACTTAAACAACTTATTTATTGTGATAATATACTCGTATAGTTCAATTTGGTTTGAAAAAAAATAAACCTATATTATATAGCTTCCACATTTCATTCACACCTGGTCGACCAGAGCCAGCCAACATAGGTATTATTAGTACCCAATTCATACCAGCTTTGTTAAGCCTAGTTTATTTATTTGTGAAGATATTATAACATTTGCAACAGTTCATCAAGGTTCTTATTTTCCACCACGAAGGTAGAGCACCCTTCATTTGGTGACCCCGACGTGATGACCTCTTCATTTGGTGACTCCGACGTGATGACCTCTACATTTGGTGACCCCGACGTGATGACCTCTTCATTTGGTGACTCCGACGTGATAGGGTGGTAATCCCATTAACATTCAAAAAGTGTCCTCGAAGGACTTAAAAGGCAACAATGGTAAGGGTCGTCTCGACGTAAAATCTCACTATCGCGTGACTTGTGAAAAAAGCACTTTGACAGCCGTGAAGTTGAAAAATAAAAAAGCAGCATCCATCCAACGGCGGAGACATAAAAACTGCATTTTTACGGCGCGGCGCTAAAGCCGGCTCGTCGGCGCGAGTGCTGCTCGGATAATGATCATTCTCTCGTAATCGGACGATGACGCCGAAGATGTGCTCTTGCGGATTTTACGCTGTGCTTATTTAACCGAAGCACCTACACTTGAGGACTTATAGCTGCGTTTACTCATTACTTATTATCCTTAATAATCCTATTCTACTAATATTATAAATGCGAAAGTTTGTGAGGATGGATGGATGGATGAATGGATGGATGTTTGGATGGATGATTGTTACTCTATAACTCCAGAACGAAAGAACCGATTTGGCTGAAATTTGGAATGGATTTCCAAATTTCAGCCATGAAATTGGTTTTCGAATTTCAGCCATGGATGAAATTGGATAGCTCATATCCAGGTTTAACACATAGGCTACTTTTTTCCCGGAAAATTACAAAGTTCCCGCGGGAATTAGAAAACTTTAATCCACACCGACGAAGTCGCGGGCATCATGTAGTATTAAATGCGAAAGTTTGTGAGGATGGATGTATGGATGGATGGATGGATGTTTGTTACTCTTTCATGTCACAACGAATGAACCGATTTGACTGTGGAATGGAGATAGCTGATACTCAGAATCAACATATAGACTACATTTTATCCCGGAACGGTTTAAAAAAAACAGCCAAGCCACATATTTTGACTAAGGTGTAGAGTATGTGAAGTTAGGGATTGTAGAGTTAGGGCGTGTAGAGTTAGAAACTTGGCTCTACATGAGATCTGATAACTCGTTTGCTTCCTGTGGCAACATTTTACATGAACATGTTTCGGTGGGATTCATTTTTACAAGCTTTTATATTAGCTGGACCAGTTTATTTATTTGTTTGTTTGTTTGGGTCTAATCTTGCAAGATGAATTAGACCCACTTCCCGGTTTCTGATCGAGCTGAAATTTTGCATTTATGTGTAAATCGGATGACAATGCAATATTATTGTGACATGGAGCTGATCTGATGATGGAGACGGAAGATGGCTATCGGAACTCTGTAATAAAACGACGTAACCCCATCGAGTTTGGGCTCGTATGATTCGTCATAACAAGTACTCTTATCCAAGATAATATCCAGAGTCTAATGATGTAGCTACTAAAAGCTTGCATTTAAAAATAAAATTTTTAATTTGCACTTGTACAATATTGTAATGCAGCTATTACATTGTATTGTAATAAGTTTTTATACTATCTTATGGGCAGCTGAACGCCAAGCTGATTTATCCCATGCAACTTTGTTAGAATAGAATATTTTTACAATGAGGGAAGTTCCAAAAATGCATACTAAAATTCAATATAATTCAAGACGGGCAGACAGAAAGTAGCCATATTCCCGCCGGTGGCACCAGTTCACAAGCATGACGCATGATCCAGCTGTTGCTTCATTGTAATAATAATTTTTTCATTCACATTTTGCCATATTACCTAGTATGCGTGCGCAAGTGTATTTGTTTGTTAGTCCTTCAATCACGTAGCAAGAAAGCAGTGGATTGATGTGATTTTTATCATGAGTAGGTATAGTAGGCTATAGAGGTACATAGGCTACTCTTTATCCCAGAAAAACAAACTCTCCCACAGGATTTTTCCACGCAGACGAAATTGCGGGTAAAAGCTAGTCCTTCATAATGAGAATATGAGATCTCACATCTCATGAACTCGTGGTGTGTTAAAGTTACGGGTCTAAATCCAAACATAAAAGCCTTTGGGACGATAACAAAGTTTAAGGCGCCCTAACATAAAACAAAGTTAAAATTCAAGGAAAATGTTTTAATTCTTGATAATGTCATTCATAAAAGCCAGTGTCTGTGTATTTATTTTAATTAAATCTCTAAATATGCAAATAGGGACCGCTTGCCTTTTATGCGCGGCTCTTACGAAAAATCTGTTTTTCGGAGTACAAAAAATTTCCAAGCGCTATATATATATCTACCGTTACAATAAACCGTGATTGTACCCACTTAACGCTTATCATCATCATCAGCAACCCATCAACGGCTTACTACTGAGCGCAGGTCTCCTCTCAGAGAAGGGTTATAGGCCATAGTCCACCGCGCTGTTCCAATCCAAATTGGCGGACTTCACACACCTTTGAGAACATTATGAAGAAGAACTCTCAGGTATGCAGGTTTCCTCACGATGTTTTCCTTCACCGTTGAAGCTTGTGATATTTAATTTCTTAAACGCTTATAACTTAGAAACGCCAGAGGTGCGTGCCCGGCGTCGAACCTGCGACCCCCGAATAGGAGACCGAAGTTTTAACCACTAGGCTATCACCGCTGTCACATTTCAATACCGACAATATTATTCAGATAGCGGATTTCCAATCCATTGGACTAAGAGAAGAATAAAATGCATTCGTGTTTGCACTATAATATCTCCCACGCAGAGGTCTTATCCCTGTGGAGATTGACCGGAGGTCGTATAATTTATTATTAATCCAGTTGTAGGCATAACGGGGCTGGGTAAGTTAGTGGAAGGTTGACAGGGCCGAGGCAAAGTTTATAAGTCCTGACGCTTTACGAGACGAACGGAATACGTCGTTGTTATTGAAATTACCTTTGCCGAGTTTGCATTTAAATGACTTTCCCCTTTGTGCCGAGCGCTGTCTACAGTTTTAAGTCTATTACGACATCTTCTGTAGAGGAATTGAGATGAATGTAATGAAAATTGAACGAGATGTATTGCAGTGAAATTGCTTCCAGAAACAGATGTGAAGTCTGATATATTACAAAACTGATGCCCGCGACTTCGTCTGCGTGGATTTAGTTCATAACATCCCGCGGGAAATCTTTGTCACCCTCCAGGTTCTCAACTATACCTATCCAATAAATCACGTCAATCCGTAGCTTTGTAGCAGGAAACATTTGATCGTCTTGCTCGCGGCATTGTTAATGATGATTCAAAGAGAAAACATATTACTGATGATATTATCAATTACGTTAAACTATAATTTTTATAATTGTTTTTACCATAATTAACAAAATACAAAATTACGTTTAGCTGTCATTTACGTTTTGTTCTTCCACTGTCATTTTCGTTTTTTTATTCCATGTCAGATGCATTTTTGTTAAACCAGGTTTTATATTGACTTGACGGAAACGCGGTCGAACGGGATAAAAAGTATCCTATGTCCGTCTCCTGGTTCTAAGCTACCTCTCCACCAATTTTGAGCCAAATCGGTTCATCCGTTCTTGAGTTATAAATAGTGTAAGTAACACCACTTTCTTTTATATATATAGATATTGAATTACTAGCTTTTGCTCGCGGAATAGTCCGTGGATTTTTTAAACAACGAGCTTTTGCCCGCGGCTTCGCTCATGTTAAGTTCGATTTTTCAAACTCCCTTTTTTATCCCTCTAAGGGTTGAATTTTCAAAAATCCTTTCTTAGCGGATGCCTACGCCATTACAGCTATCTGTATGCCAAACAGCCCAATCCGTCTAATCACTAGTGGTTTGAGCTGTGCGTTGATAGATCAATCAGTTAGTGAGTCAGTCAGTTTTCCTTTTTAGGGTTCCGTACCCAAAGGGTGCCAACGGGCCCCTATTACTAAGCCTCCGCTGTCCGTCCGTCCGTCCGTCCGTCCGTCTGTCAGCGGGCTGTATCTCGTAAACCGTAATAGATAGACAGTTGAAATTTTCACATATTGTGTATTTCTATTGCCGCTATAACAACAAATAATAAAAATAAAATACACTTGGCCGATTATTTATATTTAGATGTGTGTTTGTTAATTACTTCATTATCATTACCTACCTATGACTTAATTATATAATGATTTTGACACAAAGTTTAAACTACTCGAAACCTGAGTGTAACTATAACAAACGTAGAATATGCTTAAATGATTGATTATTATTTTTAACTATCTACTTTCCTAATTTACGTACATAACTACATCAAAGTCAAATCCAAGTTATTTAATTTGATAATGTGTCAGGACTCTTGCAGGCAGCTGTAGAGAGTAATTCAAGGAGCAATCTAGACTAGATACTTTTAATCCGAGATTCAATGATAAATCACGGGATTGTTAATAAACTAAATCCATGCTAACGAAACAGTGGGTATAGAATCATCATCATCTTCATCATTAGCAACCCATCAACGGCTCACTAATGAGCGCTGGTCTCCTCTCAGAGAAGGGTTATAGGCCATAGTCCACCACGCTGGCCCAATGCGAATTGGCGGACTTCACACACCTTCAAGAACATTATGAAGAACTCTCAGGTGTGCAGGTTTCTTCACGATGTTTTCCTTCACCGTTGAAGCAAGTGATATTTAATTGCTTAAACGCACTTGACTCCGAAAAGTCAGAGGTTCATCCCGGGATCGAACCTGCGACCCCCCGAATAGGAGACCACAGTCCTAACCACTTGGCTATCACTGCTTGCTTTGGGTATAGAATAGAACTTTGTAAATACAAAGTTCTTTTGAATCTTCAAGTTAATCTGCAACTGTTGCGGAATTTCGTTCCAACCGAGAAGAGCCAGCAAAAACTCGGCGGTTTCAAGTAGGTATATTAATATGTAGAAAGGTCAATAGGGTGAGAAAAACTGAGTGAGTCATCTAAAACACATTTTCTCCCAAATGTCCCTTACGGCCTTTGTATTTCGTAGAGTAGTATGCTGATGTAGGATGAGCCGGCCTTATCACATGCAATAAAATGTACTCTTTTGTTTCTCTTTGTTTGCTCATTTGGATCTCACTAGCTTAGTAAAAGGAATTGAGTACGTATGTATTGAGTATGCACATATTTTCGTAAACAATCATTGGTCTGTATTAAACTAATGGGTACCCTTAAAAAATATTTTAAACAAGTTTTAAGGGTGTCTGTTAACTTCTGCAATTTTTGTTTTGGAAATCTGGTAATTGCATTACGGTTTAAAATAAACACGCGTTGAATGCTACTTGAAAGGTTTTGAGAAAAAAGAGTAAATTCTTTTGATTGCAAGATAAGGTCTAGGTTGGAGTGCGCTTGCCTAGAAGATGACTAATTTACTCATACTTTGAAGGTACTCAAATTATACGTTACAAGAAATACGGACGCCGAAAGGACTTTCCACACCTTGGCGGATCGTTTCAAAAGCGTTTCGTGCGAGTAGGTTGGATTTCGACCAAGTAAGTATGCCGAAGCAGTGATAGCCTAGTGGTTAGGACTGTGGTCTCCTATTCGGGGGATCGCAGGTTCGATCCCGGGTACGCACCTCTGACTTTTCGGAGTCAAGTGCGTTTAAGAAATTAAAAATCACTTGCTTCAACGGTGAAGGAAAACATCGTGAGGAAACCTGCACATCTGAGAGTTCTCCATAATGTTCTCGAAGGTGTGTGAAGTCCGCCAATTCGCATTGGGCCAGCGTGGTGGACTATGGCCTATAACCCTTCTCTGAGAGGAGACCTGCGCTCAGTAGTGAGCCGTTGATGGGTTGGTGATGATAACGAATGTGGAGTTTGGAATGATACCTATCCAGATTTTGTTCCCATTTTATAACAATTCGCCTGCCCGGAGGTTGGTGAATGTTTAATCAGTGCTCGATGCACTGGTTTCAAATCCACGTTCCATTATAGTTTAAAAACTTTTTTTATTTTAACCGAAACATGCATTTGAATGACGACAGTAATAATACAATATTGATTCTGTGTTACAGTTTTAGCCTTTTTGATAAAGTGCAAATAAAACTCTGGATGTTCAATTCTTTACTTACTTTTTCGCTCGATAATTATGATTTATAATACCGTCAGTATTTCTCATAAGCTTTTCTTAATGGGGGTCTAGTCTATCTTTTTATCTATTCTACGATTCACAGTAACCGTAAAAAAAATTAAGCGAAAATCTGTGGATAACTCACGAGCAAAACCAAACAGGGTCGCACTGTAATCCTTACCTATAATATAAATTCGAAAGTGTGTTTGTTGGTTTGTCCTACAATCACGCAGCAACGAAGCAACGGATCAACGTAATATTTCGCATGGGTATAGTCGAGGACTCGGAGAGTGACATAGGCTACCTTATATCCCGGAAAACAAAGAAAAGTTCCCGCAGGATTTTTCAAAATCTAACTCCACACGGACGAAGTCGAAGTTAAAAGCTAGTCTATAATGAACATACCTACATAAAAATGTAGTGAGACTGCTTTAATATACTTTGTTAGAATTTCATAAACCTACGCTTGTAAATCGTAAATTACGTTCCCTCAAATATGGTTGAGCGAAGCAATGGCTGGGTCATGCGTCATGCTCGTAAACGGGTGCCACCGGCGGGAATGGGGGTACTTTATGTCTGCCCATCTTAAGATAGAAGTTAGTCGGTATGCATTTTTGGAACTTCCCTCATTGTGGAAACACTGCATACATAGCATAGTATCTATTGTATTTGTAAACTTGTTTTGAAAAGAGCAACCGCCGAGTTTCTTGCTGGTTCTTTTCGGCAGGAATGGCATTCCAAACCAGTGGTAGACACATCGACGATTCAAAAGCACTAGTAAAAAAGTTTATTTGAATAAAAAACATTTCTATCTATAATTTCTATATATAAATCTAAATCGTGATATCGTTAAATCCCTACATCAATCTTACAATAGGACTCTGTGGAAATAGGCTGAGTTTACTGACCTTAGACTAAAATGCCTACTAGACCTAGATACCTGGCTATATGGAGACCAGATCTTTGGATCAATATCTAGACAATAGGCAAACTGGAAATAGAAGTAAACGTCTATTTCAGTCATAAATATTTGAGCAAAGTGCTGAATGTATACGTATTATCTACCTACGAGTATAAGCTCAAGCTTAACATTTTTGTCAAGGTATATCGATACTACCTAAAGTATCGGGTATAATACTGTTTAGACACCGAGTTTCATACTACTCTGCGTGTTAGGTTTTATTAACCGACTTCAAAAAAGGAGGAGGCTATCAATTCGTCGGAATCTTTTTTTTTTTATGTATGTCCACCGATTACTCGAAGACGCCTGAACCGATTTGGATAATTCTTTTTTTGTTTGAAAGGGTATACTTTCCAGGTGGTTCCATATAAATTTTATCGAAATCGGTCGAGCAGTATTTAAAATATCAACAACAAATTAAATACTTTGTATAGTAAAGCGGGAGTTTGAGGTCGGTTGTTTAAAAAGAATTTTTTTATATTAAATTATTTAGGAACAGTTTTATTTTGCTTGATAAAATAAATAGGACAATATGCTTGTTTTTGAATGCAGGCTATCTCTGGATCTTTTTAAGTCCATACCAGTTTATCTCACCCTACATTAACAGGCATAATTTTCTCTCCCGAAAAAGCTAAATAAATGCGAGTGTTTGTATTTGGTTGGTCCTTCAAACACACAGCAGCGGGCCAATGGGCCTGCGTGATTTTTGCATGGCTATAGTTAAGAACCTGGAGAATGACGGAGGCTACTTTTTATACCGGAAATGGGTTCCTGAGGGAATTTTAAAAACAGGGAAGAAGACGCGGGCAAAAACTAGTATTAAATAATGTTAACTACATCCTTATTAATATCCACGAGCTTCTAAGCCATTATTATGCAAAACAATGAAGTACAGCTGTTCAAGAGCGATCCAGACGCTACAGCAAATAAAAAGCAGCTTCCACCAGTAATTGAGTTTGTCTGTGCTATTCATTGGCGCTGGAAATACTCTTGGAATGAATGGGAGCTAGGTGACTTGCATCTTACGAGCTATACACGAGGTAAAAGATAAAGATAAACCAGATGAAGCTCTAAACCCGTAGAAGTAATGGTTATTTATTTATCAATTGAAAATAGTAAGTTATACCTAACCTACTTTGTTTCATGTTTTTTTTTTTATTATTCGATGACAAGCTAGTCCTTGACTGCGATCTCACCTGATGGTAAGAGACGATGCCGTCTAAGATGGAAGCGGGCTAACTTGGAAAGGGCATGGCAGTGCACAAAGCCATACCCCTAATCGGTTTCTACACGCCATCGTGCCGGAACCCTAAATCGCTTGGCGGCACGTTTTTGACGGTAGGGTGGTAACTAGCCACGGCCAAAGCCTCCCACCAGACCAGACCAGAGACAATTCAGAAATTATAAATTCCCAAATTGACCCCGCCGGGAATCGAACCCGAGACCTCCCAAGTATAAGACAACAGCGCTCACCACTGAGCCAGGGAGGTCGTCAGGGAGGTGTGCAATTCGTGCAATTAATTTTTTATTTACATACTTATTTAGAATGTTTTAAGTTAGAAAACAGTCACAATAACATAAGAGGTACCCTGTAATAGAATACGTTTCAGTATTCAATCCCTGAATACCTAATTTTACTACGATTTACCCTTTAATTGACCGAGCGAAGCGAGGTCAATTAAAGGGTAAATCTCTGAGTTTACTAGAGCGATTTGCACTTGTCCGTCCGTCCGTCCGTCCGTCCGTCCGTCCGTCCGTCCGTCCGTCCGTCTGTCAGAGCCTTATAACTTTTGAATTACTGAACGTAATTACTTCAAATTTAGATATAATATGTAAACCGATGGCCTCCAGCCGAAAATGGCTTAAAAAGTTATAAAAATCTTTATTTCAGGGGGGCTCTCATAGAAGCGAATGCGAAGAAATTTTTTTTATTTGCGATTCATAGGTTTTCTGTGTATCATTTTAAAGACAATTTAGAACAAAGTACAACCGTATTTTTTTTCGACCGAGCGAAGCGAAGGTCTTTGAGTTAACTAGGGCGATTTGCACTTGTCCGTCCGTCCGTCCGTCCGTCCGTCCGTCTGTCAGAGCCTTATAACTTTTGAATTACTGAACGTAATTACTTCAAATTTAGATATAATATGTAAACCGATGGCCTCCAGCCGAAAATGGCTTAAAAAGTTATAAAAATCTTTATTTCAGGGGGGCTCTCATAGAAGCGAATGCGAAGTAAAAAAAAAAAAATCGCGTTACATAAAATTGTTACGTATCATTTTAAAGATAATTTTGAACTGAGTACAAAAATATTTTTTTTTAAATTTTTCCCTTAAAATTGACGAAATGGGGGGCTTTCAAAGTGGCGATTTTATACGCTCGCTTGAAGACGCTCTCTAGAAAAATCCGCTATGGATTTTCAAACTGATTTTATGTTTTTAGGTCACTTATATCCTGTACTTGAACAACAAATACTAAAATTATATGAATATTATAAAGAAACGAGATTATTTAATTTTTAATGGGCGTCAGTAATTCATATAGCATCAACATAGCTTCACAATAATGCTAATAGATGGCGCAGTCAGTAACTATTCCCATGGAACTACGAGTTAAATTCAATGTTTGATAAATAATTCAATGTTTTCACTAACGTTCCCTAACCTTTACGGGCTACCTATAAGTTAGGTGATTGATGTTTTCTGTCAACTTATTTATCACGATCCTGTACGGGACACCTAAAAGGATATTGGGATGGATGTTAGGACTTAGGATTGTATTTAGGAGCTACCTACGTTAAGAGACTCCTACTTAGGGGATGATTTAGGTATGTTTGGTGAAAACGGGCATAATAATAATGTCAGTTTTGGTTATCATGTATCGATTGAATGAATAATCATGGGATACCGTTACCGCGAGGTCTCAGTTCGGGGCGAACCACTAGTTTAATTTTTTTCCTAAAATTGACGAAATGGGGGGCTTCCAAAGTGGCGATTTAATACGCTCGCTTGAAGACGCTCTCTGGGAAAATTTTCTATATATTTTCAAGTTGTACTTATTTTCTTACTTCACTTGTATCCTGTACTTGAACAACAAATACTAAAATTATATGAATATTATAAAGAAACGAGATTATTTAATTTTTAATGAGCATCAGTAAATTTCATATAGCTTCACAATAATGCTAATAGATGGCGCAGTCATTAACTATTCCATTGAACTAGGAGTTACGACTACGATTTATCCCAAAAACAGTTTTGCGTCGACCATTATTATTTAGGTACATAATATAATAACATATTCAATTAAAATTATTCTTTAGTTGAATATTATTTTGTATATTTTCTATTCGCGTCGATAGATGACGATTTGTACAGATGCCCCTAACCCGTTTTCACTCGTTAGTACCTACATAATAATTCAATGTTTTCACTGACGTTCCCTAACCTTTACTGGCTACCTATGATAAGTTATGTGATGATTACTGTCAACTTCTTTATCACGATCCTGTACGGGACACCTAAAAGGACATTGGGACGGATGTTAGGACTTAGGATTGTGTTTTGGAGCTACCTACGTAAAGAGACTCCTACATAGGGGATGATTTAGGTATGTTTGGTGAAAACGGGCATAATAATAATAATGTCAGTTTTGGTCGTCATGTATCGATTGAATGAATAATCATGGGATACCGTTACCGCGAGGTCTCAGTTCGGGGCAAACCACTAGTTTTATAAATACCATAAATGCTAATAGGTAACTGTATAAAGCTAGTAGCTATTAATTCCCAAAATAATAAATGCGTACATTTCAGTACATTAATTAGTAGTGAAGTTGGATTTCATTCTATAATTGTTTATGCAGATTAAAATGTAGATTAATATTACTACATTAAAATATAGAGTAGGTACATAATTATGTTGTAAAGTGTACCCGTAGTCTATAGATTTTTATTCGGATATATCCATTTTTGGGTCACAAGGCTGTGAATTCTACAGTGAATTAAATGTATATTACGTACGTAATTAAGAATTAACATCCCTTTTTGTCCACTTACCGTTATCCCCTAGGATTAAATTTTAAATAAATAGCATATTTTAGATAGAGACTAACAGTCTCTACCTAAAATCGAACATAATTGTTTTTAATAATGTAAAGGTTCTCTTAAGACCTTTCTACTTAGTTGATAACAATTCTTTTAATTTAAATAGAAAGGGTTTGTTTTGAAACTGATAAGGGACATAACGATGTACTCTAAATATCTAATTAAAAGCTCGGCGTGGGAGCAATAACACGAAAATTTACTTAAAAATCTTCGAGGAGAATTCGGTGAACATAAGATTCTCTTGTCTAAAACACCTTTTAAAGACGAAAGAATGGACACACGGCCGCTCCTAATCATTAACTATGGCAAATCGTAATTATGTAAATTAATGTTCGTCAATTAAGTATGTCTAAAACTATTCTTCTTCTTTGTCAACCGACAGACGTCCACTGCTGGACGAAGGTCTCTTGTATGGACTTCCACAGGTCTCGGTCTTGCGCCGCCTGAATCCAGCGGCTCCCTGCGACTCGTTTGATGTCGTCGGTCAACCTAGTGGGGAGGCTGCCAACACTGTGTTTCCCGGTGCGGGGTCGCCACTCTAGCACCTTGCATCATGACATCAGCAAAGTGCGGGCGAATGGTTCATTAGAATTAATAATTATATTGCCTGATCTTTCTCCGGTTGTGTCAGAGGTATGAGAGTGAGGAAAATGAGAGTGCATCTATGTTTGCGCATACCCTTGTGCACTATAATATATCCCACGTAGATGGCTCCAATCTCTGTGAGGATTGGCCACAGTGCCCGAACTTAGTCGGGAGGACATTATAATTACATTGTATATAGAATGTAGTAAGAAGAAATGTATTTTTTTAACAAATTCGTGACGATACACAGTCACGTAGCGCGTCGAGCGCACTTGGGCCGCTCAGCCGTGCGCGAGGGATCCGGCAAATGTTTGTACACGCCCCTACGAAAACTACCAATATTGCTTCGACTACAGATGTATTGTATCTGAAATAATATTATTGGGTCCATTCGAGCGTGCTGGCTACTATATTGGATTGAATCAAAGAAAATACCTAGATAACAATACATGTTATTTTATTAATGCCACAGTTTTATTACGTTTGGAATCACAGGTCAAGATATCTAAACATGTTAAACGTTTATTTTGTATAGACATTTAAATTTTGGCGTTAAAATGGTAGTTAAATAGTTATTTCTAAAAAAATTGGTTATCTGTATAGTCGGTTTAGGGACGATAGTTTTACGTAATAACGTACGGGCGCTCTCTGGTCACAAGCCAACGCTTGGGCCGATCGTGCCTCTCTATCGCTTGTTCCGCGCTCTCGCTTGCACGCACAGGCTCAAGCGGAACGTGACAATTTTTCGTGCGAGTAGCCGATATTCATCGATTTATAAGACGTTATCACGTCAATAAATGGGTACACACTAATAATAATACTAGGTCCGATAGGAAAATTGTCATCGTTGCTAAAAACTTACTTAGTTTAGTTTCAAAAGGCATAACTAATCTCTGTTTTTAAACTATTAAAAGTTTCTTTTATTTCTACTCACTGTGTATATTAATCATCATCATCATCATCATCATCAATAGCCTATAACAGTCCACTGCTGGACTAAAGGCCTCTCCCAAGGGGAGGGTTTGCCCATAATCACCACGCGGGGCAGACGAGTTGGTGATTGCAGTAGATGGTAGTAGTAGCACAGAGGTAGTAGTAACACTTTGCCGTGTGGTGACGGCAGATCAGAATACAGTTGTCACCACCCCTCCTCTTCCCGCGGGTGTCGTACGAGGCGACTCGGGGAATACAACGGAGAACGGGCAGTAGCGTCCTCTGTGTATATTAATGGGCCAGATCAATTCAAATCCACGAGTGCTTTTCAAACCCCAGGCTCTGTTTTTAATTAATAGCACTTTGAACACTACTTATGAATATTCGCTAGTTTTTAGTCCCGTGTCAAAAACAACTAGGTTCGACTCAAAACCGTGAGTTCTTGAACACAAACTCTGTTTTTAATTAAAACCACTTCAAAAAGTAAGGAAGGCTTAATAGTTGGCTACTTTTTATACCCGTCTGTCTCAAACACAGCCGGGTTTCGACTCAAATCCGCGAGTGCTTGATCCCAAGCTCTCTTTTTAATTAATACCACTTCGAACACTACCCCGAAAGAATGCTTGAGTCATTAAAACTTTTAATGGCATTTGACTTGGCGCTGGCGGCAATGGAAACAAATTTTAGGAACGTCAGGGCTTTTAGTTTTTGATTTATAAAGAAATAGTAACTTTGCGGCGGGCTCTAAGTTCCTCCTAAGTTTTGACGGGGAAATTGAATTAGTTGGTGTTACAAAATGAAACTTATTTAAAGATAAAACGTTAGGTCACTTTAGTTTAAAAAGCTCGACTTGCACTAGATTGAAGGAATAATTATTACAAGTTTTATACTAAAACTAGCTGACCCAGCGAACTTCGTACCGCTTAAAAAAATATTTAAGGGTGAGTCACCCTTATCATTTAAGGGTATGCAAAATAGATGTGGGCCGATTCTCAGACCTACCCGATATGCACACAAAATTCCATAAAAATCGGTCCAACCGTTTCGGAGGAGTTTGGTAACAAACACCGCGACATGAGAATTTTATATATTAGAATATTTCAAAAGCAAGGTCTATAAATATATAAAAAGGTACGAACGAAGGTTTTTTTCGATGACAAGATAATCCTTGACTGCGATCTCACCTGATGTTAAGTGGCGATGCAGTCTAAGATGGTAGCGGGCTAACTTGGAAGAGGTGTGGCAATGTACATTCAACCTATACCCCTAATCTGTTTCTACACGCCATCGTGCCGGAACGCTAAATCGCTTGGCAGCACGACTTTGACGGTTGGTAACTAGCCACGGCCAAAGCCTCCCACCAGACCAAAGACAATTCAGAAATTATAAGTTCCCAAATTGCCCCAACCGGAAATCTAACCCGAGACCTCCCAGTTATAAAACTACAGCGTTCACGACTGCGCCAGGGAGATCGATAAATTGTATCGACAGGTTTACTTGTATGCGTCTATCATAAAGACCGTCGAACATTGACCTTACGTACGGATTTATGCATGCAATTAACGTAGAATGAAACCTCATTATTTCACCTCCTAAATATAAATAGAGAATTCCAATAAACCCGATCAAGTGCAGCAGAAGTATTCTCATTTGTGCGGCCGCCTTTAAATCGAAAACCAATTATGGGAAAAACTGAACATAAACATAAACATAGGCACGCATTGTCCCGAGCTATATGTGTACGAGAGGCAGTGCGACCGACGTACATCCACTGGATGTGGCACAAACCGTATTTTACTTTAAGGGCCGATTCACACCGGGATGGCAGCGGCCGGCAGCGGCGCGGCGAGCACTTACAGTGTGAAATAATTTTAAACTTTATCTACACTAATCAGTCAATCAATCAATCAGTCGCATCTATGTGCGGTTTTGGTACGGACGTGTATAACATGTGTACAAAGCGTAGTTACAAAGTGTCTCATACTTATTATGTTTTATTTGGATAAACCAAGTTACAATGTCGGACAAAGTGATAATAAATGAATTTTTAACATTTATTCAAAATAAAATTGACGTGATTGATGAGCTAAGTATAGTGCAAATATGTGTGACAAATTTTACTGCAGAGGAAATTGAACAAGGGAAAACGGAGTTATTTAATGCTTTGGTGGCCGAGGGCATCAAATACACGCAGCGAAAGGGTGAAGATAAAAGCAAGAAAAACATTAAAGATGTTATAAAAGCCTTCAAGGAGACTGAGCCGTCAAGACAACCCACATTTGTGGCAAAAAATCTCAACCGACTACCGCCGGTCTCATTTAACCATGTTGATGTAACTCGTCTTCTAAAGGACATTGTAATTTTGAAAAATGAACTTCAATCACTTCGTAGTGACTCAGTCACAAAATCCGAGTTGTATGAATGGCAGACGAAAATTAGTTCTGAAATAAATAGTTTAAAAAATATACCCTCCGTTCATAACCGCCAATATTCTGAACCTCAATATCTAGGTAATAAGGATGAAAGTTCTATGAATAACCTTAGGAAACACCAACTCTCTTCGAACAACGTAAACAGTGATCAACCGCGTGTGAACGTGCGTGAGAGACAGAGAACGAGCTCAGTCGAGACGATCGTGGACGCAGTCGCCCCGACTTATCGCGATATCGTGATGTGCCCGACTGTGTTGAATGACCCTCAAACGAGAGTAAGCCGTAATCAAATGGCTGGAAGGAATAAAATGCCTCAACGTGATGACACTGAATTTACTTTGGTGGAAAAAAAGAGGCGCAAACCTAGAAACAATAACTTGCGGGGCACTGCGCAATCAGCAAGCAGCAGTATTCAAGTGGCTGATATGCATACTTCGATTTATGTATCGCGATTATCGAAAAACACATCCAGTCAGGATATGATAAGTTATATTCGAGAAATGGGGCAAAAGTGTGTCGAAGCTCAGCTTTTAAAACAGAAATATGAAACTTCTTTCAATTCTTTTAAAGTAGTTGTTTCTCGCTCTAAGTTGGAGGAATTTCTTAAAAACGATTTCTGGCCCGAAGGTGTGAAGTTCCGCGTATTCCGCGAGCGCGCGTTTGCTCTTAAAGACCTTTCAAATAATAATAATAATACTCAAAATGAATAATCCTCACAAAAAATCACAAATTTCAATTATATCCTTTAATTGCAAGTCAATTAAAAGATCATTTCAGTGTGTTCGTGATTTATGCAATATGGCCCAAATTATATTATTACAAGAGACGTGGTTGCTAAGTCATGATTTACATATTGTCCAAGACATAAGTTCAGACTTTGGATGCACTGCAATTTCTTCGGTAGATCTTTCTGTCGGGGTATTGCGTGGGCGACCATATGGAGGTCTTGCCATTTTGTGGAGAAAAAGCTACTTTAATAATGTGACTGTTATAAATTGTTTCAACGATAGAATAATGGCTATTCGCGTTAACTTAGGTCTGCGATCATTTTTAGTATTTAATGTATACATGCCGACAGATGACATTGAAAACCTACCAGATTTTACAAATTGTCTTGCAAAAATAAATGCAATTGTTGAAGAGTCTAATGTAGCGTCTGTCTACGTGCTGGGGGATTTTAACGCCCATCCGAGTGCCCGTTTTGGTACTGAGCTTAGGCATTTTTGTGACGAACAGGAGTGGACATGGGCCGATATCACTAAGTTGGGTAGTGATTCTGACACGTTCACGTTTATAAGTGAAGCGCACGGTAGTCGTCGGTGGTTGGACCACTGCCTTACTACTGAAGCAGCATGGGGAACCATATTGAGTATTGATGTTTTATACGATATCTCATGGTCCGATCACTTTCCGTTGCGTGTAGTTTGTGACATTGAGATGACAAAGGGTCTTGTAGATGATAACAGCCATGCTGTCATGACGGGCATTCGTTGGGGCACCAGAGATGCGACACAAATTGATGAATATTATAAATATTGTAAAAATAGATTAGAAATTATTAACGAGCACCTAATATGTAAGGATTGTGATAGTTATAGTTGTAAAAATATTGACAGTCACTATTTGGTTATTAATAATTTATATAACGAAATTGTACTCATAATGCAATCAGGTGCTATACGCGCGTCAAAGAGATGTCAGTTTATTAATAGATCTAAGCATAAGCAGGTTACAGGATGGAATTTTCATGTCCAAGATAGTCATAAATTGTATAGACAAAATTTTGAATCCTGGATTGCGGCTGGTAAGCCGTCTACTGGAAAATTTTATTATAATATGACGGAAGCTCGAAAAGTATTCAAAAATAAACTACGTTGGTGTCAGAACAATGTAGAAGCCATTAAATTAGATATTTGAGCCATGCATCGTAAACAGAAAAATTTTGTTAAATTTTGGAAGGACACAAAGGCTTATAACGTTAAACCTAGTGTACCCATAACAGGAGACGGCTTGCAGTCCCATGCACAGATAGCCAATATGTTTGCAGAAAAGTTTAAAGTCCAACCACAACGAGTGGATCCATTGCTGAAGGGCAAAAATAAAAACAGTTACTCTTTACCTAACTCACATGAGGGTATTTTACAGTTTACGGTTGACGAGGTATTCAAAGTTGTTAAAGATATGGATAGGGGGAAAATATGGTATAGGATATGATGAATTAAGTATTGAACATGTGACGTATGGAGGCAAAGTATTACTCGAAAAGCTTTGTAATTTTTATAATCTTTGCATCAGATATTCTTATCTTCCGCAAAACTTGATGAAGACAATAGTTGTCCCGATTGTCAAAAATAAAACTGGGGACCTGGGATCAACTAGTAATTACCGTCCTATTTCTCTTGGCACAGTGTTGGGTAAAATTTTGGAACGTCTGTTGCAGCCCGAATTGCTTAAGAATGTGGTTATTGATGATGCTCAGTTTGGATTCCGACCCGGTCTTTCAACAGATGCCGCTATTTTTAGTTTAAAGTACGCTGTAAACTACTATACTGACCGTGAAACCTCAATCTATGCGTGTTTTCTAGACCTGAGCCGGGCTTTCGACTTAGTTAATTATGATATTCTCTGGGAGAAACTATACCGGTCTCAGGTCCGTAGCGAAGTGGTGGATCTGTTGAAACACTGGTACGGAAATCAAACCAATGCTGTGAAATGGGGCGACACGACTTCTAATTATTATAAATTAGATTGCGGTGTTCGCCAGGGAGGCATAACCTCTCCGGACCTCTTCAACATTTATATGAATGGCTTGATAGAGGAGCTGAGAAACACCAATGTTGGATGTCATGTACATGGTTTATGTGTAAATAGTTTAAGCTATGCTGATGACATGGTGATTCTCAGTCCCTCTATTCAAGGCCTCAGAAAGCTACTTTCGGTCTGTGAGCATTATGCTAATGCACACGGACTGAAATATAACGTTGATAAAACAGAAATGCTGGTTTTTAAAGCTGGAAAGGGTCCGGAAAGGGTCCCTGAGTTAAAATTGAACGGGAAAGCAGTTCGAGTTGTACAGAAATTTAAATATCTTGGACATATTTTAACAGACAAGTTAAAAGACGATTTCGATATTGAGAGAGAAAGAAGGGCACTCTCGATTCGCTGCAATATGCTGGCGCGTAGATTTGGTAAGTGCAGTAAGGCTGTTAAAATTACTCTATTTAAAGCTTACTGTCAGTGCTTTTATACGTGCCAGCTATGGACAAATTTTTTAAGAAAGTCTTTCACTGCAATACGTGTGCAATATAATGATGCGTTCCGCATTCTTATGGGCCATCCACGGTATTGCAGTGCTTCTACCATGTTTGCCGAATCGAGGGTGCCTGACTTTTATTGTATTGTTAGAACTCGCGTGGCATCCTTTTGGGAAAGACTTCGGAGTTCTAACAATACAATACTCAAGACAATGTGCAACGGGATGCCTAGTCCCATCTTCGACTATTGGCTGTCTGTGCACCGGGACAAAAATAGAAAATAGCCTGTATAGCCTGTATAGTAATTATGACATCTGAAATGTGTTTGTTAACCATTTCAGTTAGTTGTAAGTGTATGACTTATTTATTATTTTTTGTGTAAGTATATGGGTTTTATATGCCTCAAATAAAGAAACTGTTAAAATTAAAACAAAAACAAAAACTAATGAAAAGGGCACGTGGCCGCTCGCGGCCCCTCGCGGAGACGGCGGCCGCGCGCTCCCCGCTCTGCACACTCCTTCTTTTTTTCCTTTGTTTGTTTCTTTATTTTTCTTTAGAAATAAGTGCTATAATAACCAATTCCATTATTTTCACTTCAAACACGAGTTTCCTTGCCGAATGTAGAAACTATACTGGCAAGCGGACGAGCGGCCGCCAGTGGCTGCCAGCGGCCCGGCCGCCCGGCGGCGACGCAAGACTTCTGCGGCCGGCCTCCTCGCGCATATCTGCCGGCCGCTGCCATTCCGGTGTGAATCGGCCCTTAAGGTTCGTAGCCGACTACAGACAGCAGCAGCAGGCGACGTGTCGCCGCGACACTACTGGTTTCTATGTATTTCTATGACAAACCTTGCTTAGCTGGCGACATCTCGTATAATACAAGTACTTGCTGATGTCTGTGACTGTGACTTTTCCGTTTTCAGTCCGCGCCTTAATAGTTGCGCTATTTGAGGCTTTGATGTAAGTGTTATTAAGTTGTGAGATGGTGGTTATAAAAGGAATACTCGTCTAAGTTTGCTGTCGTTTAGTCATCGGTTCATAAAGTAGGAGTATTATTAACATAATATTATGTCATTCTAGAGAATTTAGACAAAGCCCCCGTAAGCGACGCATTTCCATACTTAACAACCCCATACAAACAAAATTTATACATAATATCGTCCTCCCAACTGAATCCGGTCACGACTGGCAATCTCCAAAGAGATTAGAGATGTGCGCGGAAGTTCACAAGTGTACTCTTTATTTCCTCACTCTCATAGTCCATTGAGATGAAAATCCAATACTTAAAGCTTGTGTTAGATTGCGCCGCTATTAAAGTTTTAAAAGTCGAACATAAAGTTTTATTTTAAGATTCCAACATTACATAATAACAACCAACAATAAGTCCGTACGCGTCGAAGACCGGCTTTGAATCTTAATCTACTCAGATTGCACTCTGTTATCACTCCAATAGGTCACATCTAGTGAAGTAAGACCCGTGTTGAAAACGTTTAATTAACACGAGTGACAGCGCGATACTAGTCGACACACGGCCGCCATACATTGCGAAATAACAACCAACGACGTGTGCGCTACGCGGCGTGTGGGACTTTAATGCTAAATGACAATCTATGACGTTTGTGTACGCGACGTGTGGACCGGTTTTAATGCTAAATAACAACCAGCGACGTTTGTGTACGCGGCGTGTAGGGCGGCTTTATTGCTTAACCTTTGACGTTTGTGTATGCGGCGTGTGAAGCGGTTTTGATGCGCAATAACAACCTACGACATGTGTGCTACGCAGCGTGAGGAGCGGCTTTGATGCGCAATAACCACCTACGACATGTGTGCTACGCAGCGTGAGGAGCGTCTTTGATGCGCAATAACAACCTATGACATATGTGCTACGCAGCGTGTGTAGCGGCTTTGATGCGCAATAACAACCTATGACATATGTGCTACGCAGCGTGTGTAGCGGCTTTGATGCGCAATAACAACCTACGACATGTGTGCTACGCAGCGTTTGTAGCGGCTTTGATGCGCAATAACAACCTACGACATGTGTGCTACGCAGCGTGTGTAGCGGCTTTGATGCGCAATAACCACCTACGACATGTGTGCTACGCAGCGTGTGTCGCGGCTTTGATGCGCAATAACAACCTACGACATGTGTGCTACGCAGCGTGTGTAGCGGCTTTGATGCGCAATAACAACCTACGACATGTGTGCTACGCAACGTGTGTAGCGGCTTTGATGCGCAATAACAATCTACGACATGTGTGCTACGCAGCGTGAGGAGCGGCTTTGATGCGCAATAACAATCTTCGACATGTGTGCTACGCAGCGTGAGGAGCAGCTTTGATGCGCAATAACAACCTACGACGTGTGTGCTATGCAGCGTGAGGAGCGGCTTTGATGCGCAATAATAATCTACGACATGTGTGCTACGCAGCGTGAGGAGCGGCTATGTTGCGCAATAACAACCTACGACGTGTGTGCTACGCAGCGTGAAAAGCGGCTTTGATGCGCAATAATAATCTACGACATGTGTGCTACGCAGCGTGAGGAGCGGCTATGTTGCGCAATAACAACCTACGACGTGTGTGCTACGCAGCGTGAGAAGCGGCTTTGATGCGAAATAACAAACTAGGACGTGTAAGCTACGTGACTTGTGGAGCGGTTTTGATGCGAAATAACAACCTACGACGTGTGTGCTACGCAGCGTGAGAAGCAGCAGAGTTGATACGAAATAACAAACCACGACGTGTAAGCTACGTGGTGTGTGGAGTGGTTTTGATGCGAAATAACAACTTACGACGTGTGTGCTACGCAGCGTGAGAAGCAGCTTTGATGCGAAATAACAACGTACGACGTGAGTACTACGCGTCGTGTTGAGCTGTTTTAATGCTAAACAGCTCAACACACGTGACGTGTGTGCTAAACAATGTGTGGAGAGGGCTATACAGAATATCCAATTTGAAGTGAGAGTTGCATTGTTAAAAATAGCTGTTGTATTATTGTTAATAAAAATACAGACACTATCTTTCGCCCTTAGCTCAGTAGAAAAACGATAACGTAATGGTATACCGTGGTCCTACCAGTGGGTGAAAATGGTGGGGACTACAGGCCTGAATTATAATATCGTCTTCTCCCCTCCTAAATTAGCAGGAAGTTTTTTTGGGTGGAAATCGAACAGTCGACCTTACAGTTTCCAGTCCGCCTTAACCATTGGCCTCTTTCTCTCTCTCTCTAGTCGGTCCCTCATGACTGAGGATCGTGATCACCATTACGGAGAGTAAACTTATTATGTACTAGCTGATGCCCGCGACTTCGTCCACGTGGATTCAGTTTTTAAAGTCCCTCGGGAACTCTTCAATTTTCCGGGATAAAAAGTAGCCTATGTCACTCTCCAGGTCCTCAAATATACCCATGCAAAAAATCACGTCGATCCGTAGCTCTGTTGCAGCGTGATTGAAGGACAAATCAACAAACCAACAAACAAACACACTTTCGCATTTATAATATTAGTACGAGTAAAGATTAGTATGATGATCTGCCTCCACTGAGTCCTATCGCTGGCCATACGGAGAGCGTCGTAGAAATCACCAACCATCGGCCTATTGAGGCTAAAAATTAAGTATTATAACAGTGAGAAATGAAAATTCACGTTCCCTTAACATGTGTGAAAGTAAACACAGAGGTGGCGTTGGCGCGCAAACATTCAGTTTTATCGATTGCGCCTGTCACAGCAATAGATTCCGTTTCAAGACAACTCAACTTTTTGATTTTCACTGAAATTAAGATAGATTTTACTTTTTTTGAAGTTCGTTTATTACTTTCTTCATATGATTAACAAATATTATTACGTGTTCTACGTACTTTGACTTTAAAAAAAGTGATACTGATTATTATAGATTACGAACAGATTTTGTCATTTTTTTTTCACAGATATCATATACAACAATAGCGTAACTTTTTATCCAGGTAATATTTAGTGTTCCTGAATAAATAATGCAAATACTATTGATATTGGAAACATTATTATTATTATTTTTATTATTAAAATGTTACAAAAAACTTATAGCTAAACTAATATATTTACTATACAAATCATGCCCGCGTGGAATGGTGCGGGCATGAGGAGGAAGAGACATACCTTCTCAAGAAAAGATTCACGCTAGATGGCGCTGTTAGGGCGTTTGACAGATTTTTAATATTTTCGCATAGTTGCTATGCACAGATTTTAAAAATATTGAAATTGCGCCAGTATACCAATGCCTATTATTTTATCAAATCATTAGCTTACTTTAAAACGAAGCCATTTAGATGATTAATCAAATATAAATATCTGTCATATCGAATTACTGTAGAGACGCGATACCCACGCACACATTGACAACATGGTTGGTATCCATTAGGGTTATGGTTCTAACATGAACTACGAATTGTTTACTATAAAATTGAACTAGATGGCATTAAAACAAAAGCTGCTTCGTTTTGCTTCGTATTTTTTTTATAAATAATTCAGATAAGTACAAGTTAGCCTTTTTTGAGCTTTGACATGGTGGTAAGTGATGATGCAGTCTAAGATAGGAGCGGACTAACCTGGAAGGGGTATGGCAGTTTTTTATGAAACCCATACTGTATGTATACCCCTTTGGTTTCTACATGGAATAGTACCAAAACGCATATCGCTTGGAGGCACGGCTTTGCCGGTAGGTTTTATTCGCCACGGCCGAAGCCTCCCACCAGACCAGACTAGAGAAAATTATAAAATTTTATAAATTATAAAATATACTTATTATAAAATATAAAATTCAAAATTTCCCTGCCGCGAATCGAACCCGGAACCTCCAACTAATAAGACCACAGCGCTTACCATTGCGCCAGGGAGGTCGCAAGACTAAAGACCACACGAGTAACCGAACAGAGAGGAAGCTTCCTAACAAGGGCGAAGAAGTATACCTATTCTGCTAGGGTTGTCACCTGATGCAAACCAACAATTTAAGGAAAAAATAAAAATATTTTAAAGTTTGTATAATTATGTATAATTTCAGTTAAATCCTGAACTTGAACAACAAATACTTAAATTAACAAAAATATAAAGAAACTATTTTTTTAATGAACATCAGTATTTTTGCCATAACTTCACAATTAATGTTAATAGAT
The DNA here is from genome assembly GCA_029955525.1 of Oeneis ivallda. Classification (NCBI taxonomy): domain Eukaryota; kingdom Metazoa; phylum Arthropoda; class Insecta; order Lepidoptera; family Nymphalidae; genus Oeneis; species Oeneis ivallda. Next base: position 25,188,047 of record JARPMR010000010.1, read on the forward strand.
GGCATCGTCATTTACTATCGACTATTATTATTATTACAAGCTTTTATTTAACTTGCAATGTATGTATGTATGTATACATGGGTATATGTATTAAAAGTACATACATACATGTAAACATACATGTATCAAATCTTACAAGATGAGATAGAACCACTTTTCCGGTTGAGCTGAAATTTTGCGTGTATGTGTAAATCGGATGACCCTGCAATATTATTGGGATATGGAGCTGTTCTGATGATTGAGCTGGAAGATGGCTATAGGAACTCTATAAAAAACTCACTAACCTCATCAAATTTGGGCTCGTTTGATTCGTCTTGACAAGTACTCTGGCCTGAGATGACCTTCAGGGTCTGATAATGAAGCTGGAAGGTGGTTTTGGCAACTTTAGTAATAAAACTTTATGTACTTTCAATGATGACCTATAAGACCTATATGTTGTGATGCGTCGTGTTGCGCGAGCCGTCGCGCGATCGTCCGTTTATGGAGAGGCGTTGCGAGAAACGCGACGGGGCTCGCGGTGGTGGCCGCGGCAGTGGCCGTGACGTCAAACGCGATAAACACAATCATTATGGCGATACGTAGTAGACAGACCCGAATTCCAGACTTCCTCTTTTTTGACCCCAGGGAAGCCTAAATATCGATTTTGAACGAAATCGGTCGACTTTTTTTTTTATTTTTTTTATTCGATGACAAGCTAGTCCTTGACTGCAATCTCACCTAATGGTAAGTGACGATGCAGTCTAAGATGGTAACGGGCTAACTTGGAAGGGGTATGGCAGTGAACATTCAACCCATACCCCTAATTGGTTTCTACACGCCATCGTGTCGGAACGCTAAATCGCTTGGCGGCACGTCTTTGACAGTAGGGTGGTAACTAGCCACGGCCAAAGCCTTCCACCAGACCAGACCAGAGACAATTCAGAAATTACAAATTCCCAAATTGACCCGCCGGGAATCGAACCCGAGACCTCCCAGTTATAAGACCACAGCGCTCACCACTGAGCCAGGGAGGTCGACTAAGAAAGAATTTCAATATGGCGGTGACTTTTTTAAATTTTGGCATCCATTTCCTCTTTCTTGACCCAAGGGAAGCCCAAATATCGATTTTAAACGAAATCGGTCGAATAACAAAGAATTTCAATATGACTTTTTAAAATTTTGGCATCCATTTCCTAATTCTTGACCCCATGGAATCCTAAATATCGATTTTGAACGAAATCGGTCGAATAACAAATAATTTCAATATGGCGGTGCCTTTTTAAAATTTTGGAGCCCATTTCCTAATTCTTGACCCCAGGGAAGCCTAAATATCGATTTTGAACGAAATCGGTCGAATAACAAAGAATTTCAATATGGCGGTGACTTTTTTAAATTTTGGCATCCATTTCCTCTTTCTTGACCCAAGGGAAGCCCAAATATCGATTTTAAACGAAATCGGTCGAATAACAAAGAATTTCAATATGGCGGTGACTTTTTAAAATTTTGGAGCCCATTTCCTAATTCTTGACCCCCAGGGAAGCCTAAATATCGATTTTGAACGAAATCGGTCGAATAACAAAGAATTTCAATATGGCGGTGCCTTTTTAAAATTTTGGAGCCCATTTCCTAATTCTTGACCCCAGGGAAGCCTAAATATCGATTTTGAACGAAATCGGTCGAATAACAAAGAATTTCAATATGGCGGTGACTTTTTTAAATTTTGGCATCCATTTCCTCTTTCTTGACCCAAGGGAAGCCCAAATATCGATTTTAAACGAAATCGGTCGAATAACAAAGAATTTCAATATGGCGGTGACTTTTTAAAATTTTGGCATCCATTTCCTAATTCTTGACCCCAGGGAAGCCTAAATATCGAGTTTGAACGAAATCGGTCGAATAACAAAGAATTTCAATATGGCGGTGACTTTTTAAAATTTTGGCATCCATTTCCTAATTCTTGACCCCAGGGAAGCCTAAATATCGATTTTGAACGAAATCGGTCGAATAACAAAGAATTTCAATATGGCGGTGACTTTTTGAAATTTTGGAACCCATTTCCTGTTTCTTGACCCCAGGGAAGCCTAAATATCGATTTTGAACGAAATCGGTCGAATAAGAAAGAATTTCAATATGGCGGTGACTTTTTTAAATTTTGGCATCCATTTCCTCTTACGTACGTATAAAAAAGTACTTACTTCTCTTTATCTCTCGGATATAAAAAAAAGGAAATGTCCTTATTGTCTCTAGCCTGTTTTAAGCAAACTGTGCAAGAGTTTGGCATTTTTACACTATTACATACATATACACAAATAAATCTGAACTCACAACAAACAAACACTCACTCTTCGTCTATTTATTTCCACCAAACGCACGACCGTCAGCCCTTACGTCCTGACCCTGACTTACCCTGAGCGGCGCGCCGCGGCGTGTCGGTGAATGTGTCGGTGAGAGTTCACGCACACAGCGTTGCGCTATGTATGGGTGAGCCCGCCGCGAGCCGTTTGTATGTAGCTTCCGCTCTGTTACTTTAATATACCTACTCTGTGCTAAAGACTTTAGGTACCTACCTACATCAGCAGGACTCACATGCACGCTTTTCCGCGGACGGCAAGGGCTGCGGCTAGGGTTGCCTATTGGTTTGTTATTTCAAATATACCTAATGAAAACGAACAATAGGGTATTTGACTACTTTTAGAAAATCATATTAAATTGTTAATAATGCTATGCTGAAGCTAACAAAACGTATATTTCGGCATAATTTTCAGTATTTTTCATAAAAATCGAGAAATAAATTCAAAAAAATAAATTGCCGCGGAAACGTTGGTTCCATTTGTTTACATGACGTCACAGTTCACACACAGTTCAATGACAATTCCAAAGCCCAAAGGTGGCGTGAACTGTGACGTCATTCGAGATTCAAGAACGTTTTCGATCTCGTGAACATGGCCAGAATTAAAGCAATTTTAATTAATGTTTTCTAATTAAATAAACCTTTATTTTTTAGTTTTGTCGTATGGAATAATGTTTTTAGATAATAATCTTTTAGGATGACACCAGATGAATTAGGTGTGTGTGTAATGCCGTTCCTGCCGAGAAGAACCAGCAAGAAACTCGGCAGTTTTCAAAACAAGTTTACATTATACTTAGTAGATAGCTACGTATGCAGTGTTTCCACAATGAGGAAAAAGAGAATTTACAGGTTAATCATTACCTACTGTCTCATGAATCGCTGGAATAAATTATATTCACGTTTTTTGCCATTTATATAGTCTTCAATTGTATAATAATATGCTTTTTTCATGAGATTAAACTAGCGGCACGCTATGATGGCCGGTTTGACGTTTGTCCGCTCATGAAGTTCCGTATTAATTGATAACGACTTTGAAGGAAATAATTGTATTACTTTATTGACGATAGTGATGTGCAGAGATTCATAAATTTTATCGAATGTAGTTTTAGGTTTAGGCCTCAAAATTTATTTATTAAATTGATTTCTAAAATGTATACAAGTGTAGAAAAATCAGTTTGCACCATTTAAGGGGTGAATGTACTTGTGAATATGAACAATTTTTACTATGTGGACAAACCTCTGAAATCGCAAAAAAATATCAGCTGTTTCATACAAAAGGTAAAATTTTTATTTTTATATGATATATACCACAACTCGGCATTTGGTTTTCTAAATTGAAAATTTTTAAAAATGGAATCTAATACGATCGTCACATAGGATCGCTGGCTAGCACAACTACTACCTCCGGCAAACTCGCGTCAATGCTCAATGCAAAACAAAGCAGTTTCGAATTGACGTTGCTTCGAAAAGTATAAACTGTCAGTGCAATGCGATTGTGATATAGTTTTGACCTGGCTTTGGATTTCAAATATTGATACTGCATTACTGTTGACCCTTGCTCGTTAATTTGGACTCTGTTCAAGCCCTTTGTTGTGGATTTCGTCGATATGACCGAACGTACGCAGAGAACTGTTCTAAATAGTCAGACACGTGAGTTCGTAATACGCCTTCGTAACTATTTCGATCGTGAAGCTCAAAATGGAGGGCCAATTTTACCTATAACGTCAGTGGTTGAACGCGTAGCTGATGCGCTTAATATTGGACAACGAACTGTTAGACGGATAACTAAAAAAAAATATGGCGAGACTGGCACAGAAGAAAATAAACTTCACACACCAAAAAAGAGAAAACGAGCAAAACCAGTCGTAGGCATCGATAGCTTTGATGCCGATGCTATCCGAAGACATGTTTACGGCTACTATTTACAGAAGGAGTATCCAACAAGAAAAAAGTTGGTGCATTCACTGAAGGAAGCTGGATTATTCTTCGGTGGGGAAAGTTCTTTAACGAAGATTTTGAAGACCATTGGATTTCGATACAAAAAATGTAACAAACGCAAAATATTGATGGAAAGATTTGATATAGCGATGGCAAGGTATACTTTTTTACGGCAAGTGAAAGAAATCAAAAATTGGCAAAATGTTGTGTTCTTGGATGAAACATGGCTTAATGCTAACCATACTGTAGGCCGTTCTTGGAACGATGACACAGCAGCATCTACTTCCAAAGTTCCTGTAGGAAAAGGATCGCGACTTATAATTTGTCACGCCGGAACCATCAACGGGTTTGTCGAAGGTTCTCTCATGGCTTTTGCGTCAAAAACCACTGGAGACTATCATGAAGACATGAATGGAGAAAAGTTTACTGAATGGTTTACCTCAATGTTGTGTAGCCTCCCTGAACCATCTATTATAATTATGGACAACGCCCCATACCACTCGATGCAAATTGACAAGCCACCTGCCCAATCCCAAAAGAAATCTGATATCGTCGCATGGCTTCGTAAAAATGGCGTAGATGCAAACATGAATATGTTAAAAGCGGAATTAGTACGTCTTTTAAAAGAAAACAAACCAACCAAGATCCGATACGTCATTGACGAAATAGCATTAGAACATGGGCACAGAGTTATACGGTTACCGCCTTACCATTGTGAGTATAATGCGATTGAGTTGGTGTGGGCTCAAATTAAGGGATATGCTGCAAGACACAATACAGAACCCCCATTTACCACAAAAAAAATGCTAAAATTATTAGAAGAAGCTTGTGAACATGTGACTAAAGGAGACTGGGAAAAGGTTGTGAATAGAACTGTTAAATTAATAAGGGAAGATTATGAAAGAGATGTGAAAATAGATAATATTATAGAAAACGAACATATAATTATTAATGTAGGTGATGATAGCAGTGACGACAGTGAAAATAGTAGTATGGACGAATCTGATTAATTATGGCCTTTTATGGCACCTTTTTTGGTATCTTTTGTATTCATATGTTTCTTGTGTGCATATAAAGTATGTATATTCATTTTCATTCAAATATTCAGTTCGTTCAAATAAATTAAATAAACATATACATTTTTGTTTTATTAAACCTATTTAATCAGGTACAAAAACAAAACTTAATTGTTTTTTGTTCGAGAATAAATTGACATTCCACATCACTATTGTAATGTGTCAAACCGGCCATCATAGCGTGCCGCTAGTGTAGTTTTAACTGATTTCTTAAACTTGTGTAAAGGCAAGTCTAAGATCGACTGTGGAAATGCATGGACAAACATACATACATACATTATTATGTTTGTAAGCCCTAATAGATTGTGACATAGGTGATTTGCATTTCCAATAATATTACACACATGCATGTCGAATTGATAACCTCTTTTTGAAGTCGGTTAAAAATAGTTTTTTCTTCAAAAGTTGTGAAAATATAGCAGTTCTGTAAAATTAAATAATTTTAGGTTTTTAATGATTTCAAATATTTTAAACCTTATCAAGCCATTTGACAATTTTGAAATTCAGTCTTATGAGTAATAAAATAAGGTTAACATTCCAATCGTACAAATTAAAGCATAATGTCGCTGATCGCTAGTTTCGGCCGGCGCGGCGGCGGTTTCTTTGATATTACTATCGAGTGTCGCGGCCGCCGGCCGGCGCGCAGCACAGATTGTTTCTTGTGATCTTGTCTAACTTCACTTGGTAGGTAGGTACTTACCCTAATACATGACTGCTACTTTCTTCAACGGGCTTTATTTTTTTAGCTCGCCAACCGGCTGCGGGGCGACTGTTTTTTATCATAAAATGCACAAAAAGTATTAAATTTTAGAAATGGTTGTTTAGATATAATATTTTTATACCTATTTTATTTTCTTCACGACACAATAATTAGGTAAAATATATACCTACTGAACCGATTTGGCTGAAATTTGAAATAGAGATAGCTTTTACCCTGGATATTAGTCTAAGCCCTGGATTAACATAATTATAGAAAATTTTCATCCCGACAAATTCACAGTTCCCGCGGGATTAGTACTAAAAACTTAAATCCACACAGGTAAAGCCGCGCAAAAACAGTAGGTAAATTATCAAAACATGAAGGCTACACAGTAGACATTAGACGATCATACTTCATAATATAAATGCGTAAGTGTGTTTGTTTAATTTGTTGGTTTGTCTTTCAATCACGCTGCAACAAAGCTACCTACGGATCGAGGTGATTTTTTGCATAGGTATAGTTGAGGACCTGGAGAGTGACATAGGCTACTTTTATCCCGGAAAATGATAGATTCCCCAGGGATTTTAAAAACTAAATCCACGTAATAAAAGTTACCTAAACCGACTTTATATCACTTTTTGGACCACATCTTTTAAACTACTGAACCGATTTTGATAAAACTTGCAATGTTCCCTAAGTTGAAAAATTCCTAATCCAATTAAAAAAGAATTATTGCAATTTGATTAATATTTTTGGAGAAATACATGGACAAACATACATACATACACTTGTGAAATTTAAATCCGAAAATTGTGCAATTCTAATAATATAACATCCATTCGGATCGAATTGATAACCTCCTTTTTTCAAATCGGTTATAAAACAGCATTATAAAAGCAAAATTCGTCGTTTTAGCCGACGACGGTGTCCACTGAATAGATAGGCGGAGATAGTGTCGCTGTAGTTGGAAAATTAAATAACTACACTTTTTGCGAAATCGACTTTATTACATTTTCAGAAAGTCCAATATTTGAAATACTACCTTTTACTAGGGGTCCAATCAATACAAACTATCGTCGCTGTAGTTGGAAAATTAAATAACTAACAAAACCAATATCGCGAGTAAAACGCGATTTAATGTTTGTTTGTTTCTTGTTTTCATAAACAATTTAACGGTCCATGTTTTGATATGTTATAGATTGTTACTGTATCTATTTCTGAATCTACTTGACGTACATTTTTATTCATTTGTTTGTGAGAAAAAAAATAAAAAGCAATTATTTAGTTTTCCCTCACCAAAGTTTTGAATATTTGATGCACTTATTTATTTTTCCATGTCAGTTGTTTAGTTCTTCCTCGTCAATATTGCGTTGAAGTACGATAATGTGACGATATAAGTACCTTTATTTAGTTTTTCCACTTTACTGAGATGTTAAAATGACCCGTTATTTACTTATTTTACTATGACAATCCTATTTAAGGGTATTAATTTAATAAAAAAACCGGCCAAGTGCGTATCGGGCCACGCGCAGTGTAGGGTTCCGTAGTTGCAAGTCACAAACATTATTGCTGACCTAGGATAGTGCTTTTGTTTTATTTATGAATATTGAATAAATTTTGAGTTCCATGGTTTAAATACTATAATATTCTACAAAATATGCAACTTACACTACGTGTAATACCTAACTTAGAAAAAACAGATATAACTCCTTAACTAATGAACCCTACTTAGCCGTGATAGTTTTCCTTTAAAATTCATTATATATACTACTGCTGTGAATTTTTTCTTGTATCCTATATACAACCATTTAGCTGGCAGAGGGGGGGCACTTGACTAATAAAATTTAGCACTTTAAAATATCATATTATTTCACAAGCGGATCCCTGAATTGAAAAATGATGTTCCCACACCCACAATATTTTTGAAAGACCTATTCAACGACACCCCACACTATGGGATACACGAGAAATAAAAATTCATCCTCCACTTTACATGTAGCGGAGGTACCCTAAGAGAAATTATTTTTCACAATTTTATTTCACGACTTTGTCGGCGTGATTGATATTTATACCGTTGTCAAATTACAGATTTCTCGTACCAATAGTCTCTGAGCTAAACCGCGGACAGACAGACAGATAGACGGATGGACATGGCGAAACTATAAGGGTTCCTTGTTTACTACGGAACCCTAAAAAAGGAGGATTTTTAAAAGAAATCCAACAAATAAACATTTCTTTTTATATATTATTGTAAAAAGTAATCAATAAAACGACTGAAGCAACTAGATTCTTCTATCAGACTTACAAAATAAAACATAAAAAAAACAAAACCACATAACAATAAATTATACGATTCTACTCATAAAATCAACAAAATTTCAATTTGAATTTAACAATTATACTTATTAAAAACTAAGTATCAACTGAAATGATAACTATCAACTTTTCTTCAGTTTTACCTTTATAAATTTAAATTTAACAATTGAGCTCAGCTGGTTCAAATCAAATAGCGAGTAAAGTTCAGTATAATCAAAACTATCCTTTTCAAGTTATAATTAACTAAGAATGGTTTAATCGAACTAGGGGTATGTAAGTGACGCTAGTAATTGTTATAATAACGACTCTACTCATAAAATAATAAAGATTTTAATAGTTTGTGGAACACTAGGATTGAAGACTAGCTAATGATTGATTCCCGCAGAAGTTCTCTAACTTTCTGGGATAAAATATAGTGCATGTTCTATTCTGATGTATAAGCTATGACATCGTGAAGCTTTATCAAAATCCGTCTAAATGTTTTTGCGTGAAAGTGTAACAAACATTCATCCACCCACCTTCACAAACTTTTGTATTTATAATATTAGTAGGATGCCAAAAATAAAAAGGTACATAATTACGTCCATTTAAATTTAAACTACGATTCTAATGAAATTATAACAGCTATCATCTTTCTTTTAGTTTTACCTTTGTATAAATATACTTATTCAATTTTAATAGTACCTTTATCTTTGCAATCATGGGATGATAAATTAAATAACTGACTTTGTTTAATTTTTCCGAACTTAATACTAACTTTATGCATTTTATTCGCTTTTGAAGTGATGCAAGAGAGAACTTATTTATTTTTAGGGTTCCGTACCCAAAGGGTACCAACGGGACCCTATTACTAAGCCTACGCTGTCCGTCCGTCCGTCCGTCCGTCCGTCCGTCTGTCAGCGGGCTATATCTCGTAAACCGTAATAGATAGACAGATGAAATTTTCACATATTATGTATTTCTATTGCCGCTATAACAACAAATAATAAAAATTAAATTAAATTAAAAAAATTAAATTAAAATATTTCCATAGGTACATGGAAATATTTTTATTTAAATTTTTTTAACGGAACCCTAAAAGAGCGAGGCCCGACTCGCACTTGGCCGATTTTTTGCTAAGTTATCTACTTTTTCTTCGCTACTTTTTTATCAATTTTTCAATATTTATTTTTCCAAGTATGGCGCCTTGCAAGATTCATTTTCATATAACTTTTTAATTAATGATGATAATCAAAAATTAGAATTAAAGAAAGATGCGGGTTTAATTGGACTTTCTGAAAATGCAACAAAGTCGATTTCGCAAAAAGTGTAGTTATTTAATTTTCCAACTACAGCGACGATATATCGTCGCTGTAGTTGGAAAATTAAATAACTAACAAAACCAATATCGCGAGTAAAACGCGATTTAGTGTTTTTTTGCGTCAAAAATGGCGATAACTTTGTTTTCATAAACAATTTTATATATGTTAAAGTTTGTTACTGTATCTATGTCCGAATCTACTTGCCATAAACTTTGATTAATTTGTTTGTGAGAAAAAAAATAAGATGCAATTATTTAGTTTTCCCTCACCAAAGTTTTGTATATTTGATACACTTATTTATTTTTCCACGTCAGTTATTTAGTTTTTCTTCGTCAAGATTCCATTTAAGTTCGAAAAACTAACGATATAAGTGCCTTTATTTAATTTTCCCACAGTAGTGAGACTTTATAACGACCTATTGTTTACTTATTCAACTTTGAAAATTCTATACATGTGTCTCATTAAATCAAAAATAGGATGTTTTTTTTAAAGTAAAACCAACAAAAAACGTTTCTTATTATTAACAGCTTAAAAATAAAATGAGAAAAACACTGAAACACCTTCATTTTTCTATCTGACTTGATAACAACTTATCATGATCATTCGAGTGTTTAAAACCAATGGTTACGTTTGTCAAATGGCTAACTCAAACTCTTAAGGAAGTTCAAAGATGCTCATCGATTCGCAAGTATCTAAGAAATTATTAAGCTTTTCAATTAGCCGATTAGCTAAAGTAACTGAGAATTTTCTTACACATTCACTCTATGGAAACAAAACATTCACAAAAACAAATTCGATACATTATAGGTACTCACTTGATCACTATCATCTCTGATGAAAAGTGATCTGAAGTGAAGTGATGAAACGCATTTGCCTTGAAGATTGGCCTTTTCACCCTTGTAGTATCGGGAAACTCACGATTTCAGAAGAAATATCCGGAGCCTAGTCGTGCGAACGAGAAATGAAGACTTAAACGCTTCGTGTGCGTAGATGGGATATCAAAGATGTAGTAATGGAAAGCATCCGATGACTTAAGTAGTCCACTCACTTATTAAACGACTTTTTACGCTCTCTACCTATAAAAAGACTTGTCATCATCACTGACTGACTGATTTATCAACGCACAACCTAAACCACTAGATTTAGAAGCTTGAAATTTTGACAGTAGGTTCCTTTTATAATGTAGGCATCTAATAAGTAGGGATTTTTGGAAATTCTATCCCCATGGAGGTTAAATAGGGGGTGAAAGTTTTTACGGTAGTCAAACATTTTTGCAAGTTAAGTACATCAATGAAACTTGCTATTTGAGCTTTCAATAAAAAATCGGCCAAGTGCGAGTCGGGCCTCGCTCTTTTAGGGTTCCGTTAAAAAAAAATATTTCCATGTACCCATGGAAATATTTTAATTTATTTTTTTAATTTAATTTAATTTTTATTATTTGTTGTTATAGCAGCAATAGAAATACATAATATGTGAAAATTTCATCTGTCTATCTATTACGGTTTACGAGATACAGCCCGCTGACAGACGGACGGACGGATGGACGGACGGACGGACGGACGGACAGCGTAGGCTTAGTAATAGGGTCCCGTTGGTACCCTTTGGGTACGGAACCCTAAAAATGAAGACAGGGATTTAGCTTTTCGATTATAAATAAAGAAGTACGTGTTTCACAATTTAAACCTGATTTCATGCGGATGAGATCACGGGGGCAAAATCTATTTTACTCATAATCTTGAACTTGATGGCTAGAAATTCCAAGTACCCTATTCAGAACCATTTCCGGATTAAAAATCGTCAATGTTTTGCTTTGTGACGAAGGAATAGATGCATAGTGCATACCATGCCTGTAATCGAGGCTGTATTAATCTCATTATGCGAAAATTATTAAGTTTTTGTAATCGGCAAAGGGTGTTATGCCATTGTAATTAACTCGTGAGCAATGTTAATTTCCCTTCCATTATCCTCCTTGACAGTCGCCCAGTAGAACGGGACAAGCCCTTAGACATATATGGACCATCATTACCATATTGACAATAATGATGCCTGAAAACTGGACAGTGGAATCTTACTTACTTACTTTTCAATTTAAAAAGTACCCTTACATTTCAATCATGACACACGCAAAATTAAATAACTGATTTTAATTAATTTTTCTGGACTGCATGGCGCCTGTTAAGCAGAATATGTGTCGAGGGAAAACTAAATAACTAACTTTATGCATTTTATTCACTCTCGAAGTGATGCAAAGAGAGAACTTATTTATTTTTTGCTAAGTTATCTACTTTTTCCTCGCTACTTTTGTATCAATTTTTCAGTATTTATTTTTCCAAGTGTGGCGCCTTGCAAGATTCATTTTCATATATCTTTTTAATTAATAATGATAATCAAAAATTAGAATTACAGAAAGATGCGGCTTTAATTGGTCTTTCTGAAAATGCAATAAAGTCGATTTCGCAAAAAGTGTAGTAATTTAATTTTCCAACTACAGCGACGATATAAATGTGACCATTCCGTGAAAATGGCAACTCTGTAACTACTGTGAATACCTCATGGAACTAGGAATTGCGACTACGTGAATACCTATTATTGGGTATGACCACTGATACTGTGACGTCAATTCAGTATACTGTGAAGCCTTGCCTTTTTAATTTGCTATACCGGTAACTGTTTAAAACGGAACGCAGTCCAGTATACTGTCATCCCCATTTTTCAAATCTTTAGGCGCTGTAATTTTTTTAATCACTTGGTCAAAGTATTGAGAGCTCCTTACCTTGAAAGCGCCAGTGCTCAAAGTACAAAAATGGTAGCGATTTATGACGTCCCTAGGGTAGGTACTGCGGCAGTGTGCTGGCAGTCCATAACGGAACGAATTTTTCACCAGTAAGAGCACTGAGCAGTGCTCGCAGTGTTTATCGGAACACACCCATTGTAAATTCAATTCTCGTTCTTAGATAAGAACCTTCATAAAATAGGTTGTTTATAGGTTCCTAGCTATCCCATATCCAGCGAAGTACTTTTACAGTTTATTGAAAGATGGCGCTGAAAATATTTTTAAACTTTCATGATAGATGGCGCCAAAAAATTGATTAACCAAATGTAAATTGACACTCACACATTCGTAATTTGAAAGGTTTTGATGCCCCTTATTTTATTGAAATATAATGATAAATAATGAAAATATTTGCCTGAAATTTGTATTTGCGCCTATAAAAAGGCCTAAAGAAATGATAAAACAAATTAAATAAAATAAAAAATGTATATCTTTCAAGATTAATCAAAAAGAAAAATGTATGAAAGTCGAGCTCTGCACATGCACCTTAAAGGGCTATACTACATAACTATTCATTTTAAAGGTGAAGTAAAATATCGTGATTAAAATCACATACATAATGTTCTCAAAAGTGAAGCTTCTATGAAGTCTCCCAAATTCGCGCCGTGGCCGTGGGTCAGTGATTTGAAAAATGCGTTGCTTGTGCATCTTCTGTTCTTTTTAGGGTTCCGTTGTAAACTAGGAACCCATGTCCGTCCGTCTGTCTGTCTGTCCATCCGCGGTTTAGCTCAGAGACTATTGGTACTAGAAATCTGTATAATATATCTTTTTTTTATTATGCGATCACCTTAATACAGCTTACTTAACAGGCGACTAGTTTTTACAAGGGCAATACCCATCTGGCCTCCACAACCGAAACTTTTCAACGAAATCTTTTCCCGGAGTAAAAGCGTAAGCAGTTTTTAGTATTTTTTGTGCTCTCCATGGTACAGGCTTTTTCTCGCCCGCGGCTTAACTTTAACTCTTTGCTTTACTGATATGAAAGAACCAAAGATGTTATAGAAAGAAAGAAAGATTATTAATTTATTTGCCCACACACACATTATGGAAGCATAACTTATATACATTTAATAATATAAACAATTTAGAAATGTGCTTTTGCACCCATTATGTTATGAGAAATAAAAGCTCATAAAGCCCAAAGATGGTTTTCAATGTGCTAAAAATTTACTTTAACGAAACCAAGCTGGTTTTTTTTTTGAGAGGACATTTAGCAACATGAGGGCAGAACCTAGATATTGAGTGTGATTATAAATACAGTTGAGTAAGCAGTGATATCCTAGTGGTTAGGGCTGTGGTCTCCTATTCGGGGGGTTGCAGGTTCGATCCCGCGTACGCACCTTTGACTTTTCGGAGTCAAGTACGTTTAAGCAATTAAATATCACTTGCTTCAACGGTGACAGAAAACTTCGTGAGGAAACCTGCACACCTAAGAGTTCTTCATAATATTCTTGAAGGTGTGTGAAGTCCGCCAATTCGCATTGGGCCAGCGTGATGGACTATGGCCTATAACCCTTCTCTGAGAGGAGACCTGCGCTCAGTAGTGAGCCATTGATGGGTTGCTGATGATGATAAATACAGGTGAATGAATAAGTGGGATTTATCTTATACTTAACACGGTTTAATTTTATATAGTATGACATTATTATGACATGTAAAAAGTAGTCCATGACACTCTCCAGGTCTCCGACTATACCCGTGCAAAAAATCACAAAGGTGTTGCACTGTGCGTAGTTAAAGATACAAACAAATACACTTTATCAGTAGAATAATAGTGTTTCAAGGACACTAATGTGTGCATCTTAGGCTTACTATATCAGTGTTTTTCCCCCGAACATTTTCACCCCTCCCACCCTAGCAGCGGCCATTACAATGTAAAATTCTAATTCCGTCGTTAAGTCTTCTCCTCTGCCCTTTTGCCGGCTGAATATGAAATGATGCATTTGCACAATGGGCCGTGACTTTATCATCGCACGTGATAACGTCTTATAAATCGATGAACACCGGCTGCACGCACGAAAAAGTGTCACGTTCCACCTGAGCCTGCGCGTGCAAGCGAGAGCGCGGAACAAGCGATAGAGAGGCACGATCGACCCAAGCGTTGGCTTTTGACTAGAGAAAATTGTGATTTTCAATTAAGTCCTTCTTTGTATTAAACGAAATATTGTTAATTCAGTGATAATAATTCAATTCAATTCATAAAAGTATACAATTTTTCATCAATGTTTCTTTATGACGTTATCACGTAAAACTATCATCCGTAAACCGACTTTTCAGACAGCCAATTTTTTTTCCATTCATTTGTTAATCTCTAGCCATCGCCGGCTAAGTATTGTGCACAGGGGCCCTACCACCAAGGATTTCAGTACTATTATTTCAACTTTAAATTCCTTACCAATCTAGACATAGAAGAACTTTAAGTATAAATAAAATCATTATGGACATCTTTGTACATGTCAAAACTCAAAACAGTATTGAAATAATACTACTTTAAGCGTTGGTGGTAGGGTCCCCGGTTCCCTCTCAAGTAAGAGCTCCTAAATAGTTTTTCGATTCCAAGTTACCCCTTGACTCACCTTGTAAAGGTATGGAAGAATTAGTTTCTACGCGGCATCTACTGGATTTCAAAATTAAGAATCATCTCCTGATGATGCTCTCCTGATGTGCATGTGAGTAGTGGTAGCATTGCTTGCTTGGGAACTTGGCTTTCTTGCTTGGTTGGGAAGGTGAGCGGTGCTTAGCTTGTAACTGCATGTTTGACCATACAGATTTTTTTCTGTTAGCGGATTATAGCGAAATAATTCTAACCTTTTCTTGCTAATCATGAACTTCCGCAAAGGAACGCCTGCTTCTATCCAAATTAAGAATCATAAAAATTTGCCCTACTGGTAACTGAACATAGGATCTCTTACTTTTAAGATGACTCACTTATCACTGTGCTTGAAAATTCGTCAAAGTCTTATAATATAAATTCTGTTATTGTTAAAAAACACCAGAAAAAAATCACTTATGACGAATTTCAATTTACAAAGATTAAAAGAAAGGAAAAAGGCCATAATTCTCGCTTCCACCGCATGCGCCATAAAGCGAAACTTTAACGAAATAAATTGGAAAACCGCCCCGAAATTAATTGTCCACGGATTCATTGAAGCAGTGCATTTACTTAATTACTTTACTGCAAATTTTAACGATCACCCGATTGCAGGCACTTACTTTGATTGCGATACTCCTTTATAGATCACTAGCCCCCCTGCCCCGGCTTCGCGTTGGTGGCCGTGTAAGCTACCTGCAACAATCCTGATTCACGAAATATAATTATTAGTAGATTAAAAGAATAGAAAAAAAAGTGTGTGTGTCAGCTCCGACGCACGACTGGAGTTTACTCCTTAAAACGTCGTAATGCATTCGCGGCGCTCGCTGCGTCTCGGCGGCCGGCGCCGCTCGGACCCGATCGGTACGCGCTCGGCTTCCCGAAGCGAAAGCTCTTTCGCATTCGATAACTCAAGCGAAAACCAACCTTATTTACTCAACGTTAGGGTAGAAATTTGCATCGTTGTGAAAAACGTAACGAGGGCATTCGACAACTCAAGCGAAAACCAACCTTATTTACTCAACGTTAGGGTACAAATTTGCATCGTTGTGAAAAACGTAACGAGGTCATTCATAAGTAGATTTTACTCCTCGAATTTTTCTCATACCGGGCGCCTAAAATCGATTCTTAAGGAGTAAACTCCAATAAACTCCAAAAAAACAAATTAACTATTACAAAGTACTTTGGAATAGCAAAGTGAATCTACAACTGGTTCGGAATTCAACATACGAGTAGAAGAACATAAACTGGTTTAAAAAACAAACAATATTATGACGTGTTATATTGAAGGAAAACATTGCATGCCAGAGTTGTCCGTAATGTTCTCAAAGGTGTGTGAATACATTCTGAGAGATCACCCGTGTAATAGTTAGCCGGCGATGGATTGATAAAGTTAAGCTGTGTACATGATTAATTTTACTATTGTCAAATTGCTGTAGCGAGTTCAAGCTTTTTATTATAAAGTACTAGCGGCCCGTCCCGGCTTCGCACGGGTAGACATAAATAGGTACAGATATTTAAGTTATAAGCATGCTAATTAAAACGACCATGAATCACTAAATTAGAAAAAAAATGTATGCTTATTTTAAAGCCTCCCTGTACACTACGTTGGCTGTGGTATTTGTAATACTAAAACTAAGTAGCTCTGAAAAGAACTTTTTAAGTGAAGCATAAAAATGTGTTAAAAAAACTCGAAATATTCAATGTCGCTTGAGTCCACTGCGTAAGGACTAAGGAGCCGACCGCGCGAATGAGCCGCGCGGCTACCTAGTTCATAATGGTGCACCCCCTTCTCCCGCACTGCCCCTCTCACGAAGAGTTAGTTACTCATGCGCTGCGTGGCGGCCGCCCGGGCCGCCGGCATGTATTTTTATTTTAATTTCATGATATCTTTTGAATGGAATGTCCGATTTCAATAATTCAAAAAGTAATCATCAGGTATTGAGACAGTCTTGAATATTAAATTATTTATTTGGATAAAAATTTATAAATGGTATGGATAGCACGGTCTGATTTTGATCGGCATTTCTATCAATTTGTTAAATGTAAAAAAGTAGTTATAGTGACGTAACTACAATAGTTAGACACATGGTCTCGCGAAGTTTTTTGTAGATATTGATATATTCTATAATATTGTCGAACATTTTTTTGTCCTATCATTAATACTCTTCGCAGCGTATGCGATGAAAGACATTTTATGGCTAATTTTTTTACACCTTCGGTTGGTTTTAATAGGAATTTCTAAAGATTTCTATAGTAATCTAGTACTAAATATAGCCTATGTTACTCAGTGATAATGTAGCTTTCTAATGAAAAAAAATTATTAAAATCGGTCCAGTACATTTTGAGTTTATTCGTTACATACAAAAATACAAAAATACAAATCTTTCCTCTTTATAATATTAGTGTAGATGTAGATTAGACAGGTTACAGATAGATATTTAAGGTCTTTGTTTGTATCAAGCTTCCAAACAGCGCCTAAAAACCATAAAAACGCCGATCGCTGCCGCTAAAAGAAGCCAGTCTGCCCTCTCCCTTAGTAAAAGCCTTAAACTTACAGTTATAAAGATACCTACACGAAAACAGAAATAGGTATACCTATATGTAAACTTTTAGAAAATAACAATCTTCCCTGAGCGCTTCGGCCCTTTGCGAGCTTTGTAACCTTTTACCGGACGCGGTTAAGGGGTGGCCGCTAACTTTCACACCGCTACGGTTCTCAAGTCTCTAATACCAACAACCCACATGGCTTTAAATGCGTCATTATTCTGCCGACCTATTTACGCACTAGATATGTTTGAGGCAGCAAGAAGGTTGGTCAAAAGGAAATGAAATTGGAAAATTCTTTGTTTTATGAAAGGGTATACTTCTCTATTCAATTTAAATTTTATCGAAATCGGTCGAGCGGTTTTTAAAAAATCAACAATAAATTGTATACTTTGTGCTGGCGCTTTGAAGTCAGTTTTTTATAAAGAATTTTTTATATTTAATTATTTCATGAATTTTCTCATGTTTCAGTAGTTATTCTGCTATTCGGGGCGGAGCTGAATCCAACAAATCAAAGAACATTAAAACGGGTCCAGCCCTTCTTGAGTTATAAATGGTGTAATTAACCCGATTTTTTTTTATATGTGTAATAATATAGAAGATTTATCTTAGTACAGTACCCGGTGATATATATTGCACATCAGCCTTTGGAATAAAACGCTATTCTATTCTATTCACAGTTCGACTGCATTTTTTTTATATATGTTACGTGATGTGCTCGCCGATTGTGAAGAGATTTCAGTAATTACTACGTGAATTTCTGGCTAGCTTTCCTTGCAATAGAATAGAAATAGTGTTTTATTCCAAAGGCCGATGTGCAATATATATCGCCGGGTACTGTAGCTAGTGTCAGATATTTAATATAGTTAGGATCAAAAATAGTGTAAAATAATAAAATAAAAATATAAAGAGATACTTTATTAAGAATCATTCTATTTTATAAGTTATTTCTATATTATAAGATTTCAATTTCCGTCGTGAAATCTACTAAAGTATAACGAAATTGACTTCCGTGTTAAACAAACTATAATTACCTAAACTTTTGCTTTAATTAAATAGTTTACACTCGACTTCCATCGAATTATTAATACTGTCTATATTTGTATAAATCTATTTAATTTATTTTATAATCGAAATATTGTATATAACTAACTTGTATATAACTTTTACAACGTTTGAAAATCTGATATATTATTTCCGCTTACCATCATTCCGATCTGATTGGCTGCGAATAGCAAAAGGCATGCGATTGGTTGATCTGTTGGAGCGAATGCAAGCGATTGGAAGGTCTATGAGACAGACTATGAGACAGATCGTATTTTCGCAAGCTTTTAGTCGTTACGCTGCCCCTCGACGTATTAGTGCTGTTAAATAGTAATTAGTGAAATATAATACATGGTGAATTAGTGCTGTTTATAGTTATTTAGAACCCTGTCTTCCTGAGTATCTTACACTAGATCTAAAATCTAGGCTTTCTTCGAAACCATTTTGTGTGGTGACGTAGTTCTATCTAGCTGACAGTGTACCGTAGACTCGTGCGTGGGTCTGCACTTCTGGTTTGCATCGTAAAGGTGTGTCACTGTTGGAATCATGAAAGTAGGAATAAGTAGTACTAAATAGTAGGCATGGAAGGCGTTTTTATTTTGGCCAAAATAAAAACTAATTACACCTATGTGTTTATTCGATTACTAAGTTCTAATACTACTAATAGTACTAAGTTCTAAGTGTCGCGAAACTGAAGTGGAAATGGGCGGGCACATAGTTCGAAGAGCTGATGGTCGTTGGGGTCCCAAGGTGTTGGAGTGGCGACCCCGCACCGGGAAACGCAGTGTTGGCAGGCCCCCCACCTGGTGGACCGACGACATCAAACGAGTCGCAGGGAGCCGCTGGATTCAAGCGGCGCAAGACCGAAGCCTGTGGAAGTCCATGCAGGAGACCTTTGTCCAGCAGTGGACGTCTATAGGTTGATAAAGAAGAAGAAGAAGAAGTTCTAATGACACCAAATTACACCATTCGACTTTTATACTGTCAAATTTAAAATACCATTTTATTGGATACTTAATTTTGTCGTATTTACTCACTTGGAGTTTTAGTGACAAACTAGATAGACAATCCATACGTAGTAGATAGTAGATTGTACATACTCATAAATTATTACAACACAGAAATTACTCTTTGACAAGAAGTACCTACATACTTTGCAATTTTCTATCTCTTGCGTAGTTGGCTAGTCTTCATTGAGTAATTACCTTGAAGTTTACCGGAACTGTATCCAAAACCTATACATAATGAGTTAAGATTCGGTGACGCTAAGCTTCGTTTAAAACTTCTACACGCGACGTCGTCTGATCGCGTCGATCAATCAAAATTATAGTACCAATAAATCTACGGTAACTCACGCTTGTCGCGTATCTTTTATATGTTACGATATATTTATAACAACCCTTCATTTTATGTCACGATATCTACAAAAAAACTTTATGATTAGTGAAAAATGTCAAGTTTATAAGTTTCTAGACCTAGCAGCTTCAGTTAGTTACAGTTTGTCTACATGTTGAAAGTATAAAAATTTAAATTTGACATACGAGTTGCTCAGTTTGTTCGCACGCTGTTTGAGGTTTTTAAAAAGCCCACGAGAACATTGTGTTTTCTGGGATAAAAGGTAGCAGCTTATGCCACTCTCAAAGTCTTCAACCATACCCTTATAAAAATCACCGTCGAGCCGTTACTCCATTACGGCGTGATTGAAAGAGAAACCAACAAACAGACACACTTACTCATTTTTAATATTAGCAAGGATTTTTTTATACATTATAGGCACACGCTTGACCACTAGCACACCTGATGGTAAGTGATGATGTGGCCTAAGGTGGAACGCGTTTGCCTAGAAGATGCCTATTCACCCTTGCTTTAAAGATACCCAAATTGTACGTGTTAGGAAACACAGATCTCGGAAGAGCGTTCCAGACCCTAGCCGTGCGAATCAGTGCCGCAAGTTGGTACTTAGCGGAGCTATCGAAGAGGTGACTGCAGTACTCCATGTACGACGACGATTGTAGCAAAATTAAGCTAAACACGTAGGCTCAGGCCTAATGCCAAAACAAAAATCGTATCGCAGCCGTCACACCCTCACTCGTGGCCCCCAAACTTTTGCCATACACTGATTGCTTCATAATAATTTATAGAGAGTAATCTGCACGCCATCGAGCGTGGTATATTACTCATCGGCGCCGCATCACGGCCCATGTATTCGCTATCGAGCTAATATTAAAAGGGATTGTCTATATATATTGCTGAAACATCATTATTATATTTATCTACGTTGTTCAGGTGAAAGAAAATAGTTATAATGGATTTCTTGAGTAGTCTCTTTCATTCCATTAACTAGCTGATACCCGCGACTTCGTTCGCGTGGATTAAGGTTTTGTACTCCCGCGGGAACTCTCTTATTTCCCGGGATAAAAAGTAGCCTATGTGCTATTCCAGACTACAATCTATCTGTAACAAATGTCAGCCAAATCGGTTCAATCGTTGCGACATGATTGAGTAACAAACATACAAACTTTCACCTTTGTAATATTCTAGCTTCTGCCCGCGACTTCGTCTGCGTGGACTTCAGAATTGGATCCAAAAAAAAATGATAAATGTGAAAGTAATAAAAAATGGAATAAAATTTACACCCATGCTATCGCTTGCGCTGTACCTAATAGAAAAATAGCTGCAGTTTTGCGTTTCAGCTGTTACGTATTTAATACTAGCTGATGCCCGCGACTTCGTTCGCGTGGATTTAGTTTTTTAAATCCCTCGGGGAACTCTTTTTAATTTTCCGGGATAAAAAGTAGCCTATGTCACTCTCCAGAACCTCATTACCCATGCAAAAAATCACGTTGATCCGTAGCCACGTTGCGGCGTGATGAAGGACAAACCAACAAACACACTCGCATTTATAATATTAGTAATTATTTTATTTTTATTCCAATGATGTTGGACCGACTTAGTCAAAATAATCGTACGTAGCTCACAGGAATTCCGGTGAATAACGTTACTCACAGGAACATAGGACGCATTCGGATTTAAACAAAAAATGTAATTATTATCGTATATAAATAAAAATGTATATTCCCTATATCCCGTGGTAGAAACATCACGCGTGAACGGCTGGACTGATTTTGACGGGACTTCCAATGACAGATAGCTGATGGTATAAGCCTAGCATAGGCTATATTTTAACTGATTTGCAAAAAAGGATCAAAAAAGTATTGTGTTTTTTAACCTATAAATATCAATATCTCCATGATTTCTAAACCGATTTGCCTGAATTTTTTTTAATCGATACAGAAACTTTGCGAGATGGTCCCATAAAAGTTGTAGTTGTGGTTGTTGCATTAGTTATAGTAGTAGTAGTTGTAGAAGTAGTTGTAGTAGTTGTAGTTGTAGTAGTAGTAGTAGTAGTAGTAGTAGTAGTAGTAGTAGTAGTAGTAGTTGTAGAAGTAATTGTAGTAGTTGTAGAAGTAGTTGTAGTAGGTAGGATCTGGGAAGTATACCTTTTGAAACATAAAAAGAATTTTACAAATCGGTTCAGGCGTCTTAGAGTAATCGGTGAACATACATAAAAAAGATTCCGTTGAATTGAGATCCTCCTCCTTTTTTGAAGTCGGTTAAAATAAGAATAAAAATTAGTTTTAATTTGAAGAAGTTATGGAGTAAAACAGTCAAAATAGTTCAACCCCTATCTCAGAGAACATACATCCATCCATACATCCCATCCATCCATCCATCCGTATACTAAGTACATCTATCCATACATCCATCCTCACAAACTTTCACATTAGTGGGATAAGTAGCATAGGATATAGTTAATGTAGTTAAAGTTAGTAGCAGGAGGATACAAACATAAATACGTACATGCATACACACATACATACATGCATGGATACATATATACATACATGCATTCATGCATGCATACATACATACATACATGCACTCATGCATGCATACATACATACATACATGCATGCATTCATACATGCATGCATACACACATACATGCATACATACATACAAACATGCATACGAATATCCCGCGATAACTGTCTGTTTTCCCGGGATAAAAAGTAGCTGTTGTTACTTTTCCGGTCCTCAACTATGGCTATCCAAAAAACCACGTCAATATGTAACTCCCTTCGCACATAATTGAAGGATAAATTTATGAAAAGTAGTATACTAATATCGCGCAGGAACCGTTTGTTTTCCCGGGATAAAAAGTAGCCTTTGTCACTTTTCAGGCCCTTAACTTTACCTGTGCTAAATAACCACTTCAATCTATAACTCCATTGGCGCATAATTTAAGGATAAATATGTGAAAAGTAGCATACGAATATCCCGTGGGAACTGTTTGTTTTCCCGGGATAAAAAGTAGCTGTTGATACTTTTCCGGTCCTCAACTATGCCTATCCAAAAAACCCCCTTCAATATGTAACTCCCTTGGCACATAATTGAAGGATGAATATGTGAAGAGGCATACTAATATCCCGCAGGAACCGTTTGTTTTGCCGGGATAAAAAGTAGCCTTTGTCATTTTTCAGGCCCTTAACTTTACCAGTGCTAGGAAAACCACTTCAATCTATACCTCCGTTGGCGCATAACTGAAGGATAAATATGTGAAAAGTAGCGTACAAATATCCCGCGGGAATTATTTGTTTCCCGGGATTAAAAGTAGCCTTTGTCACTTTTCAAGTCCTCAACTATGCCTATCCAATAAAACACGTCAATCTGTAACTCCGTTGGCCCATAATCCTACTAATATTATAAATGTGAAAGTGTGGATGTTTGGATGTTTGGATGTTTGGATGTTTGTTACTCAATCACGCAATAACGGCTGAACGGATTTGGATGAAATTTGGCATGCATGTAGACTTTGACATGGAAAAGAACATAGGCTACCTTTTATCCCGATTCCTTAAGAAGTTCTTCTTTAAGGTCGGATCTATCTCTGTACCAAATTTCAACAAATTGGGTTCAACGATTAAGGCGTGAAAGCGGAAAAATATTTCTATGCAATTATTATCTATCCTACAGGAACATTTTGAATTTTGAATCATTTTGAAGCGCCAAGAGAGGACAAACAAACAAACACATTTTTTTCTATTCTATTTTTTTTTTTTGCTTCTCACACGGTCAGCTTTATGTCGGTTGCTCCAGAGTATCGAGTGCCCAAAACTTACACGTACTAGCGGAAAATAATAAATCGTACAATTTCGTATATAGGAGTATATTAATTTAAATTATGTGCGTCAAACAAAAATATAAATGCGACTTGACCATATTAAATACGTAACAGCTGAAACGCAAAACTGCAGCTATTTTTCTATTAGGTACAGCGCAAGCGATAGCATGGGTGTAAATTTTATTCCATTTTTTATTACTTTCACATTTATCATTTTTTTTTGGATCCAATTCTGAAGTCCACGCAGACGAAGTCGCGGGCAGAAGCTAGAATATTACAAAGGTGAAAGTTTGTATGTTTGTTACTCAATCATGTCGCAACGATTGAACCGATTTGGCTGACATTTGTTACAGATAGATTGTAGTCTGGAATAGCACATAGGCTACTTTTTATCCCGGGAAATAAGAGAGTTCCCGCGGGAGTACAAAACCTTAATCCACGCGAACGAAGTCGCGGGTATCAGCTAGTTGAAGGATAAATATGTGATAAGTAGCACACTAATATCCCGCGGGAAGTGTTTGTAGGAACAGTTACAGTTACAGTTTTATTATAAGTATAGATAGATAATAATTAAATTTTATGTAACAATGTCAATTTTTGACGTTGGTAAGCGTTAGAATATGCAGTCGCTTGTGCTTGAAATTTTAAAAACTGATGCTTGCTATGGTTTTTTGAAACCGAAGCTTGCTTGCTTGATTTCTTGCATGCTTGCTTATAGGATTTAAAAAACCCGAATTTCGATGAAAAAATCGATGCTGCGGATAATGTAAGCATGATTTAAGTACAATCAGCGCCATCTATCCGTGGTTTTTCAAAATCCCGCGGGAACCTTGGATTTTCCCGGGAAAATTTGTAGCCTATGTGTTATTCCAGGGTATAATCTATCTCCATTCCAAATTTCAGCCAAATCTATCCAGTAGTTTTTGCGTGAAAGAGGAACAAACATACACACAAACTTTCGCCTTTATAATATTAGTAGGATTACATAATAGGGTATGTATTTGACTGATATTTTTTTTAAGTTGGTAAATATTGCAACACAATATTGTGTGTGTAGTTTTGGATTGTGTATGCTGCTGACTCTACTGGCCGCTACAGCGTCACTGGGGGGGTTGGCAAGCGCGAAGCTCTGCCTGGGGTTTGAAAAGAGCTCTAGGGCTCGAAGACATCGGGGGGCAACGTCTTCCTAATGGCGCCTCCTGTGAGGCTCGGACCACGACTTAGGATGACGTTGGGACGAATGGGAGGAGTGGCTGGACTAAGTTAGTCCGTACGTCCCCGTGATCGTGGTAAGGATCCACGCCCAGGTGACGTTAGAAATCGGGGGCCTCGTCTTCGCCGGCGAAGACGCTGGCAATACAATACCATTTTTCTGTTTTAATTATCTTAACTAGTCTCAGAAATATGACTACTACTGACGAGTGATGTCACAACACAGTAGCTCCACACCTTTCATAGAAAATTTTGTTTTAGAAAGAGACAAATATATTCGTAGTAAGAAAACTTTTTATAATTTATTTGTTTTTTGACCGATTTACTTTCTGTTTTAACAAATGTCACATTTTCGATTTTCGAATAATGAACATTTTGACTACAGTCAAATACCCAATTAAGCCAGTTATGCAGCAACGAATCGGCGTGATTTGGAGAGTGACAAAGGCTTTTTCTCAGATTTTTTTAAACAATTTTGACGCTGATCACAATAACTTATTTTATTTTAGCTTTGACTACATAACAGTTACAAGGGTGTCAACATACATACTTCTAACATAAGGCTAAAACGTAACTCGGGATGTAGCAGTACATACCTTAAAAAATTGCAATAATATAGCACATGATGTGTGAAAGAAGACAAATGTTTTTTTGCACATTTCTCGTATCAGAGAAAGAGAAATTATTTTTCCCCGAACACGTTTTCGATTAGATTTTTTTATGGCGTGTCCTGTTTCATAGAATAGAAGAACTCCATACTGTAGAGCGTGACATCTGCAGCGCAGTTTTTACATCTTCTTGTAAAACTTCTTGGACCGCGGTTTGTGTGTCCAACTCCTTACGTTTTCGATCAGATTTATTAATGGCGGGTCCTGTTTCATAGAATAGAAGAACTCCATACTGTAGAGCGTGACATGTGCAGCGCAGGTTTTATATCTTTTTGTATATGAACTTCTTGGACCGCGGTTTGTGTGTCCAACTCCTTACGTTTTCGATCAGATTTTTTTATGGCGTGTCCTGATTCATAGAATAGAAGAACTCCATACTGTAGAGCGTGACATCTGCAGCGCAGTTTTTACATCTTTTTGTATATGAAATTCTTGGACCGCGGTTTGTGTGTCCAACTCCTTATATTACTGCATGGAAGTCTGGATCATTAAAGGCATCTTGGGTACGCCTGTGCCGCGGGAAAGTTCTGAAGCGCTAGACACATCTCAAAACTTGTATGATCAGTATGTACCCCCGGAACGAGTTGGCGTAACTAGGCAACGTTAATAGACATCGAGTATCGAAATCCTATAATCGACATAGCTCAGCGAGTCGCGAAACTGAAGTGGAAATGGGCGGGGCACATAGTTTGAAGAGCTGATGGTCGTTGGGGTCCCAAGGTGGCTGGAGTGGCCACCCCGCACCGGGAAGCGCAATGTTGGCAGACCCCCCCACCAGGTGGACCGACCACATCAAACGAGTCGCAGGGAGCCGCTGGATTCAGGCGGCTCAAGACCGAGGCCTGTGGAAGTCCATGCAAGAGACCTTTGTCCAGCAGTGGACGTCTATCGGTTGATAAAGAAGAAGAAGAAGATTGAAATCCTATAACTTTGTAGTAGAACAGACTTCAATATCAATTCTTAAAAGTCATTTATCCCGCACTACCGATTTTCATAGTACAAAGGACTATGGGCGGAATCGTCCCCCCCTATCAACAAGAATTAAATGTAGTGCAATTGATAGACCTTCGCAAGATGATATTTTTTTACTATGGCGACGATGCCCAAATGCATGGGGTTCTCATTGTATCTTACGTTCAAAAAAATATTTCGTTGACGTATTATTGATGACTAATTCCAAAATACCTACTCATTTATCTATTTATCTACTCCCATGCTATAAATCCTCTTTAATAGATTCTGAAACAGTTAGCTTATTGCCAACATTAAAACACCCAATGTCATAATAACCATTATATCATTCAAAAGTATGATATAATGTTGTACTGAATTTCATTATAACACACCTTTGTTTTTTTTCGATCCCTTCTGCAAAAAGGTTTCTCAACAGACAGCCACATTCTTACTGCTCGATGCGTGATAACTGTATGAATTTCAAAAAAAGAACGTCTGACTGAATTTCAAAAATAGTACATTTAAAACACCTAATAGAGGAAAGTGTACCTTTTTAAAAACCCCGTAAAAAAAACCTGGGTTATTCTAACAGAGTAGAAATAGTTATTTTTACTGTTATATGATTTTTATACGATAAAATATAGAAAAAATAACAAAAATAAATCAATTTCAAACAAAAAGTTTTTTTTTTTTTTAGAAGAACCCCAGCGATTTTGAAGCTGAAACCAACTATTTACGTCTATTTGGATCCAAATGAACATATTAACATAAATCCGGTGACTGTTGGAGGGTGGGGACGGGGTCCATACAAAATTGCCCATGGTCCTTTGTCCCTAAGAGCTTGGAGCTTTACCTAGATGATGAGCTCAAACTTTGAAACGAATCGTTTAGAACTTACAGTACCCGGCGATATATATTGCACATCGGCCTTTGGAATAAAACGCTATTCTATTCTATTCACAGTTCGAATGTGCTCGCCGATTGTGAAGAGATTTCAGTAATTACTACGTGAATTTCTGGCTAGCTTTCCTTGCAATAGAATAGAAATAGCGTTTTATTCCAAAGGCCGATGTGCAATATATATCGCCGGGTACTGTAGGTCCATTTATCTGACATCATTGTTTCGATGCTCGCTACTTATTAATGTTAACGAGACATTGAAACTCGTGCTAAGCTACATAGTTGTTCCGCTAAGTTCTGGAACAGTGTAGATAGGGCCTTACTGAAGATGCAATGTAGGCATTATGTAAATACCTAAGCCTGAAACAAACGCCGCGCGGTCAAAGTCTGTAAACGAGGCTTTTAGAAGTTGTAGGTTCCTAATACAGGCTGGGTCATACGTCAAGCTCGTGAACGGGTTCCACCGGCGGGAATGGGGCTACTTTATGTCTGCCCATCTTAAGATAGAAGTTAGTCGGTATGCATTTTTGGAGATTCCCTCACTGTGGAAACACTGCATATATAGCATAGTATTTACTGTATTATAAATTTGTTTTGAAAAGAGCAACCGCCGAGTTTCTTGCTGGTTCTTTTCAGCAGGAAGGGCATTCCGAACCAGTAGTAGAGTCAGACGATTCAAAAGCACTTGTAAAAAGTTTATTTGAATAAAAATATTTCTATTCTATTCTAATACACGTCACGTGACTCACGTAAACTTCGTCATACCTGTTATAGGTAAAGAATCTCTTCAAATTAAAATACAAAGCATCATTCATTCATCATTCTCAGTCATTTTATTCAATACATTGATACCGGTATTAAGTTTTTAGATATTCTTACTAAAAGTACCTAAAAAGCTAAAGTGTGTTTGATTGTTGGTTAGTCCTTCAATCACGCAGCAACGGAGCAACGGAGCCTTTTCAGTTATTGAAATTAATAATATTACTTAGTTATAAGGACAATTATTAACTATGTAACTAATTACATAATTATTTGCATGCTACTCTGTGGCGGATTGAAGCGCGTGTATTATAATTGTTTAAGATCTTAGATGTACTCAATCTGGCAAAAAAATTATTTGAATTTGAACGGAAAGACGCGATTTTCTGAATAAGGTAAGGCGCATACATACAACTTTTACATCGACTAAACTGTTTAGTCGAGTTGTGTACTATTCGTGAATTCCACACAACTAAACTGTAATCAAAAGCAAATCGATACGGTTTTTTGATAGTTGTTCAACTAAAAGTTGTATGTTTGCGCTAGGCCTAATTGTTGTTGAAGATCTCGGTCGGTCGTTAGCTGCGCTATTGAAGAACAAACCAACAAACAAACACACTTTTGCAATTATAATATTAGTATGATTAATCACATCATTTAATTAACACATCATTGCTCACTAGATATTGTCATCGAATGGACCTATTAAGTTTAGGTAAGTTACGTGAACGTAAAGTTTACGTACTTAGCGTGACTAGGAGCTCGTAAGATGTGTCTAGTTTTAGACTAGCAGCTTGCCAACTCACTAACTGAACGCGTGTTGCTAATTGCTGCTGCTATAGTTTAGTGCTTTAATGATAGCAAAGTTTTCAATACTAACACCACACAAGTTGATGCATAAAATTGGTCTCAAATTTCGTTTAAAACAGGGGAAACAAGGCAACTGAAAAACAGCTTCAATAATTTAGTGGCTAGTCTATTCGGATAGCCACGGATGATGGCTTCATATTCGGCAGCCAGACCGATTCTTTCAGCACCAGAAGCAATACTATAAGTAAATTAGACTAGCCGCATAGAAAAATACAACTACTCTAAATCAAAAAAAAATTTGAAAAACCAACTTCAAACTTCCGCGTCACAACAATATAATTTATTTTTGTTGATTTTAAAAAACCGCTTGACTGATATCGATAAAATTTAATTGGGACGATCTGGGAAGTATGCCCTTTGAAACCAAAAAGAATTTTTCAAATCGGTTCAGACGTCTTCGAGTAATCAGTGAACATATATATAAAAAAAGATTCCAACGAATTGAGAACCTTTTTGATGTCCATCCTTTTTTGAAGTCGGTTAAAAAACACACTACCTTCAATGCCAACCACAAATGTACCCTAATTCCGAGGGATTCTAAAATTGGCACCTAATTCCGATGTATATAGAAAAACAGCTTTTTCTACCCATTACCAAGCTCATATGCACTGCAAGCTATTTTAATCAATTGATAGTTTATCGTTCCGTGATTGATTGACAAAAAGGTTGGTTTTATGTGTGTAAGTTTTAAATTATCCGATAAATTTTGCGGTAGCAGACGGCCCGAACGCACGCTTCATACATTCTGAACCTTGTGCACGTGAGTACCTAAATTTTTTAAAAAGTGTTAATTTTGTACAGATTTTGTTTTTGTTTAGGTTAAAATATTGGAAGGATTACATTTTTTATCGAAAACGCTTAACTTTTGTAAGGTTTTGTAAAGAAATGAAGTTGAAAATGAATATTAAAAATAACACGGCATTAGGTGCCAAATATTTTAGCCGGTTCCTAATGCCGAGGTATACCGCGGAATAGCAATTTCATAGGCCTAAACATTTTTTTAATTCTTAGGGCCGTTTTTATGATAAGCATTTCTTGCTTCGATTTCTAATACTTAAATGATCAATCAGCATAAGAACACCTTATTCCGAGGTACAGTTTGGCGTCGAAATCACTAATTATAGCATATCAAAGATTATCTATTTTGGTAATTCATTAATTGATCGTATGGGAAAGTTAAGAAAGGAAAATTAAGTTCATACGTATTTCGATGCAATGTTGAGAGAGTATAGTATATTTTTGCGAAGATATTCCAATTGAGAAATAATTTATTTATTTACTGCGGAAAAAGCTTTTCTTTTTTAATACTCGGAATTAAGAAACATGTTTTTTGTTATAAAACGCTATTCCGATGTATATACATCGGAGTTAGGTTCTATGAGCACCTTATTACGTGGTATAAACAGAAGTTAAATACAGGATGTTCACAATATTACCGCAGTGTGTATGATTTCAGTGTATTATATTTGCCATTTAAAATAACATTCGTAATCTAAAATGTTTTTGTAAAATTTGCAAATACAATAATGAAATAAGGGGTACTTACCCGTGGTACTACCGGTGGTACTACTGGTAGTACCACAGGAAATCAGGTCCTACCAGACACGTTGGTATTAACACATGCAAAAAAATCACCCGTAGTTTTAACTAGTTAATTTTATAAATAAAGTTAAAAGTTTTTATAGAAAACAATCCTACTTCCTACTAATCCTACTAATATTATAAAGGCGAAAGTTTGTGTGTATGTTTGTTCCTCTTTCACGCAAAAACTAATGCATGGATTTGGCTGAAATTTGGAATGGAGATAGATTATACCCTGGAATAACACATAGGCTACAAATTATCCCGGAAAAATCCAAGGTTCCCGCGGGATTTTGAAAAACCACCGATAGATGGCGCTGATTGTACTTAAATCACGCTTACATTATCCGCAGCATCGAGAATAAGTAAAAAATTCCAACTCAACAACACAGTTATTGAAGTTTTTCATTAGCAATAGAAAATTTCTTAGGGATTAGGGATGGATTACGAAATAAATAATACAAATAGTACAAGGTATCGATTTGTCCAATCATAGTGAGTACATTACTAGATATTATAATGACTGGTCATGTGTAGATTCTATCCTATCCTATTTATCCTATCCTATCCTTCCTATCCTATATCCTATCCTATTCCTATAATATTATAAATGCGAAAGTTTGTGAGGATGGATGTTTGGATGGATGGATGTTTGTTACTCTTTAACGCGACAACGAATGAACCGATTTTGCTGAAATTTGGCACTGACATATAATATAATCTGGAATAGCACAGAGGCTACTTTTTAACCCGGAAAAGCAAACAATTCCTGCGGGATAGCATCGCTATTTTTTACGCATTTGTCCTTCAAAATACGCGCAATGGAGTTTTAGATTAACATAATTTTTTTGCACAGGTAAAGTTAAGAGCCTGAAAAATGACAAAGGCTACTTTTTATCTCGGTAAAACAAACGGTTCCTGCGGGATATTAGTATACTACTTTTCACACATTTATCTTTCAATTATGCACCAACGGAGTTATAGAATGACGTGGTTTTTTGGATTGGCATAGTTGTTGACTTGAAAAATGACAAAGGCTACTTTTTATCCTGGGAAAGCAAACAGTTCCCGCGGGATATTAGTGTTCTACTTTTCACATATTTATCCTTAAATTCGGCGCCAACAGAGTTACAGATTGACGTGGTTTATTGGATAGGCATAGTTGAGGACTTGAAACGTGACAATGGCTACTTTTAATCCCAGGAAAACAAACAATCCCCGCGGGGTATTCGTATGCTACTTTTCACATATTAATCCTTCAATTATGCGCAGGCGAAGTGACAGATTGACGTGGTTTTTTTGATAGGCATAGTTGAGGACCTGAAAAGTGAAAAGGCTACTTTTTATCCTGGGAAAACAAACAGTTCCCGCGGGATATTCGTATGTTACTTTTCACATACTTATCCTACAATTATGCGCCAACGGAGTTTTAGATTGAAGTTTTAGATTATTTTTTAGCACAGGTAAAGTTAAGGTCCTGAAAAGTGACAAAGACTACTTTTTATCCCTGGAAAACAAACGGTTTCTGCGGGATATTAGTATGCTTCTTTTCACATATTATTTATCCTTCTATTATGCGCCAATATGCATGCATGCATGTATGTATGTATGTATGTATGTATGTATGTATGTATGTATGTATGTATGTATGTGTGTATGTATGTATGTATGTATGTATGTATGTATGTATGTATGTATGTATGTATGCATGCATGTAATGTAAGTTTATTATATTATAACTGTCTATCTATTACGGTTTACGAGATACATGCCGCTGACAGACGGACGGACGGACAGCGGAGGCTTAGTAATAGGGTCCCGTTGGCACCCTTTGGGTACGGAACACTAAAAACCACGTTGACTATATGCACTTACACTTTATATGGTGAAATATTATAACTGCGAAAGTGCGTTGGTTTGTCCTTCAATCACGCCCCAACAGAGCTACGGATCGACGTGATTTTTTGCAGTGTACCTATAGTTGGGGACCTGGAGAGTGACAGGCTACTTTTTATCCCGCAAAGTCAGAGTTCCCAAGGCATTTTAAAGGCTAAGTTCACGCAGACGAAGTCACGGGCATCAGCTAGTTAAACTTATACGACACCGCATGAAAGTAAAAACTAATTTACACCAATTAAAATTCAAAATTATTTATTTGATGTAGGCCAATCTGTGGCTTTTATGACAAGTTAAGACTACCACCGGCACCTACTTAACGTTTAACAATTAACTGTATTAGCATCCACCTTGTTGGTTTGGAAAACAGGTACCAACATCAACCCTAACGGGAAACTAACGGGAATCAGGTAAACGGACAGGCGCCTTCCCACGTTGACTTATACCGTCATTACTCGCTCGCTTTATAACTTATACTCACGGTAACGGTATTCCATGATTATTCATTCAATCGATACATAACAACCCAAACTGACATTATTATTATGCCCTTTTTCACTAAATATACCTAAATCATCCCCTAAGTAGGAGTCTCTTGACGTAGGTATCTCCTTAATACAATCCTAAGTCATAACATCCGTCCCAATGTCCTTTTAGGTGTCCCGTACAGGATCGTGATAAAGAAGTTGACAGAAATCATCACCTAACATCATCATCATAGGTAGTCCGTAAAGGTTAGGGAACATTAATTTAAAAAAATATATATATTTAAAAAAAATTTAAAAAATATATTTTTGTACTTTGTTCAAAATCGTCTTTAAAAAGATATATCGCGAGCCTATGAAAAGCAACAAAAAATATTTTCCTTCGCATTCACTTCTATGAGAGCCCCCTGAAATAAAGATTTTTATAATTTTTTATGCATATTCGGCTGAAGGCCATCAGTTTACATTTTATATCTAAATTTGAAGTAATTACGTTCAGTAATTCAAAAGTTATAAGGCTCTGACAGACGGACGGTCGGACGGACAGACGGACGGACGGACAAGTGCAAATTCACTCAAGTAGACTCTGAGACCTCGCTTCGCTCGGTCAATAACCGGTCATAAATATTAGTAATTTTTTTTACCGGTATCGATAACATTGGATGTTATTTAGGAGTAATAATTTATTATGGTAATTAATATTACTCACCATAAGAATATTATTAATGGCAGATTGTGATATCATTTTACTAGTCATCTAAGAAGACAGAGACTAGGCTGATTTAGAAACCAAATTTAATAAATGCAGTTGGCTTTTAAACACCCTGTAGTACTCTTTCTATTCCTTTTCCTTTTGTATTTTGAACACTCGGAATTAGGTACCAAATGCATCGGAATTAGGATTTTTACATCGGAATTAGGTGCTCCGGACTATTTTCATATTTTATTTAATTTTACATATAAATTAAAGTTTAATTATCAAACTTTTAGCTTATTTCAAGAGTAAGTCAAATAACACTTCAGATAAAAATAGCCAGTCCGGTAGAAAGGTATAGTGAATGCTTAATTTTTGATGATTTTTCAAGTTTTGATGAAAATACCGCGGAATTAGGTGCCGTTACCTTAGTACCTTGCTAGTAATTAACTACCATACATCCGTTTCATCTTGGCTAAAAATACACATTGTAAGACATCAAAGCAGCTCTAAACTAAAAAAAACTTTACAGTATCAAAGCGGTATTTGTTAAAAAGAATCGTTCACCAGTATTGAGTTCATTCTAACATTAATAATGCAGCGCCCGTGCCTCCGACAAATAACGGCCTTGAATATTCATACTGGCTGTTTTTTAGAGTTCCGTAGACCATATTCGTAGACGAAAAACCTCACCGTATGCCTGTTCGTCTATCACAAACTTTTTACAGATAAGTTGCCACAACTGCCACGTACTAGAACTCCTTTATGGCAACTTTAGGTATATGGGCATCAACTAGCTAGCTTCCCATAAGATTTTTGATTATAATATGATTTTCATCAAAGCTAATAGTGCGATTGAAAAAAAAATTAAAATCCCAGATAGAAAGTCATCGCTGGATATTTAGGAGTCAAAATCTAGTCAAATTAGAAAATGGTAAAATTCTATCTTCCTTTCATAATACTGTTAAGTGAAAGTTAAAAAATAATTTGTAATGAGAAACTTTTGCGAAAAAAAAAAACACTTTTGTTCATCAAGTTGTTGTTTTAGATGTATTAATTATCCCCCTCTTTAACACCAAAGTTACCTACATAAAATTCAAGCATCATTGATTTTTAACCGATTTTAAAAAGGAGGAGATAAAAAAAAGATTCCGATGAATTGAGAATATTTTTTTATGTATATTCACCGATCACTCGAAGATGCCTGAACCGATTCGGAGAATTATTTTTTGTTTCAAAGGGTATACTTCCCAGGTGGTTCAATTTAAATTTTATCGAAATCGTTTGAGCGATTTTTAAAAAATCAACACTAAATATACTTTATGGTGGCGCAGGCATTTGAAGTCGGTTTTTAAAAATTATTTTTATTATTTTACTACGGAACCCTCATTGCGCAGTAACTGCTTGCACTTGTCCAGTTTTTTATTATTTTTCCCCCACAGCTAATTACAAGACTTGGACGTTTTCCATTTTTCTCTACAAACCTTTGATTGGGTATTGGGAATATGAATCGGGAATTTAATCAAGTTTGGTTTGACGTTGAATAAAATCACCTTTCACGTTTCAATTTCTGTGAATTTATCTTTATATTCAAGTTTATTCGTTTAAAACTATAAAACGCGACCAAACCGTGAACTAAGCTAGCTTAGCTTAGCTTGACACCATGCGAGCTAAACGAATTAAACGAAGCTCATATGCTCTGCGAGCTTAAGGTGCAAACCACGCTGAGAACTAAGCTAACTTAGTTTAGCTTAGCTTGGCGTTTTTTACCACCACCACCATGAAATACTGACTTGAGCAGCCTACTTTGCTTTAAGGCTTACGTAGACCGTACCTAAGCCAAGTACTATTATATATTCTGTGCCTAAGCTAAGTTAAAATAAGCAGTGATAGCCTAGTGGTCAGGACTTTGGTCTCCTATTCGAGGGGTCGCTGGTTCGATTCCGGGCACCTCTGACTTCTCAGAGTTATATGGGTTTAAGCAATTAAATATCACATGCTTCAACGGTGAAGGAAAACATCATGAGGAAACCTGCACGCCTTAGAGTTCTCCATAGTGTTCTTGAAAGTGTGTGAAGTCCACCAATTGGCATTGGGCCATCGTGGTAGACTATGGCGTATATCCCTTCTCTGAGAGGAGACCTGCGGTCAGTAGTGAGGCATTGATGGGCTGCATACTGCTGATGATGATGATGAAGCTAAGTTATAAGATAACTTGTAGATCGAGCTTTCTGAGCGAACGTAGATAGGTATATGTATTAAATGTATAAGGCCCGCTTGCAGAAATGCCGGGTTTTTAACCCAGAGTTATTTTTAAATAATATTTATTATACAAATAAAGATAATACTCCAATTAATCCTATGCCTCCCAGCCAAAACCACGTAGGGTTTGTATGCTGGTGACGTAGTTAACTGCTGCTTTGACAGATTTTGTATAAAGCTTCTGTCAAAATTACAGAATTATTCCTGGGTTAAACCTAACGTGGCGTCTCTGCAAGCGGGCCTAAGGGGCACAGACCACAGTGACTGGCGTTTGTTTGTACCAATGTAGCTAACCCTCGTCATGTGCAGTGAGGTTCTAGATAACGTCAAATGAAATGTTATCAATGAATTGTGGAGCGTCAGAGACCGGGCTGGGCGGGTCGCAGAACATACCAATTAAGAAGGGCACCCAATGTTATAATTATGGCTTAATTAGGTTAAGCTTTGACAAAAACTAGTGTAGTTTCATTGATTGCAATTTACAACCGATGACATCAGGCGAGTCGCAGGGAGGCGTTGGATACAGGCACCGCAAAACGAGGCCTGTTGAAGTCAATGCGACTTTTGTCCAGCAATGAACGCCTATATAGAAGAAGAATCGATTGCGTCTTACGGCGGAAATATCTCTTTTTTTAGCTTTTTCCCACGACTACGGACCCTGTGCCCAAAATTCATTCGGAAGAATCATACTAATATTATAAATTATGCGAAAGTGTGTTTAGTTTGTCCTTCAATCACGCTGCAACAGAGCTACGGATCGACGTAATTTTTGCATGGGTATAGTTGAGGACCTGGAAAGTGACATGGGCTACTTTTTATCCCGGAAAATCAAATAGTTCCCGAGGGATTTTAACAACTAAATCCACGGGGACGAAGTCGCGGGCATCAGCTAGTAATAAATAATTATTATTAAACACAGCGAAGAGTTGAAAATCTATTGACTTTAAAAAAGTTATCGAAAAGAAAATAAACTAGATAGAAAAAGGACTCTCTCATAGCTGTGAAGTTCTTTTAATATTCTCTCCACTTACACTATCTTAAAACTGTCTCCGAAGTCTGAACGAACATTTACCATTGTAATACCTTTAGCTGCGACCTAATAGCTCATCCCCTCGCTGAAATCGAAAATCATTTCCTATAAAAGCACTTAGTTAAATCGGGAATCGAATCCCATTTCCAAAGCTGTGTTAGTGTAACATTCGTTAGATTAAGCCTGCCCGGTAGCCTGTGATAGCAGTCCTCAGGGAGAGAAGAACGCTCGCTTCGCGCGCGGCCCAAGTCATGAGCATAGCTGTCATAATATTGGTCATAAAAATCTATCTAATATCTTTAAACGAGCAATATATATATATCATCTGAATCTCGGAAACGGCTCCAACGATTTTCATGAAATTTAGTATGCAGAGGGTTTCGGGGGCGATAAACCGATCTAGCAAGGTTTCATTTTTAGAAAACGCCGTTTTATCCATGTTTTCAGGCAATGTAAAACCCCCTACAATATCATTAGAATACGAAGGTAAATTTTGCCATTAACTGTAAATTCCCGGTAGCTCAGTCAGTTTATCGGGCGGTCCCGAAACCAAAAGACCCTGGTTCGAGTCCAGATGGATTATTTTTTCCCCTATGAATTTTATTATTTTATTATTATTTTTTAATATATAATTTTCTAAAAACACGATTTACCAAAAAAATAATAATCGAGCAAAGCTTGGTCACCCAGATATTTTTATAATGCTAGCCGTACCTCGCTAAGCCTCGTTGGCTCGTTGTTCTACTATCACCAGTGGCCATTCTCTTCGTCACGTTATTCACATTCTTACTTGTGTTTATTGGATAATGGATAATCTGTTTAATTATTAAAGGAAGGAATTCCTTTCTTTTTAGGGTTCCGTACCCAAAGGGTACCAACGGAACCCTATTACTAAGCCTACGCTGTCCGTCCGTCCGTCCGTCCGTCCGTCCGTCTGTCAGCGGGCTGTATCTCGTAAACCGTAATAGATAGACAGATGAAATTTTCACATATTATGTATTTCCATTGCCGCTATAACAACAAATAATAAAAATTAAATTAAATTAAAAAAATTAAATTAAAATATTTCCATGGGTACATGGAAATATTTTAATTTCAATTTTTTTAACGGAACCCTAAAAGAGCGAGGCCCGACTCTCACTTGGGCGATTTTGTTTAGTTAGTGTCCGCCAATAAAATATATCCTTTATAACACCGTGCTTCGTCTTACACTTATAGTACTTTTATTTCACGAAGTAACCAAGTATACAACACGGTACGAATGTGTGCGTGAAGATGGGCAGACGGTACTCTCAGTCACAGTAGAATTATAACCAGTACTGAAACTACCTACAAACGCTCGAAACGGCCTCACTCACACAAACATGCGCATCGACGAGACAATTAGCGGACCTCGCAGTGCTGTCAGTACTGAGGACCGGTATTTGGTCTCGTCGATGCGCATGTTTGTGTGAGTGAGCCGTTTCGAGCGTTTGTAGGTAGTTTCCATACTCTATCTATCTTTACTCTGTCTCAGTACTACCGCGCGTACGCACAGCATGTTTGTACACTTGGTTACCACAAGTAGGTAAAGCGCGCGTCGCTTCGTGAAATAAAAGTACTATAAGTACATAAATAGGTGGAACAACTTATTCGGTTCAATCAAAGTTATAACGATGTTGTATTTTGCTATTGCCCAGTACCACTTCTTCGATAACTGTAAAATGTATTTGTACAATAATTAAAAATTAAATAACTCACTGCAGCACATTGCGTCACTCGTCACGTATTTCTTGTCACAACTCGTATCACCGAGAAACGGTCACATGCGGATTATTTGCTGATAAAATGAGCTAATTTTAGCCTCAATAGCTCAACGGTTAAAGGTGCGGACTGAAAACTGAAAGGTCGCAGGTTCGAATCCCACCCGTTGCACTATTGTCGCACCCACTCCTAACACTAGCTTTCCGCTTATTTGGAGGGGAGAGGAGAATATTAGTCAAGTTCAACTTGATTGATATTCTTTTAAAAAAAAATTCTTCAGCAGTAGTTGTAAGTTAATAATTTTTCGTTATCCAGATGCGTCATTTGCCACATTTCATGTAAACTTAGAAGGTGACACATCGCTTAAGCGTATGACTTGGGGACAACTTAAAACGAAATTGGACTCGAAATGATTGAATGCAGTTGTAAAAGCGAGTCGTCTGTAATATCTAGTTCCTTTATCTTAAATGTATATATATTGTTGCTCGCAATAAGGAAATATTTACTTACACTTACAATACTTTTAGAAGGTTATGAAAAGTAGCTTGATAAGGAAGTTAAGAGCCTTACCGTACGCTGCGCATTCCAGTTCCTGAAAATGATTGATGTTTTATTGAAAACAGATTTATTAAATAAAAATATCATAATTATATTTAAATACGACAGCTATTGTTTTCATAGTTATTAAGTTGTGACTTTTCTCAATTCTCAATACGTCATGACTTTTAAGATAATACTCGTAATTCACAATTGAAATCTATCAAAAGGATTTCTTCACAGCATTGTTCGTTTATTTTCTTTATCAAAATGTCTTTGATCGAAAACCAGAATATTTAAGCGAAGAGCATCATTAGAAAAAATAGGATTGAATATCGACAAAAATGATGAAAAGGAAAACTGCTTTTAAGAAAGTAAAATTTTCAGCCCAGAGCAACAAAAATAAAGATCATTTACTGAGATTTAGAAATCAGTGATGGAGAAATAAAACATAACACAAAGGTCTTTATTTAACGAGAAGACTATATAAAAAGACTAACAGGCTTTTATTAAAGTACTTCGGGAGTTTGTTAAATAATATTATGGTTAATTTCATATCATAAAATAAATAATAAGGTATGTACAACCAAAAAAATCAGTAAGACGTTGTTCAATTCGTACATACATATTTTAGTAATGTGAATTTATATAATACTAGCTGATGCCCGCGACTTCGTCCGCGTGGATTTAGTTTTAAAATCCCTCGGGAACTCTTTAATTTTCCTTGATGAAAAGTAGCCTATGTCACTCTCCAGGTCCTCAAATATTCCCATGCAAAAAATCGCATCGATCCGTAGTTCTGTTGTGGCGTGATTGAAGGACAAACCAACAAACCAACATACAAACACATAATATTGAGTACTAGCTGATGTCCGCGAACTCATCCGCGTGGATATAATGTTTAAAATCCCTCGGGAACTTTTTGATTTTCCGGGATAAATAGTAGCCTATGTCACTCTCCAGGTCCTCCACTATACCCATGCCAAAAGTCACGTCGATCCGTAGCTCTGTTGCGGCGTGATTGAATGATAAGGACAAACCAACAAACACACTTTCGCATCTATACATATAATAAAACTGTAACTGGAAGATTTCTGTACATTTAATATATTTTGAAAATTTTAATTGGGGGATGCTTTACTATCGATACTGAGCCCAAAACAGATTTTTATTTAATTTTTGTCTGTTTGTCTGTTTGTTTGTCCTTCTTTCACGTAAAAACTACCGCACAGATTTCTACAAAATTTTATACCGTGGTAGCTTATTACTCGGGTCAACATCTAGGCTACTTTTTATTCCGGAAAATCAAGGAGTTCCCGAGGGACTTTAAAAACTAAATCCACGCGGACAAAGTCGCGGGCATCAGCTAGTTTATTATATTAGTATGAAGTATGATGAAGTATGATGATTCAAAAGTTTGGTCCTATTATAAGCAGCGAGGTAAGCAACGTTGACCAATGTCAGTAACTCGATGGGTGCCTGACTTTTTAGGTACAAATTTTGTCATTGCTTCCATTCTATATAGTGTAAGTCATATTGCGCACTGTCTTTAAAGTCTTAATCGCATGAACTGAGCTCCCAATAAAATCAGGCCACCAAGATGGGTCGATGAGGAATGCCTGGGCGTACGTATTTTTCATTAATCACGCGTTCGCAGATGGAATGGAATGCCATAATATCGGAGAGCTTCAAAGATCGCCAACGATTCCTGATTTTCAGGCAGTAGATACCTACCGTGAGAGAATTGATTATCATTAGGATAGTCAGTAGTCACGTCCAAATACCAAATATTTGCGCGTTCGATTCAATACCACGGGAACTAATTAATTCTATCCAAGTGTTTAATTTTAGTTTTATTTTATTAAGCTACTAGCTGATGCCCGCGACTTCGTCCGCATGGATTTAGTTTTTAAAAATCCCGCGGGAACTTTCTTTATCCGAGATAAAAAGTAGCTCTCCAGGGTCTGAGGAACCACTACTATATCCATTGCTATACCCATGCAAAAAATCGCATCAATCCGCTGTTCTGTTGCGACGTGATTGAAGGACAAACCAACAAACAAACACACTTTCGCATTTATAATATCAGTAATGCTTTATTATAACACTTTTTATAATTGTCAATTTTTTTACCATACCTACACTAGCGGCACGCTATGATGGCCGGTTTGACACATTACAATAGTGATGTGGAATGTCAATTTATTCTCGAACAAAAAACAATTAAGTTTTGTTTTTGTACCTGATTAAATAGGTTTAATAAAACAAAAATGTATATGTTTATTTAATTTATTTGAACGAACTGAATATTTGAATGAAAATGAATATACATACTTTATATGCACACAAGAAACATATGAATACAAAAGATACCAAAAAAGGTGCCACAAAAGGCCATAATTAATCAGATTCGTCCATACTACTATTTTCACTGTCGTCACTGCTATCATCACCTACATTAATAATTATATGTTCGTTTTCTATAATATTATCTATTTTCACATCTCTTTCATAATCTTCCCTTATTAATTTAACAGTTCTATTCACAACCTTTTCCCAGTCTCCTTTAGTCACATGTTCACAAGCTTCTTCTAATAATTTTAGCATTTTTTTTTGTGGTAAATGGGGGTTCTGTATTGTGTCTTGCAGCATATCCCTTAATTTGAGCCCACACCAACTCAATCGCATTATACTCACAATGGTAAGGCGGTAACCGTATAACTCTGTGCCCATGTTCTAATGCTATTTCGTCAATGACGTATCGGATCTTGGTTGGTTTGTTTTCTTTTAAAAGACGTACTAATTCCGCTTTTAACATATTCATGTTTGCATCTACGCCATTTTTACGAAGCCATGCGACGATATCAGCTTTCTTTTGGGATTGGGCAGGTGGCTTGTCAATTTGCATCGAGTGGTATGGGGCGTTGTCCATAATTATAAT
The DNA here is from genome assembly GCA_029955525.1 of Oeneis ivallda. Classification (NCBI taxonomy): domain Eukaryota; kingdom Metazoa; phylum Arthropoda; class Insecta; order Lepidoptera; family Nymphalidae; genus Oeneis; species Oeneis ivallda. The sequence continues at coordinate 25,230,438 of JARPMR010000010.1, forward strand.
AGATGGTTCAGGGAGGCTACACAACATTGAGGTAAACCATTCAGTAAACTTTTCTCCATTCATGTCTTCATGATAGTCTCCAGTGGTTTTTGACGCAAAAGCCATGAGAGAACCTTCGACAAACCCGTTGATGGTTCCGGCGTGACAAATTATAAGTCGCGATCCTTTTCCTACAGGAACTTTGGAAGTAGATGCTGCTGTGTCATCGTTCCAAGAACGGCCTACAGTATGGTTAGCATTAAGCCATGTTTCATCCAAGAACACAACATTTTGCCAATTTTTGATTTCTTTCACTTGCCGTAAAAAAGTATACCTTGCCATCGCTATATCAAATCTTTCCATCAATATTTTGCGTTTGTTACATTTTTTGTATCGAAATCCAATGGTCTTCAAAATCTTCGTTAAAGAACTTTCCCCACCGAAGAATAATCCAGCTTCCTTCAGTGAATGCACCAACTTTTTTCTTGTTGGATACTCCTTCTGTAAATAGTAGCCGTAAACATGTCTTCGGATAGCATCGGCATCAAAGCTATCGATGCCTACGACTGGTTTTGCTCGTTTTCTCTTTTTTGGTGTATGAAGTTTATTTTCTTCTGTGCCAGTCTCGCCATATTTTTTTTTAGTTATCCGTCTAACAGTTTGTTGTCCAATATTAAGCGCATCAGCTACGCGTTCAACCACTGACGTTATAGGTAAAATTGGCCCTCCATTTTGAGCTTCACGATCGAAATAGTTACGAAGGCGTATTACGAACTCACGTGTCTGACTATTTAGAACAGTTCTCTGCGTACGTTCGGTCATATCGACGAAATCCACAACAAAGGGCTTGAACAGAGTCCAAATTAACGAGCAAGGGTCAACAGTAATGCAGTATCAATATTTGAAATCCAAAGCCAAGTCAAAACTATATCACAATCGCATTGCACTGACAGTTTATACTTTTCGAAGCAACGTCAATTCGAAACTGCTTTGTTTTGCATTGAGCATTGACGCGAGTTTGCCGGAGGTAGTAGTTGTGCTAGCCAGCGATCCTATGTGACGATCGTATTAGATTCCATTTTTAAAAATTTTCAATTTAGAAAACCAAATGCCGAGTTGTGGTATATATCATATAAAAATAAAAATTTTACCTTTTGTATGAAACAGCTGATATTTTTTTGCGATTTCAGAGGTTTGTCCACATAGTGAAAATTGTTCATATTCACAAGTACATTCACCCCTTAAATGGTGCAAACTGATTTTTCTACACTTGTATACATTTTAGAAATCAATTTAATAAATAAATTTTGAGTCCTAAACCTAAAACTACATTCGATAAAATTTATGAATCTCTGCACATCACTATCGTCAATAAAGTAATACAATTATTTCCTTCAAAGTCGTTATCAATTAATACGGAACTTCATGAGCGGACAAACGTCAAACCGGCCATCATAGCGTGCCGCTAGTGTAGTTAACCAAAGACAAAATTACGTTTAGCTGACATTTACGTTTTGTTATTCCACTGTCATTTGCGTTTTGCTATTCCATGTCAGATGCGTTTTTGTTATACCACGTTTTATAGTGACTTGACGGAAACGCGGTCGAACGGGATAAAAAGTATCCTATGTCCGTCTCCTGGTTCTAAGCTACCTATCCACCAATTTTCAGCCAAATCAGTTCATCCGTTCTTGAGTTATAAATAGTGTAACTAACACCACTTTCTTTTATATATATAGATTGCATACTTTATTGCATAGCTTTTATCGCGGGCTTTGAACTAGGACAAACAGTTTGAGCGCGGCGACCGAATCAATAAATTCCGTAACGAAAATAAACCTAACACCGTCGTTCAGTAAGCGTTCAACATTTTAGAGGTTCACAAGTAGCTCTGTTTGGCACAGTGGGCGAGCGGCCGCTTTCTTTACCGTATGGTGTATGATGTCGCAGGTTCGAATCTCACTCGCTAGTAGTGACAGTGCGCTTTTCTTTTTTGTTTGTTTTTTAATTATATTTTTGCATAATTTATATTATGCAAAAAAAAATATTGCATAAATAGTATAACTGCATAAGTTGATAAAAAATGCTATGCAATAGCTTTACCTCGGCAGTCCCCGAGTGCCACTTAAATTTTTTTTGTTTTTCTTTTTAGTGTACACCCTCATCCAGTATTTCTTCTATTACTGTTTCGTCATTAGGTTGCCTGGAAGAGATCTCTTCTTAGCGATAAGGCCGCCTATTGTACAGCTTCTACCCTGATATCTATATATATGACGGCACCTCACCTCTGGCCGAGCGTCTAATAAGGGGCAATCACACACTATCTCAGAACAGAACATCATTCTCAGCAATCACCTTCTGTCGATGATAATAACTACTCACAAAGGAGGTACATTGTAATCTTTACATGACAAGCATGGAACCCAACATTTCCATGTCTAACTAGACAAACCCGGCTAACTACTCTAGCCTAGGCGCAGCCTCCACCATCCCCAATATAGCTGCCCATCTCCACCAAGAGAAAACCCTAAACAAATCTCCTGTCTAACTCGCTGATGGCCCATCACTAGGCAAAGAATGGTAACTCGTTAACATCGCATATACATTGCAACAAACTCACCAAATAACCAAATCAGCACTCACTCACTCCAAAACGACCGATCAATCCTTCCGCAGCACCACCAATCACACCATCAATCACTTCAGATCACAAATGCATCGCAACCAGAACCAACCATGGCACCAACGCCATAACCAAAAGCCTACGAACATGTCATCGAACCTAGCAACCACTGCATAGCCAGTAACACTTCAACAATACTCGCATAATTACTCTACACTATAGCAATCACTAATCGTAAACCCTTTAATCCTAAATCCGACAAATTAATCACCAAACTACTAAAACAACGCTAGCGACCTTTCATGACAGAATTCCGAATCCATCGACTACAAGCACTCTAGAATAATCTCAATTCTACCACAGACTACAGACATTAGGGAATGCGACTCGAGACAACCATCAATCGATAATACATGGAACTAGGAATTACGACTACGTCAACAGATTCCACTACACCTCCTACACGGCCAAACCTGACATTCGCACGTCCTCGTGCGTCCTCCTGCCTTCGTGCATCCACCAGGGCCAAGAGAATCCCGTATAGAAAACACAAAGCCGAGTACACCTCTGGACCCGCTCGTCCATCCCTGACCTCTGGACCCGCTCGTCCATCCCTGACACTGCACTTCATCTAAGGCCACCAGTCTAAGTCATGTCATCTGTCCATTGCGTCAATTATCCACACACTTCAACCAGTTAACGTCATTGTCAACTTCAACATCATCTGGCAAGAGTGTGTCCCTTCAACCAACTCCCACGAGTCTGGCCCGGACTGCACTCTCCACCAGGATAAACTCCGGAGCTCATCTGGGAGGCACCAGTGAATCCCTTCAATCAACACAAACAATGTGTATGACCCGGATTGCACCACCAAAGCCCAGGACAGACAGGAAATCATCTGTCCAACAACCACTGTCTCACAGTCACAATAAAAGAAAGAGTGTGTCCTTTCGACCACGCATGGACCGGACGGCACCTTTCTTCCACTACTCAACTCAACCAGTATGTCCTTTCAACCAACCCACCTCTCAAGGGTCTGGCCCGGTACGATACTGTCTCACCCTGATCTAGACTGACAAGTATGTCCTTTCAACCAACCCAGCTCTCAAGGGTCTGGCCCGGTACGATACTAGGTCTGATCAACATCTCACACTGATCCTCACCCTGATCTAGACTGACAAGTATGTCCTTTCAACCAACCCAGCTCTCAAGGGTCTGGCCCGGTACGATACTAGGTCTGATCAACATCTCACACTGATCCTCACCCTGATCTAGACTGACAAGTATGTCCTTTCGACCAACCCAGCTCTCAAGGGTCTGGCCCGGTACGATACTAGGTCTGATCAACGTCTCACCCTGATCCTCACCCTGATCTAGACTGACAAGTATGTCCTTTCGACCAACCCAGCTCTCAAGGGTCTGGCCCGGTACGATACTAGGTCTGATCAACGTCTCACCCTGATCCTCACCCTGATCTAGACTGACAAGTATGTCCTTTCGACCAACCCACCTCTCAAGGGTCTGGCCCGGTACGATACTGTCTCACCCTGATCTAGACTGACAAGTATGTCCTTTCAACCAACCCAGCTCTCAAGGGTCTGGCCCGGTACGATACTAGGTCTGATCAACATCTCACACTGATCCTCACCCTGATCTAGACTGACAAGTATGTCCTTTCAACCAACCCAGCTCTCAAGGGTCTGGCCCGGTACGATACTAGGTCTGATCAACTTCTCACCCAGCACACACAACACGCAGCCACGTTGCCACAAATGAAGCGGTCCAGAACCTCGACCCACATAGGCCAGTCCCTTAGACCGTTCATTTGCCACTCAGTCAACAAGGTCAAGGTCATTGTCATGGTCAAACGTAGTCTGTTTGAGGACGTCGACCCATATAGGCCAGTCCTCCAGTCCTTTCAATCAACTGTCTGTAAGTCTGGCCTGGACAATTACAGTCCCACATTGATATTCTTAACTTAGCTCAACATTAATCTCAACTTTATTAACCAAGAAGTCTACCAAAGATCATTGACAAAGAATAATAAACACGGATCCTCTCAAAGAATCATTGCATTGACATACGTCAATCAAAATCATGTCAAATGACTTCATTTTTAATCACAAAAATCGCAATAGCTTTACCTTCTCAAGTCTCACACATTGACATACTGAATCGCCATAGTCATCGTGCATCCCTACAGGATCGCCCCGACACCATGCATCCAAGTATGCAATTTCCACCAATCACCGTGTATCCACACAAGGATCACACAACACCTGGTTTCCACGAAACCACAAAAATGCAAGCTATTCGATCACACAGGAATCTCATTATCCCTTTATCTTAACTCTACACAATAGTCATCAATGATTCTTTGTTCACCTAATTTCATTGACATTCATCATTCAAAATTTTTTTTTTATTTTCTTTCTTTACTTTGTTTTAAGGAAAATTATCTAAGCCGATACTTGACCTATAATCCCCCTTCCCCTCCAAAAAAAAAGAAAGCTTGTGATTCAACCACACAAGAAACTTACTGTCCCATTTATCTCAACTTTACACAATATCAAATCGTCAAAGCTCCTAGATTCAACATAAATCAACTGCGAATCAAAAACTTGCAATAATTCTTACAAAAATCTTCAGAGAAACAACTTACATTGACATGAAATTCTAACGTGGGCATGTAATTCTACCTTGGATATGAAGTTCTTTATCGTGGGCATGAAGTTCTAAAGTGGGCATGAAGTTCTTTATCTTGGGCATGAAGTTCTAAAGTGGGCATGAAGTTCTTTATCGTGGGCATGAAGTTCATCCCACTTCTGATGACGGCACCTCACCTCTGGCCGAGCGTCTAATAAGGGGCAATCACACACTATCTCAGAACAGAACATCATTCTCAGCAATCACCTTCTCTCGATGATAATAACTGCTCACAAAGGAGGTACATTGTAATCTTTACATGACAAGCATGGAACCCAACATTTCCATGTCTAACTAGACAAACCCGGCTAACTACTCTAGCCTAGGCGCAGCCTCCACCATCCCCAATATAGCTGCCCATCTCCACCAAGAGAAAACCCTAAACAAATCTCCTGTCTAACTCGCTGATGGCCCATCACTAGGCAAAGAATGGTAACTCGTTAACATCGCATATACATTGCAACAAACTCACCAAATAACCAAATCAGCACTCACTCACTCCAAAACGACCGATCAATCCTTCCGCAGCACCACCAATCACACCATCAATCACTTCAGATCACAAATGCATCGCAACCAGAACCAACCATGGCACCAACGCCATAACCAAAAGCCTACGAACATGTCATCGAACCTAGCAACCACTGCATAGCCAGTAACACTTCAACAATACTCGCATAATTACTCTACACTATAGCAATCACTAATCGTAAACCCTTTAATCCTAAATCCGACAAATTAATCACCAAACTACTAAAACAACGCTAGCGACCTTTCATGACAGAATTCCGAATCCATCGACTACAAGCACTCTAGAATAATTTCAATTCTACCACAGACTACAGACATTAGGGAATGCGACTCGAGACAACCATCAATCGATAATACATGGAACTAGGAATTACGACTACGTCAACAGATTCCACTACACCTCCTACATATATAAAAGAAAGTGGTGTTAGTTACACTATTTATAACTCAAGAACGGATGAACCGATTTGGCTGAAAATTGGTGGAGAGGTAGCTTAGAACCAGGAGACGGACATAGGATACTTTTTAATATTATAAATACGAAAGTGTGTTTGTATGTTGGTTTGTTTTTCAATCAAGTAGCAAAAAAGCTACGGATCGACGTGATTTTTTGCATGGGTATAGTTGAGAACCTGGAGGGTGACAAAGGCTAAGTTTTATCGGGGAAAATCAAAGAGTTCCCGCGGGATTTTAAAAATGAAATCCACGCGGACGAAGTCGCGGGCATCAGCTAGTTATGTATGTTTTATGTTCTTTTGTTTTGTGTTGATTGGTGTACAATAAAGTGTATTTTCATTTCATTTAATTACGCAACAAGGCGCCTCGCTGGAGTGGCGACCCGCACCGGGAAGCGCAGTGTTGGCAGACCCCCCCACTGCTGGACCGACGATATCAGACTAGTCGCAAGGAGCTGCTGGTTATAGGTGGCGCAAGACGGAGACCTGTGGACGTCCATGCAAGAGACCATTATTCAGCAGTGGACGTCTATTGGTTGATAAGAAAAATAAGTGTTTAATTACTACTGATAAGGCGAAAGAGCACCCGTTTGCGGTAAGCCATGTTGATCCAAGTGGGTAAATGGATGGCCAATCGACTTATCTCTTGACCTTTTCTCCATGCTTCAGAGAGAAAATAAAGACTTTGATCACAGTTTCTTTTACTTAGGTATACATTAAAAAGCGAATGACTAAATAAAAATATTGTTGAAATGAAATAATTATTTCATTAAAAAGTATTGTTAAAATGTACGTCTGTTTACAATAGTATCAGGTATCTATAACTTTGAACTCCAGGCTCCAGCTGTTTGTATCGTTGCGTTTTTTTTAACCGACTTCAAAAAAGGAGGAGATTATCAATTCATCGGAATCTTTTTTTTTATGTATTTTTTATGTCTTTTGTTTGAAAAGGTTTTGTTTATCCCTTTCAAACAAAAAAAGAATTTTTCAAATCGGTTCCCAGGTGGTTCCATATAAATTTCATCGAAATCGGTCGAGCGGTTTTTAAAATATTATGATCGGAGATGGGAATATTTTTTTAATTTCAGTCACACAAACGAAGCCGTTTGAACAACCTCATTTTATCAATGTATTTACTACAAAAGGTTTCATAGCTGTTATAAACAAGTCGGGTCTAATTTCATGTATCTCCGCTTTACTAGTGAACGACAATATCTCAATAGCGCGTGTGTTAAACTAATGTGTACAATACACTCCGTATTTTACGACACAAGGCCAAATAAACCAAATAAGCGATGAAATATCGCGGACATAATAATATCGAATCAGCCAAAACCCGAAGCAAGCCAACTCGATACCGATAACGAGCGTTCGGACAGATGGACAATACTACGAGATATCAGCGTGGAGGGTGACCAGGCTTTTGTATATTGATATTGTATAACGAGCAGTGATAGCCTAGTGGTTAGGACTGTGGTCTCCTATTCGGGGGGTCGCAGGGTCGATCCCGGGTACGCACCTCTGACTTTTCGCAATCGAGTGCGTTTTAAGCAATTAAATATCACTTGCTTCGACGGTGAAGGAAAACATCGTGAGGAAACCTGCACATCTGAGAGTTCTTCATAATGTTCTCAAAGGTGTGTGAAGTCCGCCAATTCGCATTGGACCAGCGCGAGCGTGGTGGATTGTGGCCTGTAGCCCTTCTCTGAGAAGAGACCTCGCTCAGTAGTGAGCCGTTGATGATGTTGATGATGATGATTGTATAACGTACTTATTACGTATTAAATTCATCAGTAGAATAGAATAGAATTATTTTTTATTCAAATGAACTTTTGAATCGTCGATGAGTCTACCACTGGTTCGGAATGCCTTCCTGCCGAGAAGAACCACCAAGAAACTCGGCGGTTGCTCTTTTCAAAACAAGTTTACAATACAATAGATACTTATTATATGCAGTGTTTCTACAATGAGGGGAATTTCCACAAAAGCATACCTACTTTCTTCTTCAGTTTCAGTCTTCTGTCTAAATATATATAATAGGAGAAGGTGACTGACTGACCGACTGACTGACTGATCTATCAACGCACAGCTTACCACTGGAAGGATCGCGCTGTTTGGCATGAAGATAGTTGTTATAACGTAGGCATCCGCTAAGAAAGGTTTTTTTTTAATTAAGGGTTTTTTGTACCCTAAGGGGGTAAAATAGAGGTTTGAAAGATCGAATTTAACGTGAGCGAAGCTGCGAGCAAACGCTAGTAATAGAACATGAAGGGTTTGACTCAAAGAAAGCTTTTTAATCGATTTTCTTCAAAAATTCTCAGTAGCAGCCCTAATTAGAGCAAAATAAAATAGAAAAGTTTTGAGAATGTAAATTCTTTTTTTAAATTTATTTTTCAAAGAGCTTTCGCACTGTTCAAAACCAGTGTCTCGTTCCAAAAGCAGTGCAAAACCCAACAAGAGCATATTTTTCAAATTTAACGACGCGACGATCTGTAGCGGTATTCTCTAAAATTGATTGGATCATTGTAACGATCACAATAACCTGATTGGCTGGTACTCTCCCGCTATTGGTTAAAATGCGTTGATGCAGCAAAAACGCCATAAATTCAGCCAATCAGAGGTCAGAGGTCAGAGTCAGAGGTTTTTCGATAGCAACTGTTTTAAGAATCACATATTGTACCATCATATTATTTGTAATTAATTTTAAATATTAAATTTTAAATATAATTAATAATAAAAATAAAAAAATTAGGGAAAAATTCCACATGTAGAAATTATTTAAAATAAAATTGAAAATAGAAAATTCAGTCTGTCGAGCTGGGATTCGAACCATCGACCTTTAACTGTTTAGTGACTGTAGAAACCATAAGGTGAAAATATTGAACACAAGCCAAATTAATTAATCGAAAGGAACTTCGTTCCATCCGGGTGTCCCTTGACACCTCTCAAGTTTTTTTTAGAGATTACCACTGCTAAGCACAGATCCTGAACTTTCTCTTTGGTCAAGTGCAAAACTTGTTCGACTGCAGATCTTAAAATCCTCAGCTTCAATTCCGGGTCAGTCATAAAAGGATTTTTCGGCTGGACTGCTTTGAATTTTTGATTAGAAATAGTCGCGAAGAGATAGTGGGAAATTTGATGGTGTCAAACCCCCGTGCCTCGGCAAGCACGTAAAGCCGTCACACTTGTGTTTCAAAGTTTTTTTTAATGTCAAACTAATAGGTTTGGTATTCGGCGTAATTAAGATTTTGGTGTCCACAATTGTATCCAGTTGAAGTGGTCACCCTAGCTATAGATCACGGCTGACCAACTAACGATGGAGGCAGCGGTTTGTTTCCACACAAAGCCACGATTTATCGGGCTGTTCCGTAATTGATAGAGTTTACACCGTAACAGAATGTACCACTTGAGCCCAGCGCGAACATTAAATCCGTACCTGATTTGTTATTTTTCGACCCACAATTGACCGAATGGCTTCTGGACAAATTGGTTTACGAATTTATTTGTCTGACTAACCGTAATTTTTAAGCTATTGCATAGCTTTTATCGCGGGCTTTGAACTAGGACAAACAGTTTGAGCGCTGCGACCGAATCAAGAATTTCCGTAACGAAAAAAACCTAACACCGTCGCGTTCAGTAAGCGTTCAACATTTTAGAGGTTCTCAAGTAGCTCAATTTGGCGCAGTGGGCGAGCGGCCGCTTTCTTTACCGTATGGTGTATGATGTCGCAGTTTCGAATCTCACTCGCGAAGTAGTGACAGTTCGCTTTTCTGGTTTGTTTGTTTTTTATTTGCATAATTTTTACTATGCAAAAACAATATTGCATAAATATTATAATTGCATAAGTTGATATAAAATGCTATGCAATAGCTTTACCGCGGCAGTCCCCGAGTGCCACTTAATTTTTTTATGTAACATTCAATTTTTGTATTTCTTCTGCATTTCATCATCCAAGGTAGATTTTTTATCAGACAAAATGCCCTTGTCTGCTATCTCACTGATGTAACAAGTAAGTGACGATGCAGTCTTAGACCGTATCGGGCTAACATAGAACGGAATTAGCGGCAGTTTCTAAATTTTAACCCAATCCGTAATTATATGCAGAGAATTTGCTAAGAACGTAAACAATCCACTTGACCTATCCTTTTTAAAAATATAAGGTATATGTGAACTTAAATTTATACTTATATTTAAGAAGAAACCTTTTATTCCTAGCAGGTAAGTAAATTTTAAGGTACTTTTGCCACTCTTTGTCCCCTACATCTCACCTTGACTAACAGCCTACATCTCTTTTCAGTCTGAGGCTGATCTCACAGATCATACTCTGGATCAAATTCAAATTATTTATTTGCTAGATTGAGTAATACTATTGTATTATCCCTACAATCTTATACAATGATAATATACGCGCTTCAATCTGCCACAGAGTAGCATGCAAAATGTTATGTTTATATATGGATGTGCTCAAGACTCAAGATAGAGTTAAAATGAGACCCAAATATGTTCCTACATAAATCTGTCTCGGTCTAACTCAGTTTTGAGTCTTAGCTGAATGAAAGTGCCATCCATACATGTCACCCTGAGCCTACATATGGTAAGCTCGCCGTTGCAAGCTAAGTTAGTTTAGTTTGCACTTGATCCTCTTTAGCCGGCTATTACGTACGATATCCTGAATAACCGGCTGCCTCTTGATTGGGAAGATATCTTTTGAAAATGTGGCATGAATTATTCAGATGGCATTATACTGTTGAAATTGTGGACCGCTCGGGGTAGCGCTGATTACATTTGCCCCGACAAGGTAAATTATTTACTTTATTTGTGATGTTTGTGATGCAAGGGGGAGGAATATTACGTTTTGACGTTTAAACTAATTAAACTAAGGATGGTAAATTACCTATAATATATTTTAAGCTATTGCATAGCTTTTATCGCGGGCTTTAAGCGCGGCGACCGAATCAAGAAATTCCGTAACCAAAATAAACCTAACACAAGCCGTGCATCGTCTAACGTCGTTTCAGTTCGGCAGACTTCGGCACGGTGTTTGTGTGCGTGCGACTAGAAAATGCTATGCAATAGCTTTACCGCGGCAGTCCCCGAGTGCCACACGTATTTTTTTTATTTAATTTGTACCTACCTACAATCACTGCTCGCGACTTTATTCGCGAAGAATTTACACATTCCTTAATTATTTTCCGAGGGAATCCAGCCCCGCCACGCCCAGCTAATCTCCACTGAAATTAGCTACCTGCATGGGAAATATTAAAATGAACAAAAATGTGTACGCAAACACAGGTGCACTCTCTATTTCCTCACTCTCATAATCCGGTGGAAGGATATCCGAAACGACCGGAGAAAAATCATGCACAAGAACGAAGGATGCACGTGCTCTCGGAGGCGCGGGGGAGTGACAAACACGCCTAGTTCCTTCTCTTTCTTCTTTTCGAGCCTCATGTAATCCATCGTTGGACACGATGTTGTGCCAGACACAGATTGGATACGCCATTCTTCTCGATGTTGTGCCAGTCTCAACCAAGTTTTGCCTACAAGCTTGACGATGTCGTCGGACCAGCGCGATGGTTGCCTCCCCACATTTCTCTTGCCGGTACGTGGTCTCCACTCAAGCACCAAGCGGGTCCATCGCCTAGTTCCTTACTCTGGGCTAATACCACAGAGAATTTCTTGACAGAATAACTAGAACTACTAGATTTCAATAAAAAATTGTAGTATTCTTTCTAGACTTCTTCAATTCTATTCTATAGGTACTCCTGGCTACTACTAATAAGTAACAGACAAATCTACTATCCTTTTGACTAGATTCGGGACTTAAATCCAGGTAATGTCGATAGTTAAAATTAAAATTCTTTGTACAAAAACCGACTTCAAACGCCTGTACCACTACAAAGTATAAAATTAATTGTTGATATTTTAAAAACCGCTGGACCGTTTTCGATAAAATTTCAACAGGACCACCTGGGAAGTATACCCTTTGAAACAAAAAAGAATTTTCCAAATCGGTTCAGGCGTCTTCGAGTAATCGGTGAACATACATAAAAAAAAGATACCGACGAATTGATAACTTCCTCCTTTTTGAAGTCGGTTAAAAATCAGGCAAGCGCTTAGTTGTAACTTTCGTCGTCAAACATGCAAGAAATTTAAAAATTCAAAATTATTTATTTCACGTAAGCCAACCTGTGGCTCTTTTGACACGTCATGACTCTACCACCGGTTCGCAAAAGCGGATTCTGCTGAGAAGAGCCAGCAAGAAACTCAGCAGTTGCTCTTTTCAAAATAATCATTTTACAATATTAATAAGTAGCTATTACATTGTAATAAGTTTTTATACTATCTTGTGGGCAGCTGGATGCCAAGCTGATTTAACCCATGCATCTTTGTTAGAATAGAATATAATATTTCCACAATGAGGGGAAGTTCCAAGAAAAAAAGGTACTACAATTCAATTCACGTTAAGGGAGTCACGCCAACGAAGCAATGTCTGTGAAGGAATGACAGTCACAAATAATACGACGTGACGTAATCATGAGGTGTGGATTAATTATGAGCAGCAGCGGACTGCAGCATCCCGGTGACAAGAGATTTATCTTACGGCTTCGTAGGAGGCATGTTTCATTCTGGTGTGTTAGCTAAATCATACTGGTAAGTTACGAGGTTACAGTTCAGAGTTGGTTAGAGTTTGAGGCTACTGAGTCTCAAGTAAACAGTATACGTTTTTAATCGACTTCAGAAAAGGGGAAGGTTCTCAAATTCGTCGGAATCTATTTTTATTTATTTTTATTTTTTACTAGCTGATGCCCGCGACTTCGCCCGCGTGGATTTAGTTTTTAAAATCCCTCGGGAACTCTTTGATTTTCCGGGATAAAAAGTAGCCTATGTCACTCTCCAGGACCTCAACTACCCATGCAAAAAATCACGTCGATCCGTAGCCCTGTTGCGGCTTGATCGATGGACAAGCCAACAAACCAACAAACAAACACACTTTCGCATTTATAATATTAGTAAGTTCAAAGAGGATCTCAATTAGTTAGATCCTTTTTTATGTATGTTCACCGATTACCGACGCCTGAACCGATTTGGAAAATTCTTTTTTGCTTGAACGGGTATACTTTCCAGGTTACATTTAAATTTTATTTAATTTGAATTAATTTGCAATCGGTCGAGCGGTTTTTAAAAGTCAACATTAAATGGTAATTGATATACTTTGTAGTGGCGCGGGTGTTTGAAGTCGGTTTTTTAAAAATATTTTTTATATGTAGGCGCCAGGACGGCCTATATCATGGGGTATTATGGCTGAGCGATGATATGTGGGTGTATATTGAAACTTGACAACTGAATTCTCCTTTGAACACAAAATTATAATCTCCAATTAAACAAAACAGTCAATCACAATATGATAATTCCTCCGACAGTTAAATAATCCACTTTGAGCAGTAATTTCTTAGATCAGGATATTTAAACCAGAGCGGTTCGTCGCCGTCGTGGTGCGCCAGTTACCAAGAGATTGTTTTCTAATGGCTTCCTCGCTACCATCTACGCAACGCTCCGCTAGAGGGCCTGCCAGTGCCCTCAAGTTATAGACGCGCCGTCAAATATATAACAATTTAAAATGCTACAGCAAAAGTTACTAAATTAATGTAATATTGTAAAAACATAATTCTTTCTTAATGAAGAAGTCTAAAATAATTGTTAAACAAAACGAAATTTACAAACTTAATATAATAATGTACGTATTTACTTGAAGTAGTTGCCTCCAAATAAAGTAAGACTTACGTTCAGACATGTTCTAAAGAAGAATGGCGAAGTTTGACCCAGAACTTTTAAAAACCGTTCAGATTCAGGATTCATTTCATTTTAATTGATAATTTTCAAAGTATTTTTCTGTGTGAACCCCATATTTTTAGAAGTTGGGGATCAAAAATACAATTATTCACGACACATTATAAATAACCATTCTAATGGCAATACTTATCGAAGCATTTTACCATAAATACGTAGTCGTTATTCCTAGTTCTATGGTAAATAAATCCAACTCCCACTGCCTCTGTCAGCCGCTGCACTGTGTGAACTTACCTCACTATGTAGGTATTCAGTGATCAGTCAGTAGTCACCATCATCATTAAATCTCGTGCATGAATACCTACTGAGATTCTTAAATACCTACTTAGTTTTTACTATTTTCGGTAGTAATCTTTTTCCAAAAAATAGAACAGCATGACAACCACCATCACTTAGTCGTTTTCCTAGTTCCATGCACCATCATAATACCTTAGACGAAGTCGTAATTCCTAGTTCCATGATAATACCATTGGCCGCATTATATATCAGAACTATTCGAATTACACATTTTAAGTAAGAAAGTAAGGTAATAATAATCTGTGCCTATTAGATTATTCAAAGCACAGGTTAATGATTGATTCAAAGCTAAAGTGGTAATATGTCTTAAATATATTAAATGGAAACATAACCTCATTTTTAATCATTTACTGCTGAACATCTTTTTTCTCCCAACTTTATTTGATTGACTTTGATTAACTTTTTTGTTAGTCTGGTTTACTAGAACAAGTCTCAGAAGTTTGATTCGTGCACGTGGGCCGCAAGTCTGGGTCAGAAACACTATGGGCGTTCGCCAAACTCCTTTAAATAGACTTGCGAAACTCATCGTCTGCCAAATGAGGCATAAGCCACCCGGGGAAGTTTTACACAAGTTTTGTTTTGCAAAAGAGAAGAGTTTTAGTATCGAGGGGCGAGCGATAAAGGAATTAGGTTTACTTGGCTGAGTCTGCAGCGAGCTCTTCCAGGCGATTTCTTGTTACATGAGCAATAATAATAGTTTCGGCCATAATGGACAATTTCACCTGAAGTGGAGACCTCCCAACTGCACAGGAGATATTATAGTGCGCAAAATTATGCCCAATCACAAGTACATTCTCTATTGCCTCACTCTCACAGTTCGATAAGATGGCAATCCGACATAAGCAGAAAAAGTAGGTGTTTATTTGGGATAGGAAGGGACACTGTAAAAAGTTAAAAATAATAAAATTATACTCCAGTGAGAATTATACAAAAGGGCATTAAATCGTAAAATTATACCTACTAAGGTTTTTACTGTTTATGATAATATTGTATTACATTAAGGCTTGGACGAGAAAAGAAGGACTTGCCAAGCGCACGCATTCCCCTCTGCCGAAGTACATGTACGACGTACGTGTAATTATTTGCTTGTGTGCTCATTTTCTGTAAGTATGACAGCTTTTGAGTTAGTGTGCGCTCATAGAGACGTAGTGAGTTAATAAATGTGTGCTGTACGTATTTAAATTACCTTCAAGGAAACTTTAACTGATGAATAAAATTGACGTTTTGAAAATTTTTTGTATGGTAATGGCAATCTGTCAAAACGTCAAATTTATTTTTCGATTAAAGTTTACTTGAAGGTGGTGAAAGAGGCCGTTGTATAATTTTATGAAATCAAGGAAACCCGATCCAACTCTTACGCAATTTTATCAATTTGTATCTTAGAAATGTATTTGCTGTAAAATATTGGAAGACCGTAAGAGAAATCAAAATAGTCCTACCAGTGTTATTGGATGAGGGGTATAAGAATGCAACAAACTTGGCTAATAGAGCCGGCAGATAGGGCACGGTGCAAAATTGAATACGTCCCCGACCAATCTGCGCGATAGATGCGGGGGTGTGGTGCAAACACAAGCTACGAGCGATTAGTGACATTCGATTTTGTAAAGAAAAGCATGGTCAAACGTTATTAATGAGTGATGATCATGTATCTGTATGTATGTGTCTATATAATATACTAAGATTCACTAGAGAATCGAATTATTACAATGAAAGGTGCTAGAAATGTTCACAAAAAGTTAGATACGATAATTTAGTGGGTGGAATTTGACTTTAAAGCATCTATTCCATTATTTTGATAATACACTATACTTCCTATTATTTTTTTTAAAGAAACGAGATTATTTAATTTTTAATGGGCATGAGTAATTTTCACATAGATTCACAATAATGCTAATAGATGGCGCAGTTATTAACTATTCCATGGTACTAGGAGTTACGACTACGATCTATCCCAAAAACAGTTTTGCGTCGACTATTATTATTTAGGTACATATTATAATAACATATTATTCAATTAAAATTATCCTTTAGTTAAATATCAAACTTCAATCCTACTATCCTACTAATATTATAAAGGCGAAAGTTTGTGTGTATGTTTGTTCCTCTTTCACGCAAAAACTAATGGATGGATTTGGCTGAAATTTGGAATGGAGATAGATTATACCCTGGAATAACACATAGGCTACAAATTATCCCGGAAAAATCCAAGGTTCCCGCGGGATTTTGAAAAACCACTGATAGATGGCGCTGATTGTACTTAAATCACGCTTACATTATCCGCAGCATCGAGAATAAGTAAAAAATTCCAACTCAACAACACAGTTATTAAAGTTTTTCATTAGCAATAGAAAATTTCTTAGGGATTAGGGATGGATTACGAAATAAATAATACAAATAGTACAAGGTATCGATTTGTCCAGTCATAGTGAGTACATTACTAAATATTATAATGACTGGTCATGTGTAGATTCTATCCTATCCTATCCTTCCTATCCTATATCCTATCCTATTCCTATAATATTATAAATGCGAAAGTTTGTGAGGATGGATGTTTGGATGGATGGATGTTTGTTACTCTTTAACGCGACAACGAGTAAACCGATTTTGCTGAAATTTGGCACTGACATATAATATAATCTGGAATAGCACAGAGGCTACTTTTTATCCCGGAAAAGCAAACAGTTCCTGCGGGATAGCATCGCTATTTTTTACGCATTTGTCCTTCAAAATACGCGCAATGGAGTTTTAGATTAACATAATTTTTTTGCACAGGTAAAGTTAAGAGCCTGAAAAATGACAAAGGCTACTTTTTATCTCGGGAAAACAAACGGTTCCTGCGGGATATTAGTATACTACTTTTCACACATTTATCTTTCAATTATGCACCAACGGAGCTATAGAATGACTTGGTTTTTTGGATTGGCATAGTTCATGACTTGAAAAATGACAAAGGCTACTTTTTATCCTGGGAAAGCAAACAGTTCCCGCGGGATATTAGTGTTCTACTTTTCACATATTTATCCTTAAATTCGGCGCCAACGGAGTTACAGATTGACGTGGTTTATCGGATAGGCATAGTTGAGGACTTGAAAAGTGACAATGGCTACTTTTAATCCCAGGAAAACAAACAATCCCCGCGGGGTATTCGTATGCTACTTTTCACATATTAATCCTTCAATTATGCGCAGGCGAAGTGACAGATTGACGTGGTTTTTTTGATAGGCATAGTTGAGGACCTGAAAAGTGAAAAGGCTACTTTTTATCCCGGGAAAACAAACAGTTCACGCGGGATATTCGTATGTTACTTTTCACATACTTATCCTTCAATTATGCGCCAACGGAGTTTTAGATTGAAGTTTTAGATTATTTTTTATCACAGGTAAAGTTAAGGGCCTGAAAAGTGACAGACTACTTTTTATCCCTGGAAAACAAACGGTTCCTGCGGGATATTAGTATGCTTCTTTTCACATATTATTTATCCTTCTATTATGCGCCAATATGCATGCATGCATGTATGTATGTATGTATGTATGTATGTAAGTATGTATGTATGTATGTATGTATGTATGTATGTATGTATGTATGTATGAATGTATGTATGTATGTATGTATGTATGTATGTATGTATGTATGTATGTATGTATGTATGTATGTATGTATGTATGTATGTATGAAGGTATGTGTGTATGTATGTATGTATGTAAGTAAGTGTAATGTAAGTTTATTATAACTGTCTATCTATTACGGTTTACGAGATACAGGCCGCTGATAGACGGACGGACGGACAGCGGAGGCTTAGTAATAGGGTCCCGTTGGCACCCTTTGGGTACGGAACCCTTAAAACCACGTTGACTATATGCACTTACACTTTATATGGTGAAATATTATAACTGCGAAAGTGCGTTGGTTTGTCCTTCAATCACGCCCCAACAGAGCTACGGATCGACGTGATTTTTTGCAGTGTACCTATAGTTGAGGACCTGGAGAGTGACAGGCTACTTTTTATCCCGCAAAGTCAGAGTTCCCAAGGCATTTTAAAGGCTAAGTTCACGCAGACGAAGTCGCGGGCATCAGCTAGTAAACTATAATAATAACATTTTAACTAAAAATTAAACCGATAAAGTTTTTAATATTAAATTACGTCTTCCTACTATTCTAATAATATTATAAATGCGAAAGTGTGTTTATCTGTTGGTTTTCCTTCAATCACGCTGCAACAGAGCTACGGATCCGCGTGATTTTTTGCATGAGTATAGTTGAGGAGAGTGACGTAGGCTACTTTGTATCCCGTAAAAAAAAGTTTTAAGCGGGATTTTAAAAACTAAATCCAGCAGACTAAGTCGCGGGCATCATCTAGTAGGTAATATAAATAGTATTACCTACGTCGCACTAAAATATTTGCTTAAAAACAGTCAAAGTCTTTATTTTAGTCGAAATAAAAATATAAGTACATTATTGTCTCTCTATCAGCTCTTTCTCCTGTCCAAGACTCGAAAAATTTAGCTGAAGTATGCCAATCGATACCACCCTCACCTAGTTTTATTTTTCAAGAATAATATTAGCAAAGCTAAACTTTACATAAAATCTTTTCTCCCCTCCAAATAAGTGGAAAGCTTGTAGTAGGAGTGGATACGTTGGTGCAATGGGTAGGTTTTAAGGTGGAAGACACAGTTCTGCCCGCGATATTCAAATTTAATTTGGTTTTTCGCAATTTATAAACTAATACGACAAAGTAGGCTTATGGCATTCTAATTGCGACAATGGCAGTATCATCTTCACAGGTTTATATAAAAATCTTTACTTGAAAGTGTCTAGTTTTAGAAATTAATCAAAATATCGACTAATTTGTGAGTAACTCACGTCCAACTCAGTATTTTGATTAATTTCTTAAACTGGTCACTTTCAAGTAAAGATTTTTATGTAAATCTGTGAAGATGATACTGCCATTGTCGCAATTAGAATGCCATAAGCCTACTTTGTTGTATTAGTTTACAAATTGCGAAAAACCAAATTAAATTTGAATTTCGCGGGCAGACTCGTATCCTTAAGTCCGTACCTAATCGTTAAGCTATTGAGGGACTGGGGGTTTAGATTAGAAGAGAATTATAGCAATAGTACAGCTTTCTCCTGTGACTTGGTCCGAGGAACTGAATGTAAACTGTAACAGCGCGGCACGTATTGGAACAATAGAGCAAGATCCCAGTGCCGCCAGACCTAAGTTATTTTCTCAGCAATTATTTGTGTACGATAGAGTACTGTTCGAATGTCCTTTCAGTATATGCGTACCAGCTAGGTTGTGCCGACGGCCAATTTCCAGATACCAGGTGCTAAAGGTAGGTAAAAACTAGAATAACTTATCTTAAATTCTCAGGGCTGATTTTCATATATGTTTTAAAGAATATTGTAAAAATTAATAAATTAATACTGCCAGACGCTTACCGCCGGCGGTTACTTTAGCCAGACGCTTTGAAGCTCCCAAAAATATATATAATTTAAGTTAACTTATATTCTCAGTTCTGATTTTTATACATGATACTCAGGGAGCTATTGCGATATTATCTGTAAGCTGCCAGACCTATTGGAAGGGTCAAACATCCCCCCAGACACACATTATGCGTCCCCATATGTATGAGCGCTAGAACATGATTCACTTGTTTAAGTGTGTGAGAGATAATATCATCATACTATAATATTATAAATGCGAAAGTGTGTTTGTTGGTTTGTCCTTCAATCACTCTGAAACTGAGCTACGGATCGACGTGATTTTTTGCCTGGGTATAGCTTGCAGAAGATATTGCAATAGTTCTCTCTCTCTCTAGATCCTAAGCTATACCCAGGCAAAAAATCACGTCGATCCATAGCTCTGTTGCACAGTGATTGAAGGACAAACCAACAAACACACTTTCGCATTTATAATATTATAGTATGATGATATTATCTCTCACACACTTAAACAAGTGAATCATGTTCTAGCGCTCATACATATGGGGACGCATAATGTGTGTCTGGGGGGATGTTTGACCCTTCCAATAGGTCTGGCAGCTTACAGATAATATCGCAATAGTGCCCTGAGTATCATGTATAAAAATCAGAACTGAGAATTTAAGTTAACTTAAATTATATATTTTTTTGGGAGCTTCAAAGCGTCTGGCTAAAGTAACCGCCGGCGGTAAGCGTCTGGCAGTATTAATTTATTATTTTTTACAATATTCTTTAAAACATATATGAAAATCAGCCCTGAGAATTTAAGATAAGTTATTCTAGTTTTTACCTACCTTTAGCACCTGGTATCTGGAAATTGGCCGTCGGCACAATCTAGCTGGTACGCAAATACTGAAAGGACATTCGAACAGTACTCTATCGTACACAAATAATTGCTGAGAAAATAACTTAGGTCTGGCGGCACTGGGATCTTGGACCACAAGATTGTAAATAGCAGAGCTTTGATGTGAGCTACAATTTTTAAATCACTGATTTGCTCTTTCATGAAATTACCTACCGAACTAAAATATAATAAGAGATCAGAAAAATTATATTAAACGAAAAATTGGTTGTCTGTAAAGTCGGTTTACGGAAGATAGTTTTACGTGATAACGTCATAAAGAAACATTGATGAAAAATTGCATACTTTTATGAATTGAATTGAATTATTATCACTGAATTATCATTATTTTGTATAATACAAAGAAGGAGCTAATTGAAGATTACAATTATGACTGGCGGGCTATAGTCACAAGCCAACGCTTGGGCCGATCGTGCCTCTCTATCGCTTGTTCCGAGCTCTCGCTTGCACTCACAGGCTCAAGCGGAAAGTGACACTTTTTCGTGCGTGCAGCCGGTGTTCATCGATTTATAAGACGTTATCACGTCATAAATGGATTTGAAGATGTAATTTAAGTTTTAACTGATCCAGCCTTAAGCCTAGGCCCCCAGCCCCTGTAGCCAAGTAACACACAGTAGTGTAAAGTATTGATAATATTTTGCGGCATTTTGTATTATAAATGTTTTAAATGCTAAAAAAACAATACAAAATGTCGCGTAATATTATCAATACACTTCTGTCTTTGATCAGCCGCAGCGCCATCTAGTCTAGCTCTAGACAAAACTTCAAGTGACAACTATCGTAGAAAGAGAATAGACACAACGAAGTGTTACTTGGCTACAGGGGCAGGCCTAACGCTATAAATGTCGTGGCGCCAACGTTCTTTATTGTCAACGCGTGACGTCTGACGCGCCACACCGGCGCGGCGCGATCTACAATTCGGATGACTCCATCATTGGATTACGATTTACGTCATCTTCAGTAGACACTCATACCTATTTGAAAAGCAATAAAATCTATATCTATACAAATAAATAAAATTGAAGTGTCTGTTTGTAATATCAAAATTACAGCTTCTTACTAAATCCATAATATGAATGTAATATACTCGGTACTTATAACAAAACATCCATTTTTAAAATTTTTGTCTGTCTGTCTGTTTAGGCTAATCTCGGGAATGTCTAGACCGATTTTGATGGGACTTTTACTGATGATATACATAATATATAATATGTTAGAGCTGTGTTTTTAACCGACTTCCAAAAAGGAGGAGGTTCTCAATTCGGCCGGTATCTTTTTTTTTTTTTCTATGTATGTCCACCGATTTCTCCGGGATTACTGGACCGATTCGCGTGATTTTTTTTAATCGACAGAGGATGTTTGCGAAATGGTCCCATAAAAATTTTAACCTTCAACTCCTCAAGCCTGATGCTGCAGGCTAAAACTATGGCGATTTAGGAAATTTCGATTACGAATTGATATTGTAGGTAACAAGTATGGACTACATCATGGAGCTCCAGGTCCTAGCTCCTCAATCATAGGATACTACACTTAAAAGCTTAAAATAAAAATTCTTTTCAAAAAACCGACTTCTAACGCCACTACAAAGTATAAAAATAATTTTAGTTTGTCCACGTTTGTTGAAGTCGGGCGGGCCTAAAATACAAACTATGAAACCGACTCGCGATGCTCGCTCGACTTCTACAAACGAGTCTATCATATTCTGTAGCGTCGCGCATCGGTTTCATAGTTTGTATATAGGCCCGCCCGACTTCAACAAACGTGGACAAACTAAAATTATTTTTATACTTTGTAGTGGCGTTAGAAGTCGGTTTTTTGAAAAGAATTTTTTTCTACCTATGTATATCGATACCTCCGTGATTTCTAAACCGATTTGCGTGAATATTTTATAATCGTTATAGAAACTTTGCGAGACGGTGCCATAAAAACTTCGGGTTCTAACTCTTCAATCCTGATGCTGCAGTGGTACTGCCCACCTAAACTGTGTTGATTTATTAACTGTCGATTATGAATAGTTATTATAGGTGCCAAGCATAGACTACATAATTGAATTCCAGAACCCAACTCCTCAATACTGATGCTGCAGGGTTTCTATCCACGCGGATAAAGTCGCGGGTTTATTTTAGTATTACATAATTATCACTTGCTAAAATTATGTCAAAACTCTGTAATGTTTTTACTTAGTTTTAATAAATTTATATCGTTTGTTCATAAAATGTTTCTTACTACATCGCGTCACTGTCATGACTTGCCTTGCATTTTTGTTTGCTTCTCCATGGATATTTGTACTGCGGATTGGTCTGCAATAACACCGCGTCAGGTTATTAAGATTTCTATGGTCATGACATAAACGTACAAATTCAATCTTAAGAAATTACTTTATGACGCTGCTTCTTCTTTTTCTTCTTCTTTATCAACCTATAGACGTCTACTGCTGGACAAAGGTCTCCTGCATGAACTTCCACAGGCTTCGGTCTTGCGCCGCTTGAATCCAGCGGCTCCCTGCGACTCGTTTGATTTCGTCGGACCACCTAGTGTGGGGGCTGCCAACACTGCGTTTCCCGGTGCGGGGTCGCCACTCCAACACCTTGGGACCCCAACGAACATCAGCTCTTCAAACTATGTGCCCCGCCCATTTCACACTTTATGACGCAATGAATTGAAAAAATTATTCAATGCGGATAAAGTATCAAAACTTGCGCCTCAACTTTTATATAGTTTTTTCAACTGAAAAAACTAACTATCAGGTAATATCAATTGAATGGCATATTAATCATCGTTTCACATAGATGAGATTAATACTACTCTTTAATACTACTATTAAGAAATATTAATTCTACTATTTAATAAATAGGTACTTACTAAAAAAATATTCAACGAAAAAACATCTTCTTTAATTCAAACCGCAGATATTAAAAAATTCCCAAGTATTCAGTGGAATTTTTAATTTGCGGAAATCCAGCAGGCATATAACTGATATCTTACAGGGAGAAAGGAAGTTTTTCCGAAACTTCTGGCCAAGTTGGGAATTCCTTTGACACGTGCCCACTCCGGCAACTCTCAACTCTGCAGCGAGCTCGATATAAGTTTATTGAGTGAGCGCCAGTTACCTCCTACCCTCAGACTTTACATTCTATATCGACGCTTTACATAGATAGACGTTTTATTGAAGTGAAAACTTCTTTAGGCGCGTTGAGCACTTTTTTGGATGAGCAAAAAACATGGATTTTGTGTCATCGTCACCTTAACAATCGTCACCTGGAGATTGCAGTAAGCGTTCAACGTTTTAGAGGGTCTCAAGCAACCTTGTACAGCTCAGTCGGCAATCAGCCGCCTTCCTCACCGTTTAATGTATGATGGCGCAGGTTTGAATCTCACTCACGAAACGTGACAGTGCGCTTTTTTTATATTTATTTTCTTTTTATTTTTTGTTTTTAATTTCCGATAGCTCGACGGTAAGTCGAGCGTTCCCGAAACCAGAAGACCCCGGTTCGAGTCCAAGACGATTATATTTTCCCCTATAAATTTTATTATTATTTTTTTATTTGTTATTATTTTTTTTAATATATAATTTCCAAAAAACATGATTAACCAAAAAAAATTCAAGGTCAACCAGATATTAATAACTATCAATCTGTTTAGATTGGCTGCCTGGCTGAACATCAGTCTGAAAATTACTAAAAAAATTACGCTCAGTCCTTGCATGCTTGCCCGTTCTAATTAGAATTATTATTTCATCATCATAAAATTCAAATTCAAAATCATTTATTTCATGTAGGCAAACTTGTGGACACCAGCGTGGTGGACTAGGCCTATAATCCTTCTCTGAGAGGAGACCTGCGCTTAGTAGTGAGGTGTTGATGGGTTGATGATGAAGATATTCTATGCTGGTCCAATGAAAATTGGCAGACTTCACATACCATTATGGAAAAGGTGCTGGTTTCTTCGCGATGTTTTCCTTTACCGTTGAAGCATAATGATATTTAATAACTTAAACGCAGTAACTCCGGACAGTCAGAGGTGCGTGCCCGAGATTGGACCTGGATCCCCCAAAAAAGGAAGAAACAGTCCTAACCGCTAGGCTATTACAGCTAGCTAAATTATTTATTAGGCTACGTCAATTGCCATGGGCATTTAAATAGGGCTATAATTGTTACGAGCAAGTGTGTTTCCGCCTTAAAGGCCATATGGTTCGTCTGCGCCGAACCTCCCCCAGCTTCTGTCTATCAGATAAACAAGACGGGAGCCATTGCCAGTAAATTAAATTCCGAAATCAAGCTGGATTTAAACCGCGATCCGTAACTTGTAGCCACTCTTACGACATTGTTTCGCTACAACCTCTTAGTGGCTGGGCAGACTAAAGACGATGTTAAATTTGCTACTTATTTTTACTTACTAATTGTTTTTTGGCGAGCCGTGTGGTAACGGCAGATCAATACAGTTGTCACCACCCCTCCTCTTCCCGCGGGTGTCGTACGAGGCTACTAAGGGAATATTTAACGGAGAACGGGCAGCAGCGTCCTCTGTGCTACTACTATCATCTACTGCGATCGCCAACCCGTCTGCCCAGCGAGGTGATTATGGGCAGACCCTCCCGTTGGGAGAGGCCTATAGTCCAGCAGTTGACTGATATAGGCTAATATAAATAATATAGGCTATATCATGATGAATTGTTTTTTAAGTTTAAATTTTGCAAGAAAACAATTAACTTTAATTAGTTTATATGCAGCTGTAGTCAACCGGGTCACAGGTGTATAAAAATGTCCTTATAAATAGTTCAAAATGTTGGAACATCGTGCGCGAAAACGAGATTTGTGCCAAGAATCACGACCCACAGTAATAAAGATGACGGCGCAGATTGACCTGCTGGTCGACTGTAGAATAGCTGTGATTATAAATATTTTATTGCTATCTCAATTCTCAATGGCAATCTTAATGGCAATTGTGCTACATTTAAACTAACTAGTGGTTCGCCCCGAACTGAGACCTCGCGGTAACGGTATCCCATGATTATTCATTCAATCGATACATGACGACCAAAACTGACATTATTATTTTGCCCGTTTTCACCAAATATACCTAAATCATCCCCTATGTAGGAGTCTCTTTACGTAGGTAGCTCCAAAACACAATCCTAAGTCCTAACATCCATCCCAATGTCATATTAGGTGTCCCGTACAGGATCGTGATAAAGAAGTTGACAGTAGTCATCACCTAACTTATCATAGGTAGCCCGTAAAGGTTAGGGAACGTCAGTGAAAACATTGAATTATTATATAGGTACTAACGAGTGAAAACGGGTTAGGGGCATCTGTACAAATCGTCATCTATCGACGCCAATAGAAAATATACAAAATGCAGCAATTAATAGTTTATTGAAGTTTGATATTTAACTAAAGAATAATTTTAATTGAATAATATGTTATTATATTATGTACCTAAATAATAATGCTCGACGCAAAACTGTTTTTGGGATAGATCGTAGTCGTAACTCCTACGAGTAGTTCCATGGAATAGTTAATGACTGCGCCATCTATTAGCATTATTGTGAAGCTATGTGAAATTTACTGATGCTCATTAAAAATTAAATAATCTCGTTTCTTTATAATATTCATATAATTTTAGTATTTGTTGTTCAAGTACAGGATACAAGTGAAGTAAGAAAATAAGTAGAACTTGAAAATATATAGCCAATTTTCCCAGAGAGCGTCTTCAAGCGAGCGTATTAAATCGCCACTTTGAAAGCCCCCAATTTCGTCAATTTTAAGAAAAAAATAAAAAAAAATACGGTTGTACTCTGTTCCAAATTGTCTTTAAAATGATACACAGAAAACCTATGAATAGCAAAAAAAAAAATTTTACTTCGCATTCGCTTCTATGAAAGCCCCCCTGAAATAAAGATTTTTATAACTTTTTAAGCCATTTTCGGCTGGAGGCCATTGGTTTACATATTATATCTAAATTTGAAGTAATTACGTTCAGTAATTCAAAAGTTATAAGGCTCTGACAGACGGACGGACGGACGGACGGACGGACGGACGGACAAGTGCAAATCGCTCTAGTAAACTCAGAGACCTCGCTTCGCTCGGTCAATAAATAAGTATCGGCTAATCACTTTTAGACAATCCCGCAGCAGTATCAAGCCGATTGTCAAGAACGATTTGCATTCTAATAAAATAGGTACAACTCAGACAAGGCAGTCGGACCGGTGACGTGTCTGGTCTGCTCTCTGCGCTCCTCGTTATTGGGTAGTCGTTGCCAAAATTTCTGCCTAGCTATGTAGGCGGGCCACTCTCCGCGATTTATAACGAAAGTTGTTGGCAAGCACAGCCTACCTAGACCCTGCACGTATTACCCTACTATATCGTGTTTACGTGAAATAAAAAAGTATTTTAAGTGCACAACGCGAACGATTTGCGAGTCGATTTTGCCAATTTATAGGCGAGTTTTTGTTTTTTAACTGAGAATTTATTTCACGTAATTGTTATGAAGTTATGGTCTATTATTGAAAATCAATGAATTTTGTGTATTTATTAGTTTAAGGACCTATTTCGCAGAGGATGAATCGCCTTAAATAACTGAAGAATAAAGGGACAGTGAAAAAATTTATAATAGGTAGTTATAATAATAATCTCCAGAGCCCCAATAGCCTAACGGTTAAAGGTGCGGACTGAAAACTTAAAGGTCCACGATTCGATCCCACCCATTTTAGTTCTTGCAATTCACGAGGGCGACTGACTTATGGTTGTGTGTGCGTCGTATCTGTATAAGTGTGAGCGAGCGCAATGCTCGCGCCTGCCCGCTCCCACCTAGGCTTTGACAGGCACGCACACTTATGCAATGTCCATGTACACGAAGTAACCACGAGTAAAACTCACTCGCCTTCGTGAATTGCAGAAACTGTACACTATTATCATAGTACAAACAGAATAGTAGGCTAACTTCATACAAAGTGGCCGCTGCCGGTTTGAATGTATGCGTGAGCAGCGGGCGCCGTGTACGCACGGAAGTTTCACGCACACATTCGCAAAGTCTCAACCGGCTCAATCGGCCGGCAGTACGGGCCGCGCGGCGCGCCACAGTGTACTTTTGTATATATCGCGCCGCTGTGCTAATCGCGCGCAATTGCGTATTACGTCGCACGCTCGCTCTTTTTTGTTTGTTTAATTTTTCAATAAAAGTAGTAACCTACCTATTAATAATCGCGGGCATCAGCTAGTCAAAAATAAAAGTGACAACCCTAGGCGTCAACGCAAGAGTAGGTAATTAACTCGCCGATCGGCCTTAGTTAGCCTACTATTCTGTTTGTACTATGCTATTATCGCAACTACTGCAAACACAAGCTTTCCGCCAATTCGGGGGGGAGAGGAGAATATTCTTCTTGTTTAGCTTAGCTAATTTTCTTTGAAAAAAAGAGAAATAAAATTATATGATAACTAGTATTTACCTGGGTACTACTACTGGGTACCCACCTGACCTGCGCAGGTCACAGATGTATTTCGGGGTTATATATTCAAAGATTTCGGGGGAGTAAATCAAATTGCATGTTAAGAGCGCGTGTAACCCCAAAAAAAAATCAGATTTCGCGATGAGATAAAACATAGCCACAACCTCATGTGAGGCGCGACAAAAGAAAGCGTTTTGTGCGGAATAGGAGTGTAGTAAGCGCCAAAATACTTTGTAAATCGTAAAATATTCATTTTCTTTTCAATTCGCTAGGCTACTCTCTTGATAATATCAATCGGAATTTAATGTAAAAATTTTGGCTCTGTAATATGCAACACATTGAAAAAAATCGGCCAAGTGCGAGTCGGGCCTCGCTCTTTTAGGGTTCCATTAAAAAAAAAATTATTTAATTTAATTTTTTTTATTTAATTTAATTTTTATTATTTGTTGTTATAGCGGCAATAGAAATACATAATATGTGAAAATTTCATCTTTCTATCTATTACGGTTTACGAGATACAGCCCGCTGACAGACGGACGGACGGACGGACGGACAGCGTAGGCTTAGTAATAGGGTCCCGTTGGTACCCTTTGGGTACGGAACCCTAATAAATGAATATTGGTTAAAAATTAGACCTAACTTCGCGATTTTTTATTATCGAACAAATTTCATCATTTTATGTTTTTGTCCAAACACGTCCCTTGGCAGTATGATGTAATTCTTGCGTGTTTTTTCTCGGATAATTGAAACTTGATCTACTAATGTAAAAATCAAATCTGTTTACTGTTAACGAGCGCACACCCCCTCTTTTAAGTCGGCAATTTCTTACTTTAACTCCAACTATTAGGTTTGCTAATGTGTTTATTTCATGAGACCTATGTCTGTCGGTTGTGATGATGATGATGATGATGATCAATAATCTGCTTGATCCCTTTACACTAAAGTCACTAAACCAATTTTGATGAATTTGGATAACTGTCATTCTGGCGACCACCATAGAATAGAATGGAATAGAATAGAAATGTTTTTTATTCAAATAAACTTTTACAAGTACTTTTGAATCGTCAATGAGTCTACCACTGGTTCGGAATGCCGTTCTTGCCGAGAAGAACCAGCAAGAAACTCGGCAGTTGCTCTTTTCAAAATACTTTTACAATATACTTAATAGATACTAGTGGTTCGCCCCGAACTGAGACCTCGCGGTAACGGTTTCCCATAATTACTTATTCATTCAATAGATACATGATGATCAAAATTGACATTATTATTATGCCCGTTTTCACCAACCATACCTAAATCATCCCCTTTGTAGAAGTCTCTTTACGTAGGTAGCCCCTAAATACAATCCTAACATCCCAATGTCATTTTCACCTTTAGTTGTCCCGTAGAGGTTCGTAATAACAAAGTTGACAGAAAGTGTCAACTAACTTAACATAGGTAGCCCGTAAAGATTAGGGAACTGTAGTGAAATCCTCAAGGCCTCAATCAAACTTAGGTAGGTATAGTTTTTTGGAACATTCAAATTAAATTACTTGTACACAGCGTCAACTATCGACACGATCAGAAAACATGTAAAAACAAACTGCAACGTGAAGTTTTATTGATGTTTGCTAAATGACTAAATAATAATTTTAATTGAATAATATGTTACCTATAGCTGCATTATTTGCTATATGAGATGAGAGCGCCATCTATTGACATCATTGTGAAGTTCTGTTGTTGCTGCTCATTAAAAGTTAAATAATTTAGTTTCCTTATTACATTTATCTAATTTTAGTATTTGTTGTTCAAGTACATGATATTACGCTAAAATTATAAAACTTTCAAGCCCCAGCTTTCAATGGTTATTCCGTTGTGAGGTCAAATATAATCTCCACTTTGAAAGCCCCCCATTTCGTCAATTTTAGGAAAAAAATTAAAAAAAAATACTTTTGTACTCTGTTCCAAATTATCTTTAAAATGAGCCTACTATAACTCTATGAAGCGCAAAAATTTTTTTTTTCTTCGCATTCGCTTCTATGAGAGCCCCCCTGAAATAAAGATTTTTATAACTTTTTAAGCCATTTTCGGCTGGAGGCCATCGGTTTACATATTATATCTAAAATTGAAGTAATTACGTTCAGTAATTCAGAAGTTATAAGGCTCTGACAGACGGACGGACGGACGGACGGACGGACGGACGGACGGACGGACGGACGGACAAGTGCAAATTCACTCAAGTAGACTCAAAGACCTTCGCTTCGCTCGGTCGATTATGCTACTACATACATACTATTTACAGTTGCAATTATTCATCCGCAAAAAGGTTGCTAACAGACACACGTATTTTCGAGAAATTTATACTGCGAGCGTGGATAGAATCCACTAACAGTAAGGATAATAGAATTCCGTAGGTATATGAACATAATCGTATAGTAGAAAAATCTGAAACCGTTCCAAATACGCTCATATCACGTAAGCCCCATCAATCTGTAAAGTTCCAACTTATTTAACGTCGGCTAGTCGCTGTATACCTGGCGTACATTGGCGCTTGCAGCTAGTAAGTTGGTGGCAATTTGGGCAGGGTTAAGCTAATCATATAGATATGGGCTGTTGCTATGGCCACTTGTACCTGTGGACACAGTTGATTCCGTCGAAACTAGCAACCCCAAAATTATAATTTGAACGAGACCGTAAAGCTTTGATGGTTGACAGTTCGCGGTACAAAACCGTACGCCATTTTGTCTGGGCGTTTTTAGATAACAAGCCATTTGACCGCAATGACAGCCAAATCAAAACGTGTCTTCGACCCGAACCATAGAGTCGGTATCGACATAAAGTTAGTCTGTTAACACACGATCTGTGGCGAACACAGATAGCAAATTGGGTACTTTACAGGTGGATCGCATAATGGTATAGTTCTTGCAATTCACGAGGGCGACCGGGCGACGATAAGTGTGAGTGAGCACAATGCTCGCGCCTGCCCGCTCCCACCTAGGCTTTGACAGGCACGCACACTTATGCAATTTGCATGTACACGAAGTAACCACGAGTAAACCTCACTCGCCTTCGTGAATTGCAAAAACTGTATTATTCTAGCCTAGCGCACTTATATTGTGGGCGAACAATAGTATTTTAAGAGGAGTGTCTAGTTGAAAATTTTCATACAAAAAGCGATAACGTTTTGCTACCCGTAAATGTTGTCCAATGTTCATAATTTTTTGAAATGTTGCAGATACAATGAAAAACTATGCCCGTACGTTTTAATTTTAAAGAAATATTGCTTATGTTAAAAGTTATTAGTGACTAAATATCCATATTTTTGACTAAAAAACTTCTTCGACTAATTTTATTTTTTTAAATTTAACTAAACTGAAATACTTAAAAAATGAAACGTACGAGCCTAGATTAAGGTGTACTGAATCTAATGAGACCAAAATTGTCTAATTTTGTAAACGTTTAGGGGGGTAAAAACGTTATGACCCGAAACAATATTTCAAGAATAAAATTTAGGCAAATAACTCCTGGACTTGCAACTCTCTCTATCGCACGATGCGGGTCGGGCAGCGAAGCGTTGTGAAACAGATAGCATTTTGGAAAATACCTACTCGCGTCGCGTTTCGTCACTAGACACTACTTTTAACTAATCAATTTATTGTTCTTACCGCATTTATAAAATTAGTAAGGAATAAAGAACTTTTAAATACATTTATATTTTTAGGGTTCCGTACCAAAATGGTAAAAATGGAACCCTTATGGTGAGACTTTCTCCGTCCGTCCGTCTGTCACAGTCGATTATTTCAGTAACTATTAAAGCTATCGACATGAAATTTGGCATAGTTGTGTATAATAGTCGCCCAACATCATTGGCATAAAGAAAAATCGAAAATTATTTTTAGTTTTATTAAAAAAGGGGGAAAATCGGGGGTTTGAAATTTCAAAGTAAAATAACTATACCGAGTGGGGTATCATATGAAAGGCCTTTACTTGTGCATTCTAAAACAGTTTTTTATTTATTTCTATATATAATAGTTTTTGATTAATCGGCCAAAATGTCGAAAAAAATACCGTTCCCCCCCCTTATCTCCGAAGTTTACCAATCGAAAAATCTGAAATAATTATAGTCAATAGAGGTTTATGTATATTTTACAGGAAAAATAAAAGCAACGCGAAAATTATTTTAGTTTGATTAAAAAAGGGGGAAAATTGGGGGTTTGAAATTTCAAAGTAAGATAACTATACCGAGTGGGGTATCATATGAAAGGCCTTTACTTGTGCATTCTAAAACAGTTTTTTATTTATTTCTATATATAATAGTTTTTGAGTAATCGGCCAAAATGTCGAAATAAATACCGTTCCCCCCCCTTATCTCCGAAGTTTACCAATCGAAAAATCTGAAATAATTATGATCAATAGAGGTTTATGTATATTTTACAGGAAAAATAAAAGCAACGCGAAAATTATTTTAGTTTGATTAAAAAAGGGGGAAAATCGGGGGTTTGAAATTTCAGAGTAAGATAACTATACCAAGTGGGGTATACCATATGAAAGGCCTTTACTTGTGCATTCTAAAACAGTTTTTTATTTATTTCTATATATAATAGTTTTTGAGTAATCGGCCAAAATGTCGAAAAAAATACCGTTCCCCCCCCCCTAATCTCCGAAGTTTACCAATCGAAAAATCTGAAATAATTATGGTCAATAGAGGTGTATGTATATTTTACAGGAAAAATAAAACCAATGCTCTAACTAGCATAGTTTTTTTTATATTAACAATAAACCTCTACAAACAAAGTTAACGATAAATAAGCAAATTAATTTATTATTATTGTTTTACTTTTACTTTTGGAGTACGGAACCCTCGGTGCGCGAGTCCGACTCGCACTTGGCCGGTTTTTTAATTTTACATCGATGAAACTTTTGATACAATATTTTTTTAATAGGTATATTATGTGCCGATTTCGCCGAGGCTTTAAATTGGGCGTTCTGACAGTTTTTGTATTAACAATCTGCCAAAATATCAAAATTGCAATTAAGAAATGGGTCATGTGAATCACGACACTGAATGTGTTTTTTAAGCTATTGCATAGCTTTTATCGCGGGCTTTGAGCGCGGCGACCGAATCAAGAAATTCCGTAACGAAAATAAACCTAACACCCCCCACTCCGACCGGCACAGCGGTACGGCGTTGAGCCGTGCATCGTCTAACGTCGTTTCAGTTCGGCAGACTTTGGCACGGTGTTTGTGTGCGTGCGACTAGAAAATGCTATGCAATAGCTTTACCGCGGCAGTCCCCGAGTGCCACACGTATTTTTTTTGTGTGTTTACTGCACAGGTCCTATTGTCCGCTTCAACGTCACCGGGGTTGGACGAACGCAAAAGATCTGCAGGAATGGGGTTAAGCTTTACGGCTTGAAGATATCTGGAGCGACGTATTCCTAATAGCACCTCCTGTGAGGCTAGGAACTAGGCTGGGGTGCGTGGGACGGTTGGACTACATTAGACCGTACGCTCCTTAAACTATGATAACGATCCTTGACGTAAGAAATTGGAGACCTTGTCTTCACCTTAAACGACGTTGTGCTGAGGTTGTTGATTTGTATTGCCCTAAGCGTGACTGAGAGGGGGTATTGTTGGTCGTTGACAGGGTGTGTATGAGCAAGCCCTGGTCAAATACCACATAGGTACATACAATACTACAGAGAAGAAGCCGAAGAATGAAGTATACGTTCAGATATTCCCCGTATCGAAACATTTACACAAGTGCTTTCCGCTCTCAACATTCTGTTAAGTGAAGATATTCAAAAGCTTTATTAGAGACGGTAAAGACGTCTAAACTAACTCAAAATTGGCCATCATGGAAATTTCTGCATAAGAGTCTCCCGTAGGCTCGAGTTGCCAAATACACGTAGTTTTGCTTTAATTTTGATTTAGATACCATAAATGGGATTCATATCAAACTTCTATGCAAAGTTTGTCTGTGATCCTTATCGATCGATATCATGCGAAAGTGCAGTGTTTGTTTGTTGTTTTCTCCTTCAATCACGCTGCAACAGAGCTACGGATTGACGTGATTTTTTGCATGGGTATAGTTGACCTGGAGAGTGACATAGGCTACTATTTATCCCGGAAAATCAAAGAGTTCTCGCGGGATTTTAAAAGTAAATACATGCGGACGAATTCTTGAGCATCAACTATTTTTGAAAAAATGCTTCATAATAAGCCGAAAGATGTGCAAAGTCTGCCAATTGAGAAGAAACCTTTGCCCAGTATTGGGCCAGTATGTTGCTCTTTCTTCAAATGAATTATCCTCTCTAACTCTTCCGTTGATCAGGTATTATCTTCGGCACCGTCGGAATGAAACGCTCTTAATTGCATTTTGTTTTCTTTTTTAATTAATTCGTTTGAGTCTGAAACTGCTTCACATTTCCCCGAGTGGAGTTTTTGCCAAAACAAACAGTTTTCTAATTTGTGGCCGGCGTTGTTTATGTTGCCCGATCCGCCGCGCGTGCCGCACTGACTTGCTTAAACTCGCTGATTTTTTGTTGTTTTGTACTCTCATTAATCCGATTACGAAAGAATAATAATTTGAGCAGTATATTTTTGTAGATTTACACGTAAGAAAGATCATTCATAATTTTTTTTTATTGCGGGATAGACTTGCGCTTGACGACAATCAATGCTGGACACCACTGATGAGGTCTAGGTTGGAGCGCGCTTGTCTAGAAAATGCTTATTCACTCTTGCCTTGAAGGTACTGAGGTTATACGTGGCCGGAAATACAGATGTTGGAAGTGCGTTCCACACCTTAGCGGTTCGATTCAGAAACGTTGAACTGAAGCGTTTTGTGCGAGCAGGATGGATTTCAACCACGTAAGGGTGCCAACGCTCACGATTTCTCGAAGTTCTGTGGTAAAACAGTGAAGGGGGCACAAGGTTGTAAAGTTCTTGAGCGCACTCTCCAAAGTATATCCGATAGAAGATCGAACACGTAAGAAAGATCATTCATCATCCCACAAGACGAACGATCGTGTGGAACCCTTTTTATTGCGTCTGTGTTTCCTGCCACGTATAATAGCAGCTTCAGAGTCAACTAGACTGAACGCTTGTTCACTCTAGAAGATGCTTATCTTTTAGGCTAACACCCTCCAACCTAGACCTCATTGCTTCATCATTAATTGTTGAAAAATGCAAGTCCATCTCGCAATAAAAAATAACTATTGGTTCAAGTGGGCCGTGTTATATCGGATTTTCGCGGATTTTTATTTGAAAATAGTGGAACAATGTTGCTCATAGTTTCCACGCAAGCGCCGCCCTTTTTAAGTTTCTCGTATCTTGATATATTTCTGCACTAGCATAAAAATAATATATCGAAAGCACTTAATTTTTGAAAACCTTTCAACTTGAAACACAGTAAAAATACATTGATATCAAATATGTTTTACGTAGTCAAGTCACTTGGAAAACTCTGTTAAAACCGACGGGAAATATATGAAATTTCTACACCAGCCGCAACCTATGAAGTTTCATAAAGTTGCTAGGAACCGTGCCAGCGCGGACAAAACCGCGTCGCGATATTAGTTTCTTTGATTTTTTATTAAGACTACAAAAAGTAAACCCTAAGTAGAAGTAAGAGTAAGAATAAGTTACATTTTTTAAGGTTCTGCACATAGATTTAGGTAAGCTGCCAATCCTAAATCTACGGTTCCGTACTAAAACAAGCTATAAAATGTCACAGAAACTTATTATAATGGTCACGAAAATTACAATATTTCTATTCTCATGCAAATGAAACTAGGAAATGAAGGCACCTAAACCACCTTGAGGTTAATAATATTTTTAGGGTTCCGTAGCAAACAAGGAACCCTTATAGTTTCGCCATGTCCGTCCGTCTGTCTGTCCGTCCGCGGTTTAGCTCAGAGACTACTACTAGGTAGGTACTAGAAATCTGTAATTTGACAAGGATATCAATATTAATCACGCCAACAAAGTGGTGAAATAAAATTGTGAATAATAAATAATTTTTTTTAGGGTACCTGCTCTACATGTAAAGTGGGGATGAATTTTTTTTCTCGTCTATCCCATAGTGTGGGATGTCGTTGAATAGTTCTTTTAAAAATATTGTGGGTGCGGGAACATTATTTTTCAATTCTGGGATCCGTTTGTGAAATATGATATTTTAAAGTGCTAAATTTTATTAGAGTCAAGTGTCCCCTTAAACCATGGAACTCAAAATAAATTTAATATTCATAAATAAAATAAAAGCACTATCCTAGGTCAGCAATAATATTTGTGACTTGCAACTATGGAACCCTACACTGCGCGTGGCCCGACACGCCCTTGGCCGGTTTTATTTCTCAAATACTTAGCTTACAATAGCGTTTGACGTATTTTACTGTTTCCACGGCCGGATATTTCTGAGTTCCGTCGAACTAACCCAACGCGTCCGTCCCACTGGATCGTAAACACGTCAAAAACCTTTGCAGGCGGAAGTGGTGGAAATTTTAGGCTCGTAAAAGAATTTTTTATGCAAAAATATGACTATAGTAAATCAAAATCGAAAGTCAAGGCTATATCTACACATTGGAGGAAATAATAACCGTCGAACATATTATATTTGGCGTGTAGGCTGTAGTTGTAAGCAACAGCAGTAAAATCTGTGGTGTCACAGTAAAAGGGGATGAGTCAGAAATGTTGAAAAATGAGTTAATTATACAATTGGATAAAATATATTACTAAGTATTACTGTAAGAAGGAGATGAATCAATATAATGTATTTTTGTTTCTAGAGTCTAGTCA
Organism: Oeneis ivallda; assembly: GCA_029955525.1. Taxonomy (NCBI): domain Eukaryota; kingdom Metazoa; phylum Arthropoda; class Insecta; order Lepidoptera; family Nymphalidae; genus Oeneis; species Oeneis ivallda. The sequence continues at coordinate 25,267,448 of JARPMR010000010.1, forward strand.
TAATTAATAGCAAAACCTAAAAAGTAAAAAGGAGATAATATTATGTGTAGTCATCTTATTAGAATCATAGTTTTACATACAATTTCTTTACTTAGTTATTTATTATTATTTTATTTTTTAGACTCATCCCCCTTTATCATTTATAAGCGTTTTCTTTATTAGCCCCTGGTGAAAAGTTGTTTTTAAACTCATCCCCTTTCACTTTGACACCACCGAAATATTAAAAAAATAGTATAAAAAGCCGAATTAGTGATTTAGTACCAGTCGGATAAGAATATCATCATCATCATCATTAGCCTATATTCATTATAGCATCAGCCATAGTCAGGACTTACACGGAGAGTGATAAAAACTAGTCTAAAACTAATTTTCAACGGGGTGCAATCAAAAATATTAATTGTGGGAACCTGTAGTTATCTTGTGACAATAGGGTAAGTTTAACAATAAGGTATACTGCTTGTCTTAGTTCAAGAGCTACTCCCGCTGTTATCGACTCCACGGCATCAAAATAATATTATGTATAGTCAAAACTTTCAAGACATGTGGGAGTAATAATTAATTGAAAGCAAAACTTGCGTTTGGAAGATCTCAAGATTGTTCCAGCCCCGGCTTAGTACTCAACTTCCGACGACCTGGAATGCTCACGATATTAACCTTTTGCGTGGTACAGCTTATAAGAGATAGCGATTTTATGAAAAGTTTAAGACCGCAATTTCTTATAGAAAGAAGAAAGCACGCACAGTAAAATGCCAGTAAACATATTATGGCTGTTTTACATTAAGGCAGTGAAACAGAGTAGGAAGCGAAATAGTAGCACTACAATGTAGTGACTATTTGAAACGCTTACTGCAAAGTAACAGTAGATTCAAGATTATAACTATCGCAAGATAGCAACATATGGGCGCTCAATTAGTAGCAGTGCCATTCGGTTCTTGCCATGCTACTCTGCCCTAGTTTGAAACAGCCATTAGATATTCGACTTCCGACGACCTGCAACGTAAGCGGTATGAACCTCTCTTTGTATCGTTCAGGTGAAGACAGACAGAGATTATTTTTAAGGGGTGGAAATAACAAAATGCTACACAGTTCAAAGTTCACACATAGATCATCATCATCGTCATTAGCAACCCATCAATGACTCACTACTGAGCGCAGGTCTCCTCTCAGAGAAGGGTTATAGGCCATAGTCCACCACGCTCGCGCTGGCCCAATGCGAATTGGCGGACTTCACACACCTTCAAGAACATTATGAAGAACTCTCAGGTGTGCAGGTTTCCTCACGATGTTTTCCTTCACCGTTGAAGCAAGTGATATTTAATTGCTTAAACGCACTTGACTCCGAAAAGTCAGAGGTGCGTACCCGGGATCGAACCTGCGACCCCCCAAATAGAAGACCACAGTCCTAATCACTAGGCTATCACTGCTCACACATAGATGAAAGATTCAAAAGTAATATTGATCTGCTGACCAAATCATTTCAATGTCAGTGTATATCAATCTCGCTAAATTATAGTAACGATCTATTCTCAATTATTCTTTGGTTATCACAATTATAGATCTAAATTACCGCGACTCCTGAAGAAGAATATTTTGGATTTATCTAGGTATATCAAACTAAATCCAAAACTCATTATTCAAAATGAATGATTGAAGAAAATTGTTAAATTAGTTTGAAGCTTTTTGAAATAATTTGGAATCTATGAGAGAGAAAAAGGAAAACCACATAATCTTATAACTTAAAACAAGCACTGAAGCGTAAGTTATTCCAGAACTAATTCTGATCACCAAGCCACTCTATTAAGCTTAATAAAATACCCAAATTGATTTTCAATAATTCCATAATTTCCACTGACGTGCTTAAAAATTGATAACTTTTTAGAACCTCTCATAATTTCATTTATTTCTATTAACTCGCTGACTCACCGCCCCCCGGCTACATACGGTTGGCCTTACTATAAGCACAGTATAAGGGTGCTATAAGGTATGTACTTCGTACCGCCAACTTATCTACATAAATAAAACAAATAAACTATCATAATCAAAAAAAACTATCCTATCTTTCAAGTTGGACCAAATTACAGATAGTTACGAAGTTTGATCTAAATCGGTTAAGTAGTTTAGGAGTCCATCGCGGACAAATAACGTGACACGTAATTTATATATATTAAGACTAGCTGTACCCGGCATGCGTTGCAATGCCACGTAAAGTATGGAGAAATTATTTACTATCGATTTTTTGGACCAGAAACCCGGGCGGGCATCCCCAGAACACCCTATCAAAGTTTCATCACAATCTGATCTGGTTTCGGAACGCATAGACGACAAACATACAAACATTGATTTTTATTTTTATAGGCTACTTTTTAGGGTTCCGTACCAAAATGGTAAAAATGGAACCCTTATGGTGAGACTTTCTCCGTCCGTCCGTCCGTCCGTCCGTCTGTCACAGTCGATTATTTCAGTAACTATTAAAGCTATCGACATGAAATTTGGCATTGTTGTGTATAATAGTGGCCCAACATCATTGCAATAAAGAAAAATCGAAAATTATTTTTAGTTTGATAAAAAAAGGGGGAAAATCGGGGGTTTGAAATTTAAAAGTAAGATAACTATACCGAGTGGGGTATCATATGAAAGGCCTTTACTTGTGCATTCTAAAACAGTTTTTATTTATTTCTATATATAATTTTTTTTGATTAATCGGCCAAAATGTCGAAAAAAAACCCGTTCCCCCCCTTATCTCCGAAGTTTACCAATCGAAAAATCTGAAATAATTATGGTCAATAGAAGTTTATGTATATTTTAACTAGCATAGTTTTTTTTTTATATTAACAATAAACCTCTACAAACAAAGTTAACGATAAATAAGCAAATTAATATAATATTATCGTTTTACTTATACTTTTGGAGTACGGAACCCTCGGTGCGCGAGTCCGACTCGCACTTGGCCGGCTTTTTGGTATATATTGACAGTCATCTTTTTATCGGTAGATGGCAATAAATCTATCCGTCTACCATTTTTGCTAAAAATCGGGATCTGTAGCCACTGACATGATTTCTGGGCTATCTGGGTGGTGCGAGAGGGATTTGTTTGGACTAATGCTGATTAGGAGGCGCCTCTTAAGTTACACTCGTATGAATCCAAGAGGGTGCCGTCTGTCTTATAAAGTTATAACTAAGTTATTCATGGTCATACCTAAGGTTGATGTCGTTTCTCAAATGCTTCATAAAACGGGATTGCTTGTAAAACATTTTAATGCTAATGTCCCAATTAATCGAGGGGGGAAGTCATTTTACAAGCCTCCTTCACAGCGTACAATTTTACGTTTCATGGACAGTTTACATTGTTCTAGTTGCTGGATTCGGTAACTTCATTCAGCTGCTGGACCAGAGTGAATGGCATCATCCACGTTTACACAGTAATTTATGAGTCATTGAGATGCAAATGTTATTAAAATGACTGTTGTTAGTGACTCCTAGTAATCGATTATACTATTTTACGCAATTGAACTCTTTAGTCGAGTATCAAAGAACTTGTAACTACATCTTGCAACCACATTATTATCCCCATAAATCTCTACAATTATATTATGACTAGCTGATGCCCGCGACTTCGTCTGCATGGATTTAGTTTTGAAAGTCCCTCGGGAATTCTTTGATTTTCCGGGATAAGAAGTAGCATATGTCACTCTCCAGGTATCTTCAAGTATACCCATGCAAAAATCACGTTGATCCGTAGCTCTTTTGTGGCGTGATTAAAGGACAAACCAAGAAACCAACAAACGCACTTTCGCATTTATAATATTAGTATGATTTGTAAATCGGTCACGACGTTTGACAATGTGAGTCACAATGCGTGTGTGCGTGTGCGTGTGCGCGTGTGTGTGTGTGTGTGTGTGTGTGTGTGTGTGTGTGTGTGTGTGTGTGTGTGTGTGTGTGTGTGTGTGTGTGTGTGTGTGTGTGTGTGTGTGTGTGTGTGTGTGTGTGTGTGTGTCAATGTGACTACTCAGAGACACTCACTGGTTAGATCACTGATTACACTAGCGGCACGCTATGATGGCCGGTTTGACGTTTGTCCGCTCATGAAGTTCCGTATTAATTGATAACGACTTTGAAGGAAATAATTGTATTACTTTATTGACGATAGTGATGTGCAGAGATTCATAAATTTTATCGAATGTAGTTTTAGGTTTAGGACTCAAAATTTATTTATTAAATTGATTTCTAAAATGTATACAAGTGTAGAAAAATCAGTTTGCACCATTTAAGGGGTGAATGTACTTGTGAATATGAACAATTTTCAAAATGCAATGCTAAAATTATTAGAAGAAGCTTGTGAACATGTGACTAAAGGAGACTGGGAAAAGGTTGTGAATAGAACTGTTAAATTAATAAGGGAAGATTATGAAAGAGATGTGAAAATAGATAATATTATAGAAAACGAACATATAATTATTAATGTAGGTGATGATAGCAGTGACGACAGTGAAAATAGTAGTATGGACGAATCTGATTAATTATGGCCTTTTGTGGCACCTTTTTTGGTATCTTTTGTATTCATATGTTTCTTGTGTGCATATAAAGTATGTATATTCATTTTCATTCAAATATTCAGTTCGTTCAAATAAATTAAATAAACATATACATTTTTGTTTTATTAAACCTATTTAATCAGGTACAAAAACAAAACTTAATTGTTTTTTGTTCGAGAATAAATTGACATTCCACATCACTATTGTAATGTGTCAAACCGGCCATCATAGCGTGCCGCTAGTTTAGTTTGCTGAACAAGAATGCCACTGGAACGATGTGAACCAGCTATAATGTTTTATGCCCGCTTTATGATTCCGTAGCTCCTACAACAGCTACAACGGCTTCATTATCGTGATGGTTATTTGCTTTCGTGTTCCAATGTTTGGGGAGTGCATGAAAAATGTTTCATTTAAATTGATATTGTGTTCAGAATTTCGTAAGAAGGGACCTTTTATAATCATTAAAGTTAATGTTTCTTTCACCGGGGCGAAATAATAAACTGCCTGTGACGCCTCAGCAATAGTAGGACATAGGCATATGCACCAACCTAGTCCTCATCAGTGAATCAGTGCTTTCCGTCATTGAATTTTGTCAAGTGCAAGCCTATCTGGCAATAAAAAAAATTGTGACGTCATAACTGAAAATACGCACTATAAGTTTCATCTTCAGCAACCCATCAACGGCTTACTACTGAGCGCAGGTCTCCACTCAGAGAATGATTATAGGCTTTAAGTCCACCACGCTGGCCCAATGCAAATTGGCAGACTTCACACCCCTTTGAGAAAATTATGAAGATGTGCAGGTTTCCTCACGATGTTTTCCTTCACCGTTGAAGCTTGTGATATAAGTATATTTAATTTCTTAAACGCGCATTACTTAGAAAAGCCAGAGGTGCGTGCCCTGGATCATATCTGCGACCTCCCGAATAGGAGACCGCAGTACTAACCAGCAGGCTATCACTGCTTAAAAGTTTCATGTTTACAACCAATGTTATAAGTTGTGTACTAAACAACCAAACGCGTTATAATATTTTGCAATCACATCAGAGAATCCGGTATCAATGGCGATTTGCAAAGAACTTATTGGTGAAGCAATTTTGTCTGTATTTACTTAAAACACGCACGTTTGCCTCTGCGGTAACATAAACATTGTATTATTACAGTCAATAATAGATATAATTTTATGAAAATGCGTTCAGATATTCAAGGAGTAAAAAGGTTTTTGGAATCGCAGTAAATTACTTTGATATCAGTTTATAGATCTAGAAGGGACTTATAATATTTTTCGTGTAATTATGTGGGTGTAATTATATTATATTATTTCGTGTAATTATTATCACTTATGGCGCTGAAACGTGGACACTAACAAAAGGCTTGATCCACACATTTAAAGTTACTCAGAGAGCTATGGAGAGGGCTATGTTAGGAGTTTCTCATAAGGACAGGATTCGGAATCAAGAGATCCGTAAGAGAACCAAGGTCGCCGACATAGCCCAAACCATTAGCAAGCTGAAATGGCAGCGGTCAGGCCATGCTTGTCACAGAAGCGATGGCCGTTCGGGCCGAAAAGTCCTAGAGTGGAGACCGCTAACTAGTAAGCGTAGTGTGGTGCGCCCTCCAGCACGTTGGACTGACGATATAACGGTGGCGGGAAGTGGCTGGATGAGGAAGGCTGAGGACCGGGTGTGGTGGCGTTCTCTGGGAAAGGCCTATATTCAGCATTGGACGTCCTCAGGCTGAGATGATGATGATGATGATGATGAATTATGTGGGTGGTGCTGAAATGTAGTAATGCTGTTTACAAATATAACAATATACCTATTCTGTTTATAAGCCTCAAAACTTCCACGGGCAGGACTGAAGCCTGAATGTCAACGGTTCAAATTCCATCATTTGGAATATTTTCGTGCTCACACCTAACATAGCTTAACGTTTTATTTGGAGGAGAAAGGGGACTTTTAGTTATATTTAATATCTTCTAGCTGATGCTTCATGGAAAAGCATCTTCTCGATTTTCCAGCATTAAAAGCAGCCTGTATCACTCTGCAGATAACCAACAATACCAATGCAAAAAATCACGTCGAACCACTGCTGCGTGATTGAAAGACAAACCAGCGAACAAAATACACATCTATAACAACATCTCACACTTGTATAAAAAACTTATTACAATGTAATAGCTTCATAATAATATTGTAAAATGATTATTTTGAAAAGAGCAACTGCTGACTTTCTTGCCGGCTCTTCTCAGCAGAATCCGCTTTCCGAACCGGTGGTAGAGTCATGACTTGTCATAAGAGCCACAAGTTGGCCTACGTGAAATAAATAAATTTGAATTTGAATTTATTAGTAAAAATTAGTAGATGACAATTATTTTTTTTATTGTTATAATATCTTTAAGTGATAATAAATCCGCTGATTTTAAAGTAATACTAGGTATCTATTGAGTAGGTAGTAGTAGCTCGCAGAGTGACTCCATAAGTTCTGGGAATCAATGGACCGCTGCCAACAATTCCCCGTACCTTGCATTATGACTAATAAAGGCTCCCGTCATGCGATATGAGGAAGTTTTTAGAGGGTTCCATATTAAATCTATATCAAAGAACCCTCTCACAGCACTTTAAGGCCAAGAAAAATAATATGTTAGGTATGTGTATGAATCGAAGGAAAGCACCATATCTAGGACAAAAAATAAAATAAAAAAAATATATTCTGCCTCTGTAATAATTGTATTACACTACACTAGCGGCACGCTATGATGGCCGGTTTGACACATTACAATAGTGATGTGGAATGTCAATTTATTCTCGAACAAAAAACAATTAAGTCTTGTTTTTGTACCTGATTAAATAGGTTTAATAAAACAAAAATGTATATGTTTATTTAATTTATTTGAACGAACTGAATATTTGAATGAAAATGAATATACATACTTTATATGCACACAAGAAACATATGAATACAAAAGATACCAAAAAAGGTGCCACAAAAGGCCATAATTAATCAGATTCGTCCATACTACTATTTTCACTGTCGTCACTGCTATCATCACCTACATTAATAATTATATGTTCGTTTTCTATAATATTATCTATTTTCACATCTCTTTCATAATCTTCCCTTATTAATTTAACAGTTCTATTCACAACCTTTTCCCAGTCTCCTTTAGTCACATGTTCACAAGCTTCTTCTAATAATTTTAGCATTTTTTTTGTGGTAAATGGGGGTTCTGTATTGTGTCTTGCAGCATATCCCTTAATTTGAGCCCACACCAACTCAATCGCATTATACTCACAATGGTAAGGCGGTAACCGTATAACTCTGTGCCCATGTTCTAATGCTATTTCGTCAATGACGTATCGGATCTTGGTTGGTTTGTTTTCTTTTAAAAGACGTACTAATTCCGCTTTTAACATATTCATGTTTGCATCTACGCCATTTTTACGAAGCCATGCGACGATATCAGCTTTCTTTTGGGATTGGGCAGGTGGCTTGTCAATTTGCATCGAGTGGTATGGGGCGTTGTCCATAATTATAATAGATGGTTCAGGGAGGCTACACAACATTGAGGTAAACCATTCAGTAAACTTTTCTCCATTCATGTCTTCATGATAGTCTCCAGTGGTTTTTGACGCAAAAGCCATGAGAGAACCTTCGACAAACCCGTTGATGGTTCCGGCGTGACAAATTATAAGTCGCGATCCTTTTCCTACAGGAACTTTGGAAGTAGATGCTGCTGTGTCATCGTTCCAAGAACGGCCTACAGTATGGTTAGCATTAAGCCATGTTTCATCCAAGAACACAACATTTTGCCAATTTTTGATTTCTTTCACTTGCCGTAAAAAAGTATACCTTGCCATCGCTATATCAAATCTTTCCATCAATATTTTGCGTTTGTTACATTTTTTGTATCGAAATCCAATGGTCTTCAAAATCTTCGTTAAAGAACTTTCCCCACCGAAGAATAATCCAGCTTCCTTCAGTGAATGCACCAACTTTTTTCTTGTTGGATACTCCTTCTGTAAATAGTAGCCGTAAACATGTCTTCGGATAGCATCGGCATCAAAGTTATCGATGCCTACGACTGGTTTTGCTCGTTTTCTCTTTTTTGGTGTGTGAAGTTTATTTTCTTCTGTGCCAGTCTCGCCATATTTTTTTTTAGTTATCCGTCTAACAGTTCGTTGTCCAATATTAAGCGCATCAGCTACGCGTTCAACCACTGACGTTATAGGTAAAATTGGCCCTCCATTTTGAGCTTCACGATCGAAATAGTTACGAAGGCGTATTACGAACTCACGTGTCTGACTATTTAGAACAGTTCTCTGCGTACGTTCGGTCATATCGACGAAATCCACAACAAAGGGCTTGAACAGAGTCCAAATTAACGAGCAAGGGTCAACAGTAATGCAGTATCAATATTTGAAATCCAAAGCCAGGTCAAAACTATATCACAATCGCATTGCACTGACAGTTTATACTTTTCGAAGCAACGTCAATTCGAAACTGCTTTGTTTTGCATTGAGCATTGACGCGAGTTTGCCGGAGGTAGTAGTTGTGCTAGCCAGCGATCCTATGTGACGATCGTATTAGATTCCATTTTTAAAAATTTTCAATTTAGAAAACCAAATGCCGAGTTGTGGTATATATCATATAAAAATAAAAATTTTACCTTTTGTATGAAACAGCTGATATTTTTTTGCGATTTCAGAGGTTTGTCCACATAGTGAAAATTGTTCATATTCACAAGTACATTCACCCCTTAAATGGTGCAAACTGATTTTTCTACACTTATATACATTTTAGAAATCAATTTAATAAATAAATTTTGAGTCCTAAACCTAAAACTACATTCGATAAAATTTATGAATCTCTGCACATCACTATCGTCAATAAAGTAATACAATTATTTCCTTCAAAGTCGTTATCAATTAATACGGAACTTCATGAGCGGACAAACGTCAAACCGGCCATCATAGCGTGCCGCTAGTGTAACGGTGTAGTAAAATGTATATAAGTGTAGAAAAATCAGTTTGCACCATTTAAGGGGTGAATGTACTTGTGAATATGAACAATTTTCACTATGTGGAAAAACCTCTGAAATCGCAAAAAAATATCAGCTGTTTCATACAAAAGGTAAAATTTTTATTTTTATATGATATATACCACAACTCGGCATTTGGTTTTCTAAATTGAAAATTTTTAAAAATGGAATCTAATACGATCGTCACATAGGATCGCTGGCTAGCACAACTACTACCTCCGGCAAACTCGCGTCAATGCTCAATGCAAAACAAAGCAGTTTCGAATTGACGTTGCTTCGAAAAGTATAAACTGTCAGTGCAATGCGATTGTGATATAGTTTTGACCTGGCTTTGGATTTCAAATATTGATACTGCATTACTGTTGACCCTTGCTCGTTAATTTGGACTCTGTTCAAGCCCTTTGTTGTGGATTTCGTCGATATGACCGAACGTACGCAGAGAACTGTTCTAAATAGTCAGACACGTGAGTTCGTAATACGCCTTCGTAACTATTTCGATCGTGAAGCTCAAAATGGAGGGCCAATTTTACCTATAACGTCAGTGGTTGAACGCGTAGCTGATGCGCTTAATATTGGACAACGAACTGTTAGACGGATAACTAAAAAGAAATATGGCGAGACTGGCACAGAAGAAAATAAACTTCACACACCAAAAAAGAGAAAACGAGCAAAACCAGTCGTAGGCATCGATAGCTTTGATGCCGATGCTATCCGAAGACATGTTTACGGCTACTATTTACAGAAGGAGTATCCAACAAGAAAAAAGTTGGTGCATTCACTGAAGGAAGCTGGATTATTCTTCGGTGGGGAAAGTTCTTTAACGAAGATTTTGAAGACCATTGGATTTCGATACAAAAAATGTAACAAACGCAAAATATTGATGGAAAGATTTGATATAGCGATGGCAAGGTATACTTTTTTACGGCAAGTGAAAGAAATCAAAAATTGGCAAAATGTTGTGTTCTTGGATGAAACATGGCTTAATGCTAACCATACTGTAGGCCGTTCTTGGAACGATAACACAGCAGCATCTACTTCCAAAGTTCCTGTAGGAAAAGGATCGCGACTTATAATTTGTCACGCCGGAACCATCAACGGGTTTGTCGAAGGTTCTCTCATGGCTTTTGCGTCAAAAACCACTGGAGACTATCATGAAGACATGAATGGAGAAAAGTTTACTGAATGGTTTACCTCAATGTTGTGTAGCCTCCCTGAACCATCTATTATAATTATGGACAACGCCCCATACCACTCGATGCAAATTGACAAGCCACCTGCCCAATCCCAAAAGAAAGCTGATATCGTCGCATGGCTTCGTAAAAATGGCGTAGATGCAAACATGAATATGTTAAAAGCGGAATTAGTACGTCTTTTAAAAGAAAACAAACCAACCAAGATCCGATACGTCATTGACGAAATAGCATTAGAACATGGGCACAGAGTTATACGGTTACCGCCTTACCATTGTGAGTATAATGCGATTGAGTTGGTGTGGGCTCAAATTAAGGGATATGCTGCAAGACACAATACAGAACCCCCATTTACCACAAAAAAAATGCTAAAATTATTAGAAGAAGCTTGTGAACATGTGACTAAAGGAGACTGGGAAAAGGTTGTGAATAGAACTGTAAAATTAATAAGGGAAGATTATGAAAGAGATGTGAAAATAGATAATATTATAGAAAACGAACATATAATTATTAATGTAGGTGATGATAGCAGTGACGACAGTGAAAATAGTAGTATGGACGAATCTGATTAATTATGGCCTTTTGTGGCACCTTTTTTGGTATCTTTTGTATTCATATGTTTCTTGTGTGCATATAAAGTATGTATATTCATTTTCATTCAAATATTCAGTTCGTTCAAATAAATTAAATAAACATATACATTTTTGTTTTATTAAACCTATTTAATCAGGTACAAAAACAAAACTTAATTGTTTTTTGTTCGAGAATAAATTGACATTCCACATCACTATTGTAATGTGTCAAACCGGCCATCATAGCGTGCCGCTAGTGTAATTTATTGTTGTTTGCTAATTATTAAATTATTGTGTTTATTAATCGATAGTAAAATTAGGTATAAGTGATGAAAATAGTGCGAATTTTTATGGAACTTCTTCTATATCAACAGATAGACAAGGGTCTCTTGCATGGACTCCCACAGGTTCCGATTTTTCGACGTCTGTAGCCAGGCTCCCTGCGACAAATCTGATGTCGTCGGTCCACCTGGGGGGTCAGCCAACACTGCGCTTCCTGGATCACCGAATTTATACGCACGCCCATAATTTCATTAATTATTTATTACAAATATCAATCTAACATTTGCAATACCCTGACTGGATCTCATGTTCGTTTACCCATAAGTGTAATATGAGAGCAAATAAAAAATGCCTGAGTGTCGTGGAACACTCGGTTGGAACGAAGTTCCTTTTAATAATAAAGTAATAATAAAAATAAATAAAATAAAAAATTCCACATGTAGAAATTATTTAAAATAAAATTGAAAATAGAAAATTCAGTCTGTCGAGCTAGGATTCGAACCATCGACCATTATGCGACTGTAGAAACCACAAGGCTATGGAGATCTAATATTGTAGTGTGAAAATATTGAACACAATGCCAAATTCACATTCCAAAAAAACTTGAGAGGTGTCAAGGGACGCGCGATAAGGAACTACGTTCCAATAGTGTCGGTTCAATTTAGTCTTAATTTTTTCCGTCTAGCCCCCTTTCGCATCGCGCGATAAGGAACTTCGTTCCAATATATGCATTACTTTCTCGTATTCATACATGTTTGTACTTATATGAGGTTATATGAACATTTATCTCGGCTCAGTTATTTACTCACGTGATCACACAGCAGAGCCGAGAGCGACATCCATTCCAGCCAGACAAGCGCTATTCCATAACTAGGACTACGCGCGGAACTCATGACGTGGCCGAAATAAAATTCAGAATTTAATAAAATGCAAATAGCGTGTCTCGCCCGCCTGATGGAGAGACGAATTTCATCTTTATGACGTCATGGAGCCGTCACATATGCATTTGCTCATTTTGACTAAGAAATGTGCCGATCCGTTGCAATTTAATAACGTTTTCATTTAATATTGTTCTTCCTACGTTCATCTTCAGGACGGGCAAAGATCCATGACCATACAGCCTATTCAGACCTGTAAAAGTTGTTGAGCCTTTTCATTTTTAACCCCCGATGCTAGATGCTAGAGGGGTGCTATAAGTTTGACGTCAATGTATGTCTGTCTGTCTGTCTGTGTGTCTGTCTGTGGCATCGTAGCTCTCAAACGGATGGACTGCTTTCGATGCAGTTTTTGTCATTTGAAAGCCAGTTTCTTTGCGGTGGTTCTTAGCTATGTTTGGTTAATATCGGTCCAGCAGTGTAAGAGTATCAGCTCTTTTCCAAAATGATGTAAGGCATTTTTGGTGTATGATTACTCGATTAAGTGCTTCACGCGTGCCAGTATATATAATCGTTAAATGACAATTAATTGATAAATTCGACAGCCATAGATTCTCATGTCGGGGGTGTTTTAAATTTTCAATTAACACTTGTAACTATACCTATTATACTTTCTGCTATATGAATTGGTAGAACATAGCTACATCATCACAATACAGAAAAATGCTTAGCTGGAAGAATATACTTCCACCGGACTCAGTCTTGCGGTACCTGTATCCAGCAGCTCCCTGCAACACGTCTGATGTCTATTAGGGCCAATAATGCGCGGGGTCGCCACTCCAGCATCTTAGGACCCCAACGATCATCAGTTCTTTGATTCGTGTTCCCTTCATTTTTACTACTCGACTCGCTGAGCTATGTAGTAAGATATGTGGAATTTATCTAATACCAGCTGATGCTCGCGACTTCGTGCGCGTGGATTTAGTTTTTAAAGTCCCTCGGGTACACTTTGATTTTCCGGGTTTGATTAAAAAGTGACCTCTGTCACTCTCCAGGTCCTCAAATATACCCATGCAACAAATCACGTCGATTCGCAGCCCTATTGCGGCGTGATTGACGGACAAACCAACAAACAAACACACTTTCGCATTTATAATATTAGTATATTAATATGATGCACCACCACCCCTCCTCTTCCCGCGGGTGTCGTACGAGGCGACTAAGGCAATATAACGGAGAACGGGCAGCAGCGTCCTCTGTGCTACTATAAACATCTACTGCGATCACCAACCCGTCTGCCCCGCGTGGTGATTATGGGCAAACCCTCCCCTTGGGAGAGGCCTTTAGTCCAGCAGTGGACTGTTATACGCTATTGATGATGATGATGATGATGAATATGATGCAATCTACCGCCCGTCGCCTGTAACATCACTTTAAAAGCTTCGCCTCAGTAATTCAAAGTTCTCCAAAGCAAATGAAAACATTAAACCGGTAATCACGTTTACGATCACGTATTAATGTTAAGACACTGGCAACTCCATTAGTCAGGCAGGCTTCTCGTTTCAGACAGGGTTTATGGCCAAAACAAATCATGAATCACTGCCAAAAATTGTGTGACGCCTTCAGGAAGTTGGCGGCTGCGCGCGGGATACATTAGCGGCGGCGCTTACCACGGGGCTATAACACGATGTCATCTCGATAACTAATCATTTTCTAATCTATTCTATACTAATATTTTAAAGAGGAAAGATTTTTTGTTTGTTTGTTTGTACCGAATAGGCTCTGTAACTACTGGACCGATTTTAACCATTTTTTCACCAATAGAAAGCTAAGTTATCAGGAAGTAACATAAGCTATAATTTATTTTCAAGAATCACTGAGTGAGTAACTCACGTCCAACTCGGTATTTTGATTAATTTCTTAAACTGGTCACTTTCAAGTAAAGATTTTTATGTAAACCCGTGAAGATGATAATTCTACTGGCGCAATTAGAATGCCATTAGCCTAGTTTGTCGTATTAGTTTACAAATTGCGAAAAACCAAATTAAATTTGAATTTAGAGGGCAGACCCGTATAATCATCCTTAAAATAAATAGATTGCATATTTTTTTGGTATAAGTATAACTGGCTACATTTATGTCATGTACCTATATCTGTAGTACCATTCCACAACCTGCAAATCTCTCGCGCCTACTGCAACACATTTTTCATCAAAGCAGTATGAATTAAAAAGTTATTGTGTTAGGACTGCAGCCAGGTTGCAAAACAATTAAGTAACTCTACCTAATTAATCTTATCTATATGTATAAGACGCATTTAAGGGAACTCGTCTGCAAGTTTATTTGACAACATAAACAGCGCTTATCTTAATTAATTTCCGGAGTTGAAATAGATTCGAATTACCCCCAAAACTAGAACAACGCAGATAATGCCAGTTCAAAAGATATACTGTTATGACACATGAAATTGTTTGCTAGTAGGTATGTAATATGTATCTGTCAGCAAATTCGTGATCGTCCTCTCACTTGTTTATATCTCTCATTCTCATTTTATTTAGGAAAATGTTTCCTGAAGACAATATAAAAACATTCTTAAATAATTTAATATAAAAAAAGTCTTTTTAAACAACCGACTTCAAACTCCCGCACACACACTATACAAAGTAATATTCTGGAGCCTAGCAATCACGCGTGACGTCTCAAGAACTTCTTACCTCCTTCTTCTTATTCAGCCCTTATGTAATGGTATTGCTATACTGTCAATATGAACATGTTGAATTGCGATATTTTTAACCGACTTCCAAAAAAAGAGGAAGTTCTCCATTCGGCCAAGATTCGGCCGGTGTCTTTTTTTTATAAAAATTCAAGACTGCTTAGTCCTATGTCGCATTATTAAAATTGATTTCCGATTTTGTTCCTAAGAACTTATATATATACTGAAAACTCGCTATGCAAAATCTGAAATTTTGACATTTATCTAAGCATCCTCGAGGTTCCTGAAGTTCACTTAGGCCAATTTTGACATGCCGGCATTTCGGTTAAGGACTACAAAATAATATCAGTACACGAAGACGAAGATATCATAAAATTTGTGGGGAGACTTGGATAAGACTGGCACAAAATCAAAAAAATGGCGTGCATATAAGGTCGAGGCCCTTAGACTGCAGAAGGCGTGGGAAACGGCCACGTGAAATTCTTGCGCTTCTGCAGGGGGAGCGGGAGCCGTCCCTTCGTCAATATAATATTTGCGTATTTGCCGGTCGACAGATGAACCAGTTTTAGTCTATGAAAACCTTTTTAGTGTTTTTTAACTGTGTCTGTGTCAAAAAAAGAACATTAACCATACTCTATGATAAAAAATACGACACGGCATTGGAATCTGTGGCTTTTTAATGAAAAAAAAATTGGTTGCCTGTAAAGTCGGTATACGGGCGAAAGTTTTACGTGACAACCGAAATAGAAGCGCAAGACATGAACCGGTGTGTATGCCTATCTCTCTCACTCTCTCTCTCTCGCTCTGTCTCTCTCGCTCTTAGGCGGGCTAACTGTGCTCGAGTGGAAGGGACGCGTGCCTTTCACTTTTTATGTCTGTCTCTCTCGCTCTTAGGCGGGCTAACCATGCCTCTCACTCGCTCTCATTGTGAGCGCATAACGTGAGCGGAGCGTAACGCAGTTTCTTGAAGTGTCACCCGGCAAACCAATTTATAAGACGTTGTCACGTCAATAGATAAATAGCGGATTTTAATACAAAAATGTCCACCCAAAATGTGCCTACTGCCTATGCAGAAGCGGCCCAAGGTCACAAAATGGCCGCGCCACTTGAAAGGCCGACGATGGACGAAGTGAAGGGCTAACAAAGAAGAAGAAGATATCAGTAAAACAGAACCATATTCGCATAATAATTTTACAACCGCAGATGTATGTACTTGACGCATATGAAAAATCGTGCTTCAGTGCAGAATTCATGCATTTTTCAGTGTAAAGAAACCCCATAACTCAGTCGGGGCAGTTTATACCGTATACAGATGTTCGCGGGGCAATAAAGCATGCATTTGTCATAGCCGACGGCTGCGACCAATCGATACCCGAAGCCGGGTGCTGGAATATAGCCACCTAGTTGTTAATTTATGTTTGTTCTATTTCTACTGGGGGATGAGTTTGAACAGAATTGGCAAGGTCGGTTTGTGTCATATATTTTTCGAGGTTGTATTTTTAAAAGGTAAGCAAAGTTCAGGCCTAGCTCGCTGCTTGAAGTTCTAACATTCGGTTTTTCACTTGGAACTTGACGTTTTACTGTCAGTTCCTTATATAGTTCTTGCAATTCACGAGGGCGACTGACTTATGGTTGTGTGTGTGTCGTATCTGTATAAGTGTGAGCGAGCGCAATGCTCGCGCCTGCCCGCTCCCACCTAGGCTTTGACAGGCACGCACACTTATGCAATGTGCATGTACACGAAGTAACCACGAGTAAAGCTCACTCGCCTTCGTGAATTGCAAAAACTGTACGAATATTTTAGGCGTACGGCTCACCAGTGGAGCCAAGTAAATTATATTTTATTAATTTCTCCTGAATAAAAAGTAGCCTGACACCTTAGATTAATAGTACAGATCGGAAGTTTGTAACAAAGTACCGCTCCAAACGTAGGCTCAAAACGCAATGAATGTGTATGAGTGCCATGTAATTATTATTTTCTATGCTGCTACTGTTGATTACGTTTTTGATGGTTATTGTGATGAATTATGACACCCTTTCACAGCATACTACGTTATTTTTTAATAATTTTCTGTGAGCTCGTCGTACTAACGCGACAATACTGCGTAGGAATATGCTTTCGGCTTACTAACAAGTGTAAATTAAAAATTTTATTTTTAAATGCAAGCTTTTAGTAGCTACATCATTAGACTCTGGATATCATCTAGGATCAGAGTACTTGTTATGAAGAATCAAACGAGCCCAAACTAGGTGGTGTTACGTCATTTTATTATGGAGTTCCTATAGCCATCTTCCGTCTCCATCATCAGATCAGCTCCATGTCACAATAATATTGCATTGTCATCCGATTTACACATACATGCAAAATTTCAGCTCGATCAGAAACCGGGAAGTGGGTCTAATTCATCTTGAAAGATTTGACCCAAACAAACATTGCAAGTTAAATAAAAACTTGTAAAATCGACTGTGACAGACGGACGGACGGACGGACGGACGGAGAAAGTCTCACCATAAGGGTTCCATTTTTACCATTTTGGTACGGAACCCTAAAAATGGCATATCACTGCGTGGACTATTGCGTTTCTATGAGTATTGTAAACCTGACACTTTCCAGGTTCTAAACTGTAACTATGCAAAAATAACGTCGATCTGTGCAGCATGATTGAAAGACAAACTTACAAACAAACACACTTTCACATTTATAAAATAAAGAAGGATAGTTCCTGGGATCTAAACAACAAGTTACCCTACACTAGCGGCACGCTATGATGGCCGGTTTGACGTTTGTCCGCTCATGAAGTTCCGTATTAATTGATAACGACTTTGAAGGAAATAATTGTATTACTTTATTGACGATAGTGATGTGCAGAGATTCATAAATTTTATCGAATGTAGTTTTAGGTTTAGGACTCAAAATTTATTTATTAAATTGATTTCTAAAATGTATACAAGTGTAGAAAAATCAGTTTGCACCATTTAAGGGGTGAATGTACTTGTGAATATGAACAATTTTCACTATGTGGACAAACCTCTGAAATCGCAAAAAAATATCAGCTGTTTCATACAAAAGGTAAAATTTTTATTTTTATATGATATATACCACAACTCGGCATTTGGTTTTCTAAATTGAAAATTTTTAAAAATGGAATCTAATACGATCGTCACATAGGATCGCTGGCTAGCACAACTACTACCTCCGGCAAACTCGCGTCAATGCTCAATGCAAAACAAAGCAGTTTCGAATTGACGTTGCTTCGAAAAGTATAAACTGTCAGTGCAATGCGATTGTGATATAGTTTTGACCTGGCTTTGGATTTCAAATATTGATACTGCATTACTGTTGACCCTTGCTCGTTAATTTGGACTCTGTTCAAGCCCTTTGTTGTGGATTTCGTCGATATGACCGAACGTACGCAGAGAACTGTTCTAAATAGTCAGACACGTGAGTTCGTAATACGCCTTCGTAACTATTTCGATCGTGAAGCTCAAAATGGAGGGCCAATTTTACCTATAACGTCAGTGGTTGAACGCGTAGCTGATGCGCTTAATATTGGACAACGAACTGTTAGACGGATAACTAAAAAAAATATGGCGAGACTGGCACAGAAGAAAATAAACTTCACACACCAAAAAAGAGAAAACGAGCAAAACCAGTCGTAGGCATCGATAGCTTTGATGCCGATGCTATCCGAAGACATGTTTACGGCTACTATTTACAGAAGGAGTATCCAACAAGAAAAAAGTTGGTGCATTCACTGAAGGAAGCTGGATTATTCTTCGGTGGGGAAAGTTCTTTAACGAAGATTTTGAAGACCATTGGATTTCGATACAAAAAATGTAACAAACGCAAAATATTGATGGAAAGATTTGATATAGCGATGGCAAGGTATACTTTTTTACGGCAAGTGAAAGAAATCAAAAATTGGCAAAATGTTGTGTTCTTGGATGAAACATGGCTTAATGCTAACCATACTGTAGGCCGTTCTTGGAACGATGACACAGCAGCATCTACTTCCAAAGTTCCTGTAGGAAAAGGATCGCGACTTATAATTTGTCACGCCGGAACCATCAACGGGTTTGTCGAAGGTTCTCTCATGGCTTTTGCGTCAAAAACCACTGGAGACTATCATGAAGACATGAATGGAGAAAAGTTTACTGAATGGTTTACCTCAATGTTGTGTAGCCTCCCTGAACCATCTATTATAATTATGGACAACGCCCCATACCACTCGATGCAAATTGACAAGCCACCTGCCCAATCCCAAAAGAAAGCTGATATCGTCGCATGGCTTCGTAAAAATGGCGTAGATGCAAACATGAATATGTTAAAAGCGGAATTAGTACGTCTTTTAAAAGAAAACAAACCAACCAAGATCCGATACGTCATTGACGAAATAGCATTAGAACATGGGCACAGAGTTATACGGTTACCGCCTTACCATTGTGAGTATAATGCGATTGAGTTGGTGTGGGCTCAAATTAAGGGATATGCTGCAAGACACAATACAGAACCCCCATTTACCACAAAAAAATGCTAAAATTATTAGAAGAAGCTTGTGAACATGTGACTAAAGGAGACTGGGAAAAGGTTGTGAATAGAACTGTTAAATTAATAAGGGAAGATTATGAAAGAGATGTGAAAATAGATAATATTATAGAAAACGAACATATAATTATTAATGTAGGTGATGATAGCAGTGACGACAGTGAAAATAGTAGTATGGACGAATCTGATTAATTATGGCCTTTTGTGGCACCTTTTTTGGTATCTTTTGTATTCATATGTTTCTTGTGTGCATATAAAGTATGTATATTCATTTTCATTCAAATATTCAGTTCGTTCAAATAAATTAAATAAACATATACATTTTTGTTTTATTAAACCTATTTAATCAGGTACAAAAACAAAACTTAATTGTTTTTTGTTCGAGAATAAATTGACATTCCACATCACTATTGTAATGTGTCAAACCGGCCATCATAGCGTGCCGCTAGTATAGTAGCAATTTGCATTGGTTTTGTCCCTAGTTTGGTTGGCCAACAGTAAAGGCCAATTTAGACGGTGCCTCGTTCATCGTTCATTTTTGTGATCATTTTTTGCGAAAATGAACTCTAAGGCCCTTTTCCCTAAGGGCGAATTTAGACTGCTCATTTTTGATGACTCATCGATGAAGCCTCGAAAATGAAAGCAGAAATCTCAAAAACTGAACCGTCTAAATTCACCCTTAATTTTTGCAAAAATGAACCGTCTTAAATTGCCCGATTTAAGACGGTTCATTTTTGCAAAAATGTTCGCCAAATGAACGATGAACGAGGCACCGTTTAAATTGGGCTTAAGACTTGTCATCCCTAAAAAATCGTGGAGCCAACCGTAGAAAAGTGGGGTTTGTTTCGCCTAACGAAGGGACTTAGTCGGCATCACCTCTACCATCTCACTACCGTTGGATACCGTTGGATACCGTTGGCTACAACGGAAGTTGACGTACCTATGGTTGAGCGAAGCAACGGCTGGGTCATGCGTCATGCTCGTGAACGGGTTCCATCGGCGGGTCTGCCCATCTTGGGGTATATTGCATTGTTAGTAGGTATGCATTTTTGGAACTTCCCTCACTGTGGAAACACTGCATATATAGCATAGTATTTATTGTATTGTAAACTTGTTTTGAAAAGAGCAACCGCCGAGTTTCTTGCTTGTTCGTCTCGGCAGGAAGGGCATTCCGAACCAGTGGTAGAGTCATCGACGATTCAAAAGCACTTGTAAAAAGTTTATTTGAATAAAAAATATTTCTATTCTATTCTATTAGCTACTTGATTAACGAGCTCGTAGTCACGTCTATTCAAATAAAATCATATCCGTTAGTGTCTAGATGAGGTATCGCGTTGCGCCAAATCTTTAACCATCTCTTAAGCCTAATTCCCATAGTGACTTAATTAAAAAGCTAGTCCCCTAATTGCTCCGTGTTCTGAAAGGTATACGCAAGTCGCAAGTTCTTTATTTATTCAGATAGAGTTTTTAACTTTAATTAAAAACTTAACTTTGATATTTGGAAGTTAAGCAACGGCATCCCAGCTGTATTAGCAACTTGCGGCATCGGGCCATGAATAAGGAACGAGGATTAAATGCCTTTTATTAATATCTAAGGCTGGGGTTGAACCTTTAGAAAAAAATCGCTATATCAAGCAAGCTATTTTGTGTTAGTTATTATGTATCTCGGAAAAACAGACGGTTCCCGCAGGATTTTAGTTCCACGCGAACGAAGTCGAGGGCAAAGCTAGTGGTTACTATATTCTTTAAAAAAAGTACGGATAGGGCAATTTTAATGCTACTAGCTGATGCCCGCGACTTCGTCCGCATGGATTTAGTTTTTAAAGTCCCTCGGGAACTCTTCGATTTTCCGGGATAAAAAGTAGCCTATGTCACTCTCCAGGTCCTCAACTATACCCGTACAAAAAATCACGTCGATCCGTAGCCCTGTTGCGGCGTGATTGAAGGACAAAACAACAAACCAACAAACAAACACACTTTCGCATTTATAATATTAGTAAGGATTTATGTAGGTGCCTACATATATCTATTACATAAGTAGATTTACAAGCAATTTTCTTTTATAAAATTTATAGTTCCAATTTTCGGCTCCAAGATACTTTCAGAGACCTTAACAATATATTATTACTTCATACACTTTAGGTGCGCTCACCCATTTATTCACGGTCGCGAAATATCGATAAAGTGGGAACACAATTTGAATATCTAAATTGGTCACCCGAAGTTCTCTCATTACGGCGCTCTCACCTGATAACTTCGCTCGCCTTTGGGTTATTTTCTCACGTAATTTATCGCCGATGCGTGACTAGGCAGTATTGGAAAGTACTGAGATAAATATACAGGGTGCAATCCTGCTTTTGTAACTATATTCACAGTAGGTAAGTAAGTATTTTTAACCGACTTCAAAAAAGGAGGAGGTTATCAATTCGTCGGAATCTTTGTTTTCTTGTGTATGTCCACGGATTACTCGAAGACGCCTGAACCGATTTGGATCATCGATATTTGGATAATTCTTTTTCGTTTGAAAGTTTATACTCTCCAGATGGTCCCATATAAATTTTATCGAAATCGGTCGAGCGGTTTTTAAAATATAAACAATAAGTTAAATACTTTGTATAGTTTGCATGTAATGTAGTAAAGCGGGAGTTTGGAGGCGGGTGTTTAAAAATATTTTTTATATTAAATTATTGCGTCAAACGTTTCGCATTCCGTTGAACGACGCATCAGAAGACACCATCGGCGACAAAGGGCTGGCAACTCCGGACTCCAAAATTTGGAGCATCCTAAGGCACGCTTGCAGAAACGCCGAGTTATCCTTTTAACCCAGAGTTAGCGGCTGCTTTGACAGATTTCATGTAAAGCTTCTGTCAAAATTACAAATTAATTCCTGGGTTAAACCTAACCCGGCGTCTCTACAAGCGGGCCTTAGGAGGTGAACCAAAGTTTCCGAAACACTTCATCGAGGCGCAAAAAGTGGTAATAGGCAGTTAACATAGCTAGAAGAATTATGTTAACTATGATAGCGATAACTATGTTAACTAGAGTAGCGAGTGCCTGGCAGCACTTGTATGGACGATCTCAAGAGAGTTATTGACAGAATAATTATAGTGTCAAAAGATCGTTTCTGTGCCGATCCGAAAGCATGAGGAAAAATTCAACAAAACTAGAAGTAAATATTAAACAATATTGTTAAATACTCGGTATACTTGTTAAGTCAGGGTTGCTTTTAAATAGAATAGCAACATGAAAACGTTTGAAATAAATTAATTTAATCTAATATATAAAATTCTCATGTCGCGGTGTTTGTTACCAAACTCCTCCGAAACGGCTGAACCGATTTTCATGAAATTTTGTGTGCATATCGGGTAGGTTTGAGAATCGGCCAACATCTATTTTTCATACCCCTAAATGATAAAGGTGACCCACCCCTAAATATTTTTGTTGGCGGTACGAAGTTCGCTAAGTCAGTTAGTAATTTATATAAATCAAAAAATTTTCGAAGATCGCTGTAGAATATTAATAACTCCCTGTATATGAAAACCTGTACCTACTAGGAAAATCCAGCCCAATGTAATAAAACTAGTTAGCGTAATTAAATTTTCATCTGTTCATTAAGTAAATTGTCTCGCATCAATGTTACGAACCAATAGTAGATACTAACATTACCTAAGGAAATCTACCTAAGCCGTACCTAAGCCTAAGTATGTCACACTCTCTTTAACATTCCTGCGGTGGTGTCGTGGGATGCGGGTTCCCTCAAATATGGTTGAGCGAAGCAATGGCTGGGTCATGCGTCACGCTCGTGAACGGGTGCCACCAGCGGCAATGGGGCTACTTTCTGTCTGCCCGTCTTGACATGTGTTGAATTATAATCTATATAAATAAAAATGAATGTTGGTAAGCGCATAACTCAAGAATGGATGGACCAATTCGGTTAATTTATTTTTTTGTATGTTCCTTAAGGTCCACGGAAGGTTTTAAAAAAAACCAAAAAAAAAAATAATTTATAATAGATAAGTTGGCGGTACGAAGTTCGCCGTGTCAGCTAGTTAGAAATGATTACGTATGCTTTTGTGGAACTTCCCCTCATTGTGGAAACTCTGCATACATAGAATAATATAAGTATATTGTAAAAGTATTTTGAAAAGAGCAACTGCCGAGTTTCTTGCTGGTTCTTCTCGGCAGGAACGGCATTCCGAACCAGTGGTAGACTCATTGACGATTCAAAAGTACTTATAAAAGTTTATTTGAATAAAATATATTTCTATTCTATTGTTCTCAAAGGTGTGTAAAGTCTGCGAAATTGCATTGGACCAGCAAGGTGGATTATGTATATTGTATAACCCTTCCCTGAGAGATCTGCGCTCAGTAGTGAGCCGTTGATGGGTTGATAACGATGATGAATGATGATGTCTCTCTCTGAGAGTATGTACTTACTGACAGTCAACACACAAAATATACACCAGTCAGAATAGAATAGAATAGAATAGAAATGTTTTTTATTCAAATAAACTTTTTTACAAGTGCTTTTGAATCGTCGATGAGTCTACCACTGGTTCGGAATGCCCTTCCTGCCGAGAAGACCCAGCAAGAAACTCGGCGGTTGCTCTTTTCAAAACAAGTTTACAATTCAATAGAATAGTTATACTGTCTCATGAATCGCTGGAACGAATTATGTCCACGCTTTACCAGATATATAATAAGTAGCTGATTCCCGCTACTTTGATGGCGTGGATTTAGTTTTTAAAATCCCGAGCGATCTCTTTGATTTTCCGGGATAAAAAGTAAACTATATCACTCTCCAGATCCTCAACCATACCCATACACAAAATCACATCTATCCGTAGCTCTGTTGCAGCGTGATTGAAGGAAAAACCAACAAACAAACACAATTTCGCATTTATAAAATTAGTAACATGTGGAAGCCCAACAGTAAGGAAAATATTTCCTACTGGCCTTCGAATATATCCTAGGACATCATCATCATCATTAACAACCCATCAACGTCTCACTACTGAGCGCAGGTCTCCTTTCAGAGAAGGGTTATAGGCCATAGTCCACCACGCTGGCCCAATGCGAATTGGCGGACTTCACACACCTTCAAGAACATTATGAAGAACTCTCAAGTGTGCAGGTTTCCTCATGATGTTTTCCTTCACCGTTGAAGCAAGTGATATTTAATTGCTTAAACGCACTTGACTCCGAAAAGTCATAGGTGTGTGGTGGAAAACCTACTTCGCAGCTGGCCGCTTTGCTGACACTGGCCGCTCGTTCAAACTACAACAAATTCTACTTCGATGAATGTTATTTTTGTATAAAGAACATGCTCGTAATTTGAATCGTGTGATAGACTGATGCGTGATTTGATGTGCGCGCTGGTCATTCACATTCTAGATTTCTATCAAGAAGGTCGTGCGGTCTTGGACCTCTTATTGTATATATTTATATCAGTCAACCTCCGAACCTTGAAGCGAAAGCACCTCCTGACCTTTGACACGCTAAGGCAATAATTTCAGTCTATCACGCAAGTCCGATCTGAAACCCTAGTTCCGCGAATCGTTTTACAGTGCGATGTAACATTATAAATAGTAATTATAAAGTGAAATATACAAACGATCTTTCATTGACGAGGAACCTGAAGACTCTAACAGAATTAAGCATTTATTGTGGTGGTTTATAGCCATAATTTGGTGACCCCGCACAAGGAGATTTAAGGTCAGTACAGTGGCCCCGCGCGTAGGGGGTCCGCATTATATGATGAATTTTCATTAAAGTGTTTGAAGAAATTTTTACAAATTTTTTTACGAAGTATGTTGAGGAGTTGGAGGTCCCATTCCCAACAGTGACCCCGCGCGTGGAGGGGGTCCTTGTTATATGTGAATTTAAATAATGAAGAAACAAATTGAAAATAATATTCAGGAAATAATTCAAAGTGACAACTCAATTTCAATTCGGACATTTTGGAATAAATATCAACTTCGGAAAATAACACCAAAAGGAAATAAATATTTTTGAAGAGGACAACTGTCAACAAATAATTTTCAGAAGAATTTTCACTCCGCCATTTTATATTGAAAATATTTTCACCGTGAACCATGAGAGTTATGAAGCAAACATGAAAATTTTAAAGACTATAATCTAATTATAATGTGATATTATTAGGAAATAAACATTCAAATTGTTAAATATTATTAACTATAATATTTATTTATTTTTTTCAACAGGAATTTTAGGTAAATATTTTTCTTTTTAAAGAAATAATGTAATTTTAAATTTATTTTTCTTTACAATAGCAGTTTCGTAATTCCTCAATATGGAGGATAGATTTAGACAACTTGAGGAAGAGAACAGCAAACTAAAGGCAAGCCTCGAAGAGCTTGCGGAAAAAACTATTCCCTTATTTAAAGAAAATAAAATATTACGATCTCAGCTGGCTAGCGCATCCACATCCACACCGCCCCCCGCATCAGATAACACCTATATATAAAACCTTTTACAGTTTTTAAATTTTTTACATTTTTAGCAATTTTTATTTAGCATGACGGAAGCAATACTCGCCCGCATTGAAGAGCTGAGCCAGGAGGTCTCGGCCTTCAAAAGGAGCGAAGAATTTGAGCAGCAGAGATCGCGTAATTTTTCGCGAAATACACATAGGCCGAGAGATGGTCGCAATTCTAATTTGTGTTGGTATCATCATAGGTTTGCATCGCGCGCTGTTAAATGCGTGATGCCATGTAGATATTTCAACCAACCGGATCGTTTTCAGCGTCACAATTCGCGACGGTTCAACAACAGCAACAAAGTAAAGGCGGTACCCAGCGCGCATCCTGCGCGCAGCCGTCGTTTATTCGTTGGTGATTGGAAATCTGGTAAACGTTTTTTGATAGATACAGGGTCTGATGTATCGTGTTTCCCCGTTTCGTGGCTAAGTCATCGTCCTAAAGTAGCGGATTATTGCATGCGCGCCGCTAACGGCAGCGACATTAAAACGTTCGGGACTGTTTTATTATCGCTTGATTTTAGGTTAAGGCGCGATTTCAGGTGGAATTTTATTATATGCGATGTTACAACTGCGATTATTGGTGCAGATTTTCTCGCCTATTTTAATTTATTGCCGGATTGCAGATCAGGTCGAATTATAGATAATTCCACTGGTCTCACATGTGTTGCGTTGATTCATTCGCACGAGCAAGTGAGCGTTAAAACTATAGCTTCGAGGAACGAAATTTTATCAGAATTTCCTGCGCTTACTCGTCCACCTGGTCCGGATAGGGAAATAAAACATAACACCGTGCATTATATTCGGACTACTGATGGTCCTCCGGTGTGCTGCCGACCACGTCGCCTTGGTCCGCTCAAGTTGGCCGTCGCTAAGAAGGAATTCAGCAACATGATAGCTTGCGGTTATGCTAGGCCGTCTGATAGTCCGTGGTCTTCCCCTTTGCATTTAGCTCCAAAAGGTGAATCGGATTGGCGTCCGTGCGGTGATTATCGCGCATTAAACGCGAGGACAATCCCAGACCGCTACCCAGTAAGGCATATTGGTGATTTTAACCAAAATTTGGTTGGTTCATCGGTATTCAGCACCATAGATCTTGTAAAAGCATATCACCAGATCCCAGTAGCAAAAGAGGACATATGTAAAACCGCGGTGGCGACAACTTTCGGTTTATATGAGTTCCCTTTTATGGCTTTCGGTTTGAGAAACGCTGGTCAGACGTTCCAGAGGTTCATCGACGAGGTTGTCCGCGGTTTGGATTTTTGTTTCGCGTATGTTGATGATATTTTAATTTTTTCAAAAGACAGCGAACAACATGCAGAGCATTTACGTATTCTTTTCAAACGCTTGGAAGAATACGGCATTGTTATTAACGAGAAAAAATGTCATTTTAATGT
Source organism: Oeneis ivallda (assembly GCA_029955525.1). Taxonomy (NCBI): domain Eukaryota; kingdom Metazoa; phylum Arthropoda; class Insecta; order Lepidoptera; family Nymphalidae; genus Oeneis; species Oeneis ivallda. The sequence goes on from JARPMR010000010.1 coordinate 25,295,094, forward strand.
TCCAGAAGTTCGTTTCCTGGGATACAAGATAAGCGCTGCGGGGATTTGCCCTCCTGCTGACCGCATTAAAAGTCTGCAGGATTTTCCGCTACCCAAAACCGTTCAAGGTGTAAGGCGTTTCTTGGGTATGATAAATTTTTATCGTAAATTTCTCCCCAGTATAGCGCGATTCCAAGCTCCTTTAATAGATGCTTTATCAGAGATTCAAGGTAAAGGCGCTAAACCTTTTACTTGGACCCCTGACTTAGAGCAGTGTTTTTCGGAGTGCAAGAATAGCTTAGCTAATGCAACTCTTTTAGCTCACCCAGTCTCAACAGCTAGATTAGGCTTGTTCACAGATGCGTCGAGCTCTCATGTCGGTGCATGCCTGCAACAAGAGATTAAACAGGGCTGGCAACCTATCGCATTTTTCAGTAAAAAGCTGACTACCAAGCAATCAACTTGGCCGGCTTATTACCGTGAGCTCCTAGCGATTTATGAAAGTGTCCAACACTTTAGACACATTCTAGAAGCTCAGCACGCAACGATCTATACAGATCACAAACCTCTCCTTTACGTTTTTACACAAAAACGTGACAAGCTTCCGCCCGTACAGCTTAACCAAATAGTTTTCATTTCGCAGTTCACTACTGACATACAACATGTCAAGGGTGCGGAGAACATTGTGGCCGACACTTTCTCTCGCGTCGAGGCCGTCACTGCCGAAGAAATACTCTTGGCACTGGCGAAGTCGCAAGCATCCGATGAAGAACTGAAAACGCTGGGCGATTCGACGTCGTTAGAATTAACCCGTATCACTATTCCGGGTACCAGAGTAAGAATTACATGTGACGTTTCGACAGGTAAACCACGTCCTTACGTAACTCCGCCTTTCAGGAAAAGTGTCTTTGAAAGTTTTCACAATTTAAGTCATCCTGGTTCTCGCGCTAGTTATAAATTGATTTCAGAACGTTTTGTATGGCCGTCTATGAGAAAAGACTGCCGTGTTTGGACACGCGCGTGTCAAGCGTGTCAGTCATCTAAGGTGGTACGTCATACTAGTGCCCCTTTTTCTAAATTTCCCTGTCCCTCTGAGAGATTTGCAGATATTCATATGGATATTATAGGCCCGTTACCCATTTCAGCTGGCATGAAGTATTGTCTAACTATCATCGACAGGTTCACACGTTGGCCTGAAGTTCTTCCTATGCCAGACATTACTGCTGAGACTTGTGTATCAACCTACATTTCTGGTTGGCAGAGTCGCTTTGGCCAAGCTAGGTCTATTCAAACTGATCGAGGATCTCAATTTGGTTCGCATCTGTTTCAGAAGGTGTTTGAGTTGACTGGCACCAAGCATCAGTCGACCACCGCATATCATCCCCAGGCAAATGGGATGGTAGAGAGACTCCACCGGCAGCTGAAGGCAGCTATCATGTGCCACGCTAGCCCGAGGTGGACCGAGGTGCTGCCATGGGTACTCTTGGGCATCAGGAGTGCGTGGAAGGAGGACCTCGGAGCATCATGCGCAGAGCTCGTGTATGGTGAGCCCCTACGATTACCGGGTGAGTTTTTTAACCCTATAGTAGATCGTGTAGTTGACTATTCTTCCTTTGTAGATAGACTTAGATCGTATTTTAGAGCCCTATCTCCAGTACCCGCTTCTAATCACAATAGTAAAAAAATTTTTCATTTTCCTAAGGATCTTTTATCCTCGGATTTTGTTTTCGTTCGTAGAGGCCCATTCTGTAAGGCATTAGAGCCTCCTTATGTTGGCCCATTTAAAGTATTGGAGAGAGGTGATAAGTATTTTAGTTTAGATTTTAACGGTAGAATAGAAAAAGTTTCAGTAGATAGGCTGAAACCAGCTTTTATATTAGGCACTACCGAATTAGACCACTTGGACAGACCGGTCGTTAGGACCCGGTCGGGTCGAAGGGTACATTTCACTGTATAGAATTTACTAACATTTTTCTTTTTCTTTCCTTGCATTTCCAATCTCCGTGGGGGAGCGATGTGGTGGAAAACCTACTTCGCAGCTGGCCGCTTTGCTGACACTGGCCGCTCGTTCAAACTACAACAAATTCTACTTCGATGAATGTTTTTCTGTACATTTAATATATTTTGAAAATTTTAACCGGGGGATGCTTTATTATCGATACTGAACCCAAAACAGATTTTTATTTAATTTTTGTCTGTCTGTCTGTCTGTCTGTCTGTCTGTCTGTCTGTCTGTCTGTCTGTCTGTTCGCGCATCACGCGAAAACTACTGAACGGATTTGAACGAAATTTGGTATAGCGATAGCTGATACTCCGGGTCAACATATAGGATAGTTTTTATCCCGATAAAGCATAAGGCTACTCCAGGATAGGGGAGGAAATTTTTCGTTGATTTTACTCCATAACTCAGTCAAATATGAACTGATTTTAATAATTCTTTCTTTATTAGAAAGTGTGTACTCTAAGAAATATTTTGTCCAATTTTGGTGAAGATCTGCTAAATATTATCGGAGATAGAGGACAGAACTTATCTCGGATTTCTAGGTCACTCGCATACGATATATACTACGTATAGATCTTATTACATCCATACCATAGCCATATCATTTAACTCCAGGCCCTAGGTCCTCAATCCTGATGCTGCTGTGAACTGCCTACATTAATCATGGATATTTACGAACTGTCGATTGTGGACTGATATTGTAGGTGCCAAATATTTCAAATATAATGCTGTAGTGGAGGACTCAATTCTGATGCTGCTGGGTACTGCTCACCAATGGTAGGTACCAAGTATGAACTACGTAGTGTAGTGGCATAACGCAGCCGAAAAAAATTTCGCGTCTCCGTTTTCCGTTTACTAAATTTTCCCACCATAGCTTTAAATTCATAGATGGCATCAATCTATTCAGATAATTTCATTATCGCTCGGTTCGATTAAGGAATCATCCTCCTACCCACAATAAACCAGTAAGCTACAACATTGAACTACTGGTACCAACTTCTCAATCCCGATGCTGCTGATGATAATACCATCATTTTTTTAATTTTTTTTATTCACCGATTACTCGAAGACGCCTGAACCGACCAAGACCAAGTATGGACTAAATAGTGATGCAATGTAATCGTAAAAATTTTCGATCTCGCTTCGCTCGCGAAAATGTCTTTCCTTAATTAGTATTGTAATAAGCAGGTATAAAGTACACAGTTAAAAAGTGCAGTCCTAAAAAACGCGTTCGCTTCGGTCGCGAAAATGTCAGTCTTGCGTTGCTGTTGTAGGTGCCAAGTATGGACTACATAGTGGCGCAGTGCAATTGTAAAAAATGTCGCACTCACTTTATTCGCGATGATGTCGATTATAGATAGCTTTTGTAGATACCAATTAGTATGCACTAAAAAGAGGCGTAGTGCGATCAAAAAATTTTCGCGCTCGCTTCGCTCGCGGAAATATCAATTTCAATTGCTACTGTAGGCGCCAAATATGAACTAAACAGAAGCGGAGTGCAATCGAAAATTTTCGCGCTCGCTTCGCTCGCGTAAATGTATCTTTTCTTAAATGGTATTGTAAGAACCAAGTATGAAGGACACAGTTAAGTAGTGCAACCCTAAAAAAATTTTGCGAAAATGTCCGTTTTGGATTGACAAGTATGGACTACATAGTGATGCAATGTAATCGTCAAAATTTTCACGCTCGCTTCGCTCGCGAAAATGTCTTTTCTTGATAGGTATTGTAAGAACCAGGTATAAAGTACATAGTTAAGTACTTTGTGTAGTCTTCGCTCGCTACAGCGTCGGTTTTATGTTGCAAATGTAGATGCCAAGTATGGACAGTGCTGGTACCAACCCTTAAATATTGGAGCTGCTGGGTGAGGCCCACCTAATAAGTGGGGATTTTGAAACTATCGATTGTGAATTGATGTTGTCTGTAGGTGCCAAATATGAACTAAACAGAAGCGGAGTGCAATCGAAAATTTTCGCGCTCGCTTCGCTCGCGTAAATGTATCTTTTCTTAATTGGTATTGTAAGAACCAAGTATGAAGGACACAGTTAAGTAGTGCACAGTTAAGACTACATAGTGATGCAATGTAGTCGTACAAATTTTCGCGCTCGCTTCGCTCGCGAAAGTGTCTTTTCTGAATTGGTGTTTTAAGAACCAAGTATGAATAACATAGTTAAGTAGTGCAGTCCAAAAATTTCGCGCTCGCTTCGCTCGCGAAAATTTCCTGCGCTACAGCTGTGTGTTTTTATAGATGCTCCTAATATTCAACTAATTTCACTACCGTTCGGTTTGTATTGGGAATCGCCCTCCCCCACCCTGCATCACTGGACTACATCATTGAAGACCAGTTACCAACTCCTCAATCCTGATGCTGCTGGGTACTGCCCACCTAAATTGTGGGTATTTACGTAATTTCGATTGTGTGGTGTGTAATTGTAGGTTTGTAGGTACCAAGTAGCTCTAAAATATAATATAGTGGCGTAGGACAATCGTCTAAAAACCTCGCGATTAACACAAAGCGATTCTTTTTTAATTCTTTTTCCACGCTGACGAAGTCGCGGGCGTCAGCTAGTTTTTGTATAAAGAACATGCTCGTAATTTGAATCGTGTGATAGACTGATGCGTGATTTGATGTGCGCGCTGGTCATTCACATTCTAGATTTCTATCAAGAAGGTCGTGCGGTCTTGGACCTCTTATTGTATATATTTATATCAGTCAACCTCCGAACCTTGAAGCGAAAGCACCTCCTGACCTTTGACACGCTAAGGCAATAATTTCAGTCTATCACGCAAGTCCGATCTGAAACCCTAGTTCCGCGAATCGTTTTACAGTGCGATGTAACATTATAAATAGTAATTATAAAGTGAAATATACAAACGATCTTTCATTGACGAGGAACCTGAAGACTCTAACAGAATTAAGCATTTATTGTGGTGGTTTATAGCCATAGGTGTGTACCTGGATAGTCATAGGAATCGAACCTGCGACCCCTGAATAGGAGACCACAGTCCTAACCACTAGAATATCACTGTTTCTTCCTGGGACATAGAATAACAATCATTTACCTCCTACACTCAACTTCGACACTTCATTGAAACTCATATTTCCATATCCGCGAAACATGAGCGAAATATCGGAACACAATTTGAATATCTAAATCGTTCGCTCCAAAGTTCGCTCATAATGACGCGCACACCTGATAACTTTGCACGCTTCGCTTGCTTCTTTTCGCTTGTAATTTATCGACTGTGCGTGACTAAGCGGTATCGGGAGGTGCAACGTAAGATGTAGAGCTATTAACGCTTCTTTGGGAATTTGAGTCAACTCATTATAAACCTTTCAAAAGTTTCGCTCATATAATTAGTTACTGAAATTGAGGCGTCATGCTCTATACAAAGTGCCTAGTCCCTTGAAGTTTGCTTCGAACGACAAATTCTGGTTAAATGCCTAAAGCAAGACTGTTTAACCTGGTCTTCCTCTATATAAGGTTTTAGTATATGTCTCCATTACCCGCCCTCTATGTGGCGCGATTTTCCTCTGAGAAGGTTTAAGCCGTAGTGAATTGTAGTACTCTTCTTTTTTTTTTTGGAACTTCCCCACATTGTGGAAACATTATATTTTATTCTAACAAAGTTGCATAGGTTAAATCGGCTTGGCATCCAGCTGCCCACAAGATAGTATAAAAAACTTATTACAATGTAATAGCTTCTTAATAATATTGTAAAATGATTATTTTGAAAAGAGCAACTGCTGAGTTTCTTGCCGGCTCTTCTCAGCAGAATCCGCTTTCCGAACCGGTGGTAGAATCATGACTTGTCATAAGAGCCACAGGTTGGCCTACGTGAAATAAATAATTTTGAATTTGAATTTGAATTTGTAGTCCATCGAACTGACTAAGTGCGTACAAGCAGATTCACATACCATTGAGAACATTGTGGAGAACTCTCAGGCATGCAGATTTAATCACAATAATTTTTTCACTGGCGAACCCTTGGCAAGTTTAGCACAGAAAACTTTAACTCAAGAAAATCAATGAACTCCCACTGGATTTACTAAAATCTAAACCCACACTGACGCGTCGCGGATCATCATTAGCAACCCATCAACAGCCCACTACTGAGCGCAGGTCTCCTCTCAGAGAAGGGTTATATCATAGTCCACCACGCTGGCCCAATGCGAATTGGCGGACTTTACACACCTTCAAGAACATTATGAAGAACTCTCCGGTGTGCAGGTTTCCTCACGATATTTTCCTTCACCGTTGAAGCAAGTGATATTTAATTGCTTAAACGCACATGACTCCGAAAAGTCAGAGGTGCGTACCCGGGATCGAACCTGCGACCCCCCGAATAGGAGACCACAGTCCTAACCACTAGGCTATCACTGCTTTAAAGGCTAGTAAAAATATATTTGTTTTAAATTTTAATAGATCTTGAAACCCTAACTTGATTTTGCTTGCCTATGTGCTTAAGTTCGTAACATTTATGCTTGAAATATGCTGCACGCACGCAAACTCAGCCCGCGCCAACAAGCTAAGCCACGCTAAGACGCGCGAAGCCGCGAACTCGCCTAGTTAATAATAAACCTGCATAAGCTGGGAAACTCCATTCGAACGCGTTACAAGTGTCGCGGCAGTAGTGCAAGTTACACTCAGGCGTTACCAAGTTAGCTTGTCACAAAAACTTAGCGCGTCCAACTTGCTGCGAGTGCGAGCCAAGCATTCCCAAACGCTTGGGGAGTATTGCGGTATCGCTCGATAGTTCGTGTGAGAGACGTTTTACAGAACGAGTATCCTTCTTCTCAATCGGTCACTCTTGTCAGAGTGGTCGTGGCTGCTGGGATGATGTGACATTCGTTGATAGTCGTCAGTCTCCTTGATTCTTTTTGGATCGCACCGCCTCCCGTGCGATGCTCCTCACTTGCGACGGTCAGTTGAGTTGCGGGAGCACTCCACCACAGTTGTCCGACGAGTATCCTACTTCCTACTAATATTGTTAGCTTAGCCCGCGTGGATTTAGTTTTTCAAAATTCCTCGGGAACTCTTTGATTTTCCGGGATTAAAAAGTAGCCTATGTCACTCTCCAGGTCCTCAACTATACCCATGCAAAAAAATCACGTCGATTCATAGCTCTGTTGCAATGTGAAACAAACACTTTCGCATTTTCGACCGAGCGAAGCGAAGGTCTCTGAGTTTACTAGAGCGATTTGCACTTGTCCGTCCGTCCGTCTGTCACAGCCTTATAACTTCTGAATTACTGAACGTAATTACTTCAATTTTAGATATGATATGTAAACCGATGGCCTCCAGCCGAAAATGGCTTAAAAAGTTATAAAAATCTTTATTTCAGGGGGGCTCCCATACGAAATGGGGGGCTTTCAAAGTGGAGATTGTATTCGAGGCTAGATTTCTAAAACCACTTTGTTTTAAAACTTGAAACTTACACATAATTTGAGTTATATTCTGTACTTGAACAACAAATACTAAGATTAGATAAATATTATAAAGAAACGAAATTATTTGAGTTTTAATGGGCATCAATGTTTTTAACAAAACTTCACTATACTGTTACTAGATGGCGCTGTCTTTAATATTGTAAATATGCATCCCATCCACGAAAGCAGATGACGATTGACGTCATCAGATTCGGCGCGTTTTAATTACAATATAATATAGTTAAAACTACCTTATGGGAATTATGGGATACCGCGAGGTCTCAGTTCGGGGCGAACCACTAGTTATTATTAGTAAGATTATGAAACTAGCATCACTATTTTACTAAAATATGTACATTGTACATTGCGGTTATGGCCCAGGTGACATAGGCTATATTTTATGCGACCGAAACCAATATGACGAATATGAACCAATATGATAATTTTTAATATTTTTTCGTCGTCGGATTACAGTTTTAAACTTTTCTTGTTTCAATCTTCACCTAATTTCGCCGTCGCGCCGTATCGAACGGTTCGAAAATAACCCCGCCCATATAAAACGTAATGCTACAAACTATTTGTTGAAGTTTAAACTGCTATTAGTGGAATTGCTGTAAAGTGGCAGTTTTTACTCGAATTCGGCGTGGCATTATGACTAGTCGACAATTCGGAGCGCCGCGCCGCGCCGCTTTCCAATTTCTGTTCGCTTTATTGTTATAAAAATTTACTGCTTAATACTTTGTACAGTGTAAGCTTTTAATAGTGGCTTGTAATTGGAACAAGGTGAATGTTTGTTCAGAGTAATGTACAGCACTTTTGGCGCTCAAAATTATTTTGTTCTTACAAATAGTTTTTGTAACAATTGTGTGAAAAGACTTAAGTTTTTAGGGTTCCGTAGTAAAACAAGGGACCCTTATGGTTCCGTCTGTTCATCTGTGTGTCACAGCCATTTAATTCATATACCATAAAACCTGCAAAGTTTACATTTTTGCTAGATCAGCTGAGAAACTTATTACCGCTACAGAAAAGCTTTTTATTTTTGTTTTATTTTTATAAAAATAGCGAGCAAACGAGAAGGTGACCCACCTGATGTTAAGTGATTACCGCCGCCCATGAATATTTGCCATTACGTTGCCGGTTTTTCAGGAATTGGTCCGCCCCTTGAATAACCCCAAGTTGTAATTAAGCGGGAACACAGTCGATGGGAGTTGGTTGGTAAAAGTGTACCAACTTTGAAATAAAATGTTTCATTTTGAAAAGTGAAAGTTGAAAAAACCGTTACGTATCTGAAGTGGGATTTCAATAAATCGGCCATATTCCACCACGCTGGTCCAGTGCAAATTGGCAGACTTCACGCACCTTCGAGCATAATATGGAGTACTCTCAAGCGTGCAGGTTTTCTCACGATGTTTCCCTTCACCTTTTTTATACTATCATGAATAAGGAACCCTGCCTTATGCGTGTTCTTTCAAATACTTTACCAACAATTAAGACTAAGTAATAATTTTTGTAATTTTCTTCCATAGATTTAGGGTTGGTAGTCGCTTCGCACACTACTAGATACAACCTGTGGCTCTTATGACACGTCATGACTCTACCACCGGTTCGGAAAGCAGATTCTGCTGAGAAGAGCCGGCAAGAAACTCAGCAACTTTGCTCTTTTCAAAATAATCATTTTACAATATTATTATGCAGCTATGCAGCTATTACATTGTAATAGGTTTTTTATACAATCTTGTGGGCAGCCGGATGCCAAGCCGATTTAACCAATGCAGCTTTGTTAGAATAGAATAGAATATAATATTTCCACAATGAAGTTCCAAAAAAGCGTAGGTACTACAATTCAATTCATGTTAAGACGGGCAGACAGAAATTAGCCCCATTCCCGCCAGTGGAACCCGTTCACGAGCATGACGCATGATCCAGCCGTTGCTTCGCTCGACCATATTTGAGGGAACGTAACAACCGTTATAACGACTAACCCACGTTATCACGTAAAACTATCGTCCGTAAACCGACTTTTTAGTGTTATAAATAACATTTCTTTAAAAGAAAATTTGAGTACATTAATTACCATTACCGAGAGAACTCTAAACCAAAACAAAGTGCATCGGTACGTGAAAATTTGGATGGAACACAGTCATTTGCACACGCGGGCGGCATTTTAATTCAGTTTGTGTTTGCGTTTGTTGCATAATATTGCGAATGTTGGAGATTATCCGGCGAGCTTGCCAAATTGTACTGTCAAAGGCTCGTTGGGGAGGAATGTTGTATTTCCCTCAAGGCTAATTAAGTTATTAATATTTACAACTGAAAAAAATGATTGTCTGTAAAGTCGGCTTACGGACGATAGTTTTACGTGATAACGTCATAAAGAAACATTGATGATAAATTGCACACTTTTATGAATTGAATTAAATTATTATTATCACTGAATTATTTTTATTTTGTATAATACAAAGAAGGAGTTCATTGAAAATTACAATTTTCTCTAGTCACAAGCCAACGTTTGGGCCGATCGTGTCTCACTATCGCTTGTTCCGCGCTCTCGCTTGCACGCGCAGGCTCAGGCGGGACGTGACACTTTTTCGGGCGTGCAGCCGGTGCAAAAACCTACGTGATCAAATCAAAAATGGAAAGAACCAGAGCGACATAGCTAGTCGAATCACGAATTTGAATGGCAAAGGACGGAACGTAGCTCGAAGAACAATATATGTATAGACGTTGGGGTCCAACCAAAGGTGCTTGAATGGCGACCTTGCATCCCAAACGCAGCGCTAAAAGAAGTAGGGGGTCACATGAGCCCCTGGACACAAGCGGCACAAATTCGTGTTCTGTGACGTTTCTTGAAAGAGACCCAAGTAAGTCCATCAGTGGATTGCAATCGATTGAGACTCTAATCCTACTTCCTACTAATATTATAAATGCGAAAGTTTGTGAGGATGGATGTATGGATGGATGGATGAATATTTGTTACACTTGAACGCCACAACGAATAAACCGATTTGGCTGAAATTTGGAATGGAGATAGCTCATACCCAGGATTAACACGTAAGCAATTTTTTATCCCGGTAAATTACAGATTTCCCGCGGGAATTCAAAACCTTATTCTACGCGGACGAAGTCGCGGGCATCATCTAGTGACTGAAATAAAATGCTAATTGAATAATAGGCATCCAATGTGTTTAGTGCTGGGTAATATAAGCACCAAAACCTAAAATTTGTGGCTCAGTACATATCAAATTATCTTTATTTATAGACTACTTTACTTGATTCTTTATCACGTTATAATCAATGAAGAATCGGACTCTTATTATCGTTAATGAAAAAAAAAACAAGAAAAACACCCATTTTTATTTAGGTATGAACTTTGATATTAAAGTCTGATATTCTTAATATTACCAATCCTTTTATTTTACTTTACCTAACTCTTCTTTCACAAATAATGTAAGCAGAAAAATATAACGAGAAATTTTAATGATTATACTTTTCATTCGTTAGGTTTAATGGGGCGTAATATGATAGCCATTAGGTGAAGTCTATTCGCTTTTATTAAGAGTAGATTAATATTAAATATTATTTTGAAACTAAACTAGTGGCTGCTAAGCCCAGTTTTACATAAGCACTACTTTTTAGCCGCAATTTTGCCCGCATTTGTTATGATTAGCCTTTGACTATTCAACCTCAGTAAATATAATACTTCTATGTGATTAGCGTACAAAAAAACAGATTTATGCACAGTTAATGTTACAATTGAAGACAGATTAAAATAAAAAAGTATTTTTTAGGGTTCCGTACCTAAAGGGTACCAACGGGACCCTATTACTAAGCCTACGCTGTCCGTCCGTCCGTCTGTCAGCGGGCTGTATCTCGTAAACCGTAATAGATAGACAGATAAAATTTTCACATATTATGTATTTCTATTGCCGCTATAACAACAAATAATAATAATTAAATTAAATTAAAAAAATTAAATTAAAATCTTTCCATGGGTACATGGAAATATTTTTATTTAATTCTTTTTAACGGAACCCTAAAAGAGCGAGGCCCGACTCGCACTTGGCCGATTTTTTTATTCGACGACAAGTTAGTCCTTGACTGCGATCTCACCTGATTGTAAGTGACGATGCAGTCTAAGATGGTAGCGGGCTAACTTGGAAGGGGTATGGCAGTGAACATTCAACCCATACCTCTAATTGGTTTCTACACGCCATCGTGCCGGAACGCTACATCGCTTGGCGGCACGTCCTTGACGGTAGGGTGGTAACTAGCCACGGCCAAAGCCTCCCACCAGACCAGACCTCCCTGTCGCAGTGGTGAGCGCTGTGATCTTACAGCCGGGAGATCTCGGGTTGGATCCCGGCGGGGTCAATTTGGGAATTTATAATTTCTGAATTGTCTCTGATCTGATCTGATGGGAGCTTGAGCCTTTGGCCGTGGCTAGTTACCACCATACCGTCAAAGACGTGCCGCCAAGCGATTTAGCGTTCCGGCACTATGGCATGTAGAAACCAATTAGGTATGGGTTGAATGTTCACTGCCATATCCCTTACAAATTAGCCCGCTACCATCTCAGACCGCATTGTCACTTACCATCAGGTGACATTGCAGTCGAGGACTTTTTGAAAGGTTTTTTAGATTTTTGACCTGACTTCGGTGAAGCCAAAATTAAGGGTTATTATTTTAGCAGTCTATATATGTAGATTAGGAATGTATATTCTACTCAGCTGATTACTACACTACTGAGCCGATTTTGATCAATGAGGTGTCAATCGATTCATATTTTGGTACAGGTGACATAGTAGTCTAGTCGATAAGTTGAAAATGGTACAAAATAGAGATACTGCTCTTAAAATTATGTGCGATAGCTCAATGAATTCGGAATAACGCCTAAAAAAATGTGCCAAAAGTGTGTATTAGCACATAAAAAATTGCAAAAGTTATGAACAATTAAAGATGAAAAAAAAATGGCATTTCGTTTTTTGCCAATATTTCATAAACTTAAAATATTTAAGAAATTTCAAAAAAAGATTCTGAAAGAAGAGGAAATTTTCAATAAAAAACTCCTGACTCTCGGAACTCTATCTCCATTATTTATAATTTTAATTTAACGCTGAAAATAGGTCTGCGCGCGACATTTTTAGGTTGCGCGCCCGGCGTCTAAAGCGTACGGCACATTAATTAATTTATTTAAGGTATTGAATACTTTTTTTTTAATTTGAAAAAATTATGGTGTGTTTTGAACACTATAAATAATTTATTCTTTTTGGAAATTTTACTTAAAGTTAATTTTTAAACAAGTTAAACTATTGTTAACTAACAAAATTTTCTCGAACTTCCGTCTTAATTGTAAGTGAAAAAAAATGTTTGAATAATTGTCGTAAAAAAATTTCGCTTCGTAGAGCCTTTTTTACATATATACTTAACAAGATCGCGCCATAAGAGTTAAAAAAATATTTGTACTTTGTTTATAATAATTTTTTTACTTTACAACATTACTTGGATTTTTCAGTTTTTGTTCAAGTTCAAAAAATTTCCAACAAGAATAAATTATTTATAGTGTTCAGAACACACCATAATTTTTTCAAATTAAAAAAAAAGTATTCAATACCTTAAATAAATTAATTAATGTGCCGTACTCGCTTTTGACGCCGCGCGCGCAATCTAAAAATGTCGCGCGCAGACCTATTTTCAGCGTTAAATTAAAATTATAAATAATGGAGTTCCGGGAGTCAAGAGTTTTTATTGGAAATTTCCTCTTCTTTCAGAATCTTTTTTTAAAATTTCTTAAATATTAATAGTTTATGAAATATTGGCAAAAAACGAAATGCCATTTTTTTTTCATCTTTAATTGTTCATAACTTTTGCAATTTTTATGTGCTAATACACGCTTTTGGCACATTGTTCTAGACGTTATTCCGAATTAATTGAGCTATTGCACATAATTTTAAGAGCAGTATCTCTATTTTGTACCATTTTCAACTTATCGACTAGACTATAGGCTGGGTACATCTTTACACTCGGCGTGAACAAAGTAAATATGTCGGATTATGCTCGTGAACGGGTCCCACCGGTGGGAATGGGGCTACTCTCTATCTGCCCGTCTTAACATGAATTGAATTGTAGTAAGTTTTTTGGAACTTCCCCTCATTGTGGAAATATTACATTCTATTCTATTCTAACAAAGTTGCATGGGTTAAATCGGCTTGGCATCCAGCTGCCCACAATATAAAAACTTATTACAAAGTGATAGCTACATAATAATATCGTAAAACGATCATTTTGAAAAGAGCAACTGCTGAGTTTCTTGCCGGCTCTTCTCAGCAGAATCCGCTTTCCGAACCGGTCATGACGTGTCATAAGAGCCACAGGTTGGCCTACGTGAAAAAAATAATTTTGAATCGAGCTAATAATATTATAGTTTGTCCTATCTATCCACAATACAACCTTAAATATCCTGGGCGAGGTTAAACACCGTGAACACGCCGCGTCCCAAAACAGTTTCAAAACTAAACTATTCAACAGTTCATGTGTATACGCTTATTTCTATGTCGGTGAATGTGTTTGGGTGAGATTGCGGCCGTTTGGAAGGTTTGCCAAATGGTCTCATCTGGATTTGTTTTGCTCGACTTGCTAAATTGTTTTAAACTTCCTATGAATAAAATAATCACCTAAAGTCCTCATGACATAAGGCCTTGATCCCACTGTCAGAGGTCTAGCAGTCTGGAGTAATAGTAATAGTATTGCGTTGCACAAATCAAAGTTACCATTATAATTTAATATAATTTTTTTTTAAACCGACTTCAAACGCCCGCGCGATAATGAATGATAAAATTTCAATGGGACCACCTGGGAAGTATAACCTTTGAAACAAAAAAAAATTTCCGAATCGGTCAGGCGCCTTCGACTAATCGATGAACATAGTACATGAAAAAAGATTCCCACGAATTGAAAACTCCTCCTTTTTTGAAGTCGGTTAAAAAGGATTTAATTGTAGTTCACTACATACTGGAAAGAAAGAAATATGTAAAAAAGTTTCTAAACTAATCGGTTGTTTAATCACGCTGCGACAGAGCTATGGATCGACGTAATTAGTTGCATGGGGTAAAGAGGACCTGAAGAGTGACACTGGCAACTTTTATCCCAGAAAATCAAAGAGTTCCAAAGTGATTTTAAAAACTAAACCCACGCGGACGAAGTAGCGGGCATCATGCTAGTTCACTCGGTCACAAAAAAGCAGAAATACCGACACCTACTTTATTCTCATAGAAGCAAATGGGGAGCTTAAGGCGATACATTTCAACGCGAGGCACGATTTTAGGAGGTGAGGTGTGGGGCGCACTATTCTATTAAAAGTAAAAAGGAATATAATCGAGTAATCAGTAAAACATACATAAAAAAAGATTCCGATGAATGGAGAATCTCCTCCTTTTTTGAAGTCGATTAAAAATAATTTTCGTTGGTACACGTTTCTGTAGTCGGGTGGGCCTAAATAGAAACGACGAAACCGATGCGCGACGATGATGACATAATATGAGACACTCGTTTGTTGATGTCGAGCGAGTATCGTGAATCGGTTTGATCGTTTCTATTTAGGTAGCTCTGTTCTAGAGTCTGCTGCGCGATGCCGCGATCGAACGCTGCGATCGAGTTGCGTTTTCGGCGTTCCGTGAGTGAATTTGAATGCCAGTCTACACTATCATTTTTTATAGATCGACTAGCTGATGCCTGCGACTTCGTCTGCGTAGATTTAGTTTTTAAAATCCCTCGGGAACTCTTTGATGTTCGGGGATAAAAAGTAGCCTATCACTCTCCAGGTCTTCAAATAAACCCATGCAAAAAAATCACGTCGATCCGTAGCTCTGTTGCGGCGTGATTGAAGGACAAACCAATAAACACACTTTCGCATTTATAATGATTCGGATCGGATCACAACCATACGATACGACACAGGGATCGTAGCGATCGTATCGAATAAGCAAGAAAGAGGAAATGGATGCCAAAATTTAAAAAGTCACCGCCATATTGGAATTCTTTGTTATTGGACCGATTTCGTTCAAAATCGATTTTAGGCTTCTCTAGGGTCAAGGAAGAGGAAATGGTTGCCAAAATTGTAAAAAGTCCCGGCCATATTGAAATTCTATTTTATTGGACCGATTTCGTTCAAAATCGATATTTAGGCTTCTTTGGGGTCAAAAAAGAGGAAATGGTTGCCAAAATTTTAAAAAGTCCACGCCATATTGAAATTCTATGTTATTGGACCGATTTCGTTCAAAATCGATATTTAGGCTTCTCTGGGGTCAAGATAGAGGAAATGGTTGCCAATATTTTAAAAAGTCCCCGCCATATTGAAATTCTATGTTATTGGACCGATTTCTTTCAAAATCGATATTTAAGGTTCCGTGGGGTCAAGAAAGAGGAAATGGTTGCCAAAATTTTAAAAAGTCCCCGCCATATAGAATTTCAATGTCATTGGACCGATTTCGTTCAAAATCGATATTTAAGGTTCCGTGGGGTCAAGAAAGAGGAAATGGTTGCCAAAATTTTAAAAAGTCCCCGCCATATTGAAATTCTATGTTATTGGACCGATTTCGTTCAAAATCGATATTTAGGCTTCTTTGGGGTCAAGAAAGCGGAAATGGTTGCCAAAATTTAAAAAAGGCATCTATTTCCTCTTTCTTGACCCCAGGGAAGCCTAACTATAGATTTTGAACGAAATCAGTCCAATAAAATATAATTTCAATATGGCGGGGACTTTTTAAAATTTTAGGTACCATTCCCTCTTTCTTGACCCCAGAGAAACCTAAATATCGATTTTGAACGAAATCGATCGAATAACAAAGAATTTCAATATGGCCGGGACTTTTCCAATTTTGGCAACCATATACAATTTCTTGACCCCCGGGAAGCCTAAATATCGATTTTGAACAAAATCGGTCCAATAAAATATAATTTCAATATGGCGGGGACTTTTTAAAATTTTGGTAACCATTTCCTCTTTCTTGACCCCACGGAACCTTAAATATCGATATTGAACGAAATCGGTCCAATAACATAGAATTTCAATATGGCGGGGACTTTTTAAAATATTGGCAACCATTTCCTCTATCTTGACCCCAGAGAAGCCTAAATATCGATTTTGAACGAAATCGGTCCAATAACATAGATTTTCAATATGGCGAGGACTTTTTAAAATTTTGGCAACCATTTCCACTATCTCGACCCCAGAGAGGCCTAAATATCGATTTTGAACGAAATCGGTCCAATAACATAGAATTTCAATATGGCGGGGACTTTTTAAAATATTGACAACCATTTCCTCTATCTTGACCCCAGAGAAGCCTAAATATCGATTTTGAACGAAATCGGTCCAATAACATAGAATTTCAATATGGCGAGGACTTTTTAAAATTTTGGCATCCATTTCCTCTTTTTTGACCCTAGGGCACCTAAGATATCGATTTTGAACGAAATCGGTCCAATAAAATATAATTTCAATATGGCGGGGACTTTTTAAAATTTTGGTAACCATTTCCTCTTTCTTGACCCCACGGAACCTTAAATATCGATTTTGAACGAAATTGGTCCAATAACATAGAATTTCAATATGGCGGGGACTTTTTAAAATTTTGGCAACTATTTCCTCTATCTTGACCTCAGAGAAGCCTAAATATCGATTTTGAACAAAATCGGTCCAATAAAATATAATTTCAATATGGCGGGGAATTTTTAAAATTTTGGTAACCATTTCCTCTTTCTTGACCCCACGGAACCTTAAATATCGATTTTGAACGAAATCGGTCCAATAACATAGAATTTCAATATGGCGGGGACTTTTTAAAATATTGGCAACCATTTCCTCTATCTTGACCCCAGAGAAGCCTAAATATCGATTTTGAACGAAATCGGTCCAATAACATAGATTTTCAATATGGCGGGGACTTTTTAAAATTTTGGCAACCATTTCCTCTTTCTTGACCCCACGGAACCTTAAATATCGATTTTGAACGAAATCGGTCCAATAACATAGAATTTCAATATGGCGGGGACTTTTTAAAATATTGGCAACCATTTCCTCTATCTTGACCCCAGAGAAGCCTAAATATCGATTTTGAGCGAAATCGGTCCAATAACAAAGAATTTCAATATGGCGGCGACAAGTTTCAAATGAGCTTCATCTTCTTCAAACGCCTAAGCAGCTCTTCGTAAATCATAGCTAAGATCCATCTCGATCACGTCTTTCAAATATAAATAAACCGCATCAAAATCGGTGTATTCGTTAGGGAGCTACAAGGGAACAGAGAACTACACGGACACTAGCATAATATTCTTATTCACTATAGGGAGAATATTATAATGTTAACATGATTATAATGTTAACATTATGATCGCAGATTTAAAAAAAAAGAATATTAGTCAAATTGGAGTTTACTAATATCCTCCTGTCCCCTCCAAATAAGCGGAAAGCTTGTGTTAGGAGTGGGTACGACAATAGTGCAACGGGTGGGATTCGAACCTGCGACCTTTCAATTTTCAGTCCGCACCTTTAACCGTTGGGCTATTGAGGTCTATTCAATTCAAACAAACAAACAAATCTTTCCTCTTTATAATATAAATAATAATGTCCTCCCGACCGAATCCGATCACGGCGGCCAACCTGCTCAGAGATTAGCCATCTGCGCGGGAGATATTATAGTGCACAAGTGTGTGCGCAGACACAGGTGCACTCTCTAATCCCTCACTCTCATAGTCCGATGGGACGGAAAATCCGACACGACCGGAGAGAGATCAGGCGCAGGACCGACGGCTTTACGTGCTCTCCGAGGCACGGGAGTGACTCACCGCCAACTTCCTAACTTCGGCCTAGTAATGAGAATTTCTTGACAGGAAAACCCAATACTTTTTTTTTTGGCCCTACCCGGGAATCGAACCCGGGACCTAGTCATCCGTAGTCGAACGTGCTCACCACTAGACCAGAGGCAGTGAAGTTATAATATTACATAGTAAATAAATAAATAAACTATTATACCAAGTGAAGTGAAATTTTTGTCATACTGTAATATTATTTATTCTGTGTCAAGTAATTGCGAAATCAAATAAAAATTAAATGTATATAATTATACTAGGCATAAAAGAGAGTAATTTACATATATTTTCATGTAGTTCTCTTTTCCTGTCCTTCTTTTAGATCTAACCACTGATTTCTTCCTAATTTTGTTTTTTTATTAGCCATTTTAGCGATGCGCAAACGTAAGATTGGACGGAGAAATTTTGTCACAGACCCAACCTCGGCAAGCGCTCGTTTGAGACTGGCGGGGTAGCGGGCAGCGTGGCGTGTTCTGAAAACGTTGGGCAACGTTCAAGTTCTGGGTTAAATTTGAATTTAATAAATATAGAACTTTAGTTGAAAACCAAAATTTAGCAGGTTCTCTGTAGTACTTAAAGGGAAATATCTCCATATAAAAATTATGTGCAAATTCAGAAATTTTATATTTAAACAATTCGTTTTAGAATTTTATTTTAGCCTTTTTCAAGATTTTATTTGATCGAGTGAAGTACATCGTATCGTGTATCGAATTAGCACATTCTTTAGACAATATCTTAAGGTATATCATATATTTTTTGTAAGTCCGTTATTTAATAGTAAATACCTAAACCATTTGATCTAGCAAACCTGTTTTCTCCGCTTAGCCTCCGGTGCCAAGCCTTAACATAATAATTATGTCGTCATAATACTTCTCTTTATCTGTTTACAGTTGGCAGGTCTCATGCATGGACTACCACATGCTCAGTCTTGCGCCGCTTGTATCCAGGCAGCTCGCGATTCGTCTGATGCCATCGCGCATCGGTCGGTCGGTCGGGTTGCTACTCTAGCAACTTGGGACCTCAACAACCAGCAGTTCTTCGAACTACTACTTAGTCGTTACTTATTAGTAAAACCAAACGACTAAATAACTTACATAGTGAAGTTGAAATACGCAATCACCACAAGCGAACAGTGTATTAATTCAGTTTGTTTGTTTGTTAGGTACTTACGTAACATCTCTGTACGCGGGTGATTGCCGCTCTCATCCGGAAAGCCTTGCCAAATAGTTTTATATACCGCTTTGGAGATAATCTGTGAATTCTAAGGGGCTTAATTACTTGGCAATGATTCGCGGAAGAAATGTATAATAATTTGCAATTCTTTTTTCTTTTTAATAAAAAAAATAAGGTTCCCGACCTTATCCCATACAAACGAAATTTCATTGTTCTAAAAGTGAGTTTATGACCAAGGCTTCATCAATTTAGAATAAAGGCCATTTTAGACTTACAATCGAATTTTGCTGAAATAAATATTTTTTTTTAGTTTGCGTTAATTTAGAGAAAATCAAACTTAGGTTCTCATTGATCACTGATGTGACATAAAATATTAAAAAGTATTCAATGTTTATTCAAATGGCGCGTTCGATCCCCGCCGCGTCGAGTATTATAAAGGAGAAAACTTATAAAAAATATAAGTATTTTAAAGGAGATTGGCAAATTCCATAAAGTTTCTGACCCAGACGAACTGAACTGAACACTGAACGCCCACGTTCACGAATCAAACTTCTGATACTTGTTACCAGAATATACATTGTCATAAACCAGACTAACAAAAAATTAATCAAAGTCTATCAAATAAAGTTGGAAGAAAAAAGATATTCTTCTTCTTATTTATATTGTGTACTTGTGAAAAATTTTATTTTTGATCCCCAACTTCCAAAAATATGGGATTTACACAGAAAAATACTCTGAAAAATATTAATTAAAATTAAATGTTTTTTTGAATCTGAACGGTTTTTAAAAATGCTGGCTCAAAATTCGCCAACCTCCTTTATTCGAAGGACTAAATACAATGCGATAAAACTTTTAAAACAGCTTAACTTAACAAAGTTAATTATAAAATTTAAAACACCTTCTAATTATTCCGGTTATTCTTATTCGGCGCAGAGGTAGAGAGGACGTTCTCTCAAAATCCCATAAAAATGCAAAAGCCGCCGGCGCGCGGCGCGGTATAAATATTTTTAACGGCTATATTTAATTAAAGTTGGCCGGTAACCGGGAACGCGATAGTAATGGCTAATAAGAATAAATTTAAAAGAGTAATACCCCTTTTATTTGTGTTTAAATTAAATAAATTACTTGCCTCTTCTTCCTTGAGCAATGTACCTATTATAGGGAGTGTTAATTCTTACTAATTAAATTAAAAGCTTCCATATTGCAAAAGTGTGTTTGTTTATTGGTTTGTCTTTCAATCATACAGCAACGGTTCAACGCGACGTGATTTTTTGCTTGGGTATATTTCTGTCACGCTCTCATTAAACATTTCCGTGGTAGTGTCGTGTGATGCGGGTTGTTACGTTCCCTCAAATATGGTTGAGAGAAGCAATGGCTGGATCATGCGTAATGCTCGTGAACGGGTACCACCAGCGGGAATGGGGCTACTTTCTGTCTGCCCGTCTTAACATGTGTTGAATTATAATTAGGTATGCTTTTGTGGAACTTCCACTCATTGTGGAATTGCATACATAGCATAGTATTTATTGAATTGTAAACTTGTTTTGAAGAGAGCAGCCGCCGAGTTTCTTGCTGGTTCTTCTCGGCAGGAAGGGCATTCCGAACCAGTGGTAGACTCATCAACAATTCAAAAGCACTTGTAAAACGTTTATTTGAATAAAAAACATTTCTATTCTATTCTATTCTATAGTTGATGACTTGGAGAGTGACATAGACTTCCTTTTATCCCGGAAAAACAGAGGGTTCCCACGGATTTTTAAAAACTTCACGCGGGCAAAAGTACTTGTGTACTATGTGTGTATGTATATTTAACTTGTTAGGCTTACATTGGTTAGACTACGATTACACCTAAAGATGCAGCCTGCGATAGAGCGCGCTTACTTATACGATGTCTATTCACTCTTGATTTAAAAGTATCCAAGTTAGTTGGAAATACAGAAGCACGTAGATATAGCTACGAATCTATATCAGCCTTATTTTCTGATAGGAAGTAAGACATCAAATGCTGCTTTAATGCCTCATTTCGCGAGATTGGTATTTGTAGAAGCATAACCACCCTATACGCGAGAGAGGATGGGCCGTCGATAATCATAAAAAACGTTATTAAACCAGTTATTGGTCGTAAACTGGAGCAGAACCAACATAACGCTTTTTTGGAACGGCTTATGGAGGGCACTAAGAAATTGAAATATTAGACTCTATTAGAAAGCTTTTGCTTTAGTCATAAACCAAAGCATTGAAGTTTGATGCAGTCTTAAGCTGTTCCAACATGCTTCTTTGATGATTCTATACTGCTTATTTACTATTCGATGAAGGAATTGAGTAGATAAAAGCTATTTCAGAGTATCAATCCTTACTTTTATTACTAATATTACTAAAAAATTAAGTGGCACTCGGGGACTCTCGCGGTAAAGCTATTGCATAGCATTTTTTATCAACTTATGCAATTATAATATTTATGCAATATTTTTTTGCATAATAAAAATTATGCAAAAAAATAATTAAAAAACAAACAAACAAGAAAAGCGCCCTGTCACTACTTCGCGAGTGAGATTCGAACCTGCGACATCTAAAGAAAGCGGCCGCTCGCCCACTGCGCCAAACAGAGCTAAATGTGAACCTCTAAAATGTTGAACGCTTACTGAACGACGGTGTTAGGTTTTTTTTCGTTACGGAATTTCTTGATTCGGTCGCCGCGCTCAAACTGTTTGTCCTAGTTCAAAGCACGCGATAAAAGCTATGCAATAGCTTATAATGCGGATGTGTGTTTCTCTATTAGTTTGTCCACGCAGTAGTCGAGCAACTTTTTTTTTATTAATTAAAATAGTGGCTTTTCCAACCTATACTGTCCATAACTGGTACCATTACAAATCCCAGATGCAAGCTAATTCTGTGCAAAATTCTTTCATGATCGGTTGAGCAGTTACACCATGAAAAATAGCAGATAAACAAGCAGAGACACTTGTACGCTTTTTGTCAAATTATAGTATGGATTTTTAAGAAGTTGGACACATAAAATAAACAGTTTCCCAAAACAGTTTTTATCTCCTCCCGTCACACGAAAAATTAGTTCACCAACTTTTAACGGCAACACAATTTGTTGCCAAAATCTTCAATGCTTTATTTCACCAACATAACATAAAAGTGGAAAACACATTATTACCTCTCACAACTTTAACTTTTCTGGCAAAATAACACAAAGCTGTACAATATATCATCTGATATCCAGCGTCATGTATTTCACATTTAAATCTCACCTTGCTGGTCACGGACTGGTTGTAAATTCTCATATTGTCCGTGTGGCGATCTTCCAAAAGTTTTCAGCACAATTTTAGGGTACTGTCGGACATGTTTTTGATGGCATAATTTTTGTATTTGCCAAAAAAGGTTCAATCTATCGCTCTACTATCTAAGAGCTCTTGGTCTTGCTCTTTTATGTATTTGGAATGCCTTTCCGACTTCCGTTTCTCTAACTAGCTATAACTATTGGGTACCTTTAAATCAAGAATGAATAGGCATCTTAGAGCCAAGCGCGCTCTATCTTAGACTACATCTTTCTTACAATCACGCGAGATCGCAGTAAAGCGCTACTTTATATATTTAAGGCTACCTACTAATTCCTATTATTTTAACCTATCCTATTTCCTATCCTATTATTTCATAAATGCGAAAGTTTGTGAGGATGGATGCATGGATGGATGGATGGATTGTTACTCTTTCACGCCACAACGAATGAACCTATTTGGCTGAAATTTGGAATGTAGATAGCTCATACCTAGGATTAACACATAGTTTAGAGTTCCCAAAGGTATAAAAAAACCTTAATCCACGCGGACAAAGACGCGGGCATCATCTAGTACTCTATAAAACAATACGCTCTCAAGACATATTTTTAAACGGCGATAACTAGCAGTGGCAAATGATGACGCAGTATGAGATGGAAGCGGGCTATCGTGGAAAACATCGTCTTTTAGTATAGCTTAGAACAGAACCTGTCACTAAAACTGCAGTCTCGCTTAACATAACATTATTGTCCTTTTTTTCAACTCTCCCAGCTTCCAGCGAAACGATGAAAGAGTCGTTTAAGATTTTGTGGTCTTGATTGATTGCCCTGGAAATGATTTAATGCTTTTGTCTTTTGTCTGCGAAATGCAGAGAGTTCTTAATC
Source organism: Oeneis ivallda (assembly GCA_029955525.1). NCBI lineage: Eukaryota > Metazoa > Arthropoda > Insecta > Lepidoptera > Nymphalidae > Oeneis > Oeneis ivallda. The sequence continues at coordinate 25,318,709 of JARPMR010000010.1, forward strand.
TATGGGCTAATATTTTCTCTCTAAGGTCATAAAGTTATTTGTAGTGAGATTTGTAGGTATATTATTCTTTTTTTTTAATTCAATGACAAGCTAGTTCTTGACTGTGATCTCACCTGATGGTAAGTGACGATGCAGTCGAAGATGGTAGCGGGCTAACTTGGAAGGGGTATGGCAGTGAACATTCAACCCATACCCCTAATTGGTTTCTCTTTCTACACGCCATCGTGCCGGAACGCTAAATCTCTTGGCGGCACGTCTTTGACGGTAGGGTGGTAACTAGCCACGACCAAAGCCTCCCACCAGACCAGACCAGAGACAATTCAGAAATTATAAATTCCCAAACTTAACCCGCCGGGAATCGTCCCGAGACCTTCCAGTTATAAGACAACAGCGCTCACCACACAGAGGTCGTCAAAATAATATTCCTTTCTTGATAGTAATACTGTTTACGGAAGGTCGGTATTCGGTAATTCGGTCGTAAACGGGAACTCCGTAGTAAACATCAGCATACATTGTCAGTCACATATACCATTTTATTGCTCGTGAAACATGACACATAATACAACTGTTACAGAGTATCTAGCAACATTTATATGTATAGGGAGGTACAGTATCTAATCTATTTGTCTTCTAATACCTTTAAACGAGCAATTCTTGTATATCTATATATATAAACGAAAGTGGTGTTAGTTACACTATTTATAACTCAAGAACGGATGAACTGATTTGGCTGGTGGAGAGATAGCTTAGAACCAGGAGACGGACATAGGATACCTTTTATCCCGTTCGACCGCGTTTCCGTCAAGTCACTATAAAACGTGGTATAACAAAAACGCATCTGACATGGAATAACAAAACGCAAATGACAGTGGAATAACAAAACGTAAATGACAGCTAAACGTAATTTTGTCTTTGGTTAAGTAGGTATGGTAAAAAAGTTGACAATTATAAAAAGTGTTATAATAAAGCATTACTGATATTATAAATGCGAAAGTGTGTTTGTTTGTTGGTTTGTCCTTCAATCACGTCGCAACAGAACAGCGGATTGATGCGATTTTTTGTATGGGTATAGTAATGGATGCAGTAGTGGTTCCTCAGACCGGGAGAGCTACTTTTTATCTCGGATAATGAAAGAGTTCCCGAGGGATTTTTAAAAACTAAATCCATGCGGACGAAGTCGCGGGCATCAGCTAGTATATGTATATAATCTGAATCTCGGAAACGGCTCCAACGATTTTCATGAAATTTAGTATGCAGGGGGTTTCGGGGGCGATAAATCGATCTAGCAAGTTATCATTCTTAGAAAACGTCGTTTTATTCATGTTTTCAGGCAATGAAATCCCCCTACAATATCATTAGAATACAAAAGTAAATTTCGCCATTAATTATAAATTCGTAGCAGCTCAGTTAGAAAATCGGCGGTCCCGAAACCAGAAGACCCTGGTTCGAGTCCAGACGATTATTTTTTCCCTTATGAATTTTATTATTAATATTTATTATAGGAAGGGGGCTAGACGGAAAAAATTAAGTAACCGACACTCGACATATTTTTGAAACCGACACTTTTTGTTGAATGTGAATTTTGCATTGTGTTCGGTATTTTCGCGATACAACATTGAGTCTCCGTAGCCTAGTGGCTTCGGCAATCACCTAACAGTTCAACTGACAGACTGAATTTTCTATTTTCAATTTTATTTTAAATAATTTCTACATGTGGATTTTTTTATAACTTATAAGATATAATTTTTTTTTATAATTGAATTTAAAATTGAAAGAATTTTTCAAATCGGTCCACACGTCTTCGAGTAATCGGTGAACATACATAAAAAAAAAAGATTCCGACAAATTGAGAATCTCCGCCTTTATTGAAATCGGTTAAAAATGTGTAAGCACCGCAAGATAAAGCCTCTACTATTAATGTGGCAGAAAGATTTAAAAGTAACAAGCGTAGAAACGGGGACCGCCCAGCTCTTGGCAAGTTCGCAGACAGTAGACACCGGCCAGCGTCGGCGGGATCTAATAGAATGCATTTAAGTTTGGCCATTCAAAAAACCAGAAGAGGAAACGCCGTTCATAAGTTTGATCGGGAGCCAAAATAATCCGTACCTTAAAGGTTCGCAATTCACGTCTCTTGGCACGAATTCTTAAACTGTCCCAAGTGAGGCTATAATGTACCTACGAGTATATACGTTACGGTGCGGTGCCGCGACTACTAACTCGTCTCTCTTACCACTGAAACTCGACTGAACTTTTTAGGGTTCCGTACCCAAAGGGTACCAACGGAACCCTATTACTAAGCCTACGCTGTCCGTCCGTCCGTCCGTCCGTCCGTCCGTCTGTCAGCGGGCTGTATCTCGTAAACCGTAATAGATAGACAGATGAAATTTTCACATATTATGTATTTCTATTGCCGCTATAACAACAAATAATAAAAATTAAATTAAATTAAAAAAATTAAATTAAAATATTTCCAGGGGTACATGAAAATATTTTAATTTAATTTTTTTAACGGAACCCTAAAAGAGCGAGGCCCGACTCGCACTTGGCCGATTTTTTTTACAAGCTTTTATTTAACTTGCAATGTTTGTTTCGGTCAAATCTTGCAAGATGAATTAGACCCACTTCCCGGTTTCTGATCGAGCTGAAATTTTGCATGTATGTGTAAATCGGATGACAATGCAATATTGTTGTGACATGGAGCTGATCTCATGATGGAGACGGAAGATGGCTATCGGAACTCTGTAATAAAACGACGTAACCTCATCGAGTTTGGGCTCGTTTGATTTGTCATAACAAGTACTCTGATCCTAGATGATATCCAGAGCCTTATGATGTAGCTACTAAAAGCTTGCATTTAAAAATAAAATTTTTCATTTACACTTGTTACTATTATTAAATAGACAGCATAGTCTATTAGGTATACCTACCAATGAATAAAATTGAAGTGTATCTAATATCTATGATTACGAAATAACTGACTCTTATTCATGTATGTGTGGCGAACAAACATAAGCAGGCGGGTACCTGATGATAAGTAAATTGAACATATTTTGTAGCACCAGAGGCACCACCCATTTGCCGGCATTCCAAGAATTTGTTGGTCCACCCCTTGAATAACCCCATATATGTTGTATCGTCTGGTGAAAATCCAGACTATCTTTTCTTATTAAAAATAATTATTATAAATGCGAAAGTGTGTTCGTTTGAGCTAAGTTTCGATGTGACTTTTTGCATTTCGATGGTTTAGGCAAAATTTATCCCGGAAAATCCGAGTCCCCACGGGATTTAACAAAACTAAATCCGCGCGAACAAAGTCGCAGGCATCAGCTAATCAGCTAGTACATGATATACATGCAAAAGTATGTCTGTTTGTTCACTTTTTACGTCTCAACTTATCTGATCTTGACGAAATGTGGCACAAATACAGCTTGCATTAGGAGTGGGTACGACGATTGTGCAACGGGTGGGATTCGAACCTGCGACCTTTCAGTTTTCAGTCCGCACCTTTAACCGTTGGGCTATTAAGGCTTAAAAGGCATTATGAAGGTTATTTTCATCTTGAAAGACAGACGTCCACTGCCTAGAATAATGCTGCTCTTTTGTAAAGCACACTTATTGATCTTCCACACGCCGCTGTCTTGCTGTTCTGTACAGCTCACCGAGTTACTAAGGCCTTCCTTAGTAACTTGGTATCAGGTGTGCTGTGATTCCTGTAAGGTCTCCATTCCTGCCCCTTGGGACCCCAACGTCTATAGGTTGTTAGAACTATGTGCCCCACCCAGTTTGCATTCTCATTCTGCTCAGATCCCCCCCACTAGGAGGACCGACGACAGCAGACAAGTCGCATCGCGGCTGGATACATTTAGCGCAAGACCGAGGCCTGTGGAAATCTATGGACAAAGGTATTCAGCGTTAAGCGTCTGTCGGTCGGTAAAAAAGAAGAAGCCATGGGGCATCTATGAAACTTGTGCCCTTTTTCAACTTTTACGGGCTACCTAAGCTTAGTTAGGGAACCTTTTCACCAATCTTTAGAGGACACCTAAAGGTAAAAATGATATTATTAAGGAATTGCTTAGGGGCTACCTACGTAATTGTTGATAAAAACGGTTTATTATCCTGGCAAAATAAAATAGTTCTCACAGAATTTGATACTGAGTTAAAACTTTGGAGATCCTATTTGTAAAGGCGTAACGCCTCTACGCGTCTATGGCATCTCATTCGTTTGGTAAACATAAAACATTTTACTGACGAAGTTATTAAACCAGTTATTGGTCGTAAACCGGCGCTAGCGAACGATGCGCTTATTTTATATCAGCTTACATACAGAGATTAAATTATATTAAAAGTTTAAGCGTTAAAAATTTGAGCGGTTTATCGACTGTCGAAAATAGTTGCGGTTGGTTTTTTCATGCGATGCAAAATTGTATTGGATATTGTAATAATTATTGTACCAATGGTGGCTCCTGCTTCGTAGAATTAATACGTTATTAATTCTAAAAAATGATAATTCTGTGGTGTCAAAGTAAAAGGGGATGAGTCTAAAAACACCAATTTTCACCAGGGGCTAGTAAAGACAACGCTTATAAAAATGTTAAAGGGGGATGAGTCTTAAAAATAAGTAAACTAAAAAACTAAGTAAAGAAATTGTATGTAAACGTATGTAATAAGAAGATGACTACATAACACATGGTGGATTTTATTCTACCCGAATGATTTTATATGGAATCGGCGTTGGGTTGTAAGTCCTACGCAGTAACTGGTATTGGAATAGTACTTTGTGGACTGTATTTGGGTTTAAATTCGATAGTTCCTATTTCTGGGCGAACCTGCAACGTCCATAAGCGAGCACGAAATTAAGGAATTCACTCACCTTACGATGTCTTCGATTCGCCGGGCCAATGCAGGTGGCAGGGTCGGTCTTTGTTCTGCTAGATTTTGCACCAGAGTTCAAACTTTACAACACACGACACTAGGCAGCTGCCGTTTTTGCAAGTTTGATTTCGAGGAGCACGACACTGGGTTGACGCGGTGAAAAGACGAATATTTCGCACCAGGGTTCGAACTTTACAACACACGACACTAGGCAGCTGCCGTTTTTGCAAGTTCGATTTCGAGGAACACGACACTGGGTTGACGCGGTGAAAATACGAATATTTCGCACCAGGGTTCGAACTTTACAACACACGACACTAGGCAGCTGCCGTTTTTGCAAGTTCGATTTCGAGGAGCACGACACTGGGTTGACGCGGTGAAAAGACGAATATTTCGCACCAGGGTTCGAACTTTACAACACACGACACTAGGCAGCTGCCGTTTTTGCAAGTTCGATTTCGAGGAGCACGACACTGGGTTGACGCGGTGAAAAGACGAATATTTCGCACCAGGGTTCGAACTTTACAACACACGACACTAGGCAGCTGCCGTTTTTGCAAGTTCGATTTCGAGGAGCACGACACTGGGTTGACGCGGTGAAAAGACGAATATTTCGCACCAGGGTTCGAACTTTACAACACACGACACTAGGCAGCTGCCGTTTTTGCAAGTTCGATTTCGAGGAGCACGACACTGGGTTGACGCGGTGAAAAGACGAATATTTCGCACCAGGGTTCGAACTTTACAACACACGACACTAGGCAGCTGCCGTTTTTGCAAGTTCGATTTCGAGGAGCACGACACTGGGTTGACGCGGTGAAAAGACGAATATTTCGCACCAGAGTTCGAACTTTACAACACACGACACTAGACGACCTCCCTGGCGCAGTGGTGAGCGCTGTGGTCTTATTACTGGGAGGTCTCGGGTTCGATTCCCGGCGGGGTCAATTTGGGAATTTAAGATTTCTGAATTATCTCTGGTCTGGTCTGGTGGGAGGCTTTCGTTGGCCGTGGCTAGTTACCACCCTACCGTCAAAGACGTGCCGCCAAGCGATTTAGCGTTCCGGCACGATGGCGTGTAGAAACCGATTAGGGGTATGGGTTGAATTTTCACTCCCATGCCCCTTCCAAGTTAGTCCGCTACCATCTTAGACTGCATCGTCACTTACCATCAGGTGAGATCGCAGTCAAGGACTATCTTGTCAACGAATAAAAAAAAAAAAAAAAAAAAAAAAAAAATTTCGCACCAGGGTTCGAACTTTACAACACACGACACTAGCCAGCTGCCGTTTTTGCAAGTTCGATTTCGAGGAGCACGACACTGGGTTGACGCGGTGAAAAGACGAATATTTCGCACCAGGGTTCGAACTTTACAACACACGACACTAGGCAGCTGCCGTTTTTGCAAGTTCGATTTCGAGGAGCACGACACTAGGCAGCTGCCGTTTTTGCAAGTTCGATTTCGAGGAGCACGACACTGGGTTGACGCGGTGAAAAGACGAATATTTCTCACCAGGGTTCGAACTTTACATCACATGACACTAGGCAGCTGCCGTTTTTGCAAGTTCGATTTCGAGGAGCACGACACTGGGTTGACGCGGTGAAAATACGAATATTTTGAACCAGGGTTCGAACTTTACAACACACGACACTAGGCAGCTGCCGTTTTTGCAAGTTCGATTTCGAGGAGCACGACACTGGGTTGACGCGGTGAAAAGACGAATATTTCGCACCAGGGCTCGAACTTTACAACACACGACACTAGGCAGCTGCCGTTTTTGCAAGTTCGATTTCGAGGAGCACGACACTGGGTTGACGCGGTGAAAAGACGAATATTTCTCACCAGAGTTCGAACTTTACAACACATGACACTAGGCAGCTGCCGTTTTTGCATGTTCGATTTCGAGGAGCACGACACAGGGTTGACGCGGTGAAAAGACGAATATTTCTCACCAGGGTTCGAACTTTACAACACATGACACTAGGCAGCTGCCGTTTTTGCAAGTTCGATTTCGAGGAGCACGACACTGGGTTGACGCGGTGAAAAGACGAATATTTCTCACCAGAGTTCGAACTTTACAACACATATGACACTAGGCAGCTGCCGTTTTTGCGAGTTCAAGTTCGAGGAGCACGACACTGGGTTGACGCGGTGAAAAGACGAATTTTCTTGATAGTTCTTCGAGCGGCACTTGAGGTGAACGTAGCCACGAACGCCAGTTGCAAAGCTCGTCTGACTTGCGAATGACAGACGAAAAAGATCGAATAGGTAGGGTAGTTCGATAAAATCATAAAAATATACTACCCACAAAATTAATGTTGACAGTGACGGTTGCCCAGATTATGTAGATCTATCAAATTAGAACCTTATACTTCTAAACTCCTTTTTGACATGATAACGTCTTATTAATCGATGAACGATGATAATAAAAAGTGTCACGTTCCACCTGAGCCTGCATGTGCAAGCGAGAGCGCGGAACAAGCGATAGAGAGGCATGATTGGCCCAAGCGTTGGTTTGTGACTACTGACTAGAGAAAATTGTAATTTTCAATTAACTCTTTTGTATTATACAAAATAATGATAATTCAGCGATAATAATTCAATTCAATTCATAAAAGTATGCAATTTTTCATCAATGTTTCTTTATGACGTTAATACGTAAAACTATCGTCCGTAACCCGACTTTACAGACAACAATTTTTTACTTCAATAGTTTTGATAATAAGACTAGACTCTATTTGTTTGGTGGGGTTCGAACCTGCGATCTTTTAGTTTTCAGTCCGCACTTTTAACCGTTGGGCTATTGAGGCTTCTTGTTCAATGTATGTGTGTTATTACCGACATAAAATGTAGAATATGTAGTAGGTTATATAAGGTCGCGACTTAGTTGCGACAGAGTTATGCGTTCTGTGGAGCTTCGGAATTTCTTCAGACTTACTATGTCAGGACGTTTACTGCCAGATCCGGTTTACGATTCTGTTATTGCTGAAAATTATGTTACATACGATCTCATTATTTCTTCCTATTAGGTACAGACAGCAATGTATTTTATGTAATGTTTGAATAGCCAGCCGTCTGGGGACATTGTCATCTGGCGTTGATACAGGCCCAATTATTGAGATAATAGGACCTCTCTAAATAGAAACGATGAAACCTATGCGCGACGCTAGCCAGTCTTCAACATGCGTGTACAAACTAAAATTGTTTTATACTTTGTAGTGGCCTTTGAAGGTTTTTTAAAAAAAAATTATATTATTATTATTTCAAGTTTTTTAGTGATTACATTCTCTGATCGCAAGCAATTTGCTCTAATTCATTGAGGAGTTCCGTCCTCCATCACCGAAGATATTCATCAGATCTTCATCAAATTTAAATGGGACCAACCTGACTAGACGTTCTTTAAAATAAAAATAAAAATGTTTAAATTTGATTGATTTGACGGAGTTATGGAGTAACATCGCCAAAAAAAAAAAGTGCTAAATCAATTTCGATAAAAATTTTATGGAACCACCTCTGAAGTATGCCCTACCAAACAAAAAAAATTATCAAAAATTTATTCATAATTGGCGGAGTAATCGCGTAACAAACATACAAAAAAAACATCCAGTCGAATTTAGAACCTCCTCATTTTTTTGAAGTCCGTTAAAATAGAGAGAATGAGCCAAAATTTCTGAGAAACAATGTGTTTTACTTCTTTCACTTCCAACAATCGGCTTAAGTTTTACGTTATAACGATAAATAGCAGTTTATTTACAGTTCGCATTTCTTGTACTTTCGCGCGCTAAGCCGACAAATGGCCGACAAGTTGGGGGCTTAGCGTCGGTAAAAATATTTCACTGTTCAATGTTCTTATGATATATAGGCTGTGCTGCAGGCATGATATACAATACCTAAGATGTTAGACGAAGATATCGAGTGTGTGAAAAATAAAAAATTAAGTGGCACTCGGGGACTGCCGCGGTAAAGCTATTGCATAGCACTTTTTATCAACTTATGCAATTATAATATTTATGCAATTTTTTAAAAATTAAAAAACAAACAAACAAGAAAAGCGCACTATCACTACTTCGCGAGTGAGATTCGAACCTGCGACATCATACATCATACGGTAAAGATAGTGGCCGCTCGCCCACTGCGCCGAACAGAGCTACTTGTGAACCTCTAAAAATATGTTGAACGCTTACTGAACGACGGTGTCATGGGCGCCGGCAGAAATAATTTCCAGGTGGTGCAGATTTTAGTTTTCGTACAATCTTTCTCTTTGCCGTATATGATTGTTAATAAAAAGATGTTAATCAACTGCTATTGCAAAACTGCGTCCAAACTGCAGTTTTGTTTGTAGTCTGTCTGTTTGTCTGTTCAGATAATATGTACCTAAATCCTAATATTCAAGCGACTGCCGAGGCGTAATGCTTTTCCGTTATGGTCGCTTAGGGACGTGTTCTAATATCTTAAAAGGATTGCGCACTCAACTTCTATTGCAGTACTGCATCTAAACTGCAACTTTGTAGTCTAGTCCGTCTATCTATTGAAAGATCATTTTTAGATCCTAACTAGGTGATGCCCGCGACTTCGTCCGCGTAGATTTAGTTTTTAAAGTCCCTCGGAAACTTTTCGATTTTCCGGAAGAAAAAGTAGCCTATGTCACTCTCCAGGTCATCAACTATACCCATGCAAATCACGTCAATCCGTAGCCCTATTGCGGCGTGATTGAAGGACAAACCAACACACCAACAAACCAATAAACCAACAAACAAACACTCTTGTAAGGATTAAACTCACGCGACCGCCGCGATGCGCTGAGTCGCGTTCGCATGACGTCGCTCATGGTAAGTTTACGTCTTATCCGTGACATCACTTTGTGGTGGAGTTGGTCGCGCGGTCGGTGCAATGCAACTGCGTATCTTCAGAGTTTCGTATATCAACGGGGAGCAAATGAAAATTTACGCAGCGGGATATGATTGTTGTTTATGGCCCACTCGTCGCGATTACCGATTCGCGCCTAAACGGGATCCGTGGGACGTGACACATAAAGCACATTTTATGGCGAAAATAAAAAAGACATCGCTGGGTGCGTAGCTCCGTACAGGTTTTAACCGTGCGTTCATCAATAGCAGTGTTTTCCGAACTATGAGCAGCAACTCAAACAAAGAACCTCATGCTCCTATCCTTACTAAGTAGGTATACCTAATATTATTATAAATGCGAAAGTGTGTTTGTTTGTTGGTTGGTCCTTCAATCACGCCGCAACAGAGTCCGGATCGTCATTTTTTGCATGGGTTGAGGTCGTGGAATGGAGACGTAGGCAATTTTTGTCCAAAGGCTTCGAGGCAGAGGTTTCAGCTAGTAATATAATGATTTAGCCTCAATAGCGCAACGATTAAAGGCGCAGACTGAAAAAAGAACACCATAATAAATATATTCAGCTAATAGGGAATATGCATAAAATTTAAATTTGTCTCAAATATTTTTTTCTAGATTCTTTATTGCCTTAACATTATACTTAAAAGGTAATTTTTTTTATTTAGTTATTATTTAAACCCAGAAAATATTATATAGAAAGTGAAAAATAAAGGAGGGAAATTCAAACTTACAAAACGCGTCGCCATTGGTCGAAACGAAATGTGACGTCATTTGACTTACGGTTGATTTACGGCGTCGATATTCATACAGTGTTTGTGAGAAAAATTGTTTAAAACTGTATTCCTGTGTGATTACTTGTGAATTTATATTTGTAGTCAATCTAGGTCGATGACTGAAACTGGTTTTGTCAAAGCACAATCGGATAATCCACCGAAAATAGATGCATTTAAGATGTCAGCATATTTTGTATCAAATCTCGATTTTACGAGCGCAGAAATCAAAGGAGTGAAAGCTGCAATGTAATTATTATGTTACATGGTATATTTTAGTCCTTAACATAGATTTTTATTCTTATATGTTTAAATAATACTTAAAACAAAACATAACCTTTAAATAACCATCTGTGTTCCTAAACTCCTAATTTACGTCTATATCATGATAATTTATACGTAATATTATGTTGTTGAAGCTCACTCAAGTTTGATATGTTTATATACTTTTTGGTTCCGTACTCTAGAAGTAAAAGTGAAAGGATAATATCAAATTAATTTGTTTTCGCTAACTAAGGGCCTCATAAGTAAGCTCAGGACCGCTCAGCGGGCGATGGAGAGAGCTATGCTCGGAGTATCTCTGCGGGATCGAATCAGAAATGAGGAGATCCGTAGGAGAAGCATAGTCACCGACATAGCTCAGCGAGTCGCGATACTGAAGTGGAAATGGGCGGGGCACATAGTTCGAAGAGCTGATGGTCGTTGGGGTCCCAAGGTGTTGGAGTGGCGACCCCGCACCGGGAAGCGCAGTGTTGGCAGACCCCCCACCAGGTGGACCGACGACATCAAGCGAGTCGCAGGGAGCCGCTGGATTCAGGCGGCGCAAGACCGAGGCCTGTGGAAGTCCATGCAAGAGACCTTTGTCCAGCAGTGGACGTCTATCGCTTGATAAAGAAGAAGAAGAAGATATACTTTTTGTAAATAAGTATTAGATAAATACGATATTCCGATTTACATGAACAATTTTCTTACACTTTTTTTTTGTACTTTCGCATCTCGTGGAATACGAAAAAACACTTTATCGGGTTTACTAATAATAGTGTTTTTGTACTTAGGTACCATACAATACTTGTAAGAAGGTTTTTTAACTTCTTCCATGGTTTGTGTAGCAATTAAAACTGAAAATAAGTATGAAGTAACTGAAACGCTATAGTAAACAAACACGGGACATGTCGAATGACGTCATCAAAAGCGCGCGCTAATGGTGGCGTTTGAACGGCTCAAATTTATTCAATGTTTTAAATTTCACTTTTAAAAATTATTTGACTATTTTCAAACCTATTTATATTTTTTATATGTTATAAAGATGTAAATGATTAATTTAAGAAATTAAAAAAAAATCATGCATATGAAAAATTTTTTTAGGGAGAGGGCAGACTGGCAGTTACTTTTGTGTCTTTTAGCAATATTGCGGCTGGATCGCATTTCAGCTATTTTTGATCGCAAAACGCCAAATCGCGCGATTTAGGGTTTCTGAGATTTTTAATCTCTGATATCTGCAATCGGATCGTACCTATATCAAACGCCGAAATCAGCGATCAAAAATCGCTAAAACGCAATGCAGTCGCAAAAACGTTAAAGCCCATAAAAAAGCCGCGCGCCGCGCCATGCCGGTTCGCTGCCGATAAAGCGCAATTTAGACGGTGCCTCGTTCATCGTTGCGAAAATTTATGCGAAAATGAACCGTCTTAATTCGCCCTAAAGGCGAATTTAGCTTTCTAGATTTTTGTTTACATTTTCGAGGCTTCATCGAGTCATCGAAAATGAACCGTCTTTTGCCCTTAGGGCAAAGGGCCTTAGGGTGCATTTTCACAAAAAAATCGGCCAAGTGCGAGTCGGGCCTCGCTCTTTTAGGGTTCCGTTAAAAAAAATAATTTAAAATATTTCCATGAGTACATGGAAATATTTTAATTTAATTTTTTTAATTTAATTCAATTTTTATTATTTATTGTTATAGCGGCAATAGAAATACAAAATATTATGTGAAAATTTCAACTGTCTATCAATTACGGTTTACGAGATACAGGCCGCTGACAGACGGACGGACAGCGGAGGCTTAGTGATAGGGTCCCATTGGCACCCTTTGGGTACGGAACCCTAAAAAACAAAAACACCGCGACCGGGCGGGCAATCATTCACAGCGCGAAGCCTTGAGTGCATCCCTGAAACCGCGTCGGCTAGACGCCGCCCGTCGGCGGTACATTTTTCACCGGCCGTGTTCCGATGACAGAACATTCATCCCACCTTGTCCCAACGTGATCTCGCACGACTGGGAAATATCTGCGGATAATACCTGCCCCTCTAGCCAAGATACACTTCGTTGTAACTTGTATCTATTCTCTTTCTACGATCGTTGTCACTTGAAGTTTTGGCTAGGGCTAGACTAGATGGCGCTGCAGCTGATCAAATACAGAAGTGTATTGATAAAATTTTGCGGCATTTTGTATTGTTTTTTTGGCATTTAAAACCTTTATACTTAACTAGCTGACCCGGCGAACTTCGTACCGCCAACTTATCTATAAGTATAAATAAAACAAATAAACTATCCTTATCCAAAAAAACTATCCTATCTTTTAAGTTGGACCAAATTACAGATAGTTACGAAGTTTGATCAAAATCGGTTAAGTATTTTAGAAGTCCATCGCGGACAAACAACGTGACACGTAATTTATATATATTAAGATTGTATATTATACAACGAAGTGTAACTTGGCTAGAGGAGCAGGTTTTTCACTTTATTGTTCTGCGAAAGTTTGCGTTCGCGTAAATCCCTTGTGTGCTCCTACCTAACGGGAAGGATAGGAAATGTTTATGGTGGTGATGGCATATGGCATAAATGGCGAGGTTAGGCAAGGTCAGAACTTTCCATAACAGACTGAAAAATAGTTTTTTGACGTGATGACGTCTTATAAATCGATGAACACCGGCTGCACGCACGAAAAAGTGTCACGTTCCGCCTGAGCCTGAGCGTGCATACGAGAGCGAACAAGCGATAGAGAGGCACGATCGGCCCAAGCGTTGGCTTAGAGAGCGCCCGCCGCCGCCCGCCAGTCATCGTCAATGTTTCTTTATGACGTTATCTCGTAAAACTATAGTCCGTGAACCGACTTTACAGACAACCAATTATTTTTTTATATGTTCTTGCAATTCACGAGGGCGACTGACTTATGGTTGTGTGTGTGTCGTATCTGTATAAGTGTGAGCGAGCGCAATGCTCGCGCCTGCCCGCGCCTGCCCGCTCCCACCTAGGCTTTGACATGCACGCACACTTATGCAATGTGCATGTACACGAAGTAACCACAAGTAAAGCTCACTCGCCTTCGTGAATTGCAAAAACTGTATCATTAATAGGGACTTTCACACGGCGGAGTCTTGCACCGCTTGAATCCAGCGGCTCCCTGCGACTCGTTTGATTAAGTCGTCTAATCATCTACTTAGTAGGAGGTCTGCTAACACTGCGCTTTCCACTAAAACACTTACAACACAACAAATAACAAATTTTAACACTTGACTGCAACCACACCTTTAGAAAATGCCTCTTGATTTGAAGGGATCCAAGTAGTAAAATTAGTCGGAATACCGATAACTGGATGGCGGAACGGGGAATTTTAGCGGTGCGTATCAGGAACAAGGAAGAAAAGCGTACGAGTCCGTTGGATTTAAACCACGTAAGTTCGTCGAATTTTTAAGTAACGCCGATCGTTGAGTTAATTGTCGGTGTTGGTACTTACTATAGTTTTATTTTGACTAGCTGATGCCCGCGACTTCGGCCGCGTGAATTTTGTTTTTAAAATCCCTCGGGAACTCTTTGATTTTTCGGGATAAAAAGTAGCCTATGTCACTCTACAGGTCCTCAACTATACCAATGCAAAACATCACGTAAATACGTAGCTCTGTTGCAGCTTGGTTTAAGGATAAACCAACAAACAAACTTTAGCATTTATAATATTATTAGTATGATGTGACTGTAGTAGAAAATAATAAAATATTATTATTTTAATAAAAGCTCTTTGATTTTTCGGGATAAAAAGTAGCCTGTCACTCTGCTGGTCTTCAACAAGACCTATGCAAAAAATCACGTCGATTGAAGTATAAACCAACAAACAAACAAACAAACAAACAAACTTTAGCATTTATAATATATATATTATTTTCTACTACAATCACATCATACTAATATGATGTGATTGTAGTAGAAAATAATAAAATATTATTATTATAATAAAAGAAAAGAAATATTCGTCGCTTACCGCTAGGTAATCTACAGCATTGCACGAGAAACCTAACGAAACGAAATGAAAACTTAAAGAAACGGTATGGACGTGCTACGGTAAACGTCTCAATACCGACTCTGGAGGAGCGGTTTGCATTCAGAATGGCTGAATAGCTGGAGCGTCTGGTTTTCATAAACTATTGAAACTAGCATAGCAAATGGTCTTAGTCTGAATCTAGGCGGGTATAAGTATTTTACTGAGATCTTGGCAAGACTCTCTAAAAAGGATTATGTGTTTCAGAATTTTTGACCAATATATGAGCTCGAATTTGCGCATGGAAAGCACGGCTACGCCTCACAGAAAAATATTCTGCTCTTCAAAACGCGGCTATGTTCAGAGCGGTTATAAGGATTGGCGAGATCTGTAGATCTACATGTTTTAGACTTTTCTTCTTTTTTTCTGAATAACTTAATCCCACCAAAAACATTTTCATGTAAAATGTTGCCACGACGAGCAAACGAGTGTTCACGCACTGTCAAAAAGTTATCAGATCTCATGTAGAGCCAAACTTTAAACTCTAAGGGCCTTAGACTAAGGCTCTAACTCTACAAGCCCTAACTTAACAAACTCTACAGTCTATACCTAAACTCTACAGTTAAAACCTTAGTCAAAATATGCGGCTTGGCCGTTTAGTAACCTAAATTAGTAAATTAAATTTTAGAACACAAAAACTATTATTGTGATTTAAATATGATAGTGAGATATATTCACTCGGGGACTTTTTTGTAGAGAATAATGAGTACTTTAATCATGTAGTACATAATTTTTATGTATCATCAATAGTTTTCTTAGCACACGCCAAATAATGCATTTTACTGGCAAAATTTTGCTACTTTGGGTTTCATTATTGCAATTTTCTTAAGGATCTCTAGCTTTTTTGGAAATAAATTATAGCCTATGTTACTTCCTGATAACTTAGCTTTCTATTGGTGAAAAAAATTGTTAAAATCGGTCCAGTAGTTACAGAGCCTATTCGGTACAAACAAACAAACAAACAAACAAACAAACAAACAAACAAACAAACAAACAAACAAACAAAAACAAATCTTTCCTCTTTATAATATTAATAAAGATAGGTAGGTACCTACAAAATACAAGTTTCTTGTAAAAGACCATAGACTTAGGTTTGGTAGCTCGGTCGCTACTGCGAAGCGACTACCAATACTAAATCAAAACGTAATGGTTATATTCTCTTGGCCTAAATCTATGCAATTATGTTTTATAACAAAACAACTTGGCGATTTCAGTGCTGTCAAGTGGTTGTCAAAGCGAAACCATAGCGACATTGCCTACTTCGGCTCGCCCCATCGACATTTAAGTCGAATAATCCCTTAGCCCGAAAGAGGCTTATTTGAGCTCCGGTACTTACTCCGGTAGGCTCCGGTGGTCTGTTACCGTTCATTAACAAATCTTCATCACCGTTCATTAACAAGTCGCATATTTGGGGCACGTGCTCAGGCACGAGATGTACGTACTCCTACAACTCATAATGATGGGAAAAGTTGCCGGAAGAAGAGGCGTCGGTCGCAGAAAAAAGTCCTGGCTGCGCAACATCCGAGAGTGGACAGGAATCGCGAGTGCGGCAGAACTATTTCGCCTCGCGAAGAACAAAGCTGAATTTACAAAGCTGACTGCCAACCTTCGCTAGTCGGAGAGGCACGCGAAGAAGAAGAACAAATCTTCGTCGAATTAGGTAAGTAGCTAAGGTAGGAATGTTATTGAGGACAGGAACTAGTACAAAAAGCTCCAAGCCCGCGATAGCAATAAACACGTCGTCCGCGAGTTCTAGCTTCCAATTACAGCGGACAATTTGATAGGTTTTTTTTGTAACGAGGCTGGTGTGCCAAAAGCCCGCAGGATGTTTGTGGCGCGCCAGACGGCCGTAATTAAATCCTCGCTTGCCAAGACTCCGGACGCGACACGTGTTGCGGTATCGATTTACTTTCTCTCGAAAAAACTCTAAAACTCGCCATAGACAACTCTGTTCTGTCAGCTAAACTGCTAGCTGACATCTACATAATCTTCAATCTGTGGCTGACATAATACCAAAGCATAATACCTATGACATATTTTACACGATTGCTTGAACAGAATGTAATGTTTTAACTGCTAAATACAAACAGATTTAGATATAGGTAGGTATTGTAAGAGGTCGCCAGTTGTCGAGGAAATTGCTAGCGTCAGCCCCCGCTACTGGTATTATTTAAGGGGTATTTTTAGAATCCGTCCATCATCCCGCATGGCTTCAATATTTTTGCAAAAAACAATATGGCGTACGGCGCCATATTGAATTTTTGAATGTCAAGTGGCAGAGCGGTCGTCTTCTTAATTTTTGATAAAAATTGCTTTAAATAATAATTATTATTATGCGCCACTACCACTAGCTTGTGAACGTTTTTATTGCCACCATTACATTTGGTCGTTCGCCCAAATTCCTATGGTTTTTTTTTTTAAATTATAAGTATTAGGGCCTGTTTCACCACCTTCTGATAAGTAGCGGATAGCCTAACCGTAAATTTTGTCACTTTCTTACTTTATGTCAAGTGACAAAGACAAAATATGCGAATAAGTGGTGAAATAGGCCCTAAGTATAATATAATTATTGTAATGAATAGTGTAAGATCCCGCAGTGTTATTCATTCAGCGTAATAAATATTAATATGTCGTGTCTATTAGCACCAAAAGACGCTGCGCCTCGGCGCCGCTTATCTGCGCTGGCCCTAAGTCGTATGTACAATATACTACTCTCTTACGAGAGGCGTAGTACCTACTGAAAGTGAATTTAGCTCACAAAGAGGGTGTTTATAATGAAGTCGATCGGAACAATGTCTCCGGTGACATCAATCACGCGACTCCATTAGTGAGACTGGCAACAAAAGAGTTGAGACAATCAATATGATCACGTACCGCGACATACCTCCGCTCGCTCCGTGTAGGGTGACCACTGAATGCAGCGCTATTCAGTAAAATACAAACTCACTTCACCTTGGTTCGTGAATCACATAATATAATGCGTATAGATCATCGATGTGAAATATGTACTACATAGTACCTACCTACTAGATAGAGTCCAGCAGTTGTGGCGTGAAAGAGTAACAAACATCCATCCATCCATCCATCTTCACAAACATTCGCATTTATAATATTTAGGAAATTGCGCTCAAGATACATTTGAATAAAAATTATTGTTTCTTTTCGTTCTATTGTTATATAACAAAGTTATTATCAAAGCAGTGATAGCCTAGTAATTAGTACTGCTGTCTCCTATTCGGGGAGTCGCAGGTTCGATTCTTGGCACGTTCCTCTGAGTTTTCTAAGTTAAGTGTGCGTTTAAGGCGGTGGTCTGTAACAAACGCCGTAGGTCGCGTCCGACGTGACGCTGTACGCGGCCTGGGAATGCTTACTATGGAAATGCACTATAGTGGTCTCTCTCACACGCCTGACGCGGCGCACGAGCGCCGTGCGCCGCGTCCATATGTCGTACGACGCCTACGCAGTCATTTCGGAGCATTTAGTATATAAATGTTTTTTTATCAACGTATTAAAACAAAACTCGACCTCGATCTACACGAAAAGATCGTGACGCCTTTTTCTTCTCTCCTGTTTCAATAACATTTGTATAACGAGATCACCATCCTCCTCCTCTTCGAGAAGAACTCTTAAAATTGTCTGTTCATCCATATTTAAATCACTCACGTCCATTCACATTGAGCGCATGCCAGAAACTAAAATACTTCCGAGTGACCATCGCAAACAACGCTGGAAGCCGCGTCCAGAGTCAGCAGACGCTGGACGCGACCTACGGCGTTTGTTACACTTTGTTACAGACCACCGCCATAGTACAAACAGAATAGTAGGCTAACTTCATACAAAGTGGCCGCTGCCGGTTTGAATGTATGCGTGAGCAGCGGGCGCCGTGTACGCACGGAAGTTTCACGCACACATTCGCAAAATCTCAACCGGCTCAATCGGCCGGCAGTACGGGCCGCGCGGCGCGCCACAGAGTGCTTTTGTATATATCGCACCACTGTGCTAATCGCGCGCAATTGCGTATTACGTCGCACGCTCGCTCTTTTTTGTTTGTTTAATTTTTCAATAAAAGTAGTAACCTACCTATTAATAATCGCGGGCATCAGCTAGTCAAAAATAAAAGTGACAACCCTAGGCGTCAACGCAAGAGTAGGTAATTAACTCGCCGATCGGCTTTAGTTAGCCTACTATTCTGTTTGTACTATGCCACCGCCTAAGAAATTAAATATCACAAGCTTCAACGGTCAATGAAAACATCGTGATCAAACCTGCACACCTGAGAGTTCTCCATAATGTTCTCAAAGGTGTGTGAAGTCTGCCAATTTGCATTGGGGCAGCGTGGTGAACTATGGCCTATAACCCTTCTCTGAGACCTGCGCTCAGTAGTGAGCCGTTGATGGGTTGCCGATGACATCAAAGTTACATACAATATAACGTTTAATAATGCTTGACGCATGGTCACCCTACGAATAAGTCACCTTCAAAGACGGCAATGATAGATGGGCCATATTCCACGCCTCAGCCGCGACAATTCTGTTCAATTTAATATCACAAACCGCCCTACCTTGCTTACTGAGTGATAAATCATACTTACATAATGATTTAATTCATTTTATCGTCACTTACCTTACAGCTTCTTTGTCAACCGATAGAATTCGACAGATAGGTATGGGTAGTTCCCACTAGTTCCACACATCTCATTCGTACGCCGCTTGAATCCAGGGGCTCCCTGCGACTCGTTTGATGTCTAATTTTGTACACCTGGGTCTGCAAAACAGTTTTGTTTCGAGAGCGCTATTTCAGCTTGGTAACCCAGCATCTATCGATTCTCAATATCTCAAAAAATCTCTAATTGATACGTGTAGGACGAGACAGAATAATTAATTATTCTCATAAAGTTATAATCAATGTCGCTACGAAATAATAATTATTTATTTATTTATTTATTTCATTTGCAGATTCTTTACACATACCCCGTTAGGGTGTAGCAACTTGGTCTGGAATCGACCGTAGTAGAGACCGATTTTATTTATTTTTATTTGCATCGTCAAAAAAATCATTTATATTGTAGTAACACTTTTCCAATAAAAAGTTTTTTAATATCGAATGCAGTTTGGCAAATTATTATATATTTTTATGGACATTACAATTATGGTTGTTGTATCAAATAAATAAAATAAAAATAACGTTTTTTCTAAACTGTGATAATAATATATTTACTGCTGTCGTCATAGTAGGTAAGTAGTACATACTATGTTTATGTGTAAGACTCGGTTTTCATTTAACGGTAACATAAAAATAAGAAATTAATATTCAAAATTAAATTAAGCGAAGTTTGTGTTAAGGTGGATTATACGGGTCTGCCGGCGAAATTCAAATTTAATTTGGTTTTTCGCAATTTGTAAACTAATACGACAAAGTAGGCTTCTTCTTCTTTATCAACCTATAAACATCCACTGCTGGACAAAGGTCTCCTGCATGGACTTCCACAGGCTTCGGTCTTGCGCCGCTTGCATCCAGCGGCTCCCTGCGACTCGTTTGATGTCGTCGGTCCACCTAGTGGGAGGTCTGCCAACACTGCGTTTCCCGGTGCGGGGTCAGCACCTTGGGACCCCAACGACCATCAGCTCTTCGAACTAGGCTAGGCTTAGGTAGGCTTATGGCCTTCTAATTGCACCAGTGGAATTATAATCTTCACAGGTTTACATAAAAATCTTTACTTGAAAGTGACCAGTTTAAGAAATTAATCAAAATACTGAGTTGGACGTGAGTTACTCACAAATTAGTTGATATTTTGAATTTCTTAAACTGGACACTTTCAAGTAAAGATTTTTATATAAACCTGTGAAGATGAAAATTCCATTGGCGCAATTAGAATGCCATAAGCCTACTTTGTCGTATTAGTTTACAAATTGCGAAAAACCAAATTTGAATTTCGCGGGCAGACCCATATAATCCACCTTAAGAGTGGGCGTGGATAATGTACGAGTGGGGTTTGAACGATTGACCTTTTAGGTTTCTGTCCAACATCTCGCGACCCATTGATCTATTGAGGCTTCCAGTAGCATTGGACGATACTTGGTGTACAGACTGCGTTACATTATGAATTATTTTCGCCAAGTGAAGTCAAAGTACACCAAAGTGTGGTCCAAAAATAAATACAGAATTTTACACAATATTTTTATTTCAATAAATATTTACAAATAGGAATGTCTTTACAATTTAAACAACCTTAGAGTAGGCTAGGTCGGTACAGTTTTTGCAATTCACGAAGGCGAGTGAGCTTTACTCGTGGTTACTTCGTGTACATGCACATTGCATAAGTGTGCGTGCCTGTCAAAGCCTAGGTGGGAGCGGGCAGGCGCGAGCATTGCGCTCGCTCACACTTATACAGATACGACACACACACAACCATAAGTCAGTCACCCTCGTGAATTGTAAGAACTATACACAACTATTTTTAATGACAAAGTTGCTCGGGAACAATCGGCTTGGCATTCAGCTGCCCACAAGTTTATAACTTATTGTATTGTACCTAATAGCTACATAATAATATTGTAACATTGTCTTTTGAAAAGAGCAACTGCTGAGTTTTTTGCCTGCTCTTCTCAATATAACCCGCTCTCCGAACCGGCAGTAGTCTTGATTTGTCATAAAGTTGGCGTAGTCGTTATTCCTAGTTCCATGGCCAACATGAATTATATAATAATTTTGACATTTAAATGTACACAAAAGTATAGACAATTGTACAACTTTATAGTAAAATGGTTAAGGTTAACAAAGTATAATAATAAATTTAATTTTGAACTTGGTTTTTTGTAGGTATATTTTTTATATATTATACGACATGGTTTTTGAGTATTTTTTTAATTAAAATTAAAACATACGAAACGCGACGGCTTTCCAACTAACAACATCGCAAGTGACAATCAACTGGCGGCCGCAGGCATTTGACAAGTTAGCGACAGCAGCGCTTCTTTACAAGCGACGTCTTTCTTCGGAATGAGTTTCAGATACGACTGTCCGATTGGATATCTCCAAAACTACTGAATATTTTTTTTTTCTTTTGCTGAGGTGTTAAGCATTGTTTACAAAAACCGTTAGTGTCAAAATCAAGATTTCACTGTATATTCATATGCGACAGTGTCGATATATTTTTCGAAATAGTACCTAGATACTTCCGAACATCATCCAACAGTTTTTCAAAATCAGCCATCATGCCTATTGTATTACAAAATGTTCAAGCCAACATCATAATAGGGTATTTACTCCTAGTGAGAAGTAATCTAAAAATATAAAACTAAGATAGTTTAGGAAATAAGGAATCGGGAAGTGGAAGTTTCAGTTCACAAAATTATAAAATAAATTTTATATTTAATTTCAAAGTTCTCACTTTTTTGTCTATGCTACAAATATGCGAAACGTCAAACAGTTCCCGCCATTACACTACGTCATAATATGTCAGTAGTCTATATAGTTCATCCACTCAAATAGTTTGCAGTACAAATACACGGTATTTTAGAAACTACCTATGTGAAAATAAATAAATACATTATTAAATCATTTAGTTACATCATTTAAGTATTTAAATTTCCTTAGAATCAAATTTAGACACTATTCCAAAAAGAGTAAAATACCCTATTATATCAGTGCATTAGACCATTTTCGTGACCGTAAGTTGTAACAGAAAATGACCACGCTAATATGTTCTTTGTTCAAAGCGTGTTAAAGACCATTTTCCTCTCGTTGGTGAAGTGTAAACCATTTTCGTGACCGTAACTTGTAACAGAAAATGGCCACGCTAATATGTTCTTTGTTCATAGCGTATCAAAGACCATTTTCGTGACCGTAAGTTGTAACAGAAAATGGCCACGCTAATATGTTCTTTGTTCACAGCGTATTAAAGACCATTTTCTTCTCATTGTTGGTGAAGTGTAAGAACATTTTCGTGACCGTAAGCTGTAACAGAAAATGGCCACGCTAATATGTTCTTTGTTCACAGCGTATTAAAGACTATTTTCCTCTCGTTGTTGGTGAAGTGTAAGACCATTTTCGTGACCGTAAGTTGTAACAGAAAATGGCCACGCTAATATGTTCCTTGTTCACAGCGTGTTAAAGACCATTGTCCTCTCGTAATTGGTGAAGTGTAAGACCATTTTCGTGACTGTAAGTTGTAACAGAAAATGACCACGCTAATATGTACCTTGTTCACAGCGTGTTAAAGACCATTTTCCTCTCGTTGTTGGTGAAGTGTAAGACCATTTTCGTGACCGTATGTTGTAACAGAAAATGGCCACGCTAATATGTTCCTTGTTCACAGCGTGTTAAAGACCATTTTCCTCTCGTTGTTGGTGAAGTGTAAGACCATTTTCGTGACCGTATGTTGTAACAGAAAATGGCCACGCTAATATGTTCCTTGTTCACAGCGTGTTAAAGACCATTTTCCTCTCGTTGTTGGTGAAGTGTAAGACCATTTTCGTGACAGTATGTTGTAACAGAAAATGGCCACGCTAATATGTTCCTTGTTCACAGCGTGTTAAAGACCATTTTCCTCTCGTTGTTGGTGAAGTGCAACACGGCCGCTATGGCGTTCAGCATGTGTTTACGACCCGCGTAGTCCGTCGACATGAGATACGCCATCACCACATTTTTCAAATATTCCAAGTTGGCACCCTCGCGGGACTGGATTCTTCTTAATCTGGAGTCAAAAGAAGAAAATCCTTACTAATCCTACTATAAAAAAATGCGTGAGTGTCGTGGAACACTCGGTTGGAACGAAGTTTCTTTAAAATAAATTAATAATAGGGTAGGGTACTAATAACATGTTTATGTATCATACTTATGATAAGTATATTATATTCATAGTGTATGTATATATATGTTGAAACAGTGATAGCTTAGTGGTTAGGACTGTGGTCTCCTACTCGAGGGGTCGCAGGTTCGATCCCGGGTACGCGCCTCTGACTTTTCGGAGTCAAGTGCTTTTAAGCAATTAAAAATCACTTGCTTCAACGGTGAAGGAAAACATCGTGAGGAAACCTGCACATCTGAGAGTTCTTCATAATGTCCTCGAAGGTGTGTGAAGTCCGTCAATTCGCATTGACGCTGGCCCAATGCGAATTGACGGACTTCACACACCTTCGAGGACATTATGAAGAACTATGGCCTATAAACCTTCTCTGAGAGGAGACCTGCGCTCAGTAGTGAGACGTTAATGGGTTGCTGATGTTGAGGATGAGATAGTATTACTTCTATAAAATGCGAAAGTACGTTTGATTGTCTGTTCGTCCTTCAATCACGCCGCAACAGGGCTACGGATCAACGTGATTTTTTGCATGGGTTTAGTTGAGGACCTGGAGAGTAACATAGGCTTACCAAAAAATTTGACGTGTCTCTTTATTTAAATAATATTACGTTATTAGGAGTCTAAAATAATTGAAAAAATCTCAATAGAAAATACCACCTAAATAATAGACCTTTTGAAAACTGTTTCAAAAGGTCAAGATTTTTTTGTTCAATATCATAGTTTACTTTTAAAACACTTATGGCCGATTTCGACATCGAGTGACGTTTTACCGTGGAATAAATTGGGTGATCCGACAGTTTTTGTACTGAAAATACTGTCAAAATAAAACATTTAAGCCCGTATTTACTGTCAAAATAAAACATTTAAGCCCGTATTTACTGTCAAAATAAAACATTTAAGCCCGTATTTACTGTCAAAATAAAACATTTAAGCCCGTATTTACTGTCAAAATAAAACATTTAAGCCCGTATTTACTGTCAAAATAAAACATTTAAGCCCGTATTTACTGTCAAAATAAAACATTTAAGCCCGTATTTACTGTCAAAATAAAACATTTAAGTCCGTATTTACTGTCGAAATAAAACATTTAAGCCCGTATTTACTGTCAAAATAAAACATTTAAGCCCGCACGAAACTTACTTTACGTTGGTGACATCGGCCCTTAATTTGATTTATTGCTCAAATCGCGGATAACTTGCAAATTTTTGCTAAAATCAGTTCGGTTGCAGCTCATTATACTAATAACGAATATTACGAAAGCGTAACAACCTAACTACGTCCTTCAATTTTAAGCTATTGCATAGCTTTTATCGCGGGCTTTGAACTAGGACAAACAGTTTGAGCGCGGCGACCGAATCAAGAAATTCCGTAACTAAAAAAAACTAACACCGTCGCCGTTCAGTGAGCGTTCAACATTTTAGAGGTTCTCAAGTAGCTCTATTTGGCACAGTGGGCGAGCGGCCGCTTTCTTTACCGTATGTCGCAGGTTCAAATCTCACTCGCGAAGTAGTGACAGTTCGCTTTTCTTGTTTGTTTGTTTTTTAATATATTTTTTTGCATAATTTTTATTATGCAAAAAAAATATTGCATAAGTTGATAAAAAATGGCATGCAATAGCTTTACCGCGGCAGTCCCCGAGTGCCACTTAATTTTTTCTATATTTCTGTATGTCCAGGTTAATTTCCAGTTGAACAGATTTTGTTGTGCTCTATCTATCTCTATACTTGTGGCACTGTAAACGCAGATATAAGCGAGAAAGGCACCACAGACGGCGGCTCGAGGAGTTACATTTTATTCTTCCATGGAGTGTTGAGCAAAGGCATAGCCACATTCTGCCAACAATAACTCCTCGCGGATGCACCCCTGGACAAGAGCTAGGAATAAGTAAGCACCTGGGTAACCGAGCTTTGCTCGTTTTTTTTGGTAAATCGTGTTTTTTGGAAATTATTTATTTAAAAAAAAAAATTAAAAATTAAAAAAAAAAAACAGAGAAAAATAATCGTCTGTAGTCGAACCGGGGTCTTCTTGTGTCAGGACCGCCCGATTTCCTAACTGAGCTATAGGAACTTACAGATGATGGCGAAATTTACCTTCGTATTCTAATGATACTGTAAGGGGTTTTTCATTGCCTGAAAACATGGATAAAACGACATGTTCTAAAAATGAAACCTAGCTAGATCGATTTATCGCCCCCGAAACCCCCTGCATACTAAATTTCACGAAAATCGTTGGAGCCGTTTCCGAGATTCAGATTATATAATATATTATATACAAGAATTGCTTGTTTAAAGGTATTATAGATTACCTGTCAATCTCCTCCTTGAGCGTCCTGATGACTTCTTTGAAACGTTCCTTTTCTATCGTCGCCTCGCGCTGACAGTCTCTGAAATTAACAATATGTGTCCATTCTTTTTATTTGCGAAGCAACCGCTGGGTCATGCGTCATGCTCGTGAACGGGTGGCGCCAGCGGGATTGGGCTACTTTCTGTCTGCACATCTTAATATGTATTGAATAATTGTAAGTAGTAAGCATTTTTGGAACTTCCCCTCATTGTGGAAACACTGGATACATAGGATAGTATCTATTGTATTGTAAACTTGTTTTGGAAAGAGCAACCGCCGAGTACCTTGCTGGTTCTTCTCGGAAGGAAGGGCATTCCGAACCAGTGGTAGACTCATCGACGATTCAAAAGCACTTGTAAAAGAGTTTATTTGAATAAAAAATATTTATTATTTGAAAAGAGAAAATGGATTACCTGTAGTGTCCCTCCAGAATATGCTTTTCTCTCCTCAACTGAGTGATGTCGAGATCTTTCCTCGCCAGCTCGTGCGCGTAGTGCAGCATGTGCGGCGGGGCTGACCCATCCTGAGAAAAAAAAGATGTTTTCATTCATTCATTTCAACCATTCGCCAGCTCTTAACTAGGCACGGGTATCCTTTCGAATGAAAAGGAACGATTTTTTTTTTCGGAATAAGCTTGCACTTGACGACATATTTGTACGCTTCTGTACATTCACTGTAGCTGGGTTGGTTGGGTAGCAAGGAAAACTCTCGAAGAACTTTTCTTCCTTTATTGGGTACCGCTACCGCTTGCCGGTGGGAACTGTGCCGGCTTACAATTCAGCCCGGTATTTATACAAATTTGGCCAAAAAAATCTAGGCCCTCTGATTGGTGTAATTTTGCTATCGGTAAGTGCACCAATCAGAGCGCATTTTTTTAAACCAATCACAATTTAGTAATAATAATAGGTATTATTACTTAATCAGGTATCTTTACTACTATGAGCTGTACCGTAGGGAAAGCCGCGGCATTTCTTGGAATTAGAGTGGTATCTTTATGGTTCCTAGCTGTACCGTTGGGAGAGCCGCGGTCTATTTCTAGGAAAAAAAGAGGTATCTTTACGGCTCTTAGCTGTACCGTTGGGAGAGCCGCGGCCTATTTCCCTATGGGTTTTCTATTTTCATCTTTATTTATTATTATTCCTATTTACTTACGAGTTAATACATGAAACTTATGTACTTAAAACTATAAACAATTGCTAAACTATACATGATACATTAATTACTAACTAATTATGCTATTTAATCAGTCCACTATTGTGCTGTCTCTTTCTTACACATGCACTTGCACTATATCGTCCCGCACAATATTGTTGTCATGGGACCACCTGGGAAGTATGCCCTTTGAAACAAAAAAATAATTTTTCAGATCGGTTCACACGTCTTCGAGTAATCGGTGAACATACATAACAAAAAAAAAAAAAAAGATTCCGACGAATTGAGAACCTCCTCCTTTTTTGAAGTCTGTTAAAAATACTCACGTTCAACATCCCATGCCCCTCTTTCCAGCCCTCTTCATTGCTAACTTTCCTGGAACGATCGTTCCTCGAGCGTATGTAGTTGTCGGTCTCTTCAAGGAGAGTCGCGTACCGGTCTCGCTGGGTCTGCACCTGCTTCTCCAAACTCTGTATCCGGGTTTTCAGGTCCGACACTACTTCTTTGTGGTACTCCTTCTCGATTTTTAGTTTCTGAAAAAGTTACGTTCTGTTACATCCCTAGTTCGAAGACATGTATTGCTGAGCCATGATTATTATCTATTTACGTAAATAATAAAATGTTAGTCAGCAATATATGCCTATAAAACGGCTAATTAATTCAAAAGTCTGGAACATCGGCGCAAGGTTGCCTGTTTGTCGGTATTTTACAGGATATATTTCGGAGAGTGTGCTCAAGAACTATTTGAACTAGTTCCTCCATCACCCTTCTACCATCGAACCGCAAGACATCGCTCGAATCTGCACCGCTACGTGGTCGAAATTCCACGATCCCGCACTAAGCGTTTTGCTTCCTCGTTCTTAATACGCACCGCTAAAATTTGGAATGCCCTTCCGGCTTCCGTTTTTCCAACTGACTATAACATGGGTACCTTTAAATCAAGAGTGAATAGGCATCTTCTAGGCAAGCGCGCTCCATCTTAGGCTGCATCTTCACTTACCATCAGGTGAGATTGCAGTCAAGCGCTGGTCTATATATGTAAAAAAAAAAAACTCTTTTAGTCGTTCTGGTATTAGCCTAATTGCCACCAGCTACGGACCTGGCTTCTACCCGCCGGTCTGGTACAGCAAGGAAGCTAAAGTCCTGAGCTTAGTCGCCGAAAGACCTGTCGGAGGTCCTCGCGAGTCGCGTGATTTTAAAAGTAAAGTAGTGATTTGAGTAATTAACTCAAGTCAGTGAATTGTGAGAATCCTATAAAAAAACAATAAACTATAGTTAGTTCCAGTATTTCGTTGTATTATTTTTACCATCGACTGCTAGAGACTACTGTTCATATCTATCAGTCAGCTCTATAATCTATGATTGACAGTTGACACTGGAGAGGCAGCTGTCATATTTTTGGGACCTATTTGATTGTCGCCATTTTGGCGCTAAAACAGATGCGAGTGTCTCTGGAACTAATAATATTGCAAATGGCGCATCGAACTGTATTAATCTATGATTTTATAAATTAACTAGATGATGCCCGCGACTTCGTCCGCGTGGATTAAGGTTTTTAACTCCCACGGAACTCTGTAATTTTCCGGGATAAAGTAGCCTATGTGTTAATCCTGGGTATGAGCTATCTCCATTCCAAATTTCAGCCAAATCGGATCATTCATTGTGGCGTAAAAGAGTAAGAAACATCCAACCATCCATCCATACACATCCATCCTCACAAACTTTCTCTATAATATTAGTAGGATTATTAAGACCTCTCTTTCCAAGATTAATTATAGAGGTCGATGCGCCATTTGTAATATTATTAGTTCCAGAGACACTCGTATGTCAAGTGTGGCGCTTCAAATGTATCCATAATTAGGCTGTCACTTGTATAGGGATTAGGGACGACCAATCCAGTGTTACTTATAGAGATCCGTGATACCTGTTGATATAAATCTGTCTGTTGATATAAAGTACTGTCCAGTTTCTATATTCAATCTATCTGTAGTCTACTAGACAACATTTTCAACCATTGTTAGGTACCTTATTGACAGGTTGATTATAGGAACCCGACGTTAATGAGTTTTTTATTGAAAAACTTCGTGTGATAAACAGACGTTATAGTAAGATATAAAAATTCGTGACAATGCCGAAACTTCGCCTACGACCCGGGCTTACAAACATCAACTCATTCATAATAAGCTATTTAGCGCCCTTGTATCACAATGTACTATTACTGGTCAGACATTACATTATCTCACCTCCTCATGAAGCCTCAAAGTGTCAGCCTTATCCTGTTTCTCCTCCTCCAGCATCAGGACATAAGTCTCCATTTTCTCCTTCAGCATCGCTATCTCGCTCTTCAGATCCCCCATCTCACTCTCCATCTCCGCCCCACTCTCTCTAATTCTCGCATTCTGTGCTTTATAACTCTCAAACTCTGCTCTCAAATTTTCCAACTCCTGTCTACACTTTGAGTGTACGTTTTCGTAGCCGTCTAGTTTAAAACCCGTTGATATGTCTATGGGGATTCCAAGTTTGTTGTTTTCTGCGATCAGCTCTTTTTTCAGAATGTGTATTTTGTCTATGAGTGTGTGCAGGTATTCGCTATCTGCTAGCTTTTCGTTGTCGGTCTCGCTTCTTTGGGCATCTTCTGAAATTTAATGAGAAGAGGGTATTTTACTCTTTTTTTGAAAAGGATCCTAAGGAAATAATACACTACTGGAAAATTTACTAAAATTTTATTCAATGGATAATTACTACGCGGTATATTCTAGTTACAAAAGCAGTGATAGCTTAGTGGTTAGGACTGTGGTCTCCTATTCGGGGGGTCGCAGGTTCGATCTCAGACTTTTCGAAGTTAAGTGCGTTTAAGAAATTAAATATCATATATATACTCTAACGGTGAAGGAAAACAGCGTGAGGAATCCTTCGAGAACATTATGGAGAACTCTCAGGTGTGCAAGTGCACACCTGAGAGTTCTCCATAATGTTCTCGAAGATGTGTGAAGTCATCCAATTCGCATTGGGCCAGCGTGGTGGACCATGGCCTATAACTCTTCTCTGAGAGACCTCGCTCAGTAGTAAGCCGATGATGGGTTGATAGTGATGATGATGATGATGATGACTCTTTTTTGAAAAGGATCCTAAGGTAATGGCCTATAACCCTTCTCTGAGAGACCTCGCTCAGTAGTAAGCCGATGATAAGTTGATAGTGATGATGATGATGATGATGACTCTTTTTTAAAAAGGATCCTAAGGTAATACACTACTGGAAAATTTACTATAATTTTATTCAACCGATAAGTACTACACATTATATTCAAGACTAGCTGATGCCCGCGACTTTGTCCGCGTGGATTAAGTTTTTAAAGTCCCTCGGGAACTCCTTGATTTTCCGGGATAAAAAGTAGCCTAGATGTTGACCCGAGTAATAAGCTACCACGGTATAAAATTTTGTAGAAATCTGTGCGGTAGTTTTTACGTGAAAGAAGGACAAACAAACAGACAAACAGACAAAAATTAAATAAAAATCTGTTTTGGGCTCAGTATCGATAGTAAAGCATCCCCCAATTAAAATTTTCAAAATATATTAAATGTACAGAAATCTTCCAGTTACAGTTTTATTATATGTATAGATGGCCGCTATCGCCCTCCCGCTTCCCCGCACCACACCTCAAGTCAGACCCACTTAGTACGGATAGCAACGTACTGCTCGGGATTGTCAGTACCGTTTTTCAAACTTTTGTTTAGTTAGGGTTTAAATTGTTTTATTAAATTTTAATTAGTTATTGTTGTTTGGTTACTAATGTTCGCGTGTAGTTTTCTACGATGAGTAAAAAAGGAAAAGTTGTGCATAGCGCAGACTTTTTATTACTTTAATTAATGACTTCTTCGAAGAGGAAAAATCACGCCTTTCGACATTCAAGACGTCATTGCCAGAAAAGAAAACTTCCGTCACAGTCGTGGTAACAGTAAAAAATGCAATCATTTTTTTATGTAGACGCTACAGTATGACGTCATTTTGTAGCGGTCGTTGACGGTCAACTTGGATCCAACGTGTAGTACAAAAAAGTGCATTTAAATTTTGCATTTTAAATTTTCGCGCAAAAACGCTAGACGCCATGTGATGACGTCATCTGGATAGTAAGTTCGTTCGCTCAAATGATGGGCGCGCTTTGTAAAGCCGACACAAAGCGGCCGCTAGTTCATGCCAAAAAGCGGCGCGACTTCTTGTACTTTATTACGTCGCGCTAAATGGCATATTGTTTAGCGCAGAGCTAGACTGAACGCAACGATGTCGCTGCCTGTTTCATCTATTCAGTCTAGCAATTTGAACTGATGGTCGTTGGGGTGCTGGAGTGGTGACCTCGATAGACCAACATCGTAGAGAGAGACGTCCAATGATGGACATAGGTCTCTTGTATGGATTTCCACCTGCTTCGGTCTTGCCCGCCTATATCCCTGCGACTCGTCTGATATCGTCAGTCCACTTCTGCGATGTCCGATCGGTGCGAGGTCTCCACTCCAGCACCTTGGGACCCCAACAACTATCAGTTCTACAAACTATATCAATACATTTTGGACAGTCTGAATCAAGGGAAATGGACTCCATTTATTATTATATTATTATAGCCCATTTATCCTTAACTATTTCAACAATATTAAATTTAGATTTATTCTTTATTTTTCTTATTAAGGACCTCTGTATGAGTGTAGGCCTCCTCCATTTTTTTCCACAACTCTCTATCTAGAGCTTTATTCATCCAGTTTTTTCCTGCAATTTTTGTAATTTCATCTACCCAGCGTTCCAGTGGCCTTCCTCTTTTTCTTTTGCCAATGGGGCCAGACCAGGCAGATAATTGTTTGGTCCATTTTTTGGCATCCATTCTTGCAGCATGACCTGCCCAAGTCCATTTTAATTTTTTGGTATGTTTTAAAGCATCCATGACATTTGTTTTCCTTCTTATATCTGTGCTCCTTTGTTTATCTATACGCTTTATATTAAGAATACTTCGCTCCATAGCTCTTTGGCATGTTTGTATCTTGTTTTTAGTGTAATTATTAAAGATCCAGGTTTGGCACGCATATGTGAGACATGGTAAGATACATGTGTCAAGAATTTTCTTTTTAAGTTTCATAGGAAGGTTTGATTTAAGTGTTTCTTTATAGCTCCAAAACTTGTTCCAGGTCATTGCCACACGACGGTAAATTTCATCGCGATGTCTGGATCTTTTAAATGATATTTGTTTTCCTAGGTAGATATATTCCGTTACATATTCCAAAGTCACTATGATTAACCTTAATTGGTATTTTGGAGTTATTAGTCATTACTTTTGTTTTTAAGGTATTTAATTCTAAGCCAATGTTCTTACTCACACAATATAGATCATTAATCATTGACTCTAATTGAGGTGCAGTCTCAGCAAATAAAACAATGTCATCAGCAAATCTAAGGTTACTCAGGTAGTTACAGTTGATTTTTATGCCTTTTTTAGACCAATTTAAGTTTTTCATGATGCTTTGGAGTACTGTTATAAAAATTCTAGGTGAAAGTGGGTCGCCCTGTCTTACACCTCTACATATATTTATCTTTTGTCCTTGTTTGTCCAGCATCACTTTACTTACACTGTTTCTATATATATTTTTTATAACTTCAATGGCATCATTTGGTACATTGCATTCTTGCAGGGCTCTCCACATACTGCTGTGTGATATAGTATCGAATGCCTTGGCATAATCAATAAACGCTAGGTATTGTATTTGTGGAGGGGACGCCTGCTAACGCCAGGCGGGTGATCAGTCCTGTGTCGGAACTATTCCACCCAATTCCCCGGGTTTGGACACAGGTTACTGGTGCCCAGGCAGCCTACCCCCCTTCAAACCTACCTGTAGCTTTCGTAAACCTAACGATGTCTCCTATTGAAAGGTTTGTTAGGTCTTCTTCACTTAATCTATCCTTACCTTGTAGTTCCCATCTTACCAATGAGTACATAGGGCACTCAGCTATAAAGTGGAAGCTGGTCTCTTCCTCACCACACTCTGGACAGGATGGGTCTTCTTGTATTCTCATTATTGTGAGATGTCTATTTAGCAGACAGTGTCCCGTTGCTATTCCTATTACCATTGCAATATTGTTCCTACTTTGTGACATAATTTGTCTTGTCTTCTTTTTATCGAATGATTTCAGGAACAATTTCGATTGTCTATATTGAATCGAGTTGTTCCATCTCGAATTCGATTCTCTTTCTACGATTCCCTCTATCACTCTAAACGATAGGTATAGTGGACAGTCATATTCTTCATATTTCTCAATAATTTGCTCTAGAGCATATATATGATCTATAGTAGAAAAACTTTTTCTAAAACCGGCTTGTTCTATTGGTTGATGTTCCTCAGTAAACAGTCTAATACAGTCTTCCAGGCATGATGCAAACAATTTATATAGGTTAGGTTGTAAACTGATGGGTCTGTAGTTTGAAATATCTGCTGGGTTCCCTTTTTTATATAACAGAATAATGTTGGACTCTGCCCATTCTTTGGGTATTTTACCATAATCTAGGATTTTATTAAATAGGGTTGTCAGAAGTGGTGTTAATAGGGTTTCCCCGCTTTTATTGCTTCATTAGGTATCCCATCTGGACCCTTGCTTTTATCGTTCTTTAATCCTATTATTTTTTTCATAATATCTTGGACAGTGAACCTGTCTAACATAGTGGAGTTTAATATTGGTAGTTCATCAGTTGGTTCAGAAAGCTGTTGAGCATATAGTTCCTTATAGAAATTTGTTGCTATATTTATTATTTTCGTTCTAGAAAAAGTTTTGGTGTTAGTAAAGTTATCAATAAGGCACGGTATCCAATGTTTAGCGGTGTTTAGCTCTTTGGAACTTTTCTTCATACTACCTGTAGTACTAGGGGCGTTTGAAAAGTTCGTAGCCTAACGTAGATCGTAACGTCATATATTTTTCAAACTGCCCTCATTTTAAAGCTACATTATTCAATAGTATCAATATAAAATTTCATTCGTTTATTTGTATTCGTTACAATTCCTCAGGTGATTCCGCCGAATAAGTAGTGTCAATTTTTGAAAATGGAAAATTCTCGAGTATCGTGCAGTGATTAAACTTTACTTAAATAAGAAAGGTTTAACACCAAAAGAGATTTATAAAGACATGTTAAAAACTCTAGGTGAATCAGCACCTTCGTATGCTACCGTGAAAGAAAAAGTGGGTGGCGGAGTTCAAACGTGGCCGTAAGAGCGTTAAAGATGACCCACGTACTGGTCGACCATCAACGTCAACCACCGACGATAACATTGGAAAAATTTGTGATATGATTTTAGCTGATCGGAGATTGACTGTTAAGGAGATAGGTGACACTATTGGTATCTCAACTGAACGAACGCATCACATAATCACCAATGAATTACATTTTTCCAAGGTGTCTGTGCGATGGGTGCCTCGGCTGCTTTCAGTGGAACAAAAACGCGTTCGACTGACGATTTCCCGCGATTGCTTAGAGCTGTTTGAGGCTGATTCACTGGAATTTATAGGGAGATTGGTGACTGTGGATGAGACTTGGGTACATCATTATACTCCAGAGACAAAAGTACAGTCTAAACAGTGAAAAAGACCAGGATCTCCTATTCCAAAAAAAGCAAAAGTGGTTTTATCCGCCGGAAAAGTGATGGCCTCAGTTTTCTGGGATTCAAAAGGTAATAATTATGGTAGATTACTTAGAAAAAGGTGAAACCATAAACTCTGCTTACTATTGCAATCTGTTGCGACGTTTCAGAGAAGAAATTTAAAAAAAAGGCCTGGTTTGCTGAGAAGAAAAGTTTTGTTTCACCAGGATAATGCGCGAGTTCACAGGTCAGTTGAAAGCATGACAGAAATCCATCAGTGTGGCTTTGAATTGTTACCCCACGCCCCGTATTCCCCTGATCTAGCTCCTTCAGACTATTATTTATTTTTAAAGCTTAAAAACCACTTAGGAAGTCAAAGATTTTCCACAAATGAAGAGTTCAAAGCTGCTGTCAATGCAATTTTTGAGGGCTTAGATGAAGAATTTTTTTAAACTGGTATAGAAGCATTGCCAGGCCGATAGAAAAAGTGCATTGAACTCGGAGGAGACTATGTTGAAAAATAAATAAATTAAAAAATTATAGCTTTTCATTTTCCTGGTTAGGCTAAGAACTTTTCAAACGCCCCTCGTAATTAAATGTTTCTTGATTATATTCTGTCTATGTTCTTGATATTCATTTTTAATATGTTTAAAAATATTTTTATATAACCTACTAAGTTCTTGTTTTTCTTCTTTAGTAAGTGTTGCTTTTTGGTGTAATTCTTTTCTTCTTTTTATTAAATCTTTTGTCTGATCTGAGATGATGCTTCTTTTTTTGTCATGAGCATTCTGGATGGAGTCTAAGCTCTTAGTTATTGCTTTTTTTAATTTTTGAGTAAAATGTTTCCATATCTTCTAGACTTATGTATTTTGTATAGGTCCTGAGAGTTTCAAAAAATACAGACTCATCATTTTTTGTTAAAAATTTTGTATTTTGATTTCTATATTTGACTCTACTTTTCTTGATATTTGGACTCCATTTAGAAGTGTTTAAACACGCTTGACTTATGCTTAAATTGCTTGTGTTTTGAGCTGAAGGTGTAAAGCCAGTTTTTACTGTCAAACATGTTTAAGAATCACCACACTTTAGTACACTGACGTACTATGACGTGATAATTTAAAGTTCTTTCACCATTGCCACTGCTGCCCGCGATCTTGTCCATCAGTCGTCCGTTGAGCGAGTCGCGCAGCTGCTGTATGAGCGTCTGGTCGCGGCGCCGCCTCACGTCGTACTCGCCGATGGTTCACTCACCATTGCCACTGCTGCCGGCGATCTTGTCCATCAGCCGTCCGTTGAGCGAGTCGCGCAGCTGCTGTATGAGCGTCTGGTCGCGGCGCCGCCTCACGTCGTACTCGCCGATGGTCTGCGACAGCTCCGCCAGCTTCCCCTCCAGTAGAGCTACCCTCTCTTCTTGTCGTGCGCATATTTTACGCGCGGATTCTTCGGCGCGTTTCGCTTTTATTTGTTCCTGTAAATATAGTACACGACACCTTGCTTTAGTGATTTCCAACTTTATAGTAGGTACTCTAAATTCCTTTTTCCGTTCCAAGGTTTCTCTGATTCATAATGTTATAAGTTAAAAATCGGCCAAGTGCGAGTCGGGCCTCGCTCTTTTAGGGTTCCGTTAAAAAAATTAAATAAAAATATTTCCATGTACCCATGGAAATATTTTAATTTAATTTTTTTAATTTAATTTAATTTTTATTATTTGTTGTTATAGCGGCAATAGATATACATAATATGTGAAAATTTCATCTGTCTATCTATTACGGTTTACGAGATACAGCCTGCTGACAGACGGACGGACGGACGGATGGACGGATGGACGGACAGCGTAGGCTTAGAATAGGGTCCCGTTTGTACCCTTTGGGTACGGAACCCTAAAAATTATCTATAACTGTTCACCACCGTGGTGGTGGTCACCACCACATTCACCAAAGTAACTGATTACAATAATGGCTGCTGCTGCAATCTTAAGGCCAAACTCTTGATTGTTCTAGCTTGCACACTCTGCAGACCTCCGAGAGGCTTTTAAAAGAGGCATACATGAAACTACATCTGTTGTTAACCGACCTACCTCTCGTATAGCAATGGAGTGCGACTGCTCCAACAGGGCCAGCTTCTGCTGCAACCGCACCAGTAACGCAGGAGTCTCAACGGTTCTCGCCTCCGCCCGCTGCAGTCTCCTCTGAGAAGCTTCCAGAGAACTGTTGAGATCGCGCACTCGCTTTTCTAATTCCGCTTGAGAGGCTAAAAGTTAGGGGAACATATTGTTGAAGTCATCAGCACCAGGTCCAGGAAAATGTAACATGTAAGAATAACATTTGTGAAAACAGAAAATAAATCGGTCCAAAAACAAATAAGTTATAGAACTTTGAAGTTTCCTGTTAGACAGAGAGAGCGCAACTAAAGTGTGATGTCACAATTCAGCAGCTCCATACACGATATTTCGTTTAGAAAGAGACAGATACAATCACAGTACAATAGCTTATAATTTTGAAACTAGTAAAGATGTTTAAATAAGAAAAATGGCATTGTGTAATCGACCGAGCGAAGCGAAGGTCTCTGAGTTAACTAGAGCGATTTGCACTTGTCCGTCCGTCCGTCCGTCCGTCCGTCCGTCTGTCAGAGCCTTATAACTTTTGAATTACTGAACGTAATTACTTCAAATTTAGATATAATATGTAAACCGATGGCCTCCAGCCGAAAATGGCTTAAAAAGTTATAAAAATCTTTATTTCAGGGGGGCTCTCATAGAAGCGAATGCGAAGTAAAAAAAAAAAAATCGCGTTACATAAAATTGTTACGTATCATTTTAAAGATAATTTTGAACTGAGTACAAAAATATTTTTTTTTAAATTTTTCCCTTAAAATTGACGAAATGGGGGGCTTTCAAAGTGGCGATTTTATACGCTCGCTTGAAGACGCTCTCTAGAAAAATCCGCTATGGATTTTCAAACTGATTTTATGTTTTTAGGTCACTTATATCCTGTACTTGAACAACAAATACTAAAATTATATGAATATTATAAAGAAACGAGATTATTTAATTTTTAATGGGCGTCAGTAATTCATATAGCATCAACATAGCTTCACAATAATGCTAATAGATGGCGCAGTCAGTAACTATTCCCATGGAACTACGAGTTAAATTCAATGTTTGATAAATAATTCAATGTTTTCACTAACGTTCCCTAACCTTTACGGGCTACCTATAAGTTAGGTGATTGATGTTTTCTGTCAACTTATTTATCACGATCCTGTACGGGACACCTAAAAGGATATTGGGACGGATGTTAGGACTTAGGATTGTATTTAGGAGCTACCTACGTTAAGAGACTCCTACTTAGGGGATGATTTAGGTATGTTTGGTGAAAACGGGCATAATAATAATGTCAGTTTTGGTTATCATGTATCGATTGAATGAATAATCATGGGATACCGTTACCGCGAGGTCTCAGTTCGGGGCGAACCACTAGTAATATTTAAAAATATCAGTCAAACACCCAATTGCAGTGTTATGTCTAATTCCATCCATTTGAGTACTACAATTTCACATACAAAATATTGCAAAGTTATATTCAATTCAAATTCAAAATCATTTATTTCATGTAGGCCAACTTGTGGCTCCTAGGACAAGTCAGGAATCTAACACTGGTGCGGAATGCTGATTCTGCTGAGAAGAGCCGGCAAGAAACTCAGCAGTTGCTCTTTTCAAAACAAAAATTTTACAAAATGTATAATGGGTATACATTCCATAACAACCTGTGTTTCTGTCCAAAGGTTAACAAGTGTACATTAAAAATTATATTTTTAAATGCAAGATTTCAGTAGCTACTTCATTAGACTCTGGATATCATCTAGGATCAGAGTACTTGTTATGACGAATCAAACGAACCCAAATTCGGTGGGGTTACGTCATTTTATTACAGAGTTCCGATAGCCATCTCCCGTCTCCATCATCAGATCAGCTCCATGTCACAATTTACACATAAATGCAAAATTTCAGCTCGATCAGAAACCGGGAAGTGGGTCTAATTCATCTTGCAAGATTTAGAATAGAATAGAATAGAAATGTTTTTTATTCAAATAAACTTTTACAAGTACTTTTGAATTGTCAATGAGTCTACCACTGGTTCGGAATGCCGTTCCTGCCGAGAAGAACCAGCAAGAAACTCGGCAGTTGCTCTTTCCAAAATACTTTTACAATATACTTAACAGATATTATTCTATGTATGCATAGTTTCCACAATGAGGGAAAGTTCCACAAAAGCATACGTAATTATTTCTAATTATAATTCAACACATGTCAAGACGGGCAGACAGAAAGTAGCCCCATTGCCGCTGGTGGCACCCGTTCACGAGCATGACGCATGGCCCATTTGACCCAAACAAACTGGTCAAGCTAAATAAAAGCTTGTAAAAATAAATTGAACACTCACCCTGTGCTTCAGTGCTGTGCACAGCTTTGTCTTCCAACTTTTCCTTGCTTTTCCTTTCCGTGTTTAACTTCACGTGCAGTTCTCTGAAAATGAATACTTTTAAGACAACTATTACATTCCACATCGCTCTCTCTCGCACATTGTAATATTTTCAATGATTGTAAAAATCTCAGATACTTGTTGACTAAATGTGGTCAATTATTATCCTTGACAGTAAAATTA
This sequence comes from Oeneis ivallda, assembly GCA_029955525.1. Lineage (NCBI taxonomy): Eukaryota > Metazoa > Arthropoda > Insecta > Lepidoptera > Nymphalidae > Oeneis > Oeneis ivallda. The sequence continues at coordinate 25,358,092 of JARPMR010000010.1, forward strand.
CTGATATTTTGGATATACATAGTTTTATTATGACATACCTAGATTTTGATAGAGAAAAACGGCGAAAACTACTAAATTTTTATCGCTCTTATTCTCCATCAAAAACAAGGTGTATGATAATAAGAATATATGTCTAAAATAACCGTAATTTAATGATTACTTTATTTAATTTATGCCTATATCATAAAAGGAATCTATTGTCAAAATTTCAAGTTTCTAACTTCAGTGGTTTAGGCTGTGCGTTGTCAGATTAGTCAGTCAGTCAGGCAGGACAAGTCTTTTTATAAGTATAGAATATTTTAAATCAAATCGCTTTGTACAGAACTCACTTCAACATAGCGGCGTGGTCGGCCCTCTCTTTCTCACGCTCCTGTATCTCGTAGGCTATCTTTGCCTTAAGGTTGCCTACTTCAGCCTGATGCTGTTGTACTAGTGACTTGGTCTCTTCACGCATTTGCGCCAAGATGGATTCATACTGAAATAAGATAAGTCCAAAAACTACAATTCACCTCCTATTCTTCTTCTTCTTCTTTATCAACCGATACACATCCACTGCTGGGACATAGGTCTCTTGCATATTAGACTTCCACAGGCCTTGTTCTTGCACCGCCTGAATCCAGCGGCGCCCTGCGACTTGTTTGATGTCGCCGGTCCACCTAGGGGGGGTCTGCACCCTGCCAACACTACACTTCCTGGTGGGTGATCGCCACTCCAGCAACTTGGGACCCTAACGACCATCAGCTCTTTGAACTATGTGCCCACCCATTTCCACTTCAGTTTCGCGACTCACTGAGCTATGTCGATGACTTTGATTCCTGATTTATTAAACACTAGCTGATGCCCGCGACTTCGTCCGCGTGGAAAAGTTTTAAAAGAATAGCTTTGTGTTAATCGCGACGTTTTTACAGTTGCACTACGCCACTACTTGGTACTACCTACTTAGTACCTACAATATCAATTCACAATCGAAATTTCGTAAAAACCCAAAATATAGGTGGGCAGTACCCAGCAGCATCAGGATTCAGGAGTTGGTAACTGGTCTTCAATGATGTAGTCCAGTGATATAGCGTGGGAGAGGGCGATTCTTAATACAAACCGAATGGTAGTTAAGTTAGTGGAATATATTTGTGTGTATCTATCTATAAGTAGTTCATACTTTGCACATACAATACCAATTCAAAACTGATATTTCCGCGAGCGTATCGACCGTGAACATTTTTTGATATCACTACGCCTCTGTGTAGTCCACGTACTAATGGGTATCTACAAAAGCAATTTACAATGGACACTATCGCGAGCGAAGCGAGCGCGAAAATTTTTTACGATAGCACTACGCCATATTCCATACTTAGCACCTACAACGGCAATTCAATAATGACATTTACGCGAGCGAAGCGAGCGTGTTTTTTAACTATGTACTTTATACTTGGTTCTTATAATACCAATCAAGAAAAGACATATGTTCTCGAGCGAAGCGAGTGCGAAATTTTTTACGATTACATTTGCATCACATGTAGTCCATGCTCGGCAATCCAAAACGGACATTTTCACAACAATTTTTTAGTGCAGCACTACTTAACTGTGTAATTCATAGTTGGTTCCTGCAATACCAATTGCAGTGTGATATCACTATGCCTTTGTGTAGTCCATGTACTAATGGGTATCTACAAAAGCAATCTACAACCAACATTATCGCGAGCGACATTAAAGTACATAGGTAAAAAACGCGCTCGCTTCGCTCGAAAAAATGTCATTATTGAATTGCTGTTGTAGGTGCCAAGTATGGACTACATAGTAGCGTAGTGCTATCGTAAAAAAAGGTTCCTGAAATACCAATTAAAAAGCTACTGTGGGAAATTTTAGTAAACGGAAAACGGAAACGTGAAATTTTACGGCTGCATTATGCCACTACACTGCGTAGTTCATACTACATTGGTGAGCAGTACCCAGCAGCATCAGGATTGAGTCCTATTTTACGGCTACATACTTGGTACCTACCATTGTTGAGCAGTACCCAGCAGCATCAGGATTGAGTCCTCTTTTACGGCTCCACTACACCATTATATTTTAAATATTTGGCACCTACAATATCGATTCACAATCGACAGTTCGTAAATATCCATGATTTAGGTGGGCGTACCACAGCAGCATCAGAATTGAGGAGCTAGGGCCTGGAGTTCAATCCTACTATTCTACTTCCTACTTCCTACTAATATTATAAAGGCGAAAGTTTGTGTGTGTGTGTGTATGTTTGTTCCTCTTTCACGTAAAAACTACTGGATGGATTTGGCTGAAATTTTGAACGGAGATAGATTATACCCTGTAATAACACATAGGCTACATATTATCCAGGAAAAATCAAAGGTTCCCGCGGGATTTTGAAAAACTTTACGCCATAACTAATGAACCAATTTGGCTGAAAAGATTGAAGTTAGATAATACTTTGGATTCATACATAGGCTACTTTTTATCCCGTAAAAATCCAAGGTTCCTGCGGGATTTTGAAAAACCGAAATTCACATGTTAATTCTTCACGCCATAACTAATGGACCAATTTGGCTGAAAAGATTGAAGTTAGATTGTACTTTGTATTAATATATAGGCTACTTTTTATCCCGTAAAAATTCAAGGTTTCCCCGGGATTGTGAAGAACCAAAATTCACGTGTTACTCCTTCAAGCCACAACTAATGAACCAATTTGGCTGAAAATAATGAATATATGAATATATGTCCGCGTTTGTTTCGGGTCAGACAGACAGACACACAAACTTTCGCCTTTATAATATTAGTAGGAACAGTTACAGTTACAGTTTTATTATAAGTATAGATAGATAATAATTAAATTTTATGTAACAATGACAATTTTTGACGTTCGTAAGCGTTAGGATATGCAGTCGCTTGTGCTTGAAATTTCAAAAACTGTTGCTTGCTATGGTTTTTTGAAACCGAAGCTTGCTTGCTTGTTTGCTTGCTTGATTTCTTGCATGCTTGGTTGCAGGATTTAAAAAAAACCGAATCCCGATGAAAAAATCGATGCTGCGGATAATGTAAGCGTGATTTAAGTACAATCAGCGCCATCTATCAGTGGTTTTTTAAAATCCCGCGGGAACCTTGGATTTTTCCGGGATAATTTGTAGCCTATGTGTTATTCCAGGGTATAATCTATCTCCATTCCAAATTTCAGCCAAATCCATCCAGTAGTTTTTGTGTGAAAGAGGAACAAACATACACACAAACTTTCGCCTTTATAATATTAGTAGGATAATATTAGTAGGATGAAACCGCTGACGTTGCTGGCTGTTGTTGGTGGTTGTTCTACATTCAACGAGTGTAATTGTTACCTACTTTGAATAAAATATTACTAGATTATACTATTTGATTAAGGGCCATTTTCACCACCTTCTGATAAGTGTCGGATAGCTTATTCGCATATTTTGTCTTTGTCACTTGACATAAAGTAAGACAGTGACAAAATTTACGGTTAGGCTATCTGACACTTATCAGAAGGTGGTAATACAGGCCCTTAGACTTTTACAGTCTAGTGAAAGAAATAATATTTATGGTTACCTTTTCTCTTGTAACTTTCTTGTCAGCTTGAAAGGCTTCTTCCATGCGGGCCTTTTCCTCTGACAAAGTTGAAAGTGACAGTGTGAGTGCGGCAACAGAGTCATGAGAGGCTGAAAGTTATTTCAAAATCTATGTATATAAAAAATCTATTGCTGTATTATAAATTAGTGTTTTCAGTATTTGTTGTTTAAATACACTATATCTATTTATTACCTTTAAACAAGCAATTCTTGTTAATATATTTATTATATATAAACTAAATCTCCAAAACAGCTTCAATGATTTTCATGAAATTTAATATGCAGATGTCTTGGGGGCGATACATCGATCTAGCTAGGTTTCATTTTAACCCCTTACAATATCATTTGAATACAAAGGTAAATTCCACCATCATCTATAAAGTTCCAATAGCTCGGGAAATCAGGCAGTCCCGCAACCAGAAGACCCCGGTTCAAGTCCAGACGATTATATTTTCCCCTATGCATTTTATTAATTATAAATTATTATTTTTTTAAATATTTAATTTCCAAAAAACATGATTTACCAAAAAAAACCAGGTCACCCAGATATTGTATAATAATTACATACAGAAATTTCAAATTCCTAACCAATTTAGTTTTTGAGATAAACCCTGTAACAAAAATCGTCTAAAAGCTTCAACTGTCTACCTATTACAGTTTACAAGATACGGCCCGCTGACGGATGGACGGACAGACAGCTAGACGGGCGGACAGTGGAGGCTTAGTAATAGGGTCCCGTTGGCACTCTTTGGGTACGGTACCCTTTAAAACGGATAGGTATCTAAATAGATAAAAATTTAATAGGGTGCAGGTGACATTATGCTATGATTTTTACCTACCATCTTCAGAAGTCTCAGTTTTATTTAAAGCCTTCAAACTAATCTCTAAGGCCTCTTTCTCTTTAACAAGGCCTTTATATGCTGCAACAACATCTGAAAAAACAATTATTATTAAGACAACAATGTGGTCTCAAATATTTCGTATTAATCTTGGAATCAAGTTAATGTATTTAACGTCGAAAGAACTATATTACCTCGTAAACGTCCTTCGTAACGCTTGATTTGGTCCGCCTGTTTCGTAATTGTGGAAATTAACTCTTGTTTTGATAATGATTCCATCATCACTTGATGGAGCTCCAGCAGATGGAAGTTGATTTTGAAACTGTTATGCAAATTGCAACGCAAATTACACAATATTTGATGAGGGATTGGTCCTTTAAACAAGTCGTACACTTTTGTTTATTTTTATCAGAAATTATTTATGGAAAACCATTTTCTTTCTGAAATGTTGAAGCAAAACGAAGCAGTCAAAACCACAGATTAATGATTATGTATACCAGGATAGTCAAAACTCAAAACAAAAAACAAACACTTGTTGTTCCTGGCATATAGGTATATATCCTTCTCTATGGTTCCTGCAGGGCGACCGGCTAAGAAATATATCAATCATTAAAGGACAGCATCAATGTCAAAACATGGTTTTGGCTCCACATAACATTGATACAGTCCATAGAGGATCGTTGAGGACAAAAAAATGTTTTGACATTGATGCAGTACACTATCGATACAATTTTTGTGAACATTGCTGAAAATTGGTTCCACGTAAGACTTTTGAAGTAAGATGTCGATAAGGACTACGACAAAAGTTACGTCAAACTAGGCTTTCATTGATAGGTACAAGCCGTGAGGTGTTCTTATCGGTGACATATTGTGTCCACTAATCGTTTTACTACTCATATTTTCTGTTAAAGTGTTTTAAAAAGCTTTTTTAAATAATTTGTCAAATTAGCAAAGCAATTAGTAGTATTTTAAGAAGTATGTTTAATGTTAAAATCATTGAAGAATAATTTTTAGATTTAAAGGTTACTTTTTGACACTTTCGTATGTTTACGGATAGTTTAAATAGCATGGAACTAGGAATTACGACTACGTCTAAGTAACGTAAAGAGTAATCTCTGGTTTGCCGTCTGAAAGTTTGATACGAAGTATAAAGTTTAAAAATCTGAAATCATAAAAATAGTTTGGTGTTTGGGTGGCATCAAATTCGCAGTTGACTTGTTACATATCATTGTTGGATTAATTAACATAGTCGTAATTCCTAGTTCCATGAACTAGCCGCATAGGGTATGTACCTACGTATTATATACGTACCTACTACCGTAAAACGGGGTCAATAGACACAATTTTGAACTTCGACTTCATTTTTATGTATGTCTTCAATAGTCAAAAGAACATCTAATGTGCTTATATCATGTCTCTTTGCTGTTTAAATATTTTTCAGTCATCTAAATTGGGATTTATTCCTTAATTACAGCACAAAATGCAAAAATATGTTACGTTTCTATTGACCCGCACATGGGTTCAATAGACACGAGGTATGGGGTGAATAGAAAAAAATGCTAGGGTTGGCAATTTCCAAAGCTTGAGTAGACACCAACATAAGTAGCTAACGTAGTGAAAAATAGGTAGGTACCTAGGTAGTTAAGGAGTAAATGTTACATAATAGTAGAAATAAAACAAAAGGTACGTAAAAATTATGAAACTTTAATCATTAATTCTTATCTACGAGATCAATTATTATTTATTCTTATATTCGAGATCAACCAGTTGCATTGTTTATTGATTGCACAAATACATGTTATAAATTATAATTCTAAGAAATAGTCTCATTATTATTTTGGCAGTTAGGTAATCAATAATAAATAATCAACATTTAAAACTGGGTAGGTATACTAAATCAATCAGTTCACTTTTTAACAATAGCACAGATAATATAGGTAGTCACTCCGTCATCATCTAAAACTGTCACGCGCTATAGGTACCTATATATCGTCACCCATTCATAAAATCTTTCAGAATATCATTATCGTTTTTGTAATAATATGATGTTGCCGGGTTTGGATAGGTACCTAGTTTGTAAACCGCTTGGATCAGGACAATCAATACTAGCAGTTGTATCCTCTAAAATTTTAAGAGGCGAATTTTTATTTATTCTTTTGCACTTATTCAAAGTAACTTTTTTCATCGTAGTAATATCTGATATCTTTTCATTAGATAAAATTTTCAGTTTTCGTTCATTTTTTCCGTTGCATTTTTTTGTTTATACGTCATTTCTACTCCGGTATCGTTTTGGATCTCGTTTATTTGTATGTCATGTATAACAATTTCATTTTCATCTCCCCATCTCGGAAAGAGTATTTTTGCTCTTCGATATCGGAGTGCAAAAGCCGTTTTTATCCTCTAGAGCAGTAATTCCCAAAGTGGTCCAGGTGGACCCCCAGGGGTCCACGGGAGACTCGACGGGGGTCTACGTTGGCGTGACAGAAAAATGGGGGTCCACAATTCGTAAGCGGGGGTCCACGAAAATTTATCTGGTTTCGATTAATTACGATTCGATTACGTTCAACATTTAATCGCCCTGCATGATGACTTCAAAATAAGATTTGAAGATATTCTGTTAATGGAAATACCACCATGGATCATAAATCCATTTGATGAAACGGAAGTGGAGAATGTGATATTACAAGAGGAGCTAGTCGAGCTTAGCACTAATGAGGAGCTGAAGGTGAAATTTAAAAGAGGGTATCAAACATTTTGGCTGCAGGCAGAAATACCCGAAAAATATCCTGGACTGTGGGGAATTGCGAGAAAGCTTTTGATAGCGTTTCCCTCGTCGTATCTTGTCGAAAAAAGTTTTAGTGCCGTAACAAACCTTTTAACAAAAAAAAGGAGCAGATTGAATATCACAGAACGGGGAGATTTGCGGTTATTCCTAACAAAACTAAAGCCAAATATTGATAATTTGCTGTCAATACATCAAGTACATCCCTCCCATTGAGTTAGTAGTAGGTACAATTATATTTTGATTTACTATACTTACTTAATATAATATTGTAAAATATGATAACAATAATAATAATTAATAGTTACTTACATAGTATTTGAATAAATACAACACAAGAAAATATACTATTTTTTTATTTTTACCACTCCGAGTTTTCTAAATAAAATAAGTGAGAATTGATTGGTTTTTGTGCTGTGAGTAGATGTCAAAAATGTAAGCTTGAGATGGAATCACTTCTTTTTGAATGGTCAACTTTACTTTTGACATCCACTCACAGCACAATCAATTAATTAATTTACCAATCAATTCTCTTTTTTTTCAAAGAATGTTGTTTTCTTGGTTGGAACTCACTCGCAACGCCAATTTTCATAATTTATCTTCACATTTTTTGTCGACTGGAAATATGATAGAAATTTAGCTGCAGGGGGTCCACTGGAACCAGCAAACTTTTGAAAGGGGTCTATGAGCAAAAAAAGTTTGGGAACCTCTGCTCTAGAGGATAAAGTAAATTGAATTTAGAACATCGTGTGCACTAAGTTTGTGAATTCAAAACATCATTAAACCTATTTACTTCTACCTCCATGGTGCCGAATTTATCATACAACCTTTTTTAATTTATTAAAAACTCAGACTTGGAACCTTCTTGGTGTACTTTTTTTTAATTTGCTTTGCGCGCGCCATTTTCTTTTCACGTCATATTGTTTGAATGGGGAGATGAAAAATTACGTGTTGCACTCGAGTGCAAAGATTTTTCACCTCGTGCTCTTTTGATTCCCTCGCTAACGCTCAGGATTCTAATTTTTGAATCACTCGCTGCGCTCGTGATTCAATTTTAGAATCCTTCGCTTGCTCGGTCATCAAAACTGAGCACGCGGTTAAAAAGCAACTTTGCACTCTTGTATAACAAATAACTATTTCACATAATAACATGTCATCGAAAATTATGGGCATTGATTCTATGGAATTGTTTGCTATAAAATCAAAGTCATTTATTGTGTCAAGTATTTTTTCAGTGTCTTGTCCGTTTTCTTCTTTATTTTCTTTTTCAGCAATATTCTGATCTTATATTTATTGCTTTCTTTGTCATCGTAAGTGTCAGTTGTAGTATTTTCTTTGTTGTTTAGTGTGATTTTGGCTGTTAGTCTTCTCTTTTTTGTTTTTTGTTGACTTGTTCTGTTTCTATGTAGTCTTCACTTTCAGTACCAACGCTTCGTCCAGGTATTACTTCCAATTTTTTTTTCCTTTTTGCTTGGATTATGTTCATAGTTCCATATCTCATCTCTTTTAGCAGATCTAGAACGGATTTTTCTACTTCAGTTTTATTTTCATTGTTTTGCACTGTAGGTAATCTGCTTAAAACCTCTTCTTCATTAATTGGGTAAATTCCTGTTTTTTTTGAATCCTGCTATTATATTAGCCTTACTGTTGTTACAAAGCTCTTCCATTAATTTATTTAAAAGTTTAGGGAAACATCCCTTTGGAATCGTTGCTTGGGCTTTTCCGTCGCTTTTTTTCCACTTCAATACTACATTTCGCCATGCTATCTTCATAGGCCTAAAGAATGCCACATCAAGAGGTTGTGTGAGATGTGTACTATTCGCCGGTAAAAAAATGAACGATATATTTTGCTCGTGGCACAGTTTTATTGTCTCCATCGATAAATGCGACGAGAGGTTATCGCCTATTAGGCACTTTTTCCCAACTTTATCTTTGAAATAAGGTATAATGATTGATTTAATCCAATCTTCAAAAATGGTTGCATCAAACCAACCGGATTGCGAGCGATTATATCTTGCTCCTGGTGGTCCGTTTTCAGTCCATGTGTTGTACAAGTTTTGAGCTTTGTATACCACATACGGTGGCAGTAAAGTTCCGTCGGCTGTAGCGGCTATCATCAATGAAACTGACGACTTTGAGCTATTCATTACCCTCTCTGGGTACTTCGTTCCTCGTTTAGTAATGATTTTTTTGCATCCTGGGTCATCGGTCAAATTCGTTTCGTCGTAGTTAATGATATTGCTCGGATTAATACCTGCCAACGAATCTTCTAACTCTTTGAAATATTCTTTAATTGTGTCTGGTGAAACTTCTGCCCTTTTTTTCTTAATATTTTGGCTATATCTTTGGGAAATTTGGTTTTTGTGACGTTTTAGGAAACTCGCGACAAAGTCTGGTCCCGGTAAATTGTTTTTAAATTTGAGCACTGTCCGGCCTATTTGATCCAGATACGCCTTAACAATGTACCTCAAATCTAATGCATCTAAAGGGCAACCCCATTCCGCACATATATTGATATACTTTATCATGCATTCTTCAGTCTCTTGTGTTAAAATAGTTTGCCCTCCTTGTTTCTTCATAGTTTTGACACTGTGTCTATGAAGCACAGATTTATCGCTATCATATTTCTCAGCTATGGCCTTTAAAGAGAATTTGCTATTTGCATATGCCACAACAGCTTCATTTATAATATTTTCATCGTATTTTCTATACCTTTTCCCCCTAGGATCAGGTTTATATATACGCGGCATAATGATTGTACCTATAACAGAAGAAAATATTTATGAAGGCGATGAAATTATTATCTACCGTCATAATTAGTAACCTACGTAAAACTAGGATTTAAATCCTGATTTGGAAGTTTGTAATTTAATAATACCTACTAGCTCCATCGGACATTGACCTAGATATACACATTACAGGTACCTAGACCTAAATCTTAAAACAGTACCAACTTATAGATCATCAATATCTCCTCCGTATCATGCAACTCCCAAGAATTCTAAATTTTTCTAACAAAAAAAAAGGTATTCAATAAGTAGCAGCCCTAACACATATTTTTCTAATCACCTCTTACTCGTTTCTATTGAACCCTTTCACGTGTCTATTGAACCTATACTACGTATCTATTGACCCCATACTACGCATCTATTCGCCCCTTCTCCGTGTCTATTAACCTCAATCTTAAATAAAAAATGACTTGATTTACAATTTTACAAATATTTCGAAATTTACATCACAAACGCACTTACCTTTTTATTAATCTGGGTGACAAGGAACCAACGAATACACTAACAAGTTGTGATGCCACAAAACACTTCCTTTCACAATGAAAATAGATAACTTTATTATACAGGACCTAGTTTAACCTGCTTTAGATGCGTCATGCGATTCACTTCAAAATCTTTTTTTACTATGTTGGCCAAACCCATGGAATTATTATGTACTTACGTACAACTTTGAGTATTAAACCAATTAATACTCAAAGACGTACAACGTTGTACGTTTTAATGTCTGTGGTTAATGTTCACTGTTCGTGGTCTATGGTGGTCTATGGCAGAAATCAGAAATGGGAGTTGGAAATTGAAAGAAGAAAAGAGTAATAGTGTTCTGTGGAAGAAAATCACAGCCGGCTGGACTAGACCTAGACCACGAACAATAGACTATAACAGCAACAGCCGGAACAACAAGAAAGAAAATCATAACCCGTTTTACCTTCCTGTGAGTAATTTTGAATTCTGTGCGTTTTACTCGATGTATTATATCTTTAATAATTATTAAGGTAATATCCTGCAATGATAACCATCTCGTGCTGGAGCACTGAAACTGGAGACTTGTACCATTTGTTTGTAATCACATCATTCGAGCTCTCGCGATGACGCGACTACTGACACGGCTAAGGTAATTCGCGAGAAAAGTTGAAAATACCAGCAGTCGAGTAGAGCATGTTCCGAGCAGAATGATACGCTACAAACTATTGTAACGTTTCTAGCGTAACTAAGTCAGTCATTGGTTTGAGTTACAAAAACTCGATACATTGCACCAAAATGGTGTCAGTCTCCAGCTGTTTTTGAATTTTCTACATTGGATGTTACCATGAGAAGTAACAATCTACATAGGACATCTAGTAATCGCATCATGGCAATCATGTACCATACCATGTACAAGTCCTTGCTTGGGCTGTCTCTCTTTATTAATGTCACCTTTCATTTTTACTTCTGTGTTTTTTTTGAATTTGGTCTTTGGATGATTATTGACTTGCTGAGGTATCAATTCGTGAAGGTATCTTTTCTAAAGTGTTTTCATAGCTAAGTGTATAGACATAGGCATAGGGTCTTAAGGTGGGTCTACGCTAGAAGAGCCAAGCACGAGCCAAGCCATTCTAGGTGCTGTCGTTCGCTTCGTCAAGTGTGGACCTGCAACGAGCACTGCTCTCGAACATAGTTTTTCCCACCCAAATCCCTTTGTGTTCGAGGAAAAACCGACAACGGGCGGAGCGCAGTCGAGCACGAGCCAAACACTCAAAGCACACATGTTTGAGGCTCGTAAATCGGTCCACACTACACAAATTTGTGCTCGGCTCGTGCTCTGCTCATGCTCGGCCTGTCTAGTGTAGACCCAGGTTTAACTTTTTGTAATAAAGTGGGTTTGCAGATTGCAGACTGAAAACTAAGCTAACTTAGTTTAGCTTAGCTCGCTAGCTGACACAGTTTTGCATACTGGTTAACTCACATAGCTTAGTTTGTAGTCTGCACACAAGTATGAATAACTGCATCAGCTATGCGAGCTAAGCTTAAGCTAAGTTAGCTTTTTTTCAGTCTGTAACCCGCTTTATGCATCCCTAAATGAGAGCAGCAGTCGAAGAGGTAACTCCTTGTTTAGGTGTAAATACAACATAACATACATAATGTAAGATTACTAAAAACTTGCTACATGCAGAAAAGATGCTTTGATGCAAGTTATCAGCCATTTTCACCCCACTAACAAAAGCTTAAGGAAGGGTTGTGATTTTAGCAGTCTTTGTATGTAATAGTATAAAACACTGGTATCCCATGGTTTGTAGGTTATCCATCATGGAGTCTGCTGGTGATTGGTGTCTGATTGAAAGTGATCCTGGAGTTTTCACAGAATTAATAAAAAAATTTGGTAAGTTTTTATCTACCTATCTTTCTTCTTTATCTATTTATCGATACACATCCACAGTAGTCCAGGGTAGATAATTTTTGAAAACAAAAAAAATTCTAGTAGGATGAAACCCATTGGAAAAGGAAGAGAATTCAACAAAAATGAAAGGAAAAATAAATTACGGGCGATCTGAGGTCGGGAAGTGGGGGGGGGGGAGGGGGGGTTTAAGGGTAAAAAACGGTTTATCTCGATTTCCGGAAAAACTACAAGTCCTATGGAAAAAAGTTGAATGGCAAAGTTGTAGGTAATAAAGAGATCTACAACTTTTGTTTTTAGACTTTTTTCACATAACCTCAAAATGTATGTGAAAAATTCAAATAGAATAGAATAGAATATTATTTATTCATTGACATGAAAACAAAATATAACAAACAAAATGGAAATACACATGAAAATGGAAAAACAGAAAGTAATTACAATCTAACTTAACTAGTGTCTACTATGTGTCATGCCAATGAAAGGGTTCTAGCTCAGCTAAGTGCTGTGGATACATATGTAACCACAGCGCTGATATTCTGCTAGGGCCCGAATAAGAGGGTAGTCATTTAAAATAAATAAATATTATACATATGAAAATAACTTATTAGGTAAAATATAAATTGTATTATAAAATTGAATCGATAATGTCCTTTACTTTTTTTTTTAATTTTATTATTAATTGTAAATGTACTACCACGGCTATCTTACTATGGATTTTAATATGATTATTCGTTTTTTTGTGTTATTAATAACTGTTCTCTGAAAAGTTTTTTGAAAACAAATTTAGAGCTTGCATTGCGAAAAGGTGGAGGGATGTCATTCCAGCATTTCGTGGCAAGATATTTAAAGCTGCCACGAAATGCTGCCGACCGGTGGCGTGGCATTGATAAAAGTGTCACCGACCTCAGGTCGCCCGTAATTTATTTTTCCTTTCATTTTTGTTGCATTCTCTTCCTTTTCCAATGGGTTTCATCCTACTATTATTTTTTTTCGCAATGCAAGCTCTAAAAGCTGGTCTACAGCTGGACAAAGGTCTCATGCATGGACTTCCAATTTGTATTAAGTCTTATAAATACTAACAAGCAATTAACGTCCTCCCTACTGAATGATGTCACAGCAGCCAACCTCTTCAGAGATTAACCATCTGCGTAGGGGATATTATAGAGCACAAGTGTGTGAGCAAACACAGCTGCACTCTATTCCTTCACTCTCATAGCCTGACAGAATAGAAATCCTACACGACCGAAGAAAGGGTGACATTACCTCCGACTTCCAAACTTGGGGCTAGTACTGAGAATTCCTTAACAGAAAACCCAATACATTATTTGGCCCAACCAGGGAATCGAAACTCGAAAAAATCGAACCTCATCATCCATAGTTGGACTTTTTTTTTTCTTCGTTGGACCATATCTCGTCATAATCATAAATCCATAGTCGGACATGCTAAGCGCTAGACTAAAGAGGCAGTTAGCAAGCAATTAATAAACCATTGAGTATTATTTCACCATCATCATCAGCAACCCATCAACGGCTCACTACTTAGCACAGGTCTCCTTATAGGCTGTAGTGGTCTACGCTGACATTGGCAGAATAATTTAATTTTGAGAATAATTTATTTTTTTAATTCTGAAAATTTACATTCAGGTGTGAAAGGAGTCCAAGTTGAAGAATTGTGGTCCTTAGATGCTCCATCATTTGAAAGTTTAAGGTAAATGAATTTACTAATTCACTACATATTTTCACGTCCGTCCATTGTTTCAGATTCAATTTAGATAGTCATTAACCGAGTTCAAAAAAAAATCTTTTCAAAAAACCGACTTCTAACGCCACTACAAAGTATAAAAATAATTTTAGTTTGTCCACGTTTGTTGAAGTCGGGCAGGCCTAAAATACAAACTATGAAACCGATGCGCGACGCTACACAATATGAGAGACTCGTTTGTAGAAGTCGAGCGAGCATCGCGAGTCGGTTTCATAGTTTGTATTTTAGGCCTGCCCGACTTCAACAAACGTGGACAAACTAAAATTATTTTTATACTTTGTAGTGGCGTTAGAAGTCGGTTTTTTGAAAAGAATTTTTATTTTAAGCTTTTAAGTGTAGTATCCTATGATTGAGGAGCTAGGACCTGGAGCTCCATGATGTAGTCCATACTTGTTACCTACAATATCAATTCGTAATCGAAATTTCTTAAATCACCATAGTTTTAGGTAGGTACCATGCAGCATCAGGATTGCGGAGCTAGGACCTGAAGCTCCATGATGTAGTCCATACTTGTTACCTACAATATCAATTCGTAACCGACATTTCGTAAATCTCTTTATTTTAGGTGAGCAATGTCCCTGCAGCATCTGGCTTGAGGAGTTGAAGGTTAACATTTTTATGGGACCATTTCGCAAACATCCTCTGTCGATTAAAAAAAAAATCACGCGAATCGGTCCCGTAATCCCGGAGAAATCGGTGGACATACATAGAAAAAAAAAAAAGATACCGGCCGAATTGAGAACCTCCTCCTTTTTGGAAGTCGGTTAAAAACAAAAAGAGTAGGTTCTCAATTCGACGCGTTTTTTTAAAAATCTTTTTTGTTGATGTTACTCTATAAGTCCGTCAAATCAAACGATTTCAATGTATATATTTTTTTATTTAAAAGGACATACCGCTAGGTTGGTCCCATTTAAATTTGGTGAAGATCTGATGAATATCTTCGGTGATAGAGGATGGAACTCCTCAATGAATAGAAACAAATCGCTCGCGATCAGAGAAAGTACATCTATTTTTCATATCCTTAAATGATAAGGGTGACCAACCACTAAATATTTTTGTTGGCGGTACGTAGTTCGCTGGGTCAGCTAGTCTTAATATATATAAATTACGTGTCACGTTGTTTGTCCGCGATGGATTCCTAAACTACTGAACCAATTTTGATCAAACTTCGTAACTATCTGTGATTTGGTCCAACTTGAAAGATAGGATAGTTTTTTATTAAGATAATTTATTCGTTTTATTTATATAGGTACGTTGGCGGTACGAAGTTCGCCGGGTCAGCTAGTATATTTATATATATTATTCTATAATACTGACTGCACATTTCAGGCCTGTCCATGGACTCATATTCCTTTTCAAGTATTTGCAGCATGAGGAACCATCCAACCCAGTTGTAACAGATAGTCGCCTTGAGACAATTTATTTTGCTAAACAGGTAGATGTTTTATTGTTGTTATGAATGAATAATAGTTATTTAAGGCTGAAATAACATTGGTGCACAGTCAATATGCATTCTTTAAAAATAATAGTTATTTAAGGCTGAAATAACATTGGTGCACAGTCAATATGCATTCTTTAAAAATAATAGTTATTTAAGGCTGAAATAACATTGGTGCACAGTCAATATGCATTCTTTAAAAATAATAGTTATTTAAGGCTGAAATAACATTGGTGCACAGTCAATATGCATTCTTTAAAAATAATAGTTATTTAAGGCTGAAATAACATTGGTGCACAGTCAATATGCATTCTTTAAAAATAATAGTTATTTAAGGCTGAAATAACATTGGTGCACAGTCAATATGCATTCTTTAAAAATAATAGTTATTTAAGGCTGAAATAACATTGGTGCACAGTCAATATGCATTCTTTAAAAATAATAGTTATTTAAGGCTGAAATAACATTGGTGCACAGTCAATATGCATTCTTTAAAAATAATAGTTATTTAAGGCTGAAATAACATTGGTGCACAGTCAATATGCATTCTTTAAAAATAATAGTTATTTAAGGCTGAAATAACATTGGTGCACAGTCAATATGCATTCTTTAAAAATAATAGTTATTTAAGGCTGAAATAACATTGGTGCACAGTCAATATGCATTCTTTAAAAATAATAGTTATTTAAGGCTGAAATAACATTGGTGCACAGTCAATATGCATTCTTTAAAAATAATAGTTATTTAAGGCTGAAATAACATTGGTGCACAGTCAATATGCATTCTTTAAAAATAATAGTTATTTAAGGCTGAAATAACATTGGTGCACAGTCAATATGCATTCTTTAAAAATAATAGTTATTTAAGGCTGAAATAACATTGGTGCACAGTCAATATGCATTCTTTAAAAATAATAGTTATTTAAGGCTGAAATAACATTGGTGCACAGTCAATATGCATTCTTTAAAAATAATAGTTATTTGTTATACAAGAGTGCAAAGTTGCTTTTTAACCGCGTGCTCAGTTTTGATGACCGAGCAAGCGAAGGATTCTAAAATTAAAGAATCCTGAGCGTTAGCGAGGGAATCAAAAGAGCACGAGGTGAAAAACCTTTGCACTCGAGTGCAACACGTAATTTTTCATCTCCCCATTCAAACAATATGACGTGAAAAGAAAATGGCGCGCGCAAAGCAAATTAAAAAAAATCGGGCAAGTGCGAGTCGGGCCTCGCTCTTTTAGGGTTCCGTTAAAAAAATTAAATTAAAATATTTCCATGTACCCATGTAAATATTTTTATTTAATTTTTTTAATTTAATTTAATTTTTATTATTTGTTGTTATAGCGGCAATAGAAATACATAATATGTGAAAGTTTCATCTGTCTATCTATTACGGTTTACGAGATACAGCCCGCTGACAGACGGACGGACGGACGGACGGACGGACAGCGTAGGCTTAGTAATAGGGTCCCGTTGGTACCCTTTGGGTACGGAACCCTAAAAAGTACACCAAGAAGGTTCCAAGTCTGAGTTTTTAACAAATTAAAAAAGGTTGTATGATAAATTCGGCACCATGGAGGTAGAAGTAAATAGGTTTAATGATGTTTTGAATTCACAAACTTAGTGCACACGATGTTCTAAATTCAATTTACTTTATCCTCTAGAGGATAAAAACGGCTTTTACACTCCGATATCGAAGAGCAAAAATACTCTTTCCGAGATGGGGAGATGAAAAAAACATTTTTGATATTTTGAAATTCTCAAAAAAATATATATTGTTTTCATTTATCTATCATCATTAGCAACCCATCAAAGGCTCACTACTGAGCGCAGGTCTCCTCTCAGGGAAGGGTTATAGGCCATAGTCCACCACGCTGGCCCAATGCGAATTGGCGGACTTCACACACCTTCAAGAACATTATGAAGAACTCTCAAGTGTGCAGATTTCCTCAGGATGTTTTCCTTCACCGTTGAAGCAAGTGATATTTAATTGCTTAAACGCACTTGACTCCGAAAAGTCAGAGGTGCGTACCCGGGATCGAACCTGCGACCCCCCGAATAGGAGACCACAGTCCTAACCACTAGGCTATCACTGCTTCATTTATCTATACAAGTACAGTAATATCATATTAGTTAAAATAAAAATATTTATAATATATGTATGTCATATATGTCCCAGTAAGATAGTTGAAGCTGTGTTATAGCTATAAACTTAGGTTTATAGCTATATGGTATACGACAGCGATTCATACAGCTATCTTACTAGGCATGTAGCTATAATACGAACGCGATCTAGTAATGCTATCTGACTAAACTAATCTAATAAAATGGTTATAGAAGTACTATGTTTGCTAAAATTTGGTATAATCAGATTAATATGTGTGCACTGTGCATACTTAACTTAGGTATATTGACCAAATGGAACCTAAGTGGCCGCAGGCCGGGCACCTGGCTGGTTCATGTCGAACCCCAACCTAACCTAACTAGATTTTGGCAAACATAATACTTGTTAGGCAAGATTCGGTAATTAGGTGCTTGGGAATTTCCTGAGCTGATGATCTGCAAACGCCTGAACAGATCTTCATAGAATAGAATAGAATAGAATAGAAAATACTTTATTGCACAACAAGAAATAATGGTTAAAATACAACAAAAGAAAATAAGTACAAGGTTCAAAGGCGGCCTTATTGCAAAAGCAATCTCTTCCAGGCAACCCTTGTCTGGAGAGGAAAACACCAAAGAAAATGGGATAGTGCACGCTAAGATCGAGGAAAGTTGTAAACATTATAGACTATTATTATTATTATTATAGACTATAGTAAAATAAATAATATGACATAATATAATACAATACATAAATATAACATTACATGTATATCATACATAACAAAAAAAAAAATATATATGAAATAAAGTAAATATATAAATATATATATAATGTAAATATATATATAAATATATATATACATAAATATCCACTATATACACTTATGGTTTCATAGAAAGAAAATGACTTTTCAGACGCTGTTTGAAGATAGGGAGTGATTTGGAGTGTATAAATTATAGCTAAGATCGATCTTGATCACGTCAGCTTTCAAACAGGAAAAATCACATCAAAACTCGGCTAATGTATACTCGGAAAATGTATACTTTTATAACTATTTTACTAGATTAGTCTAGTCAGATAGCTATACTACTAGATCGCGTTCGTATTATCTATATTCCTAGTAAGATAGCTATGAATCGCTTTCGTATAGCTATCTTCTGGCATATAGCTATAAACCTAGGTTTATAGCTGTAACACGGCTTCAACTATCTTACTGCAACATGTATTTATTTTGTATTGAATCTTAAAAGATTATATTTTACAGGTTATAAACAATGCATGTGCAACACAGGCTGTAATAAGTCTGCTGTTTAACTGCAACCATCCAGATGTGTGGCTGGGACCAGAGCTGACAAAATTAAAAGAATTCAGCATGTCATTTGATCCTAAAATGCGCGGTCTAACTCTGAGTAACTCTCAGACAATAAGGAATGCCCATAACTCGATGTCGCAACCTACTCTCTTTGAGTTTGATCCCAAAATGGCTGCTAAGGTATGTTCAATAGGTTATTTAACTGCTATTTTTTTTATCGACCGAGCGAAGCGAAGGTCTCTGAGTTTGCTAGAGCGATTTGCACTTGTCCGTCCGTCCGTCTGTCACAGCCTTATAACATCTGAATTACTGAACGTAATTACTTCAATTTTAGATATGATATGTAAACCGATGGCCTCCAGCCGAAAATGGCTTAAAAAGTTATAAAAATCTTTATTTCATGGGGGGCTCCCATACGAAATGGGGGGCTTTCAAAGTGGAGATTGTATTCGAGGCTAGATTTCTAAAACCACTTTGTTTTAAAACTTGAAACTTACACATAATTTGAGTTATATTCTGTACTTGAACAACAAATACTAAGGTTAGATAAATATTATAAAGAAACGAAATTATTTGAGTTTTAATGGGCATCAATGTTTTTAACAAAACTTCACTATACTGTTACTAGATGGCGCTGTCTTTAATATTGTAAATATGCATCCCATCCACGAAAGCAGATGACGATTGACGTCATCAGATTCGGCGCGTTTTAATTACAATATAATATAGTTAAAACTACCTTATGGGAATTATGGGATACCGCGAGGTCTCAGTTCGGGGCGAACCACTAGTTTTAAAATAAAGCTTTTGAATATTATGAAAGCGTGCCATTTTTTTTTTTAAATATCTTCACTAGTCTCGGAAATATAGAGCTTTAAAGTTTCCTGTTAGACAAAGAGAGAGCTAATGAACTGTGATGTCACAAGACAGTAGCTTCGTACACTGAAGAGTGTATGAAGTGTGTGTGTGTGTGTGCAACATTTCGTTTTAGAAAGAGACAGATATATAGTCGCAGTAAAACAGCTTATAACTTATTTATTTTTGACCGATTTATTATCTGTTTGTACGAATGTTGTTCCTATATTATTTTCTATAAATTCTTTATTGGGGTAACCACAAGGCCTATTTTGTTAGTTACACAAAAACTTAAAAGCTATGTTAGTAACAGGCTATTTTATTTTAATTACTAGCGCCCGCGAAGTCGCGGGCATCAGCCCGCGACTTCGTCCGCGTGGATAGAATTTTCTTTGCTATAAACCTCACGGAGCCCGAGACCTTTCCAACGAATGCAAAACCGTGGAAATCGGTTCGTGCGTTATGGAGTTATAGCGTCAGGAAGGAAAACCCGACTTATTTTTATATAGTAGATATAAAACACATCACAGTAATACAAAAAAAAATACATGAATTTTTTTTTCACTTTTACTAGCGATTTTTTACATTAGTAAATATTTTAAAAGTGAATGCAAGTTTTATGTAACATTCAGAGACAAACACACAACATGAATATAGATTCCGTATCTGCATAAATAACATTATTTAAAAAAAAATGACAGTTAACTATAATAACAATTCCATAAAACAATATGTCTAGGGCTAAATTGAATAACATAGTAACGTTCACGAGTTTTAGCGAGACAAACGAACAGAAATTGATTTTTATATAAATAAACTATAAGTGTGGGAAATTTCATACTCCTCCGTCCGCGCAATTTTCTTAGATAGATAGATAGATACTCTTTATTTGCACCACACAAAAAAATATATACAAAAGAAACAGACTCAAAAGTATGACACAAAAGGCAGCCTTATCGCTTAGTAGCGATCTCTACCAGGCAACCTTAGGAAAAGGAAAACATAAGGAGAAATGAACTGCAGGTGGTCATTTCCTATAACATACATACATACAAATAACTACATAGTAATACGTATACCAATAATAAACAAATAAATAAAACAATATTATACAAAAATAAAAATATATTTATTTATTTTTATTAAAGTGTTAACCTACACTTAAGGAAATATCAGAATAAATTTTATAAACACATATCAAAAATTCCGAAGCCAGCGGGATTCGAACCCACATCTCTTGGGAATCACGCCTGAGTGTGTTAGCCACTTACACTATAGCCACGGTCGAACTACCCGTCAGCATCGAAATTAGTGATATGTATCTACTTTTTTCAGTTTAAGCAACTGCTAGCGACATCTAGTAGCAACACGTTACAGTTATTGATCTACTTTCCAAGACCCCATATTACAATGGAGCTCGTTAGGAACTAGAGATGCCACATTGCTTTTTACTATTTATTTTTATTAAAGTGTTAAACACATATCAAAAATTCCGAAGCCAGCGGGATTCGAACCCACATCTCTTGGGAATCGCGCCCGAGTGTGTTAGCCACTTACACTATAGCCACGGTCGAACTACCCGTCAGCATCGAAATTAGTGATATGTATCTACTTTTTTCAGTTTAAGCAACTTAACTTTTTTGATATGTGTTTATAAAATTTATTCTGATATTTCCTTAAGTGTAGGTTAACACTTTAATAAAAATAAATAGTAAAAAGCAATGTGGCATCTCTAGTTCCTAACGAGCTCCATTGTAATATGGGGTCTTGGAAAGTAGATCAATAACTGTAACGTGTTGCTACTAGATGTCGCTAGCAGTTGCTTAAACTGAAAAAAGTAGATACATATCACTAATTTCGATGCTGACGGGTAGTTCGACCGTGGCTATAGTGTAAGTGGCTAACACACTCGGGCGCGATTCCCAAGAGATGTGGGTTCGAATCCCGCTGGCTTCGGAATTTTTGATATGTGTTTATAAAATTTATTCTGATATTTCCTTAAGTGTAGGTTAACACTTTAATAAAAATAAATAGTAAAAAGCAATGTGGCATCTCTAGTTCCTAACGAGCTCCATTGTAATATGGGGTCTTGGAAAGTAGATCAATAACTGTAACGTGTTGCTACTAGATGTCGCTAGCAGTTGCTTAAACTGAAAAAAGTAGATACATATCACTAATTTCGATGCTGACGGGTAGTTCGAACGTGGCTATAGTGTAAGTGGCTAACACACTCGGGCGCGATTCCCAAGAGATGTGGGTTCGAATCCCGCTGGCTTCGGAATTTTTGATATGTGTTTATAAAATTTATTCAAAAATATATTTTCTTGAAAAGGGGTACATTAATTGCTTCATGTATTAATATTATGATGAAAAATTTCAGGAGGAAGACGCATACCACTTTGTTGGTTATATGCCTATACACGGGCGACTGTATGAGCTGGACGGCCTTCGCGAGGGGCCGATAGACCACGGGCCCCTCGCGCCGGGGCAAGATTGGCTGGACGTAGTGCGCCCTATCATCTTGTCCAGAATTAATACGTAAGGCGATATTTTTGTTATTAATGCTGTGTTCACACCTAACTTATTGTCAGCCGTCCACTGTGAGCGAGCGTTACGCAGTGTACTGCCTTTCCATACATAGAATAGAATAGAAATGTTTTTATTCAAATAAACTTTTTACAAGTGCTTTTGAGAACTCCTAGAGTGCATCCATCTGCTTTTGTTGTCTATGATTGTAATGGGACTTCACTTCGTCACCTGTTGGTAGGTGCACATGCTTGTGAGTGTTCTTTTAAGTGTTTCTTGTTTTTTAGTCGGCCAGTTTTAATCTCTTATTTTGTGTTGGTGTGGGGTGCTTTTTAAAAATGGAGCTTGATCCTCCGGGTCCTCCGTACCCGGCGGGTAGTCGGAAGAGATGGAGCGATAATATTAGTGATGTAGATTCTACAGGTAAAAAAGCGGCTTCTGATTCCCAGAATACTCCATCAATTAAAAATTTGTATTCCCACCCTTCTTTTTCGGAAGGTGTTAATAACTACCTTTCGGATGATAAAGATCCCTTTATCGTGCATGTTTCGCGTGAAGATACTGAGTTGAATGCTGGCACGAGTCTCCGAGCTATCAAATTTGGCCTATTCCTTCATAGAATAGGAGTAACTTCTATCGTGAAAGGCGGCGTTAAGAGCATTGGTCGTAACCACGTTTCGGTGGAGTTTTCTACATCGGACGCAGCAAATGATTTTCTAAAAATGCCTGCCTTGGCATCTAATAAATACAAGGCATCCATACCAACATATAACATTACACGTATGGGTCTTATTAGAGGCGTCCCTGTTGATTGGGCTTTGGATGAGTTTGTTGACTCGGTGACTCTCCCTGCTGGCTGTGGTCCCATTGTAAAAGCGCGACGACTGAACAGAAAACAAGTAGTGGAGGGTTCAGTTTCTTGGATCCCTACTCAATCCATCGTCCTAACATTCAGAGGGCAAGTTCTCCCAGAGAAAGTGTTTTCCTTTCACACTTCTTTGCCTGTCGATACTTATACTTTCCCCACCATTCAATGTTTAAACTGCTGCAGATTTGGACACATTCGCTCCCAATGCAGATCTAAGAGCAGGTGCTATCGGTGTAGACAGGAGCATTCTGGTGATAGCTGTTCCATCACCCTGGAATTAGCATCCTGCTTGCTTTGTTCAGGTGTTCACTTCGCAAATTCTCAGACCTGCTCAGAGCATGTTCGGCAAAAGTCTATCAAATTAATGATGACGCAGCAGTGCATCTCTTATAGTAAGGAATCTGCCCAACACGCTCCAGTGAAAATGTCCTATGCTGACGTTGCTAAGGTCATGTTCAGTCCACATAAATCTACAGTTCCCAATAACACTAATCATTTTCCATCCCATCCTACAACTTCACAAAATTCTTACCGTAAAACAACCTACAGCAAACCCCGTCCCTAGCATGTTCCCCAAAAGGGCTATGATTTACAAGCCCATAGAAAACTAGTTTCGGAATGCCGTTCCTCATCTCCCAATGGCTGTGCTCTGCAGAAATCTACAGACAATTCACTATCCCCCAATGAAAACCTTGTGGAACTATTAGTTTCCACACTGTTAAATATTATATAGTTAGTAAATATAGTGATTGTATACCAACCAACGTGACTCAACAGATTATTCAAACCCTTAGCTATAAATCAGTTAACGATCCAGCTTCCTCTTCAATGGAACTGTAAAAGCATTCGTGCTAAAAAACCCCGAACTAATTATTCTAATTAATTCCCATAAACCAGTCATGATTGCCATTGCAGAGACTTGGTTAGTTCCTGGATCACGATTTCGTGTCCCGGGATATACCTGTCTCCGTAGTGACAGGATTGATGGTTATGCCGGCTGTGCAATTTTATTTGATTATCATTTTACATTTTCCCAAATAAACCTTCCCCCTCATTCTCAACAAGTAAATGCTGTTGCAATTAATGCTTTTAATGTAACATTTTTGTCAATTTACATTCCTCATCCTCAAGCTTCTTTAATTTCTGACATTTCAATGATCATTAAGAGTCTTCCAAGACCAATCATTATAATGGGAGACTTTAATGCTCACCACACTCTCTGGGGTTCCTATCACTCTGATAGCTTTGCTAACTTGCTATGTGAAATTTGTGATGATGAAAATCTAAATATACTTAATAATGGTTCTCCAACCCATAGAGCTTACCCTCATCAGAATAGTAATAGTGCCATAGATCTAACTCTTTGTTCTCCTTCTCTTTCTCCTTTTATCTTATGGGAAACTCTCGGCAGTACTTATGGTAGTGATCATTATCCCATTCTCATTAGTCTCTCCAATAGGTCTTCTCCCTCTGCTGATCCTAAGCCATTATTAAATTACCGTTGTAACAAGGTAAATTGCTGACTGCTGGAAAGAAAGGACACCACTTCGGCTCTCGTGAAGGAATGCAAACATGCATTAAACTCACTAGCTGAAAAGACAAAAGTGACGATTGCTTGGGTTCCTGGACACCGAGGGAACATCGGTAATGAGAAAGCAGATGAGCTAGCTCGAATGGGAGCAAGTATCCAATTTCATGGACCTGAGCCTTGCCTACCCATTCCGTACACGATTACCAAAAGAGTGATAGAGGGAATCGTAGAAAGAGAATCGAACTCGAGATGGAACAACTCGATTCAATATAGACAATCGAAATTGTTCCTGAAATCATTCGATAAAAAGAAGACAAGACAAATTATGTCACAAAGTAGGAACAATATTGCATTGGTAATAGGAATAGCAACGGGACACTGTCTGCTAAATAGACATCTCACAATAATGAGAATACAAGAAGACCCATCCTGTCCAGAGTGTGGTGAGGAAGAGACCAGCTTCCACTTTATAGCTGAGTGCCCTATGTACTCATTGGTAAGATGGGAACTACAAGGTAAGGATAGATTAAGTGAAGAAGACCTAACAAACCTTTCAATAGGAGACATCGTTAGGTTTACGAAAGCTACAGGTAGGTTTGAAGGGGGGTAGGCTGCCTGGGCACCAGTAACCTGTGTCCAAACACGGGGAATTGGGTGGAATAGTTCCGACACAGGACTGATCACCCGCCTGGCGTTAGCAGGCGTCCCCTCCACAAATACAATACAATACAATGTACACGTTGACATTAATATTATATTCATTGTGCTTCAATTTATTTGTAAAACTATTAAAAAACAGGCTGACAGCTGTCAAATGCGAACAAGATCACCCTAGTATCTCCTGGCTGTGTACTCTCCTTCAATGTGACATTGGCGAAATATTTGTGAATTGTGCTTTGTGCACGTTTAAAGCCATTTCGCATAAAAAGTGATGTTTGTAATGACGTTATGTCATCTTGTGTCATTTCAATTGTCAAACGTCAATTGCTGGTAGGTCAAATGTCAATTGCTGTCATTTGTGGTTATTTTTATGTCAAATCATGACATTGTCAATAAGAATGCCATGTTGTTGCGCTTTTATTTTGCAAAATAATTTCGCATTGCACCTCGTAAAAAGGACCCTTTTAATGAGAAATAAAGAAAAAATAATCACTATTTCATGACGCCAAACATCTTGAAAGACTGCACAAAGACCTGGCCCAGGCTCCATACATTTTTTAAACAACCCCTTTATAATTAAAACAATATTTGCCAAACCGAACTTTACGTATATCCAGCTCTCCCCTTTAATAAGTGGAAAGCTTGTGCAAGGAGTGGATACGACAATAGTGCAGTGGGTGGGGATCGAAGCTGCGACCTTTCAGTTTTCAGTCCGCGTCTTTTGTGACTATTGAGGTTATGATTGACCTGAATCAAACTCTTTAATATAAATGTAAAATAAAAATTACTCCACATACACCATAATAAGTTAGACTTTAGAGTTTATTTAACTTATATCAAATGTATACTATTACTACTATCAAATAATATGTCAAATCATACTAATATTATAAATGCGAAAGTGTGTTCGTTGGTTTGTCATTCAATCACGCCAACACAGAGCCACGTATAGTAGTACATAACCCGTGTCATTAAAGAAAGGAATTGTAAATGGCGTCGCTAATCATTCCCTCTCACTCGCACACGTCGTTACAGCACGCAAAAAAATTATTAGTCTGTATCTGCTTGCACACTGTGTTTTTGTTACTGTGTGACAAAGACGTCACAAACCCGAAAAGCGAGGCGCGCACGTGGTTCAACGCGCGGCCTTCTAGAACATTCCACGAGACAACATGCGAGTGGCGTGATACCAACGCACCAATCAGCGCGCAGCAAGGCGCGTACCGTCGACCGTCCCCCCGTCACCTGCCACCTCCGCCCGCCGGCCTATATATACAGCCCGGCCGGCGTCCGCCACGAGTTCGCCTGCTACCTTGTCGTACGTCGGTTCGTGGCACTTCGGGCTCGACGAACGAACGGGTCAGCACCTGAACGCCGGAGGTGTTGCTCGAATCCAGGCTCCGGCCAGAAACGCCCAGCACCGCCGTAACCCCCGGTTCCCTCCCGCGTCACCTCTTCCCTCCGCGCTCGCGATCCTCGCGTCACCGATATCGTAACCTTGCCGTCGGTATACCATCGGAATCGTGAAGTGCTACGCGAGTGTAAAGAGACTGTCCGACGACTCCCTCTGAGTCGTGCCGTAATCGAATAAGTGTAGTCGTAAGGTCTAGCCCTTAAGTAACGAATGTGCTTGTAAATAAAGGCCGAGAGCCAACGTCGTGTGTGACTCGTGTTTAATTGTCGAGTAACCCCTATCCCTTTATGTACGAAGTCACCTGCCAGTGAAGTCCTGGGCGCGTGGCTTCGTTACATTGGCGCCCACGTGAAAAACCCACCCGGCTATCCCGGGTTCGCGTCGCGGAAATCCGTCCGTCCGTCCAACCGTCCGTCCGTAAAACCGTCCGCGTCGCGTTCGTGGCGTCGTTACATTGGCGCCCACGTGAAAAACCCACCCGGCTGTCCCGGGTTCGCGTCGCGGAAATCCGTCCGTCCGTCCGTAAAACCGTCCGCGTCGCGTTCGTGGCGTCGTTACATCGGCGCCCACCGTAAAAAACCCACCCGGCTGTCCCGGGTTCGCGTCGCGGAAATCCGTTCGTCTGTAAAACCGTCCGTTAAAACCGTCCGCGTCGCGTCCGAGTAATCCGTTACATTAGCACTCAACTGAAAAACAGACCCGGCCGTCCCGGGTTAGCGTCGCGGAAAACCGTCCGTCCGTCCGTCCGTTCGCAAACCGTCCGCGTCGCGTCCGAAAATTGGTACGCCCTGCCAAATCGCAATGGCTACCATCCGTTCTGTCTTCCATACTAGAAGGGTAGGCATACTCACAATTCACACAGTAAGTAAAAAAAGTTTTTTGTAACAACCGTCAAAATATTTTTTCTTTTGTATAAACAAATACAAGGTTTTCTGAGAAGTCGGTCCGTGGCAATTCGGATTCGACTGGAAAGCAGAGTATTTGAGCGGGATAAAAGTAGAAGCGATAGTTTTTTTAGTAACAACGCGAAACGCATGCTACTTCTGAATCAGTCGGTTCGTGGGAATTCGGGCTGATAGATTCAAGGAGAAGCATCCGAACGAAAGATATTATCAAAAATTAGGGAGTACATAACACACACACACCGACACAGAGCTAAGGGGAGGAAGACAAAGGGAACCTCAAAAAAAAATATATAGCCACAACGCGCTAACCGTAAACAAATAAACAATCCGTTCCGTATAAATAAGATAAACATAGTCCGTAGACCGTAATTCCGTAAGATAAATAAATAAATTTTAGTCCGTCGCGTATAAATAGAGAAATAAATAAATTTTAGTCCGTCGCGTATAAATAAATAAATAAATAAATTTTAGTCTGTTGCGTATAAATAGATAAATAAATAAATTTTAGTCCGCCGCGCATAAATATAAATAAAGAATGCCCACATCCTGGATATATTCTCTGAGCATACAGAAACTAACCGAAGAACTAGAAAACAGGAACATAGACGTCTCTCTCACGAGCACAGTTGAGGAACTTCGAAAACAATTATCACAGTTAGTGAAAATCGAAGACGAAATAGTCCAAGAGAACACAATGGGGAGTGAAAAAGATATAAAAGACTTTGATAAAGCTATATCTCGTTGGAAAATTCAATTCGATATCACCGGGGATGCAGTGGAATTCCTGGAGAGAATAGAGGAGTTAGCGGACACGTGGAACGTAAACAAAAACAGAATTATACGCGTTATACCGAGATGCCTTACCGGAGCAGCATCACTCTGGTATAGAAACAACAGCCAACAGTGGAAAACATGGGAAGACTTCACGGAAAACTTCAAGCTGTTCTACTATCCCAGGCATTATGAAAAAAATCTTCTAGAATCTATAATAAACAGACGCCAAAAAGTCAACGAAAACTTCGTATCATACCTAACGGAAATACAAACACTAATGAGAAGGTATAAAAGGTTACCTACAGATGAACAACTGGATAGAAATACGACAATATGAGATATAACTATCAGTACTACATTAAGAGAAAGGATTTTAATACAGTATCGGAACTCATTCAGTTGGCGGGCGATTACGAGAAAATAAACGCGGATAGAAGCAAAGAGTCGTATAGAAAAACGGCTTACCAAAGAAAAGAAAATCAAACAGAGCAGCCAAGGGAAAAACCTGAAAGATGGAAAACCGAAGAACTCAAAACAGAGAGAAAACCAATAAGCCCGCACTACGATCCAGAGTCCTGCTGTTGGAAATGTGGAAGGAGAAACCACTCATCCAGGGAATGCAGGAGTAAACAAGTCGTATTCTGCAGCCGATGCGGCCTACTCGGAAAACTGACGAGAGATTGCTGCAACGATAGAAAGAAATCTAACAAAACAAAACAGGCTTATACTTTAGAATCACACATAGAAAAAGATAACAGAATCTTTACCGAAGTGAAAATAAATGGAAAACCGTTCAAAGCCCTCATAGACACAGGTTCAACGAACACCTACATCAACAAGGAAATCATGGACCAGATAAAAGTAGACAACAGGAAAATGATACGGAAGAAAACCACGATTAAATTCGCAGATGGATCGAGGATAAAGACGGACACAGCCATTAACCTCAAGCTAGAAATAAATGGGAAAACATTGACACACCAAGCCATCTATCTACCATACACAACCATAATGATAGTCGGAATGGACCTGTTAGCAAGAATAGGATTCACGATCAAGTTGGCAGACACACGTGAACAAAGAAACACCAAAAAGTGCGAAAAAACAGCAAACGGCATCATCGAGAAATCGAACAGCCCACCTAGTTCACCAATTGTAAGGGCCAAGAAGGATAACGGCAACATCCTATACACAGCGGGAAAAATTAACGTCATAGTTAATGAGCTTCCACAGAACCCACTGTACACTACAACAATAGAGGAAAGCGATTGGTATTCAAAAAAAATACGCCAACGTATTCGAACATCCCGAACTAGAAACCGACTACTGCATACGTGAAGGGAAACTATACAGAAGAATAGTCAACCCAAGGTATGGAGGGAAGCTAGACGCTGCAACAGAGTGGAAGCTGTGCGTCAGAAAAGAAGACAAAGATAAAATATTACATCAATACCATAACGAACCCGATGCAGGACATTTAGGAACTTCAAAAACATTTAGCAAAATCGCGACACGGTATTATTGGCCAGGAATCTTCCGAGACGTATCAAAATACGTTAACCGATGTGAAGTATGTCAAAAGCACAAAACATCACAAAAAAAAAATCAGGCCTAATGCACATAAATAACGCAGAAGAACCGTGGCAGGTAGTAACAACGGACCTTATAGGACCGCTACCCCGAACGGCAAAAGGATTCCAGTGGATCATCATATTTCACGACAAATTCACCAAATGGTCAGAAATAAAACCGTTAAGAACCGCGACCGCGAATTCCGTTACAAGCGCTCTTAAGGAATTAGTCATGAGGTATGGGGGAATAAAGATCCTGGTAAGTGACAACACAAAATCATTTGCGAGTAAACAATTCAAAGAAACTTTAAAAAGATACGGGATAGAACAAAAACTAACCGCTCCGTACACTCCACAGTGTAACCCGACCGAATGAGTCAACAGAACGCTCGAAACAATGATATCAGCATTCATCGAGAAAACCCATAAGAAATGGGACGAATACCTAAGTGAATTTAACTTCGCGCTAAACACGTCCGTCCAGGAATCCACAAGATATTCTCCGGCTTTCTTACTATTCGGTAGGGAATTAAGGAACGTCCACGACGAAAACCAATTCTCCACACCGACTTTAAAAGAAAAACAAAAACTAAAAGAGATTAACGAAATAGTAAGAAATCACCAAAACCAAGCATCGAACCCGCAAAAGAACAGAACAAAGGTCACCAGGAATTAAAAAAAAAAAAACAATAATAATAATCCACTTAACTTGGCGGAGCACTACCGTGCCCCCAAATGAAAGATAGGGTAAGAGACAAAACATGCACAACAGAAAAGTATAACAGCGGAAAATGAAGAAACAAACGAGAAGTTTTTTAAATCCACCCTCAAGAAACAAATAACTGGGAAGAAAAACCTATAAATAAGTCGGAACATGACGTCAATCGCCACTCATTCACCATGCAGGGAGAAGAAATGGTACAAGTAACTAAGTGTGAGACAATGAACCAAAAGTTCAAATACAGCCCAGGAGTGAAAGTGGAGGGACCGGCGCGAAATAAGATCAGACTATCACCAAAAGGAAACGTGAAAGTGTGGATCGAAGCCTCGCCCTCGGCCGAAACTGACACGAATGAGTGCCTGGACATCGACGGGCACACGACGTCCGGCGAGTACCAGGCATTTGTTGCTGAGGCCGAGGACAACCCCACGACAAGCCAAAACCCCGCAAAGAAACGAAGGCGGGGAAAGAAGAGAAACGGGGGGTCAAGAATGGGACTTTTAAGAATGCCCAAGTACATAAGGAAGAACCAATAAAAAAGTATAAGAACTAAAAAACAAATAACAAGTAAACTAGCATTTTTTTAACAACAGTGAATAATACGGTGATTTTTACAGGTAAAAATCTTCACACGGGGGAGGGGAATGTGACAAAGACGTCACAAACCCGAAAAGCGAGGCGCGCACGTGGTTCAACGCGCGGCCTTCTAGAACATTCCACGAGACAACATGCGAGTGGCGTGATACCAACGCACCAATCAGCGCGCAGCAAGGCGCGTACCGTCGACCGTCCCCCCGTCACCTGCCACCTCCGCCCGCCGGCCTATATATACAGCCCGGCCGGCGTCCGCCACGAGTTCGCCTGCTACCTTGTCGTACGTCGGTTCGTGGCACTTCGGGCTCGACGAACGAACGGGTCAGCACCTGAACGCCGGAGGTGTTGCTCGAATCCAGGCTCCGGCCAGAAACGCCCAGCACCGCCGTAACCCCCGGTTCCCTCCCGCGTCACCTCTTCCCTCCGCGCTCGCGATCCTCGCGTCACCGATATCGTAACCTTGCCGTCGGTATACCATCGGAATCGTGAAGTGCTACGCGAGTGTAAAGAGACTGTCCGACGACTCCCTCTGAGTCGTGCCGTAATCGAATAAGTGTAGTCGTAAGGTCTAGCCCTTAAGTAACGAATGTGCTTGTAAATAAAGGCCGAGAGCCAACGTCGTGTATGACTCGTGTTTAATTGTCGAGTAACCCCTATCCCTTTATGTACGAAGTCACCTGCCAGTGAAGTCCTGGGCGCGTGGCTTCGTTACAACTGTTCTTTGTCTTGTTTTCTGTTAAGTTTTTTCGTTGTTATTGTTGTTCGTATGCTGTTTATTGGTCAATAATTATCTTACGTTTAAAAAATGAGCTTTAATTTAATGAGCGTTTAAGCGAAACGAGGAAATATTCTTCGAAGTGATGAGGATGAAATCGTATATAATGTTACAAAATATTTTGAAGAAGAAATATAAAATACGTTGCGACCTGACGCGAAACATACAAGATAAGTTAGAGGACTTAAAGATAACAAGAAATAAATAAATACCTAGAGATATTAAACATGTGCTAACTACACACATCAAAAGTGTCTAGGGATCAACATATATTTTTGCAATAACTTTTCTCCTGATTGATATTAATTAAAATTTTCTTTAAGGATTCATCAAATAAAGTGTTTTCGTTTGTCACAGTAACGATAAACCAAGTCACCTTTGCATTAATAAAGAAATTTGCCATTTTCCTAATAAAGGGATTTTTGACATTTGAACCACTAACATTAAAGTTCGATAACAGTTTTCTTTAAAATTTTATTGGGTAACTTAAACAATTAATAATCCGTGTTTCTACCGCGAACACTAACAACACAAGAACATCGGTTTGGCATACTCAAAATGAGTTCATCCAAATCACGCTGTGGAATGGCCGCCCATGTTCGTTGCAACAACAAAAAAAGGTCTTCTTGCCACTGGATACCCTCCATATTCGGCAGAGCTCTTCTCTGTAGCATATCCCATGCATGCTCAATCGGGTTCAAGTCTGGCGACTGAGCAGGCCAGGGCAGGACATTGATGTTAGCTGCGGCGAGAGTCTGTCTTACAACTCTTGCGGTGTGCGGTCGTGCATTATCATGCATTAACTGAAATAAGGGACCGATTTGCACTTGTAGAGGAACGATGACGTCTGATACAATCGTCTCAGCATAAATTTGAGCGTTGAGGTTGCCTCTGATCCAAATCAACTCAGTTCTTCCGCCGATCCAAATACCCGCCCATACCATGATGGTTCCACCACTATAAGGATGGACTTCCTGGCAGGATTTTAATCGCTGATTATGAAATTATGAAATGCACCAAAAAGGATCCATATAAATTTATAAAATCATAAATTTATTACAAAGCCACATCTCAATCTCAAGAAATCCGCATAAAAATGCTTGATTCCTAGACACTTTTGATGTGTGTATATAAATCAATAGTAATATATAGGTATATTTAATAACATAATATAGGTACATAAATGAATAAGGTATCAACACAAATACTAAATAAATAATATAAACATACAATGTGTGTCTGTATAGCTACACATATAGCAGCTCAGCTTCGCTTCGTTTTTTGCTGACGGTCCAACCTGTGCCTGTCATTACAAGTACAAGCCGCCATTTCAGATTCCTTTCTTTATTGACACGGCTTATATAGGTATAGTTCAGGACCTGGAGAGTGATATAGGCTTCTTTTTATCCCGAAAAATCAGAGTTCCCGAGGGATTTTAAAAACTAAATCCACGTGGACGAAGTCGCGGGCATCAGCTAGTATAGCATAAATACGAAAGAGTGTTTGTTGGTTCGTTCTTCAATCACGCCGCAACAGAGTTACGGATCGACGTGATTTTTTGCGTGGGAACAGTTGAGCACCTAAAGAGTGGCATAGGCTACTTTTTATCCTGGAAAATATCATTCTTCATCTCTTTATTTTTCAACTCTGAGTTTTCTCGAGATTATAAAAACTAAATCTAGTTTCTAGTTCTATCTAAAGTGTAGGCATTAGCTAGTTTATAATATTATTAAAATAGATTCTCTTCCTATAGGTACGTGGATGATGAAATCCATTTCAACTTGATGGCCCTAGTGTCTGACAGAAAAATGGTATATGAAAGGAAAATATACGAGCTGACAGACGACTCGCGAGCTCTCGGCATGAACGATGACGACGTCGAGAACGAGATCCGCAATCTGCAGATGCTGATAGAGTACGAGGACACAAAGATGATGCATTACCAACAGGAGACGGCGCGGCGGCGGCACAACTATCTGCCGTTCATCATCACGCTGCTGCAGATACTGGCGGAGAGGAAGATGCTGTTGCCGCTGTACGAGAAGGCCAAGGAGCGCGCGTCGAAGAAGCAGGAAAAGAAACAGAAAGCCTAACAGGAGCCTTTGGGGGAGCGCCAGGGCCGCCGCGCCTCCCCCTGCATCCCCTAGTATTTAACACGAATCTTAAAGGTAACTTTCCACTGAATTGATTACGGAAAAATAATGAAACTAATCTTGGAATGGAAGCCATATAAGATTAGTTTCATTATTTTCCCGATCATTAAATTGTAATATAAACGTAATATACTTCGTTATGCTATGCTCTCACTGCCATGGAGTGTATTAGTGCCATGAAATAAATTAAATTTCATAATACTTATATAATTATTAACTTCATTCATTCTTAGTCAAAGTTAGGTACAGTAAATATTGGTAGAATTTTATTAGTAGGTAGATGTATAAATACATATTACCTTACTATGTATTACATTTCAAATAATATTTTTAAATGATTATAGCCTTTTTTGTTTAATTATCTTATTTTAGTGTCAATAGCTTCTGCTGGTAACACACCAGCAGGTAAATATTTTTATATCTTCGTAAAATTATAACAGAGGATAGGCAACTAGACTCAAAAAATGTATTATAAATATTGTTACAACTCGGATGTTTAGATTTAATCTTTGAAGTGCATTTTCTTTATTAATAAACATAGCTGAAAATAATAGTGGTCTTATTTAATTTACATCACATGACTGGGAGTTCCCAAAACGCAGGTCAAAAATAAAAACTATGAAATACTCATACTAACTTCCAAATAGGTACTTAAAATTAGTAATTAATAATTATTTTAATACTTAACTATTAAAGCTATCGACATGAAATTTGGAATAGTTGTATAAAATAGTGGCCCACCATTGGAATAAAAAAATCTAAGTTATTTTGACGTGATAACTTCTAAATCGATGAACACCGGCTGCACGCCCGAAAAAGTGTCACGTTCCGCCTGAGACTGCGCGTGCAAGCGAGAGCGCGGAACAAGCGATAGAGAGGCACGATCGGCCCAAGCGTTGGCTTGTGACTAGAGAAAATAGTAATTTCCAATTAACTCCTTTGTTTGTATTATACAAAAATAATGATAATTCAGTGATAATAATTCAATTCAATTCATAAAAGTATGCCATTTTTCATCAATGTTTCTTGACGTTATCACGTAAAACTATCGTCCATAAACCGACTTTACAGACAACCAAATTTTTTTAGTTTATTTAAAAAAGGGGGGAAATCGGAGGTTTGAAATTTCAAAGTAAGATAGCTATACCGCGTGGGGTATCATATGAAAGGGCTTAACCTGTACATTCTGAAACAGATTTTATTTATTTTTATACATAATATTTTTTGATTAATCGTGCAAAATGTCCCCATCACCCATATCTCTTTATGTACCTGCTATGCTTGTCTGTGGTCTGCTGTAACACAGAGTAACGAAGGTAAGGTTCATACAGAGGTTCGACGAAGCCGTCTAGACAGGGCAATCGTGCGGTGGGTGCGGTAAGTGCGGAGCGAGGTACGCTCCCGTGTAAGCCTCAGTTACCTGGGAGCTATAGTAAAGGGTTGACATATTACGCTTGCGTAAAATTTTTAATAATCCTTCCTTACTCTGCCATAATTTTATAGTTAATTAATTGAAATGCACATTATTATGTATTATAATTATATTTAATTTAATTAATTGTTTGTTTGTTTGTACGGAATAGGCTCTAAAACTACTCCACCGATTTTAACCTTTTTTCACCAATAGAAAGCTAAATTATCAGGAAATAACACATAGGCTATAATTTATTTTTCAAAATGTTAGAGATCCTTATGAAAATTGCAGTAATGTAATCCCAAAATAGCAAAATTTTGCCTATAAAATTCATTATTCGGCGTGCGCTGAGAAAACTATTGATGATACATAAAAATTATGTACTACATGATTAAAATACTCATTATTACCTACCCACAATAAAGTCCGCGAGCTATATAGGTAACTATCATAGTTAAGTCACGTCCTTTCGTCCCTTAAAATTACAACTATGTACTTGAACAACAAATACTAAAATTAGAAAAATATTAAACAGGAAATGAAATATTACAACGAAATAATTTAATTTTTAATGGGCATCAGTATTTTTAACTTAACTTCACAATAATGTTAATAGATGGCGCTGTCATGTACTATCGCAAAAACAGTTTTACATCAACATTTATATCTATCAAGTGATACTTATTATTATTATTCTATTATCAAACATAAATAAAACTATTAATAGTTTTATTATATTTATAATCAGATATCATTATTAATGTGTTCGTGCTGTGTACAGATAGTAATTACTAGATGACCACGAGATCATATTTTAGAAAGCTTATAATTATTTATCTCCGATACTATGGGGCGCGGTCCCATGTTGATGGTACTCAAACTTCTTGATTTCGTGTTGTCTATGTGACCACGTGATCAGATTTTTGAAAGCTTATATCTCCGACACTATGGTGTGTGACCACGTGATCAGATTTTTGAAAGCTTATATCTCCGACACTATGGGGCACTGCCCCACGTTGATGGTACTCAAACTTCTTGATTTCGTGTTGTCTTTGTGACCACGTGATCAGATTTTTGAAAGCTTATATCTCCGACACTATGGGGCACTACCCCATGTTGATGGTACTCAAACTTCTTGTTTTCGTGTTGTTTATGTGACCACGTGATCAGGTTTTTGAAAGCTTATATCTCCGACACTATGGGGCACTGCCCCATGTTGATGGTACTCAAACTTCTTGATTTCGTGTTGTCTATGTGACCACGTGATCAGATTTTTGAAAGCTTATATCTCCGACACTATGGGGCACTGCCCCATGTTGATGGTACTCAAACTTCTTGTTTTCGTGTTGTTTATGTGACCACGTGATCAGATTTTTGAAAGCTTATATCTCCGACACTATGGGGCACTGCCCCATGTTGATGGTACTCAAACTTCTTGATTTCGTGTTGTCTATGTGACCACGTGATCAGATTTTTGAAAGCTGATATCTCCGACACTATGGGGCACTGCCCCATGTTGATGGTACTCAAACTTCTTGTTTTCGTGTTGTTTATGTGACCACGTGATCAGATTTTTGAAAGCTTATATCTCCGACACTATGGGGCACTGCCCCATGTTGATGGTACTCAAACTTCTTGTTTTCGTGTTGTTTATGTGACCACGTGATCAGATTTTTGAAAGCTTATATCTCCGACACTATGGGGCACTGCCCCATGTTGATGGTACTCAAACTTCTTGATTTCGTGTTGTCTTTGTGACCACGTGATCAGATTTTTGAAAGCTTATATCTCCGACACTATGGGGCACTGCCCCATGTTGATGGTACTCAAACTTCTTGTTTTCGTGTTGTTTATGTGACCACGTGATCAGATTTTTGAAAGCTTATATCTCCGACACTATGGGGCACTGCCCCATGTTGATGGTACTCAAACTTCTTGTTTTCGTGTTGTTTATGTGACCACGTGATCAGATTTTTGAAAGCTTATATCTCCGACACTGTGGGGCGCGGCCCCATGTTGATGGAGCTCAAACTTTTCGTGTATAAGTAACTATATAACTATCATAATATAGTATAGCTTTTAAGTCTAAAATATGTTTATAAATGTTTATTTGCATGCGGCGGAGTTTATTTGCATGCGACCGCTGAAGCGGCCAGCAAAGAAACTGGTTTTATTATTGATTCAACTTCTTCTTCTTCTTCTTTATCAACCTATAGACGTCCACTGCTGGACAAAGGTCTCCTGCATGGACTTCTACAGGCTTCGGTCTTGCGCCGCTTGAATCCAGCGGCTCCCTGCGAATCGTTTGATGTCGTCGGTCCACCTGGTGGGGGGTCTGCCAACACTGCGTTTCCCGGTGCGG
The DNA here is from genome assembly GCA_029955525.1 of Oeneis ivallda. Lineage (NCBI taxonomy): Eukaryota > Metazoa > Arthropoda > Insecta > Lepidoptera > Nymphalidae > Oeneis > Oeneis ivallda. The sequence goes on from JARPMR010000010.1 coordinate 25,396,203, forward strand.
GGTCGCCACTCCAACACCTTGGGACCCCAACGACCATCATTTCTTCGAACTATGTGATTGTGAACTATTGATTCAACTACCTAATAATATTTTAATTACAAATTTATTTTTAATTTTCGGTTATTGATTAATTATTATTGTTTATTGTTATGTTGATGTGAAATATAGTACAAATTATAAATATTAAGAGAGATTGTTTCCTTGTGACAACCCTAGCATAAATACACTGTCGCGACGCATGTCTAGACGCTGGCGGCATTTACGACGAGATCAAAGGCGTCGACATACTGATCTCTTCCTTATACTGTGGCTGTAATGTGATTAGGTGAACATGGAACTAGGAATTACGACAAAATGTGAATGTTGAAAAACAATGCTGAAAAAGCTGGTCTAATAGTAACCAAAGTAACTTTTGTTGGATAAGTTTAATTTCTGGAAGATTTCTGATATCTAATATCTTTAAACGAGCAATTCTTGTATATATATATACATATATATATGATACAGGGTGGGCCAGACCAGGTGGATATAAATTTTTTTTTAGATTGTTGACTTAGGGGCCTACCAGGACCCGCAAGGAAAAAAATCGGTTCCCACCTGATTACGAGAAAAAATTTTTTATTTGAAATTTTGGAATATCATTACCTTGACGAACTATTAAGTTTTTTTTTAATTTTTCCAGTGACAATTTCCGCAATTTTTTTATGGAATATCTTTATCTAATAACTGTGCTCTCTTAGGAAAAAATTCCAGTCTGATTAGCTGGTTTTAAGAGCATTAAATTTTAAATTATTTCAAGAAAATTAAGTTCATACAAAATCTACAGAAAACTTTTAAATTCCATTAAAAATAAAAGAAGAGGTTCATAGCACTGGTGATTTTTTAAAAACTGTAGCAACTTATGTTCTTTCGATTGCCAAAAGAAAAATTGTATGTCAATGTGCCGGATAAAAAGTTATGATTTTTCAAAAGTCTTCGTTCCTCATTCGTGTAAATAACGACCTTATTGAAAAAAATGTTTGTGGAGACCGCAGTATGTCCTTTAATTTTAACTGTCTCGTTGGTCTAGTGATAACCGTGTTCGACTGCGGCCGACGAGGTCCCGGGTTTGAGTCTCGGGTCAGACCAAACCAAGTATTGGGGTTTTCCGATAAGAAATTCTCAGTATTAGCCCGGAGTTTGGAAGTTGGCGTTGTTTCACCACGTGCCGTGGAGAGCACGTAAAGCCGTTGGTCCTGTGCCTAATTTCTCTCCGGTCTTGTCGAATTTTCCGTCCCATCGGGCTATGAGAGTAATGAAACAAAGAGTGCACCTGTGTTCGCGCACACACTTGTGCACTTTAATATCTCCCACACAGATGGCTAATCTTTCTGGAGATAGGCTGCCACCGTGGCCGAAATTTGGTAGGGAGGACATTAATCCTTTCATGATGAATGACGGTATCTACTTTTTAAGAGAAAGAAAAATAAAACAATGTTTTATTTTTCCGAATTTCGGACACAGCAAAAGCCTATCTCCAGAAAGATTAGCCATCTGTGTAGGAGATATTAAAGTGCACAAGTGTGTGCGCGAACACAGGTGAACTCTCTGTTTCTTTACTCTCATAGCCCAATGGGACAGAAAATTCGACTCGACCGGAGACTGATTAAGCGCAGGACCAACAGCCTTACGTGCTCTGCAAGGCACGCGGTGAAACAACGCCAACTTCCTAACTCCGGGCTAGTACTGAGAATTTCTTATCGGAAAACCCCAATACTTGGTATGGTCCGACCCGAGACTCAAACCCGGGACCTCGTCGGACGCAGTCGAACACGCTTATCACTAGACCTACGAGGCAGTTAAAATTAAAGGACATACTGCAGTGTGCTGTAGTCTCCACAAACAATTAACATTTTTTTCAATAAGGTCGTTATTTACACGAATGAGGAACGAAGACTTTTGAAAAATCATAACTTTTTATCCGGCACATTGACATACAATTTTTCTTTTGGCAATCGAAAGAACATAAGTTGCTACAGTTTTTAAAAATCACCAGGGCTATGAAACTCTCCTTTTATTTTTAATGGAATTTTAAAGTTTTCTGTAGATTTTGTATGAACTTAATTTTCTTGAAATAATTTAAAATTTAATGCTCTTAAAACCATCTAATCAGACTGGAATTTTTTCCTAAGAGAGCACAGTTATTAGATAAAGATATTCCATAAAAAAATTGCGGAAATTGTCACTGGAAAAATTAAAAAAAAATTAAAAGTTCGTCAAGGTAATGATATTCCAAAATTTCAAATAAATTTTTTTTTCTCGTAATCGGGTGGGAACCGATTTTTTTCCTTGCGGCTCCTGGTAGGCCCCTAAGTCAACAATCTAAAAAAAAAATTTATATCCACCTGGTCTGGCCCACCCTGATATAATCTGAATCTCGGAAACGGCTCCAACGATTTTCATGAAATTTGGTATGCAGGGGTGTGGCAGGGGTTTTTCTGGGGCGATAAATCGATCTAGCTAGGTTTTATTTTTAGAAAAAGTCGTTTTATCCGTGTTTTCAGGCAATGAAAAACCCCTTACAATATAATTAGAATAGGAAGGTAAACGCCATCATCTATAAATTCCCGAAAGCTCTACGGTAAGTGGGGCGGTCTCGAAACCAGAAGACCCCGGTTCGAGTCCAAGACGATTATATCCCCTATGAATTTTATTATTTTTTTATGTTTTTTTTTAAATATAATATAATTAACTAGCTGACCCGGCGAACTTCGTACCGCCAACTTTTCTATATAAATAAAACTAATAATGTAGTAGGTAGTTTTAATTTTAGAGTAAATATAGATTTAACGGATATACACTAGCGGCACGCTATGATGGCCGGTTTGACACATTACAATAGTGATGTGGAATGTCAATTTATTCTCGAACAAAAAACAATTAAGTTTTGTTTTTGTACCTGATTAAATAGGTTTAATAAAACAAAAATGTATATGTTTATTTAATTTATTTGAACGAACTGAATATTTGAATGAAAATGAATATACATACTTTATATGCACACAAGAAACATATGAATACAAAAGATACCAAAAAAGGTGCCACAAAAGGCCATAATTAATCAGATTCGTCCATACTACTATTTTCACTGTCGTCACTGCTATCATCACCTACATTAATAATTATATGTTCGTTTTCTATAATATTATCTATTTTCACATCTCTTTCATAATCTTCCCTTATTAATTTAACAGTTCTATTCACAACCTTTTCCCAGTCTCCTTTAGTCACATGTTCACAAGCTTCTAATAATTTTAGCATTTTTTTTGTGGTAAATGGGGGTTCTGTATTGTGTCTTGCAGCATATCCCTTAATTTGAGCCCACACCAACTCAATCGCATTATACTCACAATGGTAAGGCGGTAACCGTATGACTCTGTGCCCATGTTCTAGTGCTATTTCGTCAATGACGTATCGGATCTTGGTTGGTTTGTTTTCTTTTAAAAGACGTACTAATTCCGCTTTTAACATATTCATGTTTGCATCTACGCCATTTTTACGAAGCCATGCGACGATATCAGCTTTCTTTTGGGATTGGGCAGGTGGCTTGTCAATTTGCATCGAGTGGTATGGGGCGTTGTCCATAATTATAATAGATGGTTCAGGGAGGCTACACAACATTGAGGTAAACCATTCAGTAAACTTTTCTCCATTCATGTCTTCATGATAGTCTCCAGTGGTTTCTGACGCAAAAGCCATGAGAGAACCTTCGACAAACCCGTTGATGGTTCCGGCGTGACAAATTATAAGTCGCGATCCTTTTCCTACAGGAACTTTGGAAGTAGATGCTGCTGTGTCATCGTTCCAAGAACGGCCTACAGTATGGTTAGCATTAAGCCATGTTTCATCCAAGAACACAACATTTTGCCAATTTTTGATTTCTTTCACTTGCCGTAAAAAAGTATACCTTGCCATCGCTATATCAAATCTTTCCATCAATATTTTGCGTTTGTTACATTTTTTGTATCGAAATCCAATGGTCTTCAAAATCTTCGTTAAAGAACTTTCCCCACCGAAGAATAATCCAGCTTCCTTCAGTGAATGCACCAACTTTTTTCTTGTTGGATACTCCTTCTGTAAATAGTAGCCGTAAACATGTCTTCGGATAGCATCGGCATCAAAGCTATCGATGCCTACGACTGGTTTTGCTCGTTTTCTCTTTTTTGGTGTGTGAAGTTTATTTTCTTCTGTGCCAGTCTCGCCATATTTTTTTTTAGTTATCCGTCTAACAGTTCGTTGTCCAATATTAAGCGCATCAGCTACGCGTTCAACCACTGACGTTATAGGTAAAATTGGCCCTCCATTTTTAGCTTCACGATCGAAATAGTTACGAAGGCGTATTACGAACTCACGTGTCTGACTATTTAGAACAGTTCTCTGCGTACGTTCGGTCATATCGACGAAATCCACAACAAAGGGCTTGAACAGAGTCCAAATTAACGAGCAAGGGTCAACAGTAATGCAGTATCAATATTTGAAATCCAAAGCCAGGTCAAAACTATATCACAATCGCATTGCACTGACAGTTTATACTTTTCGAAGCAACGTCAATTCGAAACTGCTTTGTTTTGCATTGAGCATTGACGCGAGTTTGCCGGAGGTAGTAGTTGTGCTAGCCAGCGATCCTATGTGACGATCGTATTAGATTCCATTTTTAAAAATTTTCAATTTAGAAAACCAAATGCCCTGTAACTAACCTACGAAGCTGTACGGTAATTAATTAATATATATATATAGCTGCTCGTGCTGATTCACTGATTGACTGATTGACTCACTCACTGATTGATCACCTCTCCTGTAAAATTTTGTATGAAATTTTTTTTTTTCACCGACTGTTTCGTATAGCAGACAAAAATTCATTCAGAGGAAAATTATGGAAAGAGCTGATGATTGAGGATTTCGGAGACGGGTGAAGAGCACGGCCAGGGTATTGAAGATAGGTGGGGGGTGCTCGAACAAATGTCACTCGAAACCTCATCCAATTCGCAGTGAGCTGAAAATAAATTCAAAATGGCGGAAAAAAGATGGCCGCCATACAAATTTCGTCGGTGTCTATCTCGGGGAGTATAAAAGATGGAAGAGTGGTTTCGTGGCAAAAGATGATCAGGACCCAAAGGTCTATTTGATGAATAGAAAAGAAATCCAAGATGGCGGAATTTTTTTTTCTTCATACAAAATATATGGCGAATATTGAAGAGACTAGAAGCCGGGAATCATGCAAGACATTGATACGATTCCTTTTCAAGATTTGTTTTTATTGAAGAATTTTTAGTATGACAAATGATGACATATGATGATCGAGGGTTTGGAAGGTGGGTGAGGAGCACGGCCATGGTAATGAAGATAGGTGGGGGTGCTCGAACAAAAGTCACTCGAAACCTCATCCAATTGGCAGTGAGCTGAAAAAAAATCCAAAATGGCGGATTCAAGATGGCGGCCATACAAACTTCAACGGTGTCTATCTCGGAGAGTATAAAAGATGGAAGAGTGGTTTTTTGATAGAAAATTATCAAGACCCAAAAGTCTACTTGCCGAGTAGAAAAACCGCGGTCCGCTTGGGGGCCGCGCACCCACGCGCCCTACTAGTATTCTATATTTGTTTATTTATATGTAGGGCATGCAGATAGCTGTCGCATATGCTAGGCACGTCATGTTTCGACTCTACCACCGCGTATAGAAAGAAATTCTACTACTATGAGCCAGCAAGTAACTCAGCAAGTTGCTCTTTCCATGAAAAGAAATAGTGGTTTTTAATTAGCAAACGATTGAAACATATTATAATTTATAAATGAGTTAAAGTGGTCTGAAAAATCAGTTTTGCATCTAACATAGAGTACTTTTTTATATCTGGTGATCTCGTTCAATTTCACAAAACGGCAGCGAAACTGGATATTCCAAGATCTTTATAAACCTGTGGGGAACGTATACACTGTAGATACTATACATTATCATTCATTTCATTATGCATTTTTATATTTTATTTCTTCCGAACGCCGGCGCTCGCGCAGCGGCGGCGGCGCGGGGCGCGGGACGCAGGTCCCGTTATCAGCGCGCGCGGCCCGCCGCCTGCATTCGGTTTTTACTTGCATCAGTTGCATTCGAACGTTACCGCGCGAGTCCACGCCACTTTTGCGCACCGCCGATAAAACGCGAGTTACGAATACCGACTTGAAGCCTTGTAAATCTCAACCAAAGTTGTCAAATAGTGAAAATAAACTATACTACACTGTACGGAGTGTTTATTTGTTGGGTTTTAGCATCCAATTCCCTCAGTGGTGACCCTTTATTTTTGAACATGAGCAGTGACAACAGTGACGCGGAGCATTCTGAACACTCGCAGAAGGCGGCCATCAAAAAGAGCACCAAGAAAGCGAATGATCGAGATCCTTTAGCCGAACTCTGTCGTGTCGGCGTTCGCGTCCCTCCATTTTGGGCTGAAAAACAGTCAATATGGTTCGCTCAAATCGAGGCGCAATTTAATATAGCCCGGATTAGCGACGATAACACTAAATTTTATTATGTGCTCTCACACCTGGATGGGAAATACTCGGCCATCGTGGAGGATATAATTGAAAATCCCCCGACATCAGGGAAGTTTGAAAAGCTAAAGACAGAACTCGTCAAGCGACTTTCCCTGTCCAGACAAAAAAAAGTGAAACAGCTGTTGCAATCCGAGGAGCTGGGCGACCGCAAGCCGTCCCAGTTCCTGCGACACCTGCAGCAACTAGCAGGGCCTAACATGCCAGATGATTTTATCACGGACGTATGGACAAGCCGACTACCGCACAACCTTCAAACCATAATAGCGTCGCAGATTAACTTGGCACTTCAAGAGCTAGCGGATTTAGCGGACAGAGTACATGACATCGCACCGGCGTCTCCACAAGTGGCAGCGACATCCGTGTCAAGGCTGGAGTCAACGATAGAAACCATGGCCAGGCAGATCACCGAGCTGACCAAACAAGTAAGCGCGCTCGCCACCGCTGGCCATGATAGATCACGTTCTCGTTACCGTCGGACGTCACGTCAAAGAAACCGGACGTCATCTGACACGAGATCTCAATCTAATTATAGAAAATTTCCCGTGTGCTGGTACCATTATAGATTCGGTAATCAGGCGAAGAAGTGCCTTGCACCCTGTGATTACAAGACGGGAAACGCGCAGGGCAGTCGATAATGGCGGCTGACGATTGCCCCTCCACCCCAGGTCGCCTGTTCGTGACCGACCGAAGTTCGAAAATTCAATTTTTGGTGGACACCGGTAGTGATTTAAGTGTCTTCCCGCGAACTGTGCTCAAACAACGGCGTGTGAGAACAGATTATCAGTTGTGTGCGGCAAATGGTACTACAATCGATACGTACGGTTTTGTTGACTTTAATCTCAATTTAGGTTTGCGTAGAAATTTTGTATGGCGTTTTACGGTGGCTGACGTCACAAGACCTATTATAGGTGTTGATTTTTTGTCACACTATTGTTTAATTGTGGATATTCGTAATCAGCGATTGATCGACGGTGCGACCGGCCTATCTGCCATAGCCGCCGTGGCCGAACCTAATAGTTTAATCTCAAGCGTGAAGGTCATGATTGGTGAGTCAAAATACAATAAATTACTTTTAGAATTTCAGGAAATTACACGACCCACAGGCGCTCCACGCACACCAAAACATAATACCACACACCACATTCGAACCACGCCAGGCCCGCCGGTATCGTGCACTCCGCGCCGACTTGCCCCAGACAAACTAAGGATAGCAAAGTCTGAGTTCGAGGCGATGTTGGCGAGTGGTACAGCTAGGCCATCGGAAAGCCCCTGGTCGTCACTGCTTCACCTAGCCCCTAAAAAGGACAACGGCTGGCGACCATGTGGTGACTACCGGATGCTTAATGCGAGGACCATACCTGATAGATACCCTATCAGACACATTCACGACTTTGCACATAACCTATCTGGTTGTAAGATCTTTTCCACGATTGATTTAGTTAAAGCTTACAACCAGATACCAGTTAACGAACAAGATATACCTAAAACAGCCATATCAACACCTTTCGGGCTCTATGAGTTCCCATACATGACCTTTGGTCTGCGTAACGCAGGCCAAACTTTCCAGAGGTTTGTTGACGAATTGACCCGTGGCCTAGATTTCTGTTACCCATACCTGGACGACTTCTTGGTGTTCTCCAAAAATGAGGATGAGCATGAGCAGCACCTTCGCCAGCTTTTCACCAGGATGAAGGACTACGGCATTCTCATTAATACCAATAAGTGCGTCTTCGGTGCGACGGAGGTGACATTTCTAGGCTACCACATATCTCAGCATGGCACTAAACCTCTGGAAAGAAAAGTGCAGGCTATAAAGGATTTCCCAGTCCCTAAAACCGCTAGGCAGCTCAGAAGATTTTTGGGGATGGTAAATTTTTATAGGAGATTTATTCCCCATGCCGCCCAGATCCAGGCTCCCCTAAATGCCTTGTTGACTGGCTCCATAAAAGCCTCGCAGCCTGTTGACATAGAAGGAGACTCGATGAAAGCATTCGAGGACTGCAAGGACAGCCTCTGCACCGCAGCCTTATTGGCACACCCGGATACGACGTGTAAATTAGGATTAGTCACCGATGCGTCTGATCTTGCCATCGGTGGAGTTTTGCAGCAGTTCAGAGATGGTTATTGGGAACCTCTAGCCTTTTTCTCCCGCAAGTTGAGCCCGTCGCAACGAAAATACTCACCGTACGACAGGGAGCTCCTCGCCATCTACGAGAATGTTAAATACTTCCGACACTGGCTAGAGGCTACAAGCTTCACCATATACACGGATCATAAGCCCCTGTGTTACGCGTTCACCGAGCGTAAAAATAACTGCTCATCGCGTCAATACAGATACCTAGACTACATAGCCCAATTCTCGACGGACATAAGGCACATCGCTGGTCAAGATAATGTCGTTGCGGACACACTCTCCCGCGTTGAAGAATTGCAGAGTCCCGTAGATCTAGCAGTAATAGCTAAGGCCCAAAACTCAGATAATGAGCTCGCTGAACACCTCGAAGGGCATTCCTCACTGCGTATAGAGAGGTTGACTATACCTGGAAGTCACATAGAATTGTACTGCGATGTCAGCACAACGACTCCCAGGCCTTTCATACCCCGAACCCTACGCAGACAGGTCTTTGAAAGCTTGCATTCGCTGAGCCACCCTGGCGCTAACGCTAGCGCTAAGCTCGTAGCGCAACGCTACGTATGGCCACAGATGAGGAAGGACTGTCGCGATTGGTCCAAGGCATGTTTGGCATGTCAGCGCGCTAAGGTGAACCGACACGTTTCAACACCCTTGGGAAGTTTCGGTTTACCTTCAGCGCGTTTCAAACATGTGCATTTGGACCTCATCGGACCATTACCCCCATCTGCCGAATATCGGTACTGCTTGACAGCAATCGATCGCTTCACGCGATGGGTTGAAGTTGTCCCTCTGACCGATATCACGGCAGAGTCTGTGGCCAAAGCGTTCTTGTCCGGATGGGTCGCTTCTTTTGGTTGTCCAATCATCGTCGTAACGGACCGAGGCCGACAATTCTGCTCAGCGCTCTTCACGCAACTCTCCACAACTCTCGGCTTTACACATCGCAAAACAACCGCGTACCACGCCCAGTGTAATGGTATAGTCGAGAGATTTCATCGGCAATTGAAAGCGGCAATCATGTGCCATGCCGACAGTAGTTGGTCCGAGTCATTGCCATTCATTTTACTCGGCATACGAAGTTCTTTTAAGGAAGACCTTCAGACTTCCTCAGCAGAGCTAGTTTACGGAGAACCCCTACGGCTCCCTGGTGAATTTTTTGGGCATCAGGTTGACAAATGCACGACTGATATAACAGAATTTTCAGCCCGTATCAGATCATTTGCCAACAATCTGCGCCCAACACCAGCTAGTAATCACGCAAAAGACAAGATATTTATCGACCGAGCGAAGCGAAGGTCTTTGAGTTAACTAGGGCGATTTGCACTTGTCCGTCCGTCCGTCCGTCCGTCCGTCCGTCTGTCAGAGCCTTATAACTTTTGAATTACTGAACGTAATTACTTCAAATTTAGATATAATATGTAAACCGATGGCCTCCAGCCGAAAATGGCTTAAAAAGTTATAAAAATCTTTATTTCAGGGGGGCTCTCATAGAAGCGAATGCGAAGTAAAAAAAAAAAAATCGCGTTACATAAAATTGTTACGTATCATTTTAAAGATAATTTTGAACTGAGTACAAAAATATTTTTTTTTTAATTTTTCCCTTAAAATTGACGAAATGGGGGGCTTTCAAAGTGGCGATTTTATACGCTCGCTTGAAGACGCTCTCTAGAAAAATCCGCTATGGATTTTCAAACTGATTTTATGTTTTTAGGTCACTTATATCCTGTACTTGAACAACAAATACTAAAATTATATGAATATTATAAAGAAACGAGATTATTTAATTTTTAATGGGCGTCAGTAATTCATATAGCATCAACATAGCTTCACAATAATGCTAATAGATGGCGCAGTCAGTAACTATTCCCATGGAACTACGAGTTAAATTCAATGTTTGATAAATAATTCAATGTTTTCACTAACGTTCCCTAACCTTTACGGGCTACCTATAAGTTAGGTGATTGATGTTTTCTGTCAACTTATTTATCACGATCCTGTACGGGACACCTAAAAGGATATTGGGACGGATGTTAGGACTTAGGATTGTATTTAGGAGCTACCTACGTTAAGAGACTCCTACTTAGGGGATGATTTAGGTATGTTTGGTGAAAACGGGCATAATAATAATGTCAGTTTTGGTTATCATGTATCGATTGAATGAATAATCATGGGATACCGTTACCGCGAGGTCTCAGTTCGGGGCGAACCACTAGTATATAAAGACTTAACATCTTGCTCACACGTCTTCTTACGGGATGATTCTTTAAGAAACGCATTACAACCGGCATACATTGGTCCCCATGAGGTGATCGAGAGAGGTGCAAAGGTTTTTAAGATTCGGGTAAAGGGCAAGTCTGTTACGGTATCGGTAGACCGATTAAAACCAGCATACATACTGTCAGATACGAATAACACGCCTGAACCAATTCAAGCTGAACCACCACCAACTCCTACCCTAAATATCAAGACCACGCGATCTGGAAGACGAGTCCGATTCCCAGACTACTTTCGCCCGTAACACGGTCTCTCGGGGGGAGCGATGTGGGGAACGTATACACTGTAGATACTATACATTATCATTCATTTCATTATGCATTTTTATATTTTATTTCTTCCGAACGCCGGCGCTCGCGCAGCGGCGGCGGCGCGGGGCGCGGGACGCAGGTCCCGTTATCAGCGCGCGCGGCCCGCCGCCTGCATTCGGTTTTTACTTGCATCAGTTGCATTCGAACGTTACCGCGCGAGTCCACGCCACTTTTGCGCACCGCCGATAAAACGCGAGTTACGAATACCGACTTGAAGCCTTGTAAATCTCAACCAAAGTTGTCAAATAGTGAAAATAAACTATACTACACTGTACGGAGTGTTTATTTGTTGGGTTTTAGCATCCAATTCCCTCAAACCTAAATCCACGCGAATAATAGGTACCTGATAGAGTACAAACGTACATTACGTAATTATTATTACCTATAAATACTACATATACATAAATGCTTGATTATCACTTCACTCCTTATCGATGTCGATAGTTTCGAAGCACACTCCCTAATGGCGGCCATTTTATGAGATATTTTTCTGTAGGTATGCACCCCATTTTTTTAGTTAGGGCACCTCCATGTATTTCCTACCTACCATGTATAAATAGTACTCTGTGGGTTAAAGGGTGGAACCACATTTGTGAGGATCGTTTCGGATTTCGCCCATACAAAACTGTCAAATTCCATAGAAAAGTGAACGGATCAATTCGGCTTTTCGCATCGATTCGGCTTTCGCATTTTTTGTACCTAAAATCCTTACAAGTGTAGCTCACGATTCGCATGCGAAAGGATCCTTTCGCATCCTTACGGATCCGTAAGGATGCGAACGGATCCTTACGGACGCGAACGGATCCGAAAGGATCCTTACGGATCTGTAAGGCTCCTTACGCGTGCGAAAGCGTCTTCGGCTACTAGGGCAATGCATGAAGTGCCAAAAAGTATCGATATATCGGTGAAATTAGTTTTTATCTCAAGTATGTGTGCAAACACAGGTGCACCTTTCCGCCATGTTGAAATTCTTTGTTATTGGACCGATTCCGTTCAAAATCGATATTTAGGTTTGCCTGGGGTCAAGAAAGAGGAAATGGTTGCCAAAATTTTAAAAAGTCCCCGCCATATTGAAATTCTATGTTATTGGACCGATTTCGTTCAAAATCGATATTTAGGCTTCCCTAGGGACAAAAAAGAGGAAATGGTTGCCAAAATTTTAAAAAGTCACCGCCATATTTAAATTCTTTGTTACTGGACCGATTTCGTTCAAAATCGATATTTGGGCTTCCCTGGGGTCAAAAAAGAGGAAATGGATGCCAAAATATAAAAAAGTCGCCGCCATATTGAAATTCTTTGTTATTCGACCGATTTCGTTCAAAATCGATAATTAGGCTTCTCTAGGGTCAAGAAAGAGAAAATGGTCGCCAAAATTTGAAAAAGTCACCGCCATATCTAAATTCTTTGTTATTCGACCGATATCGTTCAAAATCGATATTTAGGCTTCCCTAGGGTCAATAAAGAGGAAATGGATGCCAAAATATAAAAAAAGTCGCCACCATATTGAAAAAAAAACAAAAAAATTGAAACGGCATTCCGAACCAGTGGTAGACTCATCGACGATTCAAAAGCACTTGTAAAAAAGTTAACTTGAATAAAAAACATTTCTATTCTATTCTAAATTCTTTGTTACTGGACCGATTTCGTTCAAAATCGATATTTGGGCTTCCCTGGGGTCAAGAAAGAGGAAATGGATGCAAAAAATTGATAAAATCGCCGCCATATTGAAATTCTTTGTTATTCGACCGATTTCGTTCAAATTCGATATTTAGGCTTCCCTTGGGTCAAGAAAGAGGAAATAGATGCCAAAAGTTGAAAATGTCGCCGCCATATTGAAATTCTTTGTTATTGGACCGATTTCGTCCAAAATCGATATTTGGGCTTCCCTGGGGTCAAGAAAAAGGAAATAGATGCCAAAAATTGAAAAAGTCACCGCCATATTGAAATTCTTTGATATTCGACCGATTTCGTTCAAAATCGATATTTGGGCTTCCCTGGGGTCAAGAAAGAGGAAATGGGTGCCAAAAATTGAAAAAGTCACGGCCATATTGAAATTCTTCGATATTGGACCGATTTCGTTCAAAATCGATATTTGGGCTTCCCTGGGGTCAAAAAAGAGGAAATGGATGCCAAAATATAAAAAAGTCGCCGCCATATTGAAATTCTTTGTTATTCGACCGATTTCGTTCAAAATCGATAATAAGGCTTCCCTAAGGTCAAGAAAGAGAAAATGGTCGCCAAAATTTGAAAAAGTCACCGCCATATCGAAATTCTTTGTTATTCGACCGATTTCATTCAAAATCGATATTTGGGCTTCCCTAGGGTCAAGAAAGAGGAAATGGTTGCAAACATTTGAAAAAGTCACCGCCATATTGAAATTCTTTGTAATTCGACCGATTTAGTTCAAAATCGATATTTCGGCTTCCCTGGGGTCAAGAAAGAGGAAATTGTGCCAAAATTGTAAAAAGTATATAAGGACGTGGCATACCTGTTGAAACGTCACACGAATAGAATAGAATAGAATAGAAATGTTTTTTATTCAAATAAACTTTTACAAGTACTTTTAAATCGTCAATGAGTCTACCACTGGTTCGGAATGCCGTTCCTGCCGAGAAGAACCAGCAAGAAACTCGGCAGTTGCTCTTTTCAAAATACTTTTACAATATACTTAACATATATTCTATGTATGCAGAGTTTCCACAATGAGGGAAAGGTCCACAAAAGCATACGTAATTATTTCTAATTATAATTCAACACATGTCAAGACGGGCAGACAGAAAGTAGCCCCATTGCCGCTGGTGGCACCCGTTCACGAGCATGACGCATGACCCAGCCATTGCTTCGCTCAACCATATTTTAGGGAACGCAACAACCCGCATCACACGACACCACCGCAGAAATGTTAAAGAGAGTGTGACATACTTAGGCTACCCATCCTAAGGCATCGAATTGAAACTAATATTCAAATCAAATACTCATTTTAAAATATGACTTGTACACAAATAAAGTGGAAACTCTGAATAGAATAGAATTATTTTGATATACAATTATACAGGTTAATCATTACCTACTGTCTCATGAATCGCTGGAACGAATTACATCCACGCTTTTTTGTCATTTATATAGTCTTCAATCGTATAATATGCTTTTTTCATGAGCGTAGTTTTAATCGATTTCTTAAACTTGTGTAAAGGCAAGTCCAAGATCGACTGTGGAATTTTATTATAGAACGTCACGCCCATTCCCACAAATGTCTTTCGGACCCTCTTGAGGCGCAGTCGGGGGATCACGAGCCTATTTGGATCTCTAACCTGCCTATCTCGTAATTCACCCTTTTTTTTGTAATTCACAATGTTTTGTCTGACAAATATTATATTGTTATAAATATATTGTGAAGCTACTGTAAGAATGCCTATTTCTTTAAATTTTTCTCGAAGCGAATCCCGCGGCTTTAAATTATAGATTGCGCGAATCGCCCTCTTCTGCAATACAAAAATTTTTCCAATATCGGCCGCTTTACCCCATACTAAGATTCCGTATGACATAATACTATGGAAATATGCAAAATAAACAATTTTTGCAGTTTCTATGTCAGTTATCTGTCGAATCTTCCTAACAGCGTAAGCAGCAGAGCTGAGCTTGCCAGCAAGTACTGCTATATGGGTGCCCCATTGCAGCTTTGAGTCCAGGGTTAATCCCAAGAACACTGTGGAGTCCTCTGTTTTCAAGGATTCATTACTTATCTTTAAATTTTTACTGACAGTTCTGGTGTTAGGCAATAAAAACTCAACACACTTTGTTTTTTTAGCATTTAAAAGTAGATTATTTGCCGTAAACCATTCAGAAACTTGAGATAATGCATTATTTACATCGTCAAAATTGTCTTTTTTCCTATCGACTTTGAAAATCAAAGACGTATCATCAGCAAATAGTACAATATCGCAAGTATTTTGGACAAAATATGGTAAATCGTTTATGTAAATCAAAAACATGAATGGACCTAGAATAGAACCCTGGGGTACACCCATTACTGAGGCTGATCCGGATGATTTTACATCATTGACACACACTCTTTGAACACGATCCCTTAGATAAGACGCAATGAGGCTAAGTGCAATATCTTTAATACCATAGTGGCTCAGTTTAAGTAAGAGGGTCTTGTGATCAACGCAGTCGAAGGCTTTTGATAAATCACAAAAAATACCAATGGCATTCTGTGAGTTATTCCATGCATCGAAAATGTGTTGTAACAGCGTTGCGGCTGCATCGGTTGTTGATCGACCCTTAGTAAAACCGTACTGCTCAGGGTGAAGAAGTTTATTTAAGTTAAAGTGTAGAAGCAGTTGGTTGAACATTATTTTTTCGAAAATCTTGCTGAGAGTTGGCAAAATTGAAATTGGTCTGTAGTTATTCGGGTCAAATTTGCTTCCCGATTTATAAAGAGGTATTAATTTGCTACATTTCATTAGGTCTGGAAAAGATCCAGTATCTACAGATTTATTAAAAATTAAAGCAAGATAAGGCGCAATAATATCAATGATATTGTGAATTAATTTAACTGATATTCCCCATAGATCTCCTGTTTTTTTATTTTGCAATGATTTAAATGTTTTGATAATATCATATGGGGTAACGTGTTCAAACCTAAATAGTTTATTGCACTCAGAGACATTGCTTCTTAGAAGATTACAGGCTTCTGTTGGCGAGGAATTTAGAGAACTGGTCGTGGTTACTGGTATATTTTTGAAAAAGTTCTCAAATGTATTTGCAATTTCTATATCGGAGTCAATTACAAGGTTAAGTTTAAGCTCCAGTTTATTATAATGCATCTTGTTCTTACCCATTTCATCACCAATAATGTCCCATACTGCTTTTATTTTATTATCTGAATTGACAATTTTTTGTTTTATGTGAAGTGACTTTGCTTGTATGCACACATTTCTAAACAATTTGGAGTAATTTCTTACATATTCTATAAACGCGGGGGTATAATTATATCGTTTTTCTGCATACAAGTCAAACAGCTTATTTCTACTTTTATAGATGCCAACAGTTGCCCAATCACTAAATTTTAAATTTTTAAATAATCTTTTGTTTATTACCTTAAAGATAGAGTTAAATTGAGAGTTTAAAAGATCAAAAAACTCACTATAAATTTCATCCGGACCACCCTGTGCAATATCAAGCGTCGGCAATGCAGCTGCGATATTTTGTTTAAATTGCCTTACTTTTTTGTGGTAACTGGCCTATATTTTACTACTTTTGTTGTATTCTGCTCACTGCTCGGAATAGATATCATTTGTCCGCAATGATCAGATCTTAAATAAGTGATAATCGATTTTTGGATAATTTTACAATCACAGAAGATGTTATCAATACAAGTAGCTGAATTAGCAGTTATTCTCGTAGGTTCAACAAAAACATTTTCCAGGTTAAAACTTTTAAACAAATTAAGTAATCTACCTGTAAAAGGCGTGTGTTGCAGGATATCTATGTTGAAATCTCCACAGATTACTATTTTTTTTGATGTCCTACATAGCCGCCCTAAGGCGTCCTCCATGACCTTCTCAAAATGAACAAAATCGCCCGAGGGGGGTCGGTACACGCAGACTATAATATATCGGTCCAGCTCAACACAAGACAGCTCAATAATGCGTTCCATAGAAAGACTAACAATGTCTTTTCGCTCTTTGCAATTAATATTATTGCGCATTATTATCAAAGAACCCCCGCGTATAGCAGTCTTTCTGGAGAACACACTTGACAGTAAATAACTATCAAAATGCATAACTAACTGATGAGAGTTGAGCCAATGTTCAGTGAGACATAAAATGTCAATATTAAACTCTTTAATAAATAACTCAATCTCATGCTCTTTGCCAGATAAGCCCTGTATATTTTGGTGTACAAGATTAATTATACATTGCTTATCTGTTGTCTTATTATTTAGTTTAAAATTTTATCACAGGAATTTTTCCTGTTAGAATCTGATGTCAAAAAATCTGAATTAGTACTACTACTAATTATGTCTATATCACTTGTACAACATGTACCTTTGTCGATTGAATTTGAGTCATTACAATTTGAAGTCAAAATACTTGAATTAGTTTTATTACTAACTAAGTCAATATTATATGTACAACATGTACCAGAGCTATTCAAGCTAAAAATAGCTGAATTTTGTATATTGTATGCTACTAATGTAGCAATTTGTTTTTTAAAACTAGAGGGTAGATACATAGTATCTCTTGTCAGTTTAAATTTTTTTACAAATTTATTTGTGTTAAAAAAGTGGAAATAGTCTCTATGACCATAAGTTAAATTATGTATTAACATGTTTAGCTTATAAATATGATTATTTTGTGCAGAGGTCAGTGTGTTTGAGTAGGGAAAAGCACATAGTATAAACTTACAACCTGTCCTTTTTTGTATATTTAATAAATATTCAAAACTTCTTATTACATCTTTTTTAAGAATTTTCAAACTGTCCCCTATCAACAAGACAACTGTACTATGTTCATTTAAGTCAGATTCTTTAATATTTTCAATTATGTAGTTATATGAAGCCCCCGGGTTACATATGTTGAGGACCTGTTGGTGTAATTTATTACTAAGTAAATATCCGAAGTCTTTTCCCATCTCATCGGAAACAACAAATGTTTTTCGCTGTGAATTATATAATGAAGTATTATTTTGTTGGTTCCTGCACTGACCATCTGCGAGCACAACCAAGGGTGTATTATTTGAGCACTGGCATTTATTTACCAGGGAGTCAAAACGATCCATGTTATAGTTACTTATGGCTAAGAGTTCATCAGCAACCAGTATTTGCTCGCCAATCTGTTTTTGTGACAGCTCATACTTATGCGATACACTTTTCAAGGTATTTTCCAATTTCAAAATTTCACTATTAAGGCATTGGACGTCAGACTCATATTGTTGTCTAATTTCTTGTATTGAAGAACAATATGTATTTAATTTATTTAATAATTCAGAGCGTTCTTTCCTTAGTATAATATTCTGACTACTTGCCTTCTGTGTTTTAATTAATTTTTTTGTTTTTGTAATTAATTTGCCAATTTTAATGTATTTTTTTAATTTTTTGTAACTAGTAAATCTAATGTGTTCTGATTGCAGCTTTTTGCTAACACAGGGGCTGTCACAAGTCAGATCAATGGTCACCACTGGTGCTGTAGAGTGTGAAGGGAGCAGTTCATTATATAATTTATTTGTTTGCTGAATTTCATAATTATTCAATTGTGACTGAAGGTCATCAATTGTTTTTTGTGATCTGCTCAATTCATGCTCCAACACAGTAATTCTTCCCAGAGCTTCCTCATAAGTCTGTATGCACTGATTAAATGAGCCGACTGCCTCCTGAAGTTGGTCACGTTCCGCTAGCACCAGATTGTGAGCACTGTTCAGGCTGGCCAACTCGGTCTTCAATTGAGAATTTCTGGCAATAATTTCTTGTATCTCATTCTCATTGTCTTCTTGTTCCTTCAATAGTTGCTTGTTCAGTTGTTTTACCAATTTCAACTCATGTAGGGCATTTTTTAGTTGTTGTTGTTGTTCCAGTGCAGCTGCCCGTCTGGTTTGCATGGTGGATGCAGATGTGCAACTCTTATGCCTGAAAAATACAGGTTAATTTGTGTGAGTGAAGTGAACAAGATCAGTTATGAGTCTTACAGACTGAGGACTGGTTAGAACTTTAAAAGAAAATTTTATTTGTTAATAATAGTTTCACAATTTATTAATGTACTAAGAATCTTGCTATAAAGTAGTTAGTAGGTAATTGCACTTGGACTGTTAAGCGTCCTGAGATGTGGCAGCTAATGCTGGTGTTGTCTGCAAGTTCTCTTGAACTTTACTTCCACTCCCAGTCAAGCAAAGTGAGAAAATTTCTTGTCGTTGTGAGGATAGGCGTGTCTCGACGGTGTCGAGATTGGACGTATAATGTGTAGAGAGTGATATTATGTTTGACAATTAAGCTAGTACACTACTGGGCTGTTTAAAGTAACAATAATTAAAGAAATAGAAGCAATACTCCCCGGGTTTAAATCGTTGAAATTTTGAACTCGCCGGACACGTCGAACTGTCACAGCCTCACAGCATCAAGTTGACTTGTTTTACAGAGTTTCACCGATAGTTGGATTTTCGGAGATACTTATTAGTAAATCTAAGACTAATTAACACTTTTTATAATAATTAAAATAGTAAATTATAATTTATCGGAACAGCTGATTTTACGACATGTCAACTTGACAGCACCACAGACAACACGTAATTTTTACTCTAGTCCCAGGAATAATGATACGAATCACCAAGCGTCTTCAATTCTTCATCAGCTGCCTGAGACTTCGCCAGCGCCAGCATAATGTCCTCAGCTGTGACGCTCTCAACACGTGAGAATGTGATAGCTACAGTGTTCTCAGCTCCCTTGACATGTTGTTTGTCAGTAATGAACTGCGAAATAAAAACTTTTTGCTTGAGCTGAATAGGCGGGAGCTTTTCACATTTTTGAGTGAAAACCTTACTTAAGGAATTTATGATCATTCCTATAGATAACACAGGTTGAGCTTTGTAGTATATATAAGTAATCATTTCAAACATCCCTTAACTGATCGAACCCTACACACCACATGGCGACCCTGCCGAACGCTTAAAGCCGCGTAGCCGAGGTGTCCGGCTGTGTGTTATCACGTCACTAAAGGTTATTTTTCACACTAAAAGGTTACTTTTTTATTTATTTCAGGTAACTTTTGACATGACCGTGCTGGCAACACTGGCTAAATTCTCGATAAAATAGATCATTTAAATTCGTAACCGTCACTTTTGCTTATTTCTGATTCATATTATTAATTAATTTTTAGTTGACTGATTTGTAAGGATTGTAAGTTGTATTATTTTTTGACTTGTAAATGCAACTATTAGCAAATATAAAAACAAATTAATCAGTATGGCTTTGGCTCGCCAATGTTTTTATTGTGTGATATCTTATTTGATACTTCATGATTTGATTGAAGTAATTGAATGTAAGCTTGTCCTTTTCCTGTTTTTAGATGGCTCCTAAAAAGATTGGACAACGTCAAACAGAACTAATTACTTACCGAATTCGCAGAAACCCATCGCGATATTGCGATCGGTCGATTTGGAGGAGGGCCTATGGGCAATCAGGCTTCACGGCAAGCCTGGGAAACCATAGCTCTCCGGCTGAATGCGGTGGCTGAAGGACCGCATAAAACACAAAGTACATTATACAGACCAAAGATAGAGTTATCAACTTATCAGTACATTACTTCTTGTAACGCCATCTATACAATAATGTTTCAACTACAAGAGGTTGTATTTACGTATTACCTCTAAAGAAAAAAAAGATATGGCTACTTTGTTACCGTGAAAATCATTCCCTCACCTTGTCCCTTAGTTCAAAAATATTACTAAAATGCCTATTTATCTGAAATATATCTATATATTCTTAATAATAAACTTATGCAAATATATAAGAAAGATGTTTGTTATTGTCTATAAAAGCTTCCATCTTACAACAACTAATTTATAAAAACAATAATTCGATTTTAAATATGTCCCGCCAAATAAAATCATTCCCTCATCCTATTACGAATATTCGATTTCTGAACGTGTCAACCAATATTTAGGAACGCAACCTTAAGTTTTTAGTACCTGGCAACACTCTCAAATGATTCAAGATGGCGATTTCTTCTCAACCGTAGGTGAGTTCGTGTAAAAAAATATTTTGTGAAAAATTGTTAAAAGTTAAATTTATGACGATCATTACCTCACGTTACATGAATGTATTAAGCATTTTAATATCTATCATTAAAATTTGTTGGTTTTATGCGTTTTTGGGAGTAAAATACATATTCGAAATGTAACAAGCAAATTGATGTTATGTGTCGGTGTTTTTGTAGCTTAAGTTAAAATTCGTCATTCCCTCACTGCATTTAGGAGTGAGGGAATGACGGTCATGTAAGGGAATGATTTATCCAGTATTCTGCGGTTTTTTTAGATTTTTTATTTATTTCTTGCAACTTGTATTTCATGGTATTTAATTTAAAACAGGTGCATGTATGTGGAAGCAAAATGTCACGACAAAAGAAGTTGAGTGATGCAGAAAAAAAATTAAAAAAGAAAGAGTATGATAGAAAAAGGCGAGAAAAAATAAAAAATAATACTGAATCTTTGGAAAAACTGCGGGAAAAAGAAAGATTAAAATATTTAAAGAAAAAAGAGAAAGGTCAAGTAAAACCAGTTATTCATATGAATGCTAGAGAACTTAGACAAAAGCGAAAACAATGGAAAGAAAATAGTAAAGTGTATAGGAATAAAAAAGCTATAGCACACCAAAATTTACAAAGAATAATTGATGATACACCTCCACCAAGTCCAGTATCAGTTGTGCAGCAAATTAGAGAAGATGTAGCTGCTCGAAATAGACGACAGATGCGAAGGCGACGAGCTATTTTGTATGCAAAGATTGCAAATTTAGAAAAAAAATTGAAGAATGCAGTAAAGTTAAGCGAAAAATATAAGAAGAGATATTTGAGAATGAAAACAAAAAAAAACTGACCCAAAATCGCCTGAAACTAAAGTAGATGCGCTTCTAAAGAATGTAAACGTTCCTGAGAGTGTGAAGAAGAAATTACTTTTTGGAGAAGCGTTAACAAGAGATCTAGAGACTAGTTACAAAGATCTTGGAAAGAAACATGAAAAAAAGAAAAAATATTACGAAATGTTGAAATTAAAATCATTGCAGAAATATAAGTTACTTCATGCATCGAAACCTTTTTTTAAACATGATACTTTCAAAAGACAAAAGCCTCGAAAAATAAGCGATAAAATGATGAAGGTAAAGGACGATGTAATTAAAATTTTAGAGAAAGATGAAAACTCAAGGATGTGCCCGGGGAAAAAAGACTATCTTAAATCCAAAAATGGTAACACTAAACAAAAGCGTGTTTTATATGATACACTTCATAATTTACATAAAAAGTTTTTAAGCACGGTCAATTATAAGATAAGCTTATCAACCTTTCGCAGATTCAGACCCTTTTGGGTTACTTGGCAAAACGTGAACACCCGAAATACTTGTCAATGCATACAGCATGCCAATATTCAATTGATGATATCTAAATTGCATGAAGTCAAACCATTGAAATTTCGTAACGTGACTTCAATTTTAGCGACAATAACCTGCGATGTGCATTCCACAAAATGTCTACTCAGGGAATGTTCAATCTGCAAGGAACGCTCTTTGGAATACTATTTACCAATGCCTAATCAGTTTGTGACTTATCAACAATGGATTTATGAAGTCAGTTCATTTGAAAAGGATGGGAAAAAAAAGACAGTTCGTAAACCCGTGAAGAAAGAGTATAGGGTTAAATTGAAATTGCTTGTTCAAAGTCTGCAGCATTACCACTTTTTTTTTCACATATTGGCACTATAGCACATCAATATCAGGCCATTCAAAATATAAAGAAAAATTTAACAATAAACGACATTTTAATTCATGTAGATTACAGTGAAAACTATTGCTGTAAGTATAACAAGGAAATACAAGCTGTCCACTTTGGTGGAGGAAGGAAGCAGATAACAATGCATACAGGAGTGCTTTACTTGCGCAAGGATAATGCAATCAAACCTGTATCCTTTTGTTCTCTCTCTAGCGACAATAGACATGACACAATGGCTGTTTGGGCTCACTTGAAACCCATATTTGAGTGGATAAAAACACAACATTTACCTATTTCCCGATTACATAATATTATGTTGAGTGATGGGCCTGTTAATCAGTACAAAAATAAATTTATGTTCGAAATGGTGTGTCGCCATCTAAAAGATCTCTATCCAGAAATCACATACTTTTCATGGCATTATTCTGAACCCGGGCACGGTAAGGGAGCGCCTGACGGTGTCGTGGAACCCTGAAACGGACAGCTGATAAAGTCGTGGCAGAAGGCCATGATATCGTAGACCTGAATTCATTGAAACCTATCCTTCAATCCAGGTGTCCTTCTATTTTATTGTTTGAAGTTACCACAGCAGATATTTCGCTGATGGATGATCTCATAAAACAGTCCAAGACTATTCCTACTTTCCGGGGAACACAAAAAATACGCCAGTTCGTATTTTTTCACAACACCTTACAGTGCAGAAGACTCATGCATAGATTGCGAAGAAGTTTGTACCCACTATCATTTGGGGTATTTTCAACAACACCGCAGTAATCGATTTACTAAGAGGCGTAGCAAATCCCCTCAAAAGTCAATAGAATTGGATATAATGAAGGATAATTACCAACTGTCTTCAGCATCGTCTTCGCGCATTCAAGATCATACTGAAATGTTAAAAGAAAATGATACAATTGATTTAGAAAATGAGGGATCTACTGTTGTCTCCGACAGTGATAAGAATGTTACCATTGGAGATCATGTCCTGATGAAATGGGGCACGTCAAAGTATCCCGGAGAAGTTCTATCTGTTTTTGAAGAGGGTTTGATGGTTAGGTGCATGAAGCAAGGTGTGAAGTTTTGGAGATGGCCTAATATTAAAGATGAGCAATTATATAAATGGGAAGATGTGATACAGAAAATAAAGCCGCCAAAGTTAGTTAAAAGAGGGAATTACGTTATTACAGAGTTAGATGACTCTACAAGTGATGTTAAAATTAAGATTGAATAACTCATTGATCTCAAAGACCAAAAAACTCCAAGAAAAGACTAATTTAGGTTAATAATTATTAATAATAATTAATGCTTAATAAATAAATATGAAGATGTTTTAATTTAAGTTTTGGAGAAGTGCTAAGTACAAAGTTTAAAAATAAATAGTAATAAGTAAAAAGATAAAAGCATTTGTTACCTCTATAGTAGTATATTTGTTATTTTTTTGGGTTTATATATATTTATGTTGGTCATTTTCAATAAGTACAAAAGATTGTTTACGTTCTATAAGTACCTACAAAGTTTTGAGTTGATTTTCTTTAGAATTTGATATTTCATTGTTTGATATATATTAATAAAAAATATATAATTTCTTTCATTTGTACATGTTGTTTTTTACTATGATATAATAATAAGTAAATCATTCCCTCACTCCGTTAATCATTCCCTCATTTATTTATTTTTTAAAATCTCATTTTTTATAGGTTATATAAAAAAATATGGAAGACCAATACCCCTGGACAGATCTCTAAAAGCAACTTTTCTGATCTCTGCAAAAAAAATATCTAAGTTTATAAAAAAAAAGAAATTTTTTTTTCAATAATATCTCAAATTTTGAGATTTCATAAGAAATACCCATATACACACATCAAAAGTGTCTAGGGATCAAGCATTTTTATGCGGATTTCTTGAGATTGAGATGTGGCTTTGTAATAAATTTATGATTTTATAAATTTATATGGATCCTTTTTGGTGCATTTCATAATTTGAATCAGGAACTGTCAATCAAATTCGAGTAAAAGATGAAAATCAGCTGTCAATATTTTCCCTATAAAAACATACAACGCATTGAAGACATTATTAGAGTGCTACTGTTTCCCTACTACTGATTAAAACCAACGTTATTATGGAGCGGCGACGTCATTTAAGCAGGGAAGAAATGCTCAGAGCCGTGGGAATGATAGAAGCTGGTTCCCGGCAACGTACTGTAGCTTTAGCTCTGAATACAAGTCAGAGTGTTATCAGTCGACTTTGGACACGTTACCGAAGCACTGGTACCGTGGCTGAGCGCCATGGAGGACGGTATCGCTGCACCACACGGAGACAAGACCGATACATTCAAATCTTAACTCGAAGAGCTCCAACAATAACCGCCATGATGTTAGCCGTGAGGCTTCATCACTCTTCAGGGAACTTAATTAGCGACCAAACAGTCAGAAACCGCTTGCATGAAGTGAACCTTCATTCCCGAAGACCGCTACGGGTACCACCTATAGCAATGCACAATCGTAGGATTCGATATCAATGGGCTCTTGAACACAGAAATTGGGCAGAAGAACAATGGCGTTTCGTGTGCTTTTCTGATGAGTCTCGTTTTGGTATGAGACCGGATACAAGACGTATACGACACTGGAGAACCCCTGGACGCCAACAGCGATTAAAATCCTGCCAGGAAGTCCATCCTTATAGTGGTGGAACCATCATGGTATGGGCGGGTATTTGGATCGGCGGAAGAACTGAGTTGATTTGGATCAGAGGCAACCTCAACGCTCAAATTTATGCTGAGACGATTGTATCAGACGTCATCGTTCCTCTACAAGTGCAAATCGGTCCCTTATTTCAGTTAATGCATGATAATGCACGACCGCACACCGCAAGAGTTGTAAGACAGACTCTCGCCGCAGCTAACATCAATGTCCTGCCCTGGCCTGCTCAGTCGCCAGACTTGAACCCGATTGAGCATGCATGGGATATGCTACAGAGAAGAGCTCTGCCGAATATGGAGGGTATCCAGTGGCAAGAAGACCTTTTTTTGTTGTTGCAACGAACATGGGCGGCCATTCCACAGCGTGATTTGGATGAACTCATTTTGAGTATGCCAAACCGATGTTCTTGTGTTGTTAGTGTTCGCGGTAGAAACACGGATTATTAATTGTTTAAGTTACCCAATAAAATTTTAAAGAAAACTGTTATCGAACTTTAATGTTAGTGGTTCAAATGTCAAAAATCCCTTTATTAGGAAAATGGCAAATTTCTTTATTAATGCAAAGGTGACTTGGTTTATCGTTACTGTGACAAACGAAAACACTTTATTTGATGAATCCTTAAAGAAAATTTTAATTAACATCAATCAGGAGAAAATTTATTGCAAAAATATATGTTGATCCCTAGACACTTTTGATGTGTGTATTCAAAATTTCAAAATTATTTATTTCACGTAGGCCAACCTGTGGCTCTTATGACACGTCATGAATCTACGACCGGTTCGGAAAGCGGATTCTGCTGAGAAGAACCAGCAAGAAACTCAGGAGTTGCTCTTTTCAAAATAATCATTTACAATATTATTATACAGCTATTACATTGTAATAATTTTTTGGAACGTAGTTCCTTATCGCGCGGTACGGAAGGGGGCTAGACGGAAAAAATTAAGGAACCGACCCTCGACACATTTTTGAAACTGACACTTTTTTGTTGAATGTGAATTTTGCATTGTGTTCGGTATATTCGCCTTAGAACAAGGCGTCTGCATGGCCTAGTGATTAGGGCAGTCGCCTGTAAGTTCAACGTCGATGGTTCGAATCCCAGCTGAATGTCTTTAGACTTGTCTAAATTTAGAGACTTTTTCATTTAGTGCACTGAATTTAGCCAAATGTAAAGGCCGCTAGGCCTTAATATCTGCAAATAATATACGCAATATTTATTTAAGTAGGATGGTACTTCTTACACACAAACACCTATAAAACTTGAAAATTAAAACTTATTCCCGCATCACAGACAGAATTTACCCAGGCGCAAATTATTATTGAATAATAACTTACAAAGTGCCTTATGTCGTACGTAAGGTAGGTACATACCCTATGCGGCTAGTTCATGGAACTAGGAATTACGACTACGTTAATTAATCCAACAATGATAACAACTGCGAGTTTGATGCCACCCAAACACCAAACTATTTTTATGATTTTAGATTTTTATATCTAAAAATTATTTTTCAATAATTTTAACATTAAACATACCTACTTCATAAAATACTACTAATTGCTTTGCTAATTTGACAAATTAATTAATAAAGCTTTTTAAAACATTTTAACAGAAAATATGAGTAGTAAAACGATTAGTGGACACCTTATGTCACCGGTAAGAACACCTCACGGCTTGTATCAATGAAAGCCTAGTTTTATGTAACTTTTGTCGTAGTCCTTAACGACATCTTACTTCAAAAGTCTTACTGGAACCAATTTTCAGCACAGTTCCTACAAAAATTTTATCGATAGTGTACTGCATCAATGTCAGAACACTTTTTTGTCCTCAACGATCCTTAATGGACTGTATCAATGATACGTGGAGCCAAAACCATGTTTTGACATTGATGCTGTCCTTTAATGATCGATATATTTTATAGCCGGTCGCCCCGCTGTGCTCAGTAGTGAGACAATAATGGGTTGCTCATGATGATGAAAAAACTTATCAAGAATCCAACCAACCAAGAAAGATATTTACCTTTTTTAACCATCTTCAAAAGGAAGAGGTTCTCAATTCATCGGAATCTTTTTAGGGTTCCGTACCCAAAAGGGTACCAAAGGGACCCTATTACTAAGCCTACGCTGTCCGTCCGTCCGTCCGTCTGTCAGCGGGCTGTATCTCGTAAACCGTAATAGATAAATAGATGAAATTTTCACATATTATGTATTTCTATTGCCGCTATAACAACAAATAATAAAAATTAAATTAAATTAAAAAAATTAAATTAAAATGTTTCCGTGGGTACATGAAAATATTTTAATTTAATTTTTTTAACGGAACCCTAAAAGAGCGAGGCCCGACTCGCACTTGGCCGATTTTTTATGTATGTTCACAGATTACTCGAAGATGCCTGAACCGTTTTGGAAAATTCTTTTTTTGTTTGAAATGGTATACTTCCCAGGTCCCATTTAAATTTTATCGAAATAGGTCGAGCGGTTTTTAAAAAATCAACAATAAATTATAATATACTTTATAGTGGCTCGGGCGTTTGAAGACGGTTTTTTAAAAATAATTTTTATATTAAATTATTTGCTACGTACGGAACCCTAAAAAAACAATATCCTTGCTTTAAAAAATATGATTTTGTGTACTGCGTTCTTTGAGTATTTAAAAGGCAAAATCCGAATCCTCACAAATGTGGTTTCACCCTTAAACTGTGTCTACAACCTTTGGTCTGTACTAATGGTCCAAGATCCCAGTGCCGCCAGACCTAAGTTATTTTCTCAGCAATTACTTGTGTACGATAGAGTACTGTTCTAATGTCCTTTCAGTAAATGCGTATCAGCTAGATTGTGCCGACGGCCAATTTCCAGATACCAGGTGCTAAAGGTAGGTAAATACTAGAATAACTTATCTTAAATTCTCAGGGCTGATTTTCATATATGTTTTAAAGAATATTGTAAAAATTAATAAATTAATACTGCCAGACGCTTACCGCCGGCGGTTACTTTAGCCAGACGCTTTGAAGCTCCCAAAAAAATATATAATTTAAGTTAACTTATATTCTCAGTTCTGATTTTTATACATGATACTCAGGGAACTATTGTGATATTATCTGTAAGCTGCCAGACCTATTGGAAGGGTCAATCATCCCCCCAGACACACATTATGCGTCCCCATATGTATGAGCGTTAGAACATGATTCACTTGTTTAAGTGTGTGAGAGATAATATCATCATACTATAATATTATAAATGCGAAAGTGAGTTTTTTGGTTTGTCCTTCAATTACTCTGCAACAGAGCTACGGATCGACGTCATTTTTTGCCTGGGTATAGCTTGCAGAAGATATTGCAATAGTTCTCTCTCTCTAGATCCTAAGCTATACCCAGGCAAAAAATCACGTCGATCCATAGCTCTGTTGCAGAGTGATTGAAGGACAAACCAACAAACACACTTTCGCATTTATAATATTATAGTATGATGATATTATCTCTCACACACTTAAACAAGTGAATCATGTTCTAGCGCTCATACATATGGGGACGCATAATGTGTGTCTGGGGGGATGTTTGACCCTTCCAATAGGTCTGGCAGCTTACAGATAATATCGCAATAGTTCCCTGAGTATCATGTATAAAAATCAGAACTGAGAATATAAGTTAACTTAAATTATATATTTTTTTGGGACCTTCAAAGCGTCTGGCTAAAGTAACCGCCGGCGGTAAGCGTCTGGCAGTATTAATTTATTAATTTTTACAATATTCTTTAAAACATATATGAAAATCAGCCCTGAGAATTTAAGATAAGTTATTCTAGTTTTTACCTACCTTTAGCACCTGGTATCTGGAAATTGGCCGTCGGCACAATCTAGCTGGTACGCATATACTGAAAGAACATTCGAACAGTACTCTATCGTACACAAATAATTGCTGAGAAAATAACTTAGGTCTGGCGGCACTGGGATCTTGCTCTATAAGTGCTTTGACAAATGAAAAACGGTATTGTAAGATGTATTGTGGGTCTGACTTATGTAAGTAGGAACGTAGTCGTAATTCCTAGTTCCATGGTCTGACTTGTATGCTTGAGGTGCGGTGCCGGGAAGCGCGAGGCGAAGTAGGGGCCATTTTTAATCGTATCTGAATATACAATAGGTATTCTTAAACCTAGGTACCTACCTAATTGCACTGTAATAGCTGCAGTCAGCAATATTTTTAATTTTATGCAAAATCTGACAAATCTTTGCGTTTGCACATGAGCTGCTGCGAGGATCGAGGCCAGGGTGTGTCTAAAATCTTAATTTTGGACAACCCTCTATCTATTGTAGCGTAGGCTGGGTTCATTGACCTCAAATTAGGGTGACATCCACATTCACCCTTCACAATCACAACACTTCCCTAGTAAAAATGGTCGAACTCGAATGCATAGACCACGAACACTAGCTCGAATGTAATACTTTTCTAGACGATTAGGTATACTTGCTTACTTATGATTTTTTTAGTTACTTATTTGACTCGAATTATTCGAATACTTACCTAGGTAGGTACCTACGTTAAATTAAATGTAGGTAGGTAGGTACACGGTCTACTCTGCTCACCTCCCTCGTAACTAGGTAGGTACAATCACGAAAACAAAATATACCTAGGTACATAATTAGGTAGGTAAGTACTTTACTCAAATTCTTTAGTTTAGAATTTTCCTAAACCCATTGTAATAGGTATTAATACCAATCTATCTGCCAAAAGTCAAAACCCTATCTCAAGGTTTCCGTAGGTACAAAGTTAAGAAGCTACTGAAGCTTTGAGCTCATCATTGAAGAGTAGGTAGCTCTGTACATAATAATCTCAGAATATAAAGTCCTAGGTACCTTGCTTACTACGTCTAACTTCTAGTCTTTACGCATTTTTGGAACTTCCCCTCATTGTGGAAACACTGCATACATAGCAGTAGTACCTACCTACTTATTGTAAACTATTTTGAAAAGAGCAACCACCGACTTTCTTGCTGGTTCTTCTCGGCAGGAAGGGCATTCCGAACCAGTGGTAGATAGATTCATTTCATCGACTATTCAAAGTACTTGTAAAAGTTTATTGAATAAAAATATTTCTATTCTATTCTAAAAATGATGAAGACGTGTGATCGATCGATAAATTCATCAAAACAGCGACACGAGTAGGTACACATATCTAGGTACCTACTCAATCGGCTAACTGTGCCGATGACATGGCTACTTAGATTAGCAGGCAGCCACCGATTTCGTAGATTTCGTGAAAATACTAGAATGAGAGAGAATGTAAAATGGAAATTGATTTCTGAAAGCCGGAAATCGCGAGATCGCGAAATGAACTTCCAAACTTCTATCTTCATCTGTTGGTTTATGGCAGTGTAAAAGCAGTTGTGTGGGTACCTATGTATTATCTAATATGGTTGAGCGAAGCAATGGCTGGGTCATGCGTCATGCTCGTGAACGGGTTCCACCGGCGGGAATGGGGCTACTTTATGTTTGCCCATCTTAAGATAGAAGTTAGTCGGTATGCATTTTTGGAACTTCCCTCATAGTAGAAACACTGCATATATATACTCGTAGCATAGTATTTACTGTATTTAAAATTTGATTTGAAAAGTGCAACCGCCGAGTTTCTTGCTGGTTCTTCTTGGCAGGAAGGGCATTCCGAACCAGTGGTAGATTCATCGACTATTCAAAAGCACTTGTAAAAGTTTATTTGAATAAAAAATATTTCTATTCTATTCTATTCTATATGAGATTATGGAGGTTTAAAATAAAAGATTATTTCAGTACATTATTGCTAATGTCGATATTTAATGTCTATATCATTATGCCCTACTCAGATTACATTCGTTGACATTTTCAAGATTAATGTATGTAAGCCAAACATTCAGAACGTTTAGTCGGCGTTTTTGTACTCTGTCTTATTCTACCTACGTCCTAGGCCAAACCTTACAATACCCAAACCTGCCCAGAAAAAAAAAATTAAACAAAAGCTAATAAATGTTAGAGATAAATAAACACTTAAAATTGAATGTTAGTCGTAAACTGATAATAATTATACTTAACACAAATAAATAGCACAAAAACTAAGAACAAAACAATAAATTGGGACAGGTGTTTGCACACATTTGCCACTAAAAATGTAGCCATTTTCACAAAAATGGTAGCACTTTCACAAAAATGGCCACTATTCTATTAGAGATGTCGCAGTCGATGACTGCAAAAAACATTGGCGTGAACTTTATGTTAACTGTGCATGATCATTCAATTGAAAGCATGTAGATTTCGAGTCAGGGACGACACAACTATGCTATTTTGAATTCGTTGCTCAAAATACTTTCGGCGATTTTTTCTATTGAACGTGGTTTTAGTTTTTTAATTTAAAAAAGTTGTAAGTGTCTGTTTTCGTAACTTAGATTCTTAAAATCAAAACAGTAGGTAGTTGTCTTGCTGGGTTCTGAGAATTATTAGGAATATAATTAAGAAAAGTTCTAGAATATAAGGATACAAAACTAGAACTTATGAACAGGGTTCTGCCCTGTTGAGTCTAGCCTTAGGGAATCCCCTAGTTATTAATAATAATTATTGTACCTAATATTTATTCAGAAGTGGGAATACCATGGCTTAACAATTTTATAGAGATTCATGCCTCTTAATTTAAAATTTTACATTAACAAAATATTTGTTGTTGTTGAAGGTTTATTTTATTTTTTTATTTATTTATGTATAAGGTTTATCAATTATATTGATATTAGTATATTGATATTAGTAGATTGAGATTGTAAAGACCAAAACTGAATATAATAATAGGGAATATGCATGATTTTTTTTTAATTTCTTAAATTAATCATTTACATCTTCATTACATATAAAAAATATAAATAGGTTTGAAAATAGTCAAATAATTTTTAAAAGTGAAATTTAAAACATTGAATAAATTTGAGCCGTTCAAACGCCACCATTAGCGCGCGCTTTTGATGACGTCATTCGACATGTCCCGTGTTTGTTTACTACCTATAGCGTTTCAGTTACTTCATACTTATTTTCAGTTTTAATTGCTACACAAACCATGGAAGAAGTTAAAAAACCTTCTTACAAGTATTGTATGGTACCTAAGTACAAAAACACTATTATTAGTACACCCGATAAAGTGTTTTTTTCGTATTCCACGAGATGCGAAAGTACGAAAAAAAAGTGTAAGAAAATTGTTCATGTAAATCGGAATATCGTATTTATCTAATACTTATTTACAAAAAGTATATCTTCTTCTTCTTCTTTATCAAGCGATAGACGTCCACTGCTGGACAAAGGTCTCTTGCATGGACTTCCACAGGCCTCGGTCTTGCGCCGCCTGAATCCAGCGGCTCCATGCGACTCGCTTGATGTCGTCGGTCCACCTGGTGGGGGTCTGCCAACACTGCGCTTCCCGGTGCGGGGTCGCCACTCCAACACCTTGGGACCCCAACGACCATCAGCTCTTCGAACTATGTGCCCCGCCCATTTCCACTTCAGTATCGCGACTCGCTGAGCTATGTCGCTGACTCTGGTTCTCCTACTGATCTCCTCATTTCTGATTCGATCCCGCAGGGATACTCCGAGCATAGCTCTTGAGTGAGCTTCAATAACATAATATTACGTATAAATTATCATGATATAGACGTAAATTAGGAGTTTAGGAACAAAGATGGTTATTTAAAGGTTATGTTTTGTTTTAAGTATTATTTAAACATATAAGAATAAAAATCTATGTTAAGGACTAAAATATACCATGTAACATAATAATTACATTGCAGCTTTCACTCCTTTGATCTCTGCGCTCGTAAAATCGAGATTTGATACAAAATATGCTGACATCATAAATGCATCTATTTTCGGTAGATAAATCACACAGGAATATACAGTTTTTCTCACAAACACTGTATGAATATCGACGCCGTAAATCAACCGTAAATCAAATGACGTCACATTTCGTTTCGACCAATGGCGACGCGTTTTGTAAGTTTGAATTTCCCTCCTTTATTTTTCACTTTCTATATAATATTTTCTGGGTTTAAATAATAACTAAATAAAAAAAAATACCTTTTAAGTATAATGTTAAGGCAATAAAGAATCTAGAAAAAAATATTTGAGACAAATTTAAATTTTATGCATATTCCCTATTGTACTTACATCCAACCAGTGCATATTTAAAACTACCACCCAAAATATTATGAACAACTACTATTGTGATATACATAATATTCATTATGATTATGTATACCTGTGACTAGTTATGTACACACCATTATGTTACTGTTATTTTCCTGTGTGCTCGTAGATTTTTTTTAACTTATGTTAAAACACCACACCAACATAATTTTAAACCAAATCCTAAACTACATTTAAATTATAGAACACAGTTTATATTTTATTTAAATACTTAAGGTACTTAAAGATTTAACGTTGCGCAAATTATAACTGACTAGTTCAATGAAGTTAAGTACTTTAAATAAATAATTATTTTTATCTTAATGAAACATTTATCCTTATCAGTATAATTTTTTAAACTGCACACATCAGTTATATTGCAATCTGCCAGTTAGCTGCTAGTTCCTTGCATAATGGATTCACCATTATAATACTTGTGTGGTACTGACTACTGGACTGGTAAGGTTGGTTAAAATAAGGGGTTAAAATTGCAATAACTACCAACAGTAGTTTTATTGCTTTGCCCGGAGGGAGAAGTGATGGGGGGAGGCGTTAAATGGAAGTTAGTAACCATAAGCAACATGATTGATGTGTGCTAACCTTTAGAAATTAATATACTTAATACGAAATGCATATCATAAGCCCCAGTCATTTATTTTGAGAGTTCCAGACCTCAACAGTTCGTTTCAATGATATGCGTTTATCATTTATCTAGAAATAATTTAGCTATGTAGACAGACTATTAAACTTGAATATTTTTGTTAAATATAAATGAGTAGGCTTAGAGAAATCCTCTAAGGAGAAAAGGTTTAAGCAAAGTCCCCAGGCAGACACATTCTTGAAGTCTTGACAAGCAAGCTAGGTACATTGAGTGCGATGACGTTTCATGTTGCATCCATAAATTACTATTTGCTGAACTTAGAAACACTGCACATGTACGCACATGGGGACCTAGCATAAGGTTGTATTACAGATACAAGTTGTTTACCAAACTAATTTTGAACTTACACTAATACAATATATTAATTATAACATCAAAAGAAATCTATAATAGTACTATTCACTAATATAATAATAAATTATTAATTATACATTACTTAAATGTATTAATAAATAGCGATTATACAATTAAAATGAATTAGAGAGACAATATCATTAACGTCAAATTGTTAAATAGGTACAGTCGACTTCAAAAGTCCATACATAGCTTAAAGGCTAAAACCGTGCAAGCAATGCTGTGTATCACTCGCATGCTTACTCACACAAATAAATATTATCTGTCAATAATCAACCTTAAGTCAACAACATAAGGTTCAAACGATTTCAGTTCAAAAGTAATAAAAGGTCAACCTTAAGTCAACAACATAATGTTCAAACAATTTCAGACTTTATTACGACTTGTTCATATTATCGTAAGGGTGTGAGTGACAGACTGCATGCAAGGCAACTTGTTTGCTTATTCTATGTGGAATTTTGCTGCCGACTGTACATTTATGAAATCGATATTCTCATATCAATTTTGCAAAATGTCATTCTGTCATATACCAACTTATGCTTTGCATCAATACACTACAAAAGCTTTAGGATGTACAGATAAAAATTAGAATTACCTGTTTGTTATGACAGATATTGCTAATATTTAGAAGTCATCCCAATTTAGAAGGATTACCAGATATTGCTTCAAGCAAATATTCGAGATGATCTCCTCCACATAACTAGAACCCTAACATAAACTTACAAACTTTATGTAAGTAACCGCAAATAGAATGTGTCATATTAAAGATTACAATTATTTTTTGATTTTATAAAATGTTGATCCATCAAAATTTTATGTCAATGTCCTTAAACTTAATGATTTTGATTTGAGATTTTCTGATCAGATAAGTTGCATTGTCAAATATTATTCTTATCATAGATGGTTTTTTTTTTTGTAAAAAACAAAGGTTATTTTATCTTAGAATAGTTATTATATTACATGGCTCTAAGATAAACAATTTTCATATAAACCTTAATTATGATTTTGTGCATGAGTCAAGCTCCCTGATTATCATTACTAATAGTAAGAATGATAGATCCTCATTGTATTTTTATATTTTTAATTAATATGTAGAGGTTACTATAGAACTTGGAAGTTATAATGTATTCATGATTTTTTACTAGTGATTAAATCAGTCACATTTTCAACGTCTTTGGTAGCTTACAAACACATTCGGTGTACATTTTAAAAATATTTTGTTATACATAACATATAATATTTTTTAAGTTGAAATGCTATTTTTCATGAATAAATAGATGTAGTAATTGCACAGGGTTTTAATATATTATCTTTTATATATTTTTTTACTTAAAGTAAAATTTTAATATTGCACTGAAAATCATTTCAAATAAATAAAATGTATAAATTTCCTTTAAGATAATGATCTATCATGAGTAGGTATTTTTTTTCAAGTCAAAATTTTGTGTAATCAAAAGAAAGAAAGATCCACCTATATTTCTATTTTCTATGATTACAATATGATTGTCAAAAACATTATTAATTAATTATTACATGTTTTGTTGTCAATATGTATATTATGCAAGTAAACATATATACTTAAAGAGGAAGGATTTTACATTATAAATGGTGCCTACAATTTGTAAACATCATTACAATTATTACAAATAAGTGAAATACATTTAGCTATATATCTTGGATTATAATTTATCAAATTACTGAATGGAATTAGATTTTTTTTGAATTATTAATCATATTTCTATTGTATGTACCAAATAGATATTACTAGTACAAAATACATCTTATTTTAAAACTATTTAATATTTTTTACCTATATTTAATTTTACAGGACATCAATATGGATTATTAGTGGCAGACTAATATTGACACCTTTTTTATGTCATGTTATTGTAAATGCTGGCACACATGACCATCATGCTGCTTTATTTGTACAAAATATGAAATGGCCACACACCCAATAAGAAATGGCCCTTTAATCCAATTGGACTTATCTGGGTAAAACTAGCTTATGAAACCTAGAAATGAAAAAGAAACACAGAACTAAATTGGATTTCTTATGTATTATAACCATGTCATTTGAATACTTTTCGTTTTGTGATGTTATTTTATCTGTGATGAGATGGTTTGTACTTTTAATATGAACACTGGGTAAGAATTGGTATCATGTCATGATTTGCATCCCTATACCTTATCAACGCTATGCTTATTCAATCAGACACCAAACCATGACAGAGTAATGATCAACATTTTGCATTAACTACAATTTATTGACTAGAGTTTGGAGAGTTTAGGATTTACTCTTATTGGTTTTGAAGCTGACCTGCAGTACTTGTCCATTGAGTTGGTAGCCATTCAACGATTGGATGGCCACAACAGCCTCGTCATAGTTTGTCATGGTAACAAAACCATAGCCTTTGCACTTATTTGTTGTGGGATCTCTTATTATTTTAACACTCTGGACGGCTCCGAATGGACCGAAGAGTTGCCAAAGAACACTCTCTTCAGTGTCAGCCCCGATATTGTAGACAAAGATGCACCAACCTGAGCCACCGAGGGCTGCACCCTGTACCATGGGATCAGCCAAGGGAGAGTATCTCTGGAGGCCTTTGTTAATAGCAAGCAGTGCCTTACCAGCTGGCCCTAAGAACCGTCGAACCGTAGGTGGAGCTGCCAAGTAGGTTGCCAGTGAGGGGAGTGCCTTGTTTTGGTTGCTCGGGTTGTTTGCACACTTTACAGTCATAGGCCCCGTGCCGCCTGGAGGTACTACACCATTCAACTCACGTATTGCTGTCTCCGCCTCAATCCTCTGGTCATATCGAATGAATGCAACACCTCTGGATGGCCCTTGCAGTCCCTGTTCTTCAATACCGCCTTGCAAGAGGTGCCCAACGTTCATGTTCTCGTGTAAGATGCGCGAACTGATTATTGAACCGTAGGGACTGAATAGCTTCTCCAAATCTTGCTGTGTCATGTGCTTCGGGAGGCCAGATACGTAGAGGTTGGCGCCCTTGATTGCGTCGGAGCTGGGACGAGCATAGGATACTTTGATGATTTTATTCTGTAATCGAAGGCCATTCAGTGTGTTCACTGCCTTTTCAGCGTCTTCTGTCTTATGATAGTTCACAAATGCATACCCCAAGCTCTGGCCGTTGAGGATGTGGTCTGGAAACACCGTCACCTTGTCTCTTATTAATTTGCAACTCTCGACTTCACCCACGCTTGAAAACAGCGATCGTATCTCCTCCTGGGTCATAGTTTGAGGCAAATAGTTGACTATTAAATTAGTCTTAGATTCATTATTGCATGGTTGGACCTTACTACCATTTTGCGTAGGCTGATTTGCGTTCACGGCATCGAGCGAATTGGCCATCATTTTTACTGAATTGTTTTCACCAATTACGGGAAAATTTCACTGTAACTAACTTTCGAGTATCAAAACAGCTATATCTTTAATAAGAACATAGACCCGTCACACGTAATATGAACTTCAGCTCGCGTTGCTTGAAAGCATATGCAAGGAAAGAAAATCAATAAGATGCTGTTCACTCTCGTACTTATCCCGTTTTAGGTGGTACGGTGCCAAGTCCTATGAATCAAAACGCAAGCAGAAACACAATTAAACTTTAGTTTATTAGATCTAATAGAAAATACTAAAGTAAAGTGAAAAGGAAATCAACCAAAAATCTATGCGACTTGCGACCTATTCTCGTAAATTCATTTCTTTCACTTCACTTTCTTTTTTTAAATGTTGCCACAAATATTCATTTTTAAAACACCCCAAAAGTTAGGTTAAATAATTATGTAAGTATTCAAAAATGATAATCTTTCTTCAATATATCATTTTCACTGAAAAAAGTAAGAGATTAAAATGTAATAAGAATTGCATATCAAAATAGGAACAACAATAAAATGTGTTTTCGAAAGTAAAGTTTTATTTTACTCTAGTTGTTAATTTACACTACGTTCAATTTTAGTAACAAACCAAAAGTTTTGTTTAAATGCATAAAGTGTATCGACTTTTATTTCATTCAATTCATTATACTAATATATTATTGTTGTGTAACAATACCCTTATGCATAAAAAACTATTCTATTGATACAAGCTTTATTCCAAGTAGGTAAATAGTTTATATATGTAGAGTTGGACACAAGTTATACATAATATACATAATGTACATAATCTGTTTTAAATAATTACTCACAACATATACTCATAAAGATACAATAAGCCCCCACAATTTTAGGAAATGTACACATGTAGCAACACCTGAACAGTCGTACCAACTTTGATTCTGCCAACGCAACAAAAATTATTGTAACAAGCATTTACAAAGACAGCTACAATTTTTTAGGAGATTTCTTTATGATATTTTAATTTATTGAAATTAATAATAGTTCTAAAATATAATAAAAATGTTTAGTTAAAGGTAATCAATGAGTAAAAAATTAAATTAATTATTACCCAACTTAATTATTATGAATGGTTCTTACGACAGCACAAAACATAAATTACTTTAATATTGTCGGTTTCTTACACACAGATATTATTAAGATTAGATAGGTACTACCAAGAAGCTATATTACCTTAGGTATTTAAGCACAGAACACTATTACTCCTATATTTTTAAGCTTCTTGGCTATTACCTACCCAGTGGTTTGTAATCACTTGTAACTAGTCGTAACTCCTAGTTTTTTAAGCTTCTTGGCTATTACCTACCCAGTGGTTTGTAATCACTTGTAACTAGTCGTAACTCCTAGTTCCATGCTTGTAACTTTGGTCCACACGGCACAATCAATTTTTGCCAGTTTGTGCAAACCTTAGGTGCAAACCACAAGCAAACCATCGTAGTCGTAATTCCTAATTCCATGGTGCAAACTGTTCACTGAGCTCTATAAAATTTATGATTACCACTGGAGAGGCTGCGTCATATTTTTTGGATGACTTGATTGACGCCATTTTGATTTTTAGCGCTATAAGCAAAGCAGACCACAGATCACACATAATTCTACTGTGCTATTAAACAGTAAAATAGTCTGAAGCAGACAGCCAACTGCCAATCCAATGTTTACATAGACGTACTCGTATTATACGAATTATAATATGTACCTACAACTTTACAAGGACGTACTTCGTACGTTCGTGTATATTTACGTGGTATTTACTAAGAATGTTTAGCACAATAATATTATTAATAAAGATCAGTGAAACTGTTTGTGCAAACGGGACAAGTGAAATTGAAACGTGAAATTTTCAGTTTGCACAAACGTTTGCGCAAACAGGAACCTTAGATGTTTGCGGCGACATTACATTTTTAATACATAAACATAATACAAAAAATCGGCCAAGTGCGAGTCGGGTCTCGCTCTTTTAGGGTTCCGTACGTATGACCAAATATTTTTTTTTAAACTAGATAAAATATTTAGATATCACTAAGAGGCGCTGCGCACGTGTAGTTGCCTGTTGCGGCGATTATTGCGTCCACTCCCAACGTCACCCTAAGTCGAGGTCCGAGCCTCACGGGAGGCGCCCCTTAGGAAGACGTTGCACCCGAGTCCTAGGGCTCACTCCCCCGGCGATGCTTCGCGCTCGCCCCAACACCCGGTGACCCCTGTAGCCGCCTTTAGGGCCAGTAGCATACTCCACCCGATAAAAAGGCAATTATTAAAGTTTCGAAACCGGCTGTTTTACGATTTTCATACAGTAGCTAGTAGGTACTAACTACTAACTAGGTAAGTAGAGGTAATTAATTAGCAGACGTGCAACTCTAGTTGAGAGTTTCGGCAACTGTTATGGGTCTCCACAGACCACAGTTTCGGCAATAAAAGTTGCTCTGTTTTTTATTTATTTTATATTCGATGACGACGATAGGACTATCGACTGCGATCTCACATGGTACCTAAATGACGATGCAGTCTTAGATGATAGCGGACTACCATTCAACCCATACCTTTAATCAGTTTCTACAAGCCATCGTGTCAGAACGCTAAATCGCTTGGCGGCACGTCTTTGACGGAAAGGTGGTAACTATAGCAACGGCCAAAGCCTCCCACCAGACAAAAGCAGCACCGTGTGCTAATTCGCGGTGTGGTTTGCGCTTTGGCTTTGTCAGATAGAAA
This sequence comes from Oeneis ivallda, assembly GCA_029955525.1. NCBI lineage: Eukaryota > Metazoa > Arthropoda > Insecta > Lepidoptera > Nymphalidae > Oeneis > Oeneis ivallda. Next base: position 25,436,981 of record JARPMR010000010.1, read on the forward strand.
CATTGAATTCTATGATACAACTCGTAAGTAGATAAGACAATCTCTCCACGAGATAACTAAGCGTGGAATCAGGTTTTATGGGGTGAAATTTTCAAAAATTGTGAAACATATATCTTTATTTTTAATCCAAAATACCGAAATTCATGGACGTAACTTGAAAATGAATGTCTTTCCTACAAACATTCATCCCCTATTTATCCCCTTTTGGTGTGGAACTATTAAAAACTGTGAAACACATATTTCTTCTTGGTAGACTCATCGACGATTCAAAAGCACTTGTAAAAAAGTTTATTTGAATAAAAAACATTTCTATTCTATTCTATTCTATTCTTCAATTTTAATGAAAAGCCCAAATACCAAGTTTCATGGATATAACTTGAAAGATGACGGACTTTCATACAAACTTTCATCCCCTATTTAACCCCCTTGGAGGTAAAATTTCAAAGAATCCTTTCTTAGTGGCTGCCTACGTCATAAAAGGAATCTACTGTCATGTCAAGTTTCCAACTCCTAACGTTTAGGCTGTGCGCTGATAGATCAGTCAGTCAGTCAGTCAGGACAAGTTTTTTAAAAGTAGATGATATTAGAAACCACGATGACGGAAACGCAAAGCGTATACATATTATATTATGACTGCGATGTCATCGCGGATGTGATCGCGCTCTCTACTTCACAATGAAGCTGACTCATTGCTTGAGTAGATACAGGATGTAACCTTACAGCGTATATCATTCAGGGATCATTCACATTAGAGTTTTAAGTTAACGTTTGATTTAACGAGATTAAACAAAAAATTGGTTGTCTGTAAAGTCGGTTTACTGACGATAGTTGAACGTGACAACGTCGTAATTATCGTTGCTATAAACAATTGACACCACATTCACTTTTCACTGCACTTGATACTCGATCAAAACATGTAAATGTACTATAGTATAGCAGCTGTCCACGCAGACGCATCGCTCACTCAAGTAGGAGAGAGACGGATGTCGAACGCTGCCGAACGCAAAGGCCGATTGTGCCTCTTTGTCGCTCGTTCCGCGCTCTCGCTTGCACTTCAAGCCTTACATGGAACGCCTCAGAGCGAGGTAACGCCGCATGAGTCATGTTTTTTCGTGCGTGCAGCCGGCTCTATCGAATTATAAGACGTTGTCACGTCAAAAACAAAAACCTGACAGATGTAGGTACTTAGATATTAATAAAATAAGTAATTAAAATTACTATTGTTCTCATGTACGAAAATTTATCCATCTTCATTAGCCAACATACCTATATTCACTGTGTGGGATTGTCTAAAACCGATTGCTACATTGTGACAATCGCAAACACTTTTGATTGTGTTGAATTCATGGCGTTCTTGTTACATCAATGCATTTCAGCCATACTAACCAGAGAGTGCCAGCCAATCGGAGGTAATTGTGATCGTTACACTGCAACAATAAGCTTTAGAGTGGCTTTAGATAAATCCAACAGGGTCCTAAAGTATCCCTATGCTCAAGATCTCGTGGATAAGTTGCTCCGTTGCAGCGTGGTTGCAGAACACCAAGAAACAAAGTCACTTTCGCAGTAATTATAATAAAACTAGCTCTTGAGACTTCGTTCACTCGCTTTAAGTTTGATTGTCAAACCCCCATTTTATCCCCTTAGGCGTTTAATTTTCAAAAATCCTTTCTTAGCGGATGCCTACGTCGTAAAAGCTGTCAGTATGCCAAATTTCAGCCAGATCGGTCCAGTGGTTTGAGCTATGCGTTGATAGTTCAGACAGTCAGTCAGTCAGTCACCTTTTCCTTATATTTAGATAGATTAAGGCCCTGTTTCCTTCAACCGGACTAATTTGTGAGTATCTCACGTCCAACTCGATATTTTGATTAATTTCTTAAACTGGTCACTTTCAAGTAAGATTTTTATATAAACCTGTGAAGATGATACTGCCATTGGCGCAAATAGAATGCCATAAGTCTACTTTGTCGTATTAATTTACAAATTGCGAAAAACCAAATTAAATTTGAATTTCGCGGGCAGATCCGTATAATCAACCTTAAGGCCCTGTTTCACCTTCAAGTAAATTTTATCCATCAATTAATAAAGTTGAGTTTTGGTTTGTATTTTTTGAATGGACTATCTGCCAAAGTGTCGAATTTTGAAAACAGACCCTTAGTAAAGTATAAGGATTTTTGAAATTAAAGTCTATCATCGACTAACTTTTAAAATTATTGACATTATATACTGACCTAATTGACATTTTAACTAACGTAATTGACACTTTAGATTCATTTTAATTGATTGAGCTCATCGAAATTTTCAAAATTATGATGAGTACCTAATTTAAACATTTGCATGCTATTTAGCAGAATATGGAGGAATTTTTATGACATTGTAATAATAATTAACTATGCTGTACTCCCAAGGTGAAGCCGCTGGATTCAGGCGGCGCAAGACCGAAGCCAGTGGAAGTTCATGCAAGAGACCTTTGTCCAGCAGTGGACGTCTATCGGTTGATAAAGAAGAAGAAGAAGGAGATGCTGTACTCATATTCAGCAAATAAAGTTTCATTTCATTTCATTTCATTTCAACATTTCGCTTATGTTTTGTACCACACGCCACACTTTGTACCGTACTCGAGCGGGTCGATTTCGGTGCGTTCTTGGTGCGCTTGTACTCGCCTTCAATACGGGTAGGGGCTGGATCAGTTGAGTAACACAAACAGTAACATACCTAAAGAAGTAGGTATCAGTACACTCATCGAGGACAATGCTCCTATATTTACATCAGCTGTTTGCATAGGTATACTTAACCTTTAATGATAGATTGTACTGGTTTCCGAAATAACAAAAATTGTTATTGCAGAAGTTTATTACTTACCTCTACCGAGTACCTTCACAACAACTGACTGAAAGAACAGTCTAAACTGGTGAACCTAGCAGTAGGTATAACCTAGCAGTAGGTACTGTCATAGTCATGTCTTGTCATGGAAACGCAGTGGAAGGGTTAAGGAAATTAGTCATCATCATCATCATTATCAACCCATCATCTGCTCACTACTGAGCGCAGGTCTCCTCTCAGAGAAGGGTTATAATAGGCCACAGTCCACCACGCTGGCCCAATGCGAATTGGTGGACTTCACACACCTTCGAGAACATTATGGAGAACTCTCAGGTGTGCAGGTTTCCTCACGATGTTTTCCTTCACCGTTAAAGCATGTGATATTTAATTCTTAAACACACTTAACTTCGAAAATTCAGAGGTGCGTAGGTACCCGCGATCGAACCTGCGACCCCCCGAATAGGAGACCACAGTCGTAACCACTAGGCTATCACTGCTATCACTGCAAGGAAATTCTATCGAATACAATGCAAACAATCAATATCCGCAATGATGGACATTATTGCATTGAAAAAAAAAAAAAAAAAATTTCAAACAATTTTTTAAGCTATTTAAATTAACACAGAGCTTACCGGCTACCGGCTCCCGGTATAATAATATTATGTATAATACTTAATAATTATTATTATTATGTGTTCTCAATGCACTCAAAATGCACCGAATCCTTTGTTAGCCACGTTGACATACTTACAATCACGGAATAAATAAAATTATTCAAATCAGTGCTTACAATCATCAAGTAAGATGTTAGTTCCGTTACACGGACTGTTTTCAAAACTTCTTTGTTCTTTTTTGGGTTCCGTACCCAAAGGGTGCCAACGGGAGTCGGGACCCTATAATTCTAAGCCTCCACTGTCCGTCCGTCCGTCTCTCAGCGGGCTGTATCTCGTAAACCGTAATAGATAGTTGAAATTTTCACAAATTGTGTATTTTTATTGCCGCTATAACAACAAATCCTTACTAATATTATAAATGCGAAAGTGTGTTTGTTTGTTGGTTTGTCCTTCAATCACGCCGCAACAAGGCTACGGATCGACGTGATTTTTTGCATGGGTATAGATGAGGACCTGGAGAGTGAAACAGGCTACTTTTTATCCCGGAAACTCAAAGAGTTCCCGAGGGATTTTAAAAACTAAATCCACGTGGACGAAGTCGCGGGCATCAGCTTGTAATAAAAATAAAATTTGGTCATATGTACGGTACCCTAAAAGAGCGAGGCCCGACTCGCACTTGGCCGATTTTTTTTTACACCTAAGTAAACTTCTACGCTGAATTCGATCGCATATTAACCTTGAAGCTCGCTTGCAGAGACGCCGGGTTAGGTGTTTGTAATTTTGACAGAAGCTTTATACGAAATAGCTGTCAAAGCAGCAGCTAAACCCGGCGTTTCTGCAAGCGGGCCTGAGTAGCAAAGGCCGAAATTAGACGGTGCCCCGTTCATCGTTCATTTTTGCGAACATTTTTTGCGAAAATGCACCCTAAGGCCCTTTGCCCTAAGGGCTTTAGGTTCATTTTCGATGACTCGCGAAAATCTCGAAAGCTAAATTTGCCGTTAGAGCGAATTAAGACGGTTCATTTTCGTAAAAATTTTCGCAACGATGAAGAATGAACGAGGCACCGTCTAATTTAGGCCTAACTACGTTTAACATTTGGTCCAATCACACTTATTATTGCCTGCCAGTGGCGGACGCCCGTCAGACTTCAGAGGCCAGGGGCGACAAAGCGGAATGAGGCTCCCAGTTTAGGAAGTTGATGTAATCTTACAATAGGTATGCTTTTTGTGAAGTTCACATTTATATGTATAAGTATTATATGCCTTGAATAAACATACATAGAATGCTCAATGCTTTATGACTTTTTCTGTTAACAATACATGTAGACCAGGTACTGACTTTGAAAATAATGACGTATATATTAGTATGTACTACTAGCTTTTGCCCGGGGCTTTGTTTACGTTAAGTTCGATTTTTCAAATCCCTATTTTTAACGGACTTCAAAAAAGGAGGAGGTAATCAATTCGTCGGAATCTTTTTTTATGTATGTCCACCGATTACTCAAAACGCCTGAACCGATTTGAAAAAATCTTCTTTTGTTTGAAAGGGATACTCCCCAGGTGGTCCCATATAAATTATATCGAAATCGGTCGAGCGGTTTTTAAAATATCAGCAATAAATTAAATACTTAGTATAGTGTGTGTGTAATCTAGTAAAGCGGGAGTTTAAAAAGAATTTTTTATATTAAATTATCTCCCATTGCACTATGCCACTACGTAAGTAAGGTATTATTAGACATAGCCCCGAGGCGGAAATTATCCCTCAAAAACTAAGCACGCCTTAGGAGAATATCTCCTAAAACGCTGTATTAACCCTACTTTATATACTTACTCATAGCTTCTATTCTAGCTATATTTTTCTAGTTTATTTTATTAGCTAGCAACACGTACCCACTTATTAGGGTTCCGTACCCAAAGGGTGCCAACGGGACCCTATTACTAAGGCTCCGGTGTCCGTCCGTCCGTCCGTCCGTCTGTCAGCGGGCTGTATCTCGTAAACCGTAATAGGTAGACAGTTGAAATTTTCACAGTGTGTATTTCTATTGCCGCTATAACAAAAAATAATAAAAATTAAATTAAATTAAAGAATCGAGGGGGCTCCCATACATGGAAAAGGAGTCGAAATAAAATTTTATTTTTTTACCCTGGCATGTGGTGTGTCATTCTCTAGAACTCATTAAGTAGAGTTCAAACATATTTTTTTATTATTTTTTAGCTACAAAAATGAAGAAATGGGGGGCCGGCAAAGTTTTCGGTTTTAGACCACTTTTGTTACGAGGTCTATCTCAAAAACTAAACTACTTAGGAATTTGAAATTTCCGTATATTATGTACTATATATAGTGAATTTAAACAACAAATACTGAAAACACCGATTTATGATGCGGTTTATAAGTAATTGTGGCCAAAACAAACGACCATTTTTCCCCATATTATGCTAATTTAGTACTATCTATATTTAAATATTAATTTTAGATATTAATATATTATTTAATTAGATATATTAATTAATATTAGACTAGAAAAGTGATTTGGTCATATGTATAATGTACGGAACCCTAAATGAGTGAGGCCCGACTCGCACTTGGCCGATTTTTCTGTTACTAATTCATGTAGACCAGGTATCTACTGACTTTGAAAATAATGTAAATATTAGTATGTACGTGTAAGTACAATTTTATTTCTTACTAGATTTTGCCCGAGGCTGTACAACATAATATTATGGCCTACTACCCGTGCGAAGCCGGGGCGTCTCGCTATAGTTGATTTATAATTTGTTTCACTAGAAACAAAAAATACAAAGATTTATATCGATGAAGAAACACGTAAGTACACATCAGTACAGCGGATGTTTAAAGTTCATTGTTGAAGGTTGAGTTAATTTAAATGTGGGTATATAGGACACATATGATAAGTATATAATTATGTGTCACAATGTTGGTATCAGTTAGGTACCAAGATACCTACTGTCTTTGTACCTTACCGACTTCAACAGAAGAGTATGTTACATAAAACTTCACAATAGACATGCTGTACAAAAATCCGTGTCTGAAAATAATATATTCAGTTGTTGTTATAATATCGTCAATCGTGCTTCTGTCGATTGTGTTAAGTAAAATGTAAGTGAAAAGTAAAATGGAATTGTGTTAATACTTATTTAAAATCTATAAATATCCGTAAACTATTTATTATCATGATTAGGGTTGCCAGATGGCCGGGAATTCCGGGATAGGCCCGGAATTTCACGCGTGGTCCCGTGTCCAGTAATCACACTTTACTGTCCCGGAATTCGTTAACACTAGTTTTTTTTCACAAAGTTAGGTATGACACCATCACACCACGTGGCGGCACGATTAAGAAAATCTCTAAAGAAAATCGTCGGTTTGTCGGTTTTGTTTTGTCAATTCCAACAAGCAACGCGTTTTGCGAAATAATTTTTAGTATGTTTAATAATTTATGAACTAAAGAGCGGAACAGAATGTCCATGGATTTGATCAAGTCTGCACTGCAAACTCGTATCAATTATGAAGAGCCTTGCTCAGAAATTTTATCAGTTTTGCAAAGCAGTGACGGAAAAAACTTTAAAAAGGCAAAGTCTAGTGATAAAGTAAAACTAAAGTAGTTGAATAGAAAGGATTTCCTTTGATTGAATATGATTGATTTGATTCATTTACATCTATATAGATTTTATGACAAATAAATGTTTTTAAAATCACTTGCATTTTTACTTTTAAAATAACTAGTCTAGTAATTTTATATTTTTTTTATTGCCCGTCCAACAGCAAACATTTATAGATGAAACCCCTGAAATGTCCAGTAAATGAAAAACGTATATCTGGCAAGTGGCAACCCTAATCATGATCCGAAATGTATGCCTATTACGTCATGACTCATGACGTCATCATCACTGAGCAAACAACAATCTTCTACGTCATAATATCGTCATTTATTGATTGTATTACTATCAATACTACAAAATAACATGTTTTTAGTTTGAAGATACGCATAATATATAGAAATATCGATACAACTTTTATCTACTCCAGCATCGAAAAGTTCCAATTTCGAATTTGACAGCTGAATCGAAATGAACCCTCTTTCGGTTTTGCTTCTCATTTCGATGCAGCTCGTTGTATGGGAGCTGAATCGAAATGGTTATCTTCTTAAAATAGGATACCTAAAGCTAAGGCTCTGAGTTCTGGCACTTTTGTACCGTTCATACGACAGAGGCGCCACAGGCGGCTGGTGGCGGCTTACGGAGTTACTTTTTGTTGACAGAGGCGCCACAGGCAGCTGGTGGCGGCTTACGGAGTTACTTTTTGTTACTTTATTGAGCCTACGGCGTATTTTGTTAATGGTTTTATTTTCTTTGTCGTAGATAAAATCTTGTATGCAACTGAACGTAATTAGTCATTTTAATTCTCGTACTATCCTATTTTGATACTCGGCAAGCCTCGTATCAAAAAACAGCACTCGAATTAAAATGACCCTCATTACGATGCAGTTGCATAAATAGCTATTATAGTAGGTATATTATTTTTATCAACAAAGAATAAATAAACTTACTACTATTCTATACTACGGTATACTATAATAGCGATCTGGCCCGGTTTCGCACGAGGTGAAATTAGTCCAGTCGACAGATAGTTTCAGATAAAAAAGGTCGGAAGTTAATGAAACTTTGGGGATGTTGTTCAGGGATGGTTAATTAACATTTTTTTAAGTTTTGGACCTCGAGGACCCTGTACTAAAAGAGGAGGAGGAGAAAAGTGTTGGGGTAACTGCAAAATTTTCGACCTTCCTCCGGTTTTTCCTCAATAACTTTTTTCCCTTACATCCTACGGCAAAAGCATTTCTATACTTTTTAGTAGAGCGTTACATTTCCTATAGTTTTGACTATACATGTTACAAACATGTTAGTCATTCGTTACCGAGATATGGCCCTTCGAAAAAAAAGTCCAGTCGACAGGTAGGAGAAAGTGGGGTTCGGCGGAAAAAGTTTGGAAGTTAATAAAACTTTAGGATGTTGTTCGGAGATGGTTAATTAACATTTTCTCAAATTTTGAACCTCGAGGACCCTGTGCTAAAAGAGGAGGGTAGGGAGAAAACTGCTAAATTTTCGACCTTCCTCTGGTTTCTCCTCGGTAACTTTTCCCCTTACGTCCTGTCAACTGGACTACAAACACAAAAAAGTACAAAGTTGTCGCCTTGTTAGTTTCCGAGCAATTCATGTTCTATCCAATTTTCTTCAGTTTTAGTCTAAGCGAAGACGTACCAAATTGGTAAATATGGAACCCTTATGGTGAGACTTTCTCCTTCCGTCGGTATCATATGAAAGGCCTTTACCTGTACATCCTAAAACAGATTTTTATTTATTTTTATATGTAATAGTTTTTGATTAATCGGGCAAAATGTCGAAAAAGAATACCCCCCCCCCCCCCCCATCTCCGAAGTTTACCAATCGAAAAAGCAGAAATAATTATGGTCAATAGAGGTTTATGTATATTTTACAGGAAAAATAAAACCAATGCTCTGACTAGCGTAGTTTTTTTGATGTTACCAGTAAACCTCTACAAACAAAGTTAACAATTAATTAAAAAAAAACATATAAAATTAACGTTTTACTTTTACTGCTGGAGTACGGAACCCTCGGTGCGCGAGTCCGACTCGCACTTGGCCGGTTTTTTTTAACCTAACCTGACCCTCAAGCGACTGTATGACAACTGAAGCAACTGACACCATTCAAGTGTATATTTTAAGTGCGAAAGCACTACCGGGGGCGTCGCGTCGTAGTAAAATCAGAGTAAAATAATAATAATATAAGTACAGTGTGGTTAGTACAAGATTCGATAGTTAGCTATGAATAGTTAACTATGACATTACCATCAAAGTAAAATAAACCATAACAGTATTAAGGTAGAGCTCAATTTCGTGTATGTATTCTTATACATTTACGTAACGAAAACGCTCCAAATTAAATTTTCTGTATTGAATTTGTGACTTTAAAGCGATACTAATATGGTTCATATTACTTTGATGCTAATGTCATAGTAAACTATTACGATCAAACGAATTAAAACTCGGCATAACCACACTGGTAGTTTTGCTTGCAACTATGTATGTACATACGTCGTTTGCTTTATTCTACCTAGATAAGATAAAATAAATAGTGACACATATTCGTATTATAATATTATAAACAATAATAATTTATTGTTTTGTAAAGCAACATAAATGTTAAAGATGCGAATTAAAAACTGAACTAGGTCGGGGGTTCAATCCCCGCCTGTTGTACTTTTCTTACTTGTCTGTCTGTCTTTGAATGGGAGAGGAAATAATTATAAATCATAATCTAGGTATCATCATAATCATCATCAGCAACCCATCAATGGCTCACTACTGAGCGCAGGTCTCCTCTCAGAGAAGGGCTATAACTCTATTAGCCTATAAGCCATAGTCCACTACGCTGGCCCAATGCGAATTGGCAGACTTCACACACCTTTGAGAACATTATGAAGACCTCTCAGGTGTGCAGGTTTCCTCACGATGTTTTTCCTTCACCGTTGAAGCTATTTAATTTCTTAAACGCACATAAAGCCCATGCCCGGGATCGAACCTGCGACCCCCCGAATAGGAGACTACTACTAACCACTAGGCTATCACTGCTTAGGTATATAGGTACCTAAATCTAATTTTAAGTATTATAATAGAAATTCTATTTTTTTTATATAGTTGAAAATCATTGTTAATTGATAATCCTTGTAAACCTTTCTGTATTGAAATATTGTGTAATAGTTTCTAATGGAGGGAAGGCCACTGCTGCCTAAAGCACAGGGCAACCTAAATTAGGCAGCAGAGACCGTCCATAATTTGTTTGCTCATTAAGTTATACTTATTGTAAACTTTTTGGAAAATAAATAAACTCTTATTATTATTAATCCTCTAGTAAGTATAACAACTTATTAGCAGACTGCATCAATAGATTACTATATATTTTATCGATAGCCCTAGATACGCTATCAGAACGTCTGTACTAAGGTACCTACAGTGACGTTACAAGTTACAACATGATATAAGTGCAATCCAAGTGCGTATGTATGTGCCATAGGTACCTATAAATAGACGGAAGTATGGACACAGGTTTTTTTAAAAATCAAAACATGACTAATTTTGCGCCTCCCTGTATTTTTCAACCGACGAAAAAAAAAAGGAGGAGGTTCTCAAGCCGTCGTGTACCAACTTTTTTTAATCAAAAAGCGGATGGTAGGTATTATGAAATCTGATATTGTTTTCTATATATGACTACTAGCTGATGCCCGCGACTTCGTCTGCGTGGATTTAGTTCATAACATCCCGCGGGAAATCTTTGTCACCCTCCAGGTTCTCAACTATACCTATCCAATAAATCACGTCAATCCGTAGCTTTGTAGCAGGAAACATTTGATCGTCTTGCTCGCGGCATTGTTAATGATGATTCAAAGAGAAAACATTACTGATGATATTATCAATTACGTTAAACTATAATTTTTATAATTGTTTTTACCATAACTAACCAAATACAAAATTACGTTTAGCTGTCATTTAAGTTTTGTTCTTCCACTGTCATTTTCGTTTTTTTATTCATTTTCATTTTTTCATTCATTTTAGATGCATTTTTGTTATACCAGGTTTTATATTTACTTGACGGAAACGCGGTCGAACGGGATAAAAAGTATCCTATGTCCGTCTCCTGGTTGTAAGCTACCTCTCCACCAATTTTGAGCCAAATCGGTTCATCCGTTCTTGAGTTATAAATATGTAGTGTAACTAACACCACTTTCTTTTATTTAAATAGATAATGTGTATTTGTGCCTAATAAACACCTTTAACCGTTGGGCTATTGAGGCTTCACACTAATGTGTAACTTAGCACACATCACCACCATACCAATTCTAATTTATTCGTATGGATTAAAAGTTAAAACCCGCTTACGATTCTATTCAGCCCACGATTGTCTAAAAGTTATTCCATTGATCGTATACGTATTCGATGACATTAGCGTCAAAGTAAAATAAACCTTATTTAAAGTCACAAATTCAGTACAACCGATTTTAATATGGAGCGTTAGCGAGCGTGTCGGAAAGACGTAAACGTATAAGAATACATACACGAAATTGAGATCTAATTCAATGCTGTTTTTTTATTTAACTTTGACGCTAATGTCATCGAATACGATAACGATCAATGGAATAACTATAAACAATCGCAGGGCAGGTGCCAGCAATAATAAACAGGGTCCGTTTCTATGGATGGCGCGGAAGATTTATTTCTACAGTTCACTGTCCATGTGACATAAAAAACTTCTTTGCGCATGTGGTCGGTAGGTACGCGACCTCCTTAATGAGAACTTCTTTGTTCGCCTGGCGTAGTCAGCGCCAGATATGTTCCTATTAGCACCGAACTAATTCTAAATTAATTTCACATTTTGATTTTATTCGAAAAAAAATCCAGTAATTTTATTATCCTTCGCCACAATGGTTAGCTTGTTTTTTTGGCGGCTTGGTGCTTAATCTTTTTTCTTTAACATCAATCTTAATTAACAAAAAATATTACTTTCAAAATAATATTAGACGTAAATTAAAAAATAATAGTATTAAAATTTACTCATAAGAAAATATTTTTACAAGTAAAATAAACAGCAGCATTAGTATCAGATACTTAGCACCAGAAATGTTATTATGTAAATCGAGTGCTGTGCCTGTAAGCAACGTGATCACGTGTTAAGATCACCTTAAGAATAATAATTTAAGAGAACACTCAACTTCATTGACTTTAATTTCTCCTCTAAGTCATTTTTTGAAGTGATAACGTCTTACATCGGCTGCACTGCACGCACGAAAAAGTGTCACATTAAAATAGGCTTGAGCCTGAGGGTGCAAGCGAGAGCGCGGAACAAGCGATAGAGAGGCACGATCGGCCCATGTGACTAGAGACTAAAGAGCGCCCGCCACCGCCCGCCAGCCATCGAGTGCGCGCTGTGGTTAGCGGATGTGTTGCCTTCTTGACGTTATCACGTAAAACTATCGTCCGTGAACCGACTTTACAGACAACCTGAGGCCATAACTACCTCATGCGCTGTTGTGTTATTATGAAATAATTGAAACTTATGCTCTAAGTGGTTTTAAACATAGATAGGTATATTGTTACTAATATCTCAGCGATAGTCGTGAGGAATATTGCTAGTTTGGTTAGCTATAATAACTAAATGATAGACACGACTTAGTTCTCGTGGATGTAGGTGTAAATAAAACTGTTTCTCCATACAATCAATTTTCACGGATAAAACAAGTATCTAAGGAATTCACATAAACTTATTTACAAAAAAAAAATTCCAAGAACTTGTTCTTAGTGAGCACTACCAGAGCACACGAAACATTTCAGAAAGTTTTGCTCTCTGTAAAAAAACTAACAGCTAACATAACCGGCGGACGTATTTATTACAAGCTTTTATTTAGCTTGACCATTTTATTTGTTTGTTTGGGTCAAATCTTGCAAGATGAATTAGAACCGCTTCCCGGTTTCCGATTGAGCTGAAATTTTGCATGTATGTGTAGTATTATTGTGACATGGAGCTGATCTGATGATGGAGACGGAAGATGGCTATCGGAACTCTGTAATAAAACGACGTAATCCCATCGAGTTTGGGCTCGTTTGATTCGTCATGACAAGAACTCTGATCCTAGATGATATCCAGAGTCTAATGATGTAGCTACTAAAAGCTTGTATTTAAAAATAAAATTTTTAATTTACATTTGTTTCACTGTAGTTTCCCTTCAATCTTCTTATTTGGAACGCGACGGCATTCTTAACCAGTGGTATTCTATTATATTCTATTCTATTAAAGTCTTTTCTATTCTATATGTAATATCTATATTACCTATGTTAGTATTTCCCTTAAATATTTTTGAGTAACAGACCAAATATGAACATGCCTCGGCCGGCTGCATTTCAATTCAACTGATTGCCGTTAACTGATGTTAAACAACATGTTAACGAACGCCAATTGAACGCACAATTTGTATTTTGTACCCGTCGCATAGTAATGATTCTATCGTGGGTTTTATGCAATTTAGATCGTGATCTTGAGAACCATTGGAACATACTCAATTGACCAGTAGGAAGGTCCGATTTTTCTTCGTCACCAAACATTTTTATTCAGGAGAATAGGTAACTATACCAGGAATTATTACTCTCCATTAGTGATGTTGCGAATATTCACATTCGCATTCGCAAGAAACGATGCGAATATTTGGCGAATTTAAGCTGATCCAAAATAGCCGAAAATAAAAAAATACAAATTGATTTTAAACTAGCAAAAAGGTGAGCTTTGTTAGGGCTCGCGTAGTTTTTCTAACGGGTAATAAGTTCTGTTGCAGCGATGTTAACTCTTTGGTTTTCGAACAGATGGCGTTAGTACAATAACATTCTATCCAATGAATACAAAATTGTTATTGTCCATTTTTTTTAATGGTTATAAAATTATATATTTTCTGTTATATATATAACATTATATAATATGAAGTTAAATTACTATGTTAAGGCACAAATTTCTAAAAACTCTTCGTAACCTCGACGTGAGCAAGGCCAGCGGCCCTGATGGTATACCTGCAGTTGTCCTGAGGAGTTGCGCTCCTGAGTTGTCTCCTGTACTAACACGCTTGTTTCGTCTCTCTCTTGAAACTGCTCATGTCCCCAAGTCGTGGAAAGTTGCAAACGTGCAGCCAGTACCGAAAAAGGGGAGTCGTGCTGACCCGGCCAATTATAGACCGATAGCAATCACGTCCATCCTTTGTAAAGCTATGGAACGTGTGCTTAAAAATAAGCTCCTGGCATACCTGGAAGAAAACGATCTTCTGTCTGACCACCAGTACGGCTTTCGGAAAAACCGGTCCACGGGAGATCTTCTAGTGTATGCCACACATACCTAGGGCGAAGCCATTGAGAAACAGGGTGAGGCACTCGCCGTGTCTCTTGATATATCAAAGGCTTTTGACCGGGTTTGGCATGACAGTCTTCTCAGTAAGCTTCCGTCATATGGGTTACCCACTGGCTTATGTAGCTGGATATCTGATTTCCTGAGTGAGAGGTCATTTAGAGTTGTCGTTAACGGCTGCTCATCTGACCTAATGGCTGTCAACGCCGGTGTTCCTCAGGGATCTGTTCTGTCCGCAACACTTTTCCTGCTGCACATCAACGATCTTCTAAAGCCCGGTATGTTTAGGTACGCTGATGACAACACCGTTACGGACAGATACATGTCCAGCTCTCGAGCCAGTGCTACTGAGATCCATGAGCATAGAGAGGCCATGGTGAATCGCATTAACTTAACTCTGAAGGAGGTGTCCGATTGGGGCGACGCCAATTTAGTTAAGTTTAATGCCACCAAAACTCAAGCGTGTTTATTCACTGCCAAAAGGAGTCCTTTTACCTTGACTCCAACTTTCCAAAGTGTGTCCATACCGATTAGTGACCATATTGAGCTCCTGGGCATAGACATCTCGCCCAACCTCAATTTCGGGAAATGCATCGAGTCAAAGGCAAAAACAGCAGCCAAAAAACTTGGTATCCTGAACAAGGTGAAGCGGTGCTTCACGCCTGAGCAGCGCCTGACTCTTTATCAGGCTCAGGTGCGCTCGGCCATGGAGTACTGCTGCCACCTCTGGGACGGCTCTGCCAAGTACCAACTCGATGCATTAGACTCGGTAGATCGCCGTGCCCGCCGAATTATAGGTGATCAGTCACTAACGCAGGCAAAAATGCTCAGTCTGCAGCACCGTCGCAATGTTGCTTGTCTATCGGTCTTCTATCGGATATACTTTGGAGAGTGCGCTCAAGAACTTCACAACCTTGTGCCCCCTTCACCGTTTTACCACAGAACTTCGAGAAATCGTGAGCGTTGGCATCCTTACGTGGTTGAAATCCAACCTGCTCGCACAAAACGCTTCAGTTCAACGTTTCTGAGCCGAACCGCTAAGGTGTGGAACGCACTTCCAACATCTGTGTTTCCGGCCACGTATAACCTCAGTACCTTCAAGGCAAGAGTGAATAGGCATTTTCTAGGCAAGCGCGCTCCAACCTAGACCTCATCAGTGCTGTCCAGCATTGATTGTTGTCAAGCGCAAGCCTATCCCGTAATAAAAAAAAAAACAAATCTATGGGCTTGATAGTTTTTCAGTAAAGTGTACCACAAAAATGCTCAGTGTAAGATAGAGCTCGCTTCGCTGGCCCTAATAAATATTTGATGGACCTAAGGAAAAGAAAATATAAAATCTTACGACCCCATAATTATATTTGAAATTCAAATATTATGTATTCCGTATATATTTGATCACCCCGTACATTCGCATTTGCATCGTTTCTTGCGAAAAAGAATGTGATGAAGGTATATTTTAATTTCAATAATTAATAAATAATAAGTCGCATATATCTATTCTTAGGTCCATCAAATATTTATAAATCAATTTGCCAATTTCGGCTATTTTGGATCAGCCTAGATTCGTCAAACATTCGCATCGTTTCTTACGAATGCGAATGCGAATATTCGCATATCACTACTCTCCATAATTACTTTTAATATCTAGTAGTGATTTATTCGCGAGTAGCAATTGTAATCCCAGATTAAGCTATGGTGAAACGCAAATATAGTTTTTGCTAGTATATTCTTGAGTAAGAATGAAGACCTCTCCGTGTTTGTGAAAGACCTAAACTTTTGCTATCAAACATGCAGCAAAAGCAAGTAATACGCACAACCAAACAAACCGCAATAAGTAGAAAGCTGCCTTATTTGGAATTTGGACCACAAAGTCGGTCATCCATCCAGTTACCAAGCTGTGTTAACGTTGCTTTATCAATACAATGGATAAGCCACACGTCTCACAATCAGTGGTAGAGCTTTAAAAAGAGCTTATATATTTTTGAAAACTAACTGCCTCGTTGGTCTAGTGGTTAGCTTGGTCGACTGCGGATGAGGAGGTCCCGGGTTCGATTCTCGGGTCGGGCCGATAAAAAAAATGTATTGGGTTTTTCTGCCAAAGAACTACTACTCTCAACTCTCAGTACTAGCCCGGAGTTAGGAAGTTGGCAGCTAGTCACCCCCGTGCTTTGGAGAGCACGTAAAGCCGTCGGTCCTGCGCCTGATCTCGCTCCGGTCGTGTCGGATTTCCGTCCCATCGGACTATGAGAGTGAGGGAATAGAGAGTGCACCTGTGTTTGCGCACACGCTTGTGCACTATAATATCTCACGCGCAGATGGCTGGTCTCTAAGGAGGTTGGTCGCCGTGATCAGATTCGGTCGGGAGGACATTATTATATTTTTGAAAGTATTTTTCAGATTTCGTAGCGAGAAGGCGGGCGGTATACCGTAGCACCTACACCTTCTACGGGCACCTACGAGCACCTACCTACGATTACCTACGCACGACCGACCTGCCAATGACCTAAGCAGCTGAAATCGGTGTAGCAGAATTTCAGGGAGCTTCTATGATATTCATCATCATCATTAGCAACCCGTCAACGGCTCACTACTGAGCGCAGGTCTCCTCTCAGAGAAAGGTTATCCGATGTTGATAGTATTTTATACAAAAACTATCAGAACAATATATAAAATCGGTATCGGTATAATAATATATAAAAATTCTTAAAAAAAAAACTGACTTCAAACGCCACTGAAAAGTATAAAATAATTTCAGTTTGTACACGTATGTTGAAGTCGGGCGGGCCTAAATAGAAACGATGAAACGAATGCGTAACGCTAGCCAAAATTTTAGTTTGTTGGTCCAGGCAAAATGAATGAAATGAATGAATGAAATGAAAATGTATTTATTTAACTAAAATGAGAAGAGAAAGACATAGATAATACATATTGTTTGCTTAAACTAAAATAATTATAAATGTATTACTTAATGTTTACAATACTTAATGTTGTAAAACGCGTCGAATCCTCCTCTTTTTGCTTGTTTGAAGTCGGTTAAAAACGCCAATCGGCGTTGGTGAAATCGGCCATTAGAGTTTCTAAAATTATTAGTTCGAGTTTGAACTTCGAACCTTTGGTAGACAAACAATCACAACTCTACAATTCTACAAAGGACATCACTTAATTAAAGTTGGTATCTTGTTCACAGTAAGCGAGAAGGCAATGAGTTAACTTTCAAGGCACTCTGCGAGGACTCTCCCATTAATTACTTAGGTACAATTATAATAGTACTTGGTATTACTCTATCCTTCAAACTAAGGCCACAGGGTATAGAGTTTAATATTATGTGCAAATAAGGATCTTATTTTATAACTAGTTTTTTCCCGCGACTTCATCGGCGTGGAGTTTGGTTTTTAAAAACCCTCGGGAACCATAGGTTTCTTGGAAAAACATATGTTTTTCCGGGATTCAAGGATTCTCTCTTGCTATGTCAGTCTCTAGATCCTCTAATATGAAAAAAAGTCACGTCTATCCGTTGCTCCGTTGCTGCGTGATTGTAGGACAAACCAAAAAACCCAAACCAAAAAAGGGTAGAGGTACTGATAAGAAGTCTATGAACTCGAGGGTAGACGTACCGGCAAAAGGCCTATGACATCGAGGGTAGAGGTACCGCTAAGAGGTCTATGACATCGAAGATAGAGGTCCCGACAAGAGGCCTATGACATCGAGGGTAGAGGTACCGGGAAGAGGTCTATGACATCGAGGGTAGAGGTACCGACAAAAGGCCTGTGACATCGAGGGTAGACGTCCCGACATGGGGCCTATGACATCGAGGGTAGACGTCCCAACAAGAATCCTATGACATCGAGGATAGAGGTACCGACAAGAGGCCTATGCCATCGAAGATAGAGGTCCCGACAAGAGGCCTATGACATCGAGGGTAGAGGTACCGGGAAGAGGTCTATGACATCGAGGGTAGAGGTACCGACAAAAGGCCTGTGACATCGAGGGTAGACGTCCCGACATGGGGCCTATGACATCGAGGGTAGACGTCCCAACAAGAATCCTATGACATCGAAGATAGAGGTACCGACAAGAGGCCTATGCCATCGAAGATAGAGGTCCCGACAAGAGGCCTATGACATCGAGGGTAGAGGTACCGACAAGAGGCCTATGCCATCGAAGATAGAGGTACCGACAAGAGGCCTATGACATCGAGGGTAGAGGTACCGGGAAGAGGTCTATGACATCGAGGGTAGAGGTACCGACAAAAGGCCTGTGACATCGAGGGTAGACGTCCCGACATGGGGCCTATGACATCGAGGGTAGACGTCCCTACAAGAATCCTATGACATCGAAGATAGAGGTACCGACAAGAGGCCTATGCCATCGAAGATAGAGGTCCCGACAAGAGGCCTATGACATCGAGGGTAGAGGTACCGACAAGAGGCCTATGCCATCGAAGATAGAGGTCCCGACAAGAGGCCTATGACATCGAGGGTAGAGATCGAGACAAGAGGCCTATGACATCGAGGGTAGACGTCCCGACAAGAGGCCTATGACATTGAGGGTAGATGTCCCGACACGAGGCCTATGTCCAGCAGTGGACGACTTCCGGTTGCCGACGAAAGCCGTTACACCTTGCCATTAGCCTTATCGTCCAATGCGGTTAGTGATTGTTTTCACACTCCACTATCGGCTTACTAAATTGATTTGCCATCCATGAACACCTAGTGCATTGAACCAAATTTCTTAACAATACAGCTTTTAACTCAACCAGCCTTAGGCTGTCCCCACTTTGGATGGGAATTTATATATCACTAGCGATCCGCCCCGGCTTCGCTTGGGTAGTAAAGCATACATTTTATAATATTTAAATTTGTATGAAAACGTATTCACAGTTTAGACAGCCTAACTCATTTCTCTCTCACTTCTCTATCAACCTAAAGACGTCCACTGCTGGACAAAGGTCTCCTGCATGGACTTCCACAGGCTTCGTTCTTGCGCCGCTTAAATCCAGCGGCTCCCTGCGACTCGTTTGATGTCGTCGGTCCACCTGGTGGGGGGTCTGCCAACACTGCGCTTCCCGGTGCGGGGTCGCCACTCCAGCACCTTGGGACCCCAACGACCATCAGCTCTTCGAACTATGTGCCCCGCCCATTTCCACTTCAGTTTCTAAGTACCTACTCTTCACTAACTCATTTGGTAGGTATTAACTGAAAACTTTCCGTAGATAAGTGCTTCAAACTAAATTATACAGAAGGACGAAAACATACATCAAGGCATCTCATGAAAAGTTATCTAATAAAAATGTTAAAATTTTAATAAATTAATCCTTACACAGAGGAGTACCTAACGAATTAATATAATTACATGATTTATGCATGCCCCTTACTAAGTTTGCATAGGTATCAGATGGATTAAATTAAACTTGGGCCCAGATCCCAGGATAGATTTTGGGTAGGGGTGATAACCTATGAGGTTAGACAAAATAATATTATGGGTATGTAACTACTCTTATTACAAGCTTTTATAAGCTTGACCAGTTTATTTATTTATTTGTTTGGGTCAAATCTTGCAAGATGAATTAGACCCACTTCCCAGTTTCTGATCGTGCTGAAATTTTGCATTTATGTGTAAATCGGATGACAATGAAATATTATTGTGACATGGAGCTGATCTGATGATGGAGACGGAAGATGGCTATCGGAACTCTGTAATAAAACGACGTAACCCCATCGAGTTTGGGCTCGTTTGATTCGTCATACCAAGTGCTCTGATCCTAGATGATATCCAGAGTCTAATGATGTAGCTACTAAAAGCTTGCATTTAAAAATATTTTTTTTAATTTACACTTGTTTTTAGGTTTATTCTTCTTGATAACTGTCAATCAACAGCTGATGTCCACTGCAATGGCAAACGAAGTGAGCCCTCGTGTTCGCGCCATAATTCCTTGTTCCATGGTCGTGGCGCTAGCAACCTCTTTGGCTCGCAATGAAATTGACAGATGACACTTGAAAGGTAAAACTTGCCGGGATTTTTGGGCGTGGTTTTTGCAAGTTCCCTTTTTCCTTTTGACAGCTAACACTTATTCACGAAAATTCGGGTCCCTCGCGCACCGTTTTACCTTTTTGAGTGCCTAGATTTGGTTATTTTACGGTTTAGTCGCGCCGTCAAGCGGTCTATGTGTCGACCTAGCTATAAGCATCATTGTTAACGTGCTGTCCGTAACAAAGGAACCCTTTTGGAACCCGCCGGCCTTGCTCGCCACCCGCCCGGCGAAAGTGTGTGTGATTAAGATTCTGGAACTAACTAGTGACAAGCCGAGTGTACAGTGCCACGCCAGCCCAGCGTCTTCAGCAGGCCATAGCTGGCTGCCTGCCTGCTGCGCCTAGCGGCCTGAGAGGTTCACCTTACACTCAACTTCACAATACACTCACATACACCACTCTCATACCAATCTCAGGCCGTACAAGGATTGAATGCTGCAAGGAAGGTCAGTGCAACCCTACCATCATTAAGTCCACACTTAGATGAGAACAAATCTGACCGCGGTCAAAGGCCGCTTTGGGCAGCGACCCTGGACTCAGGTTATAGCTGATGGGCCCCTATACTTCGTGTTCCAGGCCTTGACTCGTTGGCCAAGCCGTTGGCCTCAACATTTGGTAACCAGAGCGCGGTTAAATTGATTCCGCGGACAGATTTGGCATTACTGTGACTTAACTTGGCCGTTCTAGGGTTAACTCATTAATTGTAAACTGATTGATTTATAACTTGTTAATACACAGGCTTATTGAGTTACTAGTACATAGCCTACCTTGTCACATGTAGGCCTGTATAATGATTGCAATTATTGAGATTTTGTTTTGTTAATTTTTGTTGATTAATAATTAATAGTACCTAATTGTTGTTTGTGGTCCGTAACTGGCCAACAGTTAGATGTAGATTGTAATAAATAAACTTAATATTGGTATAATTTGATAATTGTAGGTTCCAAGCCAATTTGTAATTTGCAGTGCCTAGTATGAGTCTAGTGGCTTAGTACGGGTAATTAAAAACTTAATTTTTCTTTTATCTTAATTTATGTTATTGATTGACTTAACATAGATTGTTGATAGCTTAATTTGTATCTTTTGGAACTTTTAACCAACAAATACTTTGTTTGTTTACTAAAACCCCTCGTGGTTAGGTAACAGAGTAGTTTGTTTGATGTATTTAAAATAAATAATTCTTGTTTTAAAGTAAATAATTCTAATTAATAAATAGTATTTAAGTAGTAATTTGTTTGTGTTTAAAGTGGGTAATTCTTGTTTGATTATTAATTTGTTTGGTTGAAGTTGAAACATAACTTGTAACAAATAACTTTGTTTTGATTTTGTTACCTATTTGTTGTGACTACCTTTATTTAAGTTGTTTTGTACCTACCTAAGATGGCAGCCCACAAAAAATTGAGCGTGCAAATTCAATCAGAGCTGCGTTGGGCTGCTACAGCCAACGCCTTGGTAGGCCGGGAGGACCGGGCATCCGCACTGCTCCAGCGGTGCGAGCAGGTGCGGACCAGGCAGGCGGTCGTCGAAGGGGCCTTCCGAGACCTCATGGCATTGGAGCTACCTCCGGAATCGCTGGAGTCCTCAGTGCGGGACTACGAACAGTTTTTTTAAGCTGACAGACGGTCTGGTGGAGGAGGCCGCGAGGCTCAAGAAGGAGGCGAGAATGAGCTCTATTCTTGAGTCTCCCACCAGACCCACCACGCAGCCTGCGTTACAGGGCAAGTTGCCAACAATAAACTTGCCCCACTTTTCTGGCAACCTGAGCGAGTGGCTAGGCTTTCTCAGCCTCTTTGATAGCCTGGTGGACGCGAGAAGAGACCTGTCTCCCTGCCAGAAACTGGCCTATCTACTCTCTTCCCTGCAGGGAGAGGCTCTGGGTTTAGTTAGCCACCTAGACCTCTCCGAGGAGAGTTATACCACCGCGCGGGAACTACTGACTCGGCGGTATGCCAACGTGCGCCGGTTAGCAGACACACACGTGGCACAAATTCTAGCGCTGCCACGTGTCTATGGGGTGTCTCATTTAAGAGAATCGCTCTTAAATCCACTGATTGTAGCCTGCAACGCTCTTAAGCGTTTAGAGGTTCCCGTGGACCAGTGGTCCTTCCTTTTATTACACATTGTGTTGTCCCGCCTACCTCCCGAGTTGAAACTGCGTTTTGAGCAAAGGTATGGTGGGGACGGGGCCAGCTACCTGCCCCCCTTTTCGGATCTTTTAAAGTTCCTTGAGGAAGAGTGCCGGCAGGCTGATAACTCCGGGATTGCTGGTCCTTCAAGGACCCCAGAGCGGCCTGCCCAGCTGAGGAAGGAAAGGGGTCACACTGGCGTCCCTGGTAAAAGGGCCTCCGACCGGAGACCAATGCCCGTTTACACTGGACTTGCTGCCACTGAACCCGCCCCCTGTAACTATTGCAGGCGTCCAGGCCACCGGGTGCTTTCTTGCCCCCAGTTTCTCTCTAAGCGGATCAAGGATCGGAGGGGCATTGCAAGAGACCGCCACTGGTGCTATAGCTGTCTGGGAGCTCACATGCAACGGGACTGCAAACAGCAACGGCCATGCCCAATTTGTAGGGGTAACCACCTGGAGATTTTGTGCGCCAACAAGAATGGTGTTGGTCGCCAGGTGGAGAGTGAGGGCGCGCCCCGCACGGGCGGGGGCGCTCTTACCAATCGCTCCCCGGATTATTTGCGTCGGTCCCCTGATCAGGGCCATGAATCCCGACGCGTCCGGATTTCGACCCCGCCTATGGGGGCTTCACCCCCCCGTGAGGGGGGCGCCAACCCCCCTCGACGTTCTGATGGGAGATTTGTGGCGGCCCCGTCTACGGTTCGACCTACCCGCTATTCACCTCCGCTTCATGAGTGGCCACGCCTCGAACGCCGCCCACCTCGAGCGGGTCGACAGCAGTACTACGACCTACCGACCTCAGCCCGTATGACTAGGCCCGTGCTGCCGCCACGAGATGACGCATGGGTTTACCAAAATGGAGGTCCGTCCCCCTCACCTTTGGAGGTCCCCCCTGAGTCTCAATATGAGATTCCCCGGTTAGAGGACGGGTTTGATGAGGACGACCACCAATAGGTAGTTGTCGCCCTAGCCCCCACCACAGCAACTTCTCCTGAGACCTTGAATCTCCGGCAGTCTGTCTGTCAGACCATTCTTTTGCCGACTGTCTCAGTGAAGGTATTCAACCCGAAGGGTGAATTTTTAATCGTTCGCGCCCTTTTGGATTCGGGTTCACAGCGCTGTATTGCTTCTTCTCGTTTGGTGGGTGAGCTAGGGCTCCCTTGGAGTCCTCGAACAGGACGGGTGATAGGTATCGGGGGGATAGAGCCCTCGACTCCTACCGGGGAAGCGGAATTAATGTTTGGCCCCGTTACGGGCAATTTTAGGGTCTTGGTCAAGGTGTCAGTCCTTGACAATATCTTAGGTCCCCTACCGCAGGTCCGAATAGCTGACGCTGCGGTGTCCTGTGCATCAGGCCTAAAACCAGCTGACCCCCACTGGACTGAACCCGGTCCTACGGACCTTTTGTTGGGTTCCGACGTGTTGGGCCTGGTCTTGTCAGGGGAAATTAGGGTTTTGCAGCAGGACGGCCTATGTGCCATGTCCACTATATTCGGTTCTAGCTTTTTTGGACCCGTGCTATGGTCTTCGGACCTACCGGTGCTGGACCAATTGCAAGCAGCCGGCTTGACGCTGTCGGACGTGGTCCAGCGCTTTTGGGAAGTTGAGGAGCCGCCGCATGCCGCACGAGTTGACCCTCTTGACCTTGAATGTGAGTTGTTTTATCAAAACAACACAGGCCGCCGTGTTGATGGGCGATTTGTAACTCGCTTGCCCTTTCTCGCTTCTCGCCCCCCGCTTGGTCAATCGCGGGCCTTGGCGGAAAAGAGGCTCTTGTCTATGGAACGGCGCATGCGGCGCGACTCCACCTTCCGCTCCAAGTACGTTGAATTTATGCGCGAGTACGAGGGCCTGGGGCATATGTCACCATCCAATTTTGATTGGCGCGCACACGAGCACTACTTCTTACCCCACCATGCCGTCTTGAAGACCCCTGGGGGGAAGATTCGAGTGGTTTTTGACGGTTCCGCGGCCACATCCAACGGGGTGACATTGAACCAATGCTTGCACTCCGGTCCTAAGCTGATCAAGGATATCTCCGATATCCTCACGCATTTCCGCCGGCATCAAATTGTTTTCGTAGCTGACATCAAGATGATGTTTAGACAGTCGATGGTACATCGCGATGATCGGAGATACCAAATGATTCTGTGGCGCGAAAATCCTAATGAGCCAATGCGTGTCTTTGAATTGAACACCACGACCTATGGACTCAAGTCAAGCCCCTATATTGCTATCAGGACCTTGTTAGAACTAGCTAACCGGGAGCGACTGAATTACCCTCGCGCATCAGCCACCTTGGAATCGTCAGTCTATATGGACGATATTTGCACGGGAGCCTCGAGCGTTGAGGAAGCTCTGACTCTTCGCGATGAGTTGATTGCAATACTGAAGTCCGGAGGTTATGAGTTGGGCAAGTGGCTGTCCAACTCCCCTCACGTCTTGAAGGATCTTCCGGGAAAGGATCAGCAGGATCCTCATATTTTTGAAAATCCCGAAAATCCCAATTTGCTGACGGTCCTTGGAATACAGTACCAGCCGGTACAAGACGTTTTCACCTACCGGGTCAAATTAGACCCACCTCCTAAGGTCTGGACTAAGCGTTCCGTATTGTCTACGGTTGCTCGCACCTTCGATCCCAATGGATGGATCACTCCCGTAATATTTTTGGCTAAATGTTTCCTCCAGAAGCTTTGGATTGCTGAACTCGGTTGGGACGAACCACTCCCTGGGAAGTTATTGAAGGAGTGGAACTCCCTTGTGTCTTCACTTCCTGAAGTTAACCGAATTTCCATGCCTCGACGCTTCCTACCAACAGGAAGGTGTCATGCCAGTCTCCACGGGTTTTGCGACGCCTCCGAACGAGGATACGCCGCCGTGGTATATTTGAGGACTGTCGATGTCGCCGGTGAGGTCGCGACGCATCTCGTCTTGGCAAAAAGCAAGGTGGCCCCTATTCGGTCACGGTTAACTATCCCGAAATTAGAATTGTCTGGCGCCGCCCTTCTGGTACGTCTCTTGAACCACGTCCGCTCCTCTTTGGCATCTGCGGTCGATCTGACCGACGTTTATGCTTGGACGGACAGTGAGATTGTCCTTTGCTGGCTACGAGCCGCGCCTCACAACTTAGAGGTCTTTGTTGCGAATCGGGTCTCCCAAATTCAGAGCTCTGCAGTACCGGTGATTTGGAGACACGTACCCGGTGAACTGAACCCGGCCGATTGCGCCTCCCGCGGCTGTGAGGCCTCTTCACTGGTCCACCATCACCTTTGGTGGGATCCAAGTTGGCTATCCCAATCCGAGACGACTTGGCCTCAAAATAGGTTTTCCGCTCCCGAAGTATTGCCGGGCTTAAGAGTCGGAGTGGTTGAGGATAAACAGATCCCCGACTTGAACTTTCTTTTGAACCGTTACAGTTCCCTTGATAAACTAATTGGTGTTACCGGTTGGATTCGACGTTTCATCCATAATGGGCGGAATTCAGAAAATAAAAATTTGAGTCCTGTGCTTTCCCCTCTTGAACGCCAAGACGCCCGGAACTACTGGGTGCATGTGGTTCAGGTGGAGCATTTTTCATCCGTGATTGACACTCTAAAGAGAGGTTTAGTTTTGAAGGGCCCCCTTGCTCGCCTAAACCCTTTTTTGGACAATAACGGAATGCTACGCGT
Source organism: Oeneis ivallda (assembly GCA_029955525.1). Taxonomy (NCBI): domain Eukaryota; kingdom Metazoa; phylum Arthropoda; class Insecta; order Lepidoptera; family Nymphalidae; genus Oeneis; species Oeneis ivallda. The sequence continues at coordinate 25,463,210 of JARPMR010000010.1, forward strand.
TGGAGGACGCCTCAAGAATTCCAATCTGCCCTATGGTGCTCGCCACCCCCTTTTGCTACCTAAGGACGGCACCTTTGTCAAATTGCTAGTGACACACTACCATCTTAAAAATGCCCACGCTGGTTGTAATGCACTCTCGGCTATTTTACAGCGCGAGTTTTGGATTCTGGCAGGGAGACGCACCATCCGGAACGTCACTTTCAAATGTATTCCGTGTTACCGCTTGAAGGCTAATACTTCACAGCCGATGATGGGTGATCTGCCCTCCGACCGCGTTCTAGCCACTCGACCCTTTGCTGGGGTTGGCACTGATTTTGCTGGCCCGTTTGCCATCAAGAGCTCTAACCTCCGCAACGCCAGATCGCTCAAGGCCTACCTCTGCGTTTTTGTATGTCTCGCTACCAAGGCGGTACATTTAGAACTTGTGAGTGCCTTAAGCACTGAAGCTTTTGTAGCCACGCTAGGTAGATTTGTCTCTCGTCGAGGATTGCCTGACCTGATTCGCACGGATTGCGGCACCAATTATAAGGGCACTGATAGATATTTAAAAGAGATTGTCGAATTCCTGTCTAGCAATAAGATTAGATTAAGTACAGCATTGGCCAAGATGGGGGTAACCTGGAAGTTTGACCCCCCAGCTTGCCCTCATTGGGGTGGAATATTCGAAGCTGTGGTTAAGGTGGCCAAGACTCATCTCCGGCGCGTTATAGGCGAAACTGTTTTAACCTTTGAAGAACTCGCCACCGTGTTTTGCAAAATTGAGGCTGTACTCAATTCTCGGCCACTCTGTCCCCTCTCATCTGACCCAAATGACCTGGAGGTCTTAACTCCCGGTCATTTTCTGATTGGTCAGCCCCTTAACGCTCTACCCGAATACCCCTTCAGGGACGTGAAGGTCTCACGTTTGTCCCGGTTTGAGCTGCTGCAACAGATGACTCAGAGTTTTTGGCACCGTTGGTCACTAGAGTATTTGCATCTTTTGCAGCAGCGGGTTAAGTGGGCTGACAAATCTGATCCACCCAAAGTTGGTGACCTAGTGCTGATTAAGGAACCTAATTTGTTGCCTTTATACTGGCGCCGTGGGCGCATTCTTAAGCTGATCTACGGGTCTGATGGGGTTCCCAAGGTTGCCGAGGTAATGGTCGGAGACTCTGTCTTGCAGCGAGCCGTTTGCTCCTTATCACGTTTACCTATTTACTAGTAAGTGGACGTAAATCCTTACGCCCACGGGCGGGGGGATTGTTCGCGCCATAATTCCTTGTTCCATGGTCGTGGCGCTAGCAACCTCTTTGGCTCGCAATGAAATTGACAGATGACACTTGAAAGGTAAAACTTGCCGCGATTTTTGGGCGTGGTTTTTGCAAGTTCCCTTTTTCCTTTTGACAGCTAACACGTATTCACGAAAATTCGGGTCCCTCGCGCACCGTTTTGCCTTTTTGAGTGCCTAGATTTGGTTATTTTACGGTTTAGTCGCGCCGTCAAGCGGTCTATGTGTCGACCTAGCTATAAGCATCATTGTTAACGTGCTGTCCGTAACAAAGGAACCCTTTTGGAACCCGCCGGCCTTGCTCGCCACCCGCCCGGCGAAAGTGTGTGTGATTAAGATTCTGGAACTAACTAGTGACAAGCCGAGTGTACAGTGCCACGCCAGCCCAGCGTCTTCAGCAGGCCATAGCTGGCTGCCTGCCTGCTGCGCCTAGCGGCCTGAGAGGTTCACCTTACACTCAACTTCACAATACACTCACATACACCACTCTCATACCAATCTCAGGCCGTACAAGGATTGAATGCTGCAAGGAAGGTCAGTGCAACCCTACCATCATTAAGTCCACACTTAGACGAGAACAAATCTGACCGCGGTCAAAGGCCGCTTTGGGCAGCGACCCTGGACTCAGGTTATAGCTGATGGGCCCCTATACTTCGTGTTCCAGGCCTTGACTCGTTGGCCAAGCCGTTGGCCTCAACACCTCGAATTGTATGGCCTTGTAAATGTCCGTCCATGTTTCAATTTGGCTATCCGTGACATTCTTACTTCTGAAATTAAAGAAAATAATTGCTTGTCATTCAATAAAAAGTTATACAACTCTTTATTCGAGGGGGTCGCGGTACTCATTCACGCATAAGGGGGAAATAACCTTGAGTTGATGCTTCTACCAGCCCGATTCTGTGACTCAGTGCCTATCAGAAAATGATAGCTATTGACATATATTTTTTATTCATTGAAGGTTTATTGTGAAATAAAAATAACATTTTCCTAGCAAACCTTCAATGGAAAAAATATATTTCAGCGGCTATCATTTTTTGATAGGCATTGAGTTGGAGAATAGGGGGGGGGGGGGCAGGTCAGTTTATGAACTACCCAACTCCTGAACAACTGAATGTCCTCTCGACGGAATCCGGTCACGGAGGCCAACCTCCTCAGAAATTAATCATCTGCGCGGCAGATATTATAGTGCATAAGTGTGTGCGCAAACACAGGTTCACTCTCTATTCCCTCACTCTCATAGTCCGATGGGGCGGAAATCCAACACGGCCGGAGAGAAATCAGGCGCAGGCTTTACGTGCTCTCTATGAGGTTACGGACTACGGGGGTGACACGAGTCACGACATACAACTTCCTAACTCCGGGCTAGTACTGAGAATTTCTTAACAGAAAAATCTAATACATTTATTGACCCGATTATTGGCCCGACCCGGAATCGAACCCGAGACCCTGTAATCCGCAGCCGTACATGCGAACCACTAGACCAACGAGGCAATTAACCTCAATAACTTACAGCTGTAAGCAAATATCTCATGATCGATCTGATGAGTAGTTGGTTTATGGACAGATGCCAAGGTCTAATGATGGAGCAGGTAAGTGGTCACAGGCAGTCAGCTTTATTAAGCGTGGGCTAACTGTGTACTCGATTGACATGCAAGCATTGAACAGCAGACATTGAAGCAGCGGCTGGGTCATGCGTCATGCTCGTGAACGGGTGCCTCCGGCGGGAATGGGGCTACTTTATGTCTGCCCATCTTAATTTGTATTGAATAATTTTAAGTAGTATGCATTTTTGGAACTTCCCCTAATAGGGAATATGCATAAAATTTAAATTTGTCTCAATTATTTTTTTCTAGATTCTTTATTGCCTTAACATTATACTTAAAAGGTATTTTTTTTATTTAGTTATTATTTAAACCCAGAAAATATTATATAGAAAGTGAAAAATAAAGGAGGGAAATTCAAACTTACAAAACGCGTCGCCATTGGTCGAAACGAAATGTGACGTCATTTGATTTACGGTTGATTTACGGCGTCGATATTCATACAGTGTTTGTGGTAAAATTGTTTAAAACTGTATTCCTGTGTGATTACTTGTGAATTTATATTTGTAGTCAATCTAGGTCGATGACTGAAACTGGTTTTGTCAAAGCACAATCGGATAATATACCGAAAATAGATGCATTTATGATGTCAGCATATTTTGTATCAAATCTCGATTTTACGAGCGCAGAGATCAAAGGAGTGAAAGCTGCAATGTAATTATTATGTTACATGGTATATTTTAGTCCTTAACATAGATTTTTATTCTTATATGTTTAAAAAATAATACTTAAAACAAAACATAACCTTTAAATAACCATCTGTGTTCCTAAACTCCTAATTTACGTCTATATCATGATAATTTATACGTAATATTTATTATGTTATTGAAGCTCACTCAAGTTTGATATGTTTATATACTTTTTGGTTCCGTACTCTAGTTGGGTTCCGTACTCTAGAAGTAAAAGTGAAAGGATAATATCAAATTAATTTGTTTTCGCTAACTAAGGGCCTCATAAGTAGGCTCAGGACCGCTCAGCGGGCGATGGAGAGAGCTATGCTCGGAGTATCCCTGCGGGATCGAATCAGAAATGAGGAGATCCGTAGGAGAACCAGAGTCACCGACATATCTCAGCGAGTCGCGATACTTAAGTGGAAATGGGCGGGGCACATAGTTCGAAGAGCTGATGGTTGTTGGGGTCCCAAGGTGTTGGAGTGGCGACCCCGCACCGGGAAGCGCAGTGTTGGCAGACCCCCCACCAGGTGGACCGACGACATCAAGCGAGTCGCAGGGAGCCGCTGGATTCAGGCGGCGCAAGACCGAGGCCTGTGGAAGTCCATGCAAGAGACCTTTGTCCAGCAGTGGACGTCTATCGCTTGATAAAGAAGAAGAAGAAGAAGATATACTTTTTGTAAATAAGTAATAGATAAATACGATATTCCGATTTACATGAACAATTTTCTTACACTTTTTTTTCTACTTTCGAATCTCGTGGAATACGAAAAAACACTTTATCGGGTGTACTAATAATAGTGTTTTTGTACTTAGGTACCATACAATACTTGTAAGAAGGTTTTTTAACTTCTTCCATGGTTTGTGTAGCAATTAAAAATGAAAATAGGTATGAAGTAACTGAAACGCTATAGTAAACAAACACGGGACATGTCGAATGACGTCATCAAAAGCGCGCGCTAATGGTGGCGTTTGAACGGCTGAAATTTATTCAATGTTTTAAATTTCACTTTTAAAAATTATTTGACTATTTTCAAACCTATTTATATTTTTTATATGTTATAAAGATGTAAATGATTAATTTAAGAAATTAAAAAAAAATCATGCATATTCCCTATTGTGTAAACACTGCATACATAGCATAATATCTATTTAACTTGTTTTAAAAAGAGCAACCGCCGTGTTTCTTGCTGGGTCTTCTCGGCAGGAAGGGTATTCCGAACCAGTGCAGTGGTAGACGCATCGACGACGATTCAAAAGCACTTGTAAAAAACTTTATTTGAATCCTTACTAATATTATAAATGCGAAAGTGTGTTTGTTTGTTGGTTAGTCCTCCAATCAAGCTGCAACAGAGCTACGGATCAACGTGATTTTTTGCATGGGTATAGTTGAGGACTTTGAGAGTGACATCTCTAGGCTACCTTTTATCACGGAAAATAAAAAAAATCATACTGGATTTTTTAAATCTAAATCAACGGCGCGGGCGTTTGAAGTCGGTTTTTTACAAAGATTTTTTTATAGGAACTCTAAATCGCTCTGTGGGAAAAGTGTCTGGTGATTTCGAACCAACCACTTATAAAAATATAATAATAACGCGCTTAGCACTGTACCATTATGAAAAAAATCGCATTTTACACAAAAAAATAAATCGTTTATTTATACTTTTGAATAATCTTCATCTTATTTATTGGGTCTATGATAGCCTATGCTTGTTATGGGTAATTATGGAAATTTACCATTTAGGTATTTATTGCAAGATAAAAACTAATCTGTTCGATCAAACCCGTTTATGTAGGAAATATCAAAACAGCATGTTGTTCTTGTAAAATCTTGTAACATGCACTTGAGTTTTCTTGAAATAGGCCAGCTTGAATATAGGCTAGCCATTTTACCGCATTTCCTTAGATTTGTCTTAACTTGCGTGCACTAGTTTGTGATTCGAAATCCCTATGATTTAAGTACATTTATTTATAAACTATAAATTAATTCTGCATGGATGAAATATTATGTTTCATACTATCATTCGTTTGTACTGTACTATTTTATGTACCATTGTAATTTTTTTTACCTTAGTTAGAAATGTACCTATTTAGTTTACTTATAAGTATTTTATAACTTAGGCTTTGTATTTTCTGGTTCCAAAAGAAGTAAAATATATTTTGAAAATGTTAAATACATAGTTTAACTATATATATCAACATCGCAATTTGATAGAATAGATTATACTGACACGCGTGAAGCACTTAGTCGAGTAATCATACGCCAAAAATGCCTAACATCATTTTGGAAAAGAGCTGATACTCTTACACTGCTGGACCGATATTAACCAAACATAGCTAAGAACCACCGCAAGGAAACTGGCTTTCAAATGAAAAAACCGCATCGAAATCGGTCCTTCCGTTTGAGAGTTACGATGCCACAGACAAACTTCGACGTCAAACTTATAACACCCCTCTTTTTGCGTCGGGGGTTAAAAACAGAATATCTACGAATTTTTTATCCCTAAAATTCAAAATATTACTATCCCTTGTCCCGAAGTGACCGTTTCATTCGTATCCACCCTATCCGTACAGGGCTTGTACCCCCATGTCTGCACTGCGCGCTACGTTAGAAAGAGAACGGATAAAGGTAGAAAAGGATGGCGAGAGTGACCGAAATCGATGGCAGGGTAAGCCTATACACACTTCACTGACTTCGTTACCAACTTACATGTCAAGTTCCAACTATAGTAAACCACCAGTTGATGAAAAGAAATTTAAAATTCAAAATAATTATTTATTTCACGTAGGCCAACCTGTGGCTCTTATGGCACTTCATGATTCTACCACCGGTTCGGAAAGCGGATTCTTCTGAGAAGAGCCGGCAAGAAACTCAGCAGTTGCTCTTTTCAAAATAATCATTTTACAATATTATTATACAGCTATTACATTGTAATCTTGTGAGCAGCCGGATGCCACGCCGATTTAACCCATGCAACTTTGTTAGAATAAAATAGAATATTATAATATTTCCACAATGAGGTGAAGTTCCAAAAAAAGCGTAGGTACTACAATTCAATTCATGTTAAGACATCACATTATGCCTGTTTTGGCTGTTTTATCATTAGATAATATTTCAGCTTATGGGTGTGTCAGTCGCCGCCCAATGTTGAGTACAGGCCTGCCCAATATTCATCGCCATCACATCCCTACCTAGCCTTACTCCTTCACTACCCTATGGCAGCCTTTTCATATTTTTCATCTATTTAACGTCTACCAACCTGGAAGGCGCATAACATGCTTATTTTTACGTGGTCATTGCTCTACCATTTTCTAGTACATCCTCCTATAATATATCGCTCCTAAAATTAGTCAGCCTTCACCTTCACTTCACCTTACAATGATTAATTTTACATCAGTTAGGTACCATATATACATAAAAAAATACGTAATAACTATATGGGTAAAACCCATATACACTAAAAAAAGTAGGTCATACACTTAAACTTACAACTAACTGAAATTGTTAAAAAATACATTTCAGGTGTCATTAATTATAATACAGCCTACAGGGGGATATTTTCTGTTTTTGTCCCGGTGCACACACAGCCAATAGTCGAAGATGGGACTAGGCATCTCATAGCCTAAGTATGTCACACTCTCTTTAACATTTCTGCGGTGGTGTCGTGTGATGCGGGTTGTTGCGTTCCCTAAAATATGGTTGAGCGAAGCAATGGCTGGGTCATGCGTCATGCTCGTGAACGGGTGCCACCAGCGGCAATGGGGCTACTTTCTGTCTGCCCGTCTTGACATGTGTTGAATTATAATTAGAAATAATTACGTATGCTTTTGTGGACCTTTCCCTCATTGTGGAAACTCTGCATACATAGAATATATGTTAAGTATATTGTAAAAGTATTTTGAAAAGAGCAACTGCCGAGTTTCTTGCTGGTTCTTCTCGGCAGGAACGGCATTCCGAACCAGTGGTAGACTCATTGACGATTTAAAAGTACTTGTAAAAGTTTATTTGAATAAAAAACATTTCTATTCTATTCTATTCTATTCTATTAAATATTGTCTGGAGTATTGTACTGTTAGCGTTAATGGATATTTTATTTCTTTTTCACTAATTATAATTTGGAACATAAAACGAATTTGGAGGCAACGATCCATTTTTGGGTCACTGTGCCAACGACGGAGTGAGTAACGTTGGAGCGTAAGTTGGATCTGGAAATCGCCTGTGTGTAGCAGTTTGTTCACCCGATATATTGCTATCTCGCTCATCGCCAGTGCACGAGCACCGAATGCACTGGACTGTTATCACTCGGTGCGTTTCGCATTCATAATAAAAGAGCTAAAAGTGTAATTGGCTTGGGGAGTCTTTTCGTCATTACATTACCTATTATTATTATAATTTATGTATTTTTTATCATGCATCATGATGATTAATTTACGGAGAACTAGCTGATGCTTGCGAGTCGCGACCTCATCTGCTTGGAATTTTAAAAATCTCACGAGAACTCTTGTACTTATTTTCCGTGATTAAAGTAGCACATGGTATTTTCCGTTTGATGACCTCCCTGGCACAGTGGTGAGCCTTGTTTAAAGGTAGGTCTCGGGTTCGATTCCAGTTACAGGCTATTTGGAAATTTCTGAATTATCTCAGGTCTGGTTTCGGTGAGGCTATCTTAATATACAAAAAAAATAATAATATATAATTTAATATAAAAAATCTTTTTAAAAAACCAATTTCAAACGCCCGCGCCAGTACAAAGTATATAATTTATTGTTGATATTTTAAAAACCGCTCGACCGATTTCGATAAAATTTCAATGGGACCACCTGGGGAGTATACCCTTTCAAACTTAAAAAGACTTTTCCAAATCGGTTCAGGCGTCTTCGAGTAATCGATAAACATACATAAAAAAATATTCCGACGAATTGAGACCTTTTTTGAAGTCGGTTAATAAAAAAAAGTTATCTAGGTATGTGCTGAATTTTATCAGGAACTTATTTATCCTGAAACGGCCAGGGGAGGCCAAATAATATTTACCTCTAAGAATCTCGATTTACCTACTCTTTGAATAGAGAGTGCACTTGTGTTTGTGTACAGACTTGTGCACTATAACATCTCACGCGCAGTTGGCTTATCGCTGTGCAAGTTGCCATGGCTGGATTCGGTCGGTAGGACATTATTCAATTTAAATTCGGCGAGTTTCACGTCGAGTCGTTATCAAGAGCTAGTTATTAAATAAGGCATGTGTAGTTGATAAAAATAATGTCGCAATAGTTTTCACACATGATTGTTCATTAAACAATAACTAGCACAATGACAATGAGTCACTCACGACTCACGCGAGATGAATCCGAAAGCAAAACTCATCGTCACACTCGCGTGTAAGTAAACGTGTGAATATGATGATATTTGAAATATCGAAATTTTTTCGCCAAAGTTCCGCGAAAAAACAGGAAAATGAGATTATTTAGGTAGGTACTTGTTCACTCGTAAAGACAAACGTTTCATCAGTCCAATTTCGTAATTTTTTTCTTTCTTCACTGAACAATTCCAAAAAAAAACATTTTTATAAAATAACTCGCTTTTGTGCGGCTTCGCTCACGCTATGTTAAGTTCGAATTTTTGAACACCTATTATACCCCCTTAGGGGTTGAATAGCAGCAGTGATAGCCTAGTGGTTAGGACTGTGTCTCCTATTCGGGGGTCGCAGGTTCGATCCCGGGTACGCACCTCTGACCTTTCGGAGTCAAGTGCGTTTAAGCAATTAAATATCACTTGCTTCAACGGTGAAGAAAAACATCGTGAGGAAACCTGCACATCTGAGAGTTCTTCTTAATGTTCTCGAAGGTTTGTAAAGTCCGCCAATTTTTATTGGGCCAGCGTGGTGGACTATGGCCTAAAACCCTTCTCTGAAAGGAGACCTGCGCTCAGTAGTGAGCCGTTGATGGGTTGCTAATGATGATGATGATGAGGGGTTAAATTGTCAAAAAATATTTTTTAGCGGATGTCGTTATAATGGCTATCTATATGCCAAACAGCCCATTCAATCCATTGTTTGAGCGGTGCGCTGATAGATCAGTCAGTCGGTCAGTCAGTCAGTCAGTCATCAGTCAGTTACCTTTTCCTTTTATATACTTATTTAAAAAGAAGAAGATATCCAAGAAGTAGATCTAGAACTCTCCTTTATGACTTCAGTCATTAGCTTCAACACAACACAGTTCTCCTCTCAAATAAGAAAGTTTTAGGTGCTGGCCAAGTGGGAATTGGCAGACTTCACAGGCCTGGAGCACAATATGGAGAACTCTCAGGCATTTTCATCACAATAGTTCCTTCACCTTTAAAGCCAGTGATATTCAATTGCTAACTCCGAAAATTCAGACTAGACTATTATTTTATGTTACCATGTCCTAATATATGTATAAAATACTCATGTCGCGGTGTTTGTTACCAAACTCCTTCGAAACGGCTGGACCGATTTTTATGAAATTGTGTGTGCATTAGGTCTGAGAATCGGCCAACATCTATTTTTCATACCCCTAAATGATAAGGGTGACCCCCTAAATATTTTTGCTGGCGGTACGAAGTTCGCTGGATCAGCTAGTCTTTAAACAAAAAATGCAATTCTGGAATTGCGTAAGAACTATTCAGAGTTCCCAATTTAAACACCATAATTGCTCTTGTGTTTTTTTTTAAACACGAGAAAGATTAGCAGTAATTTAAAATTTTACAAACCACGGCATAACATTAATTATCAACTGGTACTGTTAGGCCCGCTTGCAAAAACGCCGGGTTATCCTTTTAACCCAGAGTTAGCGGCTGCTTTGACGGATTTCGTATAAAGCTTCTGTCAAAATTACAAAAACAACCTAACCTAACCCGGCGTCTCTGCAAGCGGGTCTTATCAAAGTTATTTTTGTTCGAAATATAAATTTGTTTTTCTCATTTAACATGCTTCCGTCCCCAATTTGACCGATATTATGTTACCTCCCTTGCTCCCGTTCCCTCCTCCTAAATTCGTCCCACATGATTTTATCAAGCTTGACACGAAGGATGACATTCACCTATTGACCTTTTGCTATATGAATGACGTATTGTTTTCTGTTTTTTAACCCCCGACGCAAAAAGAGGTTTGTTATTAGTTTGACGTCGATGTCTGTCTGTCTCTCTGTGTATGTGTGTGCCTGTCTGTGGCATCGTAGCTCTCAAACGGATGGACCGATTTTGATACGGTTTTTTTCATTTGAAAGCCAGTTTCCTTACGGTGGTTCTTAGCTATGTTTGGTTAATATCGGTCCAGCAGTGTAAGAGTATCAGCTCTTTTCCAAAATGATGTAAGGCATTTTTGGCGTATGATTACTCGATTAAGTGCTTCACGCATGCCAGTTCAATTTAACGACTATACGCATAGCCCGGCCAATCACATGTCGGGGGTGTTTTAAATTTTCAATTTACACTTGTTATATAAAAGTTTGACTTTTCTCAGTTGTTCTTTAAATCTGTGTACCTATCTTTTTGAAAAGTCTTTTCATTGTAAACCTTAGGTGCTTTGCTATAGATTACCTATTTCTCTTCTATCTTTAGAAAGTTTACTCTCTCTCGTATTTTTCTTCATTCACTGACTGAATGCATTCAGTGCTTTGTATATCAATCACAAAGTCATCATCATCTATTTCATTGGTATTGTATAATCCATTTACTTATTGCAAAAAATTTTCTTTGTCCAAGCTAGTCTTGGGTTTTCAATGTACCTACACGTAGTCACCTAGAACAAAGAAGGTAGGTAATTAATAATTACTTATACATAGTACACTAGCGGCACGCTATGATGGCCGGTTTGACACATTACAATAGTGATGTGGAATGTCAATTTATTCTCGAACAAAAAACAATTAAGTTTTGTTTTTGTACCTGATTAAATAGGTTTAATAAAACAAAAATGTATATGTTTATTTAATTTATTTGAACGAACTGAATATTTGAATGAAAATGAATATACATACTTTATATGCACACAAGAAACATATGAATACAAAAGATACCAAAAAAGGTGCCACAAAAGGCCATAATTAATCAGATTCGTCCATACTACTATTTTCACTGTCGTCACTGCTATCATCACCTACATTAATAATTATATGTTCGTTTTCTATAATATTATCTATTTTCACATCTCTTTCATAATCTTCCCTTATTAATTTAACAGTTCTATTCACAACCTTTTCCCAGTCTCCTTTAGTCACATGTTCACAAGCTTCTTCTAATAATTTTAGCATTTTTTTTGTGGTAAATGGGGGTTCTGTATTGTGTCTTGCAGCATATCCCTTAATTTGAGCCCACACCAACTCAATCGCATTATACTCACAATGGTAAGGCGGTAACCGTATAACTCTGTGCCCATGTTCTAATGCTATTTCGTCAATGACGTATCGGATCTTGGTTGGTTTGTTTTCTTTTAAAAGACGTACTAATTCCGCTTTTAACATATTCATGTTTGCATCTACGCCATTTTTACGAAGCCATGCGACGATATCAGCTTTCTTTTGGGATTGGGCAGGTGGCTTGTCAATTTGCATCGAGTGGTATGGGGCGTTGTCCATAATTATAATAGATGGTTCAGGGAGGCTACACAACATTGAGGTAAACCATTCAGTAAACTTTTCTCCATTCATGTCTTCATGATAGTCTCCAGTGGTTTTTGACGCAAAAGCCATGAGAGAACCTTCGACAAACCCGTTGATGGTTCCGGCGTGACAAATTATAAGTCGCGATCCTTTTCCTACAGGAACTTTGGAAGTAGATGCTGCTGTGTCATCGTTCCAAGAACGGCCTACAGTATGGTTAGCATTAAGCCATGTTTCATCCAAGAACACAACATTTTGCCAATTTTTGATTTCTTTCACTTGCCGTAAAAAAGTATACCTTGCCATCGCTATATCAAATCTTTCCATCAATATTTTGCGTTTGTTACATTTTTTGTATCGAAATCCAATGGTCTTCAAAATCTTCGTTAAAGAACTTTCCCCACCGAAGAATAATCCAGCTTCCTTCAGTGAATGCACCAACTTTTTTCTTGTTGGATACTCCTTCTGTAAATAGTAGCCGTAAACATGTCTTCGGATAGCATCGGCATCAAAGCTATCGATGCCTACGACTGGTTTTGCTCGTTTTCTCTTTTTTGGTGTGTGAAGTTTATTTTCTTCTGTGCCAGTCTCGCCATATTTTTTTTTAGTTATCCGTCTAACAGTTCGTTGTCCAATATTAAGCGCATCAGCTACGCGTTCAACCACTGACGTTATAGGTAAAATTGGCCCTCCATTTTGAGCTTCACGATCGAAATAGTTACGAAGGCGTATTACGAACTCACGTGTCTGACTATTTAGAACAGTTCTCTGCGTACGTTCGGTCATATCGACGAAATCCACAACAAAGGGCTTGAACAGAGTCCAAATTAACGAGCAAGGGTCAACAGTAATGCAGTATCAATATTTGAAATCCAAAGCCAGGTCAAAACTATATCACAATCGCATTGCACTGACAGTTTATACTTTTCGAAGCAACGTCAATTCGAAACTGCTTTGTTTTGCATTGAGCATTGACGCGAGTTTGCCGGAGGTAGTAGTTGTGCTAGCCAGCGATCCTATGTGACGATCGTATTAGATTCCATTTTTAAAAAATTTCAATTTAGAAAACCAAATGCCGAGTTGTGGTATATATCATATAAAAATAAAAATTTTACCTTTTGTATGAAACAGCTGATATTTTTTTGCGATTTCAGAGGTTTGTCCACATAGTGAAAATTGTTCATATTCACAAGTACATTCACCCCTTAAATGGTGCAAACTGATTTTTCTACACTTGTATACATTTTAGAAATCAATTTAATAAATAAATTTTGAGTCCTAAACCTAAAACTACATTCGATAAAATTTATGAATCTCTGCACATCACTATCGTCAATAAAGTAATACAATTATTTCCTTCAAAGTCGTTATCAATTAATACGGAACTTCATGAGCGGACAAACGTCAAACCGGCCATCATAGCGTGCCGCTAGAGTACATCCGAGTGGAGCTTGAAGATAAAAATGCCGTTATTTTTTTTTAGTTCTCTAATCACAATTTGCTATGTGTGTATGTTTGCAAAGTTAGTAGGTAATTGGGTTATCTCAAGTATCCTACTTGCAGAGTTGTGGCAACGTTGATCAGGAGCAAATAGTAAAATAATATCAGCACATTTTTTGGAGACAAAACTATTTTTAACCGACTTCCAAAAAGGAGGAGGTTCTCAATTCGGCCGGTATCTTTTTTTTTTTTTCTATGTATGCCCACCGATTTCTCCGGGATTACTGGACCGATTCGCGTGATTTTTTTTAATCGACAGAGGATGTTTGCGAAATGGTCCCATAAAAATATTCACCTTCAAATCCTTAAGCCTGATGCTGCAGAGATATTGCTCACCTAAAACTATGGTGATTTAGGAAATTTCGATTACGAATTGATATTGTAGGTAACAAGTATGGACTACATCACGGAGTTCCAGGTCCTAGCTCCTCAATCATAGGATACTACACTTAAAAGCTTAAAATAAAAATTCTTTTCAAAAAACCGACTTCTAACGCCACTACAAAGTATAAAAATAATTTTAGTTTGTCCACGTTTGTTGAAGTCGGGCGGGCCTAAAATACAAACTATGAAACCGACTCGCGATGCTCGCTCGACTTCTACAAACGAGTCTCTCATATTGTGTAGCGTCGCGCATCGGTTTCATAGTTTGTATTTTAGGCCCGCCCGACTTCAACAAACGTGGACAAACTAAAATTATTTTTATACTTTGTAGTGGCGTTAGAAGTCGGTTTTTTGAAAAGAATTTTTTTTAATTATTTTTACGCTGCGGTCATCATAAAAATATGATTGGAACAAGTAAAATATGCTCATAGAAATCAAATAAGAAATAGTAGAACTAAATAAGAAGTAGAAAGAAATAGTAGGTACTACATACATAGAGGTAACTCTATAATATCTATGCACCAATGATATGAAAACGAAAGATGTAATGGAGATACGAATATTGCATAATACGGGCTTTATGTGATATATTGATTTTAGATTTGCAGTCGTCACTCGTAACGGTGGGAAGAAAATAGCTCTCTATTTGTTCGTACATTATGTCACTATTAAAATCGACAATCGATTTGCAAGACGCGACCGGCGAGTCTTGTTCGAAAACATTAAACAGCTGTGTAGAGCTCTTTGCATTACGCGACGCCTTTGTTCGGTGCGAGCCAGGGACGTAAGCGAAGACTACGTGAGGGACTTTTTGTTGTGAAACTTTTTGTCGAGAGACTTTTTGTCGAGAGACTTTTTGGAGTTTATTGGAGTTTACTCCTTTAGAATCGATTTTAGGCGCCCGGTATGAGAAAAATTTGAGCAGTGAAATCTGTTTTGAATGACCTCGTTACGTTTTTCACAACGATGCAAATTTCTACCCTAACGTTGAGTAAATAAGGTTGGTTTTCGCTTGAGTTGTCGAATGCGAAAACGCTTTCGCTTCGGGAAGCCGAGCGCGTACCGATCGGATCGGAGCGGCGGCGCCGCGAATGCATTACGACGTTTTAAGTAGTAAACTCCAGTCGTGCGTCGGAGCTGACACACACACTTTTTTTGTCTGAAACGACTGAAAGCTTATAGACAAACCTTAGATAAACCGATAAACAGCTTTAATTTAACTGCAATCAGACTGAAACATTGCAGTTTTGATGAAGGAGTTATCCTTTTTTGTTTTTTGTTGAAATGACTACAAGTTGCCTTAGAATCGCATGCTCACCGTACGCAGATAAAGCAGTGAGTTGGCATATCGATAACAAAATAACTTAGGTACTTAATCTAAACTAAAACTTGGCAGTCGACTTGCATAGTTCAAAAGCAAACTCCCCTTAAGAGAGACAATCTAAATAAAACAAAAGTATCTGGATTTAAAGAATGAAGAGATGACGTTTAAGTCAATTTATTTTATCCCAGAAAAATACATTTTCAGGTTGGTCCAGGTTTTTCTACAAAACAAGGAATTAATTTTGCTCCTAGACTAACTGTAGAGTTCAAGACAATATTCATTGCAGATCGAAAGAATTTTGAACTGCAATGAATTTATAAGGCAGACGGTAGTGAAACTAAACTGTTGTCTTTATCATTTGCATCAATTTTGTTGTTGGATGCCAAAGGGCTATTAGCACCGCTAACTCTTTAGAATCAGGCTAACAGGCTAAGATTTTAAGTAAGCTTAGCTAAGTAAGCGCCAAGATGAGAAGTATGCAAATGACGCCAATGTGTCATCGAAGTCTGAAAAAAGCGTGTCTGCAAAAGCAGAAAATGAAATGAAATGAAAATACACTTTATTGTACACCAATCAACACAAAACAAAAGATTATACATACATGGTTTTGTGAACAGGGTCAGCGAATATGAATTTGTCGAGGGGCAAGTCGCTAATGTGTACAACGGTACACTGAAAATAGACGTATCATAGTAGGTATATACCTACAGGCTACAGTACAGAGTACAGACAGCACAGACCGCGCGGAGTTCGTTGTCTCACGAACCAGAACAATTTCAGTAGCATATGATTGATCGAGTAGGGTGGATGTGCGTCCGCCAGTCCGTCGGTAACATATAAAATAAACTCAGGTCTTCTAGTGCGTATTTTTTGTACTTATTTAGTAGCCGAGTGACCAGTGTTTCCAGTGCCGTTTGTGAATCAAATTTGGATTTTACACTGCAAATCTGGTGAATATTAATTGTTTAATTCAATATTAATGATGCAGACGCAGATGCAAATTTTATGGATACGTGCAAGCGACCAAAATTGTGTTTCTTTTATTAGGTATTGTGATTTGTGCGTTCCATTGTTTTGTCGTAACGATATCTAAGGATATCATTAACGATCGTTATATTCGTTAGTGATTCTTCAGCGAAACAAATTGAATGGAAGCTTTGTTTGATACTTATATGCAAATTATTTACTCTTGAGCTACCTACTAACATCCTTTGTTGATTTTTGATACTTATAGTTTTTTTTATGATATTTAAAACTTCTTTCTTTTACCAAATCCAATTATTGAATTATTGACAAATTACCTTCGTTCTTTGTTAAATTTGATAATATAATAAAAGACTATTGGAAGAATACAGAATATCTGTCAAAAGACTGTATCATTGTTATTATTTGTATCTGATTTTTGACATTCATTGATACTGTCAAAAACAGTCAGAGTCTAAGACGCTCTTTCAATTCACTTTCAGTATTCGTTCTTTTTTTGAATGAAAATTTTTCATATTCTAAAGCAATAGTCCGGTCGAGTTAAGGTTGCAACTGGCGTCGATTACGGTCATACTGCCGCTAAGATACGGTATGCAAAAAGGGATCACTGACTTTATGAAAATGAAAGGAATGTTTGTTAAAAAGTGTGCTATTTAACATTTAGTAGGTAGGTAATTGACGACTTAAATACTTTAGTATTTAGGGCGCGAGGTGCAAACTTAGCTCGACCGGGTAGTACGTTTATACAAACGTATAAACGTACTTTTATTAAACGTATTATATTCAATAAAAAAAAGCATACACTTTATTTGTATTGAACATAACAATCTCTACTTCCGAGTTCCGACCTATTTCCGTATTTTAAATGCGAAAGTCTGGTTTTTGTTGTTTGTTCTTCAATCACGCAACAATGGAGTTACGTATTGAAGTGATAATTTGCATTGGCATATTTTTGAGGGCCTGAAGAGTGTCAAGGCCTTTTATTCCTATTATTAGAACCTCAATAGCCCAACGGTTAAAGGTGCGGACTGAAAACTGAAAGGTCGCAGGTTCGAATCCCACCCGTTGCACTATTGTCGTACCCACTCCTGACACAAGCTTTCCGCTTATTTGGAGGGGAGAGGAGAATACTAGTCAAGTTCAACTTGGTTGATATTCTTTAAAAAAAAAAAAAAACGGAAAATCGTAAGTTTTCCTGTAGGATTTTTAAACACATAATTCTATGCGGAAGTAGTCACTGGTAAAAGCTAGTTTCATAAAACTTTAATGGTGTCCTTTAAATCCATGAGTAAACCGCAGTGGGTTCGATTGGATCTGCAGTGATAAATTTTCATTCTAATATAGATAGAAAGAGTGCAAGAGCGAGATAGAATATGTCAGCGAATTTGCTATGGGATGTGACATTACCTACATGATTGGAATAGGAATCCATTCATAGAAATGTCGTAATTCCTAGTTCCATGAATCCATTGTCTCTTTTAACTTAGCATCTCATTTAGAACTATCGGACTGATCAGTGATCACTTGTCATACTTCCTTGTTCCCAATCATAATATGAATTTCTTTTTTTAAGCTTTCAAAAACTATTCATCTATAGATCGTGCGTTATATGTATAAATTATAAACAAACAATATTGCACTCATAAAACCCAAGGTAGACTTATTTTCTTTAGTATTAAAAATAATCCTACTAATATTATAAAGGCGAAAGTTTGTGTGTATGTTTGTTCCTCCTTCACGCAAAAACTACTGGATGGATTTGGCTGAAATTTGGAATGGAGATAGATTATACCCTGGAATAACACATAGGCTACAAATTATCCCGGAAAAATCCAAGGTTCCCGCGGAATTTTGAAAAACCACTGATAGATGGCGCTGATTGTACTTAAATCACGCTTACATTATCCGCAGCATCGAGAATAAGTAAAAAATTCCAATTCAACAATCAAGTAGGATAAACACAGTTATTGAAGTTTTTCATTATCAATAGAAAATTTCTTAGGGATCAGGGATGGATTACGAAAAAAATTATACAAATAGTACAAGGTATCGATTTGTCCAGTCATAGTGAGTACATTGCTAGATATTATAATGACTGATCATGTGTAGATCCTATCCTATCCTATTATTCCTATTAATATTATAAATGCGAAAGTTTGTGAGGATGGATGTTTGGATCGATGGATGGATGGATGGATGGATGGATGGATGTTTGTTACTCTTCAACGCGACAACGAATGAACCGATTTTGCTGAAATTTGGCACAGACATAGAATATAGTCTGGAATAGCACATAGGCTACTTTTTATCCCGGAAAAGCAAACAGTTCCTGCGGGATAGCATCGCTATTTTTTACGCATTTGTCCTTCAAAATACGCGCAATGGAGTTTTAGATTAACGTGATTTTTTTGCACAGGTAAAGTTAAGAGCCTGAAAAATGACAAAGGCTACTTTTTATCTCGGGAAAACAAACGGTTCCTGCGGCATATTAGTATACTACTTTTCACACATTTATCTTTCAATTATGCGCCAATGGAGTAACAGATTGACGTGGTTTTTTGGATTGGCATAGTTGATGACTTGAAAAGTGACAAAGGCTACTTTTTATCCTGGGAAAGCTAACAGTTCCCGCGGGATATTAGTGTTCTACTTTTCACATATTTATCCTTAAATTAGGCGCCAACGAAGTTACAGATTGACGTGGTTTATTGGATAGGCATAGTTGAGGACTTGAAAAGTGGCAAAGGCTACTTTTAATCCCAGGAAAATAAACAGTTCCCGCGGGATATTCGTATGCTACTTTTCACATATTAATCCTTCAATTATGCGCCAACGAAGTTACAGATTGACGTGGTTTTTTTGATAGGCATAGTTGAAGACCTGAAAAGTGAAAAGGCTACTTTTTATCCCGGGAAAACAAACAGTTGCCGCGGGATATTCGTATGTTACTTTCACATACTTATCCTTCAATTATGCGCCAACGGAGTTTTAGATTGAAGTTTTAGATTATTTTTTAGCGCAGGTAAAGTTAAGGGCCTGAAAAGTGACATACATACACAGATACTGTAGTAGTAGGTATGTATGAATGTATGTAATGTATGTATGTATGTATGTATGTATGAATGTATGTATGTATGTATGTATGTATGTATGTATGTATGTATGTATGTATGTATGTATGTGTGTATATATGGAATGCATGTATGCATGTATGTATGTATGTATGTATGTAGGCATGCATGTATGCGAACATACATACACACATCTACTACTACTGTAGGTGTGTATGCATGTATTTATGTATGTTTGTATCCTCCTCCTACTAACAATAAATACTTTAATTATATCCTATCCTACTTATTATTACTCATATTATCCCACTAATATTATTAATATGAAAGTTTGTGATGGATGTATACGGATGTATGTTTGTATAGATGTCGTATACGGATGGATGGATGTATGCTCTCTGAGATAGGGGTTGAACTATTTAGACTGTTATACTCCATAACTTCGTTAAATTTGAACTAATTTTTATGATTACTTTAACCGACTTCAAAAAAGGGAGGAGGATCTCAATTCAACGGAAACTTTTTTATGTATGTTCACCGATTACTCGAAGACGCCTGAACCGATTTGGAAAATTCTTTTTTTGTTTCAAAGGGTGGTTTCACTTCCCAGGTGGTCCCATTTAAATTTTATAGAAATCAGTCGAGCGTTTTTAAAAAAAATCTACAATAAATTATATACTTTGTAGTGGCGCGGGCGTTTAAATGTATGCTCCCGGGACAAAAAGTAGCCTGTGTTATTTTCCAGGTCGTCAACTTTACCTGTGTAAAAAAATCAGCCAATTGCGAGTCGGTCCTCGCTCTTTTAGGGTTCGGTTCGGTCCGCGACTTCGTCCGCGTGGATTTAGTTTTTAAAGTCCCTCGGGAATTCTTTGATTTCCCGGGATAAAATGTAGGCTATGTCACTCTCCAGGTCCTGCCGAAAAATCACGTCGATCTGTGGCTCTGTTGCAGCGTGATTGAAGGACAAACCAACAAACAAACACACTTTCGCAGATATAATATTAGTATGACATAATATAAGTAAGGAAGAGTTAATACCATGATAATAAAGGCGATCTTATTAAATTTTGGAACACAAAAGCTACAATTGTGACTTAAATAATATGATAGTTAGATAAATTCCCTCGGGGACTTTTTTGTAGAAAATAATGAGTACCTACTTTAATCGTGTAGTACATCATTCTTATGTATCATCAATAGTTTTCTCAGCACACGCCAAATAATGCATTTTATAGGCAAAATTTTCCTACTTTGGCTTACATTATTGCAATTTTCTTAAGGATCTCTAATTTTTTGACAATAAATTATAGCCTATGTTACTTCCTGATAACTTAGCTTTCTATTGGTGAAAAAATGGTTTAAATCGGTCCAGTAGTTACAGAGCCTATTCGGTACAAACAAACAAAAAAATCTTTGCTCTTTATAATATTAGTATAGATTATATTTTTCGAGGACTATAGTCACGCATTCCAAAACTATGAAGTCGGCGTAACTAGGGCCCCCATCTGTTATTGACTTGACTGAGCGATTGAGCGACAATAAGGGCCGGTTGTATCAACATATTTTAATGGAGACGTAATTTTTAAACGTGTTACTAACGTTATGTTAGGCGCAGCGTATACAGCGGAAGATCTGAACGCCCGCAATCGATTCCTGCTGCGAAGACCGCGACGGATCATGGCGGTAAGAGCAATAAGATATCGCACCATTTCCTGCGAAGCAGCTTGGGCTTTGGCTGGGACTCCTCCTTGGGACCTGGATGTGGAGGTGCTGCCACACATGCACCAGCGTAGGGTGGATGCCCGATTACGGGGCGAACATCCTTTTTTTTTTTTTTCTTCGGGGGAGGACAAAATCCCTTCGGACTTCTGCCTGCCAGCAGGCCGTGTCCGACTTGCACGGACTAAATCAACCTCCCCATGTCTTCCAGGTTGGCACGGAACCGCATAGCATTTCTTCATGCCAACCGATCATTGTTTCATTCTTCTCTCTTCCTCTTTTCTTCCTTTTCTTTCCTTTCCCTCCTCATCATAATGGAGCGCAGCATTTTCTCTTATTTTAGTATTCCACCTGGTAGACCGGGGCTTTTCTGTGTAACCCCTGGGCATCGCGCTGTCACAGGCCCTTGTGAACTTGGCCCTTGTGTGTAGGGGTGAACATCCTACCTCTGCTGAAATCGCTGGGTGGAGGCCAACTGCGCAAGCCGAACTCCTCCACCAATGTTGGCGACAATTCGTCCCGTTCTCCAAAATTGGGTGGAGAGGGATCACGGAGTACTCACCTTCCATCTTGTACAGGTCCTCTCGGGGCACGGTTGCTTCGGTAGGTACCTGTGCAGGATTGCAGGTAGAGAACGCACTGAGGGGTGCCATGAGTGTGGCAGTGCCGTGGACACGGCGCACCATGCTCTGGCAGAATGCCCAGCGTGGGCAGAAATGCGCGAGATGCGAGACCATAGTGGGGCAAGACCTCTCCCTGCCAGTCGTGGTCAAAGCCATGGTGGACAGTGACAGGTCTTGGAAGGCCTTGATAAGGTCCTACTGCGAGGACTTTATGTCGCAGATGATGGCTGAGCGTATGAGGGAGGATGATGCGGACTGTCATCCAATCCGTCGCAGAAGAGTCGGGCGCAGGCGAGCCGCTCACGATCATGGGCCTCCAGGCGATGGA
This sequence comes from Oeneis ivallda, assembly GCA_029955525.1. Taxonomy (NCBI): domain Eukaryota; kingdom Metazoa; phylum Arthropoda; class Insecta; order Lepidoptera; family Nymphalidae; genus Oeneis; species Oeneis ivallda. The sequence goes on from JARPMR010000010.1 coordinate 25,485,298, forward strand.
TATGGTGAGCCCGTCGCCTGAGGGAGTAAGGTCCTCGGGCCGGGAGACACACTTTGTTCCTGGTGTGTCTCAGATGGGGTGATGAGTGAAGAACTCTGTGTTTGAGAGGAGGGTCTGTCTCGGCAGGTGCCGCTGGCTGGGTTGCGCGATCGTGATATAGTCCCGTTGGCCAGTCACCAGGCGATGAGAAGGATCACCGTGGGGTTATAGTCGGTTAGAGTCCGACACAACTGGTTCGTCACCCCGGGCGCGGTGGTATCCATGATGGATTTGGGTATTTGACTGATATTTTTTTATTTATTTAAAATAACGTTTTTTAATATCTTATCACAATGCCATTTCTCTTTTTTAAATATCTTTACTAGTTTTGGAATTATAAGCTGTTTTACTGTGACTGTATCTGTCTCTTTCTAAGACGAAATTTTCTATGGAGCTTTGACATTGTGACATCACAATTGTCTAACGCTCTCTCTGTCTAACAGGAAACTTTAAAGCTCTATAACTTATTTGTTTTTGGACCGATATATTTTCTGTTTTTACAAATGTTATTCTTACATGTTACATTTTCGATTATAAATAATGAATATCAAGATTATGACTACATTCAAATACCCATTTCCCCACGTCAAAAAAAAAAGGCGCAGCGTGTATTCATCATCTGTTAGCACCTTTGAGTATTAAAAGGTTAGCACTAACAGTCACTATAAATTACACCTATCCGTGTTAGTTACTTACAAGCATAATAATAGAAAAGTGTATTGGAATCAATATCATAATACTTGCGATAGTAGTTTTTCCGAAGATGAAAGAGATTAAGTAAGGAAAAATGGGATTTAAGAAGTGACAAAACGTACATCTACTGAAGCAAGCATAAACAGACGTAAACTTCAGCTTCTGATAAACCTTACACCTAAGTTACGATAGCTAATGGTGTAAATCAACTTGCCCTTTTTCTCATAGAAACGCTCGCGAGCAGTTCAAGCGTTCAATTGGAAGCATTTGAGCATTTCGTAGGAACTTTGGAAATGCCAGAGATTATTTTGTTGACGCAATGCTTGCTACAGAACTATGTTGAATCCTTGCGATTGGTCTCATATCCACCTAGTAGGAGGTCCACCAATACTGTGCTTTACTGCTTTCATTGCGAGTGATTTTTATCGGTCGTCCAGAATTCATCTCCAAAGTTTTCCATTAGATATTCACTTAAGAGAGTTTAACCTGATAGTAGTTCACCCTTTTAATCGAAAAAAATTGGTTGTCTGTAAAGTCGGTTTACGGACGATAGTTTTACGTGATAACGTCATATAGAAACATTGATGAAAAATTGCATAAGTACTTTTATGAATTGAATTGAATTATTATCAATGAATTATCATTATTTTGTATAGGTATGTAATACAAAGAAGGAGTTAATTGAAAATTACGTTTTTCTCTAGTCACAAGCCAACGCTTGGGCCGAGCGTGCCTCTCTCTCTAGTTCCGCACTCTCGCTTGCACGCACAAGCTCAGGCGGAACGTGACACTTTTTCGTACGTGCAGCCGGTGTTCATCGATTATATATATATATATATATCGATAAGACGTTATCACGTCAAAAAGTGTAATCGACATCGATCCAGATTTTACAAAAATTTGGAGGTAGAATATGGTGTAGAGAAATATTGGGAACGGAGTAACAGCGTAGTAATTAAGTTTATTTATTTTGACGTCATGGATGAAAACATAAACATTAAAGTACCTATTCAAATATTTTTAATAGAGCAGTTGCTAACATCTCAGGCATAACAAAAAATATTAATATTGAGTCATTGTTTGCTAATTATGCGGATATAGCATGGATATAGGTATAAACTTTTTATGTTCACTTTTTTAACAGCAGTTATATACCATTTAGACAGTGAACGATTTATCGACATTTGATTTATGGAAACATCTTCAAAGCATCCAAAAAAATGATATTGGTTTATAATATGTAAGATTACTGAGCATATCAAATCCACCCCAACAAACAAAGAGATGGGATATAGGCCATAGTCCACCACGCTGACCCAATGCGAATTGTTAGACTTCACACACCTTTGAGAACATTATGGAGAACTCTCAGGCGAGCGGGTTTCTTCACGATGTTTTCCTTCACCGTTGAAGCATGTGATATTTATTTGCCTAAACGCACATACTTTTACGTGTACAATCCGAGGTACCTAAGACATAAATCTTTTTAAGGCGCTGTAGTCAGTCACGATCTTCATATCACAAGCCGAATGAAGATCGTCCAATTTAAAATCTATGGGTCATAATATTATGAAAAAAAAAGTAGTTATAATTGATCGTATTTCTGGCCTGATGGCTGTTTCCTAAACACGATGACGCAAACTTTTCTCGATAGAAAAAAATTGCAAAGTTGACTCTGCAAATACATAAACTCCCATCGTTCTCTGTTATGCATACATTTATTTTGGTAAAATTATTTACAATTGTTTTTCATATTTTAATACAACAAATGGCTGTTTTAAATTTTATTTATTGCAACTGTTATAATTTTAATATTATCCATTACAATTTGTCACTTGGCCCTTCTATTCGCAGAAGCGACTTCTTTGTCTCTCCTACTCAATTAGACAGTGATCGCCGAGGCCTGCTGCTAGGTGGACCTGCGTCGCGCTGCGCTCGCTCGGCTATCAAATATTATCGTAAATTGTAATAATTGAAAATTGTTTATGTTTATACTGAAAACTATTATTTTGTATATTTTAGACTTTAGAGAAGTCAAATAGAGTGTACCTAATTATAAGTTTGTATATATTATTATTGTAAATAATTTATCCATCAAAAAAGTTGTAAATAAGTAGGGACTGAGTAGTAGAGTAGACTAATTTTGAAAATGGGTCCGAAAAAAAGCAAAATCTAAGAATGTACAGTATAAAAAAATCGGCCAAGTGCGAGTCAGGCTTCGCTCTTTTAGGGTTCCGTTAAAAAAATTTAATTAAAATATTTCCATGTACCCATGGAAACATTTTAATTTAATTTTTTTAATTTAATTTAATTTTTATTATTTGTTGTTATAGCGGCAATAGAAATACATAATAATTATGTGAAAATTTCATTTGTCTATCTATTACGGTTTACGAGATACAGCCCGCTGACAGACGGACGGACGGACGGACAGCGTGGGCTTAGTAATAGGGTCCCGTTGGTAACCTTTGGGTACGGAACCCTAAAAATAACAAAAGCAGATGATGGAAGTTGTAAAGTAAGTAGGTACCTATTTCAATATTTTGTAAAGGATGATTTGTGTAACATGTAATGTAATGGATCATGAAATATCAATTTCATCATCAAGTAAGGTATCTAATAATGGTGGGATGCATCATGCAAAGTAAGTACATCATATAGGTACATCGTACAGTTTGGCTAATCAAATTGAGGTCAAATTGACGACCTCCCTGGCTCAGTGGTGAGCGCTGTTGTCTTATAACTGGGAGGTCTCGGGTTCGATTCCCGGCGGGGTCAATTTGGGAATTTATAATTTCTGAATTGTCTCTGGTCTGGTCTGGTGGGAGGCTTTGGCCGTGGCTAGTTATCACCCTACCGTCAAAGACGTGCCGCCAAGCGATTTAGCGTTCCGGCACGATGGCGTGTAGAAACCAATTAGGGGTATGGGTTGAATGTTCACTGCCATATCCCTTCCAAGTTAGCCCGCTACCATCTTAGACTGCATCGTCACTTACCATCAGGTGAGATCGCAGTCAAGGACTAGCTTGTCATCGAATAAAAAAAAAAAAAAGGTAGGTAGGTGGTAGTTAGGTACTTTATGGGTATGGGTAGGAGTAGGGGTCGGGGTAGAGGTAGGGGTAGAGGTAGGGGTAGAGGTAGGGGTAGGGGTAGGGGTCGGGGTAGGGGTCGGGGTAGGGGTAGGGGTAGGGGTCGGGGTAGAGGTAGGGGTCAGGGTCGGGTAGGGGTAGGGGTAGGGTTGGGGTAGGGGTAGGGGTCAGGGTAGGGGTCGGGGTAGCGGTAGGGGTAGGGGTTGGGGTAGGGTTAGGGGTCGGGGTAGAGGTAGGTGTAGGGGTAGGGGTCAGGGTCGGGGTAGAGGTAGGGGTCGGGGTCGGGGTAGGGGTAGGGGTAGGGTCGGGGTAGGGTAGGGGTAGGAGTAGGGGTAGGGGTCGGGGTAGGGGTAGGGGTAGGGGTAGGGGTCGGGGTAGGGGTATGGGTATGGGTAGGAGTAGGGGTCGAGGTAGAGGTAGGGGTAGGGGTAGGGGTCGGGGTAGAAGTAGGGGTAGGGGTATGGGTATGGGTAGGAGTAGGGGTCGAGGTAGAGGTAGGGGTAGAGGTAGGGGTAGGAGTCGGGGTAGGGGTAGGGGTAGGGGTAGGGGTCGGGGTAGAGGTAGGGGTCGGGGTAGAGGTAGGGGTAGAGGTAGGGGTAGGGGTTGGGGTAGGGGTAGGGGTAGGGGTCGGGGTAGGGGTCGGGGTAGGGGTAGGGGTAGTGGTAGTAGTAGTATTATTATATGTATACTTAGTGACATATTTAGTTCCTATCACAATCTGTCCTTTTCTGCATATTACTTTTACAAAATAATGTCGATGTTTCACATCTGCCAGGCGTCCCACGACGGCTCACAATTTTTTTGTACCTAAAAGTGCTTAAAATTACAAGTGTAGATCACGATTCGCATGCGAAAGGATCCTTTCGCATCCTTGGTTCCGTAAGGATGCGCACGGATCCTTCCAGATCCTTACGCGTGCGAAAGCGTCTTTGGCAACTAGGGCAATGCATGAAGTGCCAAAAAGTATCGATATATCGAATCGATGAAATTAGTTTCTATCTCAAGTATGTGTGCAAACACAGGTGCACTTTTCCGCCATTTTGGAATTCTTTGATAATGGACGGATTACGTTCAAAATCGATATTTAGGCTTCCCTAGGGTCAAAAAGAAGAAATGGATGCCAAAATTAAAAAAAAGTCACCGCCATATTGAAATTCTTTGTTATTCGACCGATTACGTTTCAAATCGATATTTAGGCTTCCCTGGGGTCAAGAAAGAGGAAATGGGTGCCAAAATTTAAAAAATCGGCCAAGTGCGAGTCGGGACTCGCTCTTTAGGGTTCCGTTAAAAAAAATTAAATTAAAATATTTTCATGTACCCCTGGATGTATTTTAATTTCATTTTTTTAATTTAATTTAATTTTTATTATTTGTTGTTATAGCGGCAATAGAAATACATAATATGTGAAAATTTCATGTCTATCTATTACGGTTTACGAGATACAGCCCGCTGACAGACGGACGAACGGACGGACGGACGGACGGACAGCGTAGGCTTAGTAATAGGGTCCCGTTGGTACCCTTTGGGTACGGAACCCTAAAAATGTCTCCGCCATATTGAAATTCTTTGTTATTCGACCGATTTCGTTCTAAATCGATATTTAGGCTTCTCTGGGGTCAAGAAAGAGGAAATGGATGCTAAAATATAAAAAAGTCCCCGCCATATTGGAATTATATGTTATTGGACCGATTACGTTCAAAATTGATATTAAGGCTTCTCTGGGGTCAAGAAACAGAAAAAGGATGCGAAAATTTTACAAAGTCACCGCCATATTGAAATTCTTTGTTATTCGACCGAATTCGTTCAAAATCGAAATTTGGGCTTTCCTGGTGTCGAAAAAGAGGAAATGAATGCCAAAATTTTAAAAAGTCACCGCCATATTGAAATTCTTTGTTACTGAACCGATTTCGTTCCAAATCGATATTTAGGCTTCCCTGGGGTCAAGAAAGAGGAATTGAATGCGAAAATTTGAAAAAGTCACCGCCATATTGAAATTCTTTGTCATTCGAACAATTTTGTTCAAAATCGATGTTTAGGCTTCCCTGGGGTCAAGAAAGAGGAAATGGGTGCCAGAATTTTAAAGAGGGAATGGGTGCCAGACTTTTAAAAAGTCCCCGCCATATTGAAATTCTTTGTTATGGCGGGGACTTTTTAAAATTTTATCACCCATTCCCTCTTTCTTGACCTCAGGCAAGCCTAAATATATATTTTGAACGAAATCGGTCCAGTAACAAAGAATTTCAATATGGCGGTGTTTTTTTAAATTTTGCCACCGATTTCCTCTTTCTTGACCCCAGGGAGAACAAATATCGATTTGGAACGAAATCGGTCTAGTAACAAAGAATTTCAATATGGCGGTGACTTTTGAAAATTTTGGCACCCATTTCCTCTTTCTGGACCCCAGGGAAGCCTAAATATATATTTTGAACGAAATCGGTCCAGTAAACAAGAATTTCAATATGGCGGTGACTTTTTAAAATTTTGGCACCCATTTACTCTTTCTTGACCCCAGGGAAGCCTAAATATCGATTTTGAACGAAATCGGTCCAGTAAACAAGAATTTCAATATGGCGGTGACTTTTTAAAATTTTGGCACCCATTTACTCTTTCTTGACCCCAGGGAAGCCTAAATATCGATTTTGAACTAAATCGGTCCAGTAACAAAGAATTTTAATATGGCGGTGACTTTTTAAAATTTTCGCATCTATTTCCTCTCTCTTGACCCCAGGGAAGCCCAAATTTCGATTTCGAACGAAATCGGTCGATAAACAAAGAATTTCAATATGGCGGTGACTTTTTAAAATTTTGGCATCCATTCCCTCTTTCTTGACCCGAGAGAAGCCTAAATATCGAATTTGAACGAAATCGGTCCAATAACAAAGAATTTCAATATGGCGGTGACTTTTTAAAATTTTGGCACCCATTTCCTCTTTCTTGACCCCAGAGAAGCCTAAATATCGAATTTGAACGAAATCGGTCCAATAACAAAGAATTTCAATATGGCGGTGTTTTTTTTAAATTTTGCCACCGATTTCCTCTTTCTTGACCCCAGGGAAGAACAAATATCGATTTGGAACGAAATCGGTCTAGTAAAAAAGAATTTCAATATGGCGGTGACTTTTGAAAATTTTGGCACCCATTTCCTCTTTTTGGACCCCAGGGAAGCCTAAATATATATTTTGAACGAAATCGGTCCAGTAAACAAGAATTTCAATATGGCGGTGTTTTTTTAAATTTTGCCACCGATTTCCTCTTTCTTGACCCCAGGGAAGAACAAATATCGATTTGGAACGAAATCGGTCTAGTAAAAAAGAATTTCAATATGGCGGTGACTTTTTAAAATTTTGGCACCCATTTACTCTTTCTTGACCCCAGGGAAGCCTAAATATCGATTTTGAACGAAATCGGTCCAGTAAACAAGAATTTCAATATGGCGGTGACTTTTTAAAATTTTGGCACCCATTTACTCTTTCTTGACCCCAGGGAAGCCTAAATATCGATTTTGAACTAAATCGGTCCAGTAACAAAGAATTTTAATATGGCGGTGACTTTTTAAAATTTTCGCATCTATTTCCTCTCTCTTGACCCCAGGGAAGCCCAAATTTCGATTTCGAACGAAATCGGTCGATAAACAAAGAATTTCAATATGGCGGTGACTTTTTAAAATTTTGGCATCCATTCCCTCTTTCTTGACCCGAGAGAAGCCTAAATATCGAATTTGAACGAAATCGGTCCAATAACAAAGAATTTCAATATGGCGGTGACTTTTTAAAATTTTGGCACCCATTTCCTCTTTCTTGACCCCAGAGAAGCCTAAATATCGAATTTGAACGAAATCGGTCCAATAACAAAGAATTTCAATATGGCGGTGTTTTTTTTAAATTTTGCCACCGATTTCCTCTTTCTTGACCCCAGGGAAGAACAAATATCGATTTGGAACGAAATCGGTCTAGTAAAAAAGAATTTCAATATGGCGGTGACTTTTGAAAATTTTGGCACCCATTTCCTCTTTCTGGACCCCAGGGAAGCCTAAATATATATTTTGAACGAAATCGGTCCAGTAAACAAGAATTTCAATATGGCGGTGACTTTTTAAAATTTTGGCACCCATTTACTCTTTCTTGACCCCAGGGAAGCCTAAATATCGATTTTGAACGAAATCGGTCCAGTAAACAAGAATTTCAATATGGCGGTGACTTTTTAAAATTTTGGCACCCATTTACTCTTTCTTGACCCCAGGGAAGCCTAAATATCGATTTTGAACGAAATCGGTCCAGTAACAAAGAATTTTAATATGGCGGTGACTTTTTAAAATTTTCGCATCTATTTCCTCTCTCTTGACCCCAGGGAAGCCCAAATATCGATTTCGAACGAAATCGGTCGAATAACAAAGAATTTCAATATGGCGGGGACTTTTTAAAATTCTGGCACCCATTCCCTCTTTAAAATTCTGGCACCCATTCCCTCTTTCTTGACTCCAGGGAAGCCTAAATATATATTTTGAACGAAATCGGTCCAGTAACAAAGAATTTCAATATGGCGGTAACTTTTTTAAATTTTGGCACCCATTTCCTCTTTCTTGACCCCAGGGAAGCCTAAATATCGATTTGGAACGTAATCGGTCCAATAACAGCGAATTTCAATATGGCGGTGACTTTTTAAAATGTTGGCATCCATTTCCTCTTTCTTGACCCCAGGCAAGCCCAAATATCGATTTATAATGAAATCGGTCGAATAACAAAGAATTTCAATATGGCGGTGACTTTTTAAAATTTTGGCACGCATTTCCTCTTTCTTGACCCCAGGGAAGCCTAAATATCGATTTTGAACGAAATTGGTCCAATAACAAAGAATTTCAATATGGCGGTGACTTTTTAAAATTTTGGCACCCATTTCCTCTTTCTTGACCCCAGAGAAGCCTAAATATCGAATTTGAACGAAATCGGTCCAATAACAAAGAATTTCAATATGGCGGTGACTTTTTAAAATTTTGGCATCCATTTCCTCTTTCTTGACCCCAGGCAAGCCCAAATATCGATTTATAATGAAATCGGCCCAATAACATAGAATTTCAATATGGCGGGGACTTTTTAAAATTATGGCAGGCATTCATTTTCTCTTTCTCGACCCCAGGGAAGCCCAAATATCGATTTTGAACGAAATCGGTAGACTAACCAAAAAAAAAAAAAAATTAAAAAAAAAAAATTAAAAAAGCATGTTATTGTATTTGGTTAGGAATTGAACCTGTATAAATTTTTTTTGATTATCTATGAACATGAACTGGAACCATGCTAACTGAGCCAAATAAAGTATAATAGGATTGACGAAAATAAGTTACAGTACCTATTAAGTTTAGATAAATAACCAGTTTTGTCAGTCGGGAGTTGTTTCCCGCCAGAGTTGCTTCGCGCCACATTTCTGCGCTTCGCACGGGGCGCCCCGCGGTGGGCGGGACTACGACTCCGCTCCTTCCCCTGCTTCACCCCCTCAAATACCTAAACTTTGTCTGCCTCCTCGCCTTAACACCTCAAAAGCATATTATATCTAATTTATTTATTTATATCATACGTAATATACAGGGTTAATTTTAATTCACCAACAACCTCCCACATGTAACTTCTATGCATCAAAGTAAATAAATATTTGTTCCACGACTTTTTAAAATTCCCAAAAATAAAAAAGTTTTTTTTCATACAAAAATAAATAAGTAATATTTTTTATCTGTTCTAAAATTTTAAAAACTCTATGCGACACGTGTCAAAGGGAATAGGTGGCGTATTTAACGCGCCGTCACTCGATATTCGGTACTTAATGCTTGTCCGATACTTACGAAAGCCTTTTTGATGTTCGCGATAAACACGAAATTATGGACTTGCAGACGATAGCTCAGCGATGTTAGTAATACACATCACAAAGCATTTGTAAATACGAAGCGATAACTTTGCGCGATTAGTAACTTAGTTGTCGACGCTTCACGCAGGTGTGGAAGAGACATTACATAAAATGACCAGAGTTAAAAAAATTACAGACTTTTTTACCTTACTACACTTCTAGGACGCGAGGTCTTAGTTCGGGGCAAACCACGAGAATAATTTTATTTTTTAGAGGTTTTCCTTTATTTCTTTTGCGTGTAATTATCTTAACGACCACCTAACTCGTCTCGACCTTGTACCTAATTTTGTGAGCTTACGAGTATGTCCTTGCAATAGCTGGCTCCTACTAAAAACAGTTTTCGACGAAACTGGTGTCTTTTTTTAGCAAAGTTTGAGTCCTCCGAGCCTGAGCAATAAATTGGATGCCATCTTTACGTTCTTGGTTTACTTATTTGAATCTTAAACACTTTCTTACTTATTGTTTAAACTATTTATACCACTGATATAAATGTAGTACCTACTAGATGACGTGTTCCGAACACTTACCATGTTCAACTGAGTTGTACCTTATGCCGAACAATACTGTTAGTGTGGTCGACGGCACTCGCGACGTACGGACGCGGGCACTATTTAAGCGATAAAACTTTCTAGCTACCTAATTCTGAATTGAAAAGCCAACAATACCTATATTCAAGTAAGTAACAAAAATAATAGTTTAAAAAAACTAAAAACACGCTTTTATAGAAAACCAAACTAAAAAATAGAAAATAAATTTTAATAAATTTAAATTAAGAATAGGGTCCAAAAATTTCAATAAATATAAATTAATAATAGTGTAAATAAAAAAAATGTATTTTATTTTAAAAAAAGCGTGGGGTGCTTTTTAAGATATTATCAAAATGATAATCACTCTACTCATATCTGTCAATAAAATATTTATAACTATTGACACCATGCACCCGACGCTTTTTTTAAAATAAAATACATTTTTCTTATTTACACTATTATTAATTTATATTTATTGAAATTTTTGGACCCTATTCTTAATTTTAATTTATTTTCTATTTTTTAGTTTGGTTTTCTATAAAAAGCGTGTTTTTAGTTTTTTTTAAACTATTATTTATTTTCTACTTTTTAGTTTGGTTTATTTTTAATAGCTTGTTTTTTTAATTTTAATATATCTATATATATCCATGTAAAATTAACATGGATGGTGATATATCTATATCTATAAATATTATGTACATTTATTTTACCAGGGGCGCTAGTGCAGTACCTTCCTAGTATATAATAGCTGTTTTTTCGGCAACTAATTTTGATTGATTTTTGTTTTTTTTTTTCAAATTAGTGTATTGTCATCGGTCCTCGATAAATCTACAAAGTTTGAACGAAATCTGGCCGTTTAAAGTGGGTCAAAATCGCGCCCAAAGAAGTCGGTTACAAGTTACAAACATACAAGTGAAATCGCGCCCAAAGAAGTCGGTTACAAACATACAAGTTTTTTTTTGTTTTTTTATCAAATTAGTGTATTGTCATCGGTCCTCGATAAATCTACAAAGTTTGAACGAAATCTGGCCGTTTAAAGTGGGTCAAAATCGCGCCCAAAGAAGTCGGTTACAAGTTACAAACATACAAGTGAAATCGCGCCCAAAGAAATCGGTTACAAACATACAAGTTTTTTTTTTGTTTTTTTATCAAATTAGTGTATTGTCATCGGTCCTCGATAAATCTACAAAGTTTGAACGAAATCTGGCCGTTTGAAGTGGGTCAAAATCGCGCCCAAAGAAGTCGGTTACAAACATACAAGTTTTTTTTTGTTTTTTTATCAAATTAGTGTATTGTCATCGGTCCTCGATAAATCTACAAAGTTTGAACGAAATCTGGCCTTTTAAAGTGGGTCAAAATCGCGCCCAAAGAAGTCGGTTACAAGTTACAAACATACAAGTGAAATCGCGCCCAAAGAAATCGGTTACAAACATACAAGTTTTTTTTTTGTTTTTTTATCAAATTAGTGTATTGTCATCGGTCCTCGATAAATCTACAAAGTTTGAACGAAATCGGCCGTTTAAAGTGGGTCAAAATCGCGCCCAAAGAAGTCGGTTACAAACATACAAGTTTTTTTTTGTTTTTTTATCAAATTAGTGTATTGTCATCGGTCCTCGATAAATCTACAAAGTTTGAACGAAATCTGGCCGTTTAAAGTGGGTCAAAATCGCGCCCAAAGAAGTCGGTTACAAGTTACAAACATACAAGTGAAAACGCGCCCAAAGAAATCGGTTACAAACATACAAGTTTTTTTTTTGTTTTTTTATCAAATTAGTGTATTGTCATCGGTCCTCGATAAATCTACAAAGTTTGAACGAAATCTGGCCGTTTAAAGTGGGTCAAAATCGCGCCCAAAGAAGTCGGTTACAAGTTACAAACATACAAGTGAAATCGCGCCCAAAGAAGTCGGTTACAAACATACAAGTTTTTTTTTGTTTTTTTATCAAATTAGTGTATTGTCATCGGTCCTCGATAAATCTACAAAGTTTGAACGAAATCTGGCCGTTTAAAGTGGGTCAAAATCGCGCCCAAAGAAGTCGGTTACAAGTTACAAACATACAAGTGAAATCGTGCCCAAAGAAGTCGGTTACAAACATTGTTACAAACATACAAGTGAAGCTAATAAAAAGCGTATAAACATAAAAATTATTTCTTGATTTCAAAACGAACGACCGAGCAGTGAGTGGGGCGCGGGGCGCGGCACGCCTCTACGACCGCCGCGGTCGCGCGAATTGCAACCTTATTTACCATGCCGGCTCCCCTCCTACCTCAGCCCTGCGCGATTGAAACTGTACACAGTTCTTATTCCGAATTGCCGCTCTCTATACGTAAAACTCTTTGATTTATTTTATACACAAAGCTCGAAATGAAATCGCGATTCATACATACCAATTTTGTACGACAACGCAACGTGCTGTTGCGTTGAACTCTCTCGTATCTTTAAATAGTATTCTCCTACGAAAAACTGTCTAGAGAAAATTGCTACAAGTGATAAGGTATTGTTTATGTGAATTTGTTTCTTTCTACTTTTTGCAAGAATATTTGGAATGCCCTTCCGTCTTCTGTTTTTCCAACTGACTACAACTTGGGTACCTTTAAATTAAGAGTAAATCTTCTAGGCAAGCGCGCTCCATCTTAGGCTGCATCTTCACTTACCATCAGAATATGAGATTGATGCAGTCAAGCGCTAGTATAAATATTAAAAACTTAATCTATCACTCAACCTCTTTTACAACCTTCTTTGATTGTATTTTGATGGGAAAGGAGGTTGGCGAATTTTGACCCGGTATTTTTAAAAACCGTTCAGATTTAGAAAACATTTAATTTTAATTAATATTTTTTAGAGTATTTTTCTGTGTAACCCCATATATCTTTTTTCTCCCAACTTTATTTGATGGACTTTGATTAATTTTTTGTTAGTAGTCTGGTTTACAAGAATAAGTATGAGTTGTTTGATTCGTGAACGTGGGCGTTCGGTGTTCAGTTCAGTTCGTCTGGGTCAGAAACTCTATGGAATTCGCCAATCTCCTTTTCATCCACTGACTGTCTATATCGGCTACTTATAACTAAGATCGGCTGTTGGTAAAAAATAATTAAAAACGTTTATCTCAAGAAACGTGACCCAATATTTTTATTTTTTATCAATAAAATATAGGAGAAACTACCATTATTTGTTTACGTCTTTATGTCCATGGAGTGTTCAGCATTATAAGTAAATCTGATACCTATTCCACTATCCATTTGCATATAGGTTGTAAAAAACTTTTTTACTTCCGTAAATATTTGCCTTGTTTGTAGTAAAATCAATGAATATTTTTATCCATAAAGTGTTAAGTATTTCTATACAACTAATAAGGTCAGTTGTTCGAGTAATTTTATGACTAGTTTTATTTCTTCTTCCTAGAATAGAGTATAGGCAGAAAAAGCAAAATGTCAACACTAGTTGCAATTTCCTGAAAAAACAAGACTGCAAAATTTTCATAATCTGAGGCAGCAACATTTTGCTCTGTATCTTTTTCGTCCCAATTTTCTTCTTATTCATAAGAAATAAACGAATTATTCGTTTATTAGAACATCAATCTCAATATAATTAAATCTGAAAATTCATTCATAAAATGTTAGCAAGACTACGAGACCCTACCTTACTTGTTATTAACTCGAGAATCGAGACCTTGGACAAGTAGTAAAATACGTCTAAAATAGACAGCAGTGATAGCCTAGTGGTTAGGACTGTGGTCTCCTATTCAGGGGGTCGCAGGTTCGATCCCGGGTACGCACTTCTGGCTTTTCGGAGTCAAGTGCGTTTAAGCAATTAACTTAATTAACACTTGCTTCAACGGTGAAGGAAAACATCGTGAGGAAATCTGCACATCTGAGAGATCTTCATAATGTTCTCGAAGGTGTGTGAAGTCCACCAATTCGCATTGGGCCAGCTTGGTGGACTATGGCCTATAACCCTTCTCTGTGAAGGGAGACCTGTGCTCAGTAGTGAGCCATTGATGGGTTGCTGATGATGAAAATACGTCTATGATCGAGATACAGATAAATGGATTTATTGATTACAAGAGCTGTAAGTACTCGGGAACTATACCTACTTGATCTAGATTCTAGATATTTTGTCCTCGAACATTCACCGCGAACGTCCACATCGTCGGTTTAATAACCAACCACCGACAAATGTAGCTAGCTCTGAAATTCCTAAACTCTATGACTCACTGGCACTGCACGAACGTTTATGCGCTTACGTCTATTTATTTATTTTATACTAGCTGATGCCCGCGACTTTGTCCGCGTGGATTTAGTTGTTAAAGTCCCTCGGGAACTCCTTGATTTTCCGGGATAAAAAGTAGTCTAGATGTTGACCCGAGTAATAAGTTACCACGGTATAAAATTTTGTAGAAATCTGTGCGGTAGTTTTTACGTTAAAGAAGGACAAACAAACAGACAAACAGACAAAAAAAATTTAGCTTCTGTTTTGATATCTGTATCTTGAACACAATTAGAAGCAAAAACCCTTTTTTGAATCTATTTCATGTACAGAATTGGTTTCGTTTCTGTTTTATTATATGTATAGATATACTAGCGTGTGCTTGTGACTTCACACGTGTTACAGAACTATGTAAATAATTATCTTTAAATAGACATAATAGTGTTGAAATTCTGCGCCTTTTCCTATAGGAACCAATACACAGTAGGCAGACAAGGCCAAACACCAAGTTCATGTTTGAGCGTCCTTCCAGAGTTCCTGTTTATTGCCACGTAAAAACTTAAGTTACTCTAGACAAGAGTGTATAGGCATCTTCTAGGTAAGCGCGCTATAACGAAGAACTCATAAATTGCGTCATTTCCGTCAAGCGCAAGCCTACCTATCTCGCAATAAATAATTTAGTTTTGGTACAAAGGCTTTTTGACATGATTACGGTTGCATAATTATTTAAACTTTTGGAACGCGTCGTTCCTTTACGCACGGTACGGATGGTGCGGATGGGGTCTAGGCGAAAAAAAGTGTAAGAATTTTCAGTCACGAGTAATGTAGACGGTTATCCACAGCGCGTATGCTATATTACGAGTTGGTTCTAACATATGACGATAGATGGCGTTGATTCTAATAAGAATTTTCCTTCACGAGTGTAGACGGTCCATAGCGCGTATGCTATAGGCTGTGACCAGTCATAGGTGCGCGCTTATTTATTACGAGATGGTTCTAATATGTGGCGAGAGATGGCGTTGATTCTAAAAGTTATTATTATAAGATAATAATATCATAACATTGTTTAAATATAGGTACCATAATCATAATTTATTAAAAGGAACTTCGTTCCAACCAAGTCTTTCACGACACTCACGAATTTTTTTATTATATTGTTAAAAATGTTGGTTTAGTTCTTAAAAATCCCGTGAAAACTTTTTGATTTTCCGGGATAAAATTGTACCCTACGTCACTCTCCAGAGTCCAGGTCCTCAAGTCTACCCATGCAATAACCATGTCGATCCGTTGCACTGGTGCGGCGTGATTGAAGGACAAACACACTTTAAATAGCGTTTTTGTAATATCAGTAGGGATTCCTAAAGTCCTTTAATTAGGTACTTCATATTAGTATAACTGCCCTGAAAATATTTTTACAGTTACACATTATACCTAGTGTCTAGACCGATATTTATTTTAACCTTTGGTCGTGTCTCGTGGAGTCATGACCTAGCGGTGAATATGAAAGTAGTTCGTCAAACAATGTAAGCTGAATTTAGGGCCGGCATGTCTGAGACCTTGTGAAATAAACTAGAAAAATACTTTCTAAATTGAAAGTGCTAGCTGAAAACAAACGCCGAATTTGTATATTGTAAGGTGGCGTTCACGTCAACGCTTGAAACCGGATTTACAGGCTTTTGATTTATTTCCATTTAAAAATCATCATCATCATTAGCAACCTTTTTAGCAACCCATCAACGGCTCACTACTGAGTGCAGGTCTCCTCTCAGAGAAGGGTTGTAGGCCATAGTCCACCACGCTGGCCCAATGCGAAGTGGCGGACTTCACACATCTTCGAGAACATTATGAACTCTCAGGTGTGCAGGTTTCATCACGATGTTTTCCTTCACCGTTGAAGCAAGTGATATTTAATTCCTTAAATTTTAGATATTTAATTGCCATTTAAAAATATAGTTCTTCAATTTACCGGTAAATTTTTGGAAAAAACCGGAATCATGTGTTACCGGTATATTCAAACTATTCTGTTTCCAACCTGTTTGCGATATACTATACATATAGCCACGACGGGTCATATTTAGTTTTATCACAGAATACATAAAAATACAGGGTTTTATTGAATTTATGAAGAATAATATTACATTATACCGACCGATTTGGCTTTGCTCAATGAACTAACCGGTAGATTGTAAGACAATATTTAACCGGGAGTTAAACGAAAATTTCAGATCAGTACAGATCTTCTTCTTTTTTATCAACCGCTAGCAGAAGCTAGCTAGCTAAATTATCATCATTATAGCAACCCATCAACGACTACTGAGCGCAGGTCTCCTCTCAGAGAAGGGTTATAGGCCATAGTCCACCACGGTGGCCCAATGCGAATTGGCGGACTTCACACACCTTCGAGAACATTATGAAGAACTCTCAGATGTGTAGGTTTCCTCACGATGTTTTGCTTCATCGTTGAAGCAAGTGATATTTAATTGCTTAAACGCACTTAACTCCGAAAAGTCAGAGGTGCGTACCCGGGATCGAACCTGCGACCCCCCGAATAGGAGACCACAGTCCTAACCACTAGGCTATCACTGCTTACTATGTATAATATTATTATGTAACCACCTAATTTATATTTGTCTACAGCAGTTAAACAACTCAAGTTACTCCCTAAAGCTCCCTAACCCCTCCAGGTGCACCTACGTAGGTATACTTATAAAGAAACCTTACGTCCCAACACAGAAACGTGCTCAAGTGATTCAAACATAACATTTTCCACGTGGACCAAGCGGAGCCAAGGTTAAGAGTTACCTACGTTTTAATGGCTACCTTTCTACTGTTGCCTGCGATCTAGTGGCTAGCTTATTCAAATACCTGAGAGTCAAATGCAGGAGGTTTGAGTCTCGAGTAGGGCCAGCTGTGCCAGGGTTCTCTAAAAATCATGCAGCCCTAGGTCATGCAGCCATCGGACTTTGAAAGTGAGGGTATGGAGAGTAAATCTGTAACTGTACAAAAACTTTAATATCTCCACCACAGACAGCTAGACTCTTTTGAGATGGCCATATTCAGTCAGGGGAATATTATCTACTATAAGGCCATATATAAGGCCATACTATAATATATAAGTCCATATTCAGACAGGGGAATATTATCTACTATAAGGCCATATATAAGGCCATACTATAATATATAAGTCCATATTCAGACAGGGGAATATTATCTACTATAAGGCCATATATAAGGCCATACTATAATATATAAGTCCATATTCAGACAGGGGAATATTATCTACTATAAGGCCATATATAAGGCCATACTATAATATATAAGTCCATATTCAGACAGGGGAATATTATCTACTATAAGGCCATATATAAGGCCATACTATAATATATAAGTCCATATTCAGACAGGGGAATATTATCTACTATAAGGCCATATATAAGGCCATACTATAATATATAAGTCCATATTCAGACAGGGGAATATTATCTACTATAAGGCCATATATAAGGCCATACTATAATATATAAGTCCATATTCAGACAGGGGAATATTATCTACTATAAGGCCATATATAAGGCCATACTATAATATATAAGTCCATATTCAGACAGGGGAATATTATCTACTATAAGGCCATATATAAGGCCATACTATAATATATAAGTCCATATTCAGACAGGGGAATATTATCTACTATAAGGCCATATATAAGGCCATACTATAATATATAAGTCCATATTCAGACAGGGGAATATTATCTACTATAAGGCCATATATAAGGCCATACTATAATATATAAGTCCATATTCAGACAGGGGAATATTATCTACTATAAGGCCATATATAAGGCCATACTATAATATATAAGTCCATATTCAGACAGGGGAATATTATCTACTATAAGGCCATATATAAGGCCATACTATAATATATAAGTCCATATTCAGACAGGGGAATATTATCTACTATAAGGCCATACTATAATATATAAGTCCATATTCAGACAGGGGAATATTATCTACTATAAGGCCATATATAAGGCCATACTATAATATATAAGTCCATATTCAGACAGGGGAATATTATCTACTATAAGGCCATATATAAGGCCATACTATAATATATAAGTCCATATTCAGACAGGGGAATATTATCTACTATAAGGCCATATATAAGGCCATACTATAATATATAAGTCCATATTCAGACAGGGGAATATTATCTACTATAAGGCCATATATAAGGCCATACTATAATATATAAGTCCATATTCAGACAGGGGAATATTATCTACTATAAGGCCATATATAAGGCCATACTATAATATATAAGTCCATATTCAGACAGGGGAATATTATCTACTATAAGGCCATATATAAGGCCATACTATAATATATAAGTCCATATTCAGACAGGGGAATATTATCTACTATAAGGCCATATATAAGGCCATACTATAATATATAAGTCCATATTCAGACAGGGGAATATTATCTACTATCTAATATTATAGAGTTAATTGTTGTTAGCGAATTAAAAACAAGTGTACCTAAATGAAAAATTTTATTTTTAAATGCAAGC
This sequence comes from Oeneis ivallda, assembly GCA_029955525.1. NCBI lineage: Eukaryota > Metazoa > Arthropoda > Insecta > Lepidoptera > Nymphalidae > Oeneis > Oeneis ivallda. The sequence goes on from JARPMR010000010.1 coordinate 25,504,323, forward strand.
TTTTAGTAGCTACACCATTAGACTCTGGATATCATCTAAGATCAGAGTACTTGTTATGACGAATCAAACGAGCCCGAACTCGATGGGGTTACGTCGTTTTACTACAGAGTTCCGATAGTCATCTTCCGTCTCCATCACCAGATCAGCTCCATGTCACAATAATATTGCATTGTCATCCGATTAACACATAAATGCAAAATTTCAGCTCGATCAGAAACCGGGAAGTGGGTCTAATTCATCTTGCAAGATTTGACCCAAACAAACAAGTAAATAAATAAACTGGTCAAGCTAAATAAAAGCTTGTAAAAATATATTCCCGTGGCGTGGGATGATTTGATTTAGCCTAAGAATTAGATTAAAGGAGTTATTCCTTACAAAGCTCTCTCCAGTTTCTACTTTTTAAATTCTTCCCAAAATCTGATAAGGAATCTTAGAAAGGTTAGCCAAGCAGACAAGTAGACAGACAATATAATTTTTCGAAAGAGAGTTTGGGCGGATTTATAATAGCGGTCTTGTTTTATGTAGCAACTGGCCAAAACATCTGTACTTAACCTAGTTGCGAAAACAGGGCTTAATCATCTTGACCCATGACGACCTTTTGCGACAGTCGACACACTTATTGAGCGGACATTTTCGGAATTAAAGGTTAAAAAATTCCGGAGACAGTGTTACTTATTTTATTGACAAGTCACGACATTCGTATCTATCGTATAAAAATCATTAGATGCTCCTTCCTCATGGACAGTGCTCCTACAGATCAAATGCATCAAGATTTAAAAGTTAGGCTGAGATCTATAGATCTAAGGCTGAGATCTATAGATGGCACTCTCACTCAGCTCAGACTCAAGACTGAGTTAAAACGAGACAGATTATATGTCAGGAGATATTTGTGTCTCATTTTAACTCTATCTTGAGTCTTGAGCAGAGCCAGAGTACGATCTTAGGCTGAGATCTATAGATCAAATGTTAAATGAGACACAAATATGTACTCACATAAATCTGTCTCGTTTTAACTCAGTCTTGAGTCTGAGCTGAGTGAGCATCTATAGATCTCACCGTTATAGACTCGGAGTTAATGGCTAAGTGCAGCGTTAAGTGATGTTTGACCAAGGTATAGATGAGGCGTTCTGCCAGTTTTGTGTTGACAATGCTGTCTAAATATCAAATTTACTCTAGGGTGAGACTTATTTTATGCTGGTGGAATCAGCCCTGTCTAATATCGAAATAGATCCCCCATCGGCACAGGTTTTGTTAGATACCAAACTCGATAGATTTATCCTGACCGCCATATATTTGTAATTACAAATCTAATTACAAATCTATCGAGTTATAATTTGCCATGCTTAGGTTTAGGATTGGTATTCGCTTCCCAATTCTAAATCTTGCCATGAGATATTGATATTGAAACCTTTGGCACGCGTACCGCTTAGTTATAGCCAGTTATGGGGGATGCCCCGTCGCTCACGTCCGCAGGAACCACCTCTCACTTCCCTGCACGTGTCCCCCGGGTGGTGCTAAACAAGCGACGAACTAGACGGCGTAACATGCCATACGATTAAAAAAAAAAAAATAGCCAGTTATGCCTTATTTATGAAAATTGTATGAATAGTTAATTTAATATTTCATTGTTCTCAAAGGTGCGTGAAGATTGTCAATTCAGACTTAGCCAGCGTGGTGGACTATGACGAGACCCGTGCCTTGTAGTAGGCCAGCAATGGGTCAGGTATGGCTACGTATAATTTATGTTTTTGAGGGATTCAATGACTTAATAAATAAAATTAAATAAACACACGTAAGTTAGGCAAACGTAGGACTAAACATTTGTCTGAAATATTTCCGCAATGAATATGATGAAATTATCGCAGCCCGAATTAATTAGGTACAATTATACCTAATTTAATTAACGTATATCAATTAATCAATCAGGCAAGCAGTGATAGCCTAGTGGTTGGTGTGGCCTCCTATTCGGGAGGTCGCAGGTTCAATCCCGGGCACGCACCTCTGGCTTTTCTAATGTATGTGCGTTTAAGAAATTAAATATCACAAGCTTCAATGTTGAAGGAAAACATCGTGAGGAAACCTGCACACTGGAGAGTTCTTCATAAATTCTCAAAAATGTGAGATGTCTGGCAATTTGCATTGGGCCAGCACGGTGGCCTATAACCCATCTCTGAGATGAGACCTGCGCTCAGTAGTGAGCCGTTGATGGGTTGCTGATGATGATGAATGACTTGATAAAGCAACCGTAAGTTAGACAAAGGTAGGACTTAACATTTGTCTGAAATATTTCCGCAATGAATATGATGAAATTAACGTGGCTCGAAGTAATTACAAATACCTAATTAAATTGACGTATATAAATTAATCGGGCCTTGGGCATTGTAGCCTCATTACCAAATAATCGTGCATATTTAAAATGCTTGAACAAGGCTTGAACCAAACAAAAAGGCGTATTGTATCGATCAGTTTTCTTTGTGACGCGAATTACGTCATCGAGCCAATAATTTATGTGACCTCGATCCAACTATCATAGCTGATCATACCTACTTCATTTGTGATAGGGATGTCAATTATATCTAACAAAGAAAAGAAAAACTCTGTAGGTATTCCTTGAGTCGGTTGCTATTGAGAGCATGAAGAAACAAGTTCAATAATGAGTAGGTACTAACAAAGCAGCTGAATGTTGACAATATAAGAAACTGGGATGTTTCGACAAGAATACAATGAACTCTAATAACTAGGTAGTTGCTAACTGAGTCTGCGTTTAAAGAATAAAGAGATGTGGAGCACAGTATCTAAAATGAAGTGTCTGTGAACCTACTCTTCATCTTTATCAACCAATAGACGTCCACTGCTGGACAAAGGTCTCTAGCATGGACTTTCACAGGCCTCGGTTTTGCGCCGCCTAAATCCAGCGGCTCCCTGCGACTCGTTTGATGTCGTCGTTTCATCTAGTGGGGGGGTCTGCTAACACCGCGCTTCCCGGTGCGGGGTCGCCTCTCCAGCACCTTGGGACCCCAACGACTATAATAGCTCTTCGAACTCTGTGTCCCACCCATTTCCACTTCAGTTTCGCGACTCGTTGAGCTATGTCGGTGACTTTGGTTCTCCTTCTGGTGACTCTCTCTCCATCGCTCGCTGAGTGACCCTGAGCCTTCTAATGAAGCCCATAGTTAGCGACCATGTCTCAGATCTGTAAGTCATCACTCGCAACAAGCACTGTTCGAAGCCTTTAGTTTTCATGCGCTGAGGGATTTTGGTCGAGAAGACATCTCGGAGCTTCCCGAACGCTGCCCAGCCGAGTTGGATTCGGCGGTTGATCTTTTTTTTGAAACTGGACCTACCTAGATGGACTATGTGGAGACTACTCTACTCTGTACTTTTTTATAATCAAACCTACATCAGAAAATGAACATAATAACATCCTTAAATGTAATTATTAATTAAGTATGCCATTTTTGTAAATAGTAGTGAATACTAAGCATATATTTTAGGTAGGTAAGCGTGTTCGGCGCATTCCAAACTACCTTATCAACAATTTCCATTTCAATTTCCCTTGTCGTCAAGCGGAACCTTATCTTGTTTAAAAAAGATTTCTACCACTTGGAAGGGAAAAAGTTTACATTACTATGCCAATCGCTGTCGCCGGCAACCGATGGATGCCTACTGCTGGTCATATTTCTCTCGATTTTGCGTCTCTCAAGAATTGAGGAAAAGTTAAGTCTGTCGCTGCTCCCGCACCGCGCAATTATGGCATGCTATACTTGGTGTTGTCCACGGCATTTGAGAACTGCTGTCGTATTTTCCATTTCTTTTTTGGCTATGAAGAAAGTTGCCAACTCATCATCAATATCGTCATCAATAACCCACTATTTCTTTTTTGGCTATGAAGACTAATGGAAATTTGCCAACTCATCATCATTATCGTCATTAACAACCCATCAACGGCTCACTACTGAGCGCATGTCTCCTCTCAGAAAAGGGTTATAGGAAATAGTCCACCACGCTGGCCCAATGCGAATTGGTAGACTTCACACAACTTCGAGAACATTATGGAGAACTCTCATGTGGTGCAGGTTTCCTCACGATGTTTTCCTTCACCGTTAAAGCGTGTGATATTTAATTTCTTAAACGCACATTACTTCGAAAAGTCAGAGGTGCGTACCTGGGATCGAACCTGCGACCCCCGAACAGAAGACCACAATCCTAACCACTAGGATATCACTGCACATTTCTTCATACAAAATGTGAGTTTGACAGTTCTAATCAGCAACTGAACGATAGCTACAGAGATAGAGAATAGCCCCCCAGCCCCCTTCTATAGCTCAGTTGGCTATTAAAAATTGAACTTTTTTCCATCGAAGGTTTGCTAGGAAAATGTTATTTTTATTAAGCTATTGCATAGCTTTTATCGCGGGCTTTGAGCGCGGCGACCGAATCAAGAAATTCCGTAACGAAAAGAAACCTAACACCGTCGTTTCAGTTTGGCAGACTTCGGCACGGTGTTTGTGTGCTTGCGACTAGAAAATGCTATGCAATAGCTTTACCGCGGCAGTCCCCGAGTGCCACACGTATTATTTTTTTCATAGCAAACCTTCAATGGGTAAAAATATAATTATGTCAGTGGCTATCGTTTCTCGATATTGATAGGCACTAAGTTACAGAATCGAGAAACTGGTCTTGTGACCTTTTGTGGACCTTAGCTAGTTACCGGCAAAGACATGCTGACTGCCGATGTTTTTCTGTGTACACCATGCCGCGTACAAATCGATAAAGCGTATGGGTTTAGTAAAACTTGTCATAAGTACCCTTTCTAGGTTAGTTCACTTCCATTTTCAACTGCATCGTCACTTACCATCAGGTGAGATCGCTGTATCGGGTCACTTGTCATCGTACTAAAAGGACTGACGAACCATTAAAACTATTATTAAGGAGTAAGAGAAGGATTATGTTTTTATCTTTTATGACTCTGCTACTAGTCCTATCAAGGTTAATAGCAATGCGTGAATTTGATTAATTACCTGATTATTACGTAGATATTATGGTCCGGGAGCCAGTGACAGATTTTCATGACCAAGTCCCTCCCAATCAAAACTTCGTGAAATGCATTAGGGATTTATATTATGAATATTCGCGACCTTCTGCTGAATTTATCAGCTGAAATTGTCAGCTGAATTTATTTTTCCTTCAAAATATTAGGTAAACTATAATCTGACAAATTTTCAAATGGGAGGAAATGACTAAAAAACTTTTTTTTTCCTCCATGCTTATGTATAGCCTCAATCTGTAAAAAGAAAGAGAATAACTTAAGAAAAGTGATTTCCTCCTGGATGAAAATTTATAAGAGGATTGTTAACATGCATTAGTAAATAATGAAAAAAATCAGCTAGCTGTAAGTCAAGGGAAAAGTCGTCAGCTGATAAGATGCAGTAGGTGATAGATGCTGCTACGTCACACCTTTCAAGGTACCAGCTGACAAACTTTCCACCGCGATATAGCAAGCTGAAATTAATTTTCATTCATAGTAGCATATAAACGATCACCAGGTAAATTTTTAGTTGAGAGGAAATCATTGAAAATATAATTTTTTTTTTCATGTTCAAGCAGCCAGCTGAAGTATAATCCACCATGTTATGGTCAGCTGAATTTATTTTTCCTTCAAAATATTAGGTAAACTATAATCTGACAAATTTTCAAATGGGAGGAAATGACTAAAAACTTTTTTTTTTCTCCATGCGTTGGAGGCTGCCACTGCCCGCCCCACCCACGGAGTCGCAGCTGAAGGTCGCGAATATTCATAATATAAATCCCTAATGCATTTCACGAAGTTTCGCTCGAGATGAAATAATTGACCGAATTTGTACCTGGCTCCCGGTCCATTATGTTCATAATAATTATGTTTATGTTCATAATAATTGTGTGTTATGGGGGGTCTCGGGATAAACATGGACAAAACCAAGGTTATGTTCAATCAACATGTTGTCCCGATACCCGTGAACGTCGAAAATGTTGGAATCGAAATTGTTTCAGAGTACAACTACCTTGGCCAGACCATACAATTGGGTAGAAACAATTTCGACGAAGAAGCCAACAGAAGGATACGGCTGGGCTGGGCGGCATTTGGAAAATTAAGTCAGGTCTTCTCATCGTCAATACCTCAATGCCTGAAGACGAAAGTCTTCAATCAATGTGTCCTTCCCGTCCTCACTTATGGCGCTGAAACGTGGACACTAACAAAAGGCTTGATCCACAAATTTAAAGTCACTCAGAGAGCTATGGAGAGGGCTATGTTAGGAGTTTCTCTTAAGGACAGGATTCGAAATGAAGAGATCCGTAAGAGAACCAAGGTCGCCGACATAGCTCAAACCATTAGCAAGCTGAAATGGCAGTGGGCAGGCCATGCTTGTCGCAGAAGCGATGGCCGTTGGGGCCGAAAAGTCCTAGAGTGGAGACCGCGAACAAGTAAGCGTAGTGTGGGGCGCCCTCCAGCACGTTGGACTGACGATATAAAGCGGGTGGCGGGAAGTGGCTGGATGAGGAAGGCTGAGGACCGGGTGTGGTGGCGTTCTCTGGGAAAGGCCTATGTTCAGCAGTGGACGTCCGCAGGCTGAGATGATGATGATGATGATGATGAATTATGTTTAGTCCAATACACTCATGCGGCGATCGCAGCTGTTTTAACGATCAATGAAAATCGTTTAAAATATTCATCCATTCAGTGAACTAAAGTTACACAATCGCACTTCTGCCCCCCCCCCCCCCCCCGATTGTATTGTATAGGAGCATTGAATTAGAGCTCAATTTCGTGTATCCATGCTCATACGTTTAGGTATGTACGATACCCTAAACGGTTGAGAATGGATACACGAAGTTGAGCACTAATTCAATGCAGTTATGGTTTAGTTTACTTTGACGCCGAACTTTGACGATTTGATCGGCAATTCTTACACAATCGCAACTCTGATCATTGCGCAACAAAAAAGTCCTCTGCAAACTGCAAATAGTTGTGAAACAATGGAGCTGCAAAAAGTTTCACAACTTTTTGCAGTTCCATCGTCGCAGATACATTAAAAGAGGATAAACAAAGAGATAATTAATAAACACATAATCAACAAACTAGACACCGTCATAAACTAGCAACATCATTCTGTCACTGCGCGAAGTACAAAAATCCTTGGGGGGGGCTTCAGTTTTATCTTTATTATCATGATTCCGAAAGAATTGGTCTATTTTCCATTAAGTATACAATTGTGTAAAAACACATTAGTAAGTCGTGGTTATTACATATTTAATGAATTTCTTAATGTCAACGTGAAATACAAGCAAGCTGCTTTACATTCAGTTGCCCACAAAATAATCTTATAATGTATTTATACATTATATTGATGACGCTATGCATCGTCACAATGTTTACTTAGAAAAAAGAAACTGATGTGTTTTTCTCTGCTATTCTCAGAACAATTTCCTTACTGAACTGCAAGTAGAGAGTACTTAGTATAGAGTCCGAGTCTTATCAAAAGAGCTACAGTTGGCCTACATGAAATAATTAATTTAAATAATCAATTTAAACCTAAGTGGTTTTTCGTGTGCTAAGAACATTTTTGTATATTCCTCTTATTTGATAATAAAAAAAAATAAAAAATTTTTGAATTTGAATCAAACCGACATCTGGCGAGGGATACCATAAAGCGCGAACACGAACCTTCGAAGCAACCCATACACTATTGTCACGTGCTGTTCGCGTGCTTTCGCAAGTGTAGAGTAGGCTTTACCTATAGGTATGTAGTACATACCTATATACCACTCTGCCGGATGATAATAATTACATGACCTCAATAAAATGGCTGTGACCCACAGACACTGTAATAATTATTAATTAAGTGTACTATGTAGTACAATTAATTATTATTAAAGCAGCGTTGCACATTGAAATGTAGAAGTTCGCCCAGTAGTAGTTGTTGTAATACAGTCAGTTACTTTTAACCGACTTCAAAAAAGGAGGAGGTTCTCAATTCGTCGGAATCTTTTAAGCTATTGCATAGCTTTTATCGCGGGCTTTGAGCGCGGCGACCGAATCAAGAAATTCCGTAACGAAAATAAACGTAACACCGTCGTTTCAGTTCGGCAGACTTCGGCACGGTGTTTGTGTGCGTGCGACTAGAAAATGCTATGCAATAGCTTTACCGCGGCAGTCCCCGAGTGCCACACGTATTTTTTTTATGTATGTTCACCGATTACTCGAAGACGTGTGGACCGATTTGAAAAATTCTTTTTTTGTTTCAAAGGGCATACTTCCCCGGTGCGGTGGTCCCATATAAATTTTATAGAAATCGGTCGAGCGGTTTTTAAAATATCAACAATAACTAAATACTTTGTATAGGTGTGTGTGTAATGTAGTAAAGCGGGAGTTTGAAGTTTTGAAGTGAGAATTTTATTTTATTTTATTATCCTCAAAACTAAGCGTAATGATTGTGTCAAAAATTAAAATATATGGGATGCCTGGAGGTGGGTGTAGATAGTGGTTTTAAACCATGGAGTATCGACCTCCGGATTAAAATCCACTTCATGGTACCACTTGGTATTTGCGAGTTTCGTTGATAGCATTGCCAACAAAAAAAAAACATTTAATTTAAATTTTCCATTTTTGTACTTAATTTAGTCTAAAATAAAGTTAGATACTTTTTTTTTTACCTCATATCGATTTAGAAAATATCGACTGTGTGTTGATATTGTAAGTAAAAGATATCAAGCACAGACTACATTGTTAAACTCGAGGCCGGTCAATTCTGATGCTGCAGGGTGCTGAACTCTTGGTGACGTTTTCGCACAGGCGAATCGCCGCGCGACGCGCGGTGCGTTTATAAATTAATAATAATGAATATCAACATTTTGACTACAGTCAAGTACCCAATTGCCACGGAGTAGGTAGGTATAGCATTGTAGCCAACATTCTCCACACGAATATTGCAATTTGCTAAAGCTGTTAGTTCAGAATAATAAACGAGTTTAATGATTTATGTAACCGAAGTCAGTTTACACTAAAATATTATTATTCATAACTTTAGATTAATTCATAATATTATTTATCTGCCCCTTAGAATTGGGATTAAACAATTCCAATAAAGTTAATCCCTAAGGTGATTAAGCCTTATGATTACAAACTCGAGGCCTTTGGGTAATATACACTAGTTGCATTGCTTGTGATCTGGAATAATTGGATTTCGAAATATTGTGTTTCATTTATACCTATTAAGTAATGACGTACTTACTTAGCGAAGAAGTAAGTAAGTACTTAGCTTAGATAAGATCATTTTTGGGTGAGGCCAGCGGGCCAGCCTCACCCAAAAATGATCTTAAATCTCACCACTAGAGTATTCAATTTTTTGTCATCTTCTTCTTCTTCTTTGTAATATCAACCATCAACATTTATCCATTGCTGAACAAAAAATCTATGGACTTCCACAGGGTTCGATCTTGTGCCTTTTGCATCCAGCGGCTCCCTGCGGCTCGTCTGATTTCGTCGGTCTAACTAACTAGTGGGGGGTCTGTCAACACTGCCCTTCCCGATTTTGACATAAAGTTTTTAAGTTGTAGAAATATGGTTCTCGGATAGAAGGATAGGTGTGTACCTCTTTCCAACACACCGCTAGCACCGCAAAAGTTCTTCTTAACAGCTGTTGAACTGAGGATTCGTATTCCGAGCACTGTTTCTTTGTACTCTATCAAATAAAGCTCTCGTATTAACAACAATGTTATTTATTAACCTACGATATTACTATCGCGTCCTCTATTACCTTATCATTAAGACCTGTAGACATCTTCCCACTGCCCATTACTGTCGTCACATCTACAGCAAACAAAGGATCATCTGCTCAAACACTGTAACCTCTGTCTTGTTGAAATGTACTGTATCATGTTACGTAATGTATCATGTAATATATAATATGTGTATCATCATCATCATCATCATTAGCAACCCATCAACGGCTCACTACTGAGCGCAGGTCTCCTCTCAGAGAAGGGTTATAGGTCCACCACGCTGGCCTAATGCGAATTGGCGAACTTCACACACCTTCAAGAACATTATAAAGAACTCTCAGGTGTGCAGGTTTCCTCACGATGTTTTCCTTCACCGTTGAAGCAAGTGATATTTAATTCCTTAAACGCACTTGACTCCGAAAAGTCAGAGGTGCGAGCCCGGGAATCGAACCTGGGAACCCCCAAATAGGAGACCACAGTCCTAACCACTAGGCTATTACTGCTTCTATATAACATGTGTATATTATGATATAATTATCATATTATTCAGTATTTTTTTTTTAATATTCTCTTGCACACCTATACAATATACATGTTGTCTCACATCACTGGTATACAATATACATGTTGTCTCACATCACTGGTATACAATATACATGTTGTCTCACATCACTGGTAGAAAATGCTTTAGCAAGTCCGCCCTTTGTAATAAATATATAATATTTTTGTGCAATAAAGTGTTATAAAAAAGAAAAAACTTATGATCCCGCAAGATATGCATTTTACAGTGGAGCGTTTTGAAAGTACTTATAGATTTTATAGGTTTCTTACGTTTGAAAACCACCACAAAAAACGATTTTCCTATTACGAAAAAAAGAAGATTTTTTTAATGTGGCTTCGCATTGTCCATCCTTCTGTTTGTTGGTAGATATGCCACAAACATTCTATATATTAGTTAATTAATTATTTATTAAAATTACTGGAAAGTCCGGCACTAAAAAAAAATATTTTGAATATTAAAATAAATGTCATCATCATCATTAGCAGCCCATCACCAGCTCACTACTGAGCGCAGGTCTCCTCTCAGAGAAGGGTTATAGGCCATAGTCCACCACGCGGGCCCAATGCGAATTGGCGGACTTCACACACATTCAAGAACATTATGAAGAACTCTCAGATGTGCAGGTTTCCTCACGACGTTTTCCTTCACCGTTGAAGCAAGTGATATTTAATTGCTTAAACGCACTTGACTCCGAAAAATCAGCGGTGCGTACCCGGGATCGAACCTGGGTCCCCCCGAATAGGAGACCACTGTCCTAACCACTCGGCTATCAGTGCTTCAAAAAAATAAAATAAATGTACCAACCTAAGCTAAATTATGCTTTTATATACTCAAAGAAATTATGTCGTGACTCGTGATATTATAAAGCAAATACCTTAGGAATGTACTAGCACGTACGTCGTACATACCTACATAGATGTAAGTGCAATTACTTTTAATCATCTTAGGTAAGTAGGTTTAATTAGGTAAAATTTTATAATTGGTAATGATTTTTGCAAAACTGGTAAAGAGCAAGATAATATTATTATATTTGTACGAGTAGGTACAATTGCGATTTAACCAACAAAACCATTTGTTCAATTCCCAGTTTACATAATAGACTGATATAACAACACGCGTTGAAACCCACTTCGAACAATGTGTAATGAACCTTATTCTGAAAAGAATAAACATCACAATGTAATGGAAGGTGAATTGAAACGAAGTTTTAGCTCACAATGAAAAAAGAATCTTATGGTTCAAATTATAGAGTTGATAATAAAATGAAAGTTTGTGTCATGAAAACACGGATCGATACAGTCTGCACAGCGCTAGAGGCAGCTACGCGTTTTATTTAAAGTCTGAAATGAAAATCTTTTATTAATATTACACCTCTTTTTCCTTCCAATATCATTGATATTACAACTTTCAGTGGAATAGATGATAGATAGCTGTACGTTTCATAAAACTAGCGAAATTAAAATAGCTATAGTACGACAAAAGCTTTAGGTATATATTTATCATCATCATTATCAACCTTTAGATGTCCACTGCTGGACATAGGTCTCCTGCATGGACCTCCACAGACTTCGGTCTTGTGCCGCTTGAATCCAGCGGCTCCCTGCGACTCGCTTGATGTCGTCGGTCAACCTAGTGGGAGGTCTGCCAACACTGCGCCTACCGGTGCGGGGTCGCCACTCCAGTACCTTGGGATATATTTATATATCTATATATTGGCATATATTTATAGATTTTGGAAAAAATCTATAAATAGCCTAAAAAATAATTTATAATATAATTAATAATAATTCAAAAATCCATAAAAGGACCATAATATGTTAAAAAAAGTTTTAAGTAAGTAAAAGCAAGAAGAAACAATGTTGTAATTTCTGTTTTAAGATTTATATCACTATAGTAGATGATGTGGGATGCCCGCGGGAATTTCGTATTTTTCCAGGATAAAAAGTAGCCTATGTCACTCTCCAGGTCCACGACTATACCCTCGCAAAAAATCACGTCAATCCGTTGCTCTGTTGCGGCGTGATTGAAGGACAAACCAACAAACAAACACGTACTTTCGCATTTATAATATTAGTAAGGATTTCCAGATGTCAATCGGTTGAGAGTTGAGACAACGAGGATATCAATGTCTTTACATATAATAAAACAGAAACGAAACCAATTCTGTACATGAAATAGATTCAAAAAGGGTTTTTGCTTCTAATTGTGTTCAAGATACAGATATCAAAACAGAAGCTAAATTTTTTTTTGTCTGTTTGTCTGTCTGTTTGTTTGTCCTTCTTTCACGTAAAAACTACCGCACAGATTTCTACAAAATTTTATACCGTGGTACCGTGGTACCGATTTTAAAAACTACATCCACGCGGACGAAGTCGCGGGCAATCAGCTAGTATATTATAAGTATATAGGTAAGTATATTATAATAAGACTATATCTAAAATATCTATACATATAATAAAACAGAAACGAAACCAATTCTGTACATGAAATAGATTCAAAAAAGGGTTTTTGCTTCTAATTGTGTTCAAGATACAGATATCAAAACAGAAGCTAAATTTTTTTTGTCTGTTTGTCTGTCTGTTTGTTTGTCCTTCTTTCACGTAAAAACTACCGCACAGATTTCTACAAAATTTTATACCGTGGTAGCTTATTACTCGGGTCAACATCTAGGCTACTTTTTATCCCGGAAAATCAAGGAGTTCCCGAGGGACTTTAAAAACTTAAAATCCACGCGGACAAAGTCGCGGGCATCAGCTAGTAAATGATAAAATATGAGACAATGACCACTGAGTATCTGATACGCTACCAAGTTAACTGCCCTTGAATATTCGAATAATATGTAGATTAAATAATTGGTGATAATGATAACAATAATGTAACAAATGAAAATTAATTATCGGGGATATAGTGAAAATGTCCCTGCCAAAGGACAATGTTTTGTTTGTAATTTCAAGATCAAAATGCTTAATTAGATTATAGCTGATAAAAATCACCTCGCAACAATAAATATCTTATCTATCCTATATAAATTTCTTTCTTTTAGAAAGTTCATAACTTTTAAAACAAGAATCATGAGTTATGGAATAAAGTCTTTGACTGTGCTAAAATTTGAAAGGCGTCAAGAAATTAATTAATGGAAACAAATAAATTAAAAATATATAAAATTAATAAAAAAATAAATAAAAAAAAGTAAATAATATTAAATGAAAATTTAACACCCCGACATGTGAATTAATGGCCGAACTTTATACGATATACCTGATATCCTGTTACCTAGTTTTCTGCTCCATCATGAGATCCTCCGCCTCGATTCTCGATCATCATTTATTTAACACCTACTCCCTACTCATTGAGACCATTCTAATAAGCCCAAAGACACTAATATCTGCTGTAAGTTGTTGAGGGGTTTGTATCCTGGAAGCTACAGACAAACCAAAGGCATATACATACAAAGATACATAGATAACATATACCCCTCCTTTTTTGTTGGGGGTTAAAAATTAAATCCGAACCGAGACCGACACTTCAGTAGATTACGCACGTTATCTATACCTACTGAAGTGCAGATCACCACCGTGTTATAAAGGTTTAATGTGTGGCTTTTACTACTTTATAATTATATTTTATTAAATAAAATCTAGATAATGAAATAACGTTGTGTTAACTCATTTTATGTTTAACTTCATAATATAAACAAGATAGCGCGGTTGAAATTCTATCAGCGCCATCTAATTTCTCTGATTTGAGCTATATACGAGGGTGCGTTTTTAAGTTCGCGGAATGGCGGGGTTGGAGAGGGGTGAGGGGTCTCATTAGTACTTCAACGTGTTGAGTAATTCCCTATTAGCAGAAATACCGAGTTTTATTACAATCGGCTCAGTAGTCTCTGAACTATCATCAACCAAGCAACTTAATCGGGAAGACGGCGTTTACAAATGGAGAAAATCGAGCACCGCGACATTATAAAGTTCCTTACCAAGCAAGGAAGAAAACGTCGAAACCATTTCAAAAGATGCGGCCTTCGTTTACGAAGACTCTTGCCCTTGTAAAACCATGGTTTACAAGTGGTATCGTCTATTCAAGCAAGGACGAGAATCACTTGAAGACGAGACGAGACGACTTGAGGGCCTGGGCGCACCATTGAGGTGACCACGCCCGAAATCATCGCTAAAGTCGAAAAATTAATATTGGAAGATGCTCGAAAAGAGCTTGCAGAAAAGGTTGGAGTATCCGAAGCAACTATTTTCAAGTGAAAAGACGGGGAAAATTGATGAAAGGTGTGCTGCTTTTGCACGACAATGCGCCCGTCCACAAGAGCCGCGTTGCGTTGGCTGCCCTGCTTAAAGTGGGCTTCGATATTTTGAACCACCCACCCTACAGCCCAGACCTGGTCCCGAGTGATTATTACCTCTTTCCAAAAATGAAAAGAGCTGCAGGGTAAAAAATTTACCACCGATGATGAAGTTAAGGAGGCGGTTTCAGCGTATTTTGAGGACAAAGACAAAACATTTTTTTATGAGGGTATAAATAAATTAATTGAAAGATCTGAAAATTGTGTCCGTCTTGCAGGTGAATATATTGAAAAGGAAAAATAATTTGGTTTTTTTATTTCAACCCCTTACCCTTCATTCCGCGAACATAAAAACGCTCCCTCGTAGAATATATTATATTTGTAAATGGAAATTCCTTTTTACGTTTGACTTTTTACAGCGCAAATAATGATAAATATTAAACATACCTGTGAGGATAAACCCGGATTAAAAAGCTAGGTCTTGAGCTCTATAGACAAGTTTCTTAAAACTAAGTCTGTAGAGACGGTTGAAGTTATTATACTTTTTTGAGATTAAAATACTTTAAGACTAACTTTTTAGATTTTTTTAAAATATAATAATGTAGAAACTTTTGTAAAATATATGCCAAGGATAGAATATCGGTCAAGCGGAAATCGCTCGATTTCGACAGTGATACTGTGAATGTACAAAATAACAAATTCAGCCATGTTCCGTGCGATCGAAGCAACGACCTAACCTAGTTTGGTTTGCGTTAAACAGATTTAGCGTTTGAGCGGATTTAGAACGAATATAAATCTAGATTATGGTTTAGATAGAGCTGGAGATCTTTAGTATACTGTCGAATGCTTATTATCCTTACTAATATTATAAATGCGAAAGTGTGTTTTTCGGTGGTTTGAACTTTTTTATCCCGGAAAGACGAAGAGTTCCCGAGGGATTTTAAAAACCTAAATCCACGCGGACGGAGTCGCTGGCAAAAGTTAGTCTTTAAAAAGGAAAAAATAAGTAGTTTATTATCAAATTCTATTACGTCAAAGTAATGATTGTTTTTATCTATTTTGATTTATATAAGCACAAAATATCTTGCTTGACGATCTTAATTGTTTTATCAGTGTCTAAAAACTTAAGTTTGCATCTAAAAGAAGTGAATGGCTGTAAGTCCATAATTAATTAAAAATATGTATGTATGTCATGTCAGATACAAGTCAACTATTTACAATTGTATTCGACGTTTTGACGACCTCCCTGGCTCAGTGGTGAGCGCTGTTGTCTTATAACTGGGAGGTCCCGGGTTCGATTCCCGGCAGGGTCAATTTGGGAATTTTTAATTTCTGAATTTTCTCTGGTCTGGTCTGGTGGGAGGCTTTGGCCGTGGCTAGTTACCACCCTACCGTCAAAGACGTGCCGCCAAGCGATTTAGCGTTCCGGCACGATGACGTGTAGAAACCAATAAGGAGTATGGGTTGAATGTTCACTGCCATACCCCTTCCAAGTTAGTCCGCTACCATCTTAGACTGCATCGTCACTTACCATCAGGTGAGATCGCAGTCAAGGACTAGCTTGTCATCGAATAAAAAAAAAAAAAAAAAAGTATTCTTAACCTAATTTAACCATAATACAATTGAAACTGAGCAACAATAGCCTCTTAAACTACCTAAACTACAGGAAATATGCCTGCTGGTGGCCCGTGTGCGCGGACACTTAGCCGCTATTGTATGGCCATAATATTATTATGTGGTGAAATGTAATATTTATTTTTAACACCTTGTTTGTACCCGCATATCCTAGTTGTGGAATTAACTAGTCCTCCTAAGTTTTCGGGCGATTTATACGTCACAGGCTAACTCCTTTTTTAACTATCAAATTAGCTATCCTAAATTAAGTTTTGGTTTGTAATAGCTATCCTAAAATTTTGTTTTGGTTTGTACAGCTATCCTAAAATTTTGTTTTGGTTTGTACAGCTATCCTAAAATTTAGTTTTGGTTTGTATAGCTATCCTAAAATTTAGTTTTGGTTTGTACAGCTATCCTAAAATTTAGTTTTGGTTTGTACAGCTATCCTAAAATTTAGTTTTGGTTTGTATAGCTATCCTAAAATTTAGTTTTGGTTTGTACAGCTATCCTAAAATTTAGTTTTGGTTTGTACAGCTATCCTAAAATTTAGTTTTGGTTTGTATAGCTATCCTAAAATTTAGTTTTGGTTTGAACAGCTATCCTAAAATTTAGTTTTGATTTGTATAGCTATCCTAAAATTTAGTTTTGGTTTGAATAGCTATCCTAAAATTTAGTTTTGATTTGTATAGCTATCCTTAGTTTTGGTTTGTTTAGTGTTGTATCGGCACCAGCAGACACCCAAGAATACAGGCGGCACAAGACCGAAGCATGTTGAAGTCTCTTCAAAAGAGACCCATGTCCCGCAGAGGTAGTTGTAGTGGTAACATACTAAAATAATAGAAAATCAAACGAACTTACCTGTAAGTGACGTTCGATGACTATTAAACGAAGCGATTCGCCCGAGAGATTACACTTTTTTACTAGTAGTAGCACGATCAGTGGTGCTGCCATCTACACAATTTTAGAGCAAAAATTTAAAAAATTAATATTTGCTCTAAGGTGGGTATTTCATAAATTCATACACGTTTGCCCCCTATGGCCATCGTGAGTCACTATTTCGTGCAAATCTGGGGAAGATCCTGGGTTAGGGTGGGAGTGTAATCTCTCGGGCGAATCGCTTCGTTTAATAGTCATCGAACGTCACTTACAGGTAAGTTCGTTTGATTTTCTATTAAACTTCACGATTCGCCCTTCGAGATTACACTTTTTTACTAGTAGATGTTTAGAGTCGCACGAAATGGTAAACCGTTATTTGGGGAAAAAAGAGAGATTTAGTCGAACAATAATTAGGGTATTAGGCTTTGATCATCTTAATAATTAATTATATGTAAATAATATGAAAAAACAATATTTAATAATATACACAACTCTATGAGTCGTTGATCGAGACTAACCGAAAACAGAGCGAGCAAAAAACGTCTGAGGCATCGACAGCTACTTCTCTATTATAAAACTTCGCAAAAGTTTTTGATCTGCCAGTCCAACCCGCAGTTCTTTTAATGACATCTATGCTAACACCGACGTAGCTGCGTGTCTTGCGCTATGAGCGCTAAAGATGTGTTTATGCCGATTTCAGTTAGGGTAGCCTTAATCCAACGACTTAATGATTGGGAACTTACAGCATTAAAGGGCTTTCCAACACTGATTAATAAAGAATCACAATTAGATTATCTTTTATCCGCTGAAACAAGTAAATATTGCCCTAAAGCTCTAGGAGGACAAATGGAAGGTCTTTCATTGAAATAAGAAGAAGAATCAAGATCGGTGGCGGACGGTTCACGGCACTGATCTTGATTATATCTGTGATATTAATAATGAAATTTTCGTTAATATATTTTTTAATGATGGACACTTTAATCAACGACAGTGTCTGTACTCTATGAGCAGTAACTAGAGCCAAAAGCGTTGTTAATTTTCGAGACAACTTATCAAAAGAAGGACTTTCATTAGGGTACCAATCACCTGAATAATCTAGAACCATTGACGGGTTCCAAGTAAAATTATATTTTGGAAGTGGGGTTCGCAACTTTTAAACTCCTTTCATAAACCTCGTATCCCTTGGATCATTCATCATCAATCACAGCATCTAAAAGAAACGATAATGCTGCTTTTGTACAATTAATTGAGCCATACTTTTGACCCTGGTTAAAGAGGCTAACTAAAAAATCAAGCACATTATTTACTGAGGCTTGAAGTAAGTCTAATTTTTTATCCTGGCAGAACGTAAACCATCTTTTAAAACTGATATTATATTGTTTTAAATTGCTACCAGCTAAGGACGCTAACATCACGTCTGCAGCCTCCGAAAGGGAACCTTGTTTCAGGAAGGTTTGCTTAATAATACTCCGGCAACCAGGGTAAGACTCTCTCGAAGTTTGTGATTGGCACTATAAGAAGATAATAAATTGCTAATAAGTGCAAATTCAATTGGCTTTAATAATTTTTTAAAAAGTGGATACCAAGGTTGTGTAGGCCACAAAGGGACTACAACAATACCAACATTTGGCCTTATCGGAGATAATTTTTTGTAAAACTTTTAAAATTAAACAAAACAAAAGAGGAAAAGTATGTGGACCAGACCAAAGTAAAAGCGTCAACCCTACATGCTTCCGGGTCTCTATGCCAAGAAACGAATTTGTCACATTTGGTCGATTGAACTTTTTGCATATAAGCTGAAAATCCCTGTCAGCTAGCTCCCACTCAACATCAGCATGAATGCGGCGGGATTCCGCGTCTGCGACATAGTTGTCCTTAGAACTTATGGGAGACGCAATGACAAACAAATGTCGCTCTTCACACCATTGCCAAATACTTATTAAGATGGGGAAATCGAGGATATATATGCAGTAAAATTATCAATTCGTAAGATAATTTCGCAGTTACGATGATTATGGGCAAACATTTTCAATCCAAAAAATGCCGCAGTCAGCTCTAAGTAATTAATGTGTTCAGTTAATTCCTTTTTAGACCATTGTCCACTAGATCTTTGGCCTAAACAGCTGATACCTCAATCAGTTCGGGACGTCTCAGAATAAATCTCCAGCTTGTAATCGCCGGATCAAATAGGACTGGCGCAATTGTCAATATTATCAAGCCACCAGACGAAATCTTCGCGTGAAAACTCCGGTCGACTAATATATTGATCGTAATAATCATTTTCTTTTAAACTAAGGTATTTAGTTCTCTCGAAATTTTTTATGTATAGCCAACCGTACTGCGTTGCGCAAATAGATATCAACAATCCTATTAAGTAAATGAGCAGAATTACGTAACTTACATCTTTTTAATTTTGAAAAGTGTAAAAGTCCTAACTTGATCTTAAGTTTCTTTTCTACCGGAATGCTAATAGTAAGATTATCAGAATTAAAAAAGAATCCCAAAAAAGGTTGCAGTTCAGCTTGGTATGCTTATGCTTTTTTGTAGGTTTATTGTAAAACCTAACGACTGAAGTAAATTTGAAGTAATTTTATAATTTCGTTCACAATCTATGTAATTATTACCAAATAATAAAAGATCATCCAATAGATAACGGACAATAAGCCTTGTTTACGCAAAAATTGCATTACTGGACGCATGATTTTCGTTAACACATATGGGCTATATTGAGACCAAATGGTAAAACTTGAAATTCAAGTTTTTTCCGTTACTTTTTCTTTTTTTTTTTAACAAAGAAAATATTTGATAGGAATTGACCCCCACATGGTTCACACTCACTTACAGCGCCAATACATATAAGATAATTTATCTCTCTAGTCATGCGCAGTTTTTCTGTATCAGACTTACGGCTATTCGGCGAACAAGACTGATGCTGACAATCTTTAAAATAGGTAGTTGCAAACCGTTAACGCAAGATAACACTACGGAATCATTTGTGATTTGCGACCAAATATGATAAAAAAAAAAAAATTAGGCCACCAAAAGTTTATCCAGCCTGCGTGTAAGATTCGACCGCTTCGATTAACGAAAGGATTGGTGATATTCGCCGCGCGTCGCGTCGGTTGCAGCTTGCGCCCACCAGCCGTCTGGATCTGTCTCGCTGGTGCCCGGCGAGGCTGCATCTGCGGCGGTGGCGGCCCCCTCCAGTTTAAAGCCCTCGATGTTGCTTCTTTCAGTTCTACATTTTTTAGTGGTACTTTTGACTTGGCAGGGGTAGGCTTTAATTCAGTGGGTGTCTTTATAATAGCCTTCATCGATTTTAAACTATCTTGTTCTACAGACGGTTTAACCGCAGGAGTAGCTGCAGGTATAACATCGGAGCGCAGCCTAAGGAAGCTGTTGGAGCGGTCATAGGTATAGCAGTTGTCATTGAAATTGAGTCGGTGATAACTTCATATGTGGACCCTGTGAAAATAGGTATTTGACCTATTTTTAACAAATTCGCGATACAAACTCACGGTTTGTACTCTAGAAATAAAATAACAGCGACCCACAAAAATAAAGTAATAAGACAATATAAATTCATGACATAGCCTCTTGGACTATGTTCTAGAACCTGTACAAACACTGTCATAAATTCATGATACAAACTCACGGTTTGTACTCTAGAATTGAATAACAGCGACCCACAAAAATAAAGTAATAAGACAATATAAATTCATGACATAGCCTCTCGGACTATGTTCTAGAACCTGTACCAACACTGTCCTAAATTCATGATACAAACTCACGGTTTGTACTCTATAATTGAATAACAGCGACTCACAAAAAAATAATGTTATAAAACTATATAAATTCATGACATAGCCTCCCGGACTATGTTCTAGAACTTGTACAAACACTGTCATAAATTCATGATACAAACTCACGGTTTGTACTCTAGAATTGAATAACAGTGACTCACAAAAATAAAGTAATAAGACAATATAAATTCATGACATAGCCTCTCGGACTATGTTCTAGAACCTGTACCAACACTGTCCTAAATTCATGATACAAACTCACGGTTTGTACTCTATAATTGAATAACAGCGACTCACAAAAAAATAATGTTATAAAACTATATAAATTCATGACATAGCCTCCCGGACTATGTTCTAGAACTTGTACAAACACTGTCATAAATTCATGATACAAACTCACGGTTTGTACTCTAGAATTGAATAACAGTGACTCACAAAAAATAATGTAATAAAACTATATAAATTCATAACATAGCCTCCCGGACTATGTTCTAGAACTTGTACAAACACTGTCATAAATTCATGATACAAAATCACGGTTTGTACTCTAGAATTGAATAACAGCGACTCAGAAAAAATAATGTTATAAAACTATATAAATTCATGACATAGCCTCCCGGACTATGTTCTAGAACTTGTACAAACACTGTCATAAATTCATGATACAAAATCACGGTTTGTACTCTAGAATTGAATAACAGCGACTCAGAAAAAATAATGTAATAAAACTATATAAATTCATGACATAGCCTCCCGGACTATGTTCTAGAACTTGTACAAACACTGTCATAAATTCATGATACAAACTCACGGTTTGCACTCTAGAATCAAGGAACAGCGACAATACAACAATGTAATAAAAAACATAGAAATTCATGACATAGCCTCCCGGACTATGCTCTAGAATATATGGTGCCATCCAAAAAACAGCGATTAACCTTACAGTTTAAACTGAAGTATAATAATGGTTGTATTAGCCTTACAGACAACTCATATGCACCAGGCGTCACAAAATAAAAATAATTAAAATGATCTAAGTAGGTCAAGGCCACGCCGGCCAAGCCGGGCGACAGCGGCGGCGCCAGCGCTTTGTCGCCCATTGCCTGTAATTACTTATTCGAAAACGAATGGTATTCGAAATTTAAAAATGTTACTAACCTTCATGTTGCGATGCCTCTTGCAAGGACGCATTATCACTAACAGAACAATGATCACGTTCCAAACTTGAGCTGGTACTACGGTATCGTCGTTTACGGCGAACTCGAGACATCTTTTTCTCCAACTTTCTTATTTTTCGAGCTAAATACTCCTCTTCGTTATGTTGTTTTCTTTTTCCCATGATAAACACTAGGAAAAAACACACCAAAACCACCTAAAAACTCTATAGACTAATTAAGATTAGAAAATACGTGCGCGATGGCAGCCACACAAAACGTGTATGAATTTATGAAATACCCACCTTAGAGCAAATATTAATTTTTTAAATTTTTGCTCTAAAATTGTGTAGATGGCAGCACCACTGATCGTGCTACTACTAGTAAAAAAGTGTAATCTCGAAGGGCGAATCGTGAAGTTTAATAGAGATAAAAGAACAATCAACTTTTTTCTAGCGTCTTAGTGTTGCTAGTCTATTGTAAAGACATGTACCTACCTATCATCTGTATTAAAATCTCAGATCGTCTATCTAACCTTTGGCTCGCCTAGCCACCTCTTCACTTCTTTTTAGGGTTCCGTACCCAAAGGGTGCCAACGGGACCCTATTACTAAGCCTCCGCTGTCCGTTCGTCTGTCCGTCCGTCCGTCTGTCCATTCGTCCGTCTGTCAGCGGAATGTCAAAAACCGTAATAGGTAGACAGTTGAAATTTTCACAGAGTGTGTATTTCATTCATGCATGAAAAAGGGGTTAAAATAAATTTTTTTCCCTGGCGTGTGGGGTGTCTAGTATATTTTTAAGCTTCAAAAATGAAGAAATGGGAGGCCTTCAAAGTTGTGACCAAACCAACGAGCATTTTTCCCATGTGCTAATTTAGTACTATCTATAAGAACTAAGGCTGAGATATATAGATCGTACTCTGGCTCTGCTCATGACTCAAGATAGAGTTAAAATGCGGCACAAATATGTCCCGAGTCCCGACGTAAATCCGTCTCATTTAACTCAGTCTTGAGTCTGAGCTGAGTGAGACTGTCACCTCTATCTCACCCTAAGATATCTAAATATCTCTTCTTCTTCTTCTTTATCAACCTATAGACGTCCACTGCTGGACAAAGGTCTCCTGCATGGACTTCCACAGGCTTCGGTCTTGCGCCGCTTGCATAAAATAAATCTAAATATGTATCTTGTTTAAAAAAAGTGTTTTGGTCATATGTACGGAACCTTAAAAGAGCGAGGCCGGACTCGTACTTGGTCGATTTTTTCCTACTCTTGTCTAATAATACATAACTAGTTTTGCTCGTGTCTATTCTACTGTCTAGACATGTATAGCTTTGCCCAATCAATTATATTATAACGATCGATGTTCCATCGTGTTAATTCCGTGCATCCATGTTTATTTCAGACGTATACATCCATAGATTGCTAGTAAGTTAAATCACATATTTTTAACCCCCGACGCAAAAAGAGGGGTGTTATAAGTTTGACGTCGATGTCTGTCTGTCTGTCTGTCTGTCTGTCTGTCTGTCTGTCTGTCTGTCTCTCATAAATATATATTATTATAAATATATATTTATGAGAAGTCTCCCATAAATTCTCATGTCGGGGGTGTTTTTTTTCAATTTACACTTGTATGCGAAGTTGTAGGTATCAAAATGTACAAAATTATTCATGTGTTCATGGTAAGTTTAAAATAAGGTTTCTGCATTCAGCATGGAAACGGCGGCAGCCCGCTACTTAGTTACTTTTGAATCTACTCAAGTTCGTTACCCACGGCCACTTCACTTGTTTTGGTAGTGTCAGTTACACATCCGTCGGTCACAAGACACCAAAAAATGCAAAAGGGTTGCTTTTTTTTTATTCGATGACAAGCTAGTCCTTGACTGCGATCTCACCTGATGGTAAGTGACGATGCAGTCTAAGATGTTAGCGGGCTAACTTGGAAGGAGTATGGCAGTGAACATTCAACCCATACCCCTAATTGGTTTCTACACGCCATCGTGCCGGAACGCTAAATCGCTTGGCGGCACGTCTTTGACGGTAGGGAGGTAACTAGCCGCGGCCAAAGCCTCCTTTGACAAATGAAATATCATTCGTCTATGAAAGCCTCCCACCAGACCAGACCAGAGACAATTCAGAAATTATAAATTCCCAAATTGACCCCGCCGGGAATCGAACCCGAGACCTCCCAGTTATAAGGCAACAGCGCTCACCACTGCGCCAGGGAGGTCGTCAAAATCAGTATTCGCGGTTGAAAGTATATTAGGAAGTAGTAGATTAGGAATTAATCCTAACTAACTTAACTCGAAGTAGCAATATTTGGTGGTATAATAGTAACCGAACGAAATTAAAAAAAATACAAAAATAACTTTTCAGGATTTTTATTAGAACACAAGGTTAAAGTTAGGTAAGTGTGACAACTGTACACAATATACCTTGATCGACCGATACAAAACACGATAATACTTATTTAATTGTAGTTATAGGTTAACGACATTCATAATATTTTGTAACACATAAAAATACTTGCTGATGCCCGTGACTTGTTCCGCGTGGATTAAGTTTTTAAAATACCACGGGAACTCTTTGATTTCCCAGGATAAAAAGTAGCCTATGTCACTATCCAGGTCCTCATCTATACCCATGCAAAAAATCACGTCGATCCGTAGCTCTGTTGATTGAAAGACAAACCAACAAACAAACACACTTTCGTATTTAGCATTATAATATTAGTATCATAATAGGTAGCAGTGATAGCCTAGTGGTTAGGACTGCGGTATTCTATTCGAGGGGTCGCAGGTTCGACCCCGGGTCTCTGACTTTTCGGAGTTAAGTGCTTTTAAGAAATTTAATATCACATGCTTCAACGATGAAGGAAAACATCGCGAGGAAACCTGCACGCCTGAGAGTTCTCAATAATGTTCTCAAAGGTGTGTGAAGTCTACCAATTCGCATTGGGCCAGCGTGATGGACTATGGCCTATAGGTAGGCACTAGGCTGTAACCCTTCTAGTCTGAGAGGAGATCTGCGTTCAGTAGTGAGACGATAATAGGTTGCTCAAGATGATGATGAATATTTTAGGTTTCAAACCGTTGGTCATAGAAATTAAAAAAATTAAGTGGCACTCGGAGACTGCCGCGGTAAAGCTATTGCATAGCATTTTTTATCAACTTATATGCAATTATAATATTTATGCAATATTTTTTTTTGAATGATAAAAATTATGCAAAAAAACAGTTAAAAAACAAACAAACAAGAAAAGCGCACTGTCACTACTTCGCGAGTGAGATTCGAACCTGCGACATCTAAAGAAAGCGGCCGCTCGCCTACTGCGCCAAACAGAGCTAAAATGTGAACCTCTAAAATGTTGAACGCTTACTGAACGACGGTGTTAGGTATTTTTTTCGTTACGGAATTTCTTGATTCGGTCGCCGCGCTCAAACTGTTTGTCCTAGTTCAAAGCCCGCGATAAAAGCTATGCAAGAGCTTAATCAGTTCAAATAAAGACATTAAATAACATCATTATGAAAACACTAGTGAAATACAGACTTTGTCTTTTCCGGTCGTGATTTCGCACAAAATGTGCATACATGAAGGACACACTGTTTTAAACACATCTTAATAATATTATTATGCCCTTAACTTTATCTTAAGAATTTATAAAACAAATAAACTTGACATCAATAACTATTTATCTTCATAGACAAGGTCTCTCTCATTCGTACACCATAGTAAAATGATTGTACCTATCTTTAATTTTAGTTGCTAGGTGTCAAATAAGTAGTTACTTATATACGTAAGCACTGATTAGAGGGATAATTATTAGAATATCATCGATGAAAATCAGTGCTGATTATATTTGGAACTCCATTGGTCGTGTTGAATTGAATTATAGTGATGCTTGCTAATTTAAGTGGTACTTTAATTAAGGTACGCTTTTAATAACGGTAAAGACTAAAAATATTTAATTTTTTGACACATTTTAAATATTGTGTGTTTGTCTCACATTTTAAGTAATTGTGTAGTGATTCGAAAACATGTGGGTCCAGTTTCCATCGAGTTTGGTAATATTTTTTTTTAATATAAAAAAAAATTGGCCATTGTGTTTTTGAAGTGAAAACTTCTTTAGGCGCGTTGAACACCTTTTTTTGGGTGAGCAAAAAACATGGATTTAGTGTCATCGTCACCGTCACCGTCACGCGTCACGCTTTAAATGAGCTATATGTATACTGTCAACTGTGTATATATGTACATAGATATACCTCCGTGCGTTATTAGTATACAAACTTGTCTTGTATGAGGGACTCAAGTGCTGGTAAAAAAACAGGGTCATGTTTTGTTGCAAAGGCACAGGCACTTAGGTACTTAGTTTTTACTTCTATCGGCCGTCCCTATGACTGACAATTTTTTTTTAATGTATTAGTTAAATCATTCCTATTTTTATAAAGCTAATGTGAACATCTGACTAGCTGGCGCCCACGACACCGTCCGCATGCATTTGATTTTAAAATATTTTTCTTCATAAACTTAACCACCTCTTTTTACCCTCTTAGGAATTAACAGAAAATTTTTCCTACTGAACCTCTGTGGTGAGATTTTACTTTCTTTCAATTTACTATGATGTTCAACTGTTCAAAGTTCTGCCAGTAAAGCACTTTCCGCACTGCATCTGACCCAAATCGGGGAATTGGGTATTTGACTGAATTTTTTATATATATTTAAAATAAAGTTTTTAATTATTAAAATACAATGCCACTTTTCTTTTTTATTTATCTTATCTAGTCTCGGAAATATAGAGCTTCAAAGTTTCCTGTTAGACAGAGGTAGTAGCTACGTACAATCTTTATAGAAAATTTCGTTTTAGAAAGAGATAGATACGGTCACAATAAAACATCTTATAACTTATTTGTTTTTTGACCGATTTATTTTCTGTTTTTACAAATGTTATTCTTACTTTTTATGTACATTTTCGATATCTATATATATAAAAGAAAGTGGTGTTAGTTACACTATTTATAACTCAAGAACGGATGAACCGATTTGGCTGAAAATTGGTGGAGAGGTAGCTTAGAACCAGGAGACGGACATAGGATACTTTTTATCCCGTTCGGCCGCGTTTCCGTCAAGTCACTATAAACGTGGTATAACAAAAACGCATCTGACATGGAATAACAAAACGCAAATGACAGTGGAATAACAAAACGTATTATGACGGCTAAACGTAATTTTGTCTTTGGTTAAGTATGGTAAAAAATTTGACAATTATAAAAAGTGTTATAATAAAGCATTACTGATATTATAAATGCGAAAGTGTGTTTGTTTGTTGGTTTGTCCTTCAATCACGTCGCAACAGAACAGCGGATTGATGCGATTTTTTGCATGGGTATAGTAATGGATGTAGTAGTGGTTCCTCAGACCGGGAGAGCTACTTTTTATCTCGGATAATGAAAGTTCCCGCGGGATTTTTAAAAACTAAATCCATGCGGACGAAGTCGCGGGCATCAGCTAGTTATAAATAATTAATGAATATCAACATACTCAATTCTCCATCCGAAGTAGCCGTACTCCGTAAATACTGTATGAATTTACCGTAATTTGTTTGACGGGTTGCTCAGTGCTCATTAGATCCGAATTTCTTTTTCCGAATTCGGAAATCGGATCTAGGATCTTGTAGGCAACCCTTCATACAAATAGTATTACGGCTACTTCGGATCGAGAATTCTGGGATTCCGATCAGACTCGGGTCGGATGCAGTGCGGAAAGAGCCTACTCAGGCAATATTCTGTAACTCAGGGCAATGTTTTACACAAGCTGTATATTCTAGATTAAAAATTTTAAGTTTATATTATTTTAAGAAATCTTATTATTATCTAACCGACGCGCGACGCGACGCCATAGGACAGTGATATGAAAACAAAACACACAAATAAAATACTAGTGGTTCGCCCCGAACTGAGACCTCGCGGTATCCCATAATTCCCATAAGGTAGTTTTAACTATATTATATTGTAATTAAAACGCGCCGAATCTGATGACGTCA
Source organism: Oeneis ivallda (assembly GCA_029955525.1). NCBI lineage: Eukaryota > Metazoa > Arthropoda > Insecta > Lepidoptera > Nymphalidae > Oeneis > Oeneis ivallda. The sequence continues at coordinate 25,532,418 of JARPMR010000010.1, forward strand.
ATCGTCATCTGCTTTCGTGGATGGGATGCGTATTTACAATATTAAAGACAGCGCCATCTAGTAACAGTATAGTGAAGTTTTGTTAAAAACATATTGATGCCCATTAAAACTCAAATAATTTCGTTTCTTTATTATATTTATCTAATCTTAGTATTTGTTGTTCAAGTACAGAATATAACTCAAATTATGTGTAAGTTTCAAGTTTTAAAACAAAGTGGTTTTAGAGATCTACCCTCGAATACAATCTCCACTTTGAAAGCCCCCTATTTCGTATGGGAGCCCCCCTGAAATAAAGATTTTTATAACTTTTTAAGCCATTTTCGGCTGGAGGCCATCGGTTTACATATCATATCTAAAATTGAAGTAATTACGTTCAGTAATTCAGAAGTTATAAGGCTCTGACAGACGGACGGACGGACAAGTGCAAATCGCTCTAGTAAACTCAGAGACCTTCGCTTCGCTCGGTCGATTAAGTACACATTTTATTGCTTTATAAATAAGAAAATACATTATAATATTATTAGTAATTAAAAGTAAGTACATTGTTTGACCATTATGAGGCAAGAGGTTTTATTCAATACTAGCTGATGCCCGCGACGTCGTCCGCGTGGATTTAGTTTTTAAATTCCCTCGGGAACTCTTTGATTTACCGGGATAAAAAGTCTATGTTACACTCCAGGTCCTCAAATATACCCATGCAAAAAATCACGTCGATCCGTTGCTCTGCTGTGGCGGGATTGAAGGACAAACCAACAAACAAACACACTTTCGCATTTATAATGTTAGTAAGGATTAAAAGTAAGATAAGTAGTCTATTTGGGTTAAGACTATCTCTCAATCTTACATCTTTCGAGATTTAGGTTGCTAGGTTGCCTAGCAACCTAAATCTTGAACTGTATATATGACTGTCGTGTAATTAACATATTTTAATTTGCAATAACAAATATTGATGTCAATAATTAAGATAAAAACTATCCGATCTTTTAAGTTGGACCAAATAACAGATAGTTACCAAGTTTAATCAAAATCGGTTCAGTAGTTTTCGAGTTTATCCCGAACATACATCGTGACACCAGATTTTTATATATATGGACTAGCGACCCGCCCCGGCTTCGCACGGGTAGAAGAGCATATTACGCCTATGCTTCGCAAACTCCTTGGAATATTTCAGTTATAGCTTGAACAGCATATTGAACAGTACGTAGGCTGATAAAAGAAGTATCGCTAAAGAGTTGAAACCCGCGCCACGTCACTTGAATTTATTTTGGCGTGCGTTCCTTTTTATTTTGCGATAACTCCCAAGATATTCATTTAAATTATATCGTGTAAAGGATTATCATAATGTGCATAAAATGCTTTAAATGGTAGCTAACGTATTTAAGTTGATAAGAATTAATACTGTATCTGTCTAAAAAGATAGCTATCCTTAAAATATATAATATGCCATCGCGGACTTTTCTGTAAAGACTTATCCCACCATACCACCACCATACATTTTTTTGTTATATCTCAAAGGGAGGCAGCGTTTTCAGCAGCTAGTTGTATATAAAAAAAGACAATTTCCGTTTTCATTGTTTTGAGCTAAGTAGATTCTTATTGTAGACATTTATACGTTGTGCCTACGCACAACAAGACTACTCTTGTAAGTAGGTTTGCATAACAATTGTTTGCGAAATAAGTTAACACTTCCGTAATTAAGCTGGCGGTCGTTGAACCCAACGGTATCTTTGACCGTGTTGACTCATCATTTATACTCAGGCAGTAGGTATAAGGCGATCTGTAGACTGTATTCCTTTCCTGGAGCGGTATTAGCGGTGCACTCGTATGGTGTGAAAGTTAAATTTTTTTATTTTTTTTTATTCGATTACAAGCTAGTCCTTGACTGCGATCTCACCTGATGGTAAGTGACGATGCAGTCTAAGATGGTAGCGGGCAACTTGGAAGAGGTATGGCAGTGAACATTCAACCCATACCCCTAATTGATTTCTACACGCCATCGTGCCGGAACGCTAAATTGCTTAGCGGCACGTCTTTGACGGTAGGGTGGTAACTAGCCACGGCCAAAGCCTCCCACCAGACCAGACCAGAGACAATTCAGAAATTATAAATTCCCAAATTGACCCTGCCGGGAATCGAACCCGAGACCTCCCAGTTATAAGACAACAGCGCACACCACTGAGCCAGGGAGGTCGTCAAAAGTTGAATCCGTTGTTGAAGCTATGTAATCTATTACTATTACTACGTTCCCTCAAATATGGTTGAGCGAAGCAATGGCTGGGTCATGCGTCATGCTCGTGAACGGGTGCCACCGGCGGGAGTGGGGCTACTTTCCGTCTGCCCGTCATAACATGTGTTGAATTATAATTAGGTATGCTTTTGTGGAACTTCCCCTCCGGCAAACGTTCATAACCAGAGTTCCAGCTAATCAGAGGTCATTGCAATCGTAACAGTGATGCAGTCGATTTTAGAGAATACCGCTATAAATGATTCTGCTGAGAACAGGTAAGAAACTCAGTTGCTTTTTTTCAAAACAAAAGTGTGTCAAGTCAGGCATTTGTGTCTCGATATAAGGTCGTGGCAACAGATATTTTGAAATCTTGTTTTTGAAATTGAAATTTTTGTTTTGTAAATAATCGCTGACATTTAAACATTTACTATTGCATATAATCTATCTATCTATACATATAATAAAACTGTAGCTGTAAGATTTCTGTACATTTAATATATTTTGAAAATTTTAATTGGGGGATGCTTTACTATCGATACTGAGCCCAAAACAGATTTTTATTTAATTTTTGTCTGTTTGTTTGTCCTTCTTTCACGTAAAAATTACCGCACAGATTTCTACAAAATGTTATACCGTGGTAGCTTATTACTCGGGTCAACATCTAGGCTACTTTTTATCCCGGAAAATCAAGGAGTTCCCGAGGGACTTTAAAAACTAAATCCACGCGGACAAAGTCGCGGGCATCAGCTAGTATTTATATAAAAATCTCGTGTCACGATGTTTGTTCGGGATAAACTCGAAAAATACTGAACCGATTTTGATCAAACTTTGTAACTATCTGTAATTTGGTCCAACTTAAAAGATAGGATAGTTTTTATCTTAATTATTGACATCAATATTTGTTATTGCAAATTAAAATATGTTAATTACACGACAGTCATATATACAGTTCAAGATTTAGGTTGCTAGGCAACCTAGCAACCTAAATTGCGGTTGTCTAGATTGTGTTTTAATTTTTCATTACTTTTACTGATATTATAAATGCGAAAGTGTGTTTGTTTGTTGGTTTGTCCTTCAATCACGTCCTAACAAAGCAACGGATTGATGCGATTTTTTGCATGGGTATAGTATTGGGTGTAGTAGTGGGTCCTCAGAAAGGGAAAGCTACTTTTTATCTCGGATAATCAAATCGATGAGTTCCGCGGGATTTTTAAAAACTAAACCCACGCGGGCATCAGCTAGTATACAGTATATTAACATGATATTATTTTAATATGGATTATGGAATCTATCACTTTTTAATTTAGACTGTAGCTCGCTACACATAACTCAGACCAGATATAAAATTGTTTATGCTAACCGCGAGCGAGATATAGCATCATATCATACTGAGAATTTATGGAAGACTGTAAAAGAAAGATTAACAACTAGAATTTTACAGCTTGTAATGCGCATACCACGGATATGCTACCTCAGTCTTGTAGTAGGGAAAATAATTCGCGATATTAAGGGCTTTTACCACTTTCTGATAAAGTGCCTGATAGCCTATCCACAACTTGTCTGACAGATTTCTGTTTCACAAGTGTCCGTTAAGACAATCTTGCAGATAAACTCTAAAAAAATATCAGGCAATACTTTGACAGCTATTTTATCTGTTGGATATATATGAGGCACTTGAACGGATATTGGTGAAACAGGTCCTGAATTGTTTCTACCTAACACCGAGGTAAGTGAGGGCCTGCGTTAAAGACCGAATAGCTCAGTTGCTAACTTGACGAATCATGAGTTCAAATGATGGCCGTGGCTGAACTTTTTTGACCACCCCCCTGGCTCAGTGGTGTGCGCTGTTGTCTTATAACTGGGAGGTCCCGGGTTCGATTCCCGGCGGGGTCTATTAGGGCGTTTATAATTTCAGAATTGTCTCTGGTCTGGTCTGGTGGGAGGCTTTGGCCGTGGCTAGTTACCACCCTACCGTCAAAAGACGTGCCGCCAAGCGATTTAGCGTTCCGGCACGATGGCATGTAGAAACCAATTAGGGGTATAGGTTGAATGTTCACTGCCATACCCCTTCCAAGTTAGCCCGCTACCATCTTAGCTTACAATCGTCACTTACCATCAGGTGAGATCGCAGTCAAGGACTAGCTTGTCATCGAATAAAAAAAAACCGGACTTTCGCATGACCTCATCGGAATGCATTGGATTAAGTTAACTTGTCCGAGAAATTGAGCCGGCATGCATTACCGTCGGCTTGCCGTCGGCCTGTGTCGGTCCGGTGCGGATCGGTGGACGCACTCATATGATTAACCAGACAATTCTAAAATCAGCAAGAAAAGGTTAGAATTATTTTGCTATAATCCGCCAACAGAAAAAATCTGTATGGTCAAACATGCAGGAACAAGCTAAGCACCGCTCACCTTCCCAAGCAAGCAAGAAAGCAAAGTTCCCAAGCAAGCAATGCCACCACCACTCACATGCACCACCGCACAAGACTTTTACACTAATCTCGACGCACGTTTCACCCCGACACCGGAGCATACTCAGGAGATGTCGACTTTACAATGTCTTAGACAATACTGTATTGTAAAGTAGCACGTAACGACTAACGTACGTGCGTCGAGATTAGTGTAAAGGTCTTGTGTGGTGGTGCATGTGAGTGGTGGTGGCATTGCTTGCTTGGGAACTTGGCTTTCTTGCTTGCTTGAGAAAGTGAGCGGTGCTTAGCTTGTTACTGCATGTTTGACCGTACAGATTTTTCTGTTGGTGGATTATAGCAAAATAATTCTTACCTTTTCTTGCTAATCATGAACTTCCGCAAAGTAACGCCTGCTTCTATCCAAATTCTAAAATCCGTTTGATGTGATCCGTACGATAGAGCTGCTGGAGCTTAGCTTAGGGGGAGGGCAGATTGGCTACTTTTAGCGTGGGCGATCGGCCGGCGTTTTTATGGCTTCTAGTGTTTTTGCGACTGCATCACGTTTCAGCGATTTTCGATCGCACGAATTAAGGTAGCGTTTTTGCTATTTTCGATCGCTGATTTCTGCGATCGGATAGTAAACGCCTGCCAGTTTGCCTTCTCCTTTAATGGATACCTTTCGTAACATTTTTTGTTCATTTTAGATAACCAATTTGTAATGTCGGAAATTATCTGACGCAAAAAACACTAGAATATAATAAAGAGCCATAATAATATTAAATGTATGATGGATGGTTGGTAAGATTACATAAAAGACGGTTTGCTGAAAATAGAACGTAGCCAAAGATAGAATAGGAAATACTCGAGGTAGGTAGCGCTAAGGGCTTGGAAAAGTACAACGCGGGACGAAATTAATGTTACCAAAGTGGCCCAGAGGTGATTTATAGTGTATAGGTTACTGTATAAATGCAGACACGCTTTGGAACTCGCGTAGAAAAACCTGCTATAGTCTTAAAAGTTTCCTCGTAATAATAGTCGTACATACGTTTTTTAACAATAATACAACTAGTGGTTCGCCCCGAACTGAGACCTCGCGGTAACGGTATCCCATGATTATTCATTCATCGATACATGATAACCAAAACTGACATTATTATTATGCCCGTTTTCACCAAACATACCTAAATCATCCCCTAAGTAGGAGTCTCTTAACGTAGGTAGCTCCTAAATACAATCCTAAGTCCTAACATCCGTCTCAATATCCTTTTATGTGTCCCGTACAGGATCGTGATAAATAAGTTGACAGAAAACATCACCTAACTTATAGGTAGCCCGTAAAGGTTAGGGAACGTTAGTGAAAACATTGAATTATTATGTAGGTACGGGTTACGGGCATCTGCACAAATCGTCATCTATCGACGCGAATAGAAAATATACAATATTTAACTCAAATTTAACTAAAAAATAATTTTAATTAATAATATGGTACAAAAAAAATTATAATGCAATTATTGTATTATATTATGTAACTAAATAATAATGGTCGACGCAAAACTGTTTTTGGGATAGGTCGTAGTCGTAACTCGTAGTTCCATGGGAATAGTTACTGACTGCGCCATCTATTAGCATTATTGTGAAGCTATGTTGATGCTATATGAATTACTGATGCCCATTAAAAATTAAATAATCTCGTTTCTTTATAATATTCATATAATTTTAGTATTTGTTGTTCAAGTACAGGATATAAGTGACCTAAAAAAATAAAATCAGTTTGAAAATCCATAGCGGATTTTCCTAGAGAGCGTCTTCAAGCGAGCGTATAAAATCGCCACTTTGAAAGCCCCCCGTTTCGTCAATTTTAAGGGAAAAATTAAAAAAAAAATATTTTTGTACTCGGTTCAAAATTATCTTTAAAATGATACGTAACAATTTTATGTAAGGCGATAAAATTTTTTTTACTTCGCATTCACTTCTATGAGAGCCCCCCTGAAATAAAGGTTTTTATAATTTTTTATCCAATATTCGGCTGAAGGCCATCAGTTTACATATTATATCTAAATTTGAAGTAATTACGTTCAGTAATTCAAAAGTTATAAGGCTCTGACAGACGGACGGACGGACGGACGGACGGACGGACAAGTGCAAATTCACTCTAGTAGACTCAGAGACCTCGCTTCGCTCGGTCAAATATTTTTATAAAGCAAACTAGCAAGCAAGCAAACTAATTAAGTCTATTTCTCAATCACTATATAGCTGATGAATGAGTCTTGACAGATTTTCAATACAGGATAAAGCACTTTAAAAAAAAACCTTCAGAACTTTTAAAATACTTTTAGAGTTCTCATTTAAATGTTATTCTTGCTTCACAATTGGGTACTTACATATTACGCGATCAGTGTGCACTGTGCAGTATCTCGAAAATCTTGATTTTGCAAACATTGTGTCAAAAACTTTCAAAAAAGTCTCAAGAGTGCACTATCTAGTTTTCAAAAAATTTATAGCCTTTTTTGTGAGAGTTTTCAACTATAAAATATTGCGTATACTTTCCTATACGATAGTAGATAATATATTGAAGCAGTGGTAGCGTAGTAGTTAGTAATACGGTCTCCTATTCGGGGGGTCGCAGGTTAGATCCGGGGCTCTTCTAAGTTAAATGCGTTTAAGAAATTAAATAGCACAAGCTTCAACGGTGAAGGAAAACATCGTGCCGCGGTGCTGGCTGCTGCTATCGCGCGCCGCACTCTCTGCGCTTTGCGTGTGTCCAGGTCTTTAGTGCGTTGGGGCGGGTTTCATGTCTTACGTAAGCGAGGCCCACACAAGGTCGAGGCTTTCGTTAGTCTAGAAACTTCCAGGGATGTTACCAAGAATGTTTCACATTTCTTTATCCGCAAAATTAAAACCTTCTTTCTAATGCTTTTTGTTTTTCGCCTGCGTTAGAGACTTTTCTATGATCTCGGGACTATCCAGAATCTGTAAACTCATATCTACTAACTCATATCAATCTTCTTCTTCATCAACCGATAGACGTCCACTGCTGGACAAAGGTCTCTTGCATGGACTTCCACAGGTCTCGGTCTTTCGCCGCCTGGATCCAGCGGCTCCCTGCGACTCGTTTGATGTCGTTTGATGTCGTCGGTCCACCTGGTGGGGGGTCTGCCAACACTGCACTTCCCGGTGTCGCCACTCCAGCACCTTGGGACCCCTACGACCATCAGCTCTTTGAACTATGTGCCCCGCCCATTTCCACTTCAGTTTCGCGACTCGCTGAGCTATGTCGGTAACTTTGGTTCTCCTACGGATCCCCTCATTTCTGATTCGATCCCGCAGGGACACTCCGAGCATAGCTCTCTCCATCGCTCACGCACAAACTCATAATCTTAGAAAATATTAATTTCTATACCTACCTACTAGAAATTACAAGAAATCAAGATTACTTTTTGCTATATGGTCGCATAGACATTTCATTTGACATTTACATTACGCATAGACATTTTACAATTTGTATCTGAAAAGAAAACGTCTAACCTTTTAACCTGGCGCTATCCAATGATAACATTTCGCTATCCAATTAATTATTTTGCGCCTTGAGATTTCGTTGCTCGCACGAAGAAGTGTCACGTTCCGCCTGAGCTTGCGCGTGCAAGCGAGAGCGCGGAACAAGCGATAGAGAGGCACGATCGGCCCAAGCGTTGGCATGTGACTGGAAATTGTAATTTTCAATTAACTCGTTCTTTGTATTATACAAAAGAATGATAATTCAGCGATAATAATTCAATCCTACTAATATTATAAACGCGAAAGTTTGTGAGGATGGATGTATGGATGTTTGGATGGATGGATGGATGGATGTTTGTTACTCTTTAACGCGACAACGAATGAACCGATTTTGCTGAAATTTGGCACAGACATAGATTATAGTCTGGAATAGCACATAGGCTACTTTTTATCCCGGGAAAACAAACGGTTCGTGCGGGATATTAGTATGCTACTTTTCACATATTTATCTTTTAATTACGCGGCATTTATGTATGTATGTATGTATGTATGTATGTATGTATGTATGTATGTATGTATGTATGTATGTATGTATGTATGTTGTATAAAAAAATAAATTTAAATATAAAACGTGTAAAACGATATTAAAAAAGATATAACAATAAATTAACTAACAATAAAAATAATTATGATTAAAAAATAAGAATAAAATAATATACATTAGTCTTAATTAATTAATCTTAATTAGTCTTAATTAATTAATTATTAACTACATATTTTAAATAAAAAATAAAGTAAAAACAAAACGTTTAATAATATATTAAAAAAAAACAATGTAAAAACAACAAACAAACAAAATCCTAACTCATCCATCTAACTATACTTATAATAAAACTGTAACTGGACGAATTCTGCTGGTGCTGGGTCCTGCTCACCTTAATGGGTAATGGGTACCAAGTATGAACTACGCAGTGGCAAGCTGCCGTAAAAAAAATTCGAGCTTCCGTTTTGCTTTTACAAAAACTTCGTACAGTAGCTTTGTATTCTTAGATGACATCAATCTATTCACCTAATTTCACAATCATTCGATTTGGTTTAGGAATCACCCTCCCCCCATTGTTACACCACTGGGCTACATCATTGAACTCCAAGTACCATTCTTTATGCGGCTGGGTACCGGCTGAAGAAAATGTCGATTGTGGGTTGCTATTGTAGCTCTATACCACGTAGTACGGACTAGAACTAGATACTGGCGTAGTGCAACGAAAAAGCAATTTTTAAAAACTTTTTCCACGCGGCCGAAGTCGCGGGCATCAGCTAGTTCAATTCATAAAATAAAAGTATACAATTTTTCATCAATGTTTCTTTATGACGTTATCACGTAAAACTATCGTCCGTAAAGCGACTTTACAGACAACCAATCTTTTTTTTCTGAACTATATTATACTTTTAGATATCCAATAAAACAAGCGCTGCTACGGCCTTCGATCACATAAACAGATCTATTCTTTGATTCCGACAAAAACATTCATGACCAAATCATTAATTACGGACAAATGCCGGATAAATACCGTTTTATTAAAACACAGCTTTTTTCTTAGATTAGGTGTTTTATCTCGAAAATCCCGATTTTTCAAACAATGTGTCAAACACTTTTAAAAAAGCTTTCAAAAGTGCGCTATCTAGTTTTCAAAAATTTTATAGCCAAATTCTGTGTTATTTTTCAACTATAAAATATTGCGTATACTTTCTTAAACGATAGTAGATATAGAACAGAAGCAGTGATAGCCTAGTGGTTAGTACTACGGTCTCCTTATTCGGATGGTCGCCAGTTCGATCCCGGACTTTTCTAAGTTAAGTGCGTTTAAGAAATTAAATATCACAAGCTTCAACGGTGAAGGAAAACATCGTGAGAAAACCTGCACAATGAGAGTTCTCTTTAATGTTCTCTCAAAGGTGTGTGAAGTCTGTCAATTCGCATTGGGCCAGCGTGGTGGACTATGGCTTGTAACCCTTCTCTGAGAGGAGATCTGCGCTCAGTAGTGAGCCGTTGATGGGTTGCTGATGATGATGATGATAATGACTTGCCTATAATGTTTAGAGATAAAGAAAGTACGAACTTATTGAAATTAAAATACTTGATAGAAATATTATACGAAAACTAAAACACATTTTCAGTAAGCGTGCTCTATAAAATTGTTTGTACGAAATTTTAGCTGTAACAGAGTATTAATTTTACTTTACTATGTTTTGCTGAAAACCAGACAAAAGGGTATCGATTCCTTTTTGTGATATAGTTTACACAAAAGCCTTTGATAAATTGAGTCAAATGGGGCTCTTGACCTCTTTTTAACATTGGCTTTGTGAATGTAATAGATATTGTTAGCACTAGGTACTGTTTATTATTTCAAAAAACCCGAATTTTCAAAATGTGTCAAAAAAAAATTTAAAAAAAAAAAGATTTTTGAAAAATGGGTCACCTTAGTTCTTGATTTTTTTTGTAAAGTTAGCGTTCAACTAATGTCGCTTTCATAGAGTTCCTAGACCATGAAATGGCGATTTCTTTTTACTTACTTGACACTATCACTACTTTTTCGAGATAAAACACTGTTGCAGCAAATGCGCCTTAGGCCCAAATTAGACGGAGCCTCGTTCATCGTTCATCGTTGCTAAAATTTTACGAAAATGAACCGTCTTAATTCGCCCTTAGGGCAAAGGGCCTTAGGGTTCATTTTCGCAAAAAATATTCGCAGAAATGAACGATGAATGTGACATCGTCTAATTTTAGCCTTATTCGTAGTTACAAATATTCTTACGTTTTTCTTTCCCTTCTAACTGCTAAAATAGTCCCTATTTTAAACTGCTAAAATAGTCAAGGAGGATCTTGGCGTACACTTGAAGCTTGACATGTCATACGTGCCTTCCAATCGGCACGTCCGAAGCCTTGCAAACCTATTCAGGAATACCTATGGGATGTCTACAAAGCGTTTTCCTATTTGACGCAGATATTGTGTACTAGCTGATGCCCGCGACTTCGTCCGCGTGGATTTAGTTTATAATGTCCCTCGGGAACTCTTTGATTTTCAAGTGCGTTTAAGCAATTAAATATCACTTGCTTCAACGGTGAAGGAAAACATCGTGAGGAAACCTGCACACCTGAGAGTTCTTCATAATGTTCTTGAAGGTGTGTGATGTCCGCCAATTCGCATTGGGCTGTGCAGTGGACTATGGCCTATAACCCTTCTCTGAGAGGAGACCTGCGCTCAGTAGTGGGCCGTTGATGGGTTGCTAATGATGATGATGGTGATGATTACTGTTTATTTTGTTTCAGGGATTTCACCAAGATGGCTACGCAGCGATGACGACTGGTCACAAGATGGAGTCGAAAGGCACCCAGATCCACTTGCCCCTGATGGGGCGCGGCAGCCGGGGCGAGCTCAGCGACAAGGTCATGTACTCCCAGGGCAAGTTTCTCCCGGACCAGCTCAACAACGGGCAGCTGCTGTTAGGGTGAGTTACCTTTTTTAAGCCCCGACGCAAAAAGAGGGGTGTGATAAGTTTGACGTCGATGTCTGTCTGTCTGTGTGTGTGTGTATCTGTCTGTGGCATCGTAGCTGTCAAACGTATGGACTGATTTCGATGCGGTTTTTTCATTTGAAAGTCAGTTTCCTCGCGGTGGTTCTTAGCTATGTTTGGTTAATATCGGTCCAGCAGTGTAAGAGTATCAGCTCTTTTCCAAAATGATGTGAGGCATTTTTGGCGTATGATTACTCGATTAAGTGCTTCACGCGTGCCAGTATAATCGTTAAATGACAATTAATTGATAACTTCGACAGCCATAGATTCTCATGTCGGGGGTGTTTTAAATTTTCAATTTACACATGTTACCATTACCTTTCCTTGTTGTACGACTACGGCAGGGTATTAGCGTGATAGAAGTGTGATTGTGGGTTACCTTTCATATTGTGTATACGTATAAGGTTAGGCAGTTGTGTGAGTATTTTATAAGTTTATCGGTTCATTATTATAGATTATATATTTAAAAAAACGTAAAAAAAAAACAAAAAAACATTAAAATTATTTTGATAGACGCTAAAGTTATAGGTACCGATGAAATTAAAATACTATTTATCCCTACAATTAACATACTTACGTGAAAATCATACGCGTAAATTGACAACTTTTGGTTCTACCAGTACAAAAGTGTAACTGTGTTTATTGCATCGTGGAGTCAACATCTCCTAAAGAAGCTTCGGTATTGGAGTGAAACGTACATAATAATATCTAATGTGTATTTGGAAGGTTTGTATGGTGTTGCATATTGGGTTGGGTTGTTCCTGAATTTGTTCTTATACTGGAAGCGCGTATATCTAACCATACAGATTTTTCCTGGTTTGGCGGAATTTAGCTTTTCTTCTTGTCTATATTTTTAAACAAAGACTTATGTAACTATACATAAATATGTACTAGAAATTCGAATTGAGTTCGTTATACAACAGATAAATAAAATATCGGCAATCGACATAACGGCTGTTGGTTCGGACGTCATACAAATCTGAAATTCAGAATGGATTTTGTGAGACGTGAGACATATTGAATTTCAGGTCGCGTTCACGGTTTATTTCTCAATCTATTTTTCAGGTTCAAGGGAAAAGTTCATAAAGTATATAATATAACACGTACCTACTAAGTAGTGATAGCCTAGTTAGGACTGTGGTCTCCTATTCGGGGGTCGCAGGTTCGATCCCGGGCACTTTTCGGAGTGGTGTGATGCAATTAGGTATTTGACTGTTGTCAAAATGTCGATCTTCTTCTCAGTCGATACGCTCTTGACAGAGCGGTCGTGGTCGTCACTTGAGTGTTGTGGCACACTTCACAATACGCCTCCACTCCTCTCTAACAGCTGCCTTTCTTGTGCCACGTGCTCTGTGACCTCCACTCTTCACTGGACCACTAGACGTTCAATCGAGATATCATTACGTCTTGACACGTGACCAAAGAAAGTGAGTATGCGAGCTTGCACAATAGAGGACAGACGCTGCTTGATTCTGAAATATTAGTTCACAATTCGATTTGCATTCTTCGAGAATGGACTTATTGGTCCGGAATTCGGTCCAGGACACTCAACATTCTTCTGCAGCACCACATCTCGAGAGCGTCTAAAATATCGATATTGATTATTTATAATCGAAAATGTAACATGTAAAAATAACATTTGTAAAAACCGAAAACAAATCGGTCAAAAAACAAATAAGTTATAAGCTGTTTTACTACGACTGTATCTGTCTCTTTCTAAAACGAAATTTTCTATGAAGAGTGTATGGAGCTTTTGAGTTATGACGTCACACCTCAATAGCGCTCTCTTTGTCTAACAGGTAGGTAACTTTAAAGCTTTTCGGGACTTGTTGAGAGATATTTAAAAAAGAAAAATGCCATTGCGTTATAATATTTAAAAACGTTATTTTAAATAAATAAAAAAATATCGGTCAAATACCCAATTAAATATCACATGCTTCAACCATAGTTTAAGGAGAGATAATCCTTCTCTGAAAGGATACCTGTGCTGAGTAGTGAGCCGTCGATGGGTTGCTGATGACGATGATGATGATGATGATGACGTACATACTCATATAGATACAAACATTGGCTACTCGGTAATTTAACAACTTGCTCTAATCGAATAGAAAAGTCTGTTGCGGTTGCGGTTTATGAATAGAAAGGAATAAGCCTGAATAGCTTAAACTTTTACAGCGTGCTTCGAATGTCAACTGTCACTGTCAACTGAGAAAAAGTAAGAAACTCTACGATGTTATCCGGAGGCAACTGAGGCATGGTTCTGTAGTTTGGGTTTGCGCAAAGACTGGCAAGAGGCAACGATTATATCTCATGTACGAAGTTCCTAGCACATAATCTTTCTAATATATAAAATTAAAACCGATTATTATGAAATTTTGTGTGCATATCGGGTAGGCCTGAGTGAGAATCGGCCAACATCTATTTTTCATACCCTTAAATGATAAGGGTGACCAACCACTAAATATTTTTGTTGGCGGTACGTAGTTCGCTGGGTCAGCTAGTCTTAATATACATAAATTACGTGTCACGTTGTTTGTCCGCGATGGACTCCTAAACTACTTAACCGATTTTGATTAAACTTCGTAACTTTCTGTAATTTGGTCCAACTTGAAAGATAGGATAGTTTTTTTGGATTAGGATAGTTTATTTGTTTTATTCATATAGATAAGTTGGCGGTACGAAGTTCGCCGGGTCAGCTAGTATACCTTTATTAACCACTGGGACATAGTCACTAGTAGGTACATCCTACTAATATTAAAAATGCGAAAGTTTGTGAGGATGTATGGATGGGTGGATGTTTGCTACTCTATAACTCCACAACGAATGAACCGATTTGGCTGCAATTTGGAGTGGAGATAGCTCATACCCAGGATTAACACATAAGCGAATCCCTTTTTATCCCGGAAAACTACAGAGTTCCCGCGGGAATTAAAAAAAACCTTAATACACGTGGACGAAGTCGCGTGCATCATCTAGTTATTATCATATAGCTATTATGTAGACGGTTATACCTGTTTTTGATTGTAGTCACAGAACTTTCGATAACAGCTGATCGGGGTCCTATATTATATTCCACTAGCTGATGCCCGCGACTTCATCCGCGTGGATTTAGCTTTTAACATCCCGCGGGAACTCTTTGTCACCCTCCAGGTTCTCAACTATACCTTTCCAAAAAATCACGTCAATCCGTAGCTTTGTTGCAGCGTGATTGACGGACAAACCAATAAACAAACACACTTTCGCATTTATAATAAGTAAGGAAGAATTAATACTACGATAATAAAGTAATAAAGGCAATCTAATTAAATTTTAGAACACATAAGCTATTATTGTGACTTAAATATGATAGTGAGATATACTCGCTCGGGGACTTTTTTGTAGAAAATAATGAGTACTTTAATCAGTACATAATTTTTATAAATCATCAATAGTTTTCTCAGCACACGCCAAATAATGCATTTTATAGACAGAATTTTTCTACTTTGGATTACATTATTGCAATTTTCTTAAGGATCTCTAATTTTTTTGAAAATAAATTATAGCCTATGTTACTTCCTGATAATTTAGCTTTCTATTGTTGAAAAAATGGTTAAAATCGGTCCTGTAGTTACAGAGCCTATTCGGTACAAACAAACAAACAAACAAAAAAATCTTTCCTCTTTATAATATTAGTATAGATTAGGTACTCTGTAGGTGGTATAAAGAATTCGTATGTCAACATCTTTCCTGCTAGGTATATTAAAATAGACGGCGCCCTTGACGCTTGTAACAAAGGGCTTCTAACAGCTCTACACACCATTTCAAACTTCATCACTTGGCAACAAAGTTTATATTTGCTTACACGTAAAACCCATTTCATTGCGTATCGTGGTGTCTGTACGTTAGCTAGTAACACGCAATTTTAAACGTTCATAGTTAGATATAAAGTTCCTATTTGTTTGCAAGTAAAACTAATTTCATTGTTTATTATATTATGGTGATGTATGTTGACTAATCTATGCCATTAGCGGGGTACGGAAAACGATAAGAAAAATTCGCTAACAGTTTATAAAATAGGTACTTACTAGCTGATGCCTGCGATCTCATCGAGCGATAAAAACTATAAAAGTTAATAGATTTCGCCCTTTTCTCTCTATCAAAATCTAGGTAAGTCATCATCATTATCTCATCCTTCGGACGTCCACTGCTGAACATAGGCCTTTCCCAGAGAACGCCACCACACCCGGTCCTCAGCCTTCCTCATCCAGCCACTTCCCGCCACCCGCTTTATATCGTCAGTCCAACGTGCTGGAGGCCGGGCGCCCCACACTACGCTTACTTGTTCGCGTTCTCCACTCTAAAACTTTTCGGCCCCAACGGCCATCGCTTCTGCGACAAGCATGGCCTGCCCACTGCCATTTCAGCTTGCTAAAGGTTTGGGCTATGTCGGCGACCTTGGTTCTCTTACGGATCTCTTCATTGCGAATCCTGTCCTTATGAGAAACTCCTAGCATAGCCCCACTCCATAGCTCTCTGAGTCACTTTAAATTTGTGGATCAAGCCTTTTGTTAGCGTCCAGGTTTCAGCGAAATAAGTGAGGACGGGAAGGACACATTGGTTGAACACTTTCGTCTTTAGGCATTGAGGTATTGACGATGAGAAGACCTGACTTAATTTTCCAAATTCCGAAGTCGCGGGCATCAGCTAGTGTAATATAATAGTCCTCTTAAAAAAACTCAGAGAGCGCGTTTCACAAATCCACTGAAATCCGGAGCAATGATCTTTGCTGTGACGTCACACAGCTCACTGATACCTACTGTATCAGTACTGTGCTTCAATTCATAAGCGTTGAAAAACTTCTTTCGGATTTAACTTGGCTTAATAATTCTGAATGCATTGAAGTAAAAGAAATATACATAATAATTATAATAGGTATAACATAATGTATGTATGGAAACACAATACAAGCTCCTACTTTGACATTGTAGAAAACAAAAGTCCAATAGTGCCTGAAGACCAAAGTCTTCGAAAAATTGCCAGAAATGAGATAAGGTATAATCTAAAAATTGAAAATTTTAAACACCTAGGCCGGGTTATGTGTACATAATCGCTAAATTATACTGGCACGCGTGAAGCACTTAATCGAGTAATCATAATCATACGCCAAAAATGCCTTACATCATTTTGGAAAAGAGCTGATACCCTTACACTGCTTGACCAATATTAACCAAACATAATTAGAACCACCGCAAGGAAACTGGCTTTCAAATGAAAAAAACCGCATCGAAATCGGTCCATCCGTTTGAGAGCTACGATGCCACAGACAGACACACACACAGGCAGACATCGACATCAAACCTCTTTTTGCGTCGGGGGTTAAAAACTATCGAGCGATAGAGAGGGCTGTGCTTGTAGTTATGTACGCGATCAAATCAGAAATGTGGATATCTGATAGCTCGAGTAGAAGCTGAAGACGTGAGAATAGGTTATTGTTGTATGTTACAATTTAACGCATTGATGTTCTCCATAATTTTTTTTTTTAAAAGAATATCAGCCAAGTTGAAGTTGACTAATATTCTCCTCTCCCCTCCAAATAAGCGGAAAGCTTGTGTCAGGAGTGGGTACGACAATAGTGCAACGGGTGGGATTCGAACCTGCGACCTTTCATTTTTCAGTTTTCAGTCCGCACCTTTAACCGTTGGGCTATTGATGCTTTGATTATGATGACATTATGCCTGTTTTTCGATTGGGATGCTTTTTATGTAGACAGTAGAGGAACACTGATAAAATACGCTACATCTATATATTATAAATTATAACGGAAGTCGTTGCTACGCTATGACTGTATTTTTTTCCGGATTCAGTGGCACATTTACGTACCTACTTTTCTTTCTTTCCAATTTTTTTCAGAAAAGTTCTTTTCTTACATTTTATTTTGAAAAAATCGGCCAAGTGCGAGTCGGGCCTCGCTCTTTTAGGGTTCCGTTAAAAAAAATTAAATTAAAAGATTTCCATCTACCCACCTACCCATTTTAATTTAATTTTTTTAATTTAATTTAATTTTTATTATTTGTTGTTATAGCGGCAATAGAAATACATAATATGTGAAAATTTCATCTGTCTATCTATTACGGTTTACGAGATACAGCCCGCTGACAGACGGACGGACGGACGGACGGACGGACGGACGGACGGACAGCGTAGGCTTAGTAATAGGGTCGGTACGGAACCCTAAAAATGTGGTCAATTGATCAGTCGGAACCAAAAACATGACTTCTAAAACGGAATATACCTATGCAGATCTGTTCATTTCAGAAAACCCAGATAATGTAATCTTTAAACGTCTATCCTTATGACTCTAAATAGAAAAAAGCTGATTACTTTGAAATGGCTGAACCAACGCTAGAAAATCTGCTTTTAAATTTAAAAAACCGCACCCAAATCGGTTCATCCATTTAAGAGCCACGGTATCA
This sequence comes from Oeneis ivallda, assembly GCA_029955525.1. Classification (NCBI taxonomy): domain Eukaryota; kingdom Metazoa; phylum Arthropoda; class Insecta; order Lepidoptera; family Nymphalidae; genus Oeneis; species Oeneis ivallda. The sequence continues at coordinate 25,550,581 of JARPMR010000010.1, forward strand.
CAGACAGACACAAAGGCAGACACACACACAGCGTTCGAAGTCATAACACCTCTCTTTTTGCTTTTGCGTCGGGGAATTACAAACATCAAACACCAACCTGGCATCTTTCCTTCTAAAAATAAAAACACGTGTAGATGTGTAAATTGAGTAATTCGTTTCACGATAAGATTCCAACGAGATTACAGCAGTAGTTTTTATATTCACCGAGATTAATATTAATCTAAAAGCAGCTTTGCTACGTTGATACAAATTATGAACAGTGAACACACAGAGTGCTCTGTATTGCTTCAACCAAATTATTTTGATTTGACGTAAGTAGGCCATCTTTATAGGATCTTATGACTCATAGGTCATGATTTCAGGACTCTACCTACCTACTTTCTATCTACCTACCTATTCGGAAAGCAGAGTTGTACAAAAACCATAATTAGGGCGAGCGAAGCGAGGCCCCTAACACTATCTCACAACCTGAGCATTTTGTGGTACACTTTACAGAAAAACTATCACGTTGATAGATTTGCGTTTTAACTTCATATCCAGATGTGTTATCTGTCAAAAAATATTATAATTTTATAACCATTACTAAAAATGAACATTAACAATTTTGTATTCATTGGATAGAATGTTATTGTACTACTAACGCCATCTGTTAGAAAACGAAAGAGTTAACATCGCTGCAACAGAACTTATTACCCGTTAGAAAAACTACGCGAGCCCTCACAAAGCTCAGCTTTTTGCTATATGAATACTTACATACTTATAGGTACCTAAGATGACACTGGTTTGCCGTGTGAATGGTTAGTATGGTAGCCCTGTCGATGACCTTTTAGTATTTTAACCAGTAGACAGTTCTCTAAAAGTGTTTGCTACAAGTACAGGGTGATATGATAATACGCAATCACCTTTGATAGGCCGACAAAATGTCAAGGATATCATCATCATCATCATCATCAACATCTATAAAACTATCACCTTAAGCCCCTATTAGCAAGTGACCTACTGCTCCAATATTCATTTGAGTCGAGTTGAAAAAGGCTATTTAACTTTTCCGCTTGCAGGTATGTTCCAGATCTTTCCTTGTTCGAGGTGGGCGTTATTATATGACTAGGTCGTAGGTCGTAGCCTATTAGTTACATTGTATTCTTTTTTATTCGATAATAAGAGAGTACTTAACTGCGATCTCACCAGATGGTAAGTGACGATGCAGTTTAAGATAGCAGCGGGCTAACTTGGAAGGGGAATTGCAGTGAAAATTTAACCCATGCCTAAATAACCTACAGTATAAGTGATTTTTTTGACGATGCAAATAAAAATAAATAAAATCCGTCTCTCTACTACGGTCGATTCCAGACCAAGTTGCTACACTCTAACGGGGTATGTGTAAAGACTCTGCAACTGAAATAAATAAATATGTATTAGGTGCTAGGCATAGGTCTCTTTACATGATCGCCACGGATCAAGATCTTGTACCGCCTGCATCCAGCGGCTGCCAGCGAGGTCTTATAGCTCGAAGTACCGATGAATGTTGTGATCCCAAGGTGCTCGAGTTGCGACCCCGCACCGGGAAACTCGGCATTGGAAGACCCCACAACTTTTAATGATTACACAAACCCGTACTCAATCTGCCCAGCCGAGTTGGATTCGGAGGTTGATCTCTTTCGCAAAGTTGGACCTACCTAGCTGGACTGTGTGTCCCAGGTATATATACTCGTACACAATTTCGAGTGCAGAGTTCTCAACGATTACTGGGTGGAGCGGAGCATGAACATTGGACATGATTTTCGTCTTGCTCATGTTCATTTTCAGGCTCACCTGTTGAGAAACCCTGCTGAGATCGTTGAGCATTGTATTGAGGTCTCAGAGTCTTTGCAATAACGACTATGTCATCGGCAAATCACAGGTGAGTGATGTATTCGACGTTTATGTTGATGCCAAATCCGTACCAATCCAGAAGCTTAAAGACGTACTCCAATGCAGCGATAAAGAGTTTCGGGAAGATTACGTCTCCCTCATTCTATAACGTTCTGAAGCGATCTTTGCAAGAGATGAAAAGACCTATGTCCAGGAGTAGGTACCTAATAAAACTGAATGAAGTATTGTTTTGAATTCTTGACTTCCAAAATACCTAGGTATCACTACGGAATTTCAATTGATAGATAGATGAAATAAGTTATACTGTCAGTTGCCCCAAGTAGAGGTATCTGTAGTATCTACATCACATAATATATTAACCCAGTTCCACAATTTCCTCCTCTTGGCAAAATTCCAAGTTGTGTAGGTACCACCCGAGTACAGTGATCGACGATAAAATTGAGGCAAGTAAACAGTAAAGAGAAGTAAGTATCTAGGTCTGAATATCTGTTACCTCTCGACTCGTACAATCATCAAGAACAATAGGGTATTATAGATATTTATTATATTTAAGTATTTTAACAGAATATTATGTAAACTGCACTAAGTTTTACTTACACTAAATTAGGTGTTTTTCTTTTTTTATTTAAAAAAATCTAAGTGATACTGATAGAGCCTTGATTTTTCATGAGAGCCACAGGTTGGCCTACATGAAATCTATACTTATAATAAAACTGTAACTGGAAGATTTCTGTACATTTAATATATTTTGAAAATTTTAATTGGGGGATGCTTGACTATCGATACTGAGCCCAAAACAGATTTTTATTTAATTTTTGTCTGTCTGTCTGTCTGTCTGTCTGTCTGTCTGTCTGTCTGTCTGTCTGTCTGTCCGCGCTTCACGCGAAAACTACTGAACGGATTTAAATGAAATTTAGTACAGCGGTAGCTGATACTCCGGGTCAACATATAGGATAGTTTTTATCCCGATAAAACATAAGGTTACTCCAGGATAGGTGATGAAACTTTTTGTTGATTTTACTCCATAACTCAGTCAAATCTGAACGGATTTTAATAATTCTTTCTTTATTTGTGAGTGTGTAGGACAAGAAATACAATGACCAATTTTGGTGAAGATCTGCTAGATATTATCGGAGATAGAGGTCAAAACTTCTCTCGGATAGTTCCAGGTCACTCGCATACGATATATACGTATATAGATCTTATTACATTCATACCATAGCCATATCTTGACCTGAGCTATTCATTACATACTAATTTTAGACTATATCACTGACCTCCAGGCCCTAGCTCCTCAATCCTGATGGTGCAGTGTACTGCCCACCTAAATCATGGATATTTACGAACTGTCATGTCGATTGTGAATTGATATTGTAGGTGCCAAATATTTAAAATATAATAGTGTAGTGGAGCCGTAAAAGAGGACTCAATTCTGATGCTGCTGGGTGCTGCTCACCAATGATAGGTAACAATTAGTATGAACTACTTAGGGTAGTGGTATAACGCAGCCGTAAAAAAATTCGCGTCTCCGTTTTCCGTTTACTAAAATTTCCCACAGTAGCTTTGTATTCTTAGATGGCATCAATCTATTCAGCTAATTTAATTATCGCTCGGTTCGGTTTAGGAATCATCCACCTCCCTTCTCCTCCCCATGCTATAACTACTAATGGTACCAACTTCTCAATCCCGATGCTGCTGATGATAATACCCACCTAAATAGTAGGTGTTTACAAAATGTCGATAATGAATTCATATTGTAGGTACCAACCAAGTGAAGACTACAAAGTGGCATAGTGCAATCGTAAAAAATGTCTCACTCGCTTCGTTTGCAAGAATGTCGATTGTAGATTTCTTTTTAACCGACTTCGAAAAAGGAGCAGATTCTCAATTCGTCGGAATCTATTTTTTCAATTTTTTATGTATGTTCACCGATTACTTGAAGGCGCCTGAACTGATTTGGAAAATTCTTACTTTTTTGTTTGAAAGGGTACTTCCCAGGTGGTTTTTAAATTTTACCGAAATCGGTTGAGCGGTTTTAAAAAATTTAGAAAAAAAATTATTTACTTTGTTTTGTAAAAAAATTATATTAAATTATGTACTCATTAGTAAATGGACTACACAGAGGCGTAGTGCGATCAAAAAAACCTTCGCGCTCGCTTCGCTCGCGAAAATATCAGTTTTCAGTTGCTACTGCGGGTGCCAAGTATGAACTACAAAGAAGCGTAGTGCAATCGAAAATTTTCGCGCTCGCTTCGCTCGCTAAAATGTGTCTTCTTGATTGGTATTGTAAGAACCAAGTATAACGAACCAATAAAGCAACGAAAACTGCAATATCTGGTACATATAATGCGTGGCGATAAGTACAAGTTGCTCCAACTAATAATACAGGGGAAGATACAAGGTAGGAGACCCCCTGGAAGAAGACGGACCTCTTGGCTCAAGAATCTCCGGACATGGTTTGGAATGGGTACTCGATCCTTATTCCGCGCAGTTGTGTGTAAGGTCCGAATGGCCAATATGATAGCCGACCTCCGGTAGGAGATGGCACCTCAAGAAGAAGAAGAAGAAGAACCAAGTATGAAGGAAACAGTTATGTAGTGCAGCCCTAAAGAATTTTGCGAAATGTCTGTTTTGGATTGCCAAGTATGGACTACATAGTGATGCAATGAAATTGTAAAAATTTTCGCGCTAGCTTCATTGGCGAAAATTTCTTAATTGTTGTTGTGAGTGTAAACCGAGTATGCTCGCTTCGCTCGCGAAAATATCAGTTTTCAGTTGCTACTGTAGGTGCCAAGTATGAACTACAAATATGCATAGTGCAATCGAAATTTTTTGATTGTAGATTGCTTTTGTCTATACCAATTAGTATGGATTACACAGAGGCGTAGTGCGATCAAAATATTTTCGCGCTCGCTTCACTCGCGAAAATTTTGGTTTTCGCTAATGTAGGTGCCAAGTTTAAACTAAAAAAGAGCGTAGTGCAATCTAAAATTTTTGCGCTCGCTTTGCTCGCGAAATTGTGTCTTTTCTTGATTGGTATTGTAAGAACAAAGTATGAAGGACACAGTTAAGTAGTGCAGCCCTAAAAAAATTGCAAAATGTCCGTTTTGGATTGCCAAGTATGGACTACGTAGTGATGCAATGTAATTGTAAAAAATTTCGCGCTCGCTTCGCTCGCGAAAATGCCTTTTCTTCATTGTTATTGTAAGTGTAAACCAAGTATGGAAAACATAGTTAAGTAGTGCAGTCCTAAAAAATTTCTCGCTCGCTTCGCTCGCGAAAATGTCTTTTCTTCGTTATTGTTGTTAGTGTAAACCAAGTATGGAGTACATAGTTAAGTAATGCGTTCCTAAAAAATTTCGCGCTCGCTTCGCTCGCGAAAATATCTCTTTTCAGTTGCTATTGTAGGTGCCAAGTATGAACTACAAAGAAGCGTAGTGCAATCGAAAATTGTTGCGCTCGCTTCGCTCGCGAAAATGTCGGTTGTAGATTGCTTTTGTCTATACCAATAAGTATGGACTACACAGAGGCGTAGTGCGATCAAAATATTTTCGCGCTCGCTTCGTTGGCGAAAATGTCTTTTCTTAATTGTTGTTGTGAGTGTAAACCAAGTATGGAGTACATAGTTAAGTAGTGCAGTTCTGAAAATTTCGCGCTTGCTTCGCTCGCGATAACGTCGCTTTTGTGTTGCTTATGTAGGTGCCAAGTATGGACTATATGGTGGCGTAGTGCAATCCTTAAAATGTCGCACTGGCTTTACTAGCGATAATGTCGATTATAGATTGCTTTTGTAGATACCAATTAGTATGGGCTACACAGAGGCGTAGTGCGATCAAAAAATTTTCGCACTCGCTTCGCTCACGAAAATTTCGGTTTTCAGTTGCTACTGTAGATGCCAAGTATAAACTAAAAAGAAGCGTAGTGCAATCGAAAATTCTCGCCTGCATCACAATGAAGTTGCCAATCCATCATTGTCTTCAATTTTACCAGTTACCAACTCCTCAATCCCGATGCTGCTGGTCCTGCCTAAATTGTGGGTATTTACAAAATTTCCATTTTGAATTGATATTGTAGGTTTGCAGGTACCAAGTAGGTACAGAATATTATATAGTGGCGTAGTACAATCGTAAAAACCTCACGATTAACATAAAACAATTCTTTTTTATTACTTTTTCCACGCGGACGAAGTCGCGGGCATCAGCTAGTAATAAATAATTTAGTTCTTTTATATTATGCTAATGAAACTACGAAACCTACAAAATACTCTAAAAAACTTTATTTACGGTATCGTGATTTCATTAGCTTAAATAAGACCTAAGTTATTACACATTTTAGGTAATTTTGAATTAAAGTGTAAAATATATCGTAGTTGAAACTGGTTTGGTATTTCAACTAAACTCAAGGAAGAAGTTAAATGGCTTGGTAATTTGTTACAGCACATTGTTTAACCTAATATATTTACATTAGCTATGTACTTACCTAGTTCTGTTACATTTTGGCTAGATTCCAAGATGCTGTGTAAAAGTGATGGACAGGGCTGTTAGTTAAGACCTGGTGTCTATTACAACTAAACTAAATAAAATACTTTGTTCAAAATGTTCAGTAAGTAGGTACCTACAAAATATTTCGATGATTATTACAAAAGTGTGAAAACAAGCATGACATTGAAAGCGAAACGAACACTTTCTCTGACTAAAATAATACACTGATTAAGCTTTGCAGATTAACTTAGAAAAACTAATTAAGTAAGTACATAATATTATAATTCCTGTCACACAATGGTACGAAGTTGTTTTGAATATAGTATTAAATATAACCAAGATATTATTCTAGCTAGCATTCTTGCAACAAATTACACATGCCATGAGTGGTGTCACAAGATAAAAATATAATCACACCTTATTTATATCTAATTGTCTAGACTCGTCTTCTGCCCTTCATTAGGATTCCTACAAACGTAATGAGAACTCTCAGGTGAGTAGGTTTCCTCACGATGATTTTCTTCACTGTTGAAGCACGCAGATAACTCCAAAAAGTCAGAGATGCCCGGGACCAACCCTGCGACCCCCCGAATAGACCACAGTTCTAATCACTAGGCTATCACTACTTTTTTCAATTTAAGAATAATTCCATACAATTATAATTGTGTATGTAGGAAACTCAAGATACCAAATCTCTCGAATTAATAATAAAATTTATGCGGCAAAATACGATGAAGAAACAAAGTATAATAGTTCCGTTATAATTGCTTTAAAGATTTTGTTGGAAACTCAAGGCACAGAATCTCAAGGTTCCAAATCTCCAGATTTACAAATTAATAAATTGTAAATAAAACTAGTCAAAGACAAGATAATATGTGGCAACGTATGCGAACAGCACGTCAAGAAAACTCAATAATAATTATTACAGAGTTATATTTGCTGGAAACTCAATATTCCATAGCATGCGAATTTCAACTTGAAAGTCAAACACCGTGATTATTCGTACATAGCACGTGACGCGGCATTCGAATAGCGTATTCAACTGTCTACTTCGCCTTATCAAGTTGAAAGCAAAGACAATTTCTTTATTCAAGGTTCACTTTTTTATATCAATAATTTTACTATTAGTATGCATTACGGAAGTGAGGTAATGGTGATAATTATTTTATTTATTTATGAAAGTGTTCAATCAATGTGTCCTTCCCCGTCCTCACTTATGGGCATGGCGCTGAAACGTGGACGCTAACAAAAGGCTTGATCCACAAATTTAAAGTCACTCAGAGAGCTATGCTATGCTGGGAGTTTCTCATTCGGAATGAAGGGATTCGTAAGAGAACCAAGGTCGCCGACATATAGCCCAAACCTTTAGCAAGCTGAAATGGCAGTGGGCAGGCCATGTTTGTCGCAGAAGCGATGGCCGTTGGGGCCGAAAAGCCCTAGAGTGGAGACCGCGAACAAGTAAGCGTAGTGTGGGGCGCCCTCCAGCACGTTGGACTGACGATATAAAGCGGCTGGCGGGAAGTGGCTGGATGAGGGAGGAGGACCGGGTGTGGTGGCGTTCTCTGGGAAAGGCCTATGTTCAGCAGTGGACGTCCGCAGGCTAAGATGATGATGATGATGATTTATGAAAACTTTAAACTAAAGCTAGGCGTCTCCAAACTCGTTCTGAGATGAGTCCACTTCTTATTAGACTGTTATTATCTTTATAATCATCACCGCAGTCCGCAACACTATCATTTAGACTCATAATAGAAGTACATAAATTAGAAAAACTAATACTTACGTAAGCGATATTTTTTGTCTTTTAAAGATTCAATAAAAACTTTGTTTTAAAAAACTTTTAACAAATTGCGAGATATCTCCACAGTGTATTATATTAAGTATTATGATAGTTAATACATCTACAGTCAGAGGCCAGTAATCTGTAATATAATATAATGTAAACTTATCAAAAACATGAAGTAATAGTTATTTGTTATACAAGAGTGCAAAGTTGCTTTTTAACCGCGTGCTCAATTTTGATGACTGAGCAAACGAAGGATACTAAAATTTAAAAAAATTAGAATCCTGAGCGTTAGCGAGGGAATCAAAAGACCACGAGGTCAAAAATCTTTGCACTCGAGTGCAACACGTAATTTTTCATCTCCCCATTTTAACAATATGACGTGAAAAGAAAATGGCGCGCGCAAAGCTAATTAAAAAAAGTACACCAAGAAGGTTCCGAGTCTGAGTTTTTAACAAATTAAAAAAGGTTGTATGATAAATTCGGCACCATGGAGGTAGAAGTAAATAGGTTTTTAATGATGTTTTGAATTCACAAACTTAGTGCACACGATGTTCTAAATTCAATTTACTTTATCCTCTAGCGGATAAAAACGGCTTTTACACTCAGATATCGAAGAGCAAAAATACTCTTTCCGAGATGGGGAGATGATAAAAATATATAATATCTACTCAAAACAAAATAGGGCCCACTTCGAGATAATCTCGAACTTTGTTTACAAATATTTCATAAGTTAATCATTCGCCAAGTTAAGCACTTAAATATCAAGTAGACTTGTTTATGAATCCTTAAAAGTGTTTTAACGTTAGTTTACACATTATTCATAAGTGGGTCGACAAAAAAATTAAAGTTCTTGAAATTCATCCCTTGCACAGTTTCTTAGTGACTTGTGTTCCTAGTCTCATTGTGAACACTGCAGTTGAAAGTCACTTTGTTTAGTTGTTTTATTTCACTTTGGTACTAGCCTAAATTACTATGTCTGGTTCTCGTCATCATATGGATACGGAAACCGCCACAAGAGCAGTAGCTTGGCTTCAGGAGGGACAATCTCAGAGATCTGTAGCACTACGTCTCGGTGTATCGCGACGGGTCATCAGAAACCTGTGGGAACGCTTTCAGGAGACAGGAAGTGTGTCTAGAAGACATGGATCAGGAATATTTCGAGCCACTACTGCCCAGGAAGACCGTTATATACGGTTAACTGCACGTCGGGATCGTACCGTTACTGCCCGGACCTTACAAAATCGATTGAGGGAATCTACTGGAACCCGAGTTAGTGACCAAACGATCCGAAATCGACTCCATGAGGATGGACAACATTCCAGAATGCGCGCTGTTCGGCTTAAATTGACTAGGGCTCATCGTGCAGCCCGGTTAAGGTATGCACGTGAGCATGCAGATTGGACCATGACTAACTGGAGGTCTGTGCTGTTTACTGACGAGTGTAAAATTAAATTTTACAGTGATGATAGACGAGTGCGCGTGTGGAGAAGAGAAGGCGAACGATTTGCAGAACCGTGTATCCACGAAACAGATCGTTGGGGGGGACCCAGTGTGATGGTATGGGGCGGAATAAGCTTAATAGGCAAAACAGAGCTGGTATTTCTGGACGAGGGTACCATAACCGCTGCCAGTTATGTCGAGCGAGTAATCAGACCCCATGTCATCCCCTTTTCACAAAGAGTGGGCGAAAGTTTTGTCTTAATGCAAGACAATGCACGCGCACATACGGCCCGCCTCACGCAGAGAGCACTCTCTGAGGCCAATATTACGGTTTTGCCTTGGCCTGCGATGAGTCCTGACCTCAATCCCATTGAGCATTTATGGGATCAGTTGAAGAGAAGCCTTAAACGGAACTACAGTAGTATCAATAGTCCACAGGAGTTGATAAGGGCACTTAGTCTGTTGGGAGCAGATACAACAAGAAAATATCACACATTTAATTGAAAGTGTCCCCAACAGGCTCCAAGAATGCATAAGGAGTAGAGGAGGCCCTACACGGTATTAAACTCCAAGCAATTACTGAAGTTAGTGAAAAAAGTTACAAAAACCAGCATTAAGTTGTACTCTATATTTATTGTTTAAATCGCTATTTTTGTTTGTGTTTAATTTAAGTAAACAATATAAACCGTTTTCAAACTCGGTTTTGTTTAAATAATTTGTCATTCCTCTCTTCAAACATACACATTAAGAAAAAATTCAAATTTTACGTATTTTCGTAATTACAGCGAAAAAACTTAGTGGGCCCTATTTTGTTTTGAGTAGGGTAGTACTAAAAGGAGGAAAAAAAATATAGGTTCTATTTCGATGCTCAGAATCTAAAAATCTTTATATATTTTAAATATCAAAATACAATAACCAAAAATCTATAAAATCTTTATAGATTTTTTTAATTCACTTTATTGCACAAAAATATTACAAAGCTACCAGTCAACCTTGAGATGTGAGACGACACTTGTAGGTGTGCAAAAGAGTACCTAGGGTAAAAAGAGAATATTAATAAGTTAAGTATATTGAATTTGTGATAATTATATACATATACCTATATAATTACATGATACATAACACATTACGTAACTTGATACCGTACATAATATGATACATAAAATTAGTATTAAATATCAATACTAATATTATAAAGAGGAAATATTTTTTGTTTTTTTGTTTGTTTGTTTGTACCGAATAGGCTCTGTAACTACTGGACCGATTTTAACCATTTTTTCACCAATAGAAAGCCAAGTTATCAGGAACTAACATAGGTTATAATTTATTTTCAAAAAAATTAGAGATCCTTAAGAAAATTTCAATAATGTAAACCAAAGTAGCAAAATTTTGCCTATAAAATACATTATTGAGAGAACTATTGATGATACATAAAAATAATGTACTACATGAATAAAGTACTTATTATTCTCTACAAAAAAGTCCCGGAGGGAATATTGCTAACTATCATTTATTTAAGTCACAATAGTAGCTTTCGTGTTCTAAAATTTAATAAGATCGCCTTGATTATCGTATAGTATTAATTTTTCCTTACTAATACATAATTATAAATGCTACGGATTGACTTGATTTTTATGGATCGATATAGTTCAGAGCTTGGCTTGAACTAAATCCACGCGGACGAAGTCGCGGGCATCAACTAGTAATAAATATAGAAAAAGGGTCAACAAGACAGAGGTTACATGGTTTTGAGCAGATGATCCTTCACTTGCCGTTTAAATGAAGAGTTTGCCCTCCTTATGGAATCGGGCAATGCATTCCATAGCCGAACTGCCTCCATTTCAAAAGAATAGGGGACGAAGCCGGTCTTGTACCTAGTTATCGCCAGACGAAGACTTTTGGAGGACCGAAGCCTAGGATTACAAACATCGGATTTGAATGGGAAATTACTTTTAAGGTAATTAGGTGTGGAAGGGTCGTGAAGATTTTATAGATTTGAGCATCGAAATACAATACCAAAATTTTCATAGATTTTATAGTTAAAATTCTAACACACAAAAACCACCTTTGTACTATGTACGAGTTAGAATTTTAACAACTATTACAAACATTAAAAACAATTAACTGACGAAAAACGTGGAGGTTCTCAATTCGTCACGTACTTATATATTTTATTCTTTGTGCTTATGTGCTATTTTATTTTGTCTAGCGAATGCAGCTTTTGCGGCGCGGTCAGCTCACCTCTAATGTGCGTTCAGCTTAATTCTGTAATATACAAAAACGCGTTGCTTGTAAAACGCCTTTATGACGCGGTGTATGGAAACAGTCCAAACCTCACGTCTTGCTTTTTGACCTTGAACTTAGAAGAAGCTTATGTAACTGAGAATACATTATACATATACTTACTTAGTTGAATGCATATAACACTGTTCTTACTTACATTGTAATAACATACTATGATAATAAGAATAAAATAACGCGCTTTTGTAAACGAAGATTCAAATTAGCGTTCTTATAAATATTTTACGTGATTCCTACATCCTTAATCATCATCATCATTAGCAACCCATCAACGGCTCACTACTGAGCTCAGGTCTCCTCTCAGAGAAGGGTTATAGGCCATAGTCCACCACACTGGCCCAATGCGAATTGGCGGACTTCACATACCTTCAAGATCATTATTATTATAACTCTCAACATCCTTAATATAAAATTGTAAATGTGAGGTTTGTTGGTTTGTCCTTCAATCATGTAGCAACGCAGGCATAGTTGAGGACTTGGAGAGTGGCAAAGTCTACCTTTTATCCTGGAAAAACAGAGGGTTCCCGTGGGATTTTTAAAAACCTAAATCCACGCGGACAGTCGCGGGCTTAACATCAATATTAATAACCTTAAGAGCGCGTGTAACCCCAAAAAAAAATCAGATTTCGCGATGAGATAAAACATAGCCACAACCTCATGTGAGGCGCGACAAAAGAAAGCGTTTTTCGCGGAATAGGAGTGTAGTAAGCGACAAAATACTTTGTAACTCGTAAAATATTCATTTTATTTTCAATTCGCTAGGCTACTCTCTTGATAATATCAATCGGAATTTAATGTAAAAATTTTGGCTCTGTAATATGCAACACATTCTAAATAAATGAATATTGGTCAAAAATTAGACCTAACTTCGCGATTTTTTATTATCGAACAAATTTCATCATTTTATGTTTTTGCCCTAACACGTCCCTTGGCAGTATGATGTTATTCTTGCGTGTTTTTTTTCGGATAATTGAAACTTGATCTACTACTGTAAAAATCAAATCTGTTTACTGTTAACGAGCGCACACCCACTCTTGAGCGGTCACACGCTTCGGGTCACACCGCACACGTCATAGTTTACAATACATTTTCCTGTTGACTCTGACTTTCTTTTATATTTTTGTGATAAACCATGTTGGCAGTTCTTAGGTCAACATAGTTTACTATCAATTAAAACGGGTAAAAGTTATTTCTCATAAGCAGTTCTATTAAAGCAAGAAGGGTAACACTACCTAAGTATTTAGATTACAATTACCTACGCTGAATAAATAAATTATACTTAATTCAGCAAAAGGTCTTGGTCTTGCGCCGCTTGTATCCAGAAGCTCGTCTAATGTCATCGGTCCAATTAGTGGGGATCTGCTGACAATGCGCTTTCCGGTGAGGGGCTAATGCCGCTACAGCACCTAGTTTGTCCTTCATTCTAGATGAAGATGAGGTTTCATCAGAAGCTCTATAAATTTTTAGAATAAGCTTGGCTTGGGTCCCTAGTATATAGAATAGAATAGAATATAATAGAAATGTTTTTTATTCAAATAAACTTTTTTACAAGTGCTTCTGAATCGTCGATGAGTCTGCCACTGTTTCGGAATGCCCTTCCTGCCGAGAAGAACCAGCAAGAAACTCGGCGGTTGCTCTTTTCAAAACAAGTTTATAATTCAATAGATACTATGCTATGTATGCAGTATTTCCACAATGAAAAGCAAAAGCATACCTAGTTATAATTTTATTATTAGTAGCAATTTCCGTTGGGGTTTTGTAGCCAACGGCAGCCAATGGTTGGGAGATGGTAGTGGTGATGCCGACTAAGGCCCTTCGTAAGGGCAATCGCATCCGGCTTTTCTACGGTTGGAACCACAATTTTTAGGGATGACAAGTCTTACTCAAGCTAACCAAACTAGGGAAAAAGGCCTAACTAACGGCCAACGCAAAATGCTAGATACTATAGTCTTTTAACAAACGAGTACGAAAAATTTTGACTGCGTTGCTATTGGTCCACATAAGAGTCCACATAATCAACATAAGAATCCCACGCCCTCCCCTAAAATGACCCATCTCACTCTTTCAATATCGGAAATGTGGGAGAGATATACTCAGTACCCCACCGCTAACAATGACCCATCTCTCTCTCTGTCAATATCGGAAATATGCGAGAGATATACTTAAAAAATAGACAATTTTAGGGGCATTTATTCCAACCAGGTGCTTTGATTTGTACAGCTGTCAAAAGTTATAATTTCTTCTTTTCTTCTATTTCCAGAGGCTCTCAAATGAATCTTTGCAACGGCGGAGCGGGCGCACCCATGACCGGCCTGGTACCAAAGATACCCAACGGCTACGGCGACCAGAAGAAACCCATGGCGTCTCTCACCCACCTCCCCAAACGTCCGCCAGTCGACATCGAGTTCTCCGAGCTGTCGTACTCAGTCAGCGAGGGTCGGAAGCGAGGGTACAAGGCTTTACTCAAAGGCATCAATGGGACTTTCCGGTCGAGCGAGCTGACAGCGATCATGGGGCCTTCTGGTGCTGGGAAGAGCACTCTCATGAATATCTTAGCTGGATACAAGTAAGTGATGTTTATAAAAGCTATTACTTTTACTCGACGGAAACTGTACAGCACGATTACAAATAAACACGTGCGTAGAATAGATTAGAAAAGTTTTTTATTCAAATAAATTTTTTTACAAGTGCTTTTGAATCGTCGATGAGTCTACCACTGGTTCGGAATGCCCTTCCTGCCGAGAAGAACCAGCAAGAAACTCGGCGGTTGCTCTTTTCAAAACAAGTTTACAGTAATAGATACTATGCTATAGCAGTGTTTCGACAATGAGTTCCACAAAAGCATACCTAATTATAATTCAACACATGTTAAGACGGGCAGACAGAAAGTAGCCCCATTCCCGCTGGTGGAACCCGTTCACGAGCATGACGCATGATCCAGCCATTGCTTCGCTCAACCATATTTGACCGTAGACCGTAGAGTGTGCGACTTGTAGTACAAGAGAAGAACCGTATAACTGCAATGCGTTTCTGCGTACTACCTTGCGTCTGAGGCACCGATGCAGCGTCGTACATAGAAAAGTCCGTGATGTTCTACACGGCTTCACTACATAGTACATACTCTTTATTGAAGTGAAAACTTCTTTAGGCGCGTTGAGCACTTTTTTGGGTGAGCAATAAAAAAATGGATTTCGCGTCATCGTCACCTTCACAATCGTCACCTTGAGATTTCAGTAAGCGTTCAACATTTTGGAAGTTACCTAGCAACCTTGTACAGCGCAGCGAGCAAGCAGCCGCCTTCCTCACCGTTTAATGTATGATGTCGTAGGTTCGAATCTCATTCACGAAATCGTGACAGTGCGCTTTTCTTATTAGTTTTAATTATTAGCAAATCTAGTTTTCACTTCTATAGGATGTTCCTATGACTAATTTTTTTTTGAAAAATAATAGCTGGTACTACTAATATTTTCCAGAAGCGGAAAGCTTTTGTTAAGTTACGCTAACTGGTTTTGGTATGTTTTTGTCTAGTAATTGTAACCTACCTATCAATCTTGTTTTCGTATGCTGCTATACCTACCCAATTATTTAGTTGTAGGCATTTAACTACGCAAAAATGCAAATGTTTCATTGGAGAAATTAAGTTTTAAGTATAATACTTAAAACTTAATTTCTCCAATGAAAATAAATCTGTATTACCTGTCATTTATGTATAATACTGTATGTTTCCATAAAATAAGTAAATAAAATAAAAATGAAAATGAGTGGGTACGACAAATTAGTGCAACAGGTGGGATCGAATCGTCGACTTTTCGTTTTCAATCCGCAACCTTTACCCGTTCGAATACTGAGGTTTCTTAGTTAGAATAGTAGACTCTTGACTTGTCATTCATAATAGCCATAGGTTAGCCTTCTTAAAATAAATAATTTTGGATTTTGATCTTCTTAGAAACAAATCAGTACCGACGGACCAATATAAATGGTGTTCGCGCATTAATAGGAGAAAATAAATCTATAGTTACCTAGGTTGTTAGAACTGAACATACGAGTAATATGTCATAGGAGATCGGGAAAATTTTAGCAGAATTGAGCATACCTTGGTGACGACCGAAGATTTGATCGCCAAACTAGGTAAACTGATTTGTAGTGATCTTGCAAATAAAATCGTGTTCTTCATGATAAAGTATTGAAACCGATCGAAACTCTGCACCCTAATATTTTAAGGGATTTTGATTCTGGATTTAAACGAACTAGTTAGACAACAGGCATCGATTTAGAATAGGTCGTAGGATAGGAGACCTACTTATCCTAAATCTATGGAGGGAGGAGTGTACTACGTAGATATAGGATAATTTTTTTTATTCATTGATTACAAAATGACGCTTTAGAGACGTTGTTGTGAGCAACCCATTAACGTCTCACTACTGAGCGCAGGTCTCCTTTCAGAGAAGGGTTATAGGCCATAGTCTACCACGCTGGCCCAATGCGAATTGGTAGACTTCACACACGTTTAAGAACATTATGGTGAACTCTCAGGAGTGCAGGTTTCCTCACGATGTTTTTCTTCACAGTTGAAGCAAGTGATATTTAAAGTGCAAGTGATATTTAATTGCTTGCTTCCGAAAAGTCAGAGGCGTATGCCCGGGCTCGAACCTGCGACCCCCCTAATAGGAGACCGCAGTCCTAACTACTGGAATATCACTGCTTCAGAGACGTACAAACTGTAAATATACAACCTAACGACACGATGCCACGCAAAATACCCAACGAATTCTCGACAATTTATCACAAACATTGCTTAACTGTTTGTGGAACGTCGATTTGGGCGAACGCCAAAAATATTATTTTGGATGGGGCGAGTTCGATAAAAAGGGCTCACAGCGCCGAGTTTATTTCAGAGCTTGTACGGTGTACCTTCGTGATTTTATTAGGAAACTAGCTGATGCCCGCGACTTCGTCCGCATGGATTTAGTTTTTAAAAATCCCGCGGGAACTCTTTCATTATCCGAGATAAAAAGTAGCTCTCCCGGTCTGAGGAACCACTACTACATGCATTACTATACCCATGCAAAAAATCGCATCAATCCGCTGTTCTGTTGCGACGTGATTGAAGGACAAACCAACAAACAACCACACTTTCGCATTTATAATATCAGTAATGCTTTATTATAACACTTTTTATAATTGTCAAATTTTTTACCATACTTAACCAAAGACAAAATTACGTTTAGCTGTCATTTACGTTTTGATCCACTGTCATTTGCGTTTTGTTATTCCATGTCAGATGCGTTTTTGTTATACCACGTTTTATAGTGACTTGACGGAAACGCGGTCGAACGGGATAAAAAGTATCCTATGTCCGTCTCCTGGTTCTAAGCTACCTCTCCACCAATTTTCAGCCAAATCGGTTCATCCGTTCTTGAGTTATAAATAGTGTAACTAACACCACTTTCTTTTATATATATAGATTAAGGAACGGTAGTAATATATACGAGTTATACGACGATGCTTCCTCACGATACGCTTTACTTTCTCAACAATGTCTACCTATGTTTATAAAACGAGGTTAATATAAAGACTCTTTATAAAAGAGGTTCTCTTGATTTTCCGACCATAATGGGAAATGGTAATGAATATGGAAATATAGGTCTGTTAAATGGATACCGCTAAAATTTTGTTCTACTGGTTAGTACCAGTTTATGCAACGAAAAGATTAATATAGGTCAGATTGAAATAATAAAATCCAAGAGGTCGCAGCTGTTTAAGGTTGATTATACGGGTCTGCCCGCGAAATTCAAATTTAGTTTGGTTTTTCGCAATTTGTAAACTAATACGACAAAGTAGGCTTATGGCATTCTAATTGCGCCAGTGGTAGTATCTTACTTTACTCGTGTGGTATCATCGTCACAGCTATATAAAAATCTTTACTTGAAAGTGTCCAGTTTAAGAAATTAGTCGATATTCTGACTAATTTCTTAAATTGGACACTTTCAAGTAGAGATTTTTATGTAAACCTGTGAAGATGATAATTCCACTGGCGCATTAAAAGGCCATAAGCCTACTTTGTCGTATTAGTTTACATCGCCGGTCTGCCCGCGAAATTCAAATTTAATTTGGTTTTTCGCAATTTGTAAACTAATACGATAAAGTAGGCTTATGGCATTCTAATTGCGCCAGTGGTAGTATCACTTCGACGTGCATGCAAGGCGGGCTGTAGGGTTGAATGATGATGAATGAATTTAGATTCATAAATTAGTTGTTAGATATGAAGCTGGAAGTAAGTTGAAGGCTACTTTAACCGTCGATTAGTGCTACTCAGCAATTGTGAAATCCACTTTCACGTTACTCGTGACTTTAACCGGCAATTAAACTACTCGAGACTTTACTTGAAGGTCGTGAAAGAGGCCCTAAATGTTTTGTTTACAATAAAAACAATGTTATTTTTTACATTCCAGAACATCGAACGTCAGTGGCTCCATCCTTATAAACGGAAAGGAGAGAAACCTCAGAAGGTTCCGCAAGCTGTCCTGCTACATAATGCAGGACGACTGTCTGTTACCACACCTCACAGTGCGAGAAGCGATGCACGTATCAGCGAACCTGAAGCTCGGGAAGGATATGACAGTGACAGCGAAGAAGATTGTCATCGACGAAATCTTAGAAATGTTGAGTCTTGTCGAGGCTGGTGACACCAGGACGATAAACCTATCGGGAGGGCAAAAGAAACGCCTGTCCATAGCATTAGAGTTAGTCAACAATCCGCCTGTAATGTTCTTCGACGAGCCCACCTCTGGTCTGGACAGCTCGTCGTGTTTCCAATGTATATCGCTACTGAAGTCCCTGGCTAGGGGTGGCAGAACTATTATTTGCACCATCCACCAACCGTCCGCTCGGCTTTTCGAAATGTTCGACTTTTTGTACACCCTGGCAGAGGGGCAATGTATATACCAGGGGCCTGTGCCAGGTTTGGTGCCGTTCCTGTCTTCGATGGGACTGCATTGCCCGAGCTACCACAATCCAGCTGATTATGGTGAGTAATATACACCTATTATTTTATTATTAGTATTTCTTACGACCTTTAACTAGCTTTGTATCCCTCTGACAAAATATCAAATTTACACGCGGATAAGTCTAATTTACGTTGGTGAAATCGGCCCTTAGTGTCAGTATATAATATTATATTAGTAATAAAGACTGACCGTCCGATCACACAGCACCTACTTCTTACTGTGTACCTACTTGGGACTTGGGAATGGGGAAGGTCAACCCACTGTGATACAGTTTTGTACAGTTTTTTTTCTTATACGATATCTAAATATGTAACTATTGTAATTGTAAGGCTTAAAGCCTTAAATAATTTTTTTTTTTATATAAATAAATAAATAAAATATCAGCTTAAACTTACCCCTCTGTATCTTTTGACTATCAGTCAAAGCACTTTTTTTAAAAATTTATGCTCAACGGATTTTATTGAATAATAAACCACCCGAATTAAACCACGCGTGCCTTTGCACGAGGCGAATGGGCTGCCTGTAATTAATGAGTTTAGAGCCTCAAGTACTTAGGTATGCCGCAGACAATACATTCCCTGTATGAGGACATGTGATCTTTCGTAGGGAGAAAGGGTTTCGTTTACGCTACAGTGGGGATTATCTGCAATGATACCTCTAAACGGATTTGTAATAAAGATCAAATGCCTCAAACAAGTGAACAAGAACAATCCTTCATTATTTGATCCTGCTGAGAAGCAACCGCGTTTTAGGCACGAAGTTCATTAATAGGCATCCCATGAATCAATGAAAGGACATTACCAGTGGCACTATGGGCGCTTGCCTAGGTGTCAAAAATCAATGTGCAGCAAAGATTGTTTTACTTTTAGAATTGTTATATTCTATAGTTTTCAGATAAAAAAGTTTCAGGGGTCTAAAGGCTCTGAAAACTGAGAAAAATAAAGAAAAGTTTCACGAAATAAACAGATAACAGAGATAACCCTTTCGATACCAGATGGCGCTAGGCATTGTGGTTATCAAGTTTAAAATGTAAAAAAATGGTTTTCTACTATTCGACGCTATTGCTATAAAAAAATACTTTCTATTATTTGCTCAGACAATAGATACAAAATGCTATCACGCTATATTGCTAGGAATAAAACATAAAGCTTTATAGTATTTGTAAAGGGATAAAACTATAATTTTGTACAAATTATTTTAATAGACTGAAGACAACGACAATGCATAAAAAGTAAATAATCAACCCGCTTTACTTATCGCTAAATAGGATTATTTCAATGCAAGTATATTATGTACAATATTAGGTACCTGATTGTCCAGACATCGGGCGAGCCTTGCTTGCAAGGGTAATCGACGAGATATGCCTTTTTACCCATCTTATGGATATGCCACAGTTAAGGCACTTCAACATCTTAATATCTATTTATCGTAGTGCAAAAAAGATGAATCCTTTATGAACAGCAATGGTAATCAGGTTTAGCAGATGTCAGTCCGTATAGAATAGCAATAGTTGTTAGAAATAGAACACAATAATCACACAGTAGGTACGCAACGAAAATGTTTATTTTATTATACAACACGAGGACGAGGAACTCAGAACCGCAATGATACCAAAATGACAGCAGTCAGATCAATAAAGTTAGATGTATGATGAACAGAGGTTCCTATAAAGCAGTGTTTATTTAAAAATGATTTGATGAAAGGAGGAAAGCGGAAGCAATAATCACACTGTTTTTTTTTACATATTTTAAACCTTGGCCTTTTTCGGAATAATAAATTCATAATAAATTAAGCCTTAATTTTTAAATCTTATTGTGAAAGCTGTAATCCTGCGCAATTTCCCAAATAGGAAGGCATAAATTGGTAATCTCTTTTCTAATGAAATAAATTCATGGATTGTAATGACGTAAAGCGAGATCGATATTTATTTTGATAAAATAAAACTATAAAATACAGCGATCTGGAATATTGGATTGAACACGAATCGGAGAGATACGTCATATCTATCTTCAAACTTTGACAAACTACTATAAAAAATAGAGGTGACGTCACGAAATACGCCGTGATACCAGCTAGCGTTTTTGCGTGACTTTTGAAAACATAAAATTGAAACGGCAATTTTATCTACCAAACCTATTTTTTTGCTAAAATAAGATAATAATATCTGGGTTTGCTCGGGGTGGCTTTGCTCGGTTTTATTGTTTTTTTTTTTGTAAAAAATAATATATTTAGAAAAAAATAAAATAAATAATAAAAAAGTGTGTGTGTCAGCTCCGACGCACGACTGGAGTTTACTCCTTACAACGTCGTAATGCATTCGCGGCGCTCGCTGCGTCTTGGCGCCGCTCGGACCCGATCGGTACGCGCTCGGCTTCCCGAAGCGAAAGCTCTTTCGCACGAAAACCAACCTTATTTACTCAACGTTAGGGTAGAAATTTGCATCGGTGTGAAAAACGTAACGAGATCACGGCTTCCCTCGGAAAGCTCTTTCGCACGAAAACCAACCTTATTTACTCAACGTTAGGGTAGAAATTTGCATCGTTGTGAAAAACGTAACGAGGTCATTCATAAGTAGATTTTGCTCCTCGAATTTTTCTCATACCGGGCGCCTAAAATCGATTCTTAAGGAGTAAACTCCAATAATAAAATTCATAGGGAAAAAATTCGTCTGGACTCGACCCAGAGTCTTCTAGTTTCGGAACCTTCAGAAACCTAACTAAGCGATCGAGAGTTCATAATTAACGGCGAAATTTACCTTCGTATTCTAATTATATTGTAAGGGGTTTTTAATTGCTTGAAAACACGGATAAAACGACCTTTTCTAAAAATGAAACCTAGCTAGATCGATTTATCGCCCCCGAAACCCCCTACATGCTAAATTTCATGAAAATCGTTGGAGCCGTTTCCGAGATTCAGATTATATATATAGGTATATATATACAAGAATTGCTCGTTTAAAGAGATTAGATTTTTTGGAATAGAGAGAGTAACACATAGGCTACTTTTTATCCCGGAAAATTACAAAGTTCTAAATGAAAAACCTTAATCCACGCGGACGAAGTCGGGGGCATCATCTAGTAATAGATACTTCCTAACATCATTCAACAATTTTTCAAAATCGGTCATCGTGCGTATTGCAGTAATGGAGGTGGCGACGGGCGAGCACGGGGACTGGGTGCACAAGCTGGTGATGGCGGTCAACAAGGGCAGCTGCGGCCGCGGACACTCCTCCACCGCCTCGTCCGCCTCCTCCGCGCCCAGCCACTACAACAACCACTCCAAGAACAACGTCAAGAAGGAGGCGCTCGACATCGTCATAGGTAATATTGCAGTGATGGAGGTGGCGACGGGCGAGCACGGGGACTGGGTGCACAAGCTGGTGATGGCGGTCAACAAGGGCAGCTGCGGCCGCGGACACTCCTCCACCGCCTCGTCCGCCTCCTCCGCGCCCAGCCACTACAACAACCACTCCAAGAACAACGTCAAGAAGGAGGCGCTCGACATCGTCATAGGTAATATTGCAGTGATGGAGGTGGCGACGGGCGAGCACGGGGACTGGGTGCACAAGCTGGTGATGGCGGTCAACAAGGGCAGCTGCGGCCGCGGACACTCCTCCACCGCCTCGTCCGCCTCCTCCGCGCCCAGCCACTACAACAACCACTCCAAGAACAACGTCAAGAAGGAGGCGCTCGACATCGTCATAGGTAATATTGCAGTGATGGAGGTGGCGACGGGCGAGCACGGGGACTGGGTGCACAAGCTGGTGATGGCGGTCAACAAGGGCAGCTGCGGCCGCGGACACTCCTCCACCGCCTCGTCCGCCTCCTCCGCGCCCAGCCACTACAACAACCACTCCAAGAACAACGTCAAGAAGGAGGCGCTCGACATCGTCATAGGTAATATTGCAGTGATGGAGGTGGCGACGGGCGAGCACGGGGACTGGGTGCACAAGCTGGTGATGGCGGTCAACAAGGGCAGCTGCGGCCGCGGACACTCCTCCACCGCCTCGTCCGCCTCCTCCGCGCCCAGCCACTACAACAACCACTCCAAGAACAACGTCAAGAAGGAGGCGCTCGACATCGTCATAGGTAATATTGCAGTGATGGAGGTGGCGACGGGCGAGCACGGGGACTGGGTGCACAAGCTGGTGATGGCGGTCAACAAGGGCAGCTGCGGCCGCGGACACTCCTCCACCGCCTCGTCCGCCTCCTCCGCGCCCAGCCACTACAACAACCACTCCAAGAACAACGTCAAGAAGGAGGCGCTCGACATCGTCATAGGTAATATTGCAGTGATGGAGGTGGCGACGGGCGAGCACGGGGACTGGGTGCACAAGCTGGTGATGGCGGTCAACAAGGGCAGCTGCGGCCGCGGACACTCCTCCACCGCCTCGTCCGCCTCCTCCGCGCCCAGCCACTACAACAACCACTCCAAGAACAACGTCAAGAAGGAGGCGCTCGACATCGTCATAGGTAATATTGCAGTGATGGAGGAGACTGGGTGCTGCTTCGCTCTCGAAAGAGCAGTCGTAATCGTCACTCGGGTGTTGTATCATGCTTGAATATACGCCTCCACTACTCCCTAAACAGCCTTCCTCGCGCATTTATGTAAGGTAACATCCACCGCAGCCCTCACTTAGTCTGTTTCTTGGTCTGTGGTAGATTTACTTTCCGATTAAAATCATATCATGTGTCAGTCTTATGACAAGTCTAGATTCTTTCTCCTTCTTCTTCTTATCATCCGGCAGACCTTTACCACTTGACATAAGTCTTTTATATGTACATTCGCATGCTTCAGTCTTATGTAGTTAGTGGAGGTTCACCTAGTTGAGGGCTCTCAACACTGCGCTTTCCGGTCAAGGTCGCTACTACAGCAACAAATTGTGTTACTCGTACGTTATGTTATGTTGCTGCGTGATTGAAGAATACGTCCTAGTCATCAACTATACCTACCGTGCAAACAATATCAATCCGTTTGCTTAGATCCGTTTGATTGAAGGAAAAAGCAATAAAAAACACTCTTTCGCATTTATAGAAGCTGTTAGGTTAGGCTAGTTTTCTTTGGTCAGCAATATTCATAAACTAAGAGTAATAAATAGATCCTTAGATTTTGGAATTCATTAAGGACTTTTAATAACCTCATATAAGCAGTGATCTGTGATAGCCTAGTGGTTAGGACTATGGTCTCCTATTCGGAGGGTCGCAGGTTCGATCCCGGGTATGCACCTCTGACTTTTCGGAGTCAAGTGCCTTTAAGCAATTAAATATCACTTGCTTCAATGGTGAAGGAAAACATCGTGAGGAAACCTGCACATCTGAGAGTTCTTTATAATGTTCTCGAAGATGTGTCCAGTTCGCCAATTCGCATTGGGCCAGCGTGGTGGACTATGGCCTATAGCCCTTCTATGAAAGGAGACCTGCGCTTAGTAGTGAGCCGTTGATGGGTTGTTAATGATGATGATGAATAACCTCATACAATTGCTGTTTCAGATAAACCAACCTGCACTGTGATAGACATGTCCGAACCGACTCTCAACACGGAGAAAGAGAAGCAGATTGCCCTTCCCAACGCGACCAACCTAGCCCCCGTCACGTGCACCACTTCACTCTTAGACTCCAGCGAGAGTTTCACGAAGAAACCCGCCAACTTAGGCTTCCCCACATCAGGGTGGAAGCAATTCTGGATCTTATTGAAACGGACGTTCCGGAGTATTATGAGAGACCAGATGCTGACCCACTTGAGGCTATGCTCGCATACGGTGGTGGGCCTGCTGATCGGGTTCCTGTATTACGACATTGGGCACGACGCGGCGAAGGTCATGAGCAACGCCGGCTGTATATTCTTTACTGTGATGTTCACTATGTTCACGGCCATGATGCCTACGATACTTACATGTGAGTATTTTTATTTGGGACTGATTTTTTGGGACATTGGTTAACCAACAAATTCAGGTTCAACTTAATTCTTTTTGCTATTACCATCTCACAATTGGGTATTTTTAACCGACTTTAAAAAAAGATGAGGTTATCAATTCGACGCGATATTTTTTTTAATTCTTTTGTCGTATTTTACATATTATTATTACAATTATAACAGAGATAACTATGCTATGCAATAATTATAAAACTATTTAACTTTTCGAAGTTTTGCCGTTTTAAGCAATTAAATATGTGTACATATTAGCACTAGCTTTAACGGCGAAAGAAAAATTCGAAGAAAGCTGCATGCCTGAGAGTTCTCTAAAATATTCTCAAAGATATTTGTAGCCTGCCACACTTAGTGTGGTTGACTATGGCTTCAAGTCTTCTCGAATAAGAAAGGTTGAAGCGACAACATTCGAGAAGAAACCAGTATAGGCCGGTAAAGATGAATGAAAATGGAGCAACCGTATTCAGAGATATGTAAACACCGTAACAACAATAATAAGTTCTCCGCAATATTCTTAAAAGGTGCATGAAGTTTGCCAATTCACATTTGGCCAGCATGGCCTGGACTTGAGGCCTTTTCATTAGTGAGAGTAGACCCAGCCTTAGCGTATCTATCGTAGGATAGGGATGGGTTTGAGATGCATTCCGTGGCATGGCTTATTTTATATTATTGTGTTTCGGTTTGTTTCAGTCCCAACGGAGATGAGCGTGTTTGTGAGAGAGCATTTAAATTATTGGTATTCGTTAAAAGCGTTCTACTTTGCGAAGACTATAGCAGATCTTCCGTTTCAGGTAAATATCTCCATAAAAGTTTTTATACAAAGAACTATAATATTTTTATGAATGTGGTAGATTCATTTGACTATTCGAAGTTTATTTGAATGAAAATCTATTCATATTTTCAATTACTATTATATTGTATGGAAGCAGTTTTTGATTTCTTACGTAGGAACCGTTAATATTTCCGGCACCAAAAGTAGCCCAGATCATTGTAGGTAGATAAGTTTAACCTTTTACCTGACGGAAAAAATTCCGTCAAAATCGTTTAAGTTGGAAGATTAGACTGAGTACTACACAGGCAAAGCAAATGGCAAAATATCCAAAATGTGTTTCTAATTTTTGTGCGTGGTGTCATTTATGAGCACTTCAATTTGATTTGTTATTTTAGTGAAATATACGCGTAGATTTTAAGGCGCGGTGTTCAGACACGATCTTCATTCGTGGAGCCGAATCACAAGCCGAATCAATATCGTCTTATTTAAAACTGCTAAACAGTCGCAATAAATAAAATCTAAAACAGCCATTTGTTGTAGTAAAATATGAAAAACAATTGTACTTAATTTTACAAAAATAAATGTATGCATAACAGAGAAAGATGGGTGTGTATGTATTTGCAGAGTCAACTTTGCAATTTTTTTCTATCGAGAAAAGTTTGCGTCATCGTTTTTAGGAAACAGCCATCAGGTCAGAAATACGATCAATTATAACTACTTTTTTTTCATAATATTATGACCCATAGATTTTAAATAAGACGATCTTCATTCGGCTTGTGATTCGGCTCCACGAATGAAGATCGTGTCTGAACACCGCGCCTTAACGTCTCTTTCTACATTCCAGATAGTCTTCAGCGGCGTGTACGTGATGATAGTCTACTTCATGACGGGCCAGCCGATGCAGACGGACCGGGTGCTCATGTTTACCACCATCAACATCCTCACGGCGCTGGTCGCGCAGTCGCTCGGCCTGCTCATCGGCGCCGCTATGAAGGTCGAGACGGGCGTCTACTTGGGACCCGTGACCACCATCCCTGTGGTGCTCTTCTCAGGTTTCTTCGTCAACTTCAATGCGATACCGAGCTACTTGCAATGGTTGACGTACTTGAGCTACGTGAGATACGGCTTCGAGGGCGCGATGCTGTCAGTCTACGGCTTCGGGAGAGAAAAGCTACACTGCTCCGAAGCGTACTGCCACTTCAGGACGCCGAGTCTCTTCCTCAAAGAGATGACGATGGATCACGCAAACTTCTGGGTGGATGTCGGCGCTTTGAGCGCTTTCTTTGTATTTATTAGAGTAATCTCCTATCTAGTTCTAAGGTTCAAACTGAAGATGATGCAGTAGATTCAGCGGCACGAAAGCGCTTCGTATTTTAACGGTGATAATGAATTTTTCCATTTACCCCCACGGTTAGATCATGGGCGTAGCCAGTTCTTGTTAAGGGAAGTTAATGTTACTTGAGGAAGGAAACCTATGAATGTGAAGCATGCTCTATGTTTTAAAGTTAATTCAAGAAAATTCGAATGTGAATGGAGCTTGCTCGTCGAGCATGTGTGTGCGTTTTAGAAGCAAGTGCAAATCTGGCGTTAATTGTTAGCGTATAATGTAGGAGTAAGGGATGTACCATTTAAGAATGGAGGTTACGGGAATGCATAGCTACGAGGTAATTCTAAAATTCTCTCTTGAAATTCTTAAATAATCAAAATAAACTATTTTGATAATATTCATGGATTATAATACTAGCGGTAAAAATATTAACACAGGGAATGCAGAGTTTGCACAGCTTATGGGAAACAACAGGAAGTGTAATTGAGTAGTACCTATTATTAGTATAACTATTAGCAGTATTGTAATAGGCTTTATGTATTTCAATACATTTGCGTGTAAAGTGACCCTTTTACCACCTTTGTGACCAACCACCACTAACTTGCTGACCAGCAAATTTCACCTTTCACCTATAGTGTAATCAATAATTCACTGGAGTGAACTGGCAGGTGCTAATGTCACTTTGTAAAATAATGTTGTCATATTTATTGTAATAGTGATGTTCGAGTTCAGCAGGTAGTGATACATATGTAGTACTGTACGTTTACGTTTCATATTAGGTATGTCACATATATGATCACACAATATGTAATAGAAATAGTAATAAATGTCACCTTTTTAAAGCTGTAATAGCTTTTGAAATACCAATGATAAAATTTGATGAATAGAAAAATTTAAGATCTATTTTTAATACTAAAAGTTGTTTCATTTCCTTAGAATAGACCAACAAAATCGAAATCAGATTTTCCTCAAGATCATAATTATTAATAAATGTGTTTTGGAACACGATGTGATGAGTAAGCGATTGAAGTGGTTCCTTTAGTCACAGCACTATTTTATTTTAATCAGAAACTGTCAACACTGTAAACGTCAGTTTACTACAGTGAATTATTGATTACAATTTAGGTATAGGTAGACTATCCTGTGATAGATCCAGAAAAGGACAAAACTGTTTTACGCCGGCTTAGTCAGTGGCCTAACTCAGGGTCTGTGCGAAGGATGTTGAATATATATTTTACGGATGTGGTAAGACAGACTAGAGTTATGGGTTTATGATTTAAGGTGAAGGACAGTGGAATTATCATCTTCACAGGTTTACATAAAAATCTTTACTTGAAAGTGACCAGTTTAAGAAATTAATCAAAATACTGAGTTGGACGTGAGTTACTCACAAATTAGTCGATATTTTGATTAATTTCTTAAACTGGACACTTTCAAGTAAAGATTTGTATGTAAACCTGTGAAGATGATAATTCCTCTGGCGCAATTAGAAGGCCATAATTTGTCGGCTACTTTGTCGTATTAGTTTACAAATTGCGAAAAACCAAATTAAAATTGAATTTCGCAGGCAGACCCGTGTCTTCCACCTTAAAAATGGATAATATTATGGATATAAAATAATACTAAGTTCCAATTTCACCATCGCTGAGCGCTGAACTGAGGAACAGATTTGACGTTATGACAGTTTTTCAATACAAAAACTGTCAGAACGTCAAAATTTCTCTGTTATACGTTACTCGGCGATGATGACATTGGCTCTAAGAGTATTAAATCGGTTTTAGTTTGGGTTCACTCACAAATGTATTGAGAAACGTAGTGTGGTACATGTGACTAAACCGTAGGCGCTATTAAATCCCTCGCCTGCGGCTTGGGCTTAAAACTGCCATCTCAATTTTAATTATAAAAACTCACTTGTATCATTCACTACAATTAATTGTGATAAACAAATAGTTGCCTAATTAATTTAATATTATTTCGAGAGTTAATGGAACCCCCTCATTTAATAATTTTGGTTACGCCCATGATTAGCGACACAGTTTCGACGTGTTTCGCTTAGCGTAAATTTAGGCAAAACTGACAAAATTATTGACAATGCTCATTCTGTGGTACCATTGACCTCTATTAATAAAAGTATGGTGGACAAACTATAGGCCACGTCAAAATGAAGCAGTTCGACTATCACCAAATTGAGAGAGAAAATACAGGGGATCTAATACCTAATGTGAAGGAACACTCTTACGAAGCGATATATCAGACAACACTTAATGTATACTTAATCATACATTTTCAGTATTTTTTTTTACTGTTTGAAGCAACCCGTTTTATAGCTGAATGGAATAATTTCAGTTTATTTCATTTGCAGTCATCAATTTTTGACGTGATAACGTCTTATAAATCGATGAACACCGGCTACACGCACGAAAAAGTGTCAGGTTCCGCCTGAGCCCGAGCGTGCAAGCGAGAGCGCGGAACAAGCGATAGAGGCACGATCGGTCCAAACGTTGGCTTGTGACACATTTATTCATCGATGTTTCTTTATGACGTTATCACGTAAAACTATCGTCCGTAAACAGACAACCAATTTTTTTTTTCATATAAAATCGTTATTTTGAAATTATATTGTTCTATTACGTAATACGTATCGTTTTGTGAAATAGCTTCCCATGTTTTAGTTCCCAGTAATTTCGTTGCGGCGTTTTGTATATCTGGATAAAATTCACCTGTAATTTTGTAGTGATGGCATAACCTGTCGAGTGTACGTGTATTACTAGAGGTCATTTCTTGCTCAAATTCTAAAGCACAGCCAGCTACGCACTGAGCTATATAATAAATGATGATTGATCTATGATTAACTGAAGAGGCTGCCCCGTATTATTTGGACCTACTTGATTGGCGCCAGTTTGGCGCTGTGAGCATAGATACGAGTGTCTCTGGAACTAATAATATTGCAAATGGCGCACCAACCTCTACAATTAATTTATGATTTCATAACCGACCTCTTTAATTCTAATTTCTTCTCTTCTCTAATTCTTTAAATCTATGATTTCATGTGCAATCATAGATTAATTGTAGAGGTTGGTGCGCCATTTGCAATATTATTAATTCCAGAGACACTCATATGTCAAATACGGCGCTTCAAATAGACCCATAATTAAACTGTCATTTTTATAGCTAGGGAAATCCAATCCACTGTTAGTCATAGATTAATAAAGTTATACAGATCAGTTCAACTGAGTGATTGTGAATACTAATGGTTGCAATGTGACGGTACATCCGTTGCCAATAGGTTAAACGAATGCCACAAGAAAAATGCCAAATTTGAATTGAATGAAAATTTTATTCATTTCATGGCATTAACGTCAAAGTAAAATAAACCATAACAGCATTAGAGCTCAATTTCGTGTATGCATTCTCATAAGTTCAGGTATGTACGATACGCTCTATAACGCTCCATGTTAGAATCTGTTGTACTGAATTTGTGAATTTAACCGAATATAGTCACGGAATATTTTACTTTGACCCTAATGACATGAAATGAATAAGATTTTGTTTGGCAATTTTTAGTCAATCGCACCTCTGAAAATTGTGTATTTTGGTTAAAGAATTTGTGTAGGTGCCACCGAATACCGTCAATTCCAGTACATAATTCATCAGTTAGAAATTAATTGTCAGTTACGTGATTTGTTAAGAACCTACGTGCCGGAGCAACTATGTAGTTGTTATACAGTAGGGTTAATATAGTTTTCGAAATATATAGCTTTATAGAACGCAGTTCGATTCAGTCGATATTAGTCTTTATACAAAACTATAGGAAAGGTAGGTTTAAGGTTTTTTCTAGATCGGGCCCATGACTTAATTTTAAGTTACTTAAATGATATTACTTTAGTTAAATTGTGTATTTATGAGATCACAACGTAGGCTTTTCTACTCGTTCCCGTACGCTTGTGATTACTATAATGTGGTTGAGGTGCTGGCGGTCTGTCAAAATTATGTGTGTGAGTGAGTGGTTGATTGAAACCAAACTGTTAAGAAACCTGTACAGTAGACTAATGGAGACATTTATTAAGCCTATATTCAGCTTTTATTTAGCTAGTTTTGCAGCTAAAGTTTCCAATGTGGACGGTGATTCAGTTGATATGCAGCACTTTTGTGTTACTTGGGCTGTTGTGCGGAGAGTTGGGATTTTTTGAGTTCTCTTAAAAGATTTTTGGAACAAAGTTCATTTTCGGACGGTTTGGCGGATGGAGGCTAGGCGAAAAAAAATTGTAAGAGTTTTCCGACACACTTGTTGCCTTCGTTTACTTGATACGTTCCATCATAGCTTTGGTGGAGTAGCGGCTAAACGAAGTAGTGAAACTATCGGTTCGGGGGAATCCTGATTGTAGATTATGTTTTTGTTTTCTTTTTAAATTTTTGAAACTAAGTTTTATAGAAGACAAATTCTGAAGAAAATATTTGCGGCAAAATTTAGAATAGATTAGAATAGAAATGTTTTTTATTCAAATAAACTTTTACAAGTACTTTTGAATCGTCAATGAGTCTACCACTGGTTCGGAATGCCGTTCCTGCCGAGAAGAACCAGCAAGAAACTCGGCAGTTGCTCTTTTCAAAATACTTTTACAATAAGTATACTTAACAGATATTCTATGTATGCAGAGCTTCCACAATGAGGGAAAGGTCCACAAAAGCATACGTAATTATTTCTAGTTATAATTCAACACATGTCAAGACGGGCAGACAGAAAGTAGCCCCATTGCCGCTGGTGGCACCCGTTCACGAGCATGACGCATGACCCAGCCATTGCTTCGCTTCATTTACTAACGCTATCTATTGTAGGCAGCGTGAACTGGCTTGAACTTGCTTTAATGTCTGCTTATTTTTTTCGAGATGGTTCTAACATGTGGCGAGAGATGGCGTTTATTCTAAAAGGTCATGTATTAAAAGGCACTTCGTTCCAACCGAGTGTTCCACGTCACTCACACATTTTTATTTTTATTTTGTCTGATGCTGAAATATCATAATATTAATATGAAAGATAATTCAGATAAATTCCAGCTAATTATGACAAGAGGCAATTAATGCAGATTCTTTTAGACACATCAAAGGAGTCACTGTATGGTTTTTCTAACGCTATGTATGAAATGTAGACTACGTTTCATCACTTTTTACCCGTCATGGGTACGAATTACCAAAATGGAACCAGCTTAAGGTAATTTTATAATCATTTTTTTAACCACTAAATAATATTATATTGTCTAATTGCTCTCAGAATCGCTAATCGTTAGCTACTTTAAAAAATTACACTCTCCGAGTCATCCAACGATTCATTAGTACATACAAATTATAGCTCATCAAAATTTTTAATGATAATTAGTAAATGGCTCATTAAAAGTTATTTAATTATTGTCTCTGAGAGCGGCAGTGAATAATTGTGGCATATAAACAATTGGAACAGGTGGACCGACGACATCAAACGAGTCGCAGGGAGCCGCTGGATTCAGGCGGCGCAAGACCGAGGCCTGTGGAAGTCCATGCAAGAGACCTTTGTCCAGCAGTGGACGTCTATCGGTTGATAAAGAAGAAGAAGAAACAATTGGAATCGAATCATGCGAATGATGGATGTAGGTAGATGTACCCAATAATATTTTGATGATGATTTATTCGTTTTAGGTCGCGTGATGAAATTGTAATTTGATTAGAATAATAATTATGGTTTACTCAATATTTTGATTAAATACTCTGTATATACTTATGTAATATTGTGTAAAAGTAAATAATGAAAAAATATGTAAAAGTTGCAGCTTGTTTGTAGACATCTTGGTTGAAGATTCAAGGCAGCGACTTTTTACGCTGTATGCGTGAACTGCAGTATAATATAATATCATAAATGAATTTATGAATCTTTTGTTTTGCTATCGTATTGTCTTAGGCCCACTTGCAGAGACGCCGAGTTAGTTAACCCAGGAATAAATTTGTAATTTTGACAGAAGCTTTATACGAAATCTGTCAAATCTGTCTTTTTAACCCAGAGTTAGCTATACTAGCTCTGGGTTACGACGTTTCTGCAAGCGCGCCTTAGTAAATTATAATTAATTATTATTTCCTTTTCCTTTTTACTAAGCTAGAACTCTTAGTTGGAAAGAAAAGGGAATACCTACTTATCTAATTTAAAGTCGTAATATAGTAATAATATGGGCAATAAATAATATCATGACTTTAAATTATGACATGGGCCGATTTCACCAACATAAAATAAGTCTTATCCGAGCGTAAATTAGATATTATTGACAGTATTTTCAATACAAAAACTGTCAGAACGTCCAATTTATTCCTTGGATAAAAGTCACTCGACGTTGGTGAAATCGGCACTAAGTAAACGTAAACTTTAGAGGATTATTTTTATTTTATTAAAGTGTTTTACCTACACTTAAGGAAATATCAGAATAAATTTTATAAACACATATCAAAAATTCCATTATCAATAACTGTAACGTGTTGCTACTAGATGTCGCTAGCAGTTGCTTAAACTGAGAAAGTAGATACATATCACTAATTTCGATGCTGACGTGTAGTTCGACCGTGGCTATAGTGTAAGTGGCTAACACACTCGGGCGCGTTTCCCAAGAGATGTGGGTTCGAATCCCGCTGGCTTCGGAATTTTTGATATGTGTTTATAAAATTTATTCTGATATTTCCTTAAGTGTAGGTAAAACACTTTAATAAAATAAAAATAGTAAAAAGCATTGTGGCATCTCTAGTTCCTAACGAGCTCCATTGCAATATGGGGTCTTGGAAAGTAGATCAATAACTGTAACGTGTTGCTACTAGATGTCGCTAGCAGTTGCTTAAACTGAGAAAGTAGATACATATCACTAATTTCGATGCTGACGTGTAGTTCGACCGTGGCTATAGTGTAAGTGGCTAACACACTCGGGCGCGTTTCCCAAGAGATGTGGGTTCGAATCCCGCTGGCTTCGGAATTTTTGATATGTGTTTATAAAATTTATTCTGATATTTCCTTAAGTGTAGGTAAAACACTTTAATAAAATAAAAATAGTAAAAAGCATTGTGGCATCTCTAGTTCCTAACGAGCTCCATTGCAATATGGGGTCTTGGAAAGTAGATCAATAACTGTAACGTGTTGCTACTAGATGTCGCTAGCAGTTGCTTAAACTGAGAAAGTAGATACATATCACTAATTTCGATGCTGACGTGTAGTTCGACCGTGGCTATAGTGTAAGTGGCTAACACACTCGGGCGCGTTTCCCAAGAGATGTGGGTTCGAATCCCGCTGGCTTCGGAATTTTTGATATGTGTTTATAAAATTTAGAGGATTAGTTTTGACGAATAATAATCAAAACTGAAGTTATTATTTGAATTACAATAATGAATGAAGTATAATGATCTCAAGACTTTCGTATTGTGGAGGGGATACGGGTTAAAGATTTTTAGTAAATTGACGTCATAATTATTAAGGTCATCGCCTGCTATGCATTTCAGCAAGATCTTTACTAACCATAATACTTAGCGAAATGGTATATAGCTGTGATCTACAGTGGCCATCACGATAAAATACTAAAATAAATTGTAACTATAGTGACCCTCAATAATAATCATTTATAGATAATATACATCATTTATTATTTTTATATTATTTATCTTTAAGTACTCTTAGTACGAGTTTGCACATCTCAAAAATGTTGATAGACTTCGACTATCAAAAACATATTTGAAGAGTAAAAGGGATCTAAAGTGCGTTGATGCAAAGTTAATTGAACTGTTTTAATTAACAAGGTTTCTGCTTGGAGCTTTGGCTGTAAATGTATCGCCTGAAACTGAAACCACTTTTATGTCTGTTTGTTTCAACACTAGACAACAATAAACGCTGTCAAGATTTAAGCTCGTACTGAGCTCATTGAACTAGCATTACACTTTTCAGAATTATTGAGGTAATGTGATATTATTGCGATTCAAAAGGAAATATTTGTGTTTTAAGAATTTGTTACCTACTCTTAAAGTTAATATCCAAATAATTATTTTTTTTGGACATCATTCCTTCTGTACGATAGGCAACTTTAGAAAAAAAAAACAGTTGGTAATTGCTTTCTTTGGTGTGTGGTTAGTCGTCACTCGACTGTGTGGTACCTGCTATGTAGTGGGCGAAAAACTTTACTAGTAAAATTTATTTTAGTTATTATAAAAACATTAAGTTACTGAATTAGAGATTTTGTGTTTGTGTGGTGTGATTTTCATAATTTTGACAGAACGCAAAGTATTGGCGGGCGTACATATCTACTCAATTAACATTCTAGTTTTTAATTAGGAGTTTAAAGTACCTTTCATTACGCTAAAAAATTTTTGGTAATTCTCTATGTCTATTCTTAATTACCAGTATTTATTAATAATAATAAACGACTGTGATTTTTATAAAATATGTGTGTTTCCTTTAAATATTAAAATCCTTCCATATCTTGTTTTCTTGACAATAGATGATTGATGATGCGGAAAAATTTCAAACCTGTTTCCGTCGCTTTTTAGGGTTCCGTACCCAAAGGGTACCAACGGGACCCTATTACTAAGCCTACGCTGTCCGTCCGTCCGTCCGTCCGTCTGTCCGTCCGTCCGTCTGTCAGCGGGCTGTATCTCGTAAACGGTAATAGATAGACAGATGAAATTTTCACATATTATGTATTTCTATTGCCGCTATAACAACAAATAATAAAAATTAAATTAAATTAAAAAAATTAAAATATTTCCATGGGTACATGGAAATATTATAATTTAATTTGTTTTAACGGAACCCTAAAAGAGCGAGGCCCGACTCGCACTTGGCCGATTTATTTTAAGCTATTGCATAGCTTTTATCGCGGGCTTTGAACTAGGACAAACAGTTTGAGCGCGGCGGCGACCGAATCAAGAAATTCCGTAACGAAAATAAACCTAACACCGTCGTTCAGTAAGAGTTCAACATTTTAGAGGTTCACAAATAGCTATGTTTGGCGCAGTGGGCGAGCGGCCGCTATCTTATGATATCGCAGGTTCGAATCTCACTCGCTAAGTAGTGACAGTGCGCTTTTCTTGTTTGTTTTAATTTTTTTTGCATAATTTTTATTGTGCAAAAAAAAATATTGCATAAATATTATAATTGCATAAGTTGATAAAAAATGCTATGCAATAGCTTTACCGCGGCAGTCCCCGAGTGCCACTTATTTTTTTAAATTGAAGCTAGTGCTTATCTATCTACCAGCGATCGACATAACCAAGAGTTGCCCAACTTTCATTAAATTTTGATATTTAAGTAATTGTGGTATCGTTGGCGTTCTCTTGTTAGAAATGATGACCTAAAAATCCAGTATACCTATTGTCCGTGTCTGACATTGAGAAAAAGTCTTCTTTCGAGTTTATATTATGATAACTAGACGATGCCCGCGACTTCGTCCACGTGGATTTAGTTTTATAAAATCCCGTGGGAACTCTGATTTTCTGGGATAAAAGTTATGTCACTCTCCAGATCCTCAACAGCCCATGCAAAAAATCTAGTCAATCCTTTGCTCAGTTGCGGCGTGATTGAAGGACAAACCAACAAACCAAGAAACAAACACATTGTCGCATTTATAATATTAGTTAGGATTTGTCTGAATGTAAGCATTTTAGTTTAGTGATTTTGAATAGTATTCGAGTTGTAAGGAGGTTATGGGAATTCTATGTAGGACCTCTATACTAATCTGTATGTAGCGCTGTGCTATCTATCAAGGTTATAGGGCTTGTTAAAGAAGTTACCTACTCCGTGACTTTAAATATTTAATCAATGTCACATTAATATTAAATTGCTAAACCTTACAGTGGAACAGTGTGGTGTGGACGGCCGTTAAGAAGCAACTAACTTGGCGCCAGTACAAAACTTTTAAGGTTGAAGACAAGGGTCTGCCCGCGAAATTCAAATTTAATTTGGTTTTTCGCAATTTGTAAACTAATACGACAAAGTAGGCTTATGGCCTTCTAATTACACCAGTGGAATTATCATCTTCACAGGTTTACATAAAAATCTTTACTTGAAAGTGTCCAGTTTAAGAAATTAATCAAAATATCGACTAATTTGTGAGTAGGTAGGTAACTCACGTCCAACTCAGTATTTTGATTAATTTCTTAAACTGGTCACTTTCAAGTAAAGATTTTTATGTAAACCTGTGATGATAATTCCACTGGCGTAATTAGAAGGCCATAAGCCTAATTTGTCGTATTAGTTTACAAATTGCTAAAAACCAAATTAAATTTGAATTTCGCGGCCAGACCCTTGTCTTCAACCTTAACAAAGCAATCGGCAAAACTCTTGCGTCAGCAGCCGCTACACGAGTTTTAATTCTGAAGTCATAATAATACCTATCTTGTTTTGAAATCGATTTAAATAGGGTAATAGATTAACATGGTTCGCTAAACTGTGTAAGTTGTAATTAAACTTAGCAAACTAAAATAAAATTAATTAATCATCCCCTTAATTATAAACGCAACGCTCGCTTGCAGTTTGAACCACTCTTCATGCGGTCACCCCCAAGGGCCACCCCCAGCACGGCACGGAATTACAATTAGCGTTAATTAAAAACTTTGTAACATTTGCAATTATTTAAGTTTTTAAACTCAAAGTTTTTAATTCAAAAAATTGGTTGTCTGTAAAGTCGGTTTACGGACGATAGTTTTACGTGATAACGTCATAAAGAAACATTGATGACCGCTAACCACAGCGCGCACGCGATATCTGGCGGGCCCGGCGGCGGGCGCTCTGCCAACGCTTGGGCCGCTCGTGCCTCTCTATCGCTTGTTCCGCGCTCTCGCTTGCACGCTCAGCTTGCTTTTTCGTGCGTGCAGCCGGTGTTACTGATTTATAAGACGTTATCACGTCAAAAAAGGATACCTACCGGCTGAATTGAGAACCTACTCCAATTTGGAAGTCGGTTAAAAATAGCAGCCTTGCACTTGATGATAATAATCGTTAGAATGTTTGTATCATGAGTTCATCATGAGTTTGAGCCATGTTTGTTGAAAACTAAGCCTTACCTATTATTAAGGATGGTGGTATTCGCCCCATAGCAGTGGGTTCAACGATTCGGCGCGTCGTTTCCAAAATTTGCTGTAAAAAAATTCTTCCTTTGATATCTTCTAATTTTGTCCCAATTCAGTTAGGCTTTGGGGTAAAGGGGGGATGTGAAGCAGCTGTTCATGCTGCTCGCACATTCCTCCTTAGCTCCCGGGAGGAGGTACTCCTTAAAATTGATGTGAAGAATGCCTTCAATTCAGTGGATCGGGGGGTCCTCCTCTCAGAACTAAAAAATAAATTTCCACAGTTTTTCCCGTACTTGGCGCAGTGCTACCGGGAACCTTCAAAGCTCGTACACAAAAAGAATGTTCTGAGCTCCGCTGTCGGCTGTCAGCAGGGGGATCCGCTTGGACCAGTTATTTTTAGTTTGGCCATCCACCCTATAATTTCGGCTCTAAATTCCAAGTTTGGTATTTGGATGATGGAACCTTGGGCGGCGAAGTGAATTCGGTTTTGGAGGATTTAGAAATTATTATATCAAAATTTAAAACTATTGGCTTGGAACTTAACTTTGATAAATGTGAAATTTATATTCCTAATTCTTTTTCGGCGGAATCTAAACTGCACATATTAAATAAATTCAATACTTTAGCTCCGGGTATTAAAATTTTAAATGATGAGTCACTTCGCCTCCTAGGAGCACCTGTTCTAGAGGCCTCAGTTCCTCAATTTTTTACTGACTTAATTTCTAAATTCAAAAACACTTTCCCATCACCTTTTCGATATTAATCCTCATATGGCAATGACCATCATTCGATTCTGCTTATTTGTTCCAAAATTTACTTATTTCCTAAGATGTTCACCTCTTTGGAAATTTAATAATTTATTGGAAAATTTGGATAATTTTATACAAAATATTCTATCTGACATCTTAAATTGTCCGATAGATGATCAAGAATGGGTCCAGGCTTCTCTTCCGATCAGGTATGGAGGTCTGGGAATCCGCAAAATTTCTAGTGTCTCACTGCCAGCATTTCTTTCCTCTGTTTATAGTACACACACTCTCTTTGAAAAAATGATATCCCAGTCTTTGGGATCAATTGAGGTGTCGTACTTGGCAGAGGCAAGAAATGAATGGTCAGCGATTAGCCCAAATCAATTGCCGGTTTCTCTTCCTTCCCAGAGACAGTGGGATGACATTATTTGTAAAAAACTTTTGACGCAATGTTAATGGAAGCAAATTCTAAAGACCGTGCTCGTCTTCTCGCTGTCTCTGCGAAAGAATCCGGCCACTGGCTCCATGCTCTCCCTTCTGCTAATCTGGGCACTCTTTTAAACCACGCCACTCTTGCAGTGGTAGTTGGCCTTAGGCTCGGCGCCAAAATAACCCAGCCTCACCGTTGCCACTGCGGTGACCACGTCGACGCTTACGGTCATCACGGACTCTCCTGTTCGAAGAGCGCTGGTCGTTTCTCCCGCCACAATGCCCTCAACGACATCATCCGCAGGTCTCTTGCTACTGCTCACGTGCCAGCTGTATTAGAACCTATTGGTTTGGCACGTAGTGATGGCAGGAGACCTGATGGTATGACGCTTGTTCCTTGGAGGACAGGGAGGTCGCTTGTGTGGGATGCCACCTGTGTAGATACTCTAGCTGCATCCCACATCCATGCGACCTCCTCTGTGGCGGGTGCAGCGGCTACTAGCGCCGAACAGGCTAAGAGGCGCAAATATGAAAAACTTGACAGTGGTTTCATATTTGTGCCTTTTGGTGTAGAGTCCCTGGGGCCGTGGGGCCCGGAGGCTCGAGCGCTTTTTGTAGAGCTAACTAAAAAGGTGATCGAGTCTACCGGGGATCCAAGAGCTGGCAGCTACCTTGCCCAAAGGATTAGCTTGGCCATCCAAAGGGGTAATGCTGCCAGCATCTTGGGTACCATGCCACACTGCAGTGACTTCGATGGGGTTTTAGATTTTATTTAATTTTTATTTTAGTTTTAATTTTAGAGTAAATATAGATTTAACGGATATAATTATGGAGTAACATCGAAAAAAATATATATAATATATACATACCAAATATAAATCTAGCCTTATTATCCTTACTAATAAATTAAATGTGTGTTTGTTTGTTGGTTTGTCCTTCAATCACGCAACGGAGCAACGGTCGACGTGATTTTTGGCACGGGTATAGTTGAGGACTTGCAGAGTGACACAGGTCACACAGGTTTTATCTCGGAAAAACGGACTTCTTTGGGTCTTGATTTAAATATTATAAGGAATTACGTGTTTCACAGTACCCCAAAGGGGTTAAATAGGGGATGGAAGTTTCTATGAAAGTCCGTCATTTTTCAAGTTATACTCTGAATATGAAACTCGGTATCTGGGCTTAAAATTAAAAAAAATCTTTTCAAAAAACCGACTTCTAACGCCACTACAAAGTATAAAAATAATTTTAGTTTGTCCACGTTTGTTGAAGTCGGGCGGGCCTAAATACAAACTATGAAACCGATGCGCGACGCTACACAATATGAGAGACTCGTTTGTAGAAGTCCAGCGAGCATCGCGAGTCGGTTTCATAGTTTATATTTAGGCCCGCCCGACTTCAACAAACGTGGACAAACTAAAATTATTTTTATACTTTGTAGTGGCGTTAGAAGTCGGTTTTTTGAAAAGAATTTTTATTTTAAGCTTTTAAGTGTAGTATCCTATGATTGAGGAGCTAGGACCTGGAGCTCCATGATGTAGTCCATACTTGTTACCTTCAATATCAATTCATAATCGAAATTTCCTAAATCCCCATAGTTTTAGGTAGGCAGTACCCTGCAGCATCAGGATTGAGGAGCTAGGACCTGGAGCTCCATGATGTAGTCCATACTTGTTACCTACAATAATAATTCGTAATCGACATTTCCTAAATCTCTTTATTTTAGGTGAGCAATATCCCTGCAGCATCAGGCTTGAGGAGTTGAAGGTTAACATTTTTATGGAACCATTTCGCAAACATCCTCTGTCGATTAAAAAAAAATCACGCGAATCGGTCCAGTAATCCCGGAGAAATCGGTGGACAAAAAAAAAAGATACCGGCCGAATTGAGAACATGAATGTTTTTATGACAGTCCTTGATTTTTTTCAAGTTATTTATGTGGCACTTGGTAATTTGGCTTTGGATTAAATATAAAGAATTACGTGTTTTCTAGATTTTATAAATTCTACCCCCAAAGGGGTTAAATAGGGGATGGAACTTTGTATGATAGTCCGTCACGTACCTCTGATTTTTAGATATCACATACTTCATCGGCGAAGGAAAACATCGTGAGGAAACCTGCACACCTGAGGGTTCTCCATAATATTCTCAAAGGTGTGTGAAGTCTCCCAATTCGCATTGGGCCAGTGTGGTGGACTATGGCCTATAACACTTCTCTGAAAGGAGACCTGGGCTCAGTAGTGAGCCGTTGATGGGTTGATAATGATGGCTTTTAGTGGTTAGTTACATGATATAAGATAGTAGGTACCTATAGATTCCAGCAGTAACATAATATAGCACTTATAGATCCAGAATTAAATGTGCTAGAACCAGTGGTAGACTCATCGGCGATTCAAAAGCACTTGTAAAAAAGTTTATTTGAATAATAGTTATTTGTTATACAAGAGTGCAAAGTTGCTTTTTAACCGCGTGCTCAGTTTTGATGACCGAGCAAGCGAAGGATTCTAAAATTGAATCACGAGCGCAGCGAGTGATTCAAAAATTAGAATCCTGAGCGTTAGCGAGGGAATCAAAAGAGCACGAGGTGAAAAATCTTTGCACTCGAGTGCAACACGTAATTTTTCATCTCCCCATTCAAACAATATGACGTGAAAAGAAAATGGCGCGCGCAAAGCAAATTAAAAAAAAGTACACCAAGAAGGTTCCAAGTCTGAGTTTTTAATAAATTAAAAAAGGTTGTATGATAAATTCGGCACCATGGAGGTAGAAGTAAATAGGTTTAATGATGTTTTGAATTCACAAACTTAGTGCACACGATGTTCTAAATTCAATTTACTTTATCCTCTAGAGGATAAAAACGGCTTTTGCACTCCGATATCGAAGAGCAAAAATACTCTTTCCGAGATGGGGAGATGAAAAAAACATTTCTATTCCATTATATTCTATTCTATAATAGACAAATAGGTACTCAGGTACCTATTATTATATTATGATACAATGACCTTACTTAAATTAATGTACTTGTATGTTTATATTTATGACTTACCATATCATGTCCGCGATGCTTGCAATATTGTGCTGTTTGCAGATGATACATCTCTAATATTTAAAACTGACAGAAACAAAGTAAATTGACGATGTAAGTAGAACGTTATCCATCGGCAGGAATAATTTCTGTCTGCCCATCTTAACATGTATTGAATTGTAAGTATGCATTTTTAGAACTTCCCTCCATTGTGGAAACACTGCATACATAGCATAGTACCTATTGCAAACTGTATTTAAAAAGAGCAACCGCCGATTTTCTTGCTGGTTCTTCTCGGTAGGAAGGGTATTTCATTTGACGATTCGAAAGTATTTGTAAAAGTTTATTTGAATTAAAGATATTTCTATTACATTCTAACAAAGTTGCATGAAACAAATCGGCTTGACATCCAGCTGCCCACAAGATAGTATAAAAAAATTAAATAATAAATAAAATAAATAAATAAATAGCCATTTATTCCCAAATTAAGTCCAATACATTTTTAGTCAATTCAATTACATTATTAGAAGTCGATTAGTCATCTAATATAGTCAATCATAGTGAGTTATATTATTTGATATTTTCGAAAAAAATTATTTATAAAACTAAACTAAATTACATTAAAAATGTCAGATTTTGTTTTATTTGGGTACCCATCTTCGGATCATTCATCGGAGGGTAAAGGCCTCCTCCATCCTGCTCCACTGCGTCCTCTCGTTAGCGAGCCTCGTCCACGTGGGCTCCGCGACATCCTCCAGGTCGTCTCTCCAGCGAGCGCGCGGCGGCCGCGTGGCCGGGTGTGGTCGCGCGGCCACCAGTGCAGTACGCGCTCGCTCCACCGGCCGTCTCTCGCCCGAGCCACATGACCCGCCCATCGCCATTTCAGTTTACACGCGAGCTGTGCAGCATCGGTTACCTTTGTTCTGTTCCGAATTTCCCGGTTTCTTATGCGGTCGCTCAGCTTTATATTAAGCATACTCCTTTCTGTCCCTCTTTGAAAAACTTGTATTTTTTGTATTATTCTTTTTGTAAGCGCCCAAGTTTGACAGCCGTACAAAAGAGTAGGCAGGACTATAGAGTCCATTGCCTTCTTTTTTAATCGTAAAGGAATTCTTGATTTAAAAATATGTTTAAGAGACCAATATTTGCCCCAAGCGATCTTGATTCCCCGCTCTACCTCTTTTGTGGTATGGTCATTAAATGAAATGCTTTGGCCGA
Organism: Oeneis ivallda; assembly: GCA_029955525.1. Lineage (NCBI taxonomy): Eukaryota > Metazoa > Arthropoda > Insecta > Lepidoptera > Nymphalidae > Oeneis > Oeneis ivallda. The sequence goes on from JARPMR010000010.1 coordinate 25,593,974, forward strand.
GGTATGTGTATTCTTCCACATAATTAATTGTTTGGGTTTGAATTATAGTGGGTATCTCTACACTATTCGTAATTATACATGTCTTGTTAGCATTCATTTCCAATCCACACTTTTGACTTTCCTGGTCTAGGCTATTGAGCATATGGTAGAGATCCTCGTGGTTTCCGCTTATCAGCACAATATCATCTGCAAATCTTAGGTGATTTAGGTACTCTCCATTTATTTTTATTCCTAAATTTTGGCAGTTTAACTTTGAAGAGATGTGCTCTAGGAGAGCCGTGAAAAAATTTGGTGGGATTGGATCTCCTTGTCTAACGCCTCTCTTTATCGGGAACGGAGTACCAAACCTATCCAACTTCACCGTAGCCCTACTATTTTTATATATGGCCTGTAACAGATCTATGCATTTTCTCTCGATTCCTTGCTGTTTTAGAGCTCTCCATAGAGACTCATGTGAAATAGAGTCGAAGGCTTTTGAGTAATCAATGAAAGCTATGTAGAGAGGCAATTTATACTCATTGTATCGCTCTATTATTTGGGATAGCGTAAATATAGGTTCCGTTTCCGGCGTTAGAACTGTCAACATCATAGTGAATACTTACTGAAGAAATTAAGTGATTAAAAATAGTTTAAGTGAGATTTTAGTGTACACTTCGTCACAAAACACAGGCAAAACATCTGTGAAGTATTCATAGAAATCAGATTTGTGTGATTGTTGGTGATCCTTGATAAATTAGAATAACAATATCATCACTGATTTGTGGTTACTTACACGACAGACATTTTTCATCGTTAACTGTCATACAACGTCAACAACACTGACGTTTGTGACACTGACAGTACATCCAGTGTTGCCAACCACAAAAACATAATTTACTATTACGTTCCAACATACGCAAATACAACTTCATAACTATATAATGGAAGGTCAATTTCAAATATTATTTGAGAAAATGAAAATTGAGATGCAAAGACAAACGGCTGAATTGAAGGATTCTATCACAAAATCGATTATGGACAAAATTGATGATAAATTAATCCCTTTAGTGGAAGAAAACAAAAACCTTAAAATCAAAGTAGAAAAATTAGAAAAAGAAATTGAGTTTATAAAAAGAGCGGAGAAGAAAAATAATATCATAGTGTTTGGCCTGGAAGAAAAAGAAACATTAACTCTCGAATTATTACAAGAATTCAAAGAACATCTGAAACAAGATCTGAATATTATTATAGAAGATTACGAAATCAACAAAATTTACCGCTTAGGTACCAAAAATAGAGAAAGTAACAAACCAAGACCGGTACTCTGTTCGTTTATAAGCAATTGGAAAAAAAACGAAATTATTAAAAACAAAAAAAATCTGAGGAAAATTAATATCAGTGAAGATTACTCAAAGGAAGTGTTGGAAAAGCGAAAAACACTACAAGCCAAGCTAGCTGAGGAAAAGAAAAAAGGCAATATAGCGTATTTGAAATATGACAAACTAATAGTTATAGAGAATAAAAAGAACCAAGATAAACGAAAAAGAGAATCATCTACCTCACCCACTGCTTATCACCCCTTATCACCTATTAACCAAGCCAAAAAACAACAGATTATAACTTCAATCAAAGCAAACAGGACAAATATGTTTTCGATATGATGCGGGGTAGGTCCAACTCTCTTTCAAATATATCTACTACAGGAAAACAATAACAATTAAGAATCGGCAAACGGGAACCAAAACCAATCGAAGGAACTGTCAACAACGAAACAAGAATACACCAACCTCCCCCAAGCCGACTGGTCCTCGTGGGGGAAAGAGACCACAACCCTCCAACATCAAGTGACAACAATAACAAGAACAAAAACTTAAAATCTAAAATCTTTATTGCAGCACTCAACGTACTTACCCTGAAAAGCGAAGAAAACCTTACAGAACTCATGTATGCTTTAAAACACATCAAATGGGATATTGTTGGCCTCAGTGAAGTGAGAAGAATGGGTGAAAATATCATATCTTATCCAGATTACACATTTTACCATATAGGAGAGACCCCGGGACTTTATGGGGTTGGATTTATTGTTAAAAGACATATAACAAAATACGTAGAGGGATTTATAGGTATAACGGAGCGTATTGCGATAATGAATTTGAAATTACCTGGATATAAAGATCCTTGGTCAATAGTACAAATATACTCGCCTACTGAACAATCGAGTCCAGATACAATAAATGCATTCTACATTGATCTAAATAATGCGATTCACGAGCACGGTCATAAAAACCTTATAATAATGGGAGACTGTAATGGTCAACTTGGAGAAAGGCGCCCGGAAGAGAAAAAAATACTAGGACCTTTCACATACAGTAATAAACCCAGAAGTAGAAATGGAGAACATATTACAAACTTCGCACTAGAAAATAACCTAACTATCTTAAATACTGTGTTCAGGAAAAATAAGAAAAACATGTGGACCTGGATCTCGCCGGATGGCAAAACAAAAAACCAAATAGATTTTATAATGACCAACAGAAAGAACTACTTCTCTAACTTTACCGTAATCAAGAAATTGAAATTTAATACTAATCATAAACTAATTAGAGCAGAACTAGTATCAAATCAACCAAAAAAACCTAGACCAAGATACGATTTAGGAAACGTAAAGCTCGGAAAACATCAGTTAGAACAAATAATAATCGCTCTTAGTGACAAATTTGCAGACTACCAATCTAACACAAGAGAATTAGGAACACAAGAAAGATACAATTGGATAGAAAATACCATAAAAACCCAAATACAACTAATTGCAAATACCAAAACTGAACCGAAAAAGTGGCTAACAACAAATACTATAAAACTACTAGAAGCGAGAAACCACTTAATTAGCACTAAAGATACACAAGACAGAAGAAAACATTTAACGGAAATTAGTAAACAAATTAAAGATAGCATAAGAAAGGACAGAAAACAAAACAGAATGGAAATTATAGAAAAATTTATAAGCAAAACGGGTGGAGTCAAAAAAGCATATAGAAAGTTAAATAATTCAAAGGATTGGATTGTTAAAATGAAAAATGACCGTGGAAAATGGAATAATCGTAGAACAGGAATATTGGATATAGCAACATCTTATTACAAGAGACTGTACGAAAGTAACAAAACAGAAAACGAAACTGATTTGGCGGATACCTCAAACGTTCCAAACATACTTCAAGCTGAAGTCGAGAAAGCCATAGATACTCAAAAGGTAGATAAAGCACCAGGTCCTGACGGCATAAGCAACGACATCTTAAGACAGGGAAAGGAAGTATTAGCACCTGTACTTACAGATATGTTTAACAATATTATAAACACTGAAATAATTCCCCAGCAATGGATGGAATCTAACATTATCCTGTTGTATAAGAAAGGAGATAAACATGAAATAGGAAACTATCGCCCCATCAGCCTTATGTCAAACATATACAAAATCTTCGCTAAGATTATTTTAAAACGTATTGAAAGAACGCTGGACGAACAACAACCCATTGAGCAGGCGGGATTTCGTAAGGATTACTCGGTGATCGACCACATCCATGTAGTTCGTCAAGTTGTTGAGAAATACAGCGAATACTAGCTGACATATTACATTTCTTTTATCGACTACAGCAAAGCATTTGACTCTCTTCTACATAAAAATATATGGGAAGCATTAGTCGAACAAGGGGTTGAACTTAAATACATACGATTAATAAAAAACGTGTACAGTCATAGTACAGCCAGAATCCAGTTAGAAAAGAAAGGCCAGCCATTTAAAATAGGAAAAGGCGTTAGACAAGGAGACCCCCTATCCCCAAAATTATTCTCGGATGTACTGGAATCAATTTTTAGAAAACTCAATTGGGAAAACTTTGGGATCAATATAGACGGTACATCACTGACGCACTTAAGATTCGCTGATGATATAGTGCTATTCGCCAGAACACCTGAAGCTATCAATAAAATGATAGAAGACCTAGCGATAGAAAGTGAGAGAGTGGGACTAAAACTAAACCCAGAAAAGACTAGAATGATAACAAATGGAGAGAAAACCACCATACAGATAAGAAACACCGAAATCAACTACACTGATGAGTACATCTATCTGGGACAACTCATAACTCAAAACGAACCTATGCGCGAAGAAGTGAAGAGAAGAATTACGAATAGCTGGAGAAGATACTGGAGTTTGCGAGAGGCTATGAAAGACAAACATCTTCATATAAACATCAAAAGTAAATTATTTAACACCTGCATACTACCCGTCCTTATGTATGGCTGCCAATCATGGACTTTAACTAGGGATATGACAAGCAGACTAGCAACCTGCCAGTATGCTATGGAGAGGAACATGCTGAATATCAAAAGATCAGACAGACTGAAAAATTGTGTCATCAGAAATAAAACAAGAACCATAGATGTAGTACGGAAAATTAAAAGACTCAAATGGAGATGGGCAGGGCACACAATAAGAGGTCATAACAAATGGAGTAAGAAGGTGACAAGGTGGTACCCAAGGGAAGGTAAAAGGAAAAGAGGCAGACCACAGAAAAGGTGGGACGACGATATAAGAGAAGTGGCAGGAGTGATGTGGAACAGAGTGGCTCTAGAAAGATCAGAATGGAAAAGGTTGGAGGAGGTCTTTGCCGATTGGCAAACAGATCTACAAAAGATAAAAAAGCAGCAAAAATTAGAATAAGTTTTAAGTTTAAGTTTGCTTTAGAATACTGTTATTAGGTTAAGTTGATCTGAATAAAGGCTATATTATTATTATTATGCTATAAATTTTGACTCTCACACCCGCGTACAAAATAAATACATATAAAACCAAAGAGAGATATAATAAACGTAAATATATATACATATAATAAACTTACATATAGATTACATAAATAAATACTTGTAGCGGGTGGAGGATTACGCCCCGGCAGGGGAGACCAGACGGCCGGGGGTCAGGGCGACAGGCTAAGAAACCGACGGACTATCCTAGCCGAGTCTAGCAACACCGCTTTCTGCATCTTGGCCGCGAGCGAACTGCCACGGAACCCCAGTCGCCTCAGATGGTGAGTGAGGCTGACTGGGATCAACCCATTCGCAGAAATGACGATTGGGATAGTTTCAGTGGACTCCACATGCCACATGCCAGCAACCTCGTGAGCCAGATCTAGATACTTTCGTTTTTTCTCTGTCTCCGCTCTCACGAGGTTCTCGTCATGTGGGATGGTGATGTCCACTAAAAACACCCTCGACTGTGCCCGGTCCATCAGCACGATGTCAGGCTTATTCGCCAGAATCGTCCTGTCCGTGATGATGGACCGGTCCCAATAGAGCCGGACTCCGTCACGCTCAAGTACCGGCATCGGTGTGTACCTATAGTACGGCACTCTCTCACCCAGGAGACCGTACTTTAGAGCAAGCTCTTGGTGAAGGATTTTGGCCGCTTGGTTGTGTCTGTGCAGATACTCAGTGTTAGCAAGAGCCGAACATCCCGAGAGCACATGCCTGAGTGACTCACCGGGATGGCGACACGCTCGACAGATGTCGTGAGTGCCATCCTTCAGGATGTACTTTCGGTAGTTCCGCGTCTTAACCACCTGATCTTGTATTGCACACACAAAACCTTCGGTTTCCCCAAAGAGGTCACCAAAGCGCAGCCATTGCACGGACGCTTTTTTGTCTACGTGAGGCTCATTAAGAGCTTTAAAAAAGCGTCCATGCAACTCCTTCTCCTTCCATACGGTCTCCCGGTCAGAGGTGCTTAGTACCACCGGTTTCTGCCACTCGAGTTTGGCCAAAGATAGGAGAGTGAGTCCTTTATCACATTCTATGACGTCTCTATGCATTGGACACTCCCTTTTCGTCTCAAAGTAGGTTCTGAGGCTGGATATCTCCCGATTATGCATGGTCTTGACGCTTAATACGCCTCGACCACCACATTTTCGGGGTATATACAACCTCATAACAGACGATTTGGGGTGGTGCATGCGGTAGAGAGTCATAGTCGTGCGGACTTTTCTATCCAGTGCGTCTAGTTCGGTCTGAGTCCATCTGAGTACGCCAAAGGTGTACATGAGAACGGGCATGACCCAGCCGTTATATGCTCGGACCTTATTGGCGCCCGACAAATAGCTTTTACAAACTTTTGTCAGGCGACCAAAAAAGACCTCGCAAACTGACTGTTTCACGTCCGCCTCCTTTACCCCCACGGATTGTGACATACCCAGATACCGGTATGACTCAGCTTCAGAGAGGGTCCTGATGTTGGATGGCTCGAGATTGATCTCAGCCGAATGAGTAACCTGTCCCCTCTCCACATGTAAGACCGCACACTTGTCTAGTCCAAGCTCCATCCTGATGGAGTTACTGAACTCAGTGGTGATATTCAGCAACTCCCTCAGGCGGGTGGCATTGGGTGCTAGCAGCTTGAGGTCATCCATGTAGAGAAGGTGAGGCACTTTTGTCCCTCCTCTCCGAAACTGAAAGCCTGTCCCTGATCTCTCCAGCAAAGAGCTGAGAGGGTTCAGCGACAGACAAAACCATAATGGACTCAGACAATCGCCCTGGAAGATACCCCGCCGTATCTTGATCCGGTCACCCGCAGCCGCCAACCGCTCGCCATGGAGACAAAGGATCGTACTCCATTGCCCCATACACTCTCCGAGGAAGTCTCGAACTGTACTATCGACTTTGTACAGCTCAAGGACCCTCAAGAGCCATGAATGGGGCACCGAGTCGAATGCCTTCTTATAGTCAATCCAGGCGGCAGAGAAATTCCGGCGATTGCGTTTGACCAGTTGGCCCGCGACGGAGTCTATGAGAAGGAGCTCCTTAGTTCCACGACCACCGCCCCGACATCCGTTCTGAGCCTCAGACATGATGTTGTTCTCGTCTACGTGACGGGAGATCTTACGGCTCAGAACGGATGTCAATGTCTTATAGATGGTAGTAAGACATGTGATGGGGCGGTACTTAGCTGGGTCAGCGGTATCGGTTGACTTAGGAGCTAAATGAGTGATCCCGGTGGTGAAAAGGCTCGGGAGTGCCCTTTGCTCGAGAGCATCTTGGAATTGTCGAGCCAAAGTAGCATGGCAGAGCGAAAAACCCTTCAACCAGTAGTGATGCAGCCCATCGGGTCCCGGACTTTTCCAGTTCGGGGCCCGGCGCACCGCACCGGCTACATCCTCCGAAGAGATGGTGACAGGGTTCATCGGCTCTATTGAGGCACATGCTTCCTCTACCGCCGCAATCCAGGGGCCCTCCTCATGCTCCACCTCTCTTGACCATACACTTCGCCAAAAGGCGACGAGGTCTGCCGGGCTCGGCTGCTGAGAGGTAGAACAGACTGCTGGGCACTCCAGTTTTTTATAGAACCTTTTCTGATCACTCGAGAAGAGGCGATTTTGCTGAAAGCGCTCGACTCTTTCCGAGTATCGTCGTATGCGGTTCCCCCATGCAGCGATTTTCTGCTTCAGGTCGTCGATGCGCTCCGTTAGTTTTTGGGCTATATCGGGCTGATCTAGCCGCACCCCGAGCCCATTAAAGGCTATTCTAACGGAGCGCACAATTCTTGGCCTAGTGTTGCCCGATCTGAAACTCTGCAGTCTGCCAATGAGAGCTCTGGCCAGGGTGATACGGTGTTCTATTCTCCTTTTCCAGGCTGGTTCCGTGCTGCGCCTTAGAGTAGCGCGTCCACGTTCCTGGGTCTTGACACCCATGAAACGGTGAACAGCTAAGGCCGCACCAAAGAGAATAGAAGCCGTATCATCCAGGCCAGTGCTGCGCTCAAGGTATTGAGGCAGCATTTGGTTTATGGCCTCAATGACATCCCGCGTCGCTACATTTAATGCGAGCCGGGAGAGCCGCGGACGGATCTCTAGAGGAGCACTCCGGATCTCCGAAATTGCCTCTTCTAAAATCCTTCCCATACGCTCTATGTCAAGGGAGACTGTTTCCTCCGTGTCCTCCTCCACAGGCAAATCTTGCGCGATAGCGTCGGTCTCTTCGCGGACAGGTTCCGCCAGAGAGACAATTTGCTCTGTGGTTGGGGTTGTCACCTCGGGAACAGCCTCACGTCGTAACCGTTCGAGCTCGGTAGCGCTAAAGATGTTCGAGCGCTGAATATACCGAGCCCGGTCTGCCAGGTTTTGTTCCGTGACAGTCAGATTCGGCTCGAGCAGCAAGAAGTCGCGGTGCATTGCCGCTCGGTAGCCAGTCCGTCCGGTTTCCCCTCCTGTCGCCCTGTAGTACGCACGCATGACATTCTCGTTCATTTGAGATGTCCATCTCATGCGGCGCACTCCACCAGCGGCGGGCTCCGAAGATTGGGTCCTTGAGGACCCTGTCGGTGCCAAGCCCTCTGGTGGGGATGATGGATTGGCCGGCCGCCGAGATGGTAGTGGCGGCCGGCTGGTGTGACTGGCGGTCCGCATGCTGTCACGTCCAGCGCCAGTCCCAGACGCGCCCTGGCGCCCCCCAGGCAGCGGCCCTGTTCGCGCATTCTCATTTTTGTCCATCATCATAAAAGGGGGGGGGGGGGGGGGTGAGTGGCAGTTACGTCACTCGGGGTCCACTCAGGTCCCCAAGGAGGCTGTTTTAGAGCCAGCTCGCTCGGTTTGGGGGAACCTAGATGTCATTTGGTTCCCCAGTTCCCTTAGTCGCCTCTTACGACACCCATGGGATAGGAAGGGGTGGCAATATTCTATTCTGCCGGTGCCACACGGCGTTTATTATTATTATAAATATATGATCTATTGTGCTGTACTTTGGTCTAAATCCAGCCTGTTCTCTAGGTTGTTGAGAGTTGAGAGTTGGTCTCAATCTCCTCAAGATAACATTTGTAAATAGCTTGTACACACTTTGCAGTAAGCTTCTTCTTCTTCTTCTTCTTTATCAACCTATAGACGTCCACTGCTGGACAAAGGTCTCCTGCATGGACTTCCACAGGCTTCGGTCTTGCGCCGCTTGAATCCAGCGGCTCCCTGCGACTCGTTTGATGTCATCGGTCCACCTGGTGGGGGGTCTGCCAACACTGCGTTTCCCGGTGCGGGGTCGCCACTCCAACACCTTGGGACCCCAACGACCATCAGTTCTTCGAACTATGTGCCCCGCCCATTTCCACTTCAGTTTCGCGACACGCTGAGCTATGTCGGTGACTTTGGTTCTCCTACGAATCTCCTCATTTCTCATTTGATCTCGCAGAGATATACCGAGCATTGCTCTCTCCATCGCTCGCTGGGTGACCCTGAGCCTTCTTATGAGGCCCATAGTTAGCGACCATGTCTCGGATCCGTAAGTCATCACTGGCAACACGCACTGTTCGAAGACTTGAGTCTTCAGGCACTGAGGGATTTTGGACGAAAAGACATCTCGGAGCTTCCCGAACGCTGCCCAGCCGAGTTGGATTCGGCGGTTAATCTCTTTCTCGAAATTGGACCTACCTAGCTGGATTATATGTCCCAGGTATATACTCGTCTACAATTTCGAGCGCAGAGTTCTCAACGATTACTGGGTGGAGCGGAGCATGAGCATTGGACTTTCGTCTTGCTCATGTTCATTTTCAGGCCCACCTGTTGAGAAACCCTGCTGAGATCATTGAGCATTGTATTGAGATCTCTCAGAGTCTCTGCCATGACTACTATTACATCGGCAAATCGCAGGTGAGTGATGTACTCGCCGTTTATGTTGATGCCAAGTCCGTTCCAATCCAGAAGCTTAAAGACGTCCTCCAACGCAGCGGTAAATAGCTTCGGGGAGATTACATCTCCCTGTCGCACTCCACGCTGCAAGTGGATTGGTCTTGTAGTCTGGTCCTGTATACGTACTGACATAGTAGCGTTTTCGTACAAGCACTTCAACACTTGGATATACCGGTAGTCAATCCGGCATCTCTGCAGCGACCTCAATACAGCCCAAGTGTCCACCGAATCAAAGGCTTTCTCATAGTCCACAAACGCTAAGCAAAGTGGCCGGTTATACTCTTCCGTCTTCTGTATAACCTGCCGCAGCGTATGAATGTGATCTATGGTACCAAAGCCTTTTCGGAATCCGGCTTGTTCGGGAGGCTGGAAGTCGTCAAACCTACGAGCGAGACGATTCGTAATGACTCTCGAGAACAACTTGTAAACATGACTCAGCAGCGAGATGGGTCTATAATTCTTCAGCAAGGTATTATCACCCTTTTTGAAGAACAGGACCACCACGCTCCTGTGCCATGCTTCCGGCGTTATACCCTCGTGAATGACGGAATTGAACAATCGCTGAAAGATCTTAAGTACCGGTTTTCCACCCGCTTTCAGGAGTTCCGCAGTGATTCTGTCATCACCTGGCGCCTTGTTGTTCTTGAGCTGTTTAAGAGCCATTCTAATCTCGTATAGGCTGACGTCCGGGATATCTTCGGTATAGTGTCGGGTCAGTTTGGCTCTGGGATCTTTGGCCAAATCCTCAACAGGTTTTTGTGTCGTGGTATATAACTGCCCATAGAACTTCTCGACCTCTCCCAAAATCTCAGGTCGAGAAGAGACGAGACGACCGTCATTAGTTTTAAGCCGCGTCAGCTGGCTCAGCTTCGGCTCAGCTGGCAGTAAGCTTATTGGTCTATAATTTCCAATCTCTGAGGGATCGCCTTTTTTATATTATATCAGTGTAATAATGGCGTTTTCCCAGTCCTTCGGAATAAGGCATGAACTCAATATTTCGTTAAATAGAGGCGTAAGTATAGGTGTTAAGGGTTCAATAAGCGCTTTTAAGATATCATTTGTGACTCTATCTTGACCTGGGCTCTTAGAGGACTTCAAGGAGAAGATGCTCGCTCGTACTTCGCTTTCTAACAGAGGTAGCAGTTTCTGTTTGTTTTCCACACGTTCAAGTTCTGGGGAGCATGTTCTATGTTGTATGCTATATAGGTTTTTATAATAATCTGAAGCAATCTCTACCAGTTTATTTCTATTTGAAACTTTAATGCTGTCTTTATTTTTTTAATGAAGGCATCCACTCTTTATTTTTCTTCAAGCGTTTGTCAGAGCGCTTTATCGAGCTCTTTTGTGACAGCTCTTCTTCAATAATTTTGTATTTGTAATTAGTTTTATGTTTGCTTATCATTTTTCTGATTTTTGTATAGAGCTTAGTCAACTGTTTTCTTTCTTATAAAGTTTTCTGTTGTTTATTGGAGTTTACTCCTTAAGAATCGATTTTAGCAGCCCGGTATGAGAAAAATCCGGGCAGTAAAATCAATTTATCAATGACCTCGTTACGTTTTTCTGTTACATTTTTCACAACGTTGAAATTTCTACCCTAACGTTGAGTAAATAAGGTTGGTTTTCGTGCGAAAGAGTCCCTGAAGCGAAAGTCGGTCGGGGCGCGCTCGGACCCGAGTCGCGCGCATAGAGAAGGATATAGCGTCGCGCGTAAACTCCAGTTGTGCGTCGGAGGCCGGAGCTGACACACACTTTTTTTTAGGACTTCTCTGTCGCTTATTAAATCTTTTAGTCGTGTGGTAAATATAAATTCATTTTCACTTATATTTTTCATTTGAGGTATTTGTTCAGTACTTTGTGTGATGTGTTTTATCAGTTCAGTATACTTTTGCATCGTACTTTTATTCTCGGCAACATAATCCTTTCTAATTTCTTCAAAACATTTCTTAATTTTTTCTCTCTTTTTAGGCGTTAGATCCAATGCAATCCGACCAAATGATGTTCTGCTCTTTTTATAACTGATTGATACATTAAAGCTTGCTCTGAGTAATCTGTGATCCGTAGAGTATGTAGTTCCTATAACCTGAACATTTAATATAGCTTTCAAATTTTTGGTTAAAATATAGTCAATTTCGTTTCGCGTTTTCCCATCTGGAGAGAGCCACGTCCAGCGTTGTTTAGCTTGTTTTTTAAAAAAGGTGTTCATAATATAGAGCTGATTCTGTAAACATTATTGTATCAGAAGTTCACCTCTATCATTCCTTTTACCATATCCCCACTTTCCAACTACTTTACCATCTGCTGCCATTGGTTGGCCAACTTTGGCATTAAAATCACCTAAAATTAGAGTATTGAGAGGTGTATTTTCGAGGCTTAAGCTCAGGTCATTGTAGAATTTCTGTAACTCTTCTTCGGGGGCTTTTCTGTAGGAGCATACACTTGGATACAGGATATTTTTATATTTTGCAATGATAGATCTAAACGTACTATTCTATCAGATATAGGGATGAAGTCTATTATTTGGTGTTTCAATTTCTTTCGAACCATGAATCCAACTCCATTAAAACCGGCTCTCTCTCCGCTGTACATTAATACATATTCGCCATATTCAAGTATCTTCATGTTCTCTTTCTTTATTTCTGAGAGGCCTAAAATATCCCATTTAATGTTCTGAAGAGAGTGCTCTAACTCATTCAGTCTTCCGTCCGAAACAAGGGATCTTATGTTATACGTTCCAATGTAGAGTATATTACTGATGGAGGGTTTTGGTCTGAGACTCCCACGGCGACCACCCGTACTGGGAGCTGTAGAGTTTCTTATGCCATAAATTGTTTTTCTAGTAGAACAGTAGAGAGGGGCCTTTTCCGTATCCTATACATTTTCTTGATATTTCCGTGCACTGTCAATCTGCCTTGTTTTTTGTTCTAAGTACTCTGTGATGCTACTGTTTTTATTTTTCTTAGTTGTAGATTTATAGAACCCCTTAGCACGGTTATTCACATTATTATTCTCTGGCGATTGAGATAAATTTCTCTTATATGTTGGCTGTCGAGTACTATCCTGTAAAATTATTATATTTTATTATGGCATTTTTTCCTTCATGTTTTAATTTATTCACTTGTTCCTGAAGTAATTTTCTATCATTTAATATTTTCTTCGGGTAATCTTCTTTTATATAGTATGGTGTTAATTTACTTTTACTTTTCATGATTTGTATTTTTCTATTTACTGTGTTTAGTGATAGAATAACTGGCCTCATCTTTAAATCTTTATTGCCGACTCTATGAAGATAGTCTATTTTAGAAGAGGCAAGATTGACACCTAGAATTTCGTTTATAATTTTCAAAATTTCCTTCTCCAGATCATTGTAATTTTTCTCTTTTTGTTCCACTCCGAAAATCACGATATTTTTCCTTCTTATATATTTTTCAATATAATCAATACGTTTCTCTTGTTCTTCGACTTTCATGCTTAGTTCATTGTGTTTTGATTCAATTTCTGTAAATTTTTTGTTTATAGTTTCTTTTAAGCTTATTTCCATATTATCCAACTTTTGCTTCTGTATTTGCATATCTAGTTGTATACTTTTTAATATATCCGTGATTTGTTCCATTTTGAATTTCAATTAATTTATTTTGCCTAGGGTCGTCAATAACGGTGTACAGAAAAACTATAAATCGTGGAGAAATCTTGAGACATATTCTATCCTCCTATCTATAATCGCCCTCTATTGTCATGCGCCAGAAGCGAGAACTATCGTTTGGGTTTGCAGAACCGCGTCAGATAATTTACGTGCGTGTAATTTTCTTTCAGCTGCTCTTTCTAAGCTTTGTCAACAGATGGCGCTAAGCATTCAATATTTACGAAATTAAATTATGTTACTGTTTGTGTCCTTTGAGGTTATGAAAATTCTAAACTTTTTATTTTGCTCACTCAGTCTATAATTCCTGGAATTTCGCAGTTATTTAAGGTCGCAGTTGCACTTTAACCACTATAAAAAGTTTTCATGGGTTAATTTCGCATGCAGTGTCCGTTGTAAAGTTAAGTTTTAAAAGTCGATTTCTAGCGTTTATGCTTTGTTCTTCACGCGAGTTTAACTTCACTGTTCACATCTTTTCAGCTCGTATGATTTTCAAGCTAACATAACACTGATGAGCTTCATTTGATCCCAAATCAAAGGTTTTCATGGGTTATTTCGTAGGCGTTGTCCGTTATAAACTTCAGTTTTATAAGAGTCGATTTCCAGCGTTTATGGTTTGTTTTCACGATAATTTAACTTCACTATTAAATTCACTACGATACGTATTAATTACAAGCAAATATAACACTATTTAACTTCTTTTTATAATTTATTTTATGAAAAAAAAACTTAGGTATTACAAATTATAATGTAATAGCTTCTTAATAATATTGTAAAATGAATATTTTGAAAAGAGCAACTGCTGAGTTTCTTGCCGGCTCTTCTCAGCAGAATCCGCTTTCCGAACCGGTGGTAGAGTCATGACGTGTCATAAGAGCCACAGGTTGGCCTACGTGAAATAGATAATTTTGAATTTTTAGAATTTTTTACTTAAACTAGCGGCACGCTATGATGGCCGGTTTGACACATTACAATAGTGATGTGGAATGTCAATTTATTCTCGAACAAAAAACAATTAAGTTTTGTTTTTGTACCTGATTAAATAGGTTTAATAAAACAAAAATGTATATGTTTATTTAATTTATTTGAACGAACTGAATATTTGAATGAAAATGAATATACATACTTTATATGCACACAAGAAACATATGAATACAAAAGATACCAAAAAAGGTGCCACAAAAGGCCATAATTAATCAGATTCGTCCATACTACTATTTTCACTGTCGTCACTGCTATCATCACCTACATTAATAATTATATGTTCGTTTTCTATAATATTATCTATTTTCACATCTCTTTCATAATCTTCCCTTATTAATTTAACAGTTCTATTCACAACCTTTTCCCAGTCTCCTTTAGTCACATGTTCACAAGCTTCTTCTAATAATTTTAGCATTTTTTTTGTGGTAAATGGGGGTTCTGTATTGTGTCTTGCAGCATATCCCTTAATTTGAGCCCACACCAACTCAATCGCATTATACTCACAATGGTAAGGCGGTAACCGTATAACTCTGTGCCCATGTTCTAATGCTATTTCGTCAATGACGTATCGGATCTTGGTTGGTTTGTTTTCTTTTAAAAGACGTACTAATTCCGCTTTTAACATATTCATGTTTGCATCTACGCCATTTTTACGAAGCCATGCGACGATATCAGCTTTCTTTTGGGATTGGGCAGGTGGCTTGTCAATTTGCATCGAGTGGTATGGGGCGTTGTCCATAATTATAATAGATGGTTCAGGGAGGCTACACAACATTGAGGTAAACCATTCAGTAAACTTTTCTCCATTCATGTCTTCATGATAGTCTCCAGTGGTTTTTGACGCAAAAGCCATGAGAGAACCTTCGACAAACCCGTTGATGGTTCCGGCGTGACAAATTATAAGTCGCGATCCTTTTCCTACAGGAACTTTGGAAGTAGATGCTGCTGTGTCATCGTTCCAAGAACGGCCCACAGTATGGTTAGCATTAAGCCATGTTTCATCCAAGAACACAACATTTTGCCAATTTTTGATTTCTTTCACTTGCCGTAAAAAAGTATACCTTGCCATCGCTATATCAAATCTTTCCATCAATATTTTGCGTTTGTTACATTTTTTGTATCGAAATCCAATGGTCTTCAAAATCTTCGTTAAAGAACTTTCCCCACCGAAGAATAATCCAGCTTCCTTCAGTGAATGCACCAACTTTTTTCTTGTTGGATACTCCTTCTGTAAATAGTAGCCGTAAACATGTCTTCGGATAGCATCGGCATCAAAGCTATCGATGCCTACGACTGGTTTTGCTCGTTTTCTCTTTTTTGGTGTGTGAAGTTTATTTTCTTCTGTGCCAGTCTCGCCATATTTTTTTTAGTTATCCGTCTAACAGTTCGTTGTCCAATATTAAGCGCATCAGCTACGCGTTCAACCACTGACGTTATAGGTAAAATTGGCCCTCCATTTTGAGCTTCACGATCGAAATAGTTACGAAGGCGTATTACGAACTCACGTGTCTGACTATTTAGAACAGTTCTCTGCGTACGTTCGGTCATATCGACGAAATCCACAACGAAGGGCTTGAACAGAGTCCAAATTAACGAGCAAGGGTCAACAGTAATGCAGTATCAATATTTGAAATCCAAAGCCAGGTCAAAACTATATCACAATCGCATTGCACTGACAGTTTATACTTTTCGAAGCAACGTCAATTCGAAACTGCTTTGTTTTGCATTGAGCATTGACGCGAGTTTGCCGGAGGTAGTAGTTGTGCTAGCCAGCGATCCTATGTGACGATCGTATTAGATTCCATTTTTAAAAATTTTCAATTTAGAAAACCAAATGCCGAGTTGTGGTATATATCATATAAAAATAAAAATTTTACCTTTTGTATGAAACAGCTGATATTTTTTTGCGATTTCAGAGGTTTGTCCACATAGTGAAAATTGTTCATATTCACAAGTACATTCACCCCTTAAATGGTGCAAACTGATTTTTCTACACTTGTATACATTTTAGAAATCAATTTAATAAATAAATTTTGAGTCCTAAACCTAAAACTACATTCGATAAAATTTATGAATCTCTGCACATCACTATCGTCAATAAAGTAATACAATTATTTCCTTCAAAGTCGTTATCAATTAATACGGAACTTCATGAGCGGACAAACGTCAAACCGGCCATCATAGCGTGCCGCTAGTGTAATATCTAATGATATTTTGATGGACGTTATTATACCTACATACTTGAAGAATTTTGTATAAGTTATCTGGAGGTCATGTTTTGTTAATGATAAAAATTGTATTTATTAAAACACTAATTAGGTATTATTATAAGCTGGTTCCCGCGATTTCGTGGCGCGGATTTAGTTTTTAAAATTCCACGGGAACTCTGATGTTCCTGGATATTGAGGAAATGCAAGCCGATTATGTAAAAGCTGCATTAATTATTGTATCAGTCTCATTGGCTGATTTTATCGCGATCTTACTGCGACAATGCATTTGAGCCAATAGCAAGTGAGGATCGGCCAATGAGAGGCGATTGCAATCGTCACTCTGTAGCAATCATTTGATAAAGAATCATTTATCATCAGCAACCCATCAACGGCTCACTACTGAGCGCAGGCCTCCTCTCAGAGAAGGGTTATAGGCCATAGTCCACCACGCTGGTCCAATGCGAATTGGCGGACTTCACACACCTTCGAGAAGATTATAGAGAACTTTCAGGTGTGCAGGTTTGCTCACGATGTTTTCCTTCACCGTTGAAGCAAGTGATATTTAATTGCTTAAACGCACATGACTTCGAAAAGTCGGAGGTGCGTACCCGGGTTCGAACCTGCGACCCCCCGAATAGGAGACCACAGTCCTAACAACTAGGCCATCACTGCGTATTATGTGTAACGTGTAACTGAGTGATAAAGAATCACTAAGTTGAAAAATAGCCTACTTTTTAACACGCTTTTATTAGCTTGGTAGGAATGTATCTATGAAACGGAATTTTGAACTCTATTTTCAAAACGTCGGATTCAATTTTAACAGATATTTTCATGATGACGCTAATTTTAGAAATATTCACAAAAATATTTACAACTGGCATAAAGCATCCCATGCTTTTTTACATTTTTTTTTTTTTTAATCACTATTCTCAATTTAAACTAAGTGAAAGTTATTTTCTATTTTTTAATTCGGTTATCTACAAAAGCGTGTTTTTTTTATACTATTAAATATTTATATGTAGCCAGAAAAATCCTGAAAAATTGCAAACGTGATCGTCAAAAATTTAATCCGCGCAGATGACATCCCGGGCTTCAGCCTTCGACTAGTACAAGGGTAGTAATGGGGTAGGACATGATGCATTTAGCAGCGGCTATCGGTGCGATTTTTAGGATCGCTTTTCACTTTAGTTTTCGCGTCCGAACGCGAAAACTAAAGTGTCTTAAGTGTATGCCCTGCCCCTAAGTCGGTAACAAAAGTAGAAGATCAACTACGATCTAACATGATTCGTCCCTCCATACCAATTGACGCCGCTAGTTGAGCAACTAATCCTTGGATTAATTTTTGTTTGACGGCCGCCTCAGCACTCACACATAATTATAATTTTTTTTTTTAATTAAACATTTATTCAACTTGTAACATAATATGGAGAGAAAAAAAAAATACCAAATATGACAAAAACTTAATTAACACTAAATATAGATTTAGTCATAATTATGACTATTTAGTCACAGTGTAGTGTATTTTAGGTACATTCAGAAAATCTACTGTCCCTAAAATAGGTAAAACCCTACATTAAAGGCGACAGCACTCTCTTAAGGAGAGTACCTAATTTTATTGACCAAAGACTGACTCAAATTATACAATTATTAGGTTTAATATTACTTTTACATACAAAAATTCATATTGTATTAATTAAAGGTGTGTGCGTGAGTGTGTATGTGTGTGTGTTTGTGTTAGTGTGTGTGTTTGTGTTAGTGTGTGTGTTTGTGATAGTGTGTGTGTGTATGTGTGTGTGCGTGTGTGTGCGTGCGTGTGTGCGTGTGTGTGTATGTATGCGTGTGTGTGTGTTTGTGTGTGTTGTGTGTTTGTGTGTGTGTGTGTGTTGTGTGTGTGTGTGTTTTGCGTTGCACATGCGTTGCGAGTCTTGGTGGTGCTTTGTAAATACTTCCAAAACTTCTTGCAAACGTTTTGTGTTTTGGAAGCGTGCGCCAGGTTGTCCTGTTTAATCTCTACTCAATTTGAACCTCTACGCGGTATAAATTTGAGGATGATCGGAGTGACGGAGGTGGTTACGATTGAGTACGTCTGGAACTGCACCGTACGAGGCGTGCCATCTGCAAGTTCCACGCGGTAGTTTTTGAACACCGTGATCAGACCGGCGTGCATTGGCATCTTGGAAAACCGCATACCTGGAACAGTCAACATGATAAAAACTTCTTTACTTGAATGACTGCAGAACCCTACGTAATCGACTACCTATCTATGTACATACACTCACGACGTTACATCACAGCGTGACGGCACAGCACAACGTGACATCACAACGTCATGATAGATCACAACGTGATGGGAAGTGACGATGCTAAGATGATAGTGCAAATGATGATAGACTATATTAATGATAAAAAAGCGTGGATATAACTCGCTCCAGCGATTCATGAGACAGTAATAATCAACCTGTGTAACAAAATTATCCAGTGCTATTCAGTGTTTCTACTTTATTTGTGTCTAAGTGATGTCTTAAAATTAGCATTTGAATATTAGTTTTCAGTTTGATGCCTTGACATGGGTAGCATAAGTATGTCACGCACTCTTTAAACATTTCTGTGGTGGTGTCGTGTGATGCAGGTTGTTACGTTCCCTCAAATATGGTTGAGCGAAGCAATGGCTGGGTCATGGGTCATGCTCGTGAACGGGTTCCACCGGCGGGAATGGGGCTACTTTATGTCTGCCCATCTTAAGATAGAAGTTAGTCTGTATGCATTTTTGGAGCTTTCCTCATTGTGGAAACACTGCATATATAGCATAGTATTTACTATATTGTAAATCTGTTTTGAAAAGAGCAACCGCCGAGTTTCTTGCTGGTTCTTCTCGGCAGGAAAGGCATTCCGAACCAGTGGTAGATTCATTGACTATTCAAAAGCACTTGTAAAAGTTTATTTGAATAAAAAATATTTCTATTCTATTCTATTCTATAGTTGGCTAACTTGGAAGGGGTATGACACTGTAAATTAAACCTGTACCTTTTTCGAATTGCTTGATAGTGATAGGGTGGTCTTCTAGCCACGGCAAAGCCTCCCACAAGTATAAACCAGAGATAATTCAGGAATCATAAATTACCGACATCATTCGAACCTTGCCATCGAACTCAAGACTTTCCCCTTATAGGACACCATTGCGCCCGGGAGGTTATCAAATATGTTCTGACACGCCCTTGAACTGTGATTGCATACTTTATAGTTTATACATCCTAAATAATTTTTATCAGCTAGTAAACAAGACACTTAACTCAAAATTGTGGACATTATATTGTGGACACACAGTCCAGATAGGTAGGTCCAAAATCGAGAAAGAGATCAACCACCGAATCCAACTCGGCTGGGCAGCGTTCGGGAAGCTTAGAGATGTATCCGTGTATATAACCGTCTATCGGTTGATAAAGAAGAAGAAGAAGAAGTAAAGTATTACCTATACATAGCCTGGGACCCTCGCCAAAAGGAAAGAAGGTGAAGGGTTTAACATCCTTTTTTGCATCCCCATAAAACCGCTCGGGTCGGTATACTTCTGGTTCCGGAAAATATTCTGGGTTACGGTGTATATGATACACAGGTATATGGATCCGATCTCCTTTATGTAAGTGGAGACCCGTTGGCAAAGTGTAATCATCCATCACTTCTCGGGTAATCACCCCCAGTACAGGATACAGACGTAATGTCTCGTCAAAACACGCTGAAAGATACGGCAGCTCGTTGACACACTCGTATTCAACTACGCCGTTATGCTTCTCCAAATAAGAATCAACTTCTTCAATCACTTTGTTCTGCACATCTGGGTTCTTCGCAATCTCGAACAAAGCAAAGCTCATTGTAGCAGACGTTGTTTCTAAACCAGCTCCAAATAATGCAGTACACTGGCTCGTCAGCAAATCGTCGTTCACCTCGAGAGTAATTGTTTTCTTATCTCCAGTTTTTAAATTACTCAAACTGTCCCCGGTTATTACGTTGCCCTTTTTCCACGTCAATATTAGATCGATAAAATCGTTTCTGGAAGATTTCTCATTGGCACGCGCCTCGAAAACTTCACTTAAAATTTTCTTAAAATAAGTATGTATACTCTCGTCGAAAATTGAAAATCCCAAACCATAGAACAACGCTGGCCACATTTGTCTAGAATATAATTTTACGCCTAAGAATTTCGATGTGTCGAATATCTTCGTTCGAAGCATCGTAAAAGGATTCGTGCTGGAGACTTCTTTTTTCATGGTATTAGAATTTACTCCAAATACGGAGCTGGTGATGATATCCGTGGTGAAGTTCGCTAATAAGGTTTTCGCATCGATGCATGGCGAATATTTATATTCTTCTTCTATAAGATTCTCTAGCTCTTTGGCGCAGCTTTGTACCAAATGGAACATACCTTTTATTTTGCTTGAAGAATATAGCGTAGTGAGGTTCTGCCGCTGGATTTTCCAGGTATCCCCGCCGGCGAAAAAAATATTTTGAGTGACTGTCTCCTTGTGTGTATAGTCGCTTATTTCTCTGCCATTAAAGTAGTAAAAGTCCGTTGTAAGTATGAGTTTGATGAGATTGGGGTCAAGCACGATGAGCGCTGGAGCTGTGCCAAAAAAGGTGCCAATGTAAGGCTCACCCGGGAAGTGCTTGCAGATGTCATGCGCCACCAGCGTTTGATGTTTTTGCAACAAAATAGTTTCTTTATAGTTTCCAAAGAGTAACATTGGCTTCAAGTATGGTATATTCCTTTTCTTCCAATAATTATGATTTCTGGATAGATATTTTAGAATAGATACTATTAATACTACTACAAACAAAAAAATATAATATAGAATCATAGTGAATCAGAAACAAAACGTCCGAACGAAATGGTTAACGATAAAATTGTGAAGATATACTAGATTTGCGACTGTGCGTATCGTAAAACGCACCTAAGCCAAACTGGACAGTTTTGAGTTTGGGAGAACTTTATTTTTTTATAATTGTAATCAGTGGATAATATCATCTTCTTTTTTATCAACCTATAGACGTCCACTGCTGGACAAAGGTCTCCTGCATGGACTTCCACAGGCTTCGGTTTTGCGCCGTTTGAATCCAGCGGCTCCCTGCGACTCGTTTGATGTCGTCGGTCCACCTAGTGGAGGTCTGCCAACACTGCGTTTCCCGGTGCGGGGTCGCCACTCCAGCACCTTGGGACCCCAACGACCATCAGCTCTTCGAACTATGTGCCCCGCCCATTTCCACTTCAGTTTCGCGACTCGCAGAGCTATGTCGGTGACTTTTTGGTTCTCCTACGGTTCTCCTCATTTCTGATTTGATCTCGCAGGGATATACCGAGCATAGCTCTCTCCATCGCTCGCTGAGTGACCCTGAGCCTTCTTATGAGGCCCATAGTTAGCGACTATGTCTCGGATCCGTAAGTCATCACTGGCAACATGCATTGTTCGAAGTCTTCAGGCACGAGGGTATAAAGTGGATAAATATAATTTTGTGTAACTACTTACATATTTTTGTATATGTAACTAACATTGAATCTGAATGAAATTTATAAACTTAGGTAGGAATTAAAACTAAAATTACAGAATAGATCTTGACTAAATTAAATCTGATACCTCATCACTTCATCATCATTATCAATTCATATGTTATGAAAGAAAATCCTTTCAATTAATCTAGAATTTTCAAATATATGTTTGGTTTTCATTTTAAATGACTTAAAAACAAGTGTTAATTAAAAAAATTATTTTTAAAATACAAGTTTTTAGTAGCTACCTACATCATCAGACCCTGGATATCATCTAGGACCAGAGTACTGGTCAAGATGAAATAAACGAGCCCAAACTCGATGGGGTTACCTCGTTTGATTACAGAGTTCCCTTAAGCACCTTTGAACTCTGTAAGCAGACCATGAATATAATCTATGACCAGAGTACTTGTCAAGATGAATCAAAAGATCTCAAACTCGATTGAGTTACTTAGTTTCATAACAGAGTTACCTTGACAACATTTCAATTCCATCATCAGACCCTGGATATCATCTGGGATCAGAATTCTTGTCAAGACGAATCAAACGAGCCCAAACTCGATAGGGTTACGTAGTTTCATTACAAAGTTACCTTAAGCACCTTTCAGCTCCATCATCAGACCCTGGATATCATCTAGGGCAAGAGTTCTTGCCAAGACGAATCAAACGAGCCTAAACTCGATGGGCTTACGTCGTTTTATTACAGAGTTCCCATAGCCATCTTTCAGCTCCATGTCACCATAATATTGCATCGTCATCCGATTTACATGTGCATGCAAAATTTCAGCTCAATTGTAAACCGGGAAATGGTTGTAATACATCTTGCAAGATTTGACCTAAACATACATACCTACATGATAAATACATACATTGCAACTTAAATAAAAGCTTGTAAAAAGGATATTATCAATTCGACGCGTATTTTTCTTTGTCGATGTTACTCCAGTTCCGTTCAGTATTATTATTTTTATTTCAAAGGTCAAAGGTTGGTCCCATTTAAATTTAATGAAGATCTGATGATTCTCTTCGGCGATGGAGGACGGAACTCCCAATATGAAGATTTTATTCTATGAACCTTTTTTTTTTTTTTTTTATTCGATGACAAGCTAGTCCTTGACCGGCGATCTCACCTGATGGTAAGTGATGATGCAGTCTAAGATGGTAGTGGACTAACTTGGAAGGGGTGTGGCAGTGAACATTCAACCCATACCCCTAATCGGTTTCTACACGCCATCATGCCGGAACGCTATATCGCTTGGCGGCACGTCTTTGACGGTAGGGTGGTAACTAGCCACGGCCAAAGCCTCCCACCAGACAAGCCTACACTAAAAGGCTTAAAACAATCCTACTAATCCTACTTCCTAATATCCTACTAATATTATGTGAAAGTTTGTGAGGATGGAAGTATGGATGGATGGATGTTTGTTATTCTTTCACGCCACAACGAATGAACCGATTTGGCTGAAATTTGGAATGTAGATAGCTCATACTCAGGATTACCGCATAGATTACTTATTATCCCAGAAAATTACAGAGTTCCGGCGGTAATCAAAAACCTTATATTTATTTTTTTTAAGAATTTTTATAACAACTTTATTATTGAGATAAGCGCAAAGAATAATTATCCTAAAATTTACTTTTTGCACTTACCTGCGTTTTAATAAGACTGCAAGACATAATTTTATGTCTTATAATTATTTTTATAAAGATAAAATGTTGTAAACGAGATAAATAAGATAAGAAATTATTGTTTACTGCGTTTTAGGGTTCCGTTGTAAACAAGGAACCCTTATAGTTTCGCCATGTCCGTCCGTCTGTCCGTCCGTCCGCGGTTTAGCTCAGAGACTATTGGTACTAGAAATCTGTAATTTGACAAGGGTATAAATATCAATCACGCCGACAAAGTGGTGAAATAAAATTTTGAAAAATATTTTTTTTTAGGGTACCTCCCCTACATGTAAAGTGGGGATGAATTTTTTTTTCTCATCTATCCCATAGTGTGGGGTGTCGTTGAATAGGTTTTTCAAAAATATTGTGGGTGTGGGAACATCATTTTTCAATTAAGAGATCCGTTTGTAAAATATGATATTTTAAAGTGCTAAATTTTATTAGAGTCAAGTGTCCCCCCCCCCCCCCTCTGCCAGCCAAATGGTTTTTTTTTAATATATAGACTAGCGCTTGACTGCAATCTCACCTGATGGTAAGTGAAGATGCAGCCTAAGATGGAGCGCGCTTGCCTAGAAGATGCCTATTCACTCTTGATTTAAAGGTACCCAAGTTATAGTCATTCGGGAAAACGGAAGCCGGAAGGGCATTCCAAATTTTGCGGTGCGTATTAGGAACGAGGAAGCAAAGCGCTTAGTGCGGGATCGTGGAATTGGTTGTATGAAGGATACAAGAAAAAATTCACAGCAGTAGTATATTATAATGAATTT
This sequence comes from Oeneis ivallda, assembly GCA_029955525.1. Taxonomy (NCBI): domain Eukaryota; kingdom Metazoa; phylum Arthropoda; class Insecta; order Lepidoptera; family Nymphalidae; genus Oeneis; species Oeneis ivallda. The sequence continues at coordinate 25,618,471 of JARPMR010000010.1, forward strand.
TAAAGGAAAACTATCATGGCTAAGTAGGGTTCATTAGTTAAGGAGTTATATCTGTTTTTACAAGCTTTTATTTTACTTGCAATGTTTGTTTGGGTCAAATCTTGCAAGATGAATGGCCCAACACGCACTTGGCCGGTTTTATGAATTTTTTTCGATTGCACTATGCCTCTAGGTAGTTTATACTTGACAATGGCAATAGCAATTTAAAACCGATATTTTCGTGAACAAATCGTGAGCTAAAATCTTTCGATTGCACTACGCCTCTATGTGAAAGTGAATTTAGCTGAATAGATTGATACACACAATATCAATTCACAATCGATAGTTTCAAAATCCCATCAATTAGGTGAGCCGTACCCAGCAGCACCAAGATTTAAGGGTTGGTACCAGCATTGTCCCTACTTGGTACCTACATAAGCAACATAAAACCGACGCTGTAATCAATCAATAATCGACATTATCGCGAGTAAGGCGAGTGCGATATTTTTTACAATTGTACTACGCCACTATGTAGTCCATACTTGGCACCTATAACAGCAATGCAATTTTTTACTAATTACGGTACCCAAAGGGTAACCTAAATAACCTAAATAAACAGGACCCTATTACTTAGCCTCCGCTGTCCGTCCGTCCGTCCGTCCGTCCGTCTGTCATCGGGCTGTATCTCGTAAACCGTAATAGATAGACAGTTGAAATTTTCACATATTGTGTATTTCTGTTGCCTCTCTAACAACAAATAATAAAAATTAAATTAAATTAAAAAAAGGGAGCTCCCATACATGGAAAAGGAGTCGAAATAGAATTTTATTTTTTTACCCTGGCATGTGGGATGTCATTGTCTAGAGTTCATTTAGTGGATTTCAAATATATATTTTTTTATTTTTTAGCTACAAGAATGAAGAAATGGGGGGCTGTCAAAGTTGTCGGTGTTAGACCAATTTTGTTAGGGGGTCTATCTCAAAAACTAAGGTAGTTAGGAATTTGAAATTGTGGTATATTATGTACTATATAGTTTATTTAAACAACAAATACTGAAAATACCGATTTATAATGCGGTTTCTAAGTTATAACCAAAACAAACGAGCATTTTTCCCCATATGCTAATTTAGTACTTTCTAAGAACTAAGATATCTAAATATGTATCTAGTTTGAAAAAAAATGATTTGGTCATATGTACGGAACCCTAAAAGAGCGAGACCCGACTCGCACTTGGCCGATTTTTTTTTTGAATTTTTACTTACGACGAATGATGATACAACTTACATTATGGACGTTATTATACCTACATACTTGAAAATATGTATAAGTTATCTGGAGGTCATGTTTTGTTAATGATAATAATTGTTTATAAAATCAAAATTATTATTGTAAGCTGGTGCCCGCGATTTCGTAGCGCGGATTTAGTCATCAAAATTCCACGGGAACTCTTTGATGTTCCTGGATATTGAGTGACTGCAGGCCGATTAAGTAAAAGCTGTATAAATTATTGCTACAGTGTCAATTGTGGTGATTTGCTGATTTTATCGCGTTCTTTCTGCGACAATGCATTGTAGCCAATAGCGAGTGAGTATCGGCCAATGACAAGCGTTTGCAATTGTCAATCTGTAGCAAACATTTGATAAAGAATCACACAGTTGAAAAGTGACATAGCCTTAACACGCTTTTATTAGCTTGGTATATATCAGTCGCAGTAAGATAGTTCAAGAGCCAAAATAAGAAATTTCGTGGATATAACTTGAAAAATGAAAGACTATCATACAAACATTCAACCCCTATTTAACCACTTTGGGGGTAGAATTTTCAAATACTGTGAAACACGTAAGCCCAAATACCGTTGTAATTCATGGGTATAACCCCCCCCCCCCTTGGGGTGGAATTTCAAAAAACCTTTCTTAGTGCTCGCCTACGCCATAAAAGGAACCTACTGTCAAAATTTCCAGTTTCTAGCTTCAGTAGTTTAGGCTGTGCGTCGATAGATCAGTCAGTCAGTTAGTCAGTCAGTCAGTCAGTCAGAACAAGTCTTTTTATAAGTATAGATAAAAGATTCCGACGAATTGATAACCTCCTCCTTTTTTTGAAGTCGGTTAAAAAAGATAAAGCACCCCACGCTATTTACAATAAGAACATATTGAAAATTATTTTCTACTTTTTAGTTCGGTAATTACATAAAAGCATGTTTTTAGGGTTCCGAATTAAACAAGGAACCCTTATAGTTTCGCCATGTCCGTCTGTCTGTCCGTCCGCGGTTTAGCTCAGAGACTATTGTAACTAGAAAACTGTAATCTGACAAGGGTATAAATATGAATCACGCCAACAAATTGGTGAAATAAAATTGTGAAAAATAATTTTTATTAGGGTACCTCCCCTACATGTAAAGTAAAGTGGGGACGAATTTTATTTTTCTTGTTTATCCCATTGTGTGGAGCTTCCTTGAATAGGTCTTTTAAAAATATTGCAGTGTGGGAACACAATTTTTCGATTCAGGGATCTGTTTGTGAAATATGATATTGAAAGTGCTTAATTTTATCAGAGTCAAGTGTCCCCCCCCTCAGCCAGCTAAATGGCTGTTTATAGAATACATGAAAAAATTCTCAACAGTAGTATATATAAGGAATTTTATAGGAAAACTATCACGGCTACTTAGGGTTTATAAGTTAAGGAGTTATATCTGTTTTTACTAAGTTATATTTACACGTAGTGTAAGTTGCATATTTTGTAGTATATTATAGTACTCAAAATATATTCAATATCATCATACTAATATCAAAAACATCGATAATTTACTCTTTATTACCGAGCCATTCAAAAATCTATCACTAACTGAGCTCTCGACCATCCGGCCCTGGCTTAACTCCCCTCCATTTTTCCCTACTCTTTGCGCCATTTTGTTGGCACAACGCGCGCTTATTCCTGATTGGCCAATGCAACCATGCTTACCAACAACGAACAACTACCAACATAAAACAAACAATTATATCAGATAATATTTTCATGATGATGCTAATATTTTACAAATATTCACAAGAATATTTACAATTGGCATCAAGCACTCCATGCTTTTTTTTTTACAATAAAATATTTTTTTTGTCAATCACATTCTAATGTTACAAAAAAAAACTTACATTATCACATTCTTAATTTAAACTTAGTGAAAATTATTTTCTACTTTTTAATTCGGTTATCTACAAAAGCGTGTTTTTTTTTAAACTATTAAGTATTTATTTTTATCCAGAAAAATCCTGAAAAATTTCAAACGAGATTTTCAAAAATTTAATCCGCGGGGATGACATTCCGGGCTTCAGCCTTCGACTAGTACAAGGGTAGTAATAGGGTAGGACATGATGCATTTAGCAGCGGCTATCGGTGCAATGTTTAGGATCGCTTTTCGGAAGTTCGATGCCGCTTCCGAACGCTAAAACTAAAGTGTCTCAAGTGTCTGCCCTGCCCCTAAGTCGGTAACAAAAGTAGAAGATCAACTACGATCTAACATGATTCGTCCCTCCATACCAATTGACGCCGCTAGTTGAGCAACTAATCCTTGGATTAATTTTTGTTTGACGGCTGGTTCAGCACTCACACATAATTAAATTATTATTATTTTTTTAATTAAACATTTATTCAACTTTTAACATAATATAGAGAAAAAAATAACAAATATGACAAAACTTAATTAACACTAAATATAGATTTAGTCCGAAAAGTCCTAGAGTGGAGACCGCGAACAAGTAAGCGTAGTGTGGGGCGCCCTCCAGCACGTTGGACTGACGATATAAAGCGGGTGGCGGGAAGTGGCTGGATGAGGAAGGCTGAGGACCGGGTGTGGTGGCGTTCTCTGGGAAAGGCCTATGTTCAGCAGTGGACGTCCGCAGGCTGAGATGATGATGATGATGATGATAGATTTAGTCATAATTATGACTAAATCTATATTTAGTCACAGTGTAGTGTATTCTAGGTGTGTGTGCGTGGGCGTGTGTGTGTATTTTGCGTTGCACATGCGTTGTGAGTCTTGGTGGCGCTTTGTAAATACTTCCACAACTTCTTTCAAACGTTTTGTGTTTTGGAGGCGTGCGCCAGGTGTTTAATCTCTACTCAATTTGAACCTCTACGCGGTATAAATTTGAGGATGATCGGTGTGACGGAGGTGGTTACGATTGAGTACGGCTGGAACTGCACCGTACGAGGCGTGCCATCTGCAAGTTCCACGCGGTAGTTTTTGAACACCGTGATAAGACCGGCGTGTATTGGCATCTGGGAAAACCGCATACCTGGAACAGTCAACATGATAAAAACTTATTACTGCAGAACCCTACTTAATCGACTACCTATCTATGTACATACACTCACGACGTGACATCCCAGCGTGACGTCACAACACGTGACATCAAAACGTCACGTTAGATCACGACGTGATGATGTTAAGAAGTGACGATGCTAAGATGATAGTGGGCAAACTTGAAAGGGGTATGACACTGTACATTAAACCTGTACCTTTGTCGAATTGCTTGACAGTGATAGGGTGGTCTTCTAGCCACGGCCAAAGCCTCCCACAAGTCTAAATCAGAGATAATTCAGGAATCATAAATTCCCGAATTGACTGTCATCGAACCACCCCTTATAAGACACCACTGCACCCGGGAGGTCATCAAATACGTATATTCCGACACGCCCTTGAACATTGATTGCATACTTTATACATCCTAAACTAGTAACCATAACTCTAAACTCGAAATTGTGGACATTATATATATACCTGGGACACACAGTCCTGCTAGGAAGGTCCAATTTAGTGAAAGAGATCAACCGCTGAATCCAACTCGTCTGGGCAGCTTTGAGATTTCTTCTCGTTAAAAATCCCTCAGCGCATGAAGACTGAAGTCTTCGAAAAGTGAGTGCTGCCAGTGATGACTTACGGATCCAAAACATGGTCGCTAATTATGGGCCTCATATGTCACTCAGCGGGCGATGGAGAGAGCTATGTTCGGAGTATCCCTGCGAGATCCAACCAGAAATGAGGAGATCCGTAGGAGAACCAAAGTCACCGACATAGCTCAGCGAGTCACGAATCTGAAGTGGAAACGGGTGGGGCAACTAGTTCAAAGAGCTGATGGTGTTGGGGTCCCAAGGTGCTGGAGTGGGGTTGCCACTCCAGCACCTTGCATGGATTTAGGCGGCGCAAGACCAAGTCCTGTGGAAGTCCATGCAAGAGACCTTTGTCCAGCCGTGGACGCCTATCGGTTGATAAAGAAGAAGAAGAAGTAAAGTATTACCTATACATAGCCTGGGACCCTCGCCAAAAGGAAAGAAGGTGAAGGGTTTAACATCTTTTTTTGCATCCCCATAAAACCGCTCGGGTCGGTATACTTCTGGTTCCGGAAAATATTCTGGGTTACGGTGTATATGATACACAGGTATATGGATCCGATCTCCTTTATGTAAGTGGAGACCCGTTGCCAAAGTTTAGTCATCCATCACTTCTCGGGTAATCACCCCCAGTACAGGTTACAGACGTAATGTCTCGTCAAAACACGCTGAAAGATACGGCAGCTCGTTGACACACTCGTATTCAACTACGCCGTTATGCTTCTCCAAATAAAAATCAACTTCTTCAATCACTTTGTTCTGCACATCTGGGTTCTTCGCAATCTCGAACAAAGCAAAGCTCATTGTGGTAGACGTTGTTTCTAAACCAGCTCCAAATAATGCAGTACACTGGCCCGTCAGCAAATCGTCGTTCACCTCGAGAGTTATTGTTTTCTTATCTCCAGTTTTTAAATTACTCAAACTGTGCCCGGTTATTACGTTGCCCTTTTTCCACGTCAATATTAGATCGATAAAATCGTTTCTGGAAGATTTCTCATTGGCACGCGCATCGAAAACTTCTTTTAAAATTTTCTTAAAATAAGTATGTATACTCTCGTCGAATATTGAAAATCCCAAACCATAGAACAACGCTGGCCACATTTGTCTTGTATATAATTTTACGCCTGAGAATTTCGATGTGTCGAATATCTTCTTTCGAAGCATCGTAAAAGGATTCGTGCTGGAAACTTCTTTTTTCATGGTATCAGAATTTACTCCGAATACGGAGCTGGTGATGACATCCGTGGTGAAGTTCGCTAATAAGGTTTTCGCATCGATGCATGCCGAATATTTACGTTCTTCTTCGATAAAATTCTCTAGCTCTTTGGCGCAGCTTTGTACCAAATGGAACATACCTTTTATTTTGCTTAAAGAATATAGTGCGGTGAAGTTCTGCCGCTGGATTTTCCAAGTATCCCCGCCGGCGAAAAATACATTTTTGGTAACTGTCTCCTTGTGTGAATAGTCGCTTATTTCTCTGCCATTAAAGTAGTAAAAGTCCGTTGTAAGTATGAGTTTGATGAGATTGGGGTCAAGCATGATGAGCGCTGGAGCTGTGGCGAAAAAGGTGCCAATGTAAGGCTCACCCGGGAAGTGCTTGCGGATGTCATGCGCCACCATCAATTGATGTTTTTGCAACAAAATAGTTTCTTTATAGTTTCCAAATACATAGTAACGTGGGCTTCAAATATGGTACATTCCTTTTCTTCCAATAATCATGATTTCTGGATAGATATTTTAGAATAGATACTATTAGTACTATTACAAACAAAAAAATATAATATAGAATCATCGTGAATCAGAACCAAGACGTCCGAATTTGAATATGTTTGACGATAAAATTGTGAAGATTATATTTAGATTTGCGACTGTACGTATAGTTAAACGCAGCTAAGCCAAACTGGTCAGTTTTGAGTTTGGGAGAACTTTATATAACTAAATTTTAATCAGTGGATTTACTAATATAAACTAGAGAACTATTTACATAATTTTGTACTAACATTGAATCAAAATAAAATTTATAAACTTAAGTCGAAATTAAATCTAAAATTACAGAATAGATCTTGACCACCTCATCACTTCATCATCATCATCATCATCAATCATCAATTCATATATTATGAAAGAAAATCCTTCGAATTGATCTAGAATCAGCATATATTTGTATAGTTTTCATTTTAACCGACTTCAAAAAATACGAGATTATCAATTCGACGCGTATTTTTTTTTTGTCGATGTTACTCCAGTTCCTTTCGGTTCAAATTTGACGGAGTTATTTTGACAAAGGTTGGTCCCATTTAAATTTGGTGACGATCTGATGAGTATCTACGGTCATGAAGAACTCAATATGAAGATTTGATGCTATGAAGCTATACTAAAAGCTTTAAACAATCCCACTAATTTCATCCTACTTCCTAATATCCTAATAATATTATAAATATGAAAGTTAATGTGGATGGATGGATGGATGGATGTTTGTTACTCTTTCACGCCACAACGAGTGAACTGATTTGGCTGAAATTTGGAATGGAGATAGCTCATACCCAGGTTATGACATAGGCTACTTATTATCCCGGAAAATGAGTTCCCGCGGTAATCAAAAAACCTTATATTATATTTTTAAAAATCAAACGCCACTACAAAGTATATAGTAATTGTAGTTTGCCCAGGTATGCTGAAGTCGGGCTAGCGTTAAGGTTTCATCGTTTCTATCGAGGCCCGCCCGACTTCAACATACCTGTACAAACTAATATAATTTTTTACTTTGTAGTGGCATTTGAAGTCCGGAAATTATTATTCCGGAATTATTATTAAGATAAGAGCAACGAATAATTATCCAAAAATTTACTTTTAGCACTTACCTGAGTTTAATAAGACTGGAAGACATAATTTTATATCTTCTAATTATTTTCATAGATAAAATGTTCTTTTAAACTAGTTACATAAGATAAGATAAAATGTATTTGTAAGCGAGTTATATAACATAAAAAAAATATTGTTTGCAAATTATCATTAACTATTTTTTATCCGCGGCTTTTATCTAAACTTAAATCGAAATTAAAACTAAATAACAGAGTAGATCTTGACTAAATTAAATCTGATACCTCATCATTTCTTCTTCGTCATGGTCATGGTTCGACATCATCTTCGCTTCTTTTTATCATCTCTCAGCGCCTCTGCATTGGAACGAAGAAAACAATTTGGGAATTTATAATTTCTGAATTGTCTCTGGTCTGGTCTGGTGGGAGGCTTCGGCCGTGGCTAGTTACCACCCTACCGTCAAAGACGTGCCGCCAAGCGATTTAGCGTTCCGGCACGATGGCGTGTAGAAACCAATTAGGGGTATGGGTTGAATGTTCACTGCCATACCACTTCCAAGTTAGCCCGCTACCATCTTAGACTGCATCGTCACTTACCATCAGGTAAGATCGCAGTCAAGGACTAGCTTGTCATCGAATAAAAACAAATTAATTGGTCAAGCCGTTTTTTAACCGACTTCAAAAAAGGAGGATGTTCTCAATTTATCGGAATCTTTTTTTTTTGAAAGGTTATACTTCCCAGGTCAAAAATAATATTTTACATTATATCCTTTGAAGAAGTCGGTTTTTTTTAAATAATTTTTTATATCTTAATATATATAAATTACGTGTCACGTTGTTTGTCCGCGATGGACTCCTAAACTACTGAATCGATTTTGATCAAACTTCGTAACTATCTGTCATTTGGTCCAACTTAAAAGATAGGATAGTTTTATCTTAATTATTGACATCAATATTTGTTATTACAAATTAAATGTTTATTACACGACAGTGGTGTGTATTTATTGTTAGTTCGACGAATTGTTAAGAGATGGCTCTGAAGGTTAATTTACATCGTCTGAGTCACAGAAACGCGTGGCTGGGTCAGTTTTCGCGAGACTATAACTAACAGCGATTGATTTTATGAATAAATAATATAGACCTATAACGAATACTAGCAATAATAAGTCATTGTAACTCCTTTGCCACATTAATTATAATAAGTTATTGTAATTCCTTTGCCACATTTTATCACCTAGCTTTTGCCCGCGACTCGCTCACGGTTTGACTGCGGAATACACTCGATTACTTCGGTCATATAGCCCGAAAAGATGCGACCAGCGTAGAAAATCTCATGCTCGCAGGGAAGATCGAGACGTTGGACGGACCAGGTGAAGGAGGCGCTTGATTCCGGCATCTTCTGTGCTTACCATGCGACGGAGAACCGTCAACGTTGGAAAGAAGCGATCAAGAGGGTGACATCAAAAAGGAGCCACGATCCTCAGTAATGAGGAAGCGACACAAGAAGAAGATTTAGATAAGATAATAATATAGTAGTAATAATATAGTAATAAGATAATGTGCTGGAGTGGCGATCCCGCACCGGGAGACGCAGTGTTCGCAGACCTCCCACTAGGTGGACCGACGACATCAAACGAGTCGCAGGGAGGCGCTGGATGCAAGCGGCGCAAGACCGAAGCCTGTGTAAGTCCATGCAGGAGACCTTTGTCCAGCAGTGGACGTCTATAGGTTGATAAAGAAGAAGAAGAATAAGATAATAGTATAGTAAATCGCTTCTTAACAACTTTTACTTCTTTATTCTTTGTTTCTTTTGGCTTTTCTTAGTTCTAGCATAACGCATATTTTCGCCAGTGTCAAGTAACTTAAAAGAGGTACAAAGGAGATTAATTAACAACTATTTTCGTATTATGACCTCGGCATCAATAATTTGAAGCCTCAATAGCCCAACGATTTATAGGTGCGGACTGAAAACTGAAAAGTTGACATTTTCAGTTGGCAATTCCCGTTACATTATTGTCAAGATAGTTACATCATTGTGAAGAAGTTGAAGCAGTGATAGCCTAGTGGTTAGGACTGTGGTCTCCTATTTGGGGGGTCGCAGGTTCGATCCCGGGCACGCACCTCTGACTTTTCGGAGTCAAGTGCGTTTAAGCAATTAAATATCACTTGCTTCAACGGTGAAGAAAAACATCGTGAGGAAACCTGCACACCTGAGAGTTCTTCATAATGTTCTTGAAGTTGTGTGAAGTCCGCCAATTCACATTGGGCCAGCGTGGTGGACTATGGCCTATAACCCTTCTCTGAGGAGACCTGCGCTGAGTAGTGAGCCGTTGATGGGTGCTAATGATGTTGATGACATTATTGTCATAATTTGTAATTATTGTTTATATAAACGTAAAGCTTGTGTAAGGGGGCCCCTTACAAAAGTTTTACGTTTATTTAGAGGTGAGAGGGGAATAATAGTCAAGTTCAGTAAAACTTTATATTACAAAAATGTGTTTTAACACATTGTTTAAATCTTATTATCTAAGTAAGTCGTATTGCAGAACGGGGCAAGTCCGGTGGGAGTCGGCCAGTTGACGATAAAATTCAATGGTGCTTTTTCCGAAAAATTTCAATTTCTCTCTACAATTGAAATAGGCTTTCCATTCATTACTTTGACAATGAAAGCTCGATAGTAGGAAATGGAACCTGCGTCCGCTATTGTGGCCTGATCAGCGCGGTCTCATTTTTGTAACATTTCGGTTGAAATTCCCTCATATTTCCCATTTTTGTAGAGAAAAACGGTTCTCCTCTGTCTCCACAAAACTATGTTGCCATAGTCGGATGGTGAAAGATAAAATTGAACCAATTGATTCAATTTATTCGCAAAGATTCAGTATACTATAAGGTCTACATTATAATCTATAGTGCTGACCAGCATGCGAAATATTATATAACAATGATATCACAACAAACAAATACGTCTACATAATAGGGTATTTTACTCTTTTTTGGAAAGTGTCTAAATTTGATTTATATAAACTACTAGAAAATTTACTAAAATTTTATTCAGTACCAAAAAAATGCATTTAAAGTTTGCCTTTTTTTCCGCGCGTAAACGCTAGTCGCCTCACGTCTAGAAGGTCATTGCTCACGTCAGACGATGTGGTGACGTCGTAAGGACAGTAAATTCGTTCGCTCAAATGGTTGGCGCCCTTTGTAAAGCAGACACATAGCGACCGCCGGTACATGCCGAAGGCGGCGCGACTTATGTGACTTTGCCTTTCCAAGAGCGCGCCACTAAACACGGTCCTCCGCCTTCCTCATCCAACTACTTCCCACCACCTTCTAAAGGTCATCGGTCCAGCGAGCTGGTCTGCCCCATCGGCCAACGGTTCTGCGACAGATATGACCTGCCCACTGCCAATTCAGATTGCTAACCCTCAGAGCTATGTCGGTCACGATGTTTTATTGATATCTACCTATTTAATTTTCCAAAATGCACATTAATAGTCGGTTCAAAAACAAATTGTTTGTCATCTTGAAAGTTGTTTATTAAGCTATTGCATAGCTTTTATCGCGGGCTTTGAACTAGGACAAACAGTTTGAGCGCGGCGACCGAATCAAGAAATTCCGTAACGAAAAAAACCTAACACCGTCGTTCAGTAAGCGTTCAACATTTTAGAGGTTCTCAAGTAGTTCTATTTGGCGCAGTGGTGTGGTCAGTGGTGTATGGTATGGTGTATGATGTCGCACGTTCGAATCTCACTCGCGAAGAAGTGACAGTTCGCTTTTATGTTTGTTTGTTTTTTAATTTTTTTTGCATAATTTTTATTATGCAAAAAAAATATTGCATAAATATTATAATTGCATAAGTTGATAAAAAATGCTATGCAATAGCTTTACCGCGGCAGTCCCCGAGTGCCACTTAATTTTTTATTTAATATCTACTTCATTTAATAATACTGCAAAGAAAGATAAATCACGTAGGAATTACAGATTAAGATGGTCCTGGAATTCAAACAGAATTATTCAAAAGAATTTATTTGTTTAAAGTACTTCAAAATTTTTCAGTAAGTTTACAGTTAAAAGAGTATTTTGAATATAAATCTCAAAAAGTTCTCTTGAAATTTAATTTACTGCAGTAATTGATATAGCGCTCGCTTCGATAAAACTTAAAAGTAACCGAAACTTTTGCTTGTTTGCCAATTCCGATGCCTGTTTATTTAAAATTTTTTTTTTTTGGACAAAATATCACAGCTGGATTTTTCAGAAATAATGTGAATAATTGTGGTGAATATAATTTAATATAAAAAATTATTTTATCATGCTCATGCTTTACTACATTACACACACACTATACTAAGTATTTAATTTATTGTTGATATTTCAAAAACCGCTCCACCGATTTCGATTAAATTTATATGGGACCACCTGGGGAGTATACAATACCCTTTCAAAAAAAAAAAGAATTTTCCAAATCGGTTCTGGCGTCTTCGACTAATCCATGGACATACATAAAAAAATCGGCCAAGTGCGAGTCGGGCCTCGCTCTTTTAGGGTTCCGTTAAAAAAAATTAAATTAAAAGATTTCCATCTACCCACCTACCCATTTTAATTTTTTTTTTAATTTAATTTAATTTTTATTATTTGTTGTTATAGCGACAATAGAAATACCTACATAATATGTGAAAATTTCATCTGTCTATCTATTACGGTTTACGAGATACAGCCCGCTGACAGACGGACGGACGGACGGACAGCGTAGGCTAAGTTATAGGGTCCCGTTGGTACCCTTTGGGTACGGAACCCTAAAAAAACCGGCCAAGTGCGTGTCGGGCCACGCGCAGTGTAGGGTTCCGTAGTTGAAAGTCTCAAATATTATTGCTGACCTAGGATAGCGCTTTTATTTTATTTATGAATATTGAATACATTTTGAGTTCCATGGGTTAAATACTACAATATACTACAAAATATGCAACTTACACTACGTGTAATACCCAACTAAGAAAAAACAGATATAACTCCTTAACTAATGAACCCTACTTAGCCGTGATAGTTTTCCTTTAAAATTCATTATATATACTACTGCTGTGAATTTTTTCTTGTATCCTATATACAACCATTTAGCTGGCAGAGGGGGGGGGGACACTTGACTCTAATAAAATTTAGCACTTTAAAATATCATATTTCACAAACGGATCCTTGAATTGAAAAACGGTGTTCCCACACCCAAAATATTTTTAAAAGACCTATTCAACGACACCCCACACTATGGGATAGTCGAGAAAAAAAAATTCATCCCCACTTTACAAAATTTTATTTCACCACTTTGTCGGCGTGATTGATATTTATACCCTTGTCAAATTACAGATTTCTAGTACCAATAGTCTCTGAGCTTAACCGCGGACAGACAGACAGACAGACAGACAGACAGACGGACGGACATGGCGAAACTATAAGGGTTCCTTGTTTACTACGGAACCCTAAAAATGATTTCGACGAATTGATAACCTCCTCCTTTTTTGAAGTCGATTAAAAATAATCAGTGATTTATTTTTGGAATTATTTATTTTACAACAACTTTAAAGTCTATCTCAAGAAGTCGGTAGGTAGTGGGTGGATATGAATCGACGCTAAGACAATCGACATCAAACGTGTCGCAAGGATATAAAGGCCACAAGACGGCGAAGTATAAAATTCCTACAAAAACTTAATATGTCCAGCCTTGGACATAGGTAGACTCTATCAATTAACGATGACGATGACCTAATGCACCTACTTTACACACAATCTCACTGATTTTCCTTGATTGCTTCAATCCCTGGCGTGTGTTAAATTGATCAGAACGTAAAGCAATACGCCTAGAAGCTGCGACAAATAAAAGACCTTAGTGTGAGTGATAAAATTTCAGTCCGCAAACAGAATCCACTTCCTCTGGGCTGATTTCTTGAGTAATTACCACCAATTGGCGTCCGCGGTTTTCAGTCCCTGAGTATAATCAACATTCAATCATCATCATCAATAGCCTATAACAGTCCACTGCTGGAATAAAGGCCTCTCCCAAGGGGAGGGTTTGCCCATAATCACCACGCGGGGCAGACGGGTTGGTGATCGCAGTAGATGGTAGTAGTAGCACAGAGGACGCTGCTGCCCGTTCTCCGCTATACTCCCTTAGTCGCCTCGTACGACACCCGCGGGAAGAGGAGGGGTGGTGACAACTGTATTCTGATCTGCCGTCACCACACGTCAACATTAATAATCATTTATTGGTATCACCAGCCCCGCCCTAACACTATCCCACAACCTGAGCATTTTGTGGTACACTTTACTGAATAACTATCACGCCTATAGATTTGTGATATATCATGGTTATTAAACTTCATATCCAGATGTGTTATCTGTCAAAAAAATGTAATTTTTTAACCATAAACCTAAAAATTATAACTCGTTAGAAAAACTACGCGAGCCCTCACAAAGCTCAGTTTTTGCTAGTATATAATAGTATAACAGTAGGTACTTGGCATCTTTGAGGTCTCAGTACGCTCGACCGAATTTGCCGGCGCACGTAGGTAGACTGCTTGCTATTTCACCTAACATTGTGTGAGAAAGAGATAGACTCAGTGTAGCGAGACGTAGTCGTAATTCCTAGTTCCATGGTGTAGCGAGTCCATATTGTGTGCATACCTCTGTGCTACCGTCCCCGTGTTGTTGTCTTTCTTCTCCGCTAGGAGTATAAAGTATTCTGTGACCGTCCCGCTCCCGCTCCGTGTCGGGTGAGAGGTGCGATAATTTTCACCGAAATCAAGTGCGCGAAAAGGGTTGAACAGCCGTTTGGGAAAAGTGTTTTTGAGAAAAATCTACTAAATGTATGGTTGCAAAGTAAACTAATTTCAACTAATGAATAAATAAACTATGTTTAGTGATAAATTGTTTGAGAATATCAATAAACCTAGATAACGACGAGACAAATTGATGTTATACTTAGTTTTGAGCTTACCATATCAAAAATTGTAGTAATCATCCTAGATTATCATCATTAATTAAAAAGATATTTTATTGTTTCTATGTACAAAATAACAAGAAAAGATTTAAATATTATATAAGAAAGTAAACAGCTCATAATGCAATCTATAGCCATTGGTTTCTTTTTGTGGTATTATGTCACGACAGCTGGTTTCTTAATGCTTGAAGTTCGTAAGCCTCCCCGCTTCTCTTTTCCCGTGCATTGTTCCAACAGTGATCTACTGGTCTTGCAGTTTGCAAAGGGAATTGTTGCTCATAGCTTCTTCCTTCCGGGTGAGCACACGTCGCTTATTGTTGCAGGGACGTATCGAACGGAGCGGATGTCATTGTTTCCGGTACAGCGTCTAGTGTGCTCGCAGAGACTGTTGTTTTCGAGTTGAATGATTTATTGTCCTTTGTTTTGCAGGCATATTTCATTTTGTAAAGGGGTGTAATTAATCTGCTTTCAAAACTTTTTTTAGTTCCAATAAGGTGGATCCCAATGCAAATGTCTATTCGATGAGCAGAGTTTATACGATGTAATTCTTTTAATGAGGAAGCAGAAAATATTTTGCTAATTAGATCTAATCAGATCGATTATGATATGTTTTTATTTACTTTAAATTACAGTTTTATGATTACTATATCGCCGCGCTAACAGTTTGAGCGCGGCGACCGTATCAAGAAATTCCGTAACGAAAATAAACCTAACACCGTCCTTCAGTAAGTACATTTTAGAGGTTCCCAAGTAGCTCTATTTGGCGCAATGGGCGAGCGGCCGCTTTCTTTACCGCATGGTGTATGATGTCGCAGGTTCGAATCTCACTCGCGAAGTAGTGACAGTGCGCTTTTCTTGTTTTGTTTGTTTTTTAATTATTTTTTTGCATAATTTTTATTATGCAAAAATAATGTTGCAAAATGCTATGCAAAAGCTTTACCGCGGCAGTCCCCGAATGCCACTTAATTATTTTTTCAATGTTATTATATAAATCCCGCGTCTTCGGTCGGGTGGAGTTAGGTTGACCGCGGGAAACTTTCAAAAAAGCGGGAAAAATGTCACGGGAAGGCAATCTATGCCTCTCCAGGATATGTTGCTCTGCTGCAAGATTATTCAAGGAAAAACCAACAAACAAACGCTCAAATAAACACACTTTCGCTGCTTTCGCATTTAGTTATTATAATTAGTGAGGATTCTTTTACAAATGTTGCTGAAAAGAAACAATAGGCACTCGCAGTTTAAAAATTTGCTGAAAATTATTCTTAACTAGCTTTTACCTGTCCCCGGCTTCGCTCCCGCCATCTATTAAAAGTAGGTAATGTGAAGTCGTGAATCCTATGGGATTCCTTGTACTATGGTACAATAATACCAATTTTGATTTTTTCATCTGTTGTTTTAGGTTTTCCTTATTTTATTTTTGGAGTTAAGAATCGATTTTAGGCGCCCGGTATGAGAAAAATCCGAGCAGTAAAATCAATTTATCAATGACCTCGTTACGTTTTTCTGTCACGTTTTTCACAACGATGCAAATTTCTACCCTAACGTTGAGTAAATAAGGTTGATTTTCGTGCGAAAGAGCTTTCGCTTCGGGTAGCCGAGCGCGTAGCGATCGAGTCCCCGAAGCGAAAGTCGGTCAGGGCGCGCTCGGACCCGAGTCGCGCGTAAACTCCAGTCGTGCGTCGGAGGCCGGAGCTGACACACACTTTTTTTTATTTTTAAGCAACCCCAACAAAGTTAGAACGATAAAAAATTCAAATAGTTTTGTGTTTTAGCCAGACTAACGAAATTGATTTTTATACTAGACTAGCTTTGCCCGCGACTTCGCTCACGTTAAGTTCGATTTTTGAAACCCCTATTTTACCCCCTTAGGGGTAGAATTTTCAAAAATCCTTTCCTAGCGGATACGTACGTCATAATAGCTATCTGTATGCCAAATTTCAGCCCGATGTGACCAGTAGTTTGCACTGTGCATTGATAAGTCAGTCAGTCACCTTTTCCTTTCATATAATTAGATAAATAATAATAATTTATGAACAATAAGCCTACCTTTACTAATCTGCAGTTTTGGTAAATTGGGTATCAAGGAGTACCAAGTTAGTAATACAATTTCCAACCCATGCCATTATCTTGAATTATGACTAGATTTATATTAAAACCCTTTTCCTTTCGTCCATTTTGCATTATCCCATAGTCCTTTATCAGTCCTTTACCTCGATAAACGTGGTATTCACTCAATTTATACGCTGATACTATTTTACGTAAGAAATATTTTATAACTATTGCACGATAAAAAAATGTGCAAAAGGATAATTGCTACAGGAAACATTCATACAAATGGGTACCTCATTTTCATTGATTACTAGTTTTTAGGGTTCCGTACCCAAAGGGTACCAACGGGACCCTATTACTAAGCCTACGCTGTCCGTCCGTCCGTCCGTCCGTCCGTCTGTCAGCGGGCTGTATCTCGTAAACCATAATAGATAGACAGATGAAATTTTCACATATTATGTATTTCTATTGCCGCTATAACAACAAATAATAAAAATTAAATTAAATTAAAAAAATTAAATTAAAATATTTCCATGGGTACATGAAAATATTTTAATTTAATTTTTTTAACGGAACCCTAAAAGAGCGAGGCCCGACTCGCACTTGGCCGATTTTTATTAACCACGCCATCTATTAAAAGTAATCTGAAGTGGTGAATGGTGATTCCTATACAAAATTAATAATTTTAATTTTTTCGATTTTTCAGCTGTTCTTTTGGGTTTACCCTACTTTTTTGTTTTTAAACCACCCTTGTATTAATAAAACAAAAAAAAATTGTGGACTAAGCCATTACACCCTTTTTAACACGCTTAATCCCTTTCTGATGATGATATTATGGATACTCGCTCGATCAATGTTCCGTACAAAAAAAATTGGCTGACTGCTGATAGAAGAAAAACTAGATTTGCTAATAATTAAAAACAAATATAAAAAAAAAATAAATAAAAAGGTGCACTGGCACGTTTCGTGAGTGAGTTTCGAACCTGCGACATAATACAAGGCGGCTGCTTGCCGACTGCGCTGTACAAGGTTGCTTGAGAACCTCTAAAATGTTGAACGCTTACTGAAATCTCCAGGTGACGATTTTGAAGGTGACGATGACGCGAAATCCATGTTTTTTGCTCACCCAAAAAAGTGCTCAACGCGCCTAAAGAAGTTTTCACTTCAAAAATCTTTATCACAAATCAAACTCACAAATTATGACGAAAAAAATTGTTATTGCGGGTGATTTGTTTCACGGTTTTTCTCTTCCATTATGTGTTGTCCCGTAGTCCTCTATAAGTCCTTTATCTCAATAAACGGGGTGATTCACTCAATTTATACGCTGATACTATTTTATGTAACTTCCGAACAAACATTTCACCTTAATCCAATGAATGGCTTTTACGTGAAAGCGTTGTAAAGTAACTGAAACTATGTAACTTCTTTTCTCTTAGTTCAAGATGTATGAGTGGGAACTTACTTATTCACCTGTATATACTTCGCAGGCTCAGTGATCCGGAAAGGGTCTTGACCTCTGACACTAGAAACTTCAAAATTAAAAATGATTTATTTTGCCTAGTTGTTGCTGTTGGGGTCCTAAGGTGCTGGAGTGGCGACCCCGTACGGAATTGAAAGCGTGGTGAAGGCAGACCCCTCACTACTACCCGTCCGATTAAAGTTGGCCGTCGACGACCGTTACAAAATGACATTATACTCTACCGTTGACATAAAAATGACTGTATTTTTTACTGTTTACCACGACTGTGACGGAAGCTTTTTTTCTGGCGATGCTTTTCATGGCAATAGCGTCTTGAATGTCGTAGGGCGTGATTTTTAATATCTTATTTGTCTTCTTTTCGAACAAAATCTAAAATTAATTAAAGTAATAAATAAGTCTGCGCTAAATAAAACTTTTGGAGTTTACTCCTTAAGAATCGATTTTAGGTATGAGAAAAATCCGAGCAGTAAAATCAATTTATCAATGACCTCGTTACGTTTTTCACAACGTTGAAATTTCTACCCTAACGTTGAGTAAATAAGGTTGGTTTTCGTGCGAAAGAGCTTTCCGAGGGAAGCCGTGACCTTGTTACGTTTTTCACAACGATGCAAATTTCTACCCTAACGCTGAGTAAATAAAGTTGGTTTTCGTGCGAAAGAGCTTTCGCTTCGGGTAGCCGAGCGCGTAGCGATCGAGTCCCCGAAGCGAAAGTCGGTCAGGGCGCGCTCGGACCCGAGTCGCGCGTAAACTCCAGTCGTGCGTCGGAGGCCGGAGCTGACACACACTTTTTTTTTCCTTTTTTACTCATCGTAGAAAACTAGACGCGGACATTAGTATAGTATAGTATAGTAGTAGCAAACAAAAATAGCTAACTAATAATAATATTAAACTTAACAAAAAAATTTAAAACGTTACAAATGTTTGAAAAATACAGTACTGACAATCGCAAGCGGTTGTTATCTGTACTGAATGGGTCAGACTAATTATTTTACCCACAATATATAAACTAAACTGAATCATAATCCTACTAAACTAGCGGCACGCTATGATGGCCGGTTTGACGTTTGTCCGCTCATGAAGTTCCGTATTAATTGATAACGACTTTGAAGGAAATAATTGTATTACTTTATTGACGATAGTGATGTGCAGAGATTCATAAATTTTATCGAATGTAGTTTTAGGTTTAGGACTCAAAATTTATTTATTAAATTGATTTCTAAAATGTATACAAGTGTAGAAAAATCAGTTTGCACCATTTAAGGGGTGAATGTACTTGTGAATATGAACAATTTTCACTATGTGGACAAACCTCTGAAATCGCAAAAAAATATCAGCTGTTTCATACAAAAGGTAAAAATTTTATTTTTATATGATATATACCACAACTCGGCATTTGGTTTTCTAAATTGAAAATTTTTAAAAATGGAATCTAATACGATCGTCACATAGGATCGCTGGCTAGCACAACTACTACCTCCGGCAAACTCGCGTCAATGCTCAATGCAAAACAAAGCAGTTTCGAATTGACGTTGCTTCGAAAAGTATAAACTGTCAGTGCAATGCGATTGTGATATAGTTTTGACCTGGCTTTGGATTTCAAATATTGATACTGCATTACTGTTGACCCTTGCTCGTTAATTTGGACTCTGTTCAAGCCCTTTGTTGTGGATTTCGTCGATATGACCGAACGTACGCAGAGAACTGTTCTAAATAGTCAGACACGTGAGTTCGTAATACGCCTTCGTAACTATTTCGATCGTGAAGCTCAAAATGGAGGGCCAATTTTACCTATAACGTCAGTGGTTGAACGACTATTTACAGAAGGAGTATCCAACAAGAAAAAAGTTGGTGCATTCACTGAAGGAAGCTGGATTATTCTTCGGTGGGGAAAGTTCTTTAACGAAGATTTTGAAGACCATTGGATTTCGATACAAAAAATGTAACAAACGCAAAATATTGATGGAAAGATTTGATATAGCGATGGCAAGGTATACTTTTTTACGGCAAGTGAAAGAAATCAAAAATTGGCAAAATGTTGTGTTCTTGGATGAAACATGGCTTAATGCTAACCATACTGTAGGCCGTTCTTGGAACGATGACACAGCAGCATCTACTTCCAAAGTTCCTGTAGGAAAAGGATCGCGACTTATAATTTGTCACGCCGGAACCATCAACGGGTTTGTCGAAGGTTCTCTCATGGCTTTTGCGTCAAAAACCACTGGAGACTATCATGAAGACATGAATGGAGAAAAGTTTACTGAATGGTTTACCTCAATGTTGTGTAGCCTCCCTGAACCATCTATTATAATTATGGACAACGCCCCATACCACTCGATGCAAATTGACAAGCCACCTGCCCAATCCCAAAAGAAAGCTGATATCGTCGCATGGCTTCGTAAAAATGGCGTAGATGCAAACTACGAAGAAGCTTGTGAACATGTGACTAAAGGAGACTGGGAAAAGGTTGTGAATAGAACTGTTAAATTAATAAGGGAAGATTATGAAAGAGATGTGAAAATAGATAATATTATAGAAAACGAACATATAATTATTAATGTAGGTGATGATAGCAGTGACGACAGTGAAAATAGTAGTATGGACGAATCTGATTAATTATGGCCTTTTGTGGCACCTTTTTTGGTATCTTTTGTATTCATATGTTTCTTGTGTGCATATAAAGTATGTATATTCATTTTCATTCAAATATTCAGTTCGTTCAAATAAATTAAATAAACATATACATTTTTGTTTTATTAAACCTATTTAATCAGGTACAAAAACAAAACTTAATTGTTTTTTGTTCGAGAATAAATTGACATTCCACATCACTATTGTAATGTGTCAAACCGGCCATCATAGCGTGCCGCTAGTGTAATATTATAAATGCGAAAGTTTGTGAGGATGGGTGTTTGTTATTCTTTCACGCCACAATAAATAAACCGATTTGGCTGAAATTTGGAATAGTGATAGCTCATACCCAGGATTAACACATAAGCTACATTTTATGCCGGAAAATTAAGGAGTGCTCGCGGGAATTAAAAACCTTATTTCACGCAGACGAAGTCGCGGGCATCATCTAGTCTTTCATAATGTTCCCTGAAGAAAAGTGATGTAATGTCCATCAATAGTTTTTTTAAGCAGGAACACAATACAATATTTTTCGACACAAAAAAAGGCTTTTATGCCAGTGTAGGTTTCCGGTACTTGATAATACCCGAGATCCCGTTGTATGACTATCTCCCAGTGAATGTACAATTAAAATCAGTACAATTATTTCGAAGATCAAAGAGATAGAACGAACAATAAAATAAACATTTTTATGTTTTTAGGCTTCCATACTCGGTACTACAAACGGAACGCTATAGGATCACTTCGTTGTCCGTCTGTCCGTCTATCCATCTGTCAACACCCTTTTTCTCAGAAACGCGTGGAGGTATCAAGTTGAAATTAATATCAAATACTCAGGTCTGCAACTCCTTACAGTGGAGAAAAAATCAAACTTCTAAGTCGACGCAATCAAAAGATACGGCCTTTTATGCTCTGTTTATGCCCATTATTTTGACACTGGCAAGGGAATCAAAACCTATAGGGTACTCGTTTTACTTGAATACTTGTACTTCTGGATTACGGAACCCACCGTGCGCGAGTCCGACTCGCACTTGGCCGGTTATTTGATTATCGGCATGTTATTGCTTAAATATGATTTTTTATGCGCTCGATAAGAAACAGTTTTGCGTATGTACTTATTTATTTTAACTTAATTAGAACGGTCTTTGTCCAATAACATTAATTAAATGTACCTACTGTTGCGGAGACCCGTTAGATACAGGCGGCGCAAGAACAAGCGCTGCGGAAGTCCATGCAAGAGACCTTTGTTCTGGATGCAGTGGATGTCTATCGGTTGATGAAGAAGAAGCAGTTATTTCGAAATCACAGACAGGACACCTAAGTTGTATTTATTTGTATCCATGTAGGCAGAGATATATAAATACCCTGCCTCGAAACACGTGATCCTATCGAGCCTGTTTAGGCGTACGGAATTCAGGATTTACATTCCAGTACAGGAAGGAAATTAGGTTAGAGTTTCTACGCTCTAGATTAGGTGTTGGAATTATAGAGGGAACTTCCCAAATAATGGCACTTTAAGCAGTATTCAAAGAAATTCCTCAAACGTGAAATATTTACCACGGCCACGGATGATTAGAAATATTTTTTTATTCAAATAAACATTTTACAAGTTGTTTGAATAGTCTGACTCTACCACTGGTTCGGAATGCCCTTCCTGCCGAGAAGAACGAGCAAGAAACTCGGCGGTTGCTCTTTTCAAAAAAAGTTTACAATTCAATAGATACTATGCTATGTATGCAGCGTTTCCACAATGAAGGAAGTTCCAAAAATGCATACCTACTACAACAATGCAATATATCTCAAGATAGGCAGACATAAAGCTACTACCTAACTACCCTACTAGAATGGGGCTACCATTCCAGCCAGTGGAACCCGTTCACGAGCATGACGCATGACCCAGCCGTTGCTTCGCTCAACCATATTTGAGGGAACGTAACGTCACTTTTTCTGTCAAGATATTCTCTAGTGTTGAGAATTTCTTGACAGAAATCCCCAATTTTACTGACTCAACCCTGGAATCGAACCTGGGACCTCGTATTCCGCAGTTCAACTCGCAAACCACCAGACCAACGAGGAAGGCTGTACAGGTTGCTATTATGAAGGCACAGCTAACCTTGGCAATGTCTAGACTTAGAAATTACTTAAAAGGAAAATATTGGGAAAGTTTTTTCTACTCCTTTTACAGGTAAACAGCGTAAGCACTAATTAAGAGTCGACGTAGAGATTTATATTTCTTCCTTCTGTGAAATTAAAAATGTTTTTATCTCGAATCGCGGAGCACGAAGAGGAGATGAAATACAAACACTCAATCCGTCGGGAGTTTAAGCTAACTACTCATCCGAATTCTAGTAATAAGTAATCTGGATTCTTTTTTCTCGGAGCAACCTTCATTCTTCGCGAATTTTTTTGTGAACAATTTAATAAAAAAAAATCTTTAGTAAAAAAGTATATAATTTATTGTTGATTTTTTAAACCGATTTCAATAAAATTTAAATGGGACCACCTGGCAAGTAAATGGGACCCCTTTCAAACAAAAAAAAATCCAAATCGGTTCAGGCGTCTTCGAGTAATTGGTGAACATACATAAAAAAAGAATCCAATGAATTGAGAACCTCCGCCTTTTTTGAAGTCGAAAAGTGTAAATTTCCAATGAATCGAGAACCTCCTCCTTTTTTGAAGTCGATTAAAAAAGTGTTTAAATTAATAATTTATATTGCTTTCAACACGTGGAATGCACTTCTAACTTCTAAATATGATTAAAAAGTTAGTGTTTACCACCGTCGAGGTCCAAAGCACATTATAATATGTACATTATAATAGTAGTTACAAATATTGAAACCAGTTCGATGAGTACAAGCACGTTTAATATTTTAATAATAAACGTCTAATATAATTTGGGGCTGTGGTTCTGTGACCAATTTACGTGTATTTAAGATGGTATCTATGCACACAAAATTGTTAATTGAACAGTACATAAAGCTGATCGCACATTATAGCCGCACGCCCCGAACCCGCTTCAGACTAATAAATTCTACACTGATGTTGGTTGCATAAGTTCATCGCATTTTTAACCCCCGACGCAAAAAGAGAGGGGTGTTATTAACCCCAGACGCAAAAAGAGAGGGGTGTTATAAGTTTAACGTGTCTGTGTATCTGTCTGTGGTAGCGTAGCGGCCAAACGGATGAACCGATTTTCGTTTAGTTTTTTTTGTATCATAGATAATTTTATCCCGAGTGTTCTTAGCCATGTTTCATGAAAATCTGTTCAGCCGTTTGAAGATTATCAGCTCTTTTCTAGTCGATGAGGGGATCTGACTAACTTCCTTATGTCCGATCGATTCGAAATTTGGTACCGTGTTACTTCAATGATATTGAAAGTATATGGTAAGGTAACCATGACCTGATCAGCCGCTTGAAGATCATCAACTCTTTAATAGTTGATGAGGGGACCTGACTACCTTCCATATGTCCTATCGATTCGAAATTTGGTATAGTGTTACTTCAATGATATTGAAAGTATATGGTAAGGTAACCATGACCTGATCAGCCGTTTGAAGATCATAAACTCTTTAATAGTTGATGAGGGGATCTGACTACCTTCCATAATATGTCCTATCGATTCGAAATTTGGTACCTTGTTACTTCAATGATATTGAAAGTATATTATGGTAAGGTAACCATGACCTGATCAGCCGTTTGAAGATCATCAGCTCTTTAATAGTTTATGAGGGGATCTGACTACCTTCCATATGTCCTATCGATTCGATAGGTACCGTATTACATGGTAAGGTAACATGGCATGTTAGAGTAAGGTTTAGATTTCGAAGGTGGGTAATTAAATGGGATCAATTAGGCTCAATTACCACTGCGCTAACTAATCACTATAAATACCTTCCTAATATTTATACCTACTTTAAAAAGGACTAAATAAAAGTAAAATTAAAAATTTTAAAAACCCCCGACACAAAAAATAAACTCTAAAAACTAACAAATAATATTTTAAACCTATATATAATTTTATACCTGTACCTATATAATTATTATCCTCACATATATTATATAAGTTCAAATATTTTTATTTTCCAAGCGTCGTCGTCGCGTCGGGGGACCGCTAAGTGAGAAAAGCAGCGCAGATTGCAACAAAAGAATTAAATTTACTCCGAAAAATTCGCAAAATTGACACAACCGTCAAACTTTCGCGGTCCCCCGACGCGACGACGACGTTTGGAAAATAAAAATATTTGAACTTATATATGTGACGATAATAATTATATAGGTACAGGTATAAAATTATATATTATATAGGTTTAAAATATTATTTGTTAGTTTTTAGAGTTTATTTTTTGTGTCGGGGGTTTTTAAAATTTTTAATTTTACTTTTTATTTCAAGTATTAGTGTTCCAGTGCTGACTGCTGAAGTGTAAAGTAACATTCCTTCCTATAATACGCGTTCGTCGATAGCTAGATGTGTAATCTACGATTTCTACGACTTTATAATAAAAATAAATCCTACCATATAAACCCATGTGACGTTGAAATTACATAGGTATTCGTCTTAAAAAATATGATTTGTTAATTGTTTGATTTTGATTGGTTATTATAATGAAGAGTTAAACTTTATTTCTGTGGTATGCTCAGGGGTGACTTTTCTCGACATTTTGGTACGGCTTAGAGCTTATCATAATAATATGCTAGCCCAAAATAATCATCATCAATCTGTGCCTTTAGCTTGGAATGTGAACGTTCAATACAAAAAAAATTAATGTCTAAGGCACGTCCGATGTATGCGGCAACGGCTGCTAGGTGAGTGATCAGCTTTAATTACCATTTTCGATTCTCTTGAGCGTGAAATGTTTATTAAAGGTAGGAAATTTCTCTTTGAAAGCTGAGCAAGTAGTACGTTCCGTCAAATTTATGAAAATTCCTTCGAGCGGAATTGTATATTCAAATCCTCTATTCGTAATGAGTTTATTCATATTCCAAGTACACTTCAAAACTCTCTTGTTTAATCTTTAATAAAATATAATCTAATTAATTTTAGAGAAATTTCAAACAAAAAAGAATATCCACTAATGACTAATGGCCTTGAAAATATGAAATATTTATTTTTCTTAATATTAGAATTATAATATTAGCTTAATATTAAATTTTCATAATAAATAATATCAGCAAAAATGGCAAAAAGAGACCCAGTAAATGTCTTCGTAGAAATTATTGTATCTTCACAATTCAATTGTCGCAATTGTATCCGACGCGACTCTTATGAATACCTAACTACAATCGTTTTTATGCTCCGACAATAATTTTGGTACGCAAATAACAGAGAATTTACTCTAAATATTATATCAAAATGTGAGCCTGTTATTTAATCGTTAATTTTTTTAGGGTTCCTTACCCAAAGGATGGCAACGGGACACTGTCTGTCTGTCTGGGCTATATCTCATGAACCGTAAAAGGTTATTACGTATATTTTCATTTTTCACAGAATATGTATTTCTATTGCCGCTATAACAACAAACAATAACAAAAAAAACCTATAGCTAAAAATTACAGAAGGTCTCCATGCAATACACTTTTGTTTTTGCTCGATCTTATTAATATCGGGTGTTAAATCTTATACAATTGTACGGAACCCTTCGTGTGCGGGTCCGATTCGCACTTGGTCGGTTTTTTTCATTATTCTACCTATCTCGCACGGGGTGAAAGCTAGTGGTTAAGACTCCAGCGTCCTATTCAAAGAGTTTGGGGTTCGATCAGACACGCATAGTCTATGACTGCATGCTGCCAAGTGCAGTTTGTCAGACTTCACACACCTTTGAGGACATTATGGAGAACTCTCAGACATACTGATTTCCTATCATAATTCATTTTCTTCATTCCTAAGTCATGTCTTAAAATGAGTATTTGAATATTAGTATCAATTCGATGCCTTAACATGGGTAGCCTAAGCATGTCATGCTCTCTTTAAACATTTCTATGGTGGTGTCGTGTGATGCGGGTTGTTACGTTCCCTCAAATATGGTTGAGCGAAGCAATGGCTGGATCATGCGTCATGCTCGTGAACGGGTGCCACCAGCGGGTATGGGGCTGCTTTCTGTCCGCCCGTCTTAACGTGTTGAATTATAATTAGGTATGCTTTTGTGGAACTCATTGTGGAAACACTGCATACATAGCATAGTATCTATTGAATTGTAGACTTGTTTTGAAAAGAGCAACCACCGAGTTTCTTGCTGGTTCTTGTGTCCTAAATTTCTAAGATTATTTTATTCACAGATACAAATAATCCTTACTAATATTATAAACGCGAGTGTGTTTGTTTTTTGTTTTCTTGATTTGTTGGTTTGTCCTTCAATCACGCCACAACAGAGCTACGGATCGACGTGATTTTTGCATGGGTATATTTAGTTGAGGATTTGGAGAGTGACATAGGCTACTTTTTATCCCGGAAAATCAAAGAGTTCTCCAGGGATTTTAAAAACTCTAGTCTAAAGTCGCGGGCATCAGCTGGTATATAATATTTTACCTACCACTTCGCGTTCAGAAACTTTTATGATAATGCAACCTCTGCATTATCACTTATCTCATAAATGAAAAGCCTGACATAGTTGTTACTATGTTCATAACCAGATTAACTAAGTTGTTTCTCAAAGGGGCCATTGTCAAAGTTAAAAGACATTACGTCTGCCTGGCCAGCCTTGAATTATATTATACAAACTTTAGGGCAAAAAGATATCCCAGAATATCAAATAATCTTTCTTCTTCTATCCATCTATCTTCTATTTCTATCTATCTATTCTATCTTATTTAATTCAGATCTCTAATATCGGTCACCCACCCAGGTAGCAATAAAACAATCGGCTGATACCCAATTGGCTACGCCACCTCCATCTCTTATCTAGCTAAAAGTTGATAAAAAAGCCAACGCTTGGGCCGATCGTGCCTCTCTATCGCTTGTTCCGCGCTCTCGCTTGCACGCGCAGGCTCAGGCGGAACGCGACACTTTTTCGTGCGTGCAGTCGGTGTTCATCGATTTATAAGACGTTATCACGTCTAATTCTAATTTTTATCTCATACATATTATATTATTTTATTATTTTGGCATAAATGACAACACCACAACTCAACCTTTTAAACTTGACTGTTATCTGTAGGAACTGATAATATGTATAATTGGACGTTTACTCACGCAAAAAGTTTCCAACTTACATTAATTTTCAATTTAAATAGGTAGGTACAGACTTATGTTAAAGAATGAAGGTTAACTTATCTATTGAAAGAAAGAAAGAAAATATCTTTATTCATTAATGATGACACAGACAAAACTAGTTACAAAAGTATAATTTCGTCTGTGACACCACCCAGAAAGGGTGTACAGCTCAGCACTATGCCTTGCGTCATATGCAAAAAAAATGCATACAATGCCAGGCGCTGATATTCAGCTGTGACCCAGGTGACGTCACAGTTACAAGTCACAACAGTAAATTCAATTTATGGCAAATTTCGAAGGGAAGCAGTAAGTAGGCAGTAGTATCGAATATAATCACATTATTAAATAATATGTAGGTATTATCACCAGTGTTAAGGAGGAAGCTTTACATATAATATTATATACATATAGCATAGGTAAATATATTTTATATAATATAGTGCAATAATATTTAAAAGAAAACAAAATTGTTCAACACCTAATATATAAAATTTTCGTGTCACAATGTTAGTTACCTTACTCCTCCGAAACGGCTTTACTGATTTTTACCAAATTTTATATGCATATTCAGTAGGTCTGAGAATCGGCTACTATCTATTTTTAATACCCCTGAGTGATAAGGGTGACCAACCACTAAATATTTATGCTGGCGGTACGAAGTTCGCTGGGGCAGCTAGTAACATATAAAATTAAATAACTGATATATCTACCGCTAAATTTTCAAATTCATTTTGTTTCAGTAGTTATTCAGTTATTCAGTATTGGCAAGTGTTGTGGGTTGGTTAGGTACGTCCAATTCTGTATCGCGCGTATTATGTAAATACTTCCGATATCACCAGACAAGTGCTCGTCCGCTGCTCAGGTACATACTCAGAGAACATCCACATCTCGGCCGAGATGAGCCCGCTATCGCGCTCTATGCAAAGCGAATCGCTGAGCGCAGAGCGTTACTTAGGTCGGCACAAGGGTAAATAATTTAAGGTGGAATACACGGGTCTGCCCGCGAAATTCAAATTTAATTTGGTTTTTCCCATTTTCTAAACTAATACGACAAAGTGGGCTTATCGCATTCTAATTGCGCCAGTGCAGTGGAATTATCATCTTCACAGGTTTACATAAAAATCTTGTACCGAGTTGGACGTGAGTTACTCACAAATTAGTCAGTATTTTGATTAATTTCTTCAACTGGTCACTTTTAAGTAAAGATTTTTATGTAAACCTGTGAAGATGATAATTCTACTGGCGCAATTAGAATGCCATTAGCCTAGTTTGTCGTATTAGTTTACAAATTGCGAGAAACCAAATTAAATTTGAATTTCGCGGGCATACCCGTATAATCATCCTTAATATAAAAAATTCTTTTTAAAACCCGACTTCAAACGGCCGCACCAGTAAAAACCGACTTCAAAACGGTTCTACCAATTTCGATAAAATTTCAATGGAATTTCCCAAATCAGGCGGTTCAGGCGTCTTCCAGTAATTGGTGAACATACATAAAAAAAGATTCCGACGAATTGAGAACCTCCTCCTTTTTTTAAGTCGGTTTAAACGGTGCTGGAGGTAGGTGCTTCATTCTTAAAGCTACGCGAAACAATAAAGCATATATGAGTTACAAAACACTAAACAGGGGTGGTGGTACTGTGCCAGGGTTGAACGCAGTTATCACGTGCTAACGCGGTCATAATTCAGTGAGGGTGCCACATCTGAAGCCCGACCTGTAAAGGCTGTCACACAACCGGTTGAATATTAATAATTATTTTATTGAGTTGAATATTAATAATTATTATTATTTTATTTTGACGACCTCCCTGGCGCAGTGGTGAGCGCTCTGGTCTTATTACTGGGAGGTCTCGGGTTCGATTTCCGGCGGGGTCAATTTGGGAATTTATAATTTCTGAATTGTCTCTGGTCTGGTCTGGTGGGAGGCTTTGGCCGTGGCTAGTTACCACCCTACCGTCAAAGACGTGCCGCCAAGCGATTTAGCGTTCTGGCAAGATGGCGTGTAGAAACCGATTAGGGGTATGGGTTGAATTTTTCACTGCCATACCCCTTCCAAGTTAGTCCGCTACCATCTTAGACTGCATCGTCACTTACCATTAGGTGAGATCGCAGTCAAGGACTATCTTGTCATCGAATAAAAAAAAAAAAAGGGAAGGATGTGTGTTCAACGTTTAAAGTACTACTCCAGTACATATCGTTGAAAGTAATACTTTAAATATGTAATACTACATATTTTATGGTTCACGCACAACTTACGGACAGGGCGGCGCTTGAGCAGATTAATCCGTCGATAACTTAGGTTTGTTTGTTTTTGTTTTTAAAATGTCTTAATTATTATTAAAAATTTAAAATATTTGTATAGTTCTTGCAATTCACGAGGGCGACTGACTTGTGGTTGTGTGTGTGTCGTATCTGTATAAGTGTGAGCGAGCGCAATGCTCGCGCCTGCCCGCTCCCACCTAGGCTTTGACAGGCACGCACACTTATGCAATGTATTTGTACACGAAGTCCATGTTATTGGATATAAATGTCGTAAAATGTTTTACACTGACACGAGATGTCGCTTTCACTCAGACTTATTCGGTTGTTTGTCTTCCCTCACCTCTAATGCACGCATCGATCACTCGCCCGCGAATCCCAATTCTCGGGTGGTATTGTAAAGAATCGACAAACGAAGGTTTTTATCTTGCTTTGAGAGATTCTTTCCCCGTAACCAACCCATGACGTCTCATTTTCACTGGTACAAACGCTAAGTTCAACTCATAAAAGGATTTAATTGTAGTTACTACATACTGGAAATAAAGAAATATGTAAAAAAGTTTATAAACTAATCGGTTGTATAATGGGAATAAGCCCCAATAAATGTCTCAACGGGCGATGGAGAGATCTATGCTCAGAGTATCCCTGCGGGATCAAATCGGAAATGAGGAGATCAGTAGGAGAACCCAAGTCACCGACATAGCTCAGCGAGTCGCGAAACTGAAGTGAAAACGGGCGGGGCAAATAGATTAAAGAGCTGATGATCGTTGGGGTCCCAAGGTGCTGGAGTGGCGACCCCGCACCGGGAAGTGCAGTATTGGCATGGCAGATCCCTACACCTAGGTGGAACGACGACATAAAAAGAGTCGCAGGGAGCCGCTGGATTCAGGCGGCGCCTGACCGAGGCCTGTGGAAGTCCATGCAAGAGGACCTTTGTCCAGAAGTGGACGTCTATCGAATATAAAGAAGAGAAGAAGAAGAAGTTTATGAGAGAAACAGGTAAACAAGCGTTATGTGAAAGATGGGTAGTAAATAGGTACTTACCACAGCTAATACCAACTATGTTTATGGCAAGACTTCAGATGACAGACGGATAATAATAAAATATTAATGAAGTATCTCTCATATACGATACAATTGTAGATACAAGTTGACGTAGTAACGAGTATGTATAATATTTAACCAAAACATTCCAATATTTCGAACTGCCCGTAAATCATTGAAAATAGTGTGCGTACTACGTAATCAATTAGAATAATAAATTTCGTATTAAATATGGATTGTGTTCATTTAATATGGTATTATAGATAAATTTATTTGAGGCTTAAATTATGGCAACACGGGATTAAACATTGATTAATTTTGTGTTTGGAATTCATTATGAAACTTTAATCAAATGACAACAATAAATAATAATCGATAACAATATTTATCTACTCCAGCATCGAAAAGTTCCAATTTCGAATTTGACAGCTGAATCGAAATGAACCCTCTTTCGGTTTTGCTTCTCATTTCGATGCAGCTCGTTGTATGGGAGCTGAATCGAAATGGTTATCTTCTTAAAATAGGATATCTAAAGCTAAGGCTCTGAGTTCTGGCACTTTTGTACCGTTCATATGACAGAGGCGCCACAGGCGGCTGGTGGCGGCTTACGGAGTTACTTTTTGTTGACAGAGGCGCCACAGGCAGCTGGTGGCGGCTTACGGAGTTACTTTTTGTTACTTTATTGAGCCTACGGCGTATTCTGTTAATGATTTTATTTTCCTTGTCGTAGATAAAATCTTGTATGCAACTGAACGTAATTAGTCATTTTAATTCTCGTACTATCCTATTTTGATACTCGGCAAGCCTCGTATCAAAAAACAGCACTCGAATTAAAATGACCCTCATTACGATGCAGTTGCATAAATAGCTATAATAGTCCGGGAGGAATCGGCGCATGCGTACCGAAAACTATTCCAACTCAATTTTTTTATGCGATCCTCTTCAAATGGCCCTCCTAATTATATAAGTGCATGTTGCCAGGGCGCCACCTGGTGCCATATTGTTTAAACCGAAATTGTTTAAACAATTGCAAGGAATTGTTATTTTTCAACCGAACAAATTTTTTTTATATTCTTTATTGAAATACCAATAAAAAAGGTCCTATGACTTTTTACGATAAAGTTAATATTTTTAAAGATATGAATTTTTAAAGGTTCGAAAAATCTCAAATTTGGGTACTTTCGACCCATGAAAAATATATTAAAAAAAAACAAAATGTTTAAGTAATATTTTTTTTTTAATTCTCTATACAATAGTTAATAATATTGTTAATAGAGATTTAAAAAAATTTCATTGTTTATATCTTTTTTTTAATTGTTAATTTCGCGCGCTCACAAGAATTACGCTTACCTTTAAGAAAATTTTTAAGAAAATTTTATTGACCTAATAACTAGGCCAGTCTCAATAACTGGTTCTTTTACTTTACTTTCCGTTTTAATAACAAAAAAGTAATATAAACTGATAAAAAAGTAATTTTAATGACATGTTCCGATTTCTGCGTAAATAACTTTTGAAAAATTGATTTCAGAAAAAAATTTATTAAAAACAAATTGTAGACAATTTAATTATTAATAGCATTGCTACTTAAAGGTCCCTTAAGTATCGCTGTCTCTCTCTGACTCATGCGTTGCATCGGCCTCTCTGTGTCTTGAATCATTATTTATCATTTATCTTAAATACTATCAACTTTATCAAGATTGTTAAAGAGAGCAATGTTATTGATAATTAAATTGTCTACAATCTGTTTTTTATAAATTTTTTTCTGAAATCAATTTTTCAAAAGTTATTTAAGCATAAATCGGAACATGTCATTAATAGTAGATTATTAACCAAGGGGATAAAGCAGTGTCTTCTGTCGCGGGTGACGATTTAAATCGCGAGCGTAACGAAGGACTCGAGGTTTACTCCCGAGCGTAGCGAGGGTGTTAAAAACTTAAATCACGAGCGAAGCGAGGGATTTAAGACGAGTCCTGAGTGTAGCGAGGGATTTAAGTTCACCCAAGACTAAGACAGCTTTATCACCGAGGAAAATACTCTACTTTTCGTACCATTTGCGAAAAAATTAACACAATAATAATATGAGATAAGCATTTATTAAAAATAATGACAATTAAAAGTAAAAGTTAACATTCGAAACATTGGTCCAATTATTATTGATAGAGAGAGTTACATTTTTGTTTGGTACATTTATTGTTGATGAGTTGATTTGAGTATTTCTCTGTTCTTGCTTCTGAGCATTTCCACTGATGGAATCCGACAATTCACTGTCACTGTCGCTTTGATTTAACATCGTAACGTATTTTTAGAACATTTACTTATTTATAAAAATAAATTAAAATAAACTTTACGTTTATGTATTTGAAGAAAACAAAAACGCGGCAAATTCCTAGACTAATATTTTTTTGTCGGAAAAGCAAAGGCATCAAGCTCATACGGCCTCGTCGGTTTTCGTAATTTTATATAATAATCATAACTGCATAATAAATGCGTATTCCTTTTTCAAAAAGATGTATAATGCTTTATATACAAACTCAATGGTGTAAACACAGATGTAGTTCAGTATAAATTTCGGTAAGTATTCCAAATTTAAATCACATTCTCCCCCTAGAGGATGAATGAAATTCAGTACAATTTTCTTTCCCTGTTTTTAACAGATTAAAAATGACTATTGTTATGTTCGCTTTTTGTGGCACAGAATGTCACTTTTTTGAGCAAGTGGTACGAAAAATTACTTTTTTATCAGTTTATAATACTTTTTTGTTATTAAAACGGAAAGTAAAGTAAAATACCCAGTTATTGACACTGGCCTAGTTATTAGGTCAATAATTTTCTTAAAAATTTTCTTATTTTATATATTAATAATAATAAATCATCATCATCTCCTTGTTCTTGTCCCACGCTATGTGGGGTTGGCACATATCTTGTAAGCCATGTTGTAAGTGATTTGGCATGACATTTTACGACCGCCTAGCCTGACGTCAACCCTCTTTGGGAATGCTTTTGTTGGTGGAAAGGATAGAACCGCCTCCTTTCGGTTCATTAGGGTAGTGCTGGAATCCCCTTTTTTTAAATCTCCAGACTCGAGCGCCAGGCCTCGAAATCTGGACTGTACGCGGGCACTATGTATGTGGCGTCCACGCATTGGAGAGCTTCCAGTTTCTTTTTTATACGTGGATAGCAATGTGGTATTCCCTGAAGACAGAATAACTTCAGTATCATCTTCATCATCATTTTATTAATAATAATTAATCGATTGTAATATTATATAATACGAGGTTGTTTGAACAAATGTATTTTCCTTTATTTTATTTTCTTCCCTTCTAATATCCATATGTGTCATCATCAATATAAATCCATATCTATACATATAAATAAAAGTCTGTGATTCAGGGTGCGGGCAGACCGGCTACTTTAAGCTGCAGCGATCGGTGTTTTTGCGACTGCATCGCGTTTTCGCAAACTCTAAAGCGCTAGATCTAGATACGATGCTAAAAGTAGCAAATGTCAGCGTTTAAAACCATAAAACGCCGATGCTAAAAAACGAAATTCGGTCTCTGCGACTGGCGCTTGTTGTGTGCCCACGTTAGCGTTCGGACGCTGAATCGAGCTTCCGAAAAGCGACTCAAAACCATAAAAACGCCGATCGCTGCCGCTAAAAGTAGCCAGTTTGCCCTCTCCCTTAGAAATAAATGCCACTAATTAACCTTATGATTATTCGACTCTGATTAAGCTTGGGGATCCCTGCGAAATATAATCAGAAATGAGGAGATCTGTAGAAGAACCAGAGTTACCAATTAGCTCATCGAGTCACGAAGCTGAGGTAGCAATGTGGATGGGGCACATAGTTCGAAGAAGTCCCAAGGTGCTGGAGTGATGACCCCGCATCGGAAAGCGTAGTGTTGACAGACGGGGGTCTGTCAACACTGCAGATGATGAGACATAATATGCCATCGGTAGGTATACCTAGTGGGGGCACTAGGTATACCTACCGCTGGTAACAGACCAATCACAGGGTGCTGCTGGATACAGGCAGCTCAAGTCCTAGGCCTGTGGAAGTTCATATCATTTTTGACGTGATAACGTCTTATAAATCGATGAACACCGGCTGCACGCACGAAAAAGTGTCACGTTCCGCCTGAGCCTGAGCGTGCAAGCGAGAGCGCGGAACAAGCGATAGAGAGGCACGATCGGCCCAAGCGTTTATAGAGAGTGCCCGCCGCCCGCGCCGCCCGCCAGTCATCAATGTTTCTTTATGACTTTATCACGTAAAACTATCGTCCGTAAACCGACTTTACAGACAACCAATTTTTGATGTGATAACGTCTATCGATGAACACCGGCTGCATGCACGAAAAAGTGTCACGTTCCGCCTGAGCCTCAGGTTGCAAGCGAGAGCGCAGAACAAGCGATAGAGAGGCACGATCAGCCCAAGCGTTGGCTTGTGACACATTTATTCAACAACTAGCTGATGCCCGCGACTTCGTCCGCGTGGATTTAGTTTTTAAAATCCCTCGGGAACACTTTGATTTTCCGGGATAAAAGTAGCCTATGTCACTCTCCAGGTCCTCAATTATACCCATGCGAAAAATCACGTCGATCCGTAGCTCTGTTGTGACATGATTGAAGGACAAACCAACAAACAAACACACTTTCGCATTTATAATATTAGTATGATTAGAATATTAAATTGCATAGGAAAACACTGTAGCATTAAGTCCATACGATGTATTACATCCATACCTACTATGTAGTATGTAGGTATAATGATCGTTTGGCAAAATCTGACGCCTTTGGAGTAGTTTGACTCTGACAAAATAGGGCTATCCACGATGCATGGCTATATACGATAAAGTACGCTTGCCAGCTTAAGATGAGCCGTTCATTCAAAGTATCTTGTAGATTCCGGGGTTCAAGTTATTTGGAACTTATACTGAAGATCGTGATGTCTATAATTTCTGAACTACGAAATTGACGACCTTGAAATAATTACAGGACAATCTCTAAAGAACCTGCTTTCTAACAAAATAAGAATGGATTAAATCGGAATACGCCTTAATGAATTACAGCGAAATACACATTTTGACTTTCATCCCCTCTCCCAAGGGAACCGTGCTGAATTTCGGGATAAAAAGTATCCTATATTATACCTCGTAGTAATAACTTAAATCGTGCCAAGTTTCATTTAAATCCGTCCAGCAGTTTCGGCGTGATGCGCGGCCAAGATACAGACAGACAGACAGACAGACAGACAGACAGACAGACAGACAAAAAATTAAAAAAAAATTGTTTTGGCTTCAGTATCGATTATAGAGTGCCCTCAAACAAAAATTTTCAAAATATCTTCAATGTACAGAATTGGACCTGTTACAGTTTTATTATATTATAGAAGATAGATAGATAGATAGATAGATAGTGCAACGGATGGGGATCGAAGCGACCTTTCAGTTTTCAGTCAGTAACTAACCCTGCTATTGAGGCTATGTAAGAGATCTATCGGTCGATAAAGAAGTTGAAATTCCGTCAGTACCTACCTAATCCTTTAATGAGAGGGAAGCACATAATGCTTCAGATTTGTTTGCGAGATAATATTGTCGCTTAAGACCAACATTTGTATGCGCGGCGACGGTCAGCTCAATGTTTACTGATGATAAATAATGCTTTACACTCTGCGATACGATTTGGTTTCCTGCCAAGGACGCCAGAATAGAAATCCTTTATATTCAAAATTTCAAAATAATTTATTTCACGTAGGCCAACCTGTGGCTCTTATGACACGTCATGAATCTACGACCGGTTCGGAAAGCGGATTCTGCTGAGAAGAACCAGCAAGAAACTCAGGAGTTGCTCTTTTCAAAATAATCATTTACAATATTATTATACAGCTATTACATTGTAATAATTTTTTGGAACGTAGTTCCTTATCGCGCGGTACGGAAGGGGGCTAGACGGAAAAAATTAAGGAACCGACCCTCGACACATTTTTGAAACCGACACTTTTTTGTTGAATGTGAATTTTGCATTGTGTTCGGTATATTCACCTTAGAACAAGGCGTCTGCATGGCCTAGTGGTTAGGGCAGTCGCCTATAAGTTCAACGTCGATGGTTCGAATCCCAGCTCGACAGACTGAATTTTCTATTTTCAATTTTATTTTAAATAATTTCTAAATGTGGAATTTTTCCCTAATTTTTTATTGTATAAATTGGATAAAATGCTATTGTACTACTAACGCCATCTGTGAAAAAACAGTTACTCCACCAGAGTAACTCTTTGGTTTTGTAACAGTGCAATAGAAATAAACTAAAAATAATTCATCGTAGTTAATCAATTTAATACTAGATGACACCACTAGTTTATTACAATTCCTTCACTAAAATTAATCGAAAGGAACTACGTTCAATCCGGGTGTCCCTTGACACCTCTCAAGTTTTTTTTATACTATCTTGTGGGCAGCCGGATGCCATGCCGATTTAACCCATGCAACTTTGTTAGAATAGAATAGAATATAATATTTCAACAATGAGGTGAAGTTCCAAAAAAAGCGTATAATCTAGATGACTACGGGGAGGGCAGACTGGGTAGCGTTTTTATGGCTTTTAGTCGCTGTTCGGAAGCTCGATCCCGTGTCCGAACGTGGGCACACAACAAATGCCAGTCGCAGGCCGCAGCATAAAATAGCCCCATTCCCACCGGTGGAACCCGTTCACGAGCATGACGCATGACCCAGCCGTTGCCTCGCTCAACCATAATATTTGAGGGAACGTATTTTAAATGGAACATTAGCCTGGTTGACTGGGTAGGTATGTCTAATATTCCCCTTTTAAGCTTGTGATAGGAGTAGGTAGGTACGGCAATAATGCAACGGATGGGGTTTGAACCGTCGATCTTTCGATTTTCAGTCCACGCTTATCGTTAGGCTGTAGAGGCGGTAAACACTTCTTCGTCTCACGAAGGTAGCCATTCTTGAGAAGAAGCAACTAGGTATTTATGAGGTCCGTCACATCATCCGGTTGTGGAATCACCTCGTTTTGGATTAGTCATGCGCCCTACCAACCCGCTCTGCACAGTGTCATCGGCAATCCTAGTTTCGTAGTGCTCACTAGCTACATTTTGTAACATCTTTGTTTTGAAAAAAATTCAAAATTATTTTATTCACGTAGGCCAACCTGTGGCTCTTATGACTCTACCACCGTTTCGGAAAAGCGGATTCTGCTGAGAAGAGCCGGCAAGAAACTCAGCAGTTGCTCTTTTCAAAATAATCATTTTACAATATTAAGTATTATGCAGCTACGTATATTACTTTGTAATAAGTTTTTCATAGTATGTTGCGGGCAGCCGGATGCCAAGCCGATTTAACCCATGCAACTTTGTTAGAATATAATAGAATATAATATTTCCACAATGAGGGGAAGTTCCAAAAAAGCGTAGGTTCTACAATTCAATTCATGTTAAGATGGGCAGACAGAAAGTAGCCCCATTCCCGCCGGTGGACCCGTTCACGAGCTTCACCCTCATTGTGGCAAAACTACATACATAGCAACATAAATAGCGAATAGTACCTATTGTAAACTGTTTTGAAAAGTTCTTCTCGGTAGGAAGGGCATTCCGAACCAGTACGCAGTGGTAGATTCATTTAGCGACTCGAAAGCTTATTAGAAAGGTATAAAGAAAGTAAAAGTTTATTTGAATAAAAAATATTTCTATTCTGTTCTGTTCTAACGTTTGTTACCAGTGTTACTATCAGTTGTAGTACGACCAGTAGTACCACAGGCAATAATACTTTCCCGTAGTAGGTAGGTACTATCGAAAGACCCAGTACTAACAATTAACGCCCGAAAATAGGAGTTAGATTTTAAAAATCCCACGAGACCCCTTTGTATTTCCGGGCTAAAAAGTATAGCCATCTCTCTAAGACCTCAACAAAATAAAATAACGTCGATCAGA
This sequence comes from Oeneis ivallda, assembly GCA_029955525.1. Lineage (NCBI taxonomy): Eukaryota > Metazoa > Arthropoda > Insecta > Lepidoptera > Nymphalidae > Oeneis > Oeneis ivallda. Next base: position 25,657,744 of record JARPMR010000010.1, read on the forward strand.
AGCTCTGTAGCGACGTGATTGAAGAACAAACCATCCAAACGCTCAAAAGATTTTGAAGTTTTTCATACAAATTTTTGAGGCTGTAAAAACATTAAATACTTTTCCGGAAATCTTACAAACATCAAAGTATTAAAATCGTAACATATAAAAATGTATCCTCGACCGTTAACACAGACAACAGATCCCTATTACGAGGGATATTCAAGTTTATACTCGAGGGAGAGTTTTTAGGAGAAAAGAATTATTATCCGAGAAAAAATCCTGCGACTCTAATCAAGGTTGTACCTAAATAAACGTTGAACGCCCTTCGAAGCGTTGAACAGTAAGAATTAAATTTCTTTAGCATTTAGAGGATTTTCCCGTTTTATTTTAAGGGTCATTTTATTTTCATTACTGTTTTAGGGTTCCGTACCCAAAGAGTGCGAACGGGACCCTATTACTAAGCCTCCGCTCTCATTTTCACATACTGTGTATTTCTATTGCCGCTTTAACAACAAATAATAAAAATAAAATTAAAGTTACAAAATAAAGGGGGCTCCCATACATGTAAAGGGAGTCAAAATAAATTTTTTTTTTTTACCTTGGCATGTGGGGTGTTATTGTCTAGAGCTCAATAAGCGGAGTTCAAATATATGTTTTTTAGGGTTCCGTACCCAAAGGGTACCAACGGGACCCTATTACTAAGCCTACGCTGTCCGTCCGTCCGTCCGTCTGTCAGCGGGCTGTATCTCGTAAACCGTAATAGATAGACAGATGAAATTTTCACATATTATGTATTTCTATTGCCACTATAACAACAAATAATAAAAATTAAATTAAATTAAAAAAAATAAATTAAAATATTTCCATGGGTACATGGAAATATTTTTATTTAATTTTTTTTAACGGAACCCTAAAAGAGCGAGGCCCGACTCGCACTTGGCCTATTTTTATTTTTTAGCTACAAAAATGAAGAAATGGGGGGCCGTCAAAGGTGTCGGTTTTAGACCAATTTTGTTAGGGGGTCTATCTCAAAAACTAAACTAGTTAGGAATTTGAAATTTTGATATATTGTGTACTATATTATAGTGTTATATACAACAAATACTGAAAACACCGATTTATAACGCGGTTTCTAATTTGTGACCAAAACAAACGAGCATTTTTTCCCCATAAGCTAATTTAGTACTTTCTAAGAACTAAGATATCTAAATACATATGTATCTAGTTAAAAAAAAAGGCCCGGCTCGCACTTGGCCGATTTTTTTGGTTTAGGTAGATACCTTTTCTAGGGATCGCTTTGTTTGATCCGTTAATTGGAAGAACAATATTATTGTTACTTTACACTAGCTTAACCTAATTAATGAAAATCTCTGGGTTGAATTTTCAAAAATTCATTAAACTGGCGGGATATGCTTCCGTCATCTATCTGTATACCCAGCCCGATTTGCTTAGTAGTCTGAGCTATGTGTTATTAGATCTTAAACGTAGTGATTATAATAAATACTTCCTTACAAATATTATAAATGCGAAAGTGTGTTTGTTTGTTGGTTTGTCCTTCAATCACGCCGCAACAGGGCTACGGATCGCCGTGATTTTTTACATGGGTATAGTTGAGGACCCGGAGAGGGACATAGACTTTTTATCCCCGAAAATCAAAGAGTTCCCGGGGGATTTTAAAAACTTAATCCAAACGGACGGGCATCAGCTAGTTATTTAATATTATAGTCAGTGGATAGATCAGTCAGTCACCTTTTCTGAAAAGGATTTTCCTTTTATTTATTTTTATTTTATGTGTTATGTGCTACTTAAATATTATACTTATGATTGTTTCCTTGTTATTTAGTACTAGATGATACCCGCGACTTCGTCCACGTGGATTAAAGTTTTTTAATTCCGACGGGAACTCTGTAATTTTCCGGCATAAAAGTAGCTTATCTGTTAATCCTAGGTATGAGCTATCTCCATTCCAAATCGGTTCATTCGTTGTGGATTTATAGAGTAACAAACATCCATCCAAACATCCATCCATCCATACATCCTCACAAACTTTCGCATTTATAATATCATTAGGATGTAGGATACAGTGCCATAATGGCATAATTATTTAAGTAGAATGGCACTGCCATTCTACTTAATGGCAGATTAAATTATTATACTTATTACTGACTAGCGACCCGCCCCGGCTTCGCACGGGTAGTAGAGTATATTACGCCTATGCTTGGCAAACTCTTTGCAATGTTCCGTAAGTTATACCTTGAACAGCATATTGAACAGTACGTAGACCTATAAAAGAAGTACCTATCGCTCGGAAGCACTCGGCTTACATAACCCGCGGCGCGCGCTTGAATTTATTTTGGCGCGCGATCGTTTTTAGGGTTCCGTACCCAAAGGGTACCAACGGGACCCTATTACTAAGCCTACGCTGTCCGTCCGTCCGTCCGTCCGTCCGTCCGTCCGTCCGTCTGTCAGAGGGCTGTATCTCGTAAACCATAATAGATAGACAAATGAAATTTTCACATATTATGTATTTCTATAGCCGCTATAACAACAAATAATAAAAATTAAATTAAATTAAAAAAATTAAATTAAAAATTTCCGTGGGTACATGGAAATATTTTTATTGAATTTTTTTAACGGAACCCTAAAAGAGCGAGGCCCGACTCGCACTTGACCGATTTTTTATTTTGCGATAACTCCTAAGATATTCATTTAAATTAAGTATATGGTGTAAAGGATTATCATAGTGTGCATGAAATGCTCATAGTAAATAACTTATTTAAGTTGATAAGGATTAATACTGTATCTGTCTATATAGGTTTCCAATTACCTCATGGTACGTGACCAATTTTTTAGAAGTTAAAATGGGTATAGCAAGCTATCCTTAAAAGATAGATATATGCCATCACAGACGTTTCTGTAGAGAATTTTGCCACCATACTTCCACCATACATTGTTTTGTTATATCTCCATGGGAGTAGGCAGCGTTTTCGATGAAAGCTCCCGGGCGGCTTGAATTTTTCCGACATCGTTAACAAATTATCGGCATATATCAACCAATTTACACAAAATCTTAACACATTATAAACGAAAACCTTCCTCATGAATCGTCCTATCTACTGGTGACATCCGCATGAAAATCCGTTCAGTAGTTTTTGAGTTTATCGCGAACAGACAGACGGACAGACGCGTCAGGGGGGGGGGGCGTTTGTTTTATAATAATATGTACCTAGTGATTAGCCAATGAAATAAGAAGTCTAGCGAAGTAGATGTCTCATATTATGATAATTTTATTATCATGTTCAAAGTTCGGTAGGTTATCTTGAAAATGATTAATATTAACGGTTTTGATACCCTCCTCTCGCGATTTCAGATCATTTCTACCCCCTACCTACTCGTTGATAGCCTAGGGGTTAGACTTCAGCTTCTTTTTACCCCCCCACTACGGTAAAGCCAAAAGAAAGGGTTATATTATTATGCCAGGATCCGGTAACAATAAAATTCCCGTCATTCGAAATCGAAAACTCTTCATGAGAATGGTCGAGCGAAGCAACGGCTGGATCATGCGTCATGCTCGTGAACGGGTTCCACTGGCGGGAATGGGGCTACTTTCTATCTGCCCATCTTAACATGAATTGAATTGTAGAACCTACGCTTTTTTGGAACTTCCCCTCATTGTGGAAATATTATATTCTATTCTATTCTAACAAAGTTGCATGGGTTAAATCGGCTTGACATCCGGCTGCCCACAAGATAGTATAAAAAACTTATTACAACAGCTGCATAATAATATTGTAAAATGATTATTTTGAAAAGAGCAACGAATCCGCTTTCCGAACCGGTGGTAGTCATGACGTGTCATAAGAGCCACAGGTTGGCCTGCGTGAAGTAAATAATTTTGAATTTTGAATTTTTTTGAATTTTGGGATTGGGTATTAATTGACTGTAGTCAAATGATGATATTCATTATTTATAATCGAAAATGTAACATGTAAGAATAACATTTGAAAAAAAAAAACAGAAAATAAATCGGTCCAAAAACAAGTTATAGAGTTTTAAAATCCTGTTAGACAGAGAGAGCGCTACTGAAGTGTAATTTCACAATTATAATGTACTCCTTCTCTACATTGCGCAAACAACTTTTTTGGCCGGATCCATCTCGCATACCTTACTTAAATTGTAGGATATGGGATAAAGTTTCTCCGTCATCTTGTACATTTGCATGTTTTTCTGGAAAAGAACGAATATTTCTGTTGAATATGGCAAACAACTAATATCAGCGATGACGGTAATAGGTAAATTTTTGCTTAAAAAAATATATTTTTTTGAACATTTTTTCGGCCAATAGAATTAACGCATACCAAGCTAATTTGCAGATTTGCTAATTTGAAGAGCAGTGATAGCCTAGTGGTTAGGACTGTGGTCTCCTGTACGGGGGGTCGCAGGTTCGATCCCGGGTACGCACCTCTGACTTTTCGGAGTCAAGTGCGTTTAAGCAATTAAATATCACTTGCTTCAACGGTGATGGAAAACATCGTGAGGAAACCTGCACACCTTCTTCAGAGTTCTTCATAATGTTCTCGAAGGTGTGTGAAGTCCGCCAATTCGCATTGGGCCAGCGTGGTGGACTATGGCCTATAACCCTTCTCTGAGAGGAGACCTGCGCTCAGTAGTGAGCCGTTGATGGGTTGCTAATGATGATGATGATGATGAAGCTAATTTAATCGTTAATATTTGTTAACCACTAATACCCATTAAAAGTTTTCGATTCTGCATGATGGGGATTTTAGTGTTACCGAATACCGGACCATTATGATTTTAGCAGTTGTTGTAGCAGTTAATATGCAGCAGTTGTTGTAGCAGCGAATGTTAGCGCGCGCCGTAGCGAATAAATGAGGTGTCCATCGATTCGTTATGATGGTACGGGTGGTAGGTCGTGACGATTTTTAGGCTAGAATCTATGATCTATAGATTCTATAGCAGAAACAGATTCTGCTCAAGACTCAAGATAGAGTTAAAATGAGACACAAATATAGGACATAAATCTGTCTCGTTTTAACTCAGTCTTGAGTCTGAGCTGAGTGGGAGTGCCATAGATCTCACTATTAGACCTGTCAGTTGAGTTTAAAGATTATTTACACCAGAAGTACCTCGAAGTACAATTTAGCAGAAATAGTACCACTAAATTATATCAGTAAGAGACCGACAGGGTTAGGGTTCCGTTTTAAGAACGTACCACTGAAATCTATAGTATATATATATATAGTATTAAATAAACATGAATTTTTAATACGTTAGCAAGCCAGCCTGGCTGCAGCGCAGCGGGTGTATGACGTCACATCCGCCATTAAACGTTTCCGTGCGAGCCTTTTAACGAATTACGTTTCTTCCGGTGCACTTCGCGCGCCCATTCTGCGATTTTCCATTCTAGTTGTTGCGAATGCTTAATGTGCTACTTCCCTCGCTTCGCTATCACGCTATCGGGTGCAACAGAGATATATCTTTATTCATATACAAGACTAGCTGATGCCCGCGACTTCGTCCGTGGATTTAGTTTTTTAAATAGAACCCTTTGATTTTCCGGAATGTCTATGTCACCCTTCAGGTCCTCAACTATAGCCATACAAAAAATCACGTCGATCCGTAGCTCTGTTGCAGCGTGATTAAAGGACAAACCAACAAACAAACACACTTTCCCATTTATAATATCAGTAAGGATACAACCGCGCACACCAATGAGTTAAACTATTTACAATCTTCTCGTAAGTGTACCAAATAAATATTTTTCGTATTTCGGCATTTACAGAGAAATTTTCCTTTCAGAGAGCTTTACTCCAAAGAAGTCTATTAGTTGAAGCGGCGTAATAAAAATGGATGAATCGTAAAGTTCAAAAGGTCCCATTAAGTTAAGGAAGGCCTTCCCAGCTGAGTGATGAAATCAGAAAACTGCCGCTTGCCACTGTCTGCGTAGTTTTATCTCTTGTTATGATCGATCCACTGCCGAGATTTGCGCCAACAACCCTTAACGACGGCCATTTTCTTTATCATCATCATTTTTGTTATAGTCATTTTCTTTCTTTGGTCATACTTATAAGTCAATTTTTGTTTCTAACTGAATGGCACAGCGATAACTTGCATTTTAATTAATGAATGGATGATTTTAATTAATGATTCGATTCCATTCGATTACATTCGATTCCATTCAATTCCATTCGATTCCATTCGATTCCATTCGATTCCATTCGATTCCATTCGATTCCATTCGATTCCATTCGATTCCATTCGATTCCATTCGATTCCATTCGATTCCATTCGATTCCATTCGATTCCATTCGATTCCATTCGATTCCATTCGATTCCATTCGATTCCATTCGATTTCATTCGATTCCGTTCGATTCCGTTCTATTCCGTTCGATTCCGTTCGATTCCGTTCGATTCCGTTCGATTCCGTTCGATTCCGTTCGATTCCGTTCGATTCCGTTCGATCCCGTTCGATCCCGTTCGATTCCGTTCGATTCCGTTCGATTCCGTTTGATTCCGTTCGATTCCGTTCGATTCCGTTCGATTCCGTTCGATTCCGTTCGATTCCGTTCGATTCCGTTCGATTCCGTTCGATTCCGTTCGATTCCGTTCGATTCCATTCGATTCCATTTGATTCGATTAGATTCGATTCGATTCGATTCCATTCTATTCTAGTCTAAACTAATTCTATTTTCTATTCTATTCTCTTGATGTTTTGCATGGCTACAGTTTAGTACTTGGAAAGTGACATAGGTAACCTTTTATCCCGGAAAACCGAGGGTTCTTATAGACAAATTCGCGGGCAAAAGCAAGTATAGTTTATAATGCTGATCACGTTGATAATATTATGCATTATTTATTCCTTGAAATCCAAAGAACGTAAATAAGTGGGGATCCCTACCAGCTGTAAGTATTTTTCAGCACTGAAAATTGGATAAGCTAGCTCAAAACCGCGTTGCAATTTAATGCAAAACTTAAATAAGATGGAGTCTGTTTATCACTTTGTTGAGATAATAAGATTCTCTATTTCGTTAACCCTCTAATAAGCATTGAAGCTTTGTAAAGCACTAAAAGCTGTCTAGACACCTTTTACTAACTACAGATGATTTGAACGAACTCTATAGTCTATAGAACATCTATGTACACACTACACATAGAGAATTTACTTGCACACTTGATTTATCTAATTGAGTGAATAAAATAACTCAGGTTCTGTTCAAAATAAATTAAAAAATACGTGTGGCACTCGGGGACTGCCGCGGTAAAGCTATTGCATAGCATTTTCTAGTCGCACGCACACAAATACCGTGCCGAAGTCTGCCGAACTGAAACGACGGTGTTAGGTTTATTTTTGTCACGGAATTTCTTGATTCGGTTGCCGCTCAAAGCCCGCGATGAAAGCTATGTAATAGCTTAAAAAATATATTTTCTGATGTAAGTGCATTACTTTATGCCTATGATTTCGTAGAAAACAATGTAATCATAATATTTGAATTTTGCGTCGTGTGCCGTCAAAAAATCATCAATATGGTTCTGTGCTTTTTGTGAAAATCGCTAAATTAAACCAGCTGATGTCCGCGATTTCGCGTGGATTTAAATTTTACTATCCCGCGGGAACTCTTTGATTTTTCGGGATAAAAAATTGCCTAATGTCACTCTCCAGGTCTTCAACTATACCCATGCAAAAATCACGTCGATCCGTAGCTCTGTTGCGGCGTGATTGAAGGCCAACCAACAAACAAACACACTTTCTCTAAGTCTAAGTCTAAATACATAAAAGGAAAAAAAAAATCAAAATTATTTATTTCACGTAGGCCAACCTGTGGCTCTTATGACAAGTCATGATTCTACCACTGGTTCGGAAAGCGGATTCTGCTGAGAAGAGCTGGCAAGAAACTCAGCAGTTGCTCATTTCAAAATAATCATTTTACAATATTATTATGAAGCTATTACATTGTAATAAGTTTTTTATACTATCTTGTGGGCAGCTGGATGCCAAGCCGATTTAACCTATGCAACTTTGAAACTTGAAAAGGTGACTGACTGACTGTATTATCAACGTACAGCTCTAACCACTGGATGGATCAGGCTGAAATATGCATACAGATAGCTATTATGGCGTAAGCATCGGTTAAGAAAAGGTTTTTGAAAATTCAACCCCTAAGGGGGTAAAATAAGATTTGAAAAATCTAACTTAACGTGAGCGAAACCGCGGGCAAAAGCGTATTAGATATAATTAAGAGCAACTTAATATATATTTTTTTCAAAGTCTGCTAAAAATGATTAGTCTATGTCTTTTATATTGCCGGCATAAAGAGAAAAAGCTATTTATATTAGGTAATTGAGAGTTCAGATTGTTATTTAATAACTCTTTCATGGTAACAACTAATGAAATTCTCTGGGAACTTTACTCAAATATCGTTTTTAATAAAAAAGAAATGTAAAAGAAAAAGAAAATTGACAGCACAGTAATAATGAGACCTGAAGAACGTACATACATACGTGATTTGAAAAGCTCTTGGAATTATAATATAGTTGTTAAACTCTACCATTGCAGACTAGAAAAATTTCAATTTATGTTGCTAGTTTCTTGAACTTTTGTTCTTTCAAATATTTTCTGAATCTGAAGTTCAAAAACTAAAGTTGACGCGAACATAGCCCTATTAGGGCAGTGCCATACTCTGCGTTGCGGCGCTGTATTCTTGTTTGCTTGAAGTAGTGATAGCCTAGTGGTTACGACTGTGGTCTCCTATTCGGGGGGTCACAGGTTCGATTCCGGGCACGCACCTCTGGCTTTTCTAAGTGCGTTTAAGAAATTAAATATCACATGCTTTAAAGGTGAAGGAAAACATCGTGAGGAAACCTGCACACCTGAGAGTTCTCCATAATGTTCTCGAAGGTGTGTAAAGTCCGCCAATTCGCATTGGGCAAGCGTGGTGGACTATAACCCTTCTCTGAGAGGAGACCTCGCTCAGTAGTGAGCCGATGATGGGTTGATAATGATGATGATGATGATGATTCTTGTTTGCCAAATTGTATGCAACTTGCGATCTCGTGAAAACAAAATTATCCTTAGTGGTAGCGTAATATAGGACCCCGCAGTGGTGGTGCAGAATAAAAAATCCGCAACGCAGAAGGTACTTTAAAGATATTGCTTCTAGGCCAATAGGTATTGAATTGAATTGAATTGAAATATACTTTATCTACTCCAGCATCGAAAAGTTCCAATTTCGAGTTTGGCAGCTGAATCGAAATGAACCCTCTTTCGGTTTTGCTTCTCATTTCGATGCAGCTCGTTGTATGGGAGCTGAATCGAAATGGTTATCTTCTTAAAATAGGATAAAGCTAAGGCTCTGAGTTCTGGCACTTTTGTATCGTTCATATAACAGAGGCGCCACAGGCGGCTGGTGGCGGCTTACGGAGTTACTTTTTGTTGACAGAGGCGCCACAGGCGGCTGGTGGCGGCTTACGGAGTTACTTTTTGTTACTTTATTGAGCCTACGGCGTATTTTGTTAATGATTTTACTTCCTTGTCGTAGATAAAATCTTGTATGCAACTGAACGTAATTAGTCATTTTAATTCTCGTACTATCCTATTTTGATACTCGGCAAGCCTCGTATCAAAAAACAGCACTCGAATTAAAATGACCCTCATTACGATGCAGTTGCATAAATAGCTATTTTGTACACCAAAAGAAAGAAAAAAAGAAAACAACATACTTGTGTAAGTTAAAAAAACAGAGTACAATAGGCGGCCTTATCGCTTAAAAGCGATCTCTACCAGGCAACCCATGGTTAACAGAAAGAAAATTAAAAACAAAATTACAGGGTGTACACTAATTAACTAATAAAAGAGTATAAATAATGAATAAATGACAAGGCACAAATACAACAAAATAATAAGAACAATATAGGTATTCTAGCGGAAAATCTCTACATCGATGCATCGGCTCAAAATGCCGTTCCACTAACCTTCGCTGCTTGCAAATCGGGTTTAACGACAGAAAGGAAGAAGGAATTATTATAATTTTCTATGGTGACATAAACAAATAAGCAGTGATAGCCTAGTGGTTAGGACTGTGGTCTCCTATTCGGGGAGTCGCAGGTTCGATCCCGGGCACGCACCTCTGACTTTTCGGACTCAAGTGCGTTTAAGCAATTAAACATCACTTGCTTCAACGGTGAAGGAAAACATCGTGAGGAAACCTGCACACCTGAGAGTTATTCATAATGTTCTTGAAGGTGTGTGAAGTCCGCCAATTCGCATTGGGCCAGCGTGGTGGACTATGGCCTATAACCCTTCTCTGAGAGGAGATCTGCGCTCAGTAGTGAGCCGTTGATGGGTTGCTAATGATGATGATGATGATAAACAAATAATACGGATGTTAGAAAATATAAACTAAGCATAAAACCAACTCCTTAACAATTTCAAAACGCGAGGCAGTTTGCATGAAATAGTAAACATTTTAATCGATAGTAATTGACTAGTAAAATAGCTATCACACTTAAAATTATTTATTGATAAGTAAGAACTAATTCATTTTTAAAAGCAATTTGACTTTATACAGTTTACTACATTAAATACCTAAAACTCTAAAATTAAAACTACCTACTACATTAAAATTAAATTTATTCTAAAATTAAAACTAAAATAAAAATTAAATAAAATCTAAAACCCCATCGAAGTCACTGCAGTGTGGCATGGTACCCAAGATGCTGGCAGCATTACCCCTTTGGATGGCCAAGCTAATCCTTTGGGCAAGGTAGCTGCCAGCTCTTGGATCCCCGGTAGACTCGATCACCTTTTTAGTTAGCTCTACAAAAAGCGCTCGAGCCTCCGGGCCCCACGGCCCCAGGGTCTCTACACCAAAAGGCACAAATATGAAACCACTGTCAAGTTTTTCATATTTGCGCCTCTTAGCCTGTTCGGCGCTAGTAGCCGCTGCACCCGCCACAGAGGAGGTCGCATGGATGTGGGATGCAGCTAGAGTATCTACACAGGTGGTATCCCACACAAGCGACCTCCCTGTCCTCCAAGGAACAAGCGTCATACCATCAGGTCTCCTGCCATCACTACGTGCCAAACCAATAGGTTCTAATACAGCTGGCACGTGAGCAGTAGCGGGCATTGTGGCGGGAGAAACGACCAGCGCTCTTCGAACAGGAGAGTCCGTGATGACCGTAAGCGTCGACGTGGTCACCGCAGTGGCAACGGTGAGGCTGGATTATTTTGGCGCCGAGCCTAAGGCCAACTACCACTGCAAGAGTGGCGTGGTTTAAAAGAGTGCCTAGATTAGCAGAAGGGAGAGCATGGAGCCAGTGGCCGGATTCTTTCGCAGAGACAGCGAGAAGACGAGCACGGTCTTTAGAATTTGCTTCCATTAACATTGCGTCAAAAGTTTTTTTACAAATAATGTCATCCCACTGTCTCTGGGAAGGAAGAGAAACCGGCAACTGATTTGGGCTAATCGCTGACCATTCATTTCTTGCCTCTGCCAAGTACGATACCTCAATTGATCCCAAATACTGGGATATAATTTTTTCAAAGAGAGTGTGTGTACTATAAACAGAAGAAAGACATGCTGGCAGTGAGGCACTAGAAATTTTACGGATTCCCAGACCTCCATACCTGATCGGAAGAGAAGCCTGGGCCCATACTTGATCATCTATCGGACAATTTAAGATGTCAGATAGAATATTTTGTATAAAATTATCCAAATTTTCCAATAAATTATTAAATTTCCAAAGAGGTGAACATCTTAGGAAATAAGTAAATGTGGAACAAATAAGCAGAATCGAATGATGGTCATTGCCATATGAGGATTAATATCGAAAAGGTGATGGGAAGTGTTTTTGAATTTAGAAATTAAGTCAGTAAAAAATTGAGGAACTGAGGCCTCTAGAACAGGTGCTCCTAGGAGGCGAAGTGACTCATCATTTAAAATTTTAATACCCGGAGCTAAAGTATTGAATTTATTTAATATGTGCAGTTTAGATTCCGCCGAAAAAGAATTAGGAATATAAATTTCACATTTATCAAAGTTAAGTTCCAAGTCAATAGTTTTAAATTTTGATATAATAATTTCTAAATCCTTCAAAACCGAATTCACTTCGCCGCCCAAGGTTCCATCATCCAAATACCAAACATTGAATTTGGAATTTAGAGCCGAAATTATAGGGTGGATGGCCAAACTAAAAATAACTGGCCCAAGCGGATCCCCCTGCTGACAGCCGACAGCGGAGCTCAGAACATTCTTTTTGTGTAGGAGCTTTGAAGGTTCCCGGTAGCACTGCGCCAAGTACGGGAAAAACTGTGGAAATTTATTTTTTAGTTCTGAGAGGAGGACCCCCCGATCCACTGAATTGAAGGCATTCTTCACATCAATTTTAAGGAGTACCTCCTCCCGGGAGCTAAGGAGGAATGTGCGAGCAGCATGAACAGCTGCTTCACATCCCCCCTTTACCCCAAAGCCTAACTGAATTGGGACAAAATTAGAAGATATCAAAGGAAGAATTTTTTTACAGCAAATTTTGGAAACGACGCGCCGAATCGTTGAACCCACTGCTATGGGGCGAATACCACCATCCTTTTTTTTTTAGGGAACAAAAATTTCCTCCATATAAAGTTTTAGTTATTTCATGGGGTACTCGTCCAGATAGCATCAGGTTCACCAGATCAGTGATGGATTTCAGAAGGGTACCACCTACGTCAACGTTTGCACCACAAACTAAGTCTCTAAAGTGTTGTGGTGACAAACCATCGAGCGCTGCAGCGGAACCACTTCTGAAAGACATCAGAGCTCCCAGCACGTCATTTTTTTAAAATAAAATGTTGTCTATATTAAACAATTACTATGCTTACTTTGTTGTCTATGTTAATATAATGTGGGATATTTCCCAAATATGGATACCGATGTAGGTAATATAAATTATAATAATTTATGCTTGTAACAGCACTCAGAATGGGTGTACAATGTACAGCGCTCATCATATGACACGTATGTGCAGACAATCTTGGGCGCCTATTTTAGCAGCAGCGAGTGACATCACAATCACAGCAAAGCAGATTGGCGAGCTCCATAGAGTTTCTGACCCAGACTTGATAAGGTGGTAAAAGCATGCGACAGGGGATTTTCGGTGAGCTCTGTGAGGTTTACAAATTGAAAATTATAATTCCAATTTGAATAATTTCAATGCAATATGTAATTTGGGTATCTTAACTAAATTCGCTTAGAGATAGAAACACGATTGGAAAAAAAAATCTCGATAGAAAGTTTTCCCAAACTTTGATCCAATAATCTCCTTTTTTAGGTTTAAACCTTGTTTAAACAGAAACGGTAGGTTTTTTCCCTGCTATTAGGGTTCCGTACCAAAATGGTATTTTTTTGTTTGTGTTGATATAAATAATTACTAAAAGCGGTAAGAAAAATTCTTTGATTATTGGCATCCATAATTTTTTAAATCAATTTTAAAGATTTTTTTCAATTCCCGACCCCTGAATCCATAATTTCCATCTCTTTCCTAGCACTGCAAAATATATAGCTCTATCCCACTCGTACGACCCAAACCATTTAGGATCGTTATAGCCCTTGATTGAGTTAACAGTTGACATTGACATAATTATTTTGACAAGTTAGTTTATAATCTGTACTCCGTAAAATGATATGTATTGCCATTAGCGGGGTTATTTATAATGCGTAATTGTGAATAATTATATTTTTGATCCCCAACTTCTAAAAATATGGGGTTTACACAGTAAAAGTACTGTAAATCTGAACGGTTTTTAAAAGTACTGGGTCAAAATTCGCCATCATCCTTTTCGTATAAAATGAAACCACAAAATCGCCAAGCCCTCCGCTCGCGGAAAATATTCGCCAGGGTCCATGTAGGTACACGTTGGTCGAGTGCATTATCAAAGACATTAAACTATTAAGACTTTATATCTTTCTTACGCGTTAGTAAAAGCGTGCCATGCATGTAAATGAGGGAAAATAAATAATTGTAGCTAAAATATTATTCATCTTTTGCGTAAATACTGAGGCGTACATAATAGAGTGCCATTAATAAAATTCAATATTTTTTTAGCTTTACTATCATCATATTATTGAATCATTAATTAATAATTACAAAAGACAAAGCATTACGCATTCAATGTAAATAAATTATTGAAATTTTCCAATATCTGAAACCCCATCTAATATTGAATTATAAAGGCGTAAGGCATCATCCCAATAGAACGCGATTACCATGGCAAGATAGCGCGTTTGTTTCGCTTGTACTTACGTTTGTACAAACCTGCGGTCAAAAATCAGAGAATCGAATTGATATTCGAGTTAAGATCCCGCAAATGTAGGAGATTGTGCAATGTTCGTATTACTTATGCAATTGATAGTTGTGTAGTGTCATGTCTAATACGACGCGGGTGACACATAAAGCTACGTCCTAATTGAAGGCGTTCGGAGACAAAATCGGTTGCTCGGATTTCCCACACAACTAAGTAAACGAGTTTTATTTGTATGCACCATTAAGGCACCATTGGATGACATAGCATGTTGCAAGAAGATGAAGAGACCTATTCGAAGTACTTTGTTTGAAGTTATTAAAGAAATTGCCATGTTTTCTTCGTAACTTTAATATTAAGTAATATATCAGTGTTCATTAACTGTATCTTATGTATAGAATATAACTATCAAATTTTGTTTCTGTCGTTAGTTGGTAGGTCAGACGAAACAGGTTGTGCCGTACTACGATGGCTAATTAATTATAATAGCTCAACGTGTGAAAAGAATGTGACCAATTATATTGGAACTTTTGAAGGCATTGAGCTTTAAGGTGCTTCAGTCGCAATCTGTCGCTGAATGACGCGCGTTTGATGAATAAATGTATGAATTAACTAGCTTCTGTTGTGCCTAGCTAACTAGTGCCCGTGACTTCGTCCGCGTGGAATAGTTTTAACTTCACCTTCACCACCTTAAAAATACCTTCGCAAATAATGCCTTATTTTAGAACAAATTTGGTAAGCATAAAAAAGGTTATAGTGAGCCAACCTTAAAAGATAGACATATGCTGTCGCGAACTTTTTTTTAGAAATTTTAAAGGGAAATAATTCTGTTATACATGATTTTTGCGAAACTTTAACCGTTTAGGCAGCGCACGCAGCGGAAGCTCTCAAAAGGAAAAAATACCCCGATTTTGAAACATTCTTCATTGGTGCTCCGCTCCTATTGGTCTTAGCGTGATGATATACAGCCTGCCTTCCTCGATAAATGGGCTATCTAACACAGAAAGAATTTTCAAATCGGACCAGCACCCCGATTCAGAACATTTCGATAACTTCCCGTTTCGATACGATTAGATATCGATCTCGTATCGAAAATTTTTTGTCGTGCGATTCAGAACGTTCGGTTAGAGAATTCGTTTCGATGTCGACTACGGAATCGGCTTCGATATCGGTATCGACAAGTTACATTAAATTGCATGTGGATTTACGAAGTTTGTTGTTTTACCAAAATTACACTTGTTATTAAATTCATGTTAACACTAAATAAATAGATTTTAATCGTTTTCGAAGGTCATTGAAGTAATTATTTAAAATGATAACTTGTTAAATTATTGACGGCCAATTTTCAAGCGCGTCCATAGATGGCGCTAATTTCATGTTTCATCTCTCTGGGTTGTTATTTTATTTTGTTGTGGTGTACATAATATGTTATTTTAATGTTAAAATACGTACAATATGGTAAGTAAACATTTACATACCAAAATCATTCATCATAATCATTTTATACGAAACACCAGTAAACACAGTACGTAAACAAAAGGATACCGGATGCCCTGTAGCTTTCGATAAGTTACCAACTAAAATTATCGGACGTTCGGAAAATCTAATTCGATAAGGTTGTTGTGAATAGCGTTTGATAGAAGATATCGAACGATATCTACGTCGGTTCGATTCGGTTTCGATTTCGACAACTTCTCTGTCGATACGAGTATTCTGAATTGAAAATTCATCTTATCGTACGTTAACAAACCGAATCGATCGATAATTATGCTATCGTAAGGTTCTGAATCGGTGTGCTGTAGTTCCTGAGATTAGCGCGTTTAAGCAAACAAACAAACTCTTCAGCTTTTTATATTAAGTAAAAAGTATAGATTAAGTAATTTATGATAAAATTATTACAAAGTGCTTTAAACGCAGACACACCAGTTTAGTGTGACGTTGTGACGTGACATGAAAGACGTAATGCATCGATTCCGCCGCTTTGTGTCTGTCCAGACCCTTACCCTCAATTATGAATTCAGAACCCATTCTAGCGAAGCAATTCAAAGACTCGATGTGTAAATGAATCGCTAATTGAATTATGAATTAATTGGCATGTGTACTAAATGTACTTAATACTTGAATACGCTTAAGATAAGTTTCTTCAAAGTAACAAGTATTTACATAGAGCCAAGATTTACATACAAATTCTTACCGAATTCTGATAAACCGCACGGTGAATTTCCTTCGCCATCGTGAGGAAAAAATGATGTCAGAGATTTCGCCGTAATGTTCTCAAATAGATAATAGAGAATAGAATATAATAGGCTAGCTGATGCCCGCGACTTCGTCCGCGTGGATTTAGTTTTTAAAATCCCTCGGGAACTCTTTGATTTTCCGGGATAAAAAGTAGCCTATATCACTCTCCAGGTCCTCAACTAGACCCATGCAAAAAATCACGTCGAGCCGTAGCCCTGTTGCGGCGTGATTGAAGGACAAACCAACAAACCAACACACTTTCGCATTTATAATATTAGTAAGGATACTTTTACAATGAGCTGTCAAATCGTCAAGTGAATCTGCCACTGGTTTGGAATGCCATTTCAACTGAGAAAAACCAGCAAGAAACTCGGCGGTTACTCTTTTTAACCGACTTCAAAAAAAGAGGAGGTTCTCAATTCGTCGGAATCTTTTTTTTATTTTTTCCGACTTAAAACTCCCGCTTTACTACATTACACACACACTAAACAAAGTATTTAATTTATTGTCGATATTTTAAAAACTGCCCAACAGATTTCGATAAAACTTGTATGGGACGACCTGGAAAGTATGCCCTTTAAAACGAAAATTTTTCCAAATCAGTTCAGGCGTCTTCGAGTAATCGGTGAACATACACAAAAAAAAAGATTCCGACGAATTGAGTACTTCCTCCTTTTTTGAAGTCGGTTAAAAATAATAGATGTCTTTAGTCCAGTCACGGTAAAATCTAGTCCGGTATTATTTAAGTAGTCAGCTTGTCGGTTCGGACATTAGACGTTTCCGCGAGAACCTTTTAACGGATTACATTTCTTCGGTCGTCGGGAGCTTATTTAACGGCTTCCCCTTCACTGGAAATGTTAAATGTGCTGCTTCACTTACTTAATAAATATAGTGCTAGACGTGCAGGAACTCTGTAAGTGGGTTGTATCAATTGCAATTGCGTGAACGGATGCCGCCTACGGGAATGGGGCTACTTTGTGTCTGTCCGTCTTAACATGCATTGAATTGTATTACTTTTCTTTTCTTTTTGTTTTGGAACTTCCCCTCATTGTGGAAATATTATATTTTATTCTAACAAAGTTGAATAGGTTAAATCGGCTTGGCATCCAGCTGCCCTCAAGATAGTATAAAAAACTTATTACAATGTGATAGCTTCATAATAATATTGTAAAATGATTATTTTGAAAAGAACAACTGCTGAGTTTCTTGCCGGCTCTTCTCAGCAGAATCCGCTTTCCGAACCGGTGGTAGAATCATGACTTGTCATAAGAGCCACAGGTTGGCCTACGTGAAATAAATAATTTTTAATTTTGAATTTTTGCGTGCATAGATCACTGCATATCATAAGTAGTGCTTCCTCCATTCGTCTACTATGCTCTTGTTAGGGAGCTGGGAGACGTAAATCATGAGATAGAGCATTATCGAGCCATGATCGCCAACATATTTTAAAACATTTATAGAACCATTGGGCTCTATCTACGTTACTTGAAGATGAAATCAAACACTGAAGCGTTAGTAAAAGTATATTGGATTCTTATCACAATGAAACGTGCAAAACAAACTCTTATATAAAACATTCTATTTCATAGCACTCAGGTCACATAAGAGGTCTAGGTCATGCCCACAAGCGATAAGGTCTATGGTCGGAGTCAAACTGACCAATTGATGCTGTTTAATGTAGGAAAAACGCGGAGGTCTGGTTGTCGCGAGATGACAAGCTCGAGTGAATCAAAACGCATCTTGCTCGCGAAGCCTATTCTGACTGAATTTGAATCTAGCTTTTTAATTCCTCACCAACACGATCTCAATTTGAATTGGTCCGATGTGATATCTAGCCAGCGGACAGGTAACCTCTGTGGAGGAATCAGCCGCCACACATTTAACAGATATTTTTTATTACAAGTGTAATATCAGAAGCCTACAATCATAAAAAAGTCGTTAAATTGAGACATCAAAAAGTAAAATTAAAAATTTTAGAAACCCCCCGACACATAAAATAATCTCTAAAACTAACAAATAATATTTTATACCTATATATAATTATTATCGTCACATATATATTATGTAAGTTCAAATATTTTTATTTTCCAAGTGTCGTCGTCGCGTCGCGGGACCGCCAAATTTTATAAATTATTTTTCCAACAGCTAATTAATTATTACGAATTACATTTAGGTAGGTACGAGCGATCTTAAGTTTCATGCATGTACTTATAGTCTACGCTCTATGTAATGCCGCGCGCGACACGTGAGGGCAGACGACGTTGACGGTCGTGTCGATATTGCGAATTTTTCGGAGTAAATTCTTTTGTTGCAATCTGCGACTACACCTGTTTTTCTCACTTAGCGGTCCCCCGACTCGACGACGACACTTGGAAAATAAAAATATTTGAACTTACATAATATATCTGACGATAATAATTATATATAGGTATAAAATATTATTTGTTACTTTTTAGAGATTATTTTATATGTCGGGGGGTTTTTAAAATTTTTAATTTAACTTTTATTTAGTCCTTTTTAAAGTAGGTATAAATATTAGGAAGGTATTTATAGTGATTTGTTAGCGCAGTGGTAATTGAGCCTAATTGATCCCATTTAATTACCCACCTTCGAAATCTAAACCTTACTCTAACATGTCATATTTAAAGTCATGGTTACCTTACCATGTTCTTTCAATATTATTGAAGTAATACGGTACCTTTCGAATCGATAGGACATTATGGAAGGTAGTCAGATCCCCTCATCAAATATTAAAGAGCTGATGATCTTCAAACGGCTGATCAGGTCATGGTTACCTCATACCAAATACTTTCAATATCATTGAAGTAACAAGGTACCAAATTTCGAAAATTCGAATCGATAGGACATATGGAAGGTAGTCAGATCACCTCATCAACTATTAAAGAGTTGATGATCTTCAAACGGCTGATCAGGTCATGATTACCTTACCATATACTTTCAATATCATGGAAGTAACACGGTACCAAATTTCGAATCGATCGGACATAAGGAAGTTAGTCAGATCTCCTAATCAACTAGAAAAGAGCTGATAATCTTCAAACGGCTGAACAGATTTTCATGAAACATGGCTAAGAACACTCGGGATAAAATTATCTATGACACAAAAAAAAGTAAACGAAAATCGGTTCATCCGTTTGGCGGCTACGCTACCACAGACAGATACACAGATACACAGATACACAGACAGACACGTTAAACTTATAACACCCCTCTCTTTTTGCGTCGGGGGTTAAAAATAGCGCCAAAAAGACCACTCATAAGTTGCAATTTTTTTTTTTATTCGATGACAAGCTAGTCCTTGATTGCGATCTCACCCCTACCCTAATCGGTTTCTACACGCCATCGTGCCGGAACGCTAAATCGCTTGGCGGCACGTCTTTGACGGTAGGGTGCTAAATAGCCACGGCAAAGCCTCCCACAAGACCAGACCAGAGACAATTCAGAAATTAGAAATTACCAAATTGACCCCACCGTGAATCGAATAGAGGTTAAAGGACTGTCGACGGTTCAATCCCCACCCATAGCACTATTGTCGTACCCACTCCTAACACAAGCTTAACGCATATCTGGATGGGAATAGGGGAATATTAGCTAAGTTCAGCATCATCATCATCATCATTAGCAACCCATCAACGGCTCACTACTGAGCGAGGTCTCCTCTCAGAGAAGGGTTATAGGCCATTAGTCCACCACGCTGGCCCAATGCGAATTGGCGGACTTTACACACCTTCAAGACCTATGAAGAACCCTCAGGTGTGAAGGTTTCCTCACGATGTTTTCTTCCACCGTTGGAGCAAATGATATTTAATTGCTTAAACGCACTTGACTCCGAAAAGTCAGAGGTCCGGACCCGGGATCGAACCTGCGCCCACCCCCCGAATAGGAGAGCACAGTCCTAACCACTAGGCTATCACTGCTCTGTTAAGTTCAGCATAGGAAATATAAAAAAAAATCTACAGCATTTTTTATTAAAATGCATAGTTGCATCGCACAGATTGCTCTCAAGGAAAAAGCGAAACGTCCAACAGCTAATGTTTACATTTCACAGCTGTCGAGTAATGAATTTCAATGAGTGTAATTAAGGGAGATTTTATTATTTTGAAGTGTTTCCTCTTGTACAATTAAGAAACTCTTCCTCGTTATTTTACATTTTCTCAACATTAGTTTTTAAAAATAATAAAAGTGTATTTAAAATAGATAATTACTAAGATCACCAACTCAGAAAATCTGTAAGTGGACATACAATTTATCACTAGCTTTTAATTCAAATATTGTAAGAGTTTGCTGTTGGTTTTCTGTTAATAAATAAAATAAAAAATAAATAAAATACCATTTTCGATTTTTTAAGTAAGAGTCAGATATTTACCACACCACAGCTGAAAATTGCGCTCTAAGTGTAAATTTTCAAATTCAACTGGTCAAGTGAAATCTGAACATGCATAATGTATGATTTCGTAGCCTGGCCTACTAAAAGACATTGATTATCCTAAAAGCAAGAATTAGAAGACAAACGTAAAAAATTCGGATATTTCCAACTTTTCTTCTTAATTTCTACGGAGATATCAAATAACTATTTAGGTTACCTTACCTTCTAAATTCATGAGCGTTTCACGTTGGCTTACTAACTTTAAAAGTTTTCACTAGGGCCTCTGGTGCTCAACCAACTTTAAAGGATAGTTTAGGTAAAGTCGGTGAGTCGTTTATTTCATCCTTAAATTGTTTATTTTAAGCTCTTTAAAGGTTTCTTATAGCCCAGGAGGGTCATTCTCTAGAATTAGAGGCTATGAAAACAACGGAAAGTTGTGAACTAAAAACTGTCAAAGCCGTATTTCATAATACAAAATGCTGGTTTGATAGTTCTTTAGTAAGCTACTTGAAATAGTCAATCAGATAAAGAATGGCCTTCAATCATCATCATCATTAGCAACCCATCAACGGCTCACTACTGAGCGCAGGTCTCCTCTCAGAGAAGGGGTAGGCCATAGTCCACCACGCTGGCCCAATGCGAATTGGTGGACTTCACAAACCTTCGAAAACATTATGAAGAACTCTCAGATGTGCAGGTTTCCTCACGATTTTTCCTTCACCGTTGAAGCAAATGATATTTAATTGCTTAAACGCACTTGACTCCGAAAAGTCAGAGGTCCGGAGCCAGGATCGAACCTGCGACCCCCCGAATAGGAGACCACAGTCCTAACCACTAGGCTATCACTGCTTGCAAGAATGGAATTACTGAACTTAATATCTTACTTCCAAACCTAAACACACTTCATGTAAAATGAACTACAGTTCATGTAAAATGCCCAACGTAATCATGCTTTAGTGTAACGTTATGGGTCTAACAATTAGTAATAAACACGTCACCAGTTCATAATGCTTTAATAAATCCACGACATTTCGAATCAAACGGCGCATACTCAGACGATTAGTTATTGCACGTGTTTCCGACTTCGGTTTATCGTTTGTGGATTTAAACGAGGCCACGCGAAGTTCGCTCCTCAAACATAAACCTAGTCGGCAACTCAATAATTAAACCGTTATAGTAAATTACTTCGTTTGCGTGTAAAAGCGTGATTTTGAAATAGTTATTTATGATATAGGTAAGTGCGGAAAATTTTAAAATACGTTTCTGAAACGAACTGCTAAGGTGTGGAATGCTACACTGATGTACAGTTGACCTCAGTATAATAATCCATCCTTGTCCCACACTATGTGGGGTCGGCACATTTCTTTTTCTTCCACTCGCTACTATTGTCACGAACATCGATACTTTACTCTTCATAATCGAGCCACTGAAAAGTCTATCATTCACAAACTAATCATGCCTTAAGAGAATACATCTCTTAAAACGCTAAAAACCTACCTATATCCGTCTCCACTACCCCTATATCGGACCCTTTCCTCACATCTAATCAATTTAACCACAAACACGACAGAAAAACACCATCTGAACGAGAGGGTAGTTATCAAAAACACCTAAATATTCATTAATCAATTACACAAATCTAAGCGTACAAGCAATATTTATTCGATTAGGGTGCGATTGCTATCGCAATCCCTCAATCAAATACAATGACCTAGACACGACAGCATCTACTAGTCGAATGAGTCTCTGGCTGAGACTGAATTCGTATCGTCAAAATAGCTGTATTTATACTAATATTTCAAGATGGCGCACAATATGGCGTGCCCACGCTGTCAAAAATGTCAAATGTCGATTTAATTAAAATAATTTTAAACACGAATCTGACAATATCATTCTTCAACTCATTATCCACTCCTCTTACACGCATAATATCCTCTTTCACACAACCATCCATCTTTGCTTTGGCCTTCCTTTACTCTTTTGTCCTTTCACATGAATATTCTTCTTTTTTCTAGTAATGTAGTCTTCTTCCCTCATTACTCCTCATCTTATTTATCACTGGCACTACATTTTTTTTTTAAAAGAATATCAGTCAAGTTGAACTTGACTAATATCCTCGTTTCCCCTCCAAATAAGAGGAAAGGTTGTGTTAGGAGTGGGTACGACAATAGTGCAACGGGTGGTATTCGAACTTGCGACCTTTCAGTTTTCAGTCCGCACCTTTAACCGTTGGGCTATTGAGGAAACATTCAAACTTCCTCTTATATATATTCATACCTTATCTTAGTATGAATCGAATACGATCTGAGAAATATCATGATTGAGATATTATGTCGTGCTGTAAGTACCTACAATAGTTTCTAAAGCATGAAAGTATGGTTTCAATACGAAAAAGTCCGCTTTTTTAACGGAAACAAAACGCCGGGCTTATTTTGTGCGGAGGCAGAGACTAGGAAGGCGTACAATGGGTGCATTAGCGGGCCTATTTTCGAGCTTCGCCAAAAAATAATGGGCCGTTTCCCGATAAAAGTGAATTTTCCATTTTTATCGAGGGCAGCATCGATAAAAGTGAAGTGTTTTTAGCTTTATACTAATACAGCGAACTACGGATTCAACTAAGTATAGGAATTATTTTCTTCTTCTTTATCAACCGATAGAAGTCCACTGCTGGAGAAAGGTCTTCTGCATGGTTCCCCACAGGCTTCGGTCTTGCGCCGCCTTAATCCAGCGGCTCCCTGCGACTCGTTTGATGTCGTTGGTCCACCTAGTGGGGGGTCTGCCAACACTACGCTTGCCGGTGCGGGGTCGCCACTCAAGCACCTTGGGACCCCAACGACCATCAGCTCTTCGAAATATGTGACCGCTCATTTCCACTTCAGTTTGGCGACTCGCCGAGCTATGTCGGTGACTTTCGTTCTCTTACGGATCTCCTCATTTCTGATTTAATCTCGCAGGGATACTCCAAGCATGGCTTTCTCCATCGCCCGCTGAGTGACCCTAAGCTTTCTTATGAGGCCCATAGTTTTTATTTTACGAATTATTTTACTTCGAGCTAATTAAACTTGCTAGATAGCTTGCTAGGTGCTTTTTATCATCATCATCATGAAACCATCGCCGGCTCATCATTGAGAACGGATCAGAATAAAAAAGGGATTAAACTTTAGTCCATCGCTCTGACCAAGTTCCATTGCGGATTTCCAGACTTCACACACCTTTGAGAACATTATAATCATCATCATCATCATTAGCAACCCATCTACGGCTCACTACTGAGCGCAGGTCACCTCTCAGAGATGGGTTATAGGCCATAGTCCACCACGCTGGCCCAATACTAATTGGTGGACTTCACACACCTTCGAGAACATTATGAAGAACTCTCAGATGTGCAGGTTTCCTCACGATGTTTTCCTTCACCGTTGAAGCAAGTGATACTTAATTGCTTAAACTCACTTGACTCCGAAAAGTCAGAGGTGCGTACCCGGGATCGAACCTGCGACCCCCCGAATAGGAGACCACAGTCCTAACCACTAGGCTATCACTGCTTTATTAAACTACTAGTACTAGTACACTAGAACATTATAATACTAGTAAAGAACTCGTGCATGCAGGTTTCCTCACGATTATTTCTTCATCATTAAAGCTTGTGCTTATAATTTAATATTATTCAATTGGTTTAAAGACACACCGACGTGAAATCAAGGTCAATCAGCAAGGCTTAGGGTGAGATCTAGAGATGGCACTCACTCAGCTCAGACTCAAGACTGAGTTAAAACGAGACAGATTTATATCAGGAACATATTTGTGTCTCATTTTAACTCTATCTTGAGTTTTGAGTGCGAACTGATCTCAGCCTTAAAATCCTAACCCTATTCTGCCAGGTAGAAATTAAATTTATATTTGATCTACCCTCCTCTAAAAACTCTTTGCTTGAGATAATTAATTCCTAATGAAATAATGATTCGGTCCCATCCATTCATTATTTATAATTAGCCCCTCGTCAGTGCCCTGCAGGGGCCACCCCTCGAGGGGACATTAATCATCTCAATTAGTGCACAACTTCCGATGAATGAGGTATATAAAAGGAAACTTCGATAGGGGAAGTTACTATCCGTTACTATCCTTCACGAGGACACATCTGGGTTCCATAGTTGAGAAAAGTACGGAAACTGTTGAAAATGTATCGTCTGTAGGAGACTTAAAGGTCAATTTTGTCTTCTATAAACGACTAGCTGATGCCCGCGACTTCGTCCGCATGGATTTAGTTTTTAAAAATCCCGCGGGAACTTTTATTCCGAGATAAAAAGTAGCTCTCCCGGTCTGAGGAACCACTACTACATCCATTAATATACCCATGCAAAAAATCATCAATCCGCTGTTCTGTTGCGAAGTGATTGAAGGACAAACCAACAAACAAACACACTTTCGCATTTATAATATCAGTAATGCTTTATTATAACAGCTTTTATAATTGTCAAATTTTTTACCATACTTAACCAAAGACAAAATTACGTTTAGCTGTCATTTACGTTTTGTTATTCCACTGTCATTTGCGTTTTGTTATTCCATGTCAGATGCGTTTTTGTTATACCACGTTTTATAGTGACTTGACGGAAACGCGGTCGAACGGGATAAAAAGTATCCTATGTCCGTCTCCTGGTTCTAAGCTACCTCTCCACCAATTTTCAGCCAAATCGGTTCATCCGTTCTTGAGTTATAAATAGTGTAACTAACACCACTTTCTTTTATATATATATATATATATATATATAGATTATATAAATTCAAATTCAAAACTATTTATTTCACGCAGGTCAACCTGTGGCTCTTATGACAAGTCATGAATCTACCACCGGTTCGGAAAGCGGATTCTGCTCAGAAGAGCCGGCAAGAAACTCAGCAGTTGCTCTTTTCAAAATAATCATTTTACAATATTATACAGCTATTACATTGTAATAAGTTTTTTATACTATCCTAACCAGCTGATGCTGTCGACTTTGTGCGAGTAGATTTGGTTTTTAGGAATCCCTTGGGAATTCCTAAAGTTTCCAGGATAAAAAGCCTATGTTACTCCCCAGGTTCTCAACTATACCCATACCAAAAATTACGTCGATCCGTTTCTCTGTTACTGTGTGATTGAAAGACAAACCGATAAGCGAACACGCTTTCGCATTCATAGTACTTGTAAGGGTAGTAACATGCTTTGCTTAATACAGTGTGTATGTACTTAATACATTTGTCTGGATTTTCCAGACATTTTATGTGCGTTTAAGAAATTAAATTTCACAAGCTTGAGCTCAACGGTGAAGGAAAACATCGTGAAGAAATTTGTACGCTTAGGAGTTCTCCATAATGTTCTCGAATGTGTGTGAAGTCCGCCAATTCGCATTGGGCCAGCGTGGTGGACTATGCCATATAACCCTTCTCTGAGAGGAGACATGCTCTCAGTAGTGAGCCGTTGATGGGTTGATGATGATGATTATCTTGGATTTGTTATGACGTCATACAGCTTCTACAATCCGGAAGGTTAACATAAAGTCAACACCATCAAAAAGGGGGTGTAAAAATGAAAGTTTCGAAACAAACATGCAAAATCCAACACAAGTAAAACTTTATCAATTCATTTAAGAGGCTGACGTTACATTTACACTTCTCTAATGCTGGTACAATTTCCACAATGGCTGACAAAAGTTGGTTACAAACGACACGCAAAGTAGCTCCGGGCTTTTGTTACAACAATACAATAAGCTTTAAATACCTATTTAAGACATTTGTGAACATTTTTGGGAATATTTGTATGGGGGTTTTGAGTGGGTACTTTATTTATAAAATCAATAAATAAAATACTTATACTAATTTGACGTTTTGACAGATTTCCCATACAAAACTAACAAAGCGTCAACTTTATTTGTCGGTTAAAGTTTACTTGAAGGTTGTGAAACAGGCCCTTAAACTGTTTAAAAGTCTTCATTCCTAATGGCCGATTTCACTAACGTCGAGTGACGAGGAATAAATTGGGCTTTCTGAGAGTTTTGGTATTGAAATTGTATGGAAGCAATGGCTGGGGTCATGCGTCATGCTCGTGAACGGGTTCCACCGGCGGGAATGGGGAAAACAGAACTACTTTCTGTCTGCCCGTCTCAAAATTTCTTGAATTATAATTAAGTATGCTTTTGTGGAATTTCCCCTCATTGTGAATTGTGAAAAACTTGTTTTAGAAAAGAGCAACTGCCGAGTTTCTTGCTGGTTCTTCTCGGCAGGAACGGCATTCCGAACCAGTGGTAGACTCATCGACGATTCAAAAGCACTTGTAAAAAAGTTTATTTGAATAAAAAACCATTTCTATTCTATTTCTATTGAAAATACTGTCACAATATCAAATTTAAAAAAATTAGGATAAGAAAGATTTTAAAATCAAATCTAAAAAATCTTAGTTGTTAGGTGATTGAAATAAAAACCGATCTAATGAATAAGATAACTTAATACATCTACTATAAAGATCTTTCTTTGGCGGCCAGAATAAAAAAAGGAAATAAAATAGTTTCAAATTAAGTACCCTTCAGCTAAGCGACAGCGTCCATAAATTCAAAGTTTCTCGCGGGAATGACAACTTTCTCCACCCTTATCAAGCAAGGAACCATTTAATTCGCCCGTCAGTTTTATGAAAAATTTATTATTCTGTGCTCGAGCTATACCTACTGTCAACTTCGCTAAAATAACTTACGAAGTGGAGTTGGAAAACAGATATAGAATATAGAAAATTACAAAAATAGGCATCTAAAACGAATAAATTAAGTAGCAAAATAACTATTTTCGAATGTAGAGACTCATTTAATATCGACCGAACTTCAAGTGACAATTTCGTTTGATCCATAAACATAAGTATTTTTTTATTTATTTTTTTATTAGTCGAGGAATAATGGACTTTGTTATGCAAAAACGTTTCAACCCACAAGTCTGTCAAAATAGACTACTTTTTTAGGACACCCTTCATCAAATACTAAGAACATTCCAGTCCTTACGTCATTATTCTTTTATTTCCAATGTTCCAACCCACAATGCGTAACATATTCATAGCTAAAAAACATTAAAACCGCATCAATTTGACTAAAACTTGCTGTAGGTTGGAACGTTTTTGCATAACTACGTCCAATGTAATGTTTGGAAATGCACTATTTCGAGTTGATTTTCAGCTAGCGCCATCTATAGTAAACCAACATACTAAATAGTCAATTATCCAAAATTATTAATGAATAATATTTACCCGGGTGTGCCTCGAGGTGCTTACCCTCTAATCGGAGAAGACTTTCTAAATGAATATTTCACGTACGAATAACTCAAATCAACTTTAATACAAGCTATCAACCTTCTATTATTCATAGTAATAAAAGTATCTTTCACGAACTAAAAACTAATTAACCGGCGACGGAAGAACGAAATTCTGCGAAGCCATTAAATCGGCGCCATGCCAATTATTGACCGTTTTTCCAACGGATAAAAGCACACCCGGGTAATTCCGCTGAACGTGGAAAAAGTTTTGAGATAATTGCATTTGAGCTCGCAATTAGTTTTCCTTCTAGAAATGTTGCATTTTCTTTCGAATATGTTAGTATTTTACTTTTTCTCGATATTCATCTTTACTATAATATTTTAAGAAAGTGTATTTTTAGTCGGTTTGTCCTTAAATCTTGCAGCATAAGAGCAATGGAACGATGCGATGTGATTTTTGCATGGCTATAGTTGAAAGCAGAGATGGCCTAGTGGTTATAAGACTGTGGTCTCCTATTCGGGGGGTCGCAGGTTCGATCTCTGACCTTTCATTGACGAGTTATGTGCGTTCAAGTAATTAAATATAAATATAAAGAATATATTATATATAAAGAAGGTTAAAATGGCGTTGGACTGGGCACATGATGAGAGACAAGGTTGCAAAATGGACAAAAGAAGTGACCGAGTGGTATCCTAGGGATGGGATAAGGTGTAAAGGAAGGCAAAGAAAAAGATGGGAGGATGACTTAAGAGTGGTGGCTGGTGCTTCATGGCGCAGAACAGCACAAGAGAGGAGCAGCTGGAAGTCTCTGGAGGAGGCCTACGTCGCAGAACAAGCTGATGTTTAATTTAAAATTTTGTAAAAAAAAAAACACTATTTATGTAATATTATTTGTTATCAGCAATAAAGGCTATGAAATGAAATGAAAGCAATTAAATATCACATGCTTCAATGGTGAAGGAAAACATCGTGACGAAAACTGCACACCTGAAAGTTCTCCATAATGTTGTCGAAGGTGTGTGAAGTCCGCCAATTCGCATCGGACCAGCGAGCTGGACTTCCTTTTTTCCTTGGGTAAAAATGCTGGAAAAGATCACGACGATGGCCCTTGAAGTAAACTCACTAAATCAGAACAAATGATAGTCAGCAAAACAAATCTCGATATTTGTGAAAAACTATCCCGACTGATCCGGAATATATTTTATTCGATGTCGGATATTGTCAGCCATAAAGCAGCAAGATATTGTATTTGAAATAGTGGCAGTTCTCGCCATACGCTCGAATACGCTCTTGTATTTTATTGCGAATAAATTCTCTTATCCAATAATTTGGAGTGTATCTCTCAGCAGAGGGAGCTCCGAGCCAGATGCCGCGCATTACAATGACAAGCACAGAGTAAAATTACTTTCAACTAAGTATCTATATATCTATATATATATATATATATATATATTTCACTGCTTATATATATATATAAGCAGTGATAGCCGAGTGGTTAGGATAGTGGTCTCCAATTCGGGGGGTCGCAGGTTCGATCCCGGGTACGCACCACTGACTTTTCGGATTCAAGTGCGTTTAAGCAATTAAATATCACTTGCTTCAATGGTGAAGGAAAACATCGTGAGGAAATCTGCACATCTGAGAGTTCTTCATAATGTTCTTGAAGGTGTGTGAAGTCCGTCAATTCGCGTTGGGCCAGCGTGGTGTACTATGGCCTATAACCCTTCTCTGTGAGGAGACCTGCGCTCAGTAGTGAGCCGTTGATGGGTTGTTAATGATGAAAAATGATGAAGTATCTATATAATATCAATAGGTACTAACTAGCTTTTGCTAGTGATTTTGTCCGCGTGGAGTTAGGTTTAAGAAAAATCTCGCAATGAACCCTCTGTTTTTCTAAGTTAGAAGGTACTTAGCCTATGTCAAATTCTTTCCAAGTCTTCAACTACACAGTGTCACCGTCTTGTCTGTTCAGGTGGGCAAAATTGGAACTAAGGTCGCTATTTTAAAATACCATTCCGCTTTCCAAGTGTTCGTGGTCATTGCTGCTGTCAGTTATTTCTAGTGTCTTCTTCTTCTCTTCTTTATCAACCGATAGACGTCCACTGCTGGACAAAGGTGTCTTACATGGACTTCCACAGGCCTCGGTCTTGCGCCTCCTGGATCCAGCGGCTCCCTGCGACTCCTTTGATGTCGTCGGTCCACCTGGTGAGGGGTCTGCCAACACTGCGCTTTTCTAGTGTGAATGCCATAAATAATTGTATGAAAATGCAGTACCAATTAATTAATTAATTTCAGACAATCCTAAATGCTTCACTAGCGACTCCGACGACAGATAACAGATAAGTTGGAACAGATAAGTTCTTCGATCTATTTCTATATTATGCAAAAAATCACTTCGATCCGTTACTCCGTGATGGAAGGGCAAACCGACAAACCTTAACTCTACCCAAGGGTTTGGCAAAATTCAGGCTGGCAGGTTTTGTCAAGACGTTTTTCTGCCCGTTAAAGCAAGTGTCAATATATAATTCATAAGTCATATGGTCTAAAAGTGAATCCATCAAAAACTAAGGCGATTATAATAGGCAGTCAAAAATTGGTTACTCGTATCGATGTGCCTAATTTACCAGGTATTATTTTTGATGGGACATCCGTGCCATACAGTGACACAGTTAAAAATTTAGGCATTATTTTCGACAAATACCTATCTTGGGCTCCACAGGTAAGTGAGGTAAGCAGGAAGATGTTTGCTTCGGTTGGGTCTCTTCGTAGATTAAGCAATTTCTTACCCATACCAACAAAAATTGCGCTTGCACAATCACTCCTTCTACCAATTCTCGATTATGCGGATACGTGTTATCTTAATCTAAATGAGGAATTGCTAAATAAGCTTGAGCGCATTCAAAATCTTTGTATAAGGTTCATATTTGGACTTCGAAAATATGACCATGTTTCCGAATTTCGCGAAAAACTCAAGTGGCTTCCAATTCGCCTTCGCAGGGATACTCATATTCTTTCTCTTTTATACAGTGTTCTATTCAATCCCACATCTCCTTCTTACCTTAAAGAGCGGTTTGAGTTTCTAGGGGACACTCACTGTCGCTCGCTTCGTTCTGATAACAACCTAGTCCTAAAAATACCTTCACATAATACTTCCTTCTATTCTAAATCTTTTACTATCGAAGCTTCTCGGCTTTGGAACTCTCTACCGCTTCCTATTAAGCGTGCGCAGTCACATGCAATATTTAAGAGGCAAGTCAAAGCGCACTTCTTTCCTCCCTGAATTCTAAGTTATCCCATCCCTACTTTAGTATTGAATCTTGGCTTTTATTTTATTTTATTGTATTTTCTCCTAGTCTTGTGTATAATATATTAAATGTTGTGTAAGTTTGTATATATATATATTTATTTATGTATGTATGAAGTTATATAATTTATATATTATGTATATATGTAGGTAGTTATGTATGGTATGTATGCATATGTTAAGTATGTGTTTATATTCATTATTTGT
This sequence comes from Oeneis ivallda, assembly GCA_029955525.1. Lineage (NCBI taxonomy): Eukaryota > Metazoa > Arthropoda > Insecta > Lepidoptera > Nymphalidae > Oeneis > Oeneis ivallda. Next base: position 25,689,429 of record JARPMR010000010.1, read on the forward strand.
GTATTTAGGTATCTGAATGTTGTTTTTTTTCTCTCTTTTTCCTCATAAACTTGCGTGCACCCTCACTTTATATTTTATCATTATATCCTTTGCAACGTGGTTGCCTGGTAGAGATCGCTTTTTAGCGATAAGGCCGCCATTTGTACTACCATGTGTTATTATTTATTTTTAAGTTAATTTTTAGTTTTTGTTTATTTTTAATGTGGTGTGCAATAAAGTGTTTTTCATTTCATTCATTCATTCATAATTAAATCTACTTAAAACGCACTTAACGCCGTAAAATTGGAGGTGCTTACCTGGGATTCGACCTTCAAAACCCTCAAAAAAGAAGGTTTAAGTTATAACACTTAATCTATCATCTACTTGGGATTTGGAAAATACATAATTATTTATAGATGGATGTATAATTATTTTAAATTGCATGATTTGTTTAGGTAGCCTGTAAAATTTTGAATGGCAAAGATAATACCATCAATATCATCACCAGCAACCTTGAGCCAGCAACCCATCAACGGTTCACTACCATACCCATAGTCTACCACTCTGTCCCAATGCTAATTGACAGACTTCACACGCCTTTGAGGACATTATGGAGAACTCTCAGGCATGCAGATTTTCTTCACGATGTTTTCCTTCATCGTTGACCCCGTGACCCCCCCGAATAAGATACCTCAGTCCTAACCACTAGGCTATCGCTGCTCACAAGGCTCTCACTGCTATCACTGCATTTTAAATAATTAGCTAAACATAAATGCATGCATAATGAAATAGTTCAGCGAGTCGCGAAACTGAAGTGGAAATGGGCAGGGCCCATAGTTCGAAGAGCTGATGGTCGTTGGGTCCCAAGATGCTGTAGTGGTGACCCCGCACCGGTAAGCGCAGTGTTGGCAGACCGCCCACTAGGTGGACTGACGTCATCAAACGAGTCGCAAGGAGCCGCTGGATTCAGGCGGCGCAAGACCGAGACCTGTGGAAGTCCATGCAAGAGACCTTTGTCCAGCAGTGGACGTATATCGTTAGATAAAAAAAGAAGAAATGCTCCTAAAATGATCGCCTACCAGTAAGTAAACGGGAGAGAATTTAGTAAATTGTAAAACTATACAATAAGAATGTTTATTAGAGAGGTAATTCCTGCAATACTTCTAGATATTCTTAATCTAGTATTAACTTAATTGCTTGCGATAAAAAACCGCTCATTGCAAGCTGGCAGATAATTACTGGAGTAAGACCGAGATCCTCGATTAAAGCGGTTGAATCGCTTCATTCGATTGGGCTTATTTGGTCGAGTGCGGGCGGAACAAACGCCCGTCACAATTTACGCAACCATTTTAATTGATAAATTGCTTTTTGATTAAGAGCAAATATTTCCATTCGTATTCACTTTTAAATGTTTAATTATATCGTTGAAGATGTTTAATGTTGTATTGTTTTTTTATACTGCTTGTTTTTTTAACTGCGTTTCGATAACTTTCTGATACAGAGAGTGTTTCAATCATTTTTTTATTGTTGCATTTATTTATTTATTTTAGGAAAATCAACAGCGAATTTTAGTAATATTAGACTTAAAAGCTACAGACAAATTATATGGCCAATTACAGATTTTCTCAAAAAACAATTATTAAATAATTTGTGAAATGTGTGTGTGTGTGCTCGTAAGTGTGTGTGTGTGTATGTTCGTTAGGCTGTGTGTGTGGCTTGTGCTTTAGGAGTTGATCTATAAGTGTGCGTGATTGTTGTGAAATATTATCAGATTGTTGTGAGATGTGTCATTTGAATGTCTATTTTGAGTAGCGGAAGAGATCAGTATCGGAGAATTTTTTGTTATAAGAACGTGTACTTAATTCTAGTCATAGTAGAGTTTTTGTAAAATGCTTCCTTTTAAAACGAACGCGGAATAGTGATGCATGTCGAGTCCGTATAACGGGTACACTTCGATTTTAGATAGAAGATGCGGACTATCAATTTTCCCATTTATTATATCGTATAGCAGTGCCATGTCAGCTATTTCCCTCCGGTCCACACAGCTACTTAATTTATGTTTGCAACTTTCTTTGTAATCTAAGGGTGAATAGTAGGTACGGTAATTCAAATGCTTTATAAACTTTCATTCTTCTGCTTTATAAGCATTCGTCATCATCATCATCATCATTATCATCTCAACCGATAGACGTACACTGCTCCACAAAGGTTTCTTTAGTGGGATATCTAATCAAACAATCGTCGTGGTATTGCACCTTGAGGCGCCTATCGTTCTTCGAATAATATGTGCGCCGCCAATTGCAACTTTAACTACTGTGGATCTTCTTCTGAGAATCTTCGCGTTTCTCATTAATTAATCACGTCTATTAATCCACGTAGTTTTTTAAGCTATTGCATAGCTTTTATCGCGGGCTTTGAACTAGGACAAACAGTTTGAGCGCGGCGACCGAATCAAGAAATTCCGTAACGAAAAAAAACCTAACACCGCCGTTCAGTAAGCGTTCAACATTTTAGAGGTTCTCAAGTAGCTCTATTTGACGCAGTGGGCGAGCGGCCGCTTTCTTTGTATGATGTCGCAGGTTCGAATCTCACTCGCGAAGTAGTGACAGTTCGCTTTTCTTGTTTGTTTGTTTTTTAATATTTTTTTTGCATAATTTTTATTATGCAAAAAAAATTGCATAAATATTATAATTGCATAAGTTGATAAAAAATGCTATGCAATAGCTTTACCGCGGCAGTCCCCGAGTGCCACTTAATTTTTTAATGCGTATGAGCTATGACTACAGTGTAGATAACTTAGTCGCGTGGCTATATTAAGTTGTGTTAAATTACAGTGCCGTGTGAATTAGCTGGTCATTTTCATGCCAGTTAAATAGAGGGGCACGGCCATTAACTTGCAAGAGAGATTTATTTACCTTTTAAAAACATGTGTTACTTTTGTTTTACGCGCTAGCGACAAAACATTTTTTCTCACCTCCGGGCGGAAAGCGTCCATTTTCCTCCCGCTGCGCTAAACGAAAATTTCGCTTTCCGCCTCCGTCGAGGAGAAAAATAGTATACACACCACGGGCAGTAAATAAGAAAGCCTCAGATCACATGTTTATTGACCTCGGCTTCGCCTCGGACAACAATTACATGTGATCTGAGACATTTCTTATTTTACTGCCCTAGATGTGTAATATACTATTCCCTGATTAATGTTTTGAAGATTGTTTTAAATATTTCCTTGCGCACTCAGCGACTAAACTCACAACTGGTCGTCGTCGTTGTCACAACTTTGGTCGCAAAAGTTCATAATGTTCAAGTGGATGCTTAAAGTAGAGTACGCGAAGTTTGGTCACAAGACAACGACCAATCACACGACCAGTTGGTCGACGCAGCGTAGTGTGCGCTGCGTATCGTACCAATATTATATATGCGAAAGTGTGTTTGTTGGTTTGTCCTTCAATCACGCCGCAACAGAGGTACGGATCGACGTGATTTTTATAGTTGAGGACCAGGAAAGTGACGTAGGCTACTTTTATCCCGTAAAATCAAAGAGTTCCTGAGGGACTATTAGCACTAAATCCACGCGGATGAAGTCGTGGGCATCAGCTAGTTGGGTTATAATTGACTATGCTGAAGCCACAGTCTACAACGTGCAACTACTACGCGTATACTATTTGTTAGATTATACAGCACAACGAACTGTATAAATCCCGTCGAGATATAGAGCGTGGCACCAACTGCGTAAGACTCGACTGCAGTAACGCGGCATCTACTACGAGCTCCGTAGTGCGAACGCCTTCCTGTATTACATGTTATATTGTCATAGTAAAGCAGCTGGTTCTACAAGAGATTTTTTTATATGAATAGCGAGCAAAAAGCAGGCGGGTCACCCGATGTTAAGTGATTACCACCCATGAACATTTGTAGCACCAGAGGCACCACCAGTTTTTGGGCCGCCCCTTGAATAAGCCCATGTTGTAAATAAGTGGGAACACCGTCAATGGGACAGTTTGGTAGTGCTGGAAAAAAGATCTGGCACAGCGGATGGTCAAAGGTGGATGCCGCGTATGGACACGTTTACATCGCCAATGATCAATGAGGTGTTGTTTGGAGGCCTCTTAAATCTTATATTCCCTGAGTAGCCGTCCTTGTTCACTTAATTTTATTCAGCCACAATAGGTACATTGAATTAGAAATGCTTTTGACGTCAGAAGACGCGCCTGATGATGCTGAAATTATGAATTCTTCCCCTCTGGAACTTAGTGGAACTTCCCCTCATTGTGGAAACTCTGCATACATAGCATAATAACTATTAAGTATATTGTAAAAGTATTTTGAAAAGAGCAACTGCCGAGTTTCTTGCTGGTTCTTCTCGGCAGGAACGGCATTCTGAACCAGTGGTAGACTCATTGACGATTCAAAAGTACTTGTAAAAGTTTATTTGAATAAAAAACATTTCTATTCTATTCTATTCTAATTACGTCTCTCGTCGCGGCCTTGTGCAATATCCTTAGATAAAAGTTAAAAGTCATAGTCAACAGATAAAGAAACATTTTATTGTATCGACAAGGGTCTATCCGTTTGTAATAAATCTACCACTGGCTAGGAGTGTTGTAAAGATGTCACCCCGAAGGATATTTACAGCAAATTTATGCTTGAATTAGTGCCAACGTTTCGTTGAAACTCTTTATAGTTGTTGTATTTTCAGAGCTCTGTATCCTTTAAGGTTTTGGCATGAACGCAGATAGTAGGTAATAGAAAAATGGTTTTAATTTATTTTTTGCTGTCTGCAAAAATTGAATTTGTGGCGTTTATTTTTTTCAATACAACCTCAAATTTAACTGGCTCTTACCCGCAACTTCGTCTCCGTATAATTAAGTTTTTAAAATTGCCCCTGGATGATAAATATAATATTATTACTTAAATCCCAGTTTTTAGTGTTCCGTACCCAAAGGGTGCAAACGGGCCCCTATTAGGTACCAAATCTTGGCTGTTCGTCCGTCTGTCAGCGGGATGTATCTCAGGAACCCTAATAAAAAAATTGGTTGTCTGTAAAGTCGGTTTACGGACGGTAGTTTTACGTGATAACGCCATAAAGATGAACAGCGTGCTGCTAGAACTAGCTCGCGGCACATCCGCTAACCACAGCGCGGACCACGGACGCGATGACTGGCAGGCGCCGGGCGGCGGCGGTCACAAGCTAACGCTTGGGCCAATCGTGCCTCTCTATCGCTTGTTCCGCGCTCTCGCTTGCACGCTCAGGCTTAGGCGGAACGTGACACTTTTTCGTGCGTGCAGCCGGAGTTCATCGATTTATAAGACGTTATCACGTCAAAAAAAAAATTAAAAATCAAAGAATTGGCTAGATTTCACTACATATCATTATTTATTCGTTGCATAAACTGTGTTACAAATCTCGATCTTAATCATATTATAATTATAAGCCTCTATTAACAGATATATTTTTAAAACAATGTTATTTTATTTTAGTTACAAATCATCCACTGCTAGACAAAGTTGCTGGCTGAGCGGGACCACAGCTTACCACCATACTTACTGGTGTTAAATCTTCACCCTTGATTTTTTACTTCATACACTATTTGATTCATATAAAATATCAACTAAAAAATTGGTTTGACTTGCAGTGTCACGCTCACACGTAATTTAATATGAATTTTAAACTCCACCGATACGAAATATTTCCAACTCAACAATTTTTCACTTTTAAATAATTCGATTCGATCGCATAAAAATTGACTTAAACGGTATCGGTTTTGCATCGAGCGCATAATAATTGAGGGAACGCCTTTTTGTGGCTGTGGAAGTTATTAAATTTTAAAAAGCTACAGTATGAGAGATGCTATAGTGCCTAGACAGAAGGATTGCAAAAATGCAGTTTACAACTGCAACACAATTACCGACTGTCACCGCAGTTGGCATGCAGTTGAACAGTTGCTAACCCAACTGTACTTTCCCATGTAGTGACTATTATGGGCTAAACTACGGCCGTTCAGAGAATGCGTTCCTGACACGTCGCGATTGAACTGACGACGTAACTTTGTAATGGCGTTGCAGTTACGATAAAAATATTATTGCTGGTTTTAACAATTGATGAGCATTAAAACAACATTATTATATGAATAATCAATTAATGTTATAATTTTGTGCCAAACTGAGTGTCAAATAACTTGGTGAACAATATTAACTGATAGGTGTCAGGAACGCATTCTCTGAACGGCCGAACTATAGTAATAAAATGTTTTTATAGGGAATCTGCCATCAGCTCGAAAATGAAGCTGATTACTCATAACATGCTGACATCCAAATGTTTGAAGGGGGTTCTTACAGGCTATCCCCTAACTATCAATACTTCAGATGTGAAGGTGAACGAAGGTGACTTCAACCCGGAGTTCATATCACGAATCATATCGAAACTTGATTGGGAAGTTTTGTGGAAAGCAGCAGATGGCTTAGGCCATAGTGATGGACTACCCCAGACAGTGGAAGCTAATTACGAATCCAACCAAGAGTTTTTGAAGAAAGCTCACAGAGTTTTGCTTGAAATAGAAGTTGAAGAGGGATATCTAAAATGTCCTGAATCAGGACGACAGTTTCCAACAACAAAAGGTATACCGAATATGTTCTTAACAGAAGGTGAAGTGAAAATAGCCCAAGATGTAAAGGGTTCAGATTGGACAGTTCTGTACCAGATTCCTTTATCTTTCGACCCACCCTCAAAGTATTCTTTCCAAAGGGATACGATTTTATCTCTTAACTTCATACAGACGGTATACTCGTAAGTAGTATCCTATGTAGGTAGTAAGTAGATAGTAGTTACACACACTTCCATACAGTAGCGCGCTATACTCCGCACTCTATCAATCTCTATTGGGGAGTGTCACGGGCTTAATCTATCAAGTAATTAATGGGTTTGCGTTTGTTTGCCAAACTAACAAAGGATTCATTACTTATTCGATATACCTAGGTATTCACCTAATATTATCACCGTTTGAACTGACGTGCTTCTAAAAACTTAAGCAATCTCCAAAATTATCGTCTACACGCAAAATGTTCTAAAAATTGGAATTAATCGCCTATTATTATAATGTCAATCGGACATTGAAATGGAATGGGATTATTTTGATAAACTTTTAATGGGATAGTGGGATTTTGTCTGGTGGGAGGCTTTGGCATTGGCTATGGTTACCACCGTACCGTCAAAGACATGCCGCCAAGCGATTTAGTGTTCCGGCACTGTGGCGTGTATAAATAGAAACCGATTAGGGGTATGGAGTGACATCTTCCATGTTAGACTGCGTCGTCAATTATCATCAGGTGGGATCATAGTCAAGGACTCGTCATCAAATAAAAAACCTGTACCTACCTAATAATTAACCTTTCTATTGGTATCAAGGTAAGGTATCAAGAATTATAAATACGAAAGTGTGTTTATTTGCTGTTTTGTCCTTCAATCACGAAAGAACATATAAAGCAACAGATCGAATTGATTTTTTGCATGGCTATATTTGAAGTGGCATACCTATGGCTAGGTTTGAGAGTGACACAAGCTACGTTTTATTCCGGAAAATAGGGAGGGGGAGGGTCTACCATTTATAATAAGAGTAAGGATTAAGTATGTCAAAAAGTAAGAGAAGTAGGTATACATAGTACTAGCTTTTTCTGGCTTCGCTCACGTAAAGTTCGATTTTTCAAACCCCTGTTTTACCCCCTTAGGGGTTGAATTTTTAAAAATACTTTCTTAGCGGATGCATACATCATATTAATCTATCTGTACGCCAAATTTCAGCCCAATCCGTCCAGTTTTAGCTGCGCGTTGATAAGTCAGTCAGTCAGTCAGGTCACCTTTTCGTTTTATATATTTTAGATTAAAGATTAATATTGTGTTCATTAAACTTCGATCAAATCTCGAAAACTGAAAATGTGATCGGTAAATCTAGTAAACCTCTTTGAGAGTAGGTAATACCTACTCGTAAGTCGTGGGTAAGTTGGATATAAGTCACTGGGAAATAGTGCAGAAGCTATTCCCGCCCCACTCTGCTCAGAACTTACGTGAGGCGAGAGTTCAATTAGGCAGATTGTTAAAAGTTTCTCATTGCAAAGTTCCCGAGTTCGATTCTCTTTTTTCTATTAACGCCTTAGTTTCACACTTTCTATAGAAAGCTCTGCTGTACATTTGGAAAGCTACAATTAATTTAAAGTTTTTCTTTCAGTTAACTAGACGTCTGCATAATTGAATTTTTGTTAATTCTTCGTAAAAGTGTTCTTCACACTGAAGATATTATGAGAATGTAATTTATCATAATATTACCTAATGAATTAATTTAGAAATGAATTAATTAATTGATTTCAATTAACGACTTTGAATTTAGAAATGATTTTATAATTTGTTAACAATGTAGTGCATTAATTAGGTGGGGATTTGTTTTACGGCTATAGGAAAGAAGGGGACGAGTTATTCATTTTTACTATGTTACTATTACTAGAAAAACTAGGGGGATGATTTTGATGCTGTTTGCTTTACACAGATAGGTATCACCTCAAGGCAGCTTTTACATGAGTTTAGCAGTTTATTAGTTACCAGGAGAAGCTACAGTTTTTAATTCAAATTCCTAAGTTATTTATTTCAATATTTCAAGTAGGCCAACCTGTGGCTCTACCACTACCACCGGTTCGGAAAGCAGATTCTGCTGAGAAAAGCCGGCAAGAAACTCAGCAGTTGCTCTTTTCGAAAGGTTAGGACTGTGGTCTCCTGTTCGGGGGCTCGCAGGTTCGATCCCGGATACGCACCTCTGACTTTTCGGAGTCAAGTACGTTTAAGGAATTAAATATCACTTGCTCCAACGGTGAAAGAAAACATCGTAAGGAAACCTGCACATCTGAGAGCTCTTCATAATGTTCTCGAAGGTGTGTGAAGTCCGCCAATTCGCATTGGGCTAGCGTGGTGGACTATGGCCTATAACCCTTCTCTGAGAGGAGACCTGCGCTCAGTAGTGAGCCGTTGATGGGTTGCTAATGATGATGATGATTATTATTACTATGCACTGCGTTATTTTATTACTTGGTAAGAATTTGTTGATGTGAATGAAACTGCCCCATATCAATATTCCTTTTTAGTATGGAGTATTCCTTTTAATATTATTTTAATGTGTTAATGGATAAACAGCTCGTTACCGGCTTGCGGATAATTACAAGAATAAAGCCGATGGGCCGCGATTTAAAGTGATCAAATCGTTCATCCGCTTGTACTTATTTGTCAGAATGCGGGTAATTTAAAATGGCCACAATTTTGGATGGTAAGCGGTTTAAAAGCCGGCTGAAACATTATTGAACGACTTAAGCTCCGGTACAAGTTATAACCGTAGCGATGGTAGCGATTTTAAACTACAAACACTGGTATTTACACCTTCAAGGCAAGAGTGAATAGGCATTTTCCCGGCAAGCGCGCTCCAACCTAGACCCCATCAGTGTTTTCCATCATTCATTGTCGTCAAGCGCTAGCCTATCCGCTGTAAAAAGTTCTTACTAATATTAGGTATAAATTGTGTGTTTGTTTGTTTATTGGCTTGTCCTTCAACAACCATGCCGCAACAGAGCCACGGATCGACGTGCTAAGTTGCATAGGAATACAAGGCCTTGAGAGTGTTATAGGTTTTTTATCCCGTAAAAATAAATAGTTCCCACGGGATTAAAAATTTTTATTTTCCACGCGGATGAAATCAAGGGCAAAAGCGTGTCAGACAAAGTACACAAAATATAGAGGAAAACATATATAATCATACTAATATTGTAAATGCGAAAGTGTGTTTGTTTTGCTGGTGTATTGGTTTCACCCATCACGCCGCAACAGAGCTACGGATCGACTTGATTTTTTGCACGGGTATAGTTGAGGAGGCTACGTATTATCCCAGAAAATCAGAGAGTTCCCGAGAGGTTTTAAAAACTAAATCAGCTAGTAATTTTTTATAAAAAATCTTTTTAAAAAAAACCTCAAACAGAATATATAATAGTTCTACGTACTCAAACTTCAAACGCCCGCGTCACTACATAGTATATTATTTATGGTTGATTTTAAAAACCGCTTAACCGATTTCGATATAATTTGGACGGGGCCGGGCCACCGGGGAAGTACCCTTTGAAAAAAAAAAAGGATTTTCCAAATCGGCTCAGGCGTTTTCGAGCAATCGGTGAACATACATTAAAAAAAAGAATCCGACGAATTGAGAACCTCCTCTTTTTTGAAGTCGGCTAAAACTAAAGCATTACAAAACAACGCCCTAAAGCGCTGTGCAGTGATCACTCAACCCGTCAATCTTTATTAAGAGCGTGTCGTGGAGGCAGAATAAATTATCCCGGGTATTACTGTGGCGCTGGGGGCGGGGGTACCTGCGAACGTTTCTCTAGCGTTTGTCCCTAATGAAGCATTCGAATGGACGCTCTTCCGTCCTGTCACGGCAACACGTTCCAATCACTCGGATTGTTACCTCCATTCCGTATTTAGGATATCACATTAACTCTTGTGTGGTTGTGTGGTCTATTATAAAATACCTAATATTTCATCATCATCATCATCATTATCAATAGCCTATAACAGTCCACTGCTGGACTAAAGGCCTCTCCCAAGGGGAGGGTTTGCCCATAATCACCACGCGGGGCAGACGGGTTGGTGATCGCAGTAGATGGTAGTAGTGGCACAGAGGACGCTGCTGCCCGTTCTCCGTTATATTCCCTTAGTCGCCTCGTACGACACCCGCGGGAAGAGGAGGGGTGGTGACATCCGTATTCTGATCTGCCGTCACCACACAGTTTTTAATATTTAATAAACTCTAATTAACTGGATCGATCGACGCCAGACCCAAAAAGGCTGGCTGCATTTCCTCTTTGAATACAAAATATACTTATTTTTGCCCAAACTAAGAGCCACCCCCGGGGTCCTGGATTGCATCAGACATGCGCGTAGTTAACTCTTTAGGTTTAGACTAGCTGATGCCCGCGACTTCGATTTAGTTTTTAAAGTCCCTCGGGAACTCTTTGATTTTCCGGGATAAAAAGAAGCCTATGTCACTCTCCAGGTCCTCAACTATACCCATGCAAAAAATCATGTCGATTTGTAGCCCTGTTGCGGCGTGATTGAAGGACAAACCAACAAACCCACAAAGAAACACACTTTCGCATTTATAATATTAGTAAGGATGACTGATGCGCCTGCCCCCACGATCCGAACGTTTCCACACTTCTTCTTCTTAGTCGATACGCTCTTGACAGAGCGGTCGTGGTCGTCACTTTGGTGTTGTGGCACGCTTCACAATACGCCTCCACTCCTCTCTAACAGCTGCCTTTCTTGTGCATTCATGCAACGGGACATCCACCGCAGCCCTCACCTGGTCTGTCCATCTCATAGGCGATCTGCCACGTGCTCTAGTGCCCTCCACTCTTCCCTGGACCACTAGACGTTCAATCGAGATATCATTACGTCTTGACACGTGACCAAAGAAAGTGAGTATGCGAGCTTGCACAATAGAGGACAGACGCTGCTTGATACGGAGTTCTTCGAGAATGGACTTATTGGTCCGGAATTTGGTCCAGGACACTCTCAACATTCTTCTCCAGCACCACATCTCGAGAGCGTCTATTCTCTTCTTTTCACTTTCTCGCAGGGTCCACGTTTCCGAAGCGTAGAGGAATATGGGGAACACAAGCGCTCTAACTAGCCGGGTCTTAGTGGCCTTTGTTATATTACGGTTCCTCCATATCTTCTGCAACTTATCCATGGCTGTCCTAGATATCGCCATACGTCGTTTTATTTCATCTATGCAGCCCCCGTTGTTCGAAATTAATGCTCCTAAATAAATGTATGATTGGACCACTTGACAATTCGCGATTTGTGTCACTTCCGGCGAGTTATTGTTAATGCGATCGACAATCATAACTTTAGTTTTGCTGCGATTGATCTTAAGGCCAAATTCAAGACTGACGTTTTCCATCTTTTGTAGGAGTTCTTCCATATGGCCGATACTAGTCGCGAATAGGGTAGTGTCATCCGCGTATCGCAAGTTCGAGATTTTCAGCCCTCCAATCGAGATTCCATCAGTCCAGTTCTCGAGAGTGCGTCTCATTATTAGCTCTGTGTAGATGTTAAATAGAAGTGGGGAAATTATACATCCTTGACGAACGCCAGCACTAGGATGGAAGTAGTCTGACAGCTTGTCGTCTGTTCTTACGGACGCAGTACCACCTTCATATAGACACCAGAGCAGATGTACCAGATGTTTTGGTGTGCCCATTTTCAGAAGGGTATCCCAAAGTTTAGGCCACTTGACGGAATCAAATGCCTTGGAAAAATCCACAAAGCAGATGTATGTTGCTTTATTGTACTCGCGGGATTTCTCAATAATTTGTCGCACGATAAGTATTTGCTCCCTGGTCAGCAATCTCCTTGGACAGGTAGGATTTGAGGCGCTCGTTTAAAATGTGCAGCAAAATTTTACTAGCATGAGGAATTAGCGCAATAAGGCGATAGTTGCTGCAAACTTTCGTAGAACCCTTCTTGTGCAGTGGAATAAAGACACTATGAGCCCATTCCTTCGGCCACGCACCTGTCTGCCACACCTTGTTACACAGTGCATGAAAGATCTGGACGCCATATTCTTTTGAAGCTTTGATTGTTTCAATGGGAATCAAATCCTTGCCTGTGGCTTTTCCAGTCTTTAGATGTTTTATAGCCGCTCTGATTTCGTCCTTCAGAATGTTTGGCTCTTTTTCTTCGTCCATGGGTTCTGTCGAGGTAAAACACTGTGATTTTACATCCTCAAACAGTGATTGACAGTATTCCTTCCAAGTTTCCGATATTGCTTCTATCTCTGTCACTGTTTGACCATGAGAGTTCTCTATAGCCCACGTTTTGGTAGAGAGAGATCGGGTCATCGATCGAATTTTTTGATGAAGGTCCCTAGATTCATATTTATTTGCATGGATTTCAACTTCTGCACATATATTCTGAAAATGGGCGTTAAGGTCTCGCCTACATGCTGCCTGTATTTTTGCAGACTTTTCATTTAATGTCCTCACATCTGTTCCCGTAGCCTTCATCTCTCGTCTTTCCTTTACAAGAGCCAGAGTACTGTCACTCATCCAGTGTTGCCTTTTACGAGTACCTGAGGTTGGAACTGTTTGCTTGATGGCGCAACTAATAAGGTTCTTTGCGCAATCCCACATTTTATCTGGACACTCGGTCATAGAGTTCACAGTTGCCCACTGATCCCAGTTTTCCTCTAGTGCGGCTATAAATTTTGATTTATCCTTTACTTCGAGCCTTCGCTGTTGAACGATTTTTCGGGCCGCTCTTAGTTTAAGCTGAATTTTGGCCATCAAAAGTTGGTGATCTGATCCACAGTCGGCTCCTGGTAAAGTGTGGATGTTTCTGATGGATGTCTTCCACCGTGATCTAACCAATACGTAGTCAATTTGGTTGCGGTAATTGCCGTCAGGCGATATCCAAGTGTATAGTCTCCGAGAATGGTTTTGAAAGAAAGTATTTGATATTACGAGATTGTTGTCTGCTGCAAATTGAATTAGTCTTTCCCCTCTTTTATTACGCTGCCCCAGTCCATACTTTCCCACACAAGAACTTAGTAAATGGGAATCGGAACCGATCTTGGAGTTAAAATCTCCTATAATGATAAGCAACTCTCTTTGTGGAATCTTAGATATTGTAGTCTCTAGGTTCAAGTAGAACGATTCGATATCCTCATTACATGCGGCACTAGTTGGTGCATAAACCTGTATGATGTTAAAGTTTGCTGGCGATGCTCTTAGTTTGATACTTATTATTCTATCACTAACAGGTTCATACCCCAACACGCAGTTCCTTGAACTTTTTGGAACAATGAAAGCGACCCCGTTTCTGCTGTTATCGTCATTCCCAGAGAAGTAAACGACGTTTGTCTCGGTGAAAAAGTGACCGTTACCCTTCCAGTGTGTTTCACATAAACCACAGATGTGTATATTACATCGGCAGAGCTCATCTTCCAGAATTTTCAGCTTGCCTGGCTGGAGTAGACCGCGCACGTTCCAAGTTCCTATCTTTTGGGTCTGACGCATCTTCACAAGAGTTCCAGTAGTATGATTTCCGTGGGGTGCCTGGTTTCCTACACCCGCATGGCCGGTAGCCAATTTCACACCATCTGTCCCGGACACAATATGGCGCCGGTTGCTAAGCGGATCGCATGGCCACTTCGTTTTCATATTATTACTACCTTTCATGACGACTTTCTTGGGAAAAAATAGTGCAGTGGTTTCCCCTTGCCTTCTGCACCAGACATTTAAGGAGTCCTGTGAAACTCCAAGGCCGCTGTAACCTCTTCTACCCGGTTGCCCGGATGGGTGTGTAATGGATATACCGCCATTGGTCGGTCGCCAGAACCTCGTCCGTTGTCTAGCAGGGGGCACCACGAGCAGGTGAGGTTGACAATTGGGGCCGACTAGATGTTATTGTCGTTCTCCCCCTTACCCCCCACAAGTTTCCACACTAAACGGTGCAAATAGGAATTCCACTAAATCCATTCCATTATTATTATTTATTTAAATACAAGCTGTCAATCTGAAACATTTTTTTTATTTACGATCAAGGATCACTTTTTCACTCCGCAAATAGTTTATGGTGGTGACCGATTCTGTTAATGCCACTACGTTGGAGGTCGTTACAAACCGGAGATTATTATGTGAATAATAATATGATTAAATTGTCAAATGTATCCATTCGGGATAATAGCAGTGATAGCCTAGTGGTTAGGACTGTGGTCTGCTATTCGGGTGTCGCAGGTTCGATCCTGGGTACGCACCTCTGATTTTTCGGAGTCAAGTGCGTTTAAGCAATTAAATATCACTTGCTTCAACGGTGAAGGAAAACATCGTGAGGAAACCTGCACACCTGAGAGTTCTTCATAATGATCTTGAAGGTGAGTGAAGTCCGCCAATTCGCATTGGGCCAGCGTGGTGGACTATGGCCTAAACCCTTCTCTGAGAAGAGACCTCAGCTCAGTAGTGAGCCGTTGATGGGTTGCTAATGATGATGATGATGATCCAATCGGGAATCAAATAACTCAGGACCTCCAGTTCTAAAACCACTGCGGTCACTGTGCTAGGAAGGACGATAAATAAAAGTCGCAAGTGCAACAAAGTTCAATAGTTAACGGCGACCTCATAAATTACGCTTAGAATCTTTAGAAATACAGTTGAAGTGATAAATGGGTTTTGGAGGAGAAACATTAACATCGTTAAGCGCCTGTAGCCAGCCGTGGAAACGTCCGATTCTTAACAAATATCGGCTAAGGTAGTTTAAAGCTAACAGCACATTAAAGCGAACCAAATAGTAGGGGATGACTTACGGATCCGAGACATGGTCGCTAACTATGGGCCTCATAAGTAGGCTCAGGGTCACTCAGCGAGCGATGGAGAGAGCAATGCTCGGTATATCCCTGCGAGATCAAATCAGAAATGAGGAGATCCGTAGGAGAACCAAAGTCACCGACATAGCTCAGCGAGTCGCGAAACTGAAGTGGAAATGGGCGGGGCACATAGTTCGAAGAGCTGATGGTCGTTGGGGTCCCAAGGTGCTGGAGTGGCGACCCCGCACCGGGAAGTGCAGTGTTGGCAGACCCCCCACCAGGTGGACCGACGACATCAAACGAGTCGCAGGGAGCCGCTGGATGCAAGCGGCGCAAGACCGAAGCCTGTGGAAGTCCATGCAGGAGACTTTTGTTCAGCAGTGGACGTCTATAGGTTGATAATGAAGAAGAAGGAATAGTTGGGTAGTAAGGTAATTTGTGGGTACAAGTGTAAATTGAAAATTTAAATCACCCCGACATGTGAAACTACGGCCGGACTACCTTACTAAACTGTTACTCACTTTTCTGCTCCATCATCAGATACTTCTCCTCGATCCTCGATCCTCTATCATCTATCTAGCACCTACTCATTGAGACCATTCTAATGAACCCAAACACACTATATCTGCTGTAAGTTGATGAAGAATTGGGTATCCCGCAAACTAGATACCAGCACCAGGTCAACGTGACCGTATAGCAAGATCATAACCTGCAAGGTACCTACTCATTGAAACTAATCAATTGAACCCAAATACGATATGTCTGCACTCTGCTGTGAGTTTTTGAAGAGTCGGGTTCTCTGGAGACCATTCTAGTTTCAGCATCAGGTCGTAGTTATCAATTAATTGTCATTTAACGATTATACTGGCACGCGTGAAGCACTTATTCGAGTAATCATACAAAAATACCTTACATCATTTTGGAAAAGAGCTGATACTCTTACACTGCTGGACCGATATTAACCAAACATAGCTAAGAACCACCGCAAGGAAACTAGCTTTCAAATGAAAAAAACTGCATCGAAATCGGTACATCCGTTTGAGAGCTACGATGCCACAGACAGACACACACAAATAGACAGACAGACAGACATCGACTTCATACTTATAACACCCCTCTTTTTGCGTCGGGGGTTAAAAATACGTATCTTTCACACAAAAGTGCCTGCCACAGCCTTTTCAGAGCACATTGACAGATTTTTAGCTCAAACTTAAAACTGCCTGTGTGAAAAAAGTTATGGATAACTCAAAATTAGGACCCTTTTCTCTTTTCAGTACTTGTTCAGCTCTCTAACTCTATAACTCTGGTTCTCCTACGGATCACCTCATTGCTGATTGATTCATGGTTTATCAGATACTTTGAGTGCAGCTCTCTCCATCGCCCACTGATTCTTTACCTTATTATTGACTAGATGTTTCCCGCGACTTCGTCCGCTTGGATTTAGTTTTAAAAAACCCCGTGGGAACTCTGATTTTCCTGGATAAAAAGTAGCCTATGTCACTCTTCAGGTCCTTAACAATGCCCATGCAAAAAATTACGTCGACCCGTAGCTCTGTTGCGGCGTGATTGAAGGACAAACCAACAAACAAACACACTTTCGCATTTATAATATTAATATTAGTATTATTTGATCATGATAGATGATAGTCTTCTCCGTCGCCCTTTGAGTGGCTCTGAGCTTTCTAACGAAATCGTCGTATTAGTATTATACAATCGCATATGATATTACTGGAAGGCTTTGTAAGTAGGTATAATATATAATTTAATATAAAAAAATATTTTTAAAAAACCGACTTCAAACGCCCGCGCCACTACAAAGAATATAATTGATTGTTGACTTTTTAAAAACCGCTCGACCGATTTCGATAAAATTTAAATGGAACCACCTGGGATACTCTTTCAAACAAAAAAGAAATTTTCAAATCGGTTCAGGCATTTTCGAGTAATCGATGAACATACATCAAAAAAAAGATTCCGACGAATTGAGAACCTCCTCCTTTTTGAAGTCGGTTAAAAATATGCTGCATGTTGCAATTTTCCTGTATTAATTGTACGGTTGGAATCAAATAAAAGAACTTGTAATATAAAAAAATTGGTTGTCTGTAAAGTCGGTTTACAACCAATAGTTTACGTGATAACTTCATAAGAAACATTGACGATGAATGGCAGGCGGCACATGTAATTTCTAGTTCCATGGGCCGGCACAAGCCAACGCTTGGGCCGATCGTACCTCTCTATCGCTTGTTTCGCGCTCTTGCTTGCACCCTCGGGTTCAGGCGGAACGTGACACTTTTTCGTGCGTTAAGCCGGTGTTCATCGATTTTAAAGACGTTATCACGTCAAAACTTTTCAGTTCAAAGTTACTTCAATTTAAAACTAACTTCAAAAGCAACAAAATACACCTAAGAGTATCAAATAGCAAAGTTAAAAAAAAAACTCTGTACAACATCGCCGGTAAAGAAGTTTCACTAGAAAAATAATAATAATATTAAAATGTTGTAGAATAGTTAAAATTAAA
This sequence comes from Oeneis ivallda, assembly GCA_029955525.1. Classification (NCBI taxonomy): domain Eukaryota; kingdom Metazoa; phylum Arthropoda; class Insecta; order Lepidoptera; family Nymphalidae; genus Oeneis; species Oeneis ivallda. The sequence continues at coordinate 25,707,318 of JARPMR010000010.1, forward strand.
AGTGTAATTATTTTGTTGGCATAAACTTCACAAAGCTTCGAATCGAGTTCTTACTCAGAGACACTCGACGCTTAAATCTGTCTTCAAAACATCTTAAGAAGCACATTTTCTTCCCGGTGAGTTTTAACACAATAAAACTGCTCCACTTTTATACTAAAGTACTTACACTTACTCTCCTCTCTGTAAATAAAAGACGGTGAAACCATAAATTTTTAATGACGCTACTAAAGAAATAATTTTTAATGAGTTTTAGACTGCGACAAAATAATATAATTCATCGAGATACGATGCAACAAATGCCAAATTCCAAGATACTTGTTACTGTATTGATCATTTCTTCAGCAACCCATCAACGGCTCACTACTGAGCGCAGGTCTCTCAGAGAAGTATTATAGGCCATAGCCCAACACGCCTTATGCGAGTTGGCGGACTTCACACATCTTCGAGAACATTTTGGGGAACTCTAAAGTGTGCAGGTTTCCTCACGATGTTTTCCTTCACCGTTGAAGCATGTGATATTCAATTGCTTAAACGCACATAACTTCGAAAAGTCAGAGGTGCGCCCGGGATCGAACCTGCGACCCCCCGAATAGGAGACCACAGTCCTAACCACTAGGCTATCACTGCTTCTATCGATTGATTGATAATGATTGATCATTAATTATACGTAGGTAATTAGGTATGATTCATCGTATATCTGCGTTTTGAATCCATACACCTAATCGGGTTCTACACGCCATCGCACCGAAACGCTAAATCGCTCGGCGGCACGTCTTTGACGGTAGGGTGGTAACTAGCCACGGCCAAAGCCTCCCACCAGGCCAGACCAGACATCTCAGAAATTGTAAATTTCGAAAATCCTAGCCGGGAATCGAACCCGAGACCTCCTAGTTCCAGTTCTATTACTACTAGACTGCAGCGCTTCACCTGAGCCAGGAAGGTCGTCAGGCCATTTTTAGGGCTCCATACGCAAAGGGTGCCAACGGGACCCTATTACTAAAGCCTCCACTGTCCGTCTGTCACGGGTATGTAACACATGAACCATAATAGGTAGATAATTGAAATTTTTAAAAATGTGTATTTCTATTGCAATTATAACAAGAAATAATAGTAAAAAAAATTAAAAACTTTAACTTTAACTTTTGTTTTTGCTCGATTTTACTGATCGGCTTCTTTGCGTTGCTCATTACATCAACATCATCATCAGCAACCCATCAACGGCTCACTACTGAGCGCAGGTCTCCTCTCAGGCCATAGTCCACCATGCCGGCCCAATGCAAATTGGCAGACTTCACACACCTTTGAGAACATTTTGATCCGATTTTGATGGATGATCGATTCGATTATTATGGTCTAGTCATATTTCAATGTAAATTAACAGACTTCAAGCACCTTTGAGAAGCACCTTTGAAGCAGGTTTCCTCACGATGTTTTCCTTCACCGCTGAAGATTGTGATATTAAATTTCTTAAACGCACTTAGAAAAGCCAGAGGTGCGAGCCCGGGATCGAACCTGCGATCCCCGAATAGGAGACCGCAGCACTAACCTATCTTCTTCTTCTTCTTTATCAACCTATAGACGTCCACTGCTGGACAAAGGTCTCCTGCATGGACTTCCACAGGCTTCGGTCTTGCGCCGCTTGAATCCAGCGGCTCCCTGCGACTCGTTTGATGTCGTTGGTCCACCTGGTGGGGGATCTGCCAACACTGCGCTTCCCGGTGCGGGGTCGCCACTCCAGCACCTTGGGACCCCAACGACCATCAGCTCTTCGTACTATGTGCCTTACTAACCTATCACTGCTTCATAATTTCTTACCATCAGCTTATTATCTTTATTTCTTCAGTCTTTGGTGCGCATAAAATATTCCCAGTAATTCAGATGGGAAAAGTATCCGACTCGCTCGCGTAAGCGATAAATTAGTTTTATGTGAGGTTTATGTAAAAACACAGCAATAAAACCGTTTTCCGAGGCGGATGAAGACGTCAAACGGGTACGAGTGAAATCTTGCCATACGTTACGTTACGTTTCGTTACGTTACGTTCAACGATAACGTAATCGTATATCATGACACGATCTTCACGACCTACCAGACCATCTAAGCCTCACACAACGCATTTTTATCCACAATTGGGTACTTGACTGTAATCAAAATTTTTTAATTTAATTCATTATTTATAATTGAAAATGTAACATGTAGGAATATCATTTGTAAAAACAGAAAATAAATCGTTCCAAAAACAAAATACGTTATAGAGCTTCCTGTTAGTCAGAGAGAGCGTTTGTGAAGTGTGATGTCACAATTCAGCAGCTCCATACACACTCCATAGAAAATTTCGTTCAAGAAAGAGACAGTTATATACAGTCACAGTAAAACAACTTATAATTCCGAGACTAGTAAAGTTATTTAAAAAAGAGAAATGGCATTGTGTTAAAATATTTATTACGTTATTTTAAATAAATAAAAAAAATATCAGTCAAATACTCAATTTCATAATGTGTCCCTCGTAAATGCCTTACGGTGTTTGGATGCGTGAAAAATATTTTCTACAAAATTTTGAAATTTTCCTGTCGATGCCCACATGCAATGCGGGTTTGATCATCGAAATCGTAACATCGTGAGGAAACCTGCACGCCTTCTCCACGCACGCAGTTCTTCATGATGTTCTCAAAGGTGCATGAAGTCAGTTAATTTACATGAGATATGACTAGACCATAATAATAATCGAATCGATCATCCATCAAAATCGGCTCAATCATTCACCGTAGCGATGGAATACACGTAAATACAAACATCCATTTTTGACGACCTCCCTGGCTCAGTGGTGAGCGCTGTTGCCTTATAACTGGGAGGTCTCGGGTTCGATTCCCGGCGGGGTCAATTTGGAAATTTATCATTTCTGAATTGTCTCTGGTCTGGTCTGGTGGAGGCTTTGGCCGCGGCTAGTTACCACCCTACCGTCAAAGACGTGCCGCCAAGCGATTTAGCGTTCCGGCACGATGGCACAGAGTAACGAAGGTAAGGTTCAACGATGGCGTGTAGAAACCAATTATGGGTATGGGTTGAATGTTCACTGCCATATCCCTTACAAGTTAGCGCGCTACCATCTTAGACTGCATCGTCACTTACCATCAGGTGAGATGGCAGTCGAGGACTAGCTTGTCATCGAATAAATAAAAAAATCCATCCTTACATAAATATATTATAACATCCTCTTTAGGCTTTGCCGAAGACGGGTAATATAAATACTAAATATAAATAACTTGAAGATCTGAAATCCAAAGCTTAAATAATAGACAGTAATTTAAATCCGCATTGCAGGCGGGAGGAAAGTTTGTTGCCGGATAAACGGAGAGAGTGATCGCTGCGCTAATTAATTTATTTCTCACCGGCGCGGCACGGAAACTAGATAACAAGGAGTGGATGGCAGAATCTACAGCTACAATTTTTTGTTATTCGATCTTATCATAGCTTTAATATAAATCTTCTCTTCTTCTTTATCAACCGATAGACCTCCACTGCTGGACAAAGGTCTCTTGCATGGACTTCCACAGGTCTCGGCCTTGCGCCGCCTGAATCCAGCGGCTCCCTGCGACTCGTTTAATGTCGTCGGTCCACCTGGTGGAGGGTCTGCCAACACTGCCAAAAATACGCATCGAATTGAGAACCCCCCTTTTTTTTTAGGGTTCCGTACCCAAAGGGTACCAACGGGACCCTATTACTAAGCCAACGCTGTCCGTCCGTCCGTCCGTCCGTCTGTCAGCGGGCTGTATCTCGTAAACCGTAATAGATAGACAGATGAAATTTTCACATATTATGTATTTCTATTGCCGCTATAACAACAAATAATAAAAATTAAATTAAATTAAAAAAATTAAATTAAAACATTTCCATGGGTACATGGAAATATTTTTATTTAATTTTTTTTAACGGAACCCTAAAAGAGCGAGGCCCGACTCGCACTTGGCCGATTTTTTTAAGTCGGTTAATAAAACATTTAATATTAATTGATATTTTTCAGAGTATTTTTCTGTGTAAACCCCATATATTTAGAAGATGGGGATCAAATAGTACATTACACATCTAGGGCAGTAAAATAAGGAATGTCTCAGATCACATGTAATTGTTGTCCGAGGCGAAGCCGAGGTCAATAAACATGTGATCTGAGGCTTTCTTATTTACTGCCCGTGGTGTGTATACTATTTTTCTCCTCGATGGAGGCGGAAAGCGACATTTTCGTTTAGCGCAGCGGGAGGAAAATTGACGCCTTCCGCCCGGAGGTGAGAAAAATATAATTATTCACAAGTACACATTATAAATAACCGTTACATGGCAATACAAGTGAATATCTTTTTTCTACCAACTTTACCTATTTATTTGATTATTTTTTTTGTTAGTCTGGTTTACTAGAACAAGTATAAGAAGTTTGATTCGTGAACGTTCAGCGTTTAGTTTAGGGCGTTCAGTGTTCAGTTCAGTTCGTCTGGGTCAGAAAATCTATGGAATTCGCCAATCTCCTTTTTTTATTCGATCACAAGATAACTTTAATATAAATAATCTTTGGGAATCCTCACACTATGATAATAAATAGAAATTCAGCGTATGTATATATGTTATGCACTAGGCATGGTTAAAAGTCTACATATAGGTACTCTAATCGAGAGCGATTCCCTTTCATTCATTGAGGAGTTCCGTCCTCCATTTTCGAAGATATTCAGCAGATCCCATCTTAAGATAGAAGTTAGTCGGTATGCATTTTGGGAACTTCCCTCATTGTGGAAACACTGCATAATTATAGAGTATAGTATTTATTGTAATGTAAACTTGTTTTGAAATGAGCAACCGCCGAGTTTCATGCTGGTTCTTCTCGACAGGAAGGGCATTCCGAACCAGTGGTAGAGTCAGACGATTCAAAAGCACCTGTAAAAAGTTTATTTGAATAAAAAATATTTCTATTCTGGCCAATAGTAAAAGAAGTCAGGCAATTTTCATGAATGTCATTACTGAGATGCTGAACCTCAAGCCTAAGGTTCTCGAATGGCGACCCCGCACCGGGATGCCCAGTATCGGAAGACTGTAGGGGGTCTTTAGGTTAGGTCATTAGGTAAACGGAAGCGAGCCAGCAGGTGGATACAAGCGATACGAGATTGTGTCCTGTGGCGATCCTTATAACAGATCTATTTTCAAGCGACAAAAAAGGAGTTCTAAATACATTGGAATCTTTTTCTTTTTAATGTAAGTATCTTCACCGATCACTCGAAGACGCCAGAACCGGTTTGAAAAATTATTTTTTTGTTTTAAGGGGTATACTTCCCAGGTGGTCCCATTTAAATTTTATCGAAATCGGTCACGCTGTTTATAAAATATCAACAATAAATTATATACTTTGTAGTGGCGCGGGCGTCTTTTAGTCGGTTTTTAGGGTTCCCTAACCCTTAATACCTTCCTTAACCCATGTTCTAGTTTCGCCATGTCCGTCCGTCTGTCCTTCCGTCCGCGGTTTAGCTCAGAGACTATTGGTACTAGAAGTCTGTAATTTGACAAGGGTATAAATATCAATCACGCCGACAAAGTGGTGAAATAAAATTGTGAAAAATATTTTTTTAGGGTACCTCCCCTACATGTGAAGTGGGGATGAATTTTTTTTTCTCGTCTATCCCATAGTGTGGGGTGTCGTTGAATAGGTCTTTTTAAAACGTTGTGGGTGTGGGAACACCATTTTTCAATTCAGGGATCCGTTTGTGAAATATGATATATTAAAGTGCTAAATTTTATTAGAATCAAGTGTCTCCCCGCTCTGCCAGCTAAATGGTTGTATATAGGATACAAGAAAAAATTCACAGCAGTAGTATATATAATGAATTTTAAAGGAAAACTATCACGGCTAAGTAGGGTTCATTAGTGAAGGAGTTATATCTGTTTTTCCTAAGTTAGATATTACACGTAGTGTAAGTTGCATATTTTGTAGTATATTATAGTATTTAAACCATGGATGGAACTCAAAATGTATTCAAAATTCATAAAGAAAATAAAAGCACTAGCCTAGGTCAGCATTCAGCAATAATATTTAAATAAATAAATAAATAAAACTTTATTGACCTTAACCAAAACAACAAATTTATTATCACTATGAATCAAGTGTGGAATGGTCAATGGGCCACCCCCTCAGCTTGTGCCGCAGCATGAAAGGCAGGTATGTACCTACCGGACACACCGCAACGCTGATTTTCAGGAAGGGCCCAAGGGCTTTGAGACTACGGAACCCTACACTGCGCGTGGCCCGACACGCACTTGGCCGGTTTTATTTAAAAAGATTTATTTTTCAACAGTGGACGTCTGTCGGTTGAAGATAGTAACATTGTAACAACAAAGCTGTCAAACTTCGGCGCGAGATTTCTACCTTCAGACATGAATATTACCATTAATAATAGTGTCAGATAAAACTTTTATTATTTAGAAACTCGTACAAATGTTCAAAACTTGAAGTTTGAATTTCATTCCATTAAGAATTACGCAGAACAATTTAACTCAGCGTGAATCTGTTTGAGGCAATTCGAGTTAAAAAGTCTTGTGAATCTTTCTTCACAAACAAGTTCCTGTGATGTTTAGCGGTCGTGATGCGATATGAAATACTTTTAGTTCGCTTTCACTTGGTTGAAAATAAGATATACTTATTTTTATATATTTACACCTACTTATTTTATCTGTACGGCTACTTAATATAATAGAGCAAAGAGTTTGTTTGTTAGAACGCGCTAATCGCTGTAACGGATTTGAAAAAATATTTTTGATAGCCCAATTTCTGAGAAAGGTTATTCAACATCACGATAAGACCCTTAGAAGCCGAGTAATAAGAATAGTAATGTCCTATAGTAAAACCAAAAACAAAATTGATTGGTGGTAGCGTTTTAAGTTCTAAGGGAGAGAGTAGACTGGCTTTTTTCAGCGGAAGCGAACGGCGATTTTGCAACTGCATCGCATTTTTTTGACGCAAGCGTTCGATACGATGCTAAAACTAGCGAAATTCAGCGTTTAAAAATCGCGAAACGCCGATGCTTTAAGACTGAGTTTTCAAGGAGCGTTTTCCACCCACGCCCGCAGCGGTTGCGGGCACGCGGCCTCCGTAGAATGCAGATTTGTATGGAAAATGAAGTAGCAATTTTCACGGCGCGGTTTGCAGCAGTACCACAACCGCTGCCGGCGCGGTTCGCACCCGCGCCCGCAATGGTTGCGGTACCGCTAGTACTGCGCTCGCCGCGGGTGCAAACCGCGCCGTGGATATTGAAACTTTATTTTCCATACAAATCTGCATTCTAAGGAGGCCACGGGCCCGCAACCGCTGCGGGCGCGGGCGCCGAACCGCGCCGTGGAGACTCAGCCTTTAAAAGCAACTCGATCGCTGCGACTGGCGCTTGTTGTGTGCCCACGTTAGCGTTCGGACGCGGAATGAGCTTCCGGCCAGCGCAGCGACTCTAAAGTCAAAACCATAAAAACGCCGATCACTGCCACCAAAAGTAGCCAGCCTGCCCCCTCTAATTCTATGCGTGACATGGCAAAGCTGCGCCCCTAGCCATATTACATATCTATTGTCGTATCTATTCCTTTTCTATGATCGTTAACGCTTTAGAGCAGGCACTCCCAAAGTTTTTTAGCACGCCTCCCTTCTGGAAAGATAGGAGGCGTGATAAAAATTTTGGGTACCCCTACTTTAGAGGAAGCGATCTTAGAAACCAAGTCAGCACAACGTTCTTGATCGCTCCTTCGCTCCACAGAATAGAATTCACGCTACATACACGCTTACGCACACGAATACATGCTTTCTCTGAAGCAGGAGTTCCCAAAGTTTCTTATCACACCTCCTATCATTTCGGAAGGGAGACGTGATAAAAATAACTTTGAGAACCCCTGCTCTAAAGCGTTAACGATCATAGAAAGAGAATAGATAGATAGACGTTTCTGAATCGAACCGCTAAGGTGTGGAACGCACTTCCCACATCTGTGTTTCCGGCCACGTATAACCTCAGTACCTTCAAGGCAAGAGTGAATAGGCATTTTCTAGGCAAGCGCGCTCCAACCTAGACCTCATCAGTGCTGTCCAGCATTGATTGTCGTCAAGCGCAAGCCTATCCCGAAAAAAAAAAGAGAATAGATACAACGAAGTTTGATTTGGCTAGGGGGCAGGATTGCCGCACACATTTAAATATACGTCATAAAGACCTGACAAACGAAAAATTGTGTTAGACTGAGGACCGCAGTGCAAATCCCGTCTTTTCGAGAATCACATAAAGTCTGCGAGCTTTTATTATGTGGTTAATAAAAGCCACCCCTTTTTTGCCACAAAGCGTATCCGGGGCAATTCGCATAATAACGAATAGTCTAGGAGCTATTAGCAAATTAAGAACGTACCTACCACCTACACGTTCATGATTTTTATTCTAAAACTAGCCGATGCCCGCGACTTCGTCCGCGTGGATTTAGTTTTTGAACTCCCTTGGGAACTCTTTGATTTTCTGGGAAAAAAGTAGCCTATGTCACCCTCCAGGTCCTCAACTATACCCATTCAAAAAGTCACGCCGATCCGTATCTGTTGTGGTGTGATAGAAGGACAAACCAATAAACAAACACACTTTCGCATTTATTAATTCAATACGTGCTTCAATTTGAGTGGACCCGAGTCTACCGTACCGAAAGGACGAACGTCAAATGTTTGACAGGAAAGTAGGTAGAACAGTTTATACGGGAATATGAAATTGTTTTTTTACTGTCTTCCTGGCAATTTTTCCATATTTTCTCAACTTTTAAACCTTCCCTGGACTACGACAAACATTTCAAAACCAAAATCAGCTAAATCGGCCCAGCCGTTCTCGATTTTTAGCGAGACTAACGAACAGCAATTGATTTATATATATATATATATATATATATATATATATATATATATATATATATATATATATATTATATAGAGATTATTTACTTCATGTGGGCTGAATTGTGGCTTTTATGACAACTCAAGACCGGTGCGGAAAGCAGAAACAAAAATAAAGAATGCAGCTTTTATTTAAAAAGCTCATAATTTTCTTCTTCTGTAATGCATACTATACTTATTATCACCGATCACCTTGTCTATCTTATTGGAAAGCTTCATTTTGATCTATTTATGTATCAAATTGTATTATTGCTCAAAAATCTATAAGTGAATAGGATAAATTACTAGACAAATTTTCATTTTCTGTTAATTTATACTCCAACTCTGGTAGTTGTTACTACTAAATCTAATTTTTTCCCTAACCTTGCCCACAGACTCTTACTTAGAGAGAAAAATTTTTTTGAATAGCTTTTGTCAAAATGTCCCACCAGCCCCTCAACTTTTTCACTTTCATAATATAACGAAATATTTCAGAACTCCCATTCGGCATCGGGATACGCAGAAATGATGTTTTCGTGTACAATTTATTAAAATGATAATTATCCTAATGTATACCTCCCGTCTAAGTATTTGAGCTCAATTTTATGAATATTTTCTGTTATGGCCAGCGCAAACAACACTGCAAATGTCGCGACCACTCAAAAACGTACAATAAGGTATTTGAATATTTTTTTTATTGGAACGAAGTTCCTTATCGCGCGTTGCGAAAGGGGGCTAGACGGAAATTAAGACCAAAAGTTGTACCGGCACTTTCGACACTTTTTGATGGCCTAAAAATATCTTATATAATAATTTCAACAAGTTGTGCGTCGCTCCCGTGGCTCAATTGGCCCGCGCGCGGCCGCCAACCCAAAGACTGGTGGTTCGAGCCCACCCGGGGGTGCGCAATCTTTTTTTAATTTTAATATTTTATAAAATTGATATTTAGGCTTCTCTGGGGTCATTTTGATTTTATCGATAAAAAAATCATGTTAAAAAATGTATACCCGAATAGTTATTTTTTTCGTCGAATAGAACTTGAAATTAATATTTTTATAATAATATCGTTCCTATCTGGTGTCCTACGACACCACACGACTTTTTTTATTCAAAATAACGTTTTTAAACATAAGAACACAATGAAATTTTTATTTTTTAAATATCTTTAAATAAATAAATAAATAATAATAAATAAATAAGCCTTTATTTTCCCAAACACCTAATTTACAATGCTTACTTAAATACTACTTAGCGCCGGTTCTGATAAAAATAAATGTTACAATATAATAAATATCTTTACTAGTTTCGAAATTATAAGCTGTTTTACTGTGACTGTATTTGTCTCTTTCTAAAACTAAACTTTGTATGGAGCTTGTATGGATCTGGTGAATTGTGACATCACACTTGAGTAGCGCTCTCTCTGTCTAACAGGAAACTTTAAAGCTCTATAGCTTATTTGACTTTGGACCGATTTATTTTCTATTTTTATAAATGTTATTTTTACATGTTACATTTTCGATTATAAATAATGAATATCAACATTTTGACAACAGTCAGATGCCCAATTAATGTGGTCTGGCCCAACTTGCCCCTATGATGAATCCATACAAAATCTAAGCGATGAGCCTGTACCTACTTACTGGGCAGAGTCCAATGAGCATAGTGTGGGACGCCTAACGACTGGATAAGGAAGACTAAGGTCTAGAGGGGTTCAATGTAGTAGACTTATGCACAGCAGTGTATTTCTAAAGACAGAAATGATAGTGTTGTTTCGGATAGAGTCGTTATAAAAGCTGCCAGTGTATGTCAGTTCGCTCTATTCTGTATAGTAAGTTTGTAAAACTCTATTTGAAATAAATAAGGTTGATATTAAAATATTCGCATAAAATTGTGCGCGGCATTTGAAAATCTGATGTCTGTGTTGGTATTTCATTTTTCATATACCCAAATAGAATTTTTTAGCTTGTATCACTTATCTAAATTAACATACCTACTCACTCTGAGTTCACGCTCAGTTTTTTCCACTGAGTTCACGCTTTTTTATTTAAAAATTTGTAACTAGTGTACAATTATTATTGCATACAGCTGTTGTTTATCTAGGTACCTAGTTAAAAACGCAAAACACATAAATTATGAAATAAACTTTACAGCACCATCTATTGCAACGTGATATTAATTTATTGTTGACTTAGAAACAGCTAGGTATGCCATTTTAGCCATTTTCCCATTTAGCTTTCTAAATCTTTATAATAACAGGTCTTTAAATTTTAATGCAATTAATTAAATATCAAAATAGACGCACTGGAGGTAAAATTATGTCCGTGCAACATAAATTCGTAAATAGAAGTTCGAAGAAGAACAGAAAGTTAGGAATCTTGTGATTAATGTAGTTTAATCTCCACTTAAATTTTTAAGTTTGGTTGAACAACTCAAGGTCAGTGTTTAAAGTTTTGTTTGACTTTTTTAAATTTTTATTTGTTGAATATTTTAAAGTAAATAGTAGCATGTAGCATCTGAAACATTCCTTTTTCACGAAAAAAGTACGTGTAAGTAATTTACTTTAATCGTTTTCAATACATATGACGTGAAACGTGGCCGAATTTAAATCGCACCAACTGAATTCCAATTTTATTCAACTTTGAAGGATTTATTTTGGGTCGAGCGTCAAAAATAGTATGCATAAATTATTAACTTGTATGCTATTTCATTTTGTGGGTATTTTGTGGTCACTTTATTCAAATTGATTACAATTTATAAATGTATACAACACCCACCCGAAAAAAAAAACTCAAAATTATTTATTGCATGTATTTTATTAAGGTCATGTAGTACCTACCTACAAGACTACCACCGGAACCGGTTTTAAAAGTAAGTAAGACTCCGCATAATATTAGGTATTACCTATAATTTAATTAATTAATTATTATTTTTAGAAGAGAGAACTAGGTATTTCCTTATTCAGAGCGTTGGACTAAGCCAAAACTAAGTTAGTCTTGGACTAAGCCAAAACTAAGTTAGTCTTGGACTAAGCCAACAGTAACACCTGCCTGCTTTGTCAAACGCCTGTCTATTTGTTGCTGCATAGGTCTGGGATCTTTAAGCAAATATGAGGAGACCTGTAAATAATATTTATTTACGTGTTAAATAAACATAATATACTTAATGAAATTAGTACCTACTTACTAAAATACCAATAATAAAATATAAGTGAGCGAAAAAACACTTTACTTCATAAAATGTACTGTCGAATGTGAACAAAATAATAATGAAATTGATATAATTCACACGCAATTAAAATGATACATCCTTAAATTATGCCCATTTCGATATTTGGTTTCAATTATTAAAAGGTAAATGAAATGCAAAACGCACATAGTCATAGTCATAGTCATAGTCATAGTCATTTATTCATAAGTATTTGTATTACACGTCAATTTGAGATTATTACAATATTACATTTAGATATACAATGTCAATTTTATATAAGTAATTAATTAATATGTCACAATAATATCATAATATAAATGTCAATATTATATATATTTTTTTCTAATATACAAGTTATTAGTATATTTATAATAGTGTACTAGCCTGGCCTAGAATCCTTCTTGACAGAAACTCATTATAACTATAGAAAGACTCCTCGACAAGCCAACTCTTCAGTTTTTGTTTAAAAATGTTAATGTTTTGTGCATTTGTTATGCTGTTGAATTTCGTATTAATTTAGTTAAACAACAACAAAATAATATAAAATGCATCATTATAATACCTAGGTATTTGATAATTTAAAACGAGAAGCCATTTTCGTTTTAAAAAAAAATTAAGGAATAATAATTGTCCGAACGTGCTTACCAATTAAAGCAATTAGGCATTGTTTAGCTCCAGTACACATTAGCCCAATGCGTTTGGCGAGAAATAGGCAATTGCCAATTTATAAACGTTGTTTGCAAATTACGCCAGGGTTCTTTGACGTCAAAGATCCCTGCGGTAGGAAGTCAGAAATGAGGATATCCGTTGAAGAACCAGAGCTATTGACATAATTGAGTCTCGAACATTAAGAGGCATTGAGCGAGGCACGTACACGTAATTCGAAAAACCGGTGGTCTTTGGGGCCTCAAAATAGCCTGTGACCCGGCCTAATTAGCCCGCTCCTATCTTAGACTGCCTCGTAACTGGCCCTAAGGAGAGATTGCAAACAAATGCTTACGTGAATAAAAAAGCCGGTCAATTCTTTTTTATTTATGACAATAGCTGTATAGCTTTTGACTGCCAATCTTACTCGACGGTAAGTGACGATGCAGTCGAAAATGATAGCGGACTAACTTGGGAGGGGGTATGGTAGTTTTTAATTAAACCCACACCCCAAATCTATATTCTACACGTCATAGCATCGTGCCGGAACGCTAAATCATTTGGCGGCACATCTTTGATCGTATAGAGTGGTATCTAAGCGCGGAGGCCAAAGTCTCCCACCAGAAAAACTTTCATTGAGCTCATAATAATTATTTACCATAGTTATACACACTATATTTATACACAGTAAAAGTTTTTTTTGAATAAAAAAAATATGTTCTATTTTATTATTATATAGCTACACACCTGCATTTTACCAAAATCCAAACACAAGTTTAAAAATCGGCCAAGTGCGAGTCGGGCCTCGCTCATTTAGGGTTCCGTAAAAAAAAAATTAAATTAAAATATTTTCATGTACCTACCCATGGAAATATTTTAATTTATTTTTTTTAATTTAATTTAATTTTTATTATTTGTTGTTATAGCGGCAATAGAAATACATAATATGTGGAAAGGACAATGGGCAAAAATGTATGGAACTTGGTCCAAGAGCCTCCACTGATGAGACTTGCGGGAAACGAAAGGTCAAAGTTGTCGTATGATTCTGGCAAAACTCTATTAAATTCTGTCCGGGGGTTATTTTGCTACGGTCATGTTTGTTCTGACTAAATAATATGACTCGTGTTAAACGATTCAGCGTGTATGTTATCTTTTTTTTAAGTCATTCTATCAAAAGCGCCAATAGATTTAAGATTATGGAACACTAGCTGATGCCCACGACTTTGTCCGCGTAGATTTCGTTTTTAAAATCCCTCGGTAACTATTTTTTTCCCGGGATAAAAAGTAGCCCATGTCTCTCTCCAGGTCCTCAACTATACCCATGCAAAAAATCCGTAGCTCCGTTACGGCGTGATTGAAGGACAAACCAACAAACACACTTTCGCATTTGTAATATTAGTATGATGACCAAGATCTTAATTGACTAAACAACTACATTGAGCGTAGTTGATTGCTGGAATAACAAAACAAGATTGTAGGTAAAGAAATCATATTCATCTATTATTCATCTATTGTTATAAAATCTAAAAATCTGGCTGGTTGATGTATGTCATCTTCATAACGTGCATAGCCTAGATACCATATGATGACCATGATGGATTGGTTAGATATGGTCTATGGTATGAAGATTAGGATAGGTGAAAAAGTTTATCACCGACATGAGCCACCGCCATCATTAACCTTGACGACCGCTCCATAAATCCCCATGAATAAGTACTCTCACAAGAAGCTAGAAAGAACTTAGCATAACACGGGGCGGTCGCCACAAAGACTGCGCACTCGCTTGCCGGTTGTTGGACCGGGCCGGTGCGGTGCATGCATTCACAACAGGCTAGGACTGCGGGAGGGGGACATACACAATGATAATCCCACCCCCTCTGACCTTCCTTACCTTGTTTTGTTTACCTGGACGCGAGCCGAGAACATAAACGTACTCCATAGTCACATTATATCTGCGCCTGGTGTCGATGACGTCATATCGGTGTTCTGGTAGGTGTCTGATGGGCGAGGGAAGCGCGGTGAGGTTAGGAGAAGCGGGAGGGGCATCGAATTATAGATAGATAAAGAGATTAAGAGACCATGTCATAATAAAGACAACGTTATGTACGTAAAATCATATTATTTAGTCGGAACAAACATGACTAAGTATAACCAATTCGCATTGGGCCAGCGTGGACCTCGCTCAGTAGTGAGCCGATGATGGGTTGATAATGATGATGATGATGATGAGGCTAATAAAATAATTACAGTAGTGTGAGCGCGATGCGATGGTAGTGCCAAGTATGAATAAACGAAAGGAGTACATATTTATACTAATTGCATGAATAATGACTGGGGAAATTGTGCGATTTGGACATAGACCGTACACTTATTATAAGACGTCTCCTAAATATATTTTGGAAATCATCCGTAGCGTGTAAGTATCCCTTAGGAGTTGGTGTGAAAGAAATCATTCGTTAAGTGTCACCTAAGCAGCCCAACGGTTACCCTCAACCTGCTAATAATAAGACCAAATTGCTCACAATTGCGCCAGCCAGGTCTGATGTAGAGATTTCAACCGCTTAATACTCTTAAATAGGTATCCTCAAACCAGGGTTCGTGGATTCGTGGGCAAATATCTGCATGACAATAGAGCACTTAAAACTCAATTTAGAATCCTGTCAAGTGAAGCCCCTTCAGATTTGAATGCAGCCTCTGAGAGACCTAATACCTTTACACAAATCTGAGCACGATGATATTGTTTTTGATAGAAACCCTACTTGAATAATAAAACTCTTCAATTGACTCTATATTATGAAGTTAAATTGTCTACTTCCGGCATCTACCGGTTAGAAAAATTTGTCCTAATATACTCGAATAACGCACTCTTTTTGTTACTACCAGAGAGTCGAACCCGTGACTTCATCATCCAAAGCCGAATAAGCTAACCATAAGTGTTTGTTTGTTGGTTTGTCCGTCAATCACGCTGCAACAGAGGTGCAACTATCGAAGGTGTTTTTTGCATGGCTGTATGTAAGGATTTAAAAAGTAACATAAGTTGGTTTTAGTTCGGGTTCTGCGAGATTTTTAGTAACAAAATTTCACACGGACGAAGAAAAGCTAGTATTATATGACTGCCTTTCATTGCTCATGAACATGATATAAATGAAAAAGGTGGATAAAATCTTCTTCTTCTTCTTTTTTATCAACCTATAGACGTCCACTGCTGGACAAAGGTCTCCTGCATGGACTTCCACAGGCTTCGGTCTTGCGCCGCTTGAATCCAGCGGCTCCCTGCGACTCGTTTGATATCGTCGGTCCACCTGGTGGGGGGCTTGCCAACACTGCGTTTCCCGGTGCGGGGTCGCCACTCCAACACCTTGGGACCCCAACCACAGCCCCAACGACCATCAGCTCTTCGAACTATGTGCCCCGCCAATTTCCACTTCAGTTTCGCGACACGCTGAGCTATGTCGGTGACTTTGGTTCTCCTACGAATCTCCTCATTTCTGATTTGATCTCGCAGGGATATACCGTGGATAAATAAATAATATTAAATATTTCTGGTTTGAAAATAAAAGAAAAGACCTTATTGGCCATATGAAGAGCACGCCTCGACTCTGCAGGATAATAGTTCAGCGGGGTGAAAAACTGGCATGTTTCCAAAAAGCGGTATCGATATTCCCATTTCCTGATATAAGGCATAAGTAGACATTTATGCTTGTAATATATTTCTTTGTGACAGTAAAAATCCCTCTGCGTCATAACTCATAATATAGCTACTCACTGCTGAGGGTCGAGATCTCTTCCTATCTTCGGAGGGCTTTCAAAAATTCAAAAACTTAAGAGTACCAGCCAGATTGTAACTCCAGTTTTCACAGACGATCTCCGAATTTTCCATTTTCAATTTTATTTTAAACAATTTCCACATGTATAAATTATTTAAAATAAAATAGAAAATAGAAAATTCTGTCTGTCGAGCTGAGATTCGAACCATCGACTTGTAACTGTTAAGCGACTGCCAAAGCCACTAGGCTACGGAGACCCAATATTGTACCGCGAAAATACCGAATACAATGCAAAATTCACATTCAACAAAAAAGTGTCGGTTTCAAAAATGTGTCGAGTGTCGGTTCCTTAATTTTTTCCGTCTAGCCCCCTTCCGCACCGCGCGATAAGGAACTTACGTTCCAAAAGTTATACAAATCTTTAATTCAGGGGGGCTCTCATAGAAGCGAATGCGAAGTAAAATATTTTTTTATAACTTTTCATAAAGTTGGAGTGTATCATTTGAAGATAATTTGGAACAAAGTACAAAGGTATTTTTTTTTTTATTTTTTTTCCCAAAATTGACGAAATGGGAGGCTTTCAAAGTGGAGATTATATTTAACCTCAGAACGAATTAACCATTGAACCCCGGACTTCAAAATTTTATAATTATTAGCGAACAAAAACTTACTTGAACAAAAAATACTAAAATTACATAAATTCCATAAGGAAACTAAATTATTTAATTTTTAATGAGCTGCAGTATTTTTAACAGAACTTCACAATGATGTCAATAGATGGCGCTCTCATCTCATATTGCAAACGCAGCTATAATATGTAAATTATTATTATTTTGTATGACAAGTACTAATGCAAATAATAACATATTCAATTAAAATTATTATTTATTTATATATCAAACATCAATAAAACTTCACGTTGCAGTCTGATTTTACATGTTTTCTGATCGTGTCGATAAATGACGCTGTGTACAAATAATTTAATTTGAATGTTCCAAAAACTATACCTAAGTTTGATTGAGGCCTGATTTCCCTACCCTTTTTAGTTCCCTAACCTTTACGGGCTACCTATGTTAAGTTAGTTGACGCTTTCTGTCAACTTTGTTATTACGAACCTCTAAGGAACAACTAAAGGTGAAAATGACATTGGGATGTTAGGATTGTATTTAG
The DNA here is from genome assembly GCA_029955525.1 of Oeneis ivallda. Lineage (NCBI taxonomy): Eukaryota > Metazoa > Arthropoda > Insecta > Lepidoptera > Nymphalidae > Oeneis > Oeneis ivallda. Next base: position 25,725,013 of record JARPMR010000010.1, read on the forward strand.
GGGCTACCTACGTAAAGAGACTTCTAGGATGGATGGAGGAAAGATTTAGGTATGGTTGGTGAAAACGGTCATAATAATAATGTCAATTTTGATCGTCATATATATATTGAATGAATAAGTAATTATGGGAAACCGTTACCGCGAGGTCTCAGTTCGGGGCGAACCACTAGTATTTCTTATCTTATATATAAAATTCTCGTGTCACAATGTTCGTTCCCGTACTCCTCCGAAACGGCTTGACCGATTCTCATGAAATTTTGTGAGCATATCGAGTAGGTCTGAGAATCGGCCAACATCTATTTTTCATACCCCTAAATGATAAGGGTGACCAACCACTAAATATTTTTGCTGGCGGTACGAAGTTCGCTGGGTCAGCTAGTAATATTATATTAATATAGATATTCATGTCATTAGTCATTACTGCCTCTTAAAGTAACTGCCTCGTTGGTCTAGTGGTTAGTTTGTTCGACTGCGGATGACGAGGTCCCGGGTTCGATTCCCGGGTCGGGCCGTTAAAAAAAATGTATTGGAGTTTTCAGCCATAGAAATTCTCAGTACTAGTCCGGAGTTAGGAAGTTGGCGGTTAGTCACCCCCGTGCCTCGGAGAGCACGTAAAGCCGTCGGTCCTGCGCCTGATCTCTCTCCGGTCGTGTCGGATTTCCGTCCCATCGGACTATGAGAGTGAGGGAATAGAGAGTGCACCTGTGTTTGGGCACACACTTGTGCACTATAATATCTCCCGCGCAGATGGCTGACCTCTAAGGAGGGTGGCCGCCGTGATCGGATTCGGTCGGGAGGACATTATTATTATTATTCATGTCATTTCCACCAATTTCGTTTACCATTTCGAAAAGCGAAACTGCCTTTTATAAAGCATGCACTCGACTTTGAGTAGGTAGGTATATACTATCGAGAACACGTGGTACTATGATACTCAGTATGAAATCTTATCTGGCTCATTAGAACAGAGAGTTACGCTTCTGAAACAAGTTGAGTGTCGTGGAACACTCTGTTGAAACGATATTCCTTCTAATAGATAATAAATTTATAATAACAAAAATAATAATAATCTGAAGTCAGGATTCGAACCCCCGAACCGATAGTTTCACTCCTTCTTTTAATAAATGTGTAATAAACAACACCGTAGGCAAATGAAGGCAACAAGGGTCGTGGCGGAAAATTCTTACACTTTTTTCGCTTGGCCTCCATCCGCCAAACAATTATGATAGGATTTCAGCGCTATCGTTTTTATAGTTTCGCATTCAAGGTAATATTATTTTGATATATCATTAGCTACAATCGTGTTTCCTTTGAATATGAACTGAAAAGGGTTAATTAATAAAAAGCCTTTCCAAGAAGGCATTTCCACAGGATGTTTGTATAGTTATTTTTTTAGAGATATTTTTATTTCGTAGGTAAAATATAAGGCGTAATAGATTGAAGTGAAATAACAAAGGTTTTTAAGGGGTTTTCAAATCCTAAAAATCGGCTCAAACTCGGGAGCAATTTATGCAAAGCATAAAATGTTACAAACTTATAATAAACTTATTCTAATAAAGGACTTTAAAGAAATGTACACCAATATTTTATAACATCATTTTATTGATACTGATATTCTAGTCCAGTTCAGATATTTACAAATAAATAGTTTATACAAATAACTAGTTAAGTACAATCAAATTATGGAGGAATCACAATACGGTATCCTAATTCTGGTATGATACTTGTATTAGTGTTTTCATTAGTATTGCCTTGATGCATAATATGTGGGCTTTCCTCATGCATAGTTTTAAATTGATGAAGCAATTAGCAAATGAACGCACCACTGGCAGAAACATTGCAATAACAAGCGTCACACGAGTTGAATTTATGACAGACGCGTCTATCATAATTAAATGTAACAGTGGGTTTGTTTGTTGGTTTGTCCTTCAATCACGCAGCAACGGAGCAACGGATCGACGTGGTTTTTGCGTGAGATATTGTTGAGGACTTTTGGAGCGACATTATGTCCACCTTTTGTCCCGGTAAAACAGAGGGTTTCCGTGGGATTTTAAAAACCCAACTCTACACGTGCGAAGTTAGTTTACTAATAGATAATTGTGTTTCTACCATAAATATTGACTGATTGGTAGTTAATGTATAGTTTACATGCGTTGGCGGATCCAGGCAGCGAAAGAGGTGACTCGGGCGAAAGCAGCGGGGAAACCGCGCGTGCAACCCTGGGCGTGGCCGAACGACACGACTCCGATCTGTCGACAAAATACCATTTCAATAACACTATCTGACAAGTTTTATTTTAAGGTTGATTATACGGGTCAGCCCGCGAAATTCAAATTTAATTTACTTTTTCGCAATTTGTAAACTAATACGACCAAGTAGGCTTATGGCATTCTAAGTGCGACAGTGGCAGTATCATCTTCACAGGTTTATATAAAAATCTTTACTCGAAAGTGTCCAGTTTAAGAAATTAGTCAGAATATCAAGTTGGACGTGAGTTACTCACAAATTACTCGATATTCTGACTAATTTCTTAAACTGGACACTTTCGAGTAAAGATTTTTATATAAACCTATGAAGATGATACTGCCACTGTCGCAATTAGAATGCCATAAGCCTACTTGGTCGTATTAGTATACAAATTGCGAAAAAGCAAATTTAATTTGAATTTGTATTATATTTATAATCAACCTTTAGTGGCGACAACAATAGATCTACTACGGTCGACGTCAACATCATCATCATGAGCAACCACATTAACGTCTCACTAAACTGAGCACAGGTCTCCTCTCAGGGAAGGGTTGTAGGTTGTTCACCACACTGGTCCAATGCGAATTGGTAGACTTCGCACACCTTTGAGAATATTATGGAGAACTCTCAGGTGCGTTCAACTCAAATTTTAGAATAGATAGAATAGAATAGCCCAGATCCGGCTAGATCAATCAATCGTCGGAGACCAAAAGTTATTGTGGTCGTAGTGCTCCACAAGTATTTTTATTAACAGACTTCAAATAGGAGGAGGTTCTAAATTCGTCGGAATCTTTTTTAAGCTATTGCATAGCGTTTATCGCGGGCTTTGAGCGCGGCGACCGAATCAAGAAATTCCGTAGCGAAAATAAACCTAACACCGTCAGTTTCAGTTCGGCAGACTTCGGCACGGTGTTTGTGTGCGTACGACTAGAAAATGCTATGCAATAGCTTTACTACACGTATTTTTTTATGTATGTTCACCGATTACTCGAAGACGCATCAATTGATTTGGAAAGTTCTTTTTTAGTTTGAAAGGGTATACTTCCCAGGTGGTCCCATTTTTAATCGAAATCAGTCGTGGTTTTAAAAAATCGGCCAAGTGCGAGTCGGGTCTCGCTCTTTTAGGGTTCCGTTAAAAAAAATTAAATTAAAAGATTTCCATCTACCCACCTACCCATTTTAATTTAATTTTTTTAATTTAATTTAATTTTTATTATTTGTTGTTATAGCGGCAATAGAAATACATAATATGTGAAAATTTCATCTGTCTATCTATTACGGTTTACAAGATACAGCCCGCTGACAGACGGACGGACGGACGGACGGACGGACAGCGTAGGCTTAGTAATAGGGTCCCGTTGGTACCCTTTGGGTACGGAACCCTAAAAATCAACAATCTTAATATATATAAATTACGTGTCACGTTGTTTGTCCGCGATGGACTCCTAAACTACTTAACCGATTTTGATCAAAATTCGTAACTATCTGTAATTTGGTCCAACTTGAAAGATAGGATAGTTTTTTTTGGATTTGGATAGTTTATTTCTTTTATTTATATAGATAAGGTGGCGGTACGAAGTTCGCCGGGTCAGCTAGTAAATTATATATTTTGTAGTGGTGCGGGCGTTTGAAGTCGGTTTCTTAAAAATATTTTTTAAGTGTAGTGTAAGTGTGAAGCAGTGATAGCCTAGTGGTTACGACTGTGGTCTCCTATTCGGGGGGTCGCAGGTCCGATCCCGGGTACGAACCTCTGACTTTTCGGAGTCAAGTGCGTTTAAGCAATTAAACATCACTTGCTTCAACGGTGAAGGAAAACATCGTGAGGAAACCGGCACAACTGAGAGTTCTTCATAATGTTCTCGAAGGTGTGTGAAGTCCGTCAATTCGCATTGGGCCAGCGTGGTGGACTATGGCCTATAACCCTTCTCTTAAAGGAGACCTGCGCTCAGTAGTGAGCCGTTGATGGGTTGTTAATGATGAATGATGAAGTCCTCCCTGGCGCAGTGGTGAGCGCTGTGGTCTTATAACTGGGAGGTCCCGGGTTCGATTCCCGGCGGGGTCAATTTGGGAATTTATATTTTCCGGATTGTCTCTGGTCTTGTCTAGTGGGAGACTTTGGCCGTGGCTAGTTACCACCCTACCGTCAAAAACGTGCCGCCAAGCGATTTAGCGTTCCAGCACGATGGCGTGTAGAAACCGATTAGGGGTATGGGTTGAATGTTCACTGCCATACCCCTTACAAGTTAGCCCGCTACCATCTTAGACTGCATCGTCACTTACCATCAGGTGAGATCGCAGTCATGGACTATCTTGTAATCGAATTAAAATAAAAAAAAGTGTGTGTCAGCTCCGGCCTCCGACGCACGACTGGAGTTTACGCGCGACGCTATATCCTTCTCGACTTTCGCTTCGGGGACCCGATCGCTACGCGCTCGGCTACCCGAAGCGAAAGCTCTGTCGCACGAAAACCAACCTTATTGACCGAGCGAAGCGAGGTCTCTGAGTTAACTAGAGCGATTTGCACTTGTCCGTCCGTCCGTCCGTCCGTCCGTCTGTCAGAGCCTTATAACTTTTGAATTACTGAACGTAATTACTTCAAATTTAGATATAATATGTAAACCGATGGCCTCCAGCCGAAAATGGCTTAAAAAGTTATAAAAATCTTTATTTCAGGGGGGCTCTCATAGAAGCGAATGCGAAGTAAAAAAAAAAAATATCGCGTTACATAAAATTGTTACGTATCATTTTAAAGATAATTTTGAACTGAGTACAAAAATATTTTTTTTTTAATTTTTCCCTTAAAATTGACGAAATGGGGGGCTTTCAAATTGGCGATTTTATACGCTCGCTTGAAGACGCTCTCTAGGAAGATCCGCTATGGGTTTTCAAACTGATTTTATTTTTTTAGGTCACTTATATCCTGTACTTGAACAACAAATACTAAAATTATATGAATATTATAAAGAAACGAGATTATTTAATTTTTAATGGGCATCAGTAATTCATATAGCATCAACATAGCTTCACAATAATGCTAATAGATGGCGCAGTCAGTAACTATTCCCATGGAACTACGAGTTACGACTACGACCTATCCCAAAAACAGTTTTGCGTCGACCATTATTATTTAGTTACTTATTATAATACAATAATTGTATTGTAATTTTTTTTGTACCATATTATTCAATTAAAATTATTTTTTAGTTAAATTTTAGTTAAATAAATTGTATATTTTCTATTCGCGTCGATAGATGACGATTTGTACAGATGCCCGTAACCCGGTTTCACTCGTTAGTACCTACATAATAATTCAATGTTTTCACTAACGTTCCCTAACCTTTACGGGCTACCTATAAGTTAGGTGATTGATTTTTTCTGTCAACTTATTTATCACGATCCTGTACGGAACACCTAAAAGGATATTGGGACGGATGTTATGACTTAGGATTGTATTTAGGAGCTACTTACGTTAAGAGACTCCTACTTAGGGGATGATTTAGGTATGTTTGGTGAAAACGGGCATAATAATAATGTCAGTTTTGGTTATCATGTATCGATTGAATGAATAATCATGGGATACCGTTACCGCGAGGTCTCAGTTATGGGCGAACCACTAGTTTACTCAACGTTAGGGTAGAAATTTCAACGTTGTGAAAAACGTAACAGAAAAACGTAACGAGGTCATTGATAAATTGATTTCACTGCCCGGATTTTTCTCATACCGGGCTGCTAAAATCGATTCTTAAGGAGTAAACTCCAAAAAAGTGTAACGCTCACCAGTTGACGGTTGTTGCCGGACCCGATGGCGAGCGGGCCGCCAGAGTCGCCGGGGCAGGGGCTGCGGCCGCCGGGAGTGGCCACGCAGATGGTGGACGCGATGATGTTGCCGCCAAAGGTTTGCGCGCAGACCGCGTTGGTGATGACTTGCACGCTCAGGTGGCTCAACGCCTGGTTATTGGTGATGCCGTGTTCTAAAACAATTATTCTATTACTAGATGATGCCCAGGACTTCATCCGCATGGATTTAGTTTTTAAAAATTCCGCTGGAACCTTTGATTTTCCGGGATAAGAAGCAGCCTACGTCACTCTCTCGGTCCTCAACTTTTTTTTCTGGGGAGGAGGAAATCCTCATGGATACCATTAGATGGCATGTCTGACTACACTATGTAGTGCCCTACGGACAAAAACTCCTCCCGTCTCCGGCCGTCCATCCCGGTACGGGTGGGGGCTGTCAGTTTAGGCTGTGTTCAAGTTTTGCCTTTTCAACTCATCCTTGACGCGTCGTCCTACTATCATGTGGAGCAATGTTGCGCATTTGTTCCATCCTTCCCTGCTATCCAACATCAACTTCACCAGATTACCTTTTGTGAGAGGCCTCAACTATACCTACCCATGAAAAAAATCTCGTCGATCCGTTACTCTGTTGTGGCGTGATTGAAGGACAAACCAACTAACAAACTCAGTTTGAATTAATAAGGAATTGCCATTAGGGATATAATGTAATAGCTACATAATAATATTGTAAAGTTATGTTTGTAAAGCGCAACTGTTGAGTTTCTTGCCGGCTCTTCACATCAGAATTCGCTTTCCGGCAGCGGCGGTCACGAGTTCACCCGATCGAGCCTTTCACCTCAGAGCGTGACGGATCAGCCTAAATTACTACCCACGTAAAAATGTGTTTGCGGTGCGCCAAAAGAAGTTTTCACTTCGAAAAAAAGAGAAAGTATTAATTTCTCATCCAATAATAATAAAAAAAAAAACTCACGTGCGCCATCCCCGGTTCTACCGAACCCAGCGACCACCGCCCACTGGCCGGCGTAGCTGTTGCTTCCCGATGGAATCAAGATACGGTTGACGTTGTCTGAAATTATGCGAAAAGGTTTATTGGAACGAAGTTTCTTTTCGGACGGTTAGACGGATGGAGGCTAGCCCCAAATGAGTGTAAGAGTTTTCCGTCACGACACTTGTTGCCTTCGTTTATTACACACTTATCATCATAACTTTGGTGGCGTATCCGGTTAAACGAAGGAGTAGAAATATCGGTTCGGGGGTTCGAATCCTGACATCGGATTATTATTATTATATTTTATTTTATTTATTTTTATTTTATTTATTTTTTTTTTTTTAGTCGGAATCTTTTTATTTTATTATAGATAGAAAATTTCATATATACAATACTATAAACCTAAATTTAATTCTAAAATTAAAACTAAAATAAAAACTAATTAAAATCTAAAACCCCATCCAAGCCACCGCAGTGTGGCATAGTACCCAAGATGCTGGCAGCATTACCTCTTTGGATGGCCAGGCTAATCCTTTGGCCAATGTAGCTGCCAGCTCTTGGATCCCCGGTAGACTCGATCACCTTTTTTGATATCTCTAAAAAAAGTGCGCGAGCCTCCGGGCCCCACGGCCCCAGGGTCTCTACACCAAAAGGCGCAAATATGAAACCGCTGTCAAGTTTCTCATATTTGCGCCTCTTAGCCTGTTCGGCGCTAGTAGCCGCTGCACCCGCCACAGAGGATGTCGCATGGTTGTGGGAAGCAGCTAGAGTATCTACACAGGTGGCATCCCACACAAGCGACCTCCCTGTCCTCCAAGGAACAAGCGTCATACCATCAGGTCTCTTGCCATCACAACGTGCCAAACCAATAGGTTCTAATACAGCTGGCACGTGAGCAGTAGCAAGAGACCTGTGGATGATGTCGTTGAGGGCATTGTGGCGGGAGAAACGACCAGCGCTCTTCGAACAGGAGAGCCCGTGATGACCGTAAGCGTCGACATGGTCACCGCAGTGGCAACGGTGAGGCTGGGTTATTTTGGCGCCAAGCCTAAGACCAACTACCACTGCAAGAGTGGCGTGGTTTAAAAGAGTGCCCAGATTAGCAGAAGGGATAGCATGGAGCCAGTGTCCGGATTCTTTCGCAGAGACAGCGAGAAGACGAGCACGGTCTTTGGAATTTGCTTGCATTAACATTGCGTCAAAAGTTTTTTTACAAATAATGTCATCCCACTGTCTCTGGGAAGGAAGAGAAACCGGCAATTGATTTGGGCTAATCGCTGACCAACCATTTCTTGCCTCTGCCAAGTACGACACCTCAATTGATCCCAAAGACTGGGATATAATTTTTCCAAAGAGAGTGTGTGTACTATAAGCAGAGGAAAGAAAAGCTGGCAGAGAGACACTAGAAATTTTGCGGAATTTTATTTTTATTATAAAATTATTATTTATAATTTAATAATAATATTCGTTAAAAAGTTAAAATAATGTACACCATCATTCGATTCTGCTTATTTGTTCCAAAATTTACTTATTTCCTTAGATGTTCACCTCTTTGGAAATTTAATAATTTATTGGAAAATTTGGATAATTTTATACAAAATATTCTATCTGACATCTTAAATTGTCCGATAGATGATCAAGAATGGGCCCAGGCTTCTTTTCCGATCAGGTATGGAGGTCTGGGAATCCGCAAAATTTCTAGTGTCTCTCTGCCAGCTTTTCTTTCCTCTGCTTATAGTACACACACTCTCTTTGAAAAAATTATATCCCAGTCTTTGGGATCAATTGAGGTGTCGTACTTGGCAGAGGAAAGAAATGGATGGTCAGCGATTAGCCCAAATCAATTGCCGGTTTCTCTTCCTTCCCAGAGACAGTGGGATGACATTATTTGTAAAAAAACTTTTGACGCAATGTTAATGCAAGCAAATTCTAAAGACAGTGCTCTTCTTCTCGCGATCTCTGCGAAAGAGTGACACTGGCTCCATGCTATCCCTTCTGCTAATCTGGGCACTCTTTTAAACCACGCCACTCTTGCAGTGGTAGTTGGTCTTAGGCTTGGCGCCAAAATAACCCAGCCTCACCATTGCCACTGCGGTGACCACGTCGACGCTTACGGTCATCACGGGCTCTCCTGTTCGAAGAGCGCTGGTCGTTTCTCCCGCCACAATGCCCTCAACGACATCATCCACAGGTCTCTTGCTACTGCTCACGTGCCAGCTGTATTAGAACCTATTGGTTTGGCACGTAGTGATGGCAAGAGACCTGATGGTATGACGCTTGTTCCTTGGAGGACAGGGAGGTCGCTTGTGTGGGATGCCACCTGTGTAGATACTCTAGCTGCTTCCCACATCCATGCGACTTCCTCTGTGGCGGGTGCAGTGGCTACTAGCGCCGAACAGGCTAAGAGGCGCAAATATGAAAAACTTGACAGTGGTTTCATATTTGCGCCTTTTGGTGTAGAGACCCTGGGGCCGTGGGGCCCGGAGGCTCGCGCACTTTTTTTAGAGATATCGAAAAGAGTGATCGAGTCTACCGGGGATCCAAGAGCTGGCAGCTACCTTGGCCAAAGGATTAGCTTGGCTATCCAAAGGGGTAATGCTGCCAGCATCTTGGGTACTATGCCACACTGCGGTGGCTTGGATGGGGTTTTAGATTTTAATTAGTTTTTATTTTAGTTTTAATTTTAGAGTAAATTTAGGTTTTTAATTGTATATATGTATTTAGTCATTTACACAATAAAAGAGAGTAATGTACACTTGTTCACGCACTCCTCCGAATAACGTATTTAGGAGTGAAACTTTCGGTTCGGGGGTTCGAATGCTGACTTCAGTTTTTTATTATTATTTATATATTATTAGAAGAAACTTCGTTCCAACCGAGTGTTCCACGGCCCCCAACTTCTTTTAAATCGATCATCATCGAAACATTAGTACTCGTATAGTGAGATTCTTTGTACTGTTAGACCCGCTTGCAGAGACGCCGGGTTAGGCTAAACCCAGGATTAAATTTGTATTTGTGACAGAAGCTTTATACGAAATCAGTCAAAACAGCAGCTAACTCTGGATAACTCGCACCTAAAGGCAAAAGAATAAGACGGAATAGAAACCAACTACCCTGTTATCACGATATATTGCAGCCTTGATCTTTGCTCACCTGACAGAATGTGGGTGGAAGGTGTGTGGCTATTTTAGACCGCGCAAATTCAACACGCCACTAGAAGGCAGAGCTTTACATGAATTTTCCTCCTAGCTAACAGCCTCAACGGTTAAAGGTGCGGACTAAAAACTGAAAAGGTCGCAAGTTCGATCCCCGCCCGTTGCAATATTTAATTACTGTACCCACTCTCAACATAAGCTTTCCGCTTATTTGGAGGGGAGAGGGGATTATAAAGAATATCGGCCACTTGACTTACACACCCAACTTGACTTAAGTTCAGCTTGTTTAATTCAGCTTCATTAAAGCAAGCTACAATTTAGGATAACTTAAACCGACTTCAATATACCGAAGTAAAGAATAACTGAAAAGGGAAAAGTGTCTATATCTTGAAAACTACCGAACCGATTTTGATAAAACCTTTCTCTACTGTTCCCTAATATAGGGAACAGTAGAGAAAGGTAATAAGTTAATTTAAGTAAATAAAAAAAGAATGATCACAATCAGATTAATAGGTTACAGAGAAATGCGCCACATGCTTACACTTATAAAATTTTGTAGGTATATTTGTTTGGAAGCCTTAATAAATTATCATATGAGAATATTTTGCAGGTTAAATAATATACATACGTGTCGAATTGATAACCTCCTTGTTTGAAGTCGGTTAAAAAGAACCGAAAGAAAGCATAGTAGAAACTCATACATACTGGTGTAGCCAACGTGGTTAATGGTGATGATGGCGATATCGTTGGCGAGCGTTCGCTCATTGTAGCCGCTGTGCATCTCGACCCTGTTGGTGTTCTGGCGCACCCCGCCGGAGAAGAGGCGTGTGGAGCCCATCACGACGGTGAACTGGCGGGCCTGGGAGTTGCCGTGCCGCCAGCAGTGGGCGGCGGTCACCAGCCTGGTGTTGGAGACGAGGGAGGACCCGCACACTGACTGCTGGTTGGTGGTCAAAGTGATCACCAGACCGCCCTGGACACATAGGGAGGAAATATCTATGTTATATCTATAACGTATAAGTGTGGGTAAGCGGAGAATATTATAATTGTGCGGGTACCGCGATGTTTGAGCGCTAGCTGCTCAGTCGTACTTGGATCCTCGCACCGTGAGGTTGTGTCATTGTCAGTGTTATGTTATCTATACTCTATACTTAATAATAATAATAATAATTATTATTATTATAAATAAATATATAAATGAATAATAATAATTATTATTATTATAAAGAGGAAAGATTTTTATGTTTGTTTGTTTGTACCGAATAGGTTCTGAACGGATTTTAACCATTTTTTTCACCAATAGAAAGCTAAACTATCAGAGAGGTAACATAGGCTATAATTTATTTTCAAATAAATTAGAGATCCTTAAGAAAAATGCAATAATGTAACCCGAAGTAGCAAAATTTTATAAAATTCACTTTTTGGCGTGTGCTGAGAAAACTATTGATGATACATAAAAATTATGTACCACATGATTAAATTACTTATTAATTTCTCTAAAAAAGTCCGCAAAGGTATGTATCTAACTATCATATTTAAGTCACAATAGTAGCTTTTGTGTTATTAAATTTATTGAGATTGCCGCCGCGCCAGTAGAAACAAAGGTATTGGTTACATTCGTATTATGTATTAATTCTTCCTTACTAATATTTTGAATGCGAAATGTGTTTTTTTGTTGGTTTGCCCTTCAATCACGCTGCAACAGAGCTACGGATCGACGTGATTTTTTGCATATAGGTATAGTTGAGAACCTGGAGGGTGACATAGGCTACACTTTATTCGGGAATATCAAAGAGTTCCCGAGGGATTTTAAAAATTAAATCCACGCAGACGAAGTCGCGGGCATCAGCTAGTGTAATATATACATAAAACACATGTTCGTTTCGACAAATCCAACTATTTGGGATTATGAATTTAAATGTTTATCAGGCTCCAACTTAACAACATACCACATGAGGATGCGCTCCGAGACCAGACTGTGTCCCGCCAGCTATCCTGGACCCATCGAAGTCCATGGCTGCTTCGGCGGCCTTGATGCGAGCTGCCGCAGCCACTCCGAACTCCTGGTGGTAATCTTCCATGATGGGCGCATACTCGGCTGAGGCGGCCAGTGCCAGGCCAACGAACAAGACGACTACTTTCATGATGGAGACTGAATGTGCAGGGTTTTGCGAAGTGGTCTATTTATACTGATGCCAGAGCCACTGTATCACTTGCCTCGTCATTATCGAGAGATTAAACTGTCATCAGGGATTACGTAAATTGGGTAAATAAAACATTATTTTTATCTATCTTTTCCTGATTAAGATTAAGACCTAATGATACTCTACGTAATTAGAATGTTTTTTAATGTTATTAATTTTTTAATGCCTTTTAAAATCCAACGGAAAAACCGAGAAATCCATCAATGTCATTGAGGATAATGTATGTTATCAAAGTTATCTCTAACAATAATTATAAATTACTAGCTTTTGCCCTCGACTTAGTCCGCGTGCAATGAGGTCTTTAAAATCCTTCGGGAACCCTTTATTTTTCCGGCATAAAATCGCATTAATCCGTTGCTCCACTGCTACGTGATTCAAGGACAAACCAACAAAACTCACAAACAAACACACTTTCGCATTTTATAATATTAGTAAGAATTTATAAATAATTCGGGTTTTGGCGAAATTAACACTCACTAGTGATGATGAATGAAGAGACTAATGAATGACATCAATGATAAGTGAGTACCTTCATATTGTGTCTATTATTATTATTATTAACAGATAGTGTTGGAATAAATATTATTTGGTTTTTAGAGTACCGATTAGCCACGCTGAACTTGGCTAAAATTCCCCTATTCCTTCCAAATAAACGTAAATCTTGTGTTAGGAGTCTGTACGACATTATTGTGATGCTAGTGCTTTCCGAACTGGTGGTAGATTCACGACTTGTCGTGAGTGCCAAAATTTGGTCTACGTGAAATAAATGATTTTGAACCTAGCCCGTAGGGCTTATTGAGGCTTTCGTTACTTGTAGGTTGAGGCTTTAAATGCAAGTGTTTTGATCCAATAACCGTTGCGGCGCACATCGCACCGTGTGTCATCGCCCTTATTCGAAAATGTAAAACAGGCATCCGTTAACTTCGTCAATCTGGGCAAAGGTTGAGCCGACGTGGATTGGATCGCGCCGCGTGATGTGGGTCGCAGATTAAGGAGTTTGATGTCCTATTTAATGAGAAAACGCCGTGTAACGCTCCGAATGCGGGCTCCTTTAGATAAGCGGGTAATCAGGGGAAATTTAACGCCTTAATAGCCCGATGGAGGGACGGGCTGAAACGTACGTAGACTCTAGGTGATTGCGGAGTTCTGAGGTGCGATTGTCTAAAAATTGCCGATCAGAATCTTATTCATTTCATGGCATTAGCGTCAAAGTAAAATATTCCTTGACTATATTGATTTAAACTTTTCAAGGGAATTTGGAATGTCAACCTAAATACAGGTTCCCTAGTTAGGTGACAGACCCGATCACCCATGCATAATATGGCCAAAATATAACTTATGTAAGTACTCCAGATTATTACTCGTATGTTAAGGTTGTGTTTTTAATAAATTAAATTAAATTAAGTTTACTTAACAAATTTGCGTAACAAAGTCACAAATTCAGTACCTACAACCGATTTTAACATGGAGCGTTATCCATAAAGAATCGTACGTACCTAAACGTATGAGAATGCATACACGAAATTGAGCTGTAATTTAATGCTGTTATGGTTTATTTTACTTTGACGCTAATGCCATGAAATGAATAAGATTTTGATCAGCAACTTTTAGAAATACGGGGGGCTGAACACTGCTCTAGAGTATGCTCTAGAGCATACTCTAGAGCAGTGTTTCTGATCCAGTGGTCTTTAGTGACTATAGTGGCACCAAGAAGAGGTCCGCGTATTTATGGAAAAAAAATCCGTTCACATGTTTGTCACTACATGCAGACACGAAAATCCGTTCACATGTTTGTCACTACATGCAGACACGAAAATCCGTTCACATGTTTGTCACTACATGCAGACACGAAAATCCGTTCACATGTTTGTCACTACATGCAGACACGAAAATCCGTTCACATGTTTGTCACTACATGCAGACACGAAAATCCGTTCACATGTTTGTCACTACATGCAGACACGAAAATCCGTTCACATGTTTGTCACTACATGCAGACACGAAAATCCGTTCACATGTTTGTCACTACATGCAGACACGAAAATCCGTTCACATGTTTGTCACTACATGCAGACACGAAAATCCGTTCACATGTTTGTCACTACATGCAGACACGAAAATCCGTTCACATGTTTGTCACTACATGCAGACACGAAAATCCGTTCACATGTTTGTCACTACATGCAGACACGAAAATCCGTTCACATGTTTGTCACTACATGCAGACACGAAAATCCGTTCACATGTTTGTCACTACATGCAGACACGAAAATCCGTTCACATGTTTGTCACTACATGCAGACACGAAAATCCGTTCACATGTTTGTCACTACATGCAGACACGAAAATCCGTTCACATGTTTGTCACTACATGCAGACACGAAAATCCGTTCACATGTTTGTCACTACATGCAGACACGAAAATCCGTTCACATGTTTGTCACTACATGCAGACACGAAAATCCGTTCACATGTTTGTCACTACATGCAGACACGAAAATCCGTTCACATGTTTGTCACTACATGCAGACACGAAAATCCCTTCACATGTTTGTCACTACATGCAGACACGAAAATCCGTTCACATGTTTGTCACTACATGCAGACACGAAAATCCGTTCACATGTTTGTCACTACATGCAGACACGAAAATCCGTTCACATGTTTGTCACTACATGCAGACACGAAAATCCGTTCACATGTTTGTCACTACATGCAGACACGAAAATCCGTTCACATGTTTGTCACTACATGCAGACACGAAAATCCGTTCACATGTTTGTCACTACATGCAGACACGAAAATCCGTTCACATGTTTGTCACTACATGCAGACACGAAAATCCGTTCACATGTTTGTCACTACATGCAGACACGAAAATCCGTTCACATGTTTGTCACTACATGCAGACACGAAAATCCGTTCACATGTTTGTCACTACATGCAGACACGAAAATCCGTTCACATGTTTGTCACTACATGCAGACACGAAAATCCGTTCACATGTTTGTCACTACATGCAGACACGAAAATCCGTTCACATGTTTGTCACTACATGCAGACACGAAAATCCGTTCACATGTTTGTCACTACATGCAGACACGAAAATCAGATTTCATGCTTTCATTAATTGTATACATTTTAATTTTCTTCTATTTTTTGGCTAGGTATGTACCTAGGTACTTTTATTCTATACTGCATAGAATAATTATAACGCATAGATAGGCAGTAGCCGCTCGCGGATTGTAACCTCTTCATGGTAGCCTTTAAAGGCTATTTACGCCTCTGCACGCTCACTTGTGTACGTGTCGGCGAGCGAAATAAACGTACATATAGTTCGTTTCACGGTTGTACACGTTAAGCTGGTCTCGTTGTATGGAACTATCGGTCTATGCGTTATTAATCTAAGCTATACTTAATGTAGTAGACATGGCAGAGACTCTGAGAGATCTCAATACAATGCTCAATGATCTCAGCAGGGTTTCTCAACAGGTGGGCCTGAAAATGAACATGAGCAAGACGAAAATCATGTCCAATGCTCATGCTCCGCTCCACCCAGTAATCGTTGAGAACTCTGCACTCGAAATTGTAGACGAGTATATACCTG
This sequence comes from Oeneis ivallda, assembly GCA_029955525.1. Lineage (NCBI taxonomy): Eukaryota > Metazoa > Arthropoda > Insecta > Lepidoptera > Nymphalidae > Oeneis > Oeneis ivallda. Next base: position 25,741,009 of record JARPMR010000010.1, read on the forward strand.
GGACATACAGTCCAGCTAGGTATGTCCAATTTCGAGAAAGAGATTAACCGCCGAATCCAACTCGGCTGGGCAGCGTTCGGTAAGCTCCGAGATGTCTTCTTGTCCAAAATCCCTCAGTGCCTGAAGACTAAAGTCTTCGAACAGTGCGTGTTGCCAGTGATGACTTACGGATCCGAGACATGGTCGATAACTATGGGCCTCATAAGAAGGCTCAGGGTCACCCAGCGAGCGATGGAGAGAGCTATGCTCGGTATATCCCTGCGAGATCAAATCAGAAATGAGGAGATCCGTAGCAGAACCAAAGTCATCGACATAGCTCAGCGTGCGTGTGAAGAAGAAGTAGAAGATACTTACTGTAGTTGTCATGGACATTGGCAAAACAAAAAAAAGGTTGTAAAGTAAAGATCCCTTGCTCTATAGCCGATCATGCACGATCGGACGAGTCAACTTCATTCGTGGGTGCATTCATTAGTTGTAGGTTAGTTGGAACCTTCAACGGGAGAGACAAACGCCCTCGCGCGTGGGATTCCAATTAAGATCTCTGAGCTCGTTCATGTTTAAATGAACTGAATTTCATGCCCCGTTAGTCTAATTTTAAATTTTTTTAACTGAACAACAACAAACTTCCGCACTTTCCATGTGTGTTGAGTTTAAATCAAAGACTATTTGGACAAATAAAAAGCTAACTTTAAAATGCCAACTAAAGTTTTTGTAATAAAATTTATATTTTTCGCTTAACAATTTTAATAAATCGTAGAAACAAAGTCGTTAAGTATGACGTAAGTATGCTAGTAGAAGGTTGTTGGAATTTAGAATTATTAACTTTGTAAAAAAAAATAAAGATAGTCGGAAAACTTTGTAGTGAGATTCACTTGCCATTAACATTTAGAGTACAACAGGAATAGTAGGTACCTAGGTGATAGGTTATAACGGACATTTTACGAAAAATAATTAAAAAGAATTGATCATTATAAAAAATCCACTCAGTATAAAGTTTTGTACTATCGATGAAAATCTCGGTACTGAACTCAAAAGTCTAAGTCGTACGTTCTATGGATCTCAGCTTTACACTCCAACCTCATAAACCAAGTTTACAACTTAACTCAGTGAAATATAGTGTACGCAATCCTTTAGACCTTTAATATCCGGCGCAACGAGGCCAAATCTTCAATATGTGGAGCTATATTCATATTCTGACAAAATTGTGTTATATTTTATTAAGATTAACCTTAACTTAATTGAATCTTTTAACATAATGTAATAAAATAACAGTGAATAGGAGTTTTCTAGGCAAGCATGTACTGCACTAGATCTCATCACTGCTTCGCAAGTCTTTATGAGTCTTGACTCATGATTACTTTTGAATTAAAAAATTAAATGAAAAAACATTATAGTGGTAGGCTCTTGTGTCTACTTAAAAAATAAATGATAGAAAGAAGAAGAAATTAGGAGATGGAGCTGATGTTTACCAAGGTATACAAGCCCCTAAATAAATAAAGAAAAAAAAAACTTGAGAGGTGTCAAGGGACACCCGGATGGAACGAAGTTCCTTTCGATTGATTAATTTGGCATTGTGTTCGGTATTTTCGCGGTACAATATTGGGTCTCCGTAGCCTTGTGGCTTCTGCAGTCGCCTAACAGTTAAAAGTCAATGGTTCGAATCCCAGCTCGACAGACTGAATTTTCCATTTTCAATTTTATATTAAACAATTTCTACATGTGGAACCTTTCCCTAATTTTTTTATAACTTAAATAATTTATAAAAAATTAGGGAAAAAACCTCAGGTGTGCACACCTGAGAGTTCTCCATAATGTTCTTGAAGGTGTGTGAAGTCTGACAATTTGCAATGGCCAGCGTGGTGGACTATGGCCTATAACCCTTCTCTGGGAGAAGAACTGCGCACAGTAGTGAACCGTTGATGGGTTGATGATGATGATAAATATGTTTTGGCGCATTTTCGCACTGCAACGCGTTGAACCCGCAGCGGGTGTAATTTTCGCGAGTCTTTAGCCTGCGTACAACTAAATTAAGAGAAGTTTTATTGGCAGTTTTACTGGAAGGTTTGGCGATTAAACACGGTAACGTTAAGTCCTAAATTGCGTGGTGCCATTAACAGGAATTTATCCTCACGTCGCCGCCCGAGGGGCTTGTAAATCGAGTACCCATTTAAGAGGCTATTAGAGGTACTACTAACCATCCGACGAAGTGTATACAACTTTATTGAGAGGTGAAAACAATCAAGTAAAGCGTCAGAGTTCATGTTATATCGAGGCCTTGTAGTGTTACGCTTGCGTCTAGTTATCACGGCTTATGGCTAGCCGTCGAATACTATTTCAATAGCAGCTGCAGCCTGACTGGGATATCTCGTGGCTAGCTCACGGCTGCAGATGACGACCTCCCTGGCTCAGTGGTGAGCGCTTTTGTCTTATACCTGGGAGGTCTCGGGTTCGATTCCCGGCGGGGTCAATTTGGGAATTTATAATTTCTGAATTGTCTCTGGTCTGGTCTGGTGGGAGGCTTTGGCCGTGGCTAGTTACCACCCTACCGTCAAAAGAAGTGCCGCCAAGCGATTTAGCGTTCCGGCACGATGGCGTGAAGAAACCGATTAGGGGTATGGGTTGAATGTTCACTGCCACACCCGTTCCAAGTTAGCCCGCTACCATCTTAAACTGCATCGTCACTTACCATCAGGTGAGATTGCAGTCAAGGACTAGCTTGTCATCGAATAAAAAAAAAAGATCATGAGTGAAGGTCGAGCTAAAAAAGATAAAGAAATTGTCACAATTTGCCCGGGTAACTTGAGCAGTGGTAGCCTCGTGGTTAGAACTGTGGTCTCCCATACACGGCACACGCCACGCACCTCTGACTTTTCGTATGTGAATGGGCGTTTACCTACACCAATTAAATATCGCATGCTTCAACGGTGAACGCAAACATCGTGAGAAAACCTGCACGCCTGAGTGCTCTCCGAAATGTTCTCAAATGTGTGTGAAGTCAGCCAATTTACACGGCTAGCGTGGTGGACTATGGCCTATAACCTCTCTGAAAGGAGATCTGCGCTTAGTAGTGAGCCGTTTTTATTAGGTTGGTGATGATGGCGTACATAGTTCGAAGAGCTGATGGTCGTTGTTATCCCAAGGTGATGGAGTAGCGACAATGCACCGGGAAGCGCAGTGTTGGCAGACCCCCACTAGGTGCACAACGACATCAAACGAGTGCCAGGGAGCCACTGGTTTAGGCGGCGCAAGACCGAGACCTATGGAAGTCTGTGCAAGAGACCTTTGTCCAGCCGTGAACGTCTATCGGTTGATAAAGAAGATGAAGAAGAAGAAAAAGATGATGATAATTGACGACCTGGAACGTGCGTGAAACCTAGTAAAGAGTAATCTCCTGCAAAGTTTACTTGTCTGTGGGCGAAAATATTTAGTTATAAAAAGTAACGATAGTACCGGGTACAAGCTAGATGGCCTGCCACGTGTACGAAATAAGGGCAAATTGCTTGTCGCCATTAATATAAATTTAGTCTCACGCGGTACCTCTAGGGCCTTGTTAATCGAGTCGCCGTTTAAGAGGCCATTCGCATATATTGGGTTAACTAAGTGTGGTATTTTATTGTTAACAATAATTACCTGTTTGTGGTTTCAGAGGGGTCCATTAACTGATGGGGATTGTTGTCAGTCTTATCATAGTACAAACAGGTCTTATCCTTTATATACTCAAAGGTCTTATCACAGGCAATGCTGTGATTGACGGTTAACCTACATTACTATTAAAACAAACTTGAAACGCAATCTACTTCCGTCAGTGTACACGTCGCAATAATATTATAATTTAACTTCTGAAACTAGGAAACTTCTGAATTTCAGTGCGATTATATTACGCTTTACAACGTAATTTATTTTTCATCATACCTATTCGAAAAACGAATATTGGCTTCAGAGGATAGCGGGAGCAAAATTTATTTTAACCCCATGGGACTTTTCATTTCTCTCTTCTGATTGGTGCGCGTTCGTGCTTTAGTATAATTCAATACGGATGCTCACATAATAATAAATAATTCCACCCGACCGAATCAGGTCACGCCGGCCAACCTGCTTAGAGCTATATGCGCGGAGATATTATAGTGCATATGTGTGTGCGCAAACAAAGATGCACTCTCTATTCCCTCACTCTCATAGTCCGATGGGACGGAAAATCCGACACGACCGGAGAGAGAACGGGCGCAGGACCGACGGCTTTACGTGCTCTCCGAGGAATGGAAGTGACGCACGGCCAACTTCCTAACTCCGGACTAGTACTGAGAATTTCTTGACAGAAAAACCGAATGCATTTTGCTTTTGGCCCGACCCATGAATCGAAGTCGGCAGTGATAGCCTAGTGGTTAGGATTGCTGTCTCCTATTCGGGAGGTCGCAGGTTCGGAGTGAAGTGCGTTTAAGCTATTAAATATCACTTGCTTCAACGGTGAAGGAAAACATCGTGAGGAAACCTGCACACCTGAGAGTTCTTCATAATGTTCTTGAAGGTGTGTGAAGTCCGCCAATTCGCATTGGGCCAGCGTGGTGGACTATGGCCTATAACCCTTCTCTGAGAGGAGACCTGCACTCAGTAGTGAGCCGTTGTTGGGTTGCTATTGATGATAATGAATGATTCGCTTTCTGCTCCAATAGCTCAAACCTTAGTAAAGGGATTGTCTGATGTAGAACTTATTGTCTATCGGATCCCTAAATAAACCTATTTAAGGGTCCTTAAAGGTTTATTCAGGGGTTTTTATTACGAAAAAAGTGTAAAGGCAACCTCGTGATAATTTTAAAATAACCTATAAACCTATAAAATAACTTATGTGGAATAAGTTCTAGAAGAATTATTTTACAAAACCTTAATTGATGTGAGCAAATTCGCGGGTAAACGCTTGTAGCAAATAAAAAAAAATATTCGATTCTAACGACGTATAATAGAAGTCCTTTGTTTGGGAACATTTCCGATAGGCAATATAAATTATATAAATCTTCCAAAAACCTTTTGTAAGTTAAGTTACGCAGTATCAGGGCCTGAGGCAATTCAGTTTCATTGTTCAGTTCTTAGTATTATTGGCTGGGGAATCCAGTGTATTTGCTGTCCTTTACTTGTTTAATCGAAATGGGAAATGGCAGTTCATGGGTCCACACCTAATCCTTAATTCTAAGAGGATAGAGTTCAAAGTTACAATTGGCTTCGGATAGAAAATTGGAGTTACATCGAGTTGATTGCGTCGGAAGTGTTTCTCCAATTGTTTTGGTGTCAACGACTTTTGGGGCCAACGAATTGTAAAAAAGTGTAGTAACTTATCTTCCGAGCAAGCGCCGCGCCAACGAAGTTTGATTCCTAGTAGATTAGCAACCGTCTAGAGTCAATGATTTGTAGTCACATGCTCTAGAAACTAAAAGCAGATTTCCAAAATATATCTATAGTTCCAAGTTACACGGGTTCGAGGATTTAAATTATTTATCGATCAAGATAAACTATGTTCATAGATCGAACAGTTTGAATCTTTTTGACATTCCCTGCAGGAAAGAATATAAGACAGATTATGTGCAACCGAATTAGCAACAAATTATACTAGCTTGATTTTGGCCTTCTTTTTGAAGATTTCAGGGTTTGAGTCCCAGGCAAGCTTTGATAACTCTTCGGAGTAATGTGCGTTATAAGCATAAATATCACTCGCTTTAACCGCGAAAGAAAACATCGTGAAGATACCTTGCCTGCCTGAGAGTTCCAAAAGGTGTGTTAAAACTGCTAATCTACTGTGGACTAACTTAAAAAAGTTAGTGTGGACTAACTTTTTGACGTGATAACGTCTTATAAATCGATGAACACCGGCTGCACGCATGAAAAAGTGTCACGTTCCGCCTGAGCCTGAGCGTGCAAGCGAGAGCGCGGAACGAGCGATAGAGAGGCACGATCGGCCCGAGCGCCCACCGCCGCCCGCCAGTCATCGCGTGCACGCTGTGGTTAGCGGATGTGTCGCGAGCAAGTTCTAGCAGTTCATAAAAGTATGCAATTTTTCATCAATGTTTCTCTATGACGTTATCACGTATAACTTTACAAACAACCAATTTTTTTTAAGTTAGTCCACAGCAGCGAAATAATTATAACTTAAAAAATCATTAGAATCTTTCTAAGAGGAGACCCGATGACTGACATGGGAAGGATGACTTCATACTTCGTGGAATGTGTATCGAACTTAAAAGCTATTTAAACTAGTAGGTTTCTTCATCATTCAGGTACAAAATCTGAAAAACTTCTCGCCACAAAAACATAATAATATTTCAGCTACAAAAACAGAAATAAATTTACCCAGAGCTCTTTCGAGTGTTCAGGCAATCGAATAAAACATTAAGATATGGCAGAGGTCTGGGGGTTAGACCGTTAATCAAAGAGGGAGGGCGACTCGACATCAGGTATCGATCTCTGTTCTTTACCTCTCATTTGCAATTTAAACATTTTGCCTTCTAAAATTGGATTGGATTCTCCTTTTATGCATGATATTGCTCATTGATGAGAACCTGGACTCTATAGCATAATCGCAGTTTATTTGGGAGTAGGATAATACTTGCTATGCTCGGAGTACCTACTCGGAAGATCAATTCAGAAAAAAGGAGGTCCATAGGCGAACTAGAGTTGCCCACATAGTTTATCAAGTCCAAACGTTGAAGTGGCTTTAGGCAGGGAAACTAGCTCGAAGAAACGATAAAAGTTGGGGTCCCAAAGTTCTCACTAGGAAACACAGCATGTTAAGAGCTCTTCCTCGATGGATGAACTCACGCGAATGCCTAGCAGCCTTTGTTTAGTTGTGTTCCATTGGTTGAGGCGACGATGGAAAAATTCAGAAACTAGATGATGCCCGCGGCTTTGTCCAGAGTGTCGTGAGAGAGTCTAGAGTGGACCATCGGCATCAAACGAGTCGCAGGGAACTGCCGGATACAGGTGGTGCAAGATCAAGGCCTGTGGCAGCTATGTGTGAGCTGTGACTGTGTTTTCAGCTGCGATCAGTGTGGTGTGGTTGATGATGAAGATAAGGAATCCTTTTCTTATTTTTTTTATATACATAATGTATGGGCGCACGCTTGACCCCTATCACACCTGATGGAAAGTGATGATATGGCCTAAGGTGGAACGCGTTTGCCTAGAAGATGCCTATTCACTCTTGCTTTAAAGATACCCAAATTGTACGTGTTAGGAAACACAGATCTCGGAAGAGCGTTCCAGACCCTAGCCGTGCGAATCAGAAATGAAGACTTGAACCGCTTCGTGCGCGTGGATGTTATATCAACGATATAGGGATGGAAGCCCTGCCGATGTCTTGCAGTGCGATGGTAACAAGGTGAAGGGGGGACAAGGTCGAAGAGCTCCTGAGCACACTCACCGACATATATCCTATAAAACACCGATAAGCCGGCAACTTTTTGACGGTGATCGGTGGTTGATATTATTCTTAAACAAACTCGGGACATAACTGAGTTCCCATAGGATTTTTGTAATTAAAAACTTACGTGCAGCAGTAATTAGCAATACATAAAACTCTATCAGTACCAATTTATTATTTTTTATTAATATTATGTCTTCATTCTGCAACATGATGGATTGTAAACATTTTTTATGTTTGCAATCGATCTGAATCCACCCAGCTCATCCATTACTTAATAATTGGTTGATGGAATTCAAACACGTTACTTTACATCTATCCTAGTACCTTATAAAAACTTCAATGGTCAAAGTTAAATGTGCAGAGTGAAAACGGAAAGGTCGATGGTTCGATTCCTACACGTTGCACTGTTGTCGTAATACAAGCTTTGCGTTTACTTGGAGAGGAGAAGTGAATATTAGTCTAGTTCAGCATGTCATTTCTAAAGAAAATTTCTTCAAAAAACTAAAAATAAAAAAGCACAGAAAGTAATAACTCGCCGGCTAAAAACGAATCATTGACACCTCATTCATCAAAATCGACTCGGTCGTTTAGGCAACATAATTACTACTTCATCTTCGTTGTCAACTGACAGACGTCCACGGCTGGGCAAAGGTCTCTTGCATGGACTTCCACAGGCCTCAGTCTTGGGCCACCTGAATCCAGCACCGGCTCCCTGCGCCTCGTTTGATGACGTTAGTTCACCTCACGTAGTGCGGAGGTGCCACTCCAGCACCTTGGGAACCCAACGACCATCAGCTCCTCGAACTATGTGCGCTGCCCATTTCTACTTCAGTTTCGCGACTCGCTGAGCTATGACCGTGACTTTGGTTCTCCTACGGATCTCCTCATTTCTGACTTGATCTCGCAGGGATCTCGCATAATTACTTACATACATACAAACATAGACTGCTATAGTCAATAAAAATTACATAATACCCTTCCTTTTGGATTTTCCGTAGGTAGTCGGTTAATAAAGAATTTTGTTTTGATGTCACTTTTCTGCAATCACCAGAACTGTTCTCTGGGATAGCGATCGGGTCCCAATAGAGTCGTACTACTTCACGCTCGAGTACCGGCCCCGATGTATTCTTATACTTTAGTAAGGCAGTCTGTGCCCCGGAAGACCACACTTCAGATCAAGCTTTTGGTGAAGGATTTTGGCAACTTAGTTATGTCTGTGCAGATAGTTGGCAAGCATTGAACACCCTGAATGCATATAGAAACGCTCCGTTACAAACTAGGCAGATGTCGTGAGCGCCATCTTGCACCACCTGGGCCTATACTACAATCACTAAAAGCAGTATTACTTCAATTATGTTTTGACATGTCAGACAATGTCAATTTAAGGTAGTCATTAAATGACATCTCAAAACAAAATTGAAATAATAATGCTTTAAGCGTTGGTATACTACCAGAGCCAGATATTTTATTTTTTCATCCTCATAATCATGATCATCCTCATCATCCCATCGACTGCTAATTTTTTTTTTATTAATCAAGAAAATGTTGAACTACGCTACCCTTTTCTCGACTCCAGATAAGTGGAAAGCTTGTGATAAGAGTGGGTACAACAATTAGTTTAGTTTTTACATTTCAGTCTTCAGTCCGCACCTTTAACCATTTGACTTTGACGAGGTTTCTTTTATCTTCTTTTGAATTGTATGTTTTGCAAAATCAAAGGCTCTTTGAGATCACGATGTTCGATTGGTGGGCCATTATAGGGTTCAGTACCAAAACAAGAAACAGGAATCCAAGGAATAAAAAAGGAAAAGTTTCGTATGAACTGACTTTAATTTAATTTCTTAGGCTTGGGATGAAGTTGATTCAAATATTATTCATATGTTTATTCCAAAATGAGGCCGGAGTGGGGGCTCAAAAATCAGGTTTCTGGGCAAGTGGGATAGCATCCCTGCTAATAGTATACCTAAATGCAAAAATTCTTGTTTGTTGGTATTCCTTCTATCATGCAGCAAGAGAATGGACGTGATTACATGCATGATGCAGGGTATAGGCATAGATATAGCAGCAAATAGTGGGTAAAAGCGGGTAGAAGCGAAATAGGTACATAAATACAGGCATCACTGTGACAGAGCGGCACGTGAGCGAAGTGTAGTGCGAGTAGTATTAGTGTTATCTACATGTAGAAAGCATGAGCATTCTACACATGGGAATAGTTGAGGACTTGGCGAGTGACGTCATCATCATCATCATTAGCAACCCATCAACGGCTCACTACTGAGCGCAGGTCTCCTCTCAGAAAAGGGTTATAGGCCATAGTCCACCACGCTGGCCCAATGCGAATTGGTGGGCTTCATACACCTTCGAGAATTCCTCACGATGTTTTCCTTCACCGTTAAAGCAAGTGATATTTAATTGCTTAAACGCATTTGACTCCGAAAAGTCAGAAGTGCGTACCCGGGATCGAACCTGCGACCCCCCGAATAGGAAACCACAGTCCTAACCACTAGGCTATCATTGCTTCTTGCACTGGAGAGTGACATAGGCTACCTTTTATCTCGAAAAATAAGATGGCTTCCGTTGGATTCTTAAAAACATTACTATTCGCAGATAAAGTCGTGCAAAAACTAGTTGATATTATAGGAAAAAGCGATTTCTATTACTAGCACAGTTTTTCGAATAACACCTACCTGTAATTCCTTTACAAATATACATTAATAATAATTTTATAAGCGGTACCTTCCAAATCAAGGTTAGATTCGCACTTGGCCGGCTTATTACTTATAGAAATACACGTGCGTTTGACATATCCTTTTATATCATGATTTTCGTCTTGTTACATGCCTTTCAACACAATCTCTACAGTAACAATACCATTAGTCCCTGTGTGTGTTTCGGGGAGAGTATTGTATTGTAGTATCCACCCAAACACGTTAAGGCTGAACGCACATTGGCCATCACTTGAGCGAAATTATTTCTCCATTATTTATTTATTATCTGTCACTCGAGTGTTTCTGATTTTTATTTGCTGTTGACATCAGTGGAACTAAACTGCCTGATATGAGTTTTTACAAGCTTTTATTTAACTTGCAATGTTTGTTTGGGTCAAATCTTGCAAGATGAATGAGACCCACTTCCCGGTTTCTGATCGAGCTGAAATATTGCATGTAGGTGTAAATCGGATGACAATGCAATATTATTGTGACATGGAGCTGATCTGATGAGGGAGACGGAAGATGGCTATCGGAACTCTGTAATAAAACGAAGTAACCCCATCGAGTTTGGGCTCGTTTGATTCGTCATAACAAGTACTCTGATCCTAGATGATATCCAGAGTCTAATGATGTAGCTACTAAAAGCTTGCATTTAAGAATAAAATTTTTAATTTACACTTGTTTTGTTAGAAAGTTTAAGTTGTCGGCGAATGAATACCAACAGGAGTAAGCACCTAGTTAGTTAGTTATTCGCGTTAGAGATTTATGCTAACAGCCTTGGACTGCTTCGGAGGGTTGCGTTAGGACGAGTTTACATACGCAAATTTACGCACAAAGTTCGTGGCTAGTCATCAGTTAGTTACTTACTAATGTCACTCTATAATGTTCTCAAAGGTGTGTGAAGTCGGATAATCCGCACTTGGCCAGCGTGGCGGATGATGGCTTAAACTATACTCATTACTCATTCTGAGACCATTCTCAGAATGAGTCATCATCATTTTAGACAATTGGTACCGGTCCATACCGGTACCAATTGTCTAAAAATGATTTCATTGATCGTATTCGTATTCGATGACATTAGCGTCAAAGTAAAATTATCCTTGATTGTATTAATTTAAAGCCACGAATTCAGTGCAACCGATTGTAACATGGAGCATTATGGAGCGTATCGTACATACATAAACGTATAAAAATACATGCACGAAATTGAGCTCTAATTCAAATATGGTTTATTTTACTTTGACGCTTATGTCATCGAATACGAATACGACAAATGGAATAATTTTAGACAATCGCATCTCTGTGCCCAGAAGTGAGCCCACGATTTGTTTACGATGGTGATGACCAGTTTGCTTCGCTACAGTAATCCGCTCAACATATCATGAATTTGCATTCATAGCCTCAATAGTTCAACGGTTAAAACTGCGGACCGAAAACTGAAAGGTTGCAAGTTCAATCACCACTCGTTGCACTTTATAGAATAGAATAGAATAGAATAGAATAGAATAGAATAGAAATGTTTTTTATTCAAATAAACTTTTTTACAAGTGCTTTTGAATCGCCGATGAGTCTACCACTGGTTCGGATTGCCCTTTTGAATCACTCACTCCTAACACAAGCTTTCCGCCTATTTGGAGGAGAGAGGAGAATATTAGTCAAATTCAGCTTGGCTTATATAAAAAAAAAACAAGCTTCTGACTCGAACACGCTCTTAATGTGCGATCACCCTAAATCTATAATTATATTCGTAGAGACAAGTCCTTGTTCCAAAATGTTATAGCAAAGAGTAGGTATATTTATACGAGTACCATTGTGTGCAAGTAATTACTCTGAAAGAAAGGTATTTGGCTCGGTTGATTAATTTGTGGCCTTATCAAGTTACGGGCGACTTTGGTCACGCCATGTCACGCTCAGGTGAAATAGACGACCAAACTATATTTGGACATCCGGATAACAATATTTACGTGGACAAAAGAGCGCTACATTTCTTTTTGCTGGCTTTATATTTTTATTTTTGACCAATATAATTCAAGATGATGTCACAAACCATTTGTGATGTATGTCCTTGTTTGATGTTGCATAATTTTTTGTCGTTTGCGTTTTTAAATCTCCTTCATTTATATTATTTTTTAATTAGTATTAGTGTACAGTTTAACAAATTGCGGCAACCCATAAGTAGATCTATCTCAATATTTTATGTAAATATTTTTATTTTATTTTTGATGTCGTTGGAAAATTGGCGCGTATTTTTGAGTAAAAATAAGTACAAAAATATCGTACATATACCTAATCATAAGAATCGAATAAAAAATTGTGTATACAATACAGATATTATTATAAATGCGAAAGTGTATTTGTTGGTTTGTCCTTCAATCACGCCGCATTAGAGCTACGACTTGACGTGATTTTTTGCATGGGTAGGTATAGTTGAGGACCCGGAGAGTGACATAGGCTACTTTTTATCCCGGAAAATCTAAGATTTCCCAAAGGATTTTAAAAACTAAATCCACGCGGACGAAGTCGCGGGCTTTAGCTAGTTAATAAATAACATTTCATTGATCGTCGAACACGAAACTCTAGACTGTCGTCTGTGCAGTTGACGGTTTTGCTAGCTTTTTATTCTATCTTATATGAACCTAGGTACATATTTATCCCGAAAGTATTCCCAAAATAGCAACATTTCAGCGACAATATTGCCCTAAAGCGTCGGATATGTGGAAACGCTAGCACCCTTTGTAATGCGAACTTGCTGCTAGTAGAGGCATTAGTTTCCTCGGTTTCGTGAAAAACAGGGAACAAAAAACATACACGTAGCATACTAAAAACAGTATGCATAGTCATTGTAACCCTCAAAGGTAACGTACGACGTAGACAAGACCGATGTTTATCTCTGTGGTATACAGATTTCGTTCTTTTTAACCGACTTCAAAAAGGAGGAGGTTACCAAATCGTCGGAATCTTTTTTTTTATGTATGTTCACCGATTACTCGAAAACGCCTGAACCGATTTGGAAATCCTCTCCTCTTTATTTGAAAGAGTATACTCCCTTGGTAGTCCCATATAAACACATAAATTATCGAAATCGGTCGAGCGGTTTATAAAATGCCAACAATAAATTATATATACTTTGTATAGTGACGCGGGAGTTTGAAATCGGTTTTTAAAAATAATTTTATGCTCTCAACTTTAGCCAAGGGGTACTTTTATTTTGCAAGCTTACATTATTATTAAACCAATGAAACTCGTTCGGATCTTTGGAACGGGTACCGAGATGGTAAAAAGTAAAAGATGAATGAACTTTTTAAGTCGCTAGTTACTACTCTTCTTCTCTATGTAAGTGACTGATAGATAATTAATAAGTGCAAGGGTCTATTTCACCATTTTAAATAGTTATTTTGACAGTTAGTTTAACATCTTAGTTAATTTTACCCGACCAATTAATTTGACGATTGCTGTTCCCTGCAGGATCTTAGTCTATAGCGCATGCCTTAGTTTTGCGCCACCTATATCCATCAGCTCCCTTCTACTTGTGTGTCGTGATGTCATATAAATTGTACAATTAGTTATTTGACTGATATTTTTTTATTTATTAAAAATAACGTTTTTAAATATACACCCAACATAATACCATTAATCCACCACATAATACAATGCCATTTTTTTAAATATCTCTAGCCTTGGAAATATAGAGCTTTTGAGAGAGAAAAAAGAAAAAAGAGAGCGCTATTGAAGTGTGATGTAACAATTCAGCAGCTCCATAGATGCTCCATAGGAAATTTCGTTTTAGAAGTAGACAGATACAGTCACAGTAAAACAGCTTATATAACTTATACTAGCTTCTGCCCGCGACTTCGTCCGCGTGGAATAGTTTATCGGTCTTAGCGTGATGATATATAGCCTATAGCCTTCCTCGATAAATGGGCTATCTAATACAGAAAGAATTTTTCAAATCGGACCAGTAGTGCCTGAGATTAGTGCGTTCAAGCAAACAAACAAACTCTTCAGCTTTATATATTAAAGTAATATTATATAGATGTGTTTGTGACCGATTTACTTTCTGTTTTTACAAATGTTATTCTTACATGTTACATTTCAAAGAAAGAAAGAAAGGTTTTAAAAAAAAAAGGATATCAATCAAGTTTTTTTTAAACAATATTAGTCAAGTTGAAGTTGACTAATATCCTCCTCTCCCCTCCAAATAAGCGGAAAACTTGTGTTAGGAGTGGGTACGACAATAGTGCAACTAGTGGGATTCGAACCTGCGACCTTTCAGTTTTCAGTCCAACCTTTAACCAACGGTTAAAGGTGCGGACTATTGATGCTTATTATGATGAAAGAAAGGTATTTTTTTTTTAAATAATATCAGTCAAGTTGAACTTGACTAATATCCTCCTCTCCCCTCCAAATAAGCGGAAAACTTGTGTTAGGAGTGGGTACGACATAGTGCAACTGGTGGGATTCGAACCTGCGACCTTTCAGTTTTCAGTCCGCACCTTTAACCGTTGGGCGATTGAGGCTTTGCATCCGACACACTGAAAACTTTACCCTGTGTCTCAAGTAGAAGCGGCACAAAGGATGTGGAGTGGGAAGAGGATGTAAATTAACGACAGCGCGCGTCTCGGAATTGTTTCCTCTTTGCGTTGAGGTGTTGTCACGTCACGTACCTACAGGGAACGACCTGATTTTACGTTTTGGGTCAAGGCCCAAAACAGAAAATCAGGTCGTAAATATCACAAAGGTGAAGGAGCACATAGTTCGAAGAGCTGTTGGACGTTGGGGTTCCAAGGTGCTGGAGTGGCGACCCCGTACCGGTAAGCGCAGTGTTGGCCCCCACTAGGTGGAACGATGACATCAAGCGAGTCGCTGGGAGCCGCTGGATTCAGGCGGCGCAAGACCGAAGCCTGTGGAGGTCCATGCAGGGAGACCTATGTCCAGCAGTGGATATCTTAAGGTTGATAATGATGATGATGATGTTGAAGGAGAACATAATCTTCTCTAAGGTGTGTGAAGTCTGCCAATTTGCATTGAACCAGCGTGGTAGCCTAAAACCCTTCTCTGCGAGGAGACCTGCGCTCAGTAGTGAGCCTTTGATGGGTGTTTAATGATGATGATGAAACAAATTGTACAAATCTCAGAAGGTTTTCAGTCGACACACTGAAAACTTTACCCTGTGTCTCAAGTAGATGCGCCACAAAGGATGTTGAGTGGGGAGGGGATGTAAATTAACGACAGCGCGCGTCTCGGAATTGTTTCCTCTTTGCGTTGAGGTGTTGTCACATCACGTACCTACGGGGAACGACCTGATTTTCCGTTTTGGGTCAGGGCCCAAAACAGAAAATCAGGTCGTAAATATCGCAACGGTGAAGGAGCACATAGTTCGAAAAGCTGTTGAACGTTGGGGTCCCAAGGTGCTGGAGTGGCGACCCCGCACCGGTAAGCGCAGTGTTGGCAGAACCCCCACTAGGTGGACCGACGACATCAAGCGAGTCGCTGGGAGCCGCTGGATTCAGGCGGCGCAAGACCGAAGCCTGTGGAGGTCCATGCAGGGAGACCTATGTCCAGCAGTGGATATCTTAAGGTTGATAATGATGATGATGATGTTGAAGGAGAACATAATCTTCTCTAAGGTGTGTGAAGTCTGCCAATTTGCATTGAACCAGCGTGGTAGCCTAAAACCCTTCTCTGCAAGGAGACCTGCGCTCAGTAGTGAGCCTTTGATGGGTGTTTAATGATGATGATGAAACAAATTGTACAAATCTCAGAAGGTTTTCAGTCGACACACTGAAAACCTTACCCTGTGTCTCAAGTAGATGCGGCACAAAGGATGTTGAGTGGGAAGGGGATGTAAATTAACGACAGCGCGCGTCTCGGAATTGTTTCCTCTTTGCGTTGAGGCTCGTTGAGGTGTTGTCACGTCACGTACCTACGGGGAACGACCTGATTTTCCGTTTTGGGTCCTGTATTCAATTGATTTTGATTTCGTGTGCTATCAGTGGGGATCATTGACTTTTATTTATTTATTTTCTCATCTGAAAAGCTCTTTAATATTTGGACATACAGTTCACAGTGGCACATAAAATAGCAAACAGACGTGGCAAGCGGGCTTGCCTCAAGCTTGCCACTCGTTGGTTGACGTCTATTGGTCGATAAAGAAGAGAAGAAGATTTTAAAAAGTTATTCGCAGTTAAGATTCCTATATTATGGAACAAAATCTGTACTGCAGTTAGTAGGTACTTAACCATTAGTAATGGCTGACAACCATCACTTCCCACGGTTCAAATGTGTTTCACATCGTGCACTATATTCTCAGTCCCCGAGAGACTCGTCGTCCTAGAGGTCGCTGCTCGCTCATTAACCCGACACCCGACCAGCACCGCCTAGTCTCGTGAAATTAAAATTTTTATATTGACTTCCTATATTATTTTATTTATATGCACTCACTTATCAACGCCTCGCTCGCAAACTGGTAAATAAACAACTCGGTGATCACCCTCTGCTCGCCCGCTTGCCGTGGTTTGCTCACGCGCAACTCTTGAGTGGACCGCGTGGCACCCGTGAGTTGTATTTTCGACCTATTTTGTGACTCGACTAGAGGATAGGAGATTGACTACACGGCTCTCACTATTGCCCACTGGGCGTCCACTCGCCGGCCGCGTGACGTCACCGCAAGGGCCACCCGTTGTTGACGCCGAGCGAAGTGACGGTGCTGATCAGATGCCGGGTTGATAAGTGAGCGATGACCTTTAATCGCCGGCAACAGCGCGTAAGGGCTCTATACGGCTCCTATTTTTTCAGAAGCGCTTTTTCACATTCCTGGCGTCAGCACTATCTGTTTGTGTCTTGACTCTTGGCCCTTAAATGAAATTCGCACTTTTCGTTCAGACGCGCCCTTAATAAGGCTGCGATAACACTGCGGCTAGAGATTTGTTGATAAGAATCCACCCTGCGGTGGTAATCTAAACTCCCCTTAAATAAGCCCTCAGGGGGTTGTCGCGGTAAAGGGGTTTTCGTTAATTAAATTTTTGATTGCAGATGAGGCACAAAGTTTTCAAATTCTTTTTCAGCCGCCAGTTGTGGCTAGATAGAATCGGTTCAACGGCTGAGAATGAAGAGCACAGCAAGAAACAAAGACAGACATAAATTATTTTCGCATATAAAGAACTAAGAGCAGCGATAGCCTAGTGGTTAGGACTATGGTCTCCTATTCAGGGGGGGGGGGGGGGGTGTGCAGGTTCGATCCCAGGCACACACCTCTGACTTTTCGGAGTTATGTGCGTTTACGAAATTAAATATCACATGCTTTAACGGTGAAGGAAAACATCGTGAGGAAACCTGCACACCGGAGAATTCTCCATAATGTTTTCAAAGGTGTGTGAAGTCTGCTAATTCGCATTGGGCCAGCGTGGTGGACTATGGCCTATAGCCCTTCTCTGAGACCTGTGCTTATTAGTGAGCCGTTGATCGGTTTCTGATGATGATGGTGATGGTATAACACTAGCCTATTTCACTTTACAGGTCTTCAACAAGAAAACAATCAAGGCGATCCGTTGCTTCGTTACTGCATAATTGAGGGACAAACAAACAAAGACATTTGTAATATTATTAGAAATTATTTTGGGAAACTGTCGTGGTAGTTTTGTTCCTATAGTTTATCATAACATACATAATTCCGTTTTCAATTTGTTCGTGAAATTGCTAAGACAAAACGTAATTAACTTAGAGGTACCACTTAGTAGAGGAGGCGAAGTGCCACAGGACGGTTCTGACGACGGGAGAACACGACTTAAACTCATGGTTTTTGTTTCATTCAAAAAAATATGAGCACTGTACCCGCTTTTGCCCTGTCGATCAATAGAATAGAATAGAATAGAAATATTTTTTATTCAAATAAACTTTTTACAAGTGCTTTTGAATCGTCAGTCTCTACCACTGGTTCGGAATGCCCTTCCTGCCGAGGAAAACCAGCAAGAAACTCGGCGGTTGCTCTTTTCAAAACAAGTTTACAATACAATAAATACTATGCTATATATGCAGTGTTTCCACAATAAGTGGAGTTCCAAAAATGCATACCGACTAACTTCTATCTTAAGATGGGCAGAAATAAAGTAGCTCCATTCCCGCCGATGGCACCCGTTCACGAGCATGACGCATGACCCCAGCCGTTGTTTCGCTCAACCAATTTCGTGAAAATATTGGACGCAAGTAATAATTATACAAACAAGACCCCATGTTATAATCATAGATTTAGGATCTAGGTACCATCCTTCCTATAAACAATAGCTCCATAAATGCGGCAATTTAATTTCATAGTTTCTTTGAAAACGTCAAAGTTTGATTGCTGTGAGACTATGTGGATACGCCAGTTCGGGCGTACCTACTATGAATTGCCGCAATTTACTAGTCATCATCATCATTAGCAACCCATCAACGGCTCACTACTGAGGAGCGCAGGTCTGCTCTCAGAGAAGGGTTATAGTCCATAGTCCTCCACGCTGGCCCAATGCGAGTTGGTGGACTTCACACACCTTCGAGCACATTATGAAGATGTGCAGGTTTCCTCACGATGTTTTCCTTCACCGTTGAAGCAAGTGATAGTTAATTGCTTAAACGCACTTGACTCCGAAAAGTCAGAGGTCCCGGGATCGAACCTGCGACCCCCGAATAGGAGACCACAGTCCTAACCACTAGGCTATCACGGCTTCTAATTTACTAGTACGCCGACAGTGTTAGTAGCATGTGAAGCGACTACCAATCCTAAATCTACCGTCATAATATTTTTTTTTTCAGAAGTTTTGTGGGTTAAATCCTGTTTGCTGAAATAACTAGTGAAGTCCAATTAATTATCTATGACGCAAACCGTATGGTATTATTGCAATAGTAAAAGTTTAAACTCAATAAGACGTTAATAAATGTTTAATTAATTACATTATAATAGGCTACCACGGCAGAATAAGTTGACGGTGCTTTTAAAACGTATGAGATCTGCATATCTGATAATCTGTGGTCTATAACTCAATGGTTATTAATACAGCGCGTTGCTTTCAAGGACGCCTGTCAGACGCTCTCAATGCCCAGGTGTTTGCTCTCAACCGCTTACTAAATATATAGTGAAGCATAATAAAATATATAATATAACGATGTACAAACTATATTGCTCCTCTATAATATTATCCAGACTATGTTGGCACTAACATAATCTGGAGGTGATATAAAGGAAGATCGATTGGTACTACACACACCTTTGAGAATATTATGGAAAACTGTCAGGTGTGCAGTTTCCTCACGATGTTTTTACCTTTACCGTTGAAGCATGTGATATTTAATTGCTCAAACGTAACAATATAAGTGAGAGAGCAGACTGGCTACTTTTAGCGGCAGCGATCGCGCGTTTTTATGGCCTTTAGCGATGCTTTTTGCGATCGAAAGCCATAAAAACTCGAACGCGTTTGAGTCGCGACTTTCAGTCGCATAAGGCCATAAAAACGCTCAAAGCAATAAAAACGATCGCTGCCGCTATAATTAGCCAGTCTGCCCTCTCCGTAACTCCAAAAAGTAGGAGGTGCGTGCCCGGGCTCGAACCTGCGACCCCCGAGTAGGAGACGCAGCCCTAACCACTATGCTATCACTGCTACATAATTAGCCTACAGGGTAAAACATAGTGTTCCGTCATCGCAACGTAAATTTATCCGTTTCAAATTTCGCGCTTTCGATGAACGATGTTTATTTAGTGCAATGACAACACGCAGCTTACATCGGCTGTCATGCACGACGTTCTCGTCCGAAGTTGGAGCGAACGCACTCCGAAATGTCACTAAACGTCACTTCCACTTACATCGGCTGTCATGCACGACGTTCTCGTCCGAAGTTGGAGCGAACGCACTCCGAAATGTCACTAAACGTCACTTCCACTTACATCGGCTGTCATGCACGACGTTCTCGTCCGAAGTTGGAGCGAACGCACTCCGAAATGTCACTAAACGTCACTTCCACTTACATCGGCTGTCATGCACGACGTTCTCGTCCGAAGTTGGAGCGAACGCACTCCGAAATGTCACTAAACGTCACTTCCACTTACATCGGCTGTCATGCACGACGTTCTCGTCCGAAGTTGGAGCGAACGCACTCCGAAATGTCACTAAACGTCACTTCCACTTACATCGGCTGTCATGCACGACGTTCTCGTCCGAAGTTGGAGCGAACGCACTCCGAAATGTCACTAAACGTCACTTCCACTTACATCGGCTGTCATGCACGACGTTCTCGTCCGAAGTTGGAGCGAACGCACTCCGAAATGTCACTAAACGTCACTTCCACTTACATCGGCTGTCATGCACGACGTTCTCGTCCGAAGTTGGAGCGAACGCACTCCGAAATGTCACTAAACGTCACTTCCACTTACATCGGCTGTCATGCACGACGTTCTCGTCCGAAGTTGGAGCGAACGCACTCCGAAATGTCACTAAACGTCACTTCCACTTACATCGGCTGTCATGCACGACGTTCTCGTCCGAAGTTGGAGCGAACGCACTCCGAAATGTCACTAAACGTCACTTCCACTTACATCGGCTGTCATGCACGACGTTCTCGTCCGAAGTTGGAGCGAACGCACTCCGAAATGTCACTAAACGTCACTTCCACTTACATCGGCTGTCATGCACGACGTTCTCGTCCGAAGTTGGAGCGAACGCACTCCGAAATGTCACTAAACGTCACTTCCACTTACATCGGCTGTCATGCACGACGTTCTCGTCCGAAGTTGGAGCGAACGCACTCCGAAATGTCACTAAACGTCACTTCCACTTACATCGGCTGTCATGCACGACGTTCTCGTCCGAAGTTGGAGCGAACGCACTCCGAAATGTCACTAAACGTCACTTCCACTTACATCGGCTGTCATGCACGACGTTCTCGTCCGAAGTTGGAGCGAACGCACTCCGAAATGTCACTAAACGTCACTTCCACTTACATCGGCTGTCATGCACGACGTTCTCGTCCGAAGTTGGAGCGAACGCACTCCGAAATGTCACTAAACGTCACTTCCACTTACATCGGCTGTCATGCACGACGTTCTCGTCCGAAGTTGGAGCGAACGCACTCCGAAATGTCACTAAACGTCACTTCCACTTACATCGGCTGTCATGCACGACGTTCTCGTCCGAAGTTGGAGCGAACGCACTCCGAAATGTCACTAAACGTCACTTCCACTTACATCGGCTGTCATGCACGACGTTCTCGTCCGAAGTTGGAGCGAACGCACTCCGAAATGTCACTAAACGTCACTTCCACTTACATCGGCTGTCATGCACGACGTTCTCGTCCGAAGTTGGAGCGAACGCACTCCGAAATGTCACTAAACGTCACTTCCACTTACATCGGCTGTCATGCACGACGTTCTCGTCCGAAGTTGGAGCGAACGCACTCCGAAATGTCACTAAACGTCACTTCCAACGCACATCGTCATCCGAAAAGAACCGTTGCAACAACTCTGATCGCGCGCGAAGCCTCACCTAAAAAGAAAAGGCTCGATTCACCATCAAAATCCCTGAATCTGGTGGAAATCATAGAGTGCAAGTAGCAGTCCAAGGTACGTACGTGCATTGTATTGTTATTGCCTATTTCAAAGTGTAAACATCGTAATCGTTCGACCCCACCGCGGTCTAAATTCCCAATGTAGCACGGGCCACCAAGTTGCGAGTTGTTACACATAGTATAAAAAAAACTTGAGAGGTGTCAAGGGACACCCGGATGGAACGTAGTTCCTTTCGATTAATTAATTTGGCATTGTGTTCGGTATTTTCGCGGTACAATAATGGGACTCCGTAGCCTTGTGGCTTCTGCAGTCGCCTAACAGCCAAAGGTCGATGGTTCGAATCCCAGCTCGACAGACCGAATTTTCCATTTTCAATGTTATTTTAAACAATTTCTACATGTGGAAATTATTTAAAAAAAAAAATTTAAAATAGAAAATTCATTCTGTCGAGCTGGGATTCGAACCATCGACTTTTAACTGTTAGGCGACTACAGAAGCCACAAGGCTACGGAGACCCAATATTGTACCGCGAAAATACCGAACACAATGCCTTCAAAAAAGTGTCGGTTTCAAAAAGTGTCGATCCGTCTAGCCCCCTTCCGAGTTCCGCACCGCGCAATAAGGAACTACGTTCCAACTAAAAGACATTTCCAATAGATTGCGAGTGTCACAAGTAGTATTAATAATTGTCGGAATTTCTCTCTCTCTTTATTGGCATCGGCGTGGCGTCGCTTCCATTCTGATATAATAAATTCATGTTACATATTCCAAGGCTTTCCCTTTTTTATTTGATCATTTTGCTCAATTTCTGCACAGTTTTATATGGGAGATATTTTTAACGCTTCATATTAAACCGTTTACGGTTTATTAAAATATACTAGCAGTCGCCATTGACTTCGTCTGCCTTTAAGAAATGTGAATTTCAATCTCTCTTTTCTGTACGAAAAACCCACGACGAAGAATGTTTCCCACGAGTAAAAAAAGCATAAAAATTGTAGCGCCCTCTTTTGCCCATGGAAAATTGCATATAACAATTCCGTCATATCAATTCTGTTCGTGTGTCATCTGGACTTTAATACCCATACAGTACATAGACACGGCAGGTAAATATACCTATTACCAACGTCTATGATAATAACGAATCGATTGACAAATGACACCTCATTTAATATCAAAATCGGCTATGTATTTTATTGTCACACTTCATACTATTATTATAAACTAGCTAATGCCCGTGACTTCGTCCGCGTGGATTTGGTTTTCAAAATCCCTCGGGAACTCTTTGATTTTCGGGGATAAAAGTAGCCGGTGTCACTCTCCAGGTCCTCAACTATACCCATGCAAAAATCACGTCAATCCGTAGCTCTGTTGCGGCGTGATTGAAAGACAAACCAACAAACACACTTTCCCATTTATAATATTAGTATAACTAGTAAGGAATAACGAATGTAGTATGATTGAATTGTATAATTGATATTAGTATGAAGTATGATACTCATAAGCAAGGATATTAGTATGAAAATGAGTTTGTATATTTAGAATAGAATAGAATAGAAATGTTTTTTATTCAAATAAACTTTTACAAAGTACTTTTGAATCGTCAATGAGTCTACCACTGGTTCGGAATGCCGTTCCTGCCGAGAAGAACCAGCAAGAAACTCGGCGAGTATTGGTTTGTCCTTCAATCACGCATTAAGAGAATTACAGATCGACGTGATTTTTTGCATGGGTATAGTTGAGGACTTGGATCACTTTCTACATAGGCTACCTACTTTTTATCCCGGAAAATTGAAAAGTTCCCGAGGGATTTTAAAAACTAAATCCACGTGGACGAAGTCGCGGGCATCAACTAAATAGTTACTTATAATTATATTCTATGTCAAGCGAAACGCTCGCAGTCGCAACTCGCAACCAATGGATGCTAGCGGCACAAGATCATAGTCCGTGGTGATCCTTTCGGGAGACCTATGTTCAGCAGTGGCTGTCTGCAACGATGAAGATTTTAAAAAGTAGAACCTTTTCTTTTCATTACAACAAATCAACGTTTCATTATGTCTCGGGCTCGAGCCCAGACTGGCTGTTAAGTTTTTCTTCGCTTTTATTAAAAACTAGCTGATGCCCGCGACTTCGTCCGCGTGGATTTAGTTTTTAAAATCCCTCGGGAACACTTTGATTTTCCGGGATAAAAGTAGCCTATGTCACTCTCCAGGTCCTCAATTATACCCATGTAAAAAAATCACGTAGATCCGTGGCTCTGTTGCGGCGTGATTGAAGGACAAACCAACAAACAAACACACTTTCGCATTTATAATATTAGTAATTATGATTAGGATATTAAATTACATAGGAAAACACTGTAATATTACGTCCATATGATGTATTACATCCATACCTACTATGTAGTATGTAGGTATAATGATCGTTTGGCAAAATCTGACGCCTTTGGAGTAGTTTGACTTTAACAAAATAGGGCTATCCACGATGGCTATAATATACGATAAAGTACGCTTGCCAGCTTAAGATGAGCCATTCATTCAAAGTATCTTGTAGATTCCGGGGTTCAAGTTATTTGGACTTTATACTGAAGATCGTGATGTCTATAATTACTGAACTACGAAATTGACGACCTTGAAATAATTACAGGACAATCTCTAAAGAACCTGCTTTCTAACAAAAAAAGAATGGATTAAATCGGAATACGCCTTAATGAATTACAGCGAAATACACATTTTGACTTTCATCCCCTCTCCCAAGGGAACCGTGCTGAATTTCGGGATAAAAAGTATCCTATATTATACCTCGTAGTATTAACTTAAATCGTGCCAAGTTTCATTTAAATCCGTCCAGTAGTTTCGGCGTGATGCGCGGCCAAGATACAGACAGACAGACAGACAGACAGACAGACAGACAGACAGACAGACAGACAGACAAAAAATTAAAAAAAAATTGTTTTGGCTTCAGTATCGATTATAGAGTGCCCTCAAACAAAAATTTTCAAAATACCTTCAATGTACAGAATTGGATTTGTTACAGTTTTATTATATTATAGATTTCAATTCCATTGTAATAATAAAATGAACCTTAATAAAACGCAGGGTTGCTTTCATCGCCACCGTAAAATATCTTATTCGAAAGCCTTGAAGATATCAATAGTCGGGAGCTTTTAAATTTGAACTTGAAAATTGACAATTATCTGCGAGTTATTGAGAGAAATAATTATAAATTCATACATCAAGGCCAATTGCCTGACACCCGCGAAAAGTAATACTTTAAAAATGTATACTTATATTATCATTATAAAGGGCCGATTTCATCAACGTAAAATAAGTCTTAACTGAGAATAAATTTCATATTTTGACAAAGTTTTAAATACAAAAACTGTCAGATCGCCCAATTTATTCTTTGGTTAAACGTCACTCGACGTTAGTCAAATCGGCACGACTGTTTAGTTTCACAATAATAAAATAGTTTTAACAATTATTATTATTTCATAATACGAATATTATAAATGCGAAGGTGTGTTTGTTGATTTGTTTATTTATTGGTTGAAGGACATTCAATCACGCCGCAACAGAGCTACGGGTTGACGTGATTTTTTGGTATACGTGACGTGATTGCATGGGTATAGTTGAGGACCTAGAGAGTGACATAGGCTACTTTTTATCTCGGAAAATCAAAGAGTTCCCGAGGGATTTTAAAAATTAAATTCACGCGGACGAAGTCGCGGTCATCAGCTAGTTACATCTAAAATTAAAACTAAAATACATATTATTATCTTCTTAATATATATAAATTACGTGTCACGTTGTTTGTCCGCGATGGACTCCTAAACTACTGAACCGATTTTTATCAAACTTCGTAACTATCTGTAATTTGGTCCAACTTAAAAGATAGGATAGTTTTTTTTGGATTGGGATAGTTTATTTGTTTTATTTATATAGATAAGTTGGCGCTACGAAGTTCGCCGGGTCAGCTAGTATTATCTATAATTAAGTCAATCATAAATGGCCCAATGGTTATGGGTGCGGACTGAAAACTGAAAAGTTGCAGGTTCCTACTCCTTTAACACAAGCGTTCCACTTATTTGGGGGGGAGCTGAGCCTATTGAGGCTAAAAAAACTTGAGAGGTGTCAAGGGACACCCGGATGGAACGAAGTTCCTTTCGATTAATTAATTTGGCATTGTGTTCAACATTTTCACACTATAATATTAGATCTCCGTAGCCTTGTGGTTTCCAAAGTCGCTAAACAGTAAAAAGTCGATGATTCGAATCCCAGCTCGACAGACTGAATTTTTTATTTTCAATTTTATTTTAAATAATTTCTACATGTGGAGTTTTTCCCTATTTTTTTATAACTTATTTTTAAGTTATAATAAAATTAGGGAAAGGGAAACCACAAGGCTACGGAGACCCAATATTTTACCGCGAAAATACCGAACACAATGCCAAATTCACATTCAAAAAAGTGTCGATCCGTCTAGGCCCCTTCCGCACCGCGCGATAAGGAAATACGTTCCAATTATTGTTTAAAATCTAAAATAAAAGGAAAAGGTGACTGACTGATATATCAACGCACACCTCAAACTACTGGACGGATCGAGCTGTATAGCATACAGTATGCTATTATGACGTAGACATACGCAAAGAAAGTATTTTTTAAAAATTCAACTCCTAAGGGGTTTGAAAAATCGAACTTAACGTGAGCAAAGCCGCGGGCAAAAGCTCTTATTATGGACATTTTCTCTTTGATCCAAGAAAATAGGTGTCTCGTTCTCAGATGAATTGGACCGACCCTTAATGCTCCGATTGTCTAAGAAAGTTTTCATATAAATTTCATATTATTGGGCAAAGTATAAGAAATTATGCTCATTATTTGTTTTGAATTATAACCTTTGTGAGTCGAAATGATCATCATCTATTTCATTTCAGCTGCCTCGTGGCTTAGCGGCTTGCGTATGAAAACGAATGCGTCAAGTGCGAGTCGAAATCGTGCGCCGAGGGTTCCGTACCTACCCATTATACCGCCATTATAAATATTATTATCATATTATACTAGCTGATGCCCACGACTTCGTCCGCGTGGATTTAAAGTCCCGATGGAACTATTTGATTTTCCGGGATGCCTATGTTACCTTCCAGCTTCTCAACTATACCTATCCAAAAAATCACGTCAAGCTTTATTGCAGCGTGATTGACGGACAAACCAACAAACAAACACGCTTTCGCATTTTTATTATTTATTAGTAAGGAAGAATTAATACTACGATAATAAAGGCGATCTAATTAAATTGTAGAACACCAAAGCTACTATCGTGACTTAAATGTGATAGTTAGATATATTCTCTCGGAGACTTTATTGTAGAGAATAATGAGTAATTTAATCAGGTAGTACTTAATTTTTATGTATCATCAATAGTTTTCTCAGCACACGCGAAATAATGCATTTTATAGGCAAAATTTTGCTACTTTGCGTTACATTATTGCAATTTTCTTAAGGATCTCTAATTTTTTGAAAATAAATTATAGCCTATGTTACTTTCTATTGGTGAAAAAATGGTTAAAATCGGTTCAGTAGTTACAGAGCCTATTCGGTACAAACAAACAAACAAACAAAAAATCTTTCCTCTATATAATATTAATAGTATCGATAATTTTCAACTTTTTTATTTATTGGAATTTTTCCTTTATTGTGCTGTAAGATCTTGCTAAGAAGACCTAGAATTGTCAATTTTGGTTAAAAGTAAGGTCGTACAGCACAAGTAAAGGGAAAATTCTGAAAAATAAAAAACTTGTAAATTAAGGTACGGTAAGGTACTTACAAGTTTTCGCAAAAATCTAAATTTGCCCATATCTTTTTACTGTATCAACTCAGGACCTTGATTTTTATACACCTAATAGGGACTATAGACCTCAGTATCTGGTATAAATTTCAACTTGCTAGGTCCACTCGTTCCTGAGAAAATTGGTGGTGACACACGGACTGACGGACAAGAGAGTGATCTTATAAGGATTCCTTTTTGACGTGACAACGTCTTATAAATTGGTTTGCCGGGTGACACTTCAAGAAACTGCGTTACGCTCCGCTCACGTTATGCGCTCACAATGAGAGCGAGTGAGAGGCACGCGTCCCTTCCACTCGGGCATGGTTAGCCCGCCTAAGAGCGATTGTATAAATTAATGTTTTAAATATAATTCTTTGTATAAATAAATGTTTTAAATTGTTACTATTATTTCATCCTTCTTCCTACTATACGAATGAATATTCACATTAAAATTATTTTACCACTCAAAGTCGTTGTCACGTAAAACTTTCGCCCGTATACCGACTTTACAGGCAACCAAATTTTTTTTTACACTAAAAATAGTTTTGAATTTAACAGAAAAAAGAAAACAATTAAAATATGTAAGAGTTCAATTACTTTTTGCCAGTGAAACAACAAGCGCCCGTCAAAAAGGATACTCCCTGGCTGCGTTGACATTTGTTTTCCTTTGAATATTGAAAGTACTAATCAACTACCTGATGCCAGGCCCCGCGACTATACCTAGTGGATTAAGATCTTTTTTAAATTCCTTGGAAATTTTTGATTTTCTGAGCCATGTTAAAAATCAAAATCCGTTCAGAAGTTGAGCCATGAAATGTTGATAGACATACCGAGTTACTTTTGCATTTATAACATATTATAACTAGATGATGCCCGTGACTTCATCCGCGTGGATAAAGGTTTTTAATTCCCGGGGGAACTCTTTAATTTTCCAGGATAAAATGTAGCCAATGTGTTCATCCTGGATATGAACTATATCCATTCTAAATTTCAGCCAAATCGGTTGTTTCATGAAAGAGTAACAAACATCAATCCATACATCCATACATCCATCATCACAAACTTTCGCACTTATAATATTATTAGGAAGTAGTATACCTAGTAAAATAGGATATTATAATGGATATGTCAATTTAATCAGGCAGGCCTTATGTTGTAACTTCTATGTTGTAGAATGAAGATTAATATAACTCGAGTAGAAAACCTGAGACGTGTCTCGGAGCAGAAATAAAAGTAAATCCGCCATTCCACACTGCGAGTGTTCAAGCAATCGAATAAAACATTAAGATATCGCGGATGCCGGAGGGTTCGGAGGTCGTTAATCAAAGAGGGCCCAGGCCTTGACATCGGGTATCGATCTATGCTTCCCCTTTTACCTCTCATTTGCAATAGGGTATTTGACTATATTAAAAATATCGTTTCATCGGTGTCATCCTAAAAGATTATTATCTAAAAACATTATTCCATACGACAAAACTAAAAAATAAAGTTTTATTTAATTAGAAAACATTAAATAAAATTGCTATAATTCCGGCCATGGTCACGTGATCGAAAACGTTCCGTGATCTCGAATGACGTCACAGTCCACACCACGTATGGGATGTGGAATTGTCATTGTTTGAAATGTGAACTGTGACGTCATGAGAGCAAATGGAACGTTTCGGCGGCAATTTATTTTTTTGAATTTATTTTTCGATTTTTATGAAAAATACTGAAAATTATGAAGAAATCTACGTTTTGTTAGCTTCAGCATAGCATTATTAACAATTTAAGATGATTTTCTAAAAGTAGTCAAATACCCTATTCGAGCATTTCCTGTAGCCTGGCCTGCCAATAATTTTAGGGAAAGCGGATGCTCGCGAATCCGTCTTAAGACCCTGCCATCTGTCAGACATATAGACTTAGGACCGCTTGCAGAGACGCCGGGTTAGGTTTAACTCAGGAAAGTAATTTTGACGGAAGCTTTATACGAAATCTGTGAAAGCAGCAACTAACTGTGGGGTAAAAGGATAACTAGGCGTTTCTGCAAGCGGGCCTTAATATATTTACTACCGGAAGGCCCGCTTGCAGAAACGTCGGTTTATCCTTTTAACTTAGCTGCTACTTTGACAGATTTCGTATAAAGCTTCTGTCAAAATAACAAAACTCCTGTGTTAAACGTATGTTATGGTTCATATTACTTACATTGATACTAATGACATCGTTTACTATTACGACCAAACGAATTAAAACTCGGACTAAGCATGCTGTATTTATGTACTAAGTAGTAGGTATTCGAGCTTAATATGTCTTAACATGAATTGAATTGTAGTACTTTTCTTTCTTTTTTTTTTTTGAACTTTCTCTTATTGTGGAAATATTATATTTTATCGGCTTGGCATCCAGCTGCCCACAAGATAGTATAAAAAACTTATTACAATGTAATAGCTTCATAATAATATTGTAAAATGATTATTTTGAAAAGAGCAACTGCTGAGTTTCTTGCCGGCTCTTCTCAGCAGAATCCGCTTTCCGAACCGGTGGTAGAATCATGACTTATCATAAGAGCCACAGGTTGGGCTACGTGAAATAAATAATTTTGAATTTGAATAAGAGGCGGTTATTTCCAAGCCACAGACAGTCATTACGATGTTATTTATTCGTATAGTTTATTAGCTACCATAATTTCTCACTCACGGCACATTATCATATAAATTGGAAAGCGCACAGGGGGCGTAAATAGTTATTATAATATAACATACAAGCCACACAATATTGCGTTACATTAATCTACAAATAATATCTACACAATAACAATTAAGTTTTGGTGGCGGTAACTAACGATAATATTATTCGCTTTGATTTTACTTTGACGACCTCACTGGAGTCTGGGGCTGTGCTGAGCTGTGTTATCCTTTCTAATATTAAAAATGTTTGTTGGTTTGTCCTTCAATCACGACGCAACAGACCGACGCGGACGGATCGACGTGATTATTTGCATGGGTATATTTGGGGGATGGGAGAGACAAAAGCTACTTTTTATCCCAGAAAATCAAAGAGTTCCCGCGGGATTTTTAAAAACTAAATCCGCGCGGACGAAGTCGCGGGTATCAGCTAGTGTACCGTTTTAAGCAAGAACATTTTACGTACAAAAAGGCGGTCTTATCGCTGAATGTATCTATCTAGCCCGGAGTCAGGAAGTTGACGGAGTCACCCCCGTGCCTCAGGGAGCAAGTAAAGCCTGATCTCTCTCTGGTCGTGACGGATTTCCGTCCCATAGGACTATGAGAGTGAGGGAATAGAAAGTGCACCTGCGTTTGCGCACACACTTGTGCACTATAATATCTCCAGCGAGATGGCTAATCTCTGAGGAGTGTGGCCGCCGTGACCGGATTCGATCAGGAGGACGCTGATTGACACTTGATATAAAAAAATTGGTTCTCTGTAAAGTCGGTTTACGGACGATAGTTTTACGTGATAACGTCATAAAGAAACATTGATGAAAAATTGCATAATTTTATTATTTGAATTGAATTATTATCACTGAATTATCATTATTTTGTATAATACAAAGAAGGAGTTAATTGAAAATTACAATTTTCCCTAATCACAAGCCAACGCTTGGACCGATCGATCGTGCCTCTCTATCGCTTGTTCCGCGCTCTCGCTTGCACGCGCAGCAACCCATCAACGGCTCACTACTGAGCGCAGGTCTCCTCTCAGAGAAGGGTTATAGGCCATAGTCCACCACGCTGGCCCAATGCGAATTGGCGGACTTCACACACCTTCGAGAACATTATGGAGAACTTTCAGATGTGCAGGTTTCCTCACGATGTTTTCCTTCACCGTTGAAGCAAGTGATATTTAATTGCTTAAACGCACTTGACTCCGAAAAGTCAGAGGTGCGTACCCGGGATCGAACCTGCGACCCCCCGAATAAGAGACCACAGTCCTAACCACTAAGCTATCACTGCTTTTTTGCATGTGTTACTAAGCAACGCTAATTCGATAAAAGATATAAAACTTCTCGTGACCCTTCCCCTAAAGAAGGCTTCAATGGCGATGCGAGGGCATTGCCATGGAAAGAGGGTAGCTTTTTGAAGAAATAATAAAATCTCCGAGGGGTGGATGTTTTCGACGGCGTGTTGACGCAGATCAAATTGAAGTCTGGGATGAGAACCAATATTATGATGCTTATCAATACTTTGATAAATAATTATTCTCCTTGCTCTCTTTTTGATTTTTCTTAATAACAGTTTAATGAATTTTTATCTATGACTAGCTGACCCAGCGAACTACGTACCGCCAGCAAAAATATTTAGGGGTTGGTCACCCTTATCATTTAAGGGTATGAAAAATAGATGTTGGCCGATTCTCAGACCTACCCGATATGCACACAACATTTCATAAAAATCGGTCCACCCGTTTCGGAGGAGTAAGGTAACTAACATTAAGACACGAGAATTTTATATATTAGATAAGACTTAACTTGGATATGATAAGGAGATCAGTTAGGAGAACCAAAGTCACTGATATAGCTCAGCTAGTTGCGAAACCGACATGAAAATGGGAGGGGCACATACCTAGTTCGAAAAGCTAATGGTCGTTAGAATAGAATAGAATAGAAATGTTTTTTATTCAGATAAACTTTTTTACAAGTGCTTTTGAATCGTCGATGATACCACCCGTTGGGGTCCCAACTCCCAAGATGCTGGAGTGAAGACTCCGCACCGGGAAGCGCAGTGTTGGCAGACCCCCCACCAGGTGGACCGACGACATCAAACGAGTCGCAGGGAGCCGCTGGATTCAGGCGGCGCAAGACTGAGGCCTGTGAAAGTCTCCCGGAAAACTACAGTGTCCCGCGAGAATTAAAAACCTAAATCCACGTTACTTAAGTCGTGGGCATAGTCTTGTGTTTTTATAAGCGAAGTCGCTAATCAGTTTGGGATGCTAAAGGATTAATTAAGGTTTTATGAGCTGATGTGTGCGTGGATTTAGTTTTTAAAAAACCAGCGGAAAGGTTGTGTTTTCCGGGAGCCTATGTCACTCTCCAGATCCTCAATCATCCTCAACTACATTCAGGGTAATCCATCACGTCGATCTGTAGCTCTGTTGCAGCGTGATTGAAGTACAAACCAATAAACAAACACACTTTCGCATCCTTACTTCCATACTATCTTTACTAAATTATAAATGCGTTTGCGGTTGACTCGATTTTTTGCATGGACGTAGTTGAGGACCTGGAGAGTAACATAAGCTACTTATCCCCGGAAAATCAAAGAGTTCCCACGGGATTTTTAATACTATAAAGTTTCTAATATTAGAAAGATTTTCATTGTATGATAGGATTGACTTAATAAGCTTGATATGAAAGCGATTATGAGATCTGCGTTGGAGCTCACATGCCTAATAAATACTAAATAGACCGAAGAGCTGATGGTCGTTGGGGTCCCAAGGTGTTGGAGTGGCGACCCCGCACCGGGAAGCGCAGTGTTGGCAGACCCCCCACCAGGTGCACCGACAACATCAAACGAGTCGCAGGGAGCCGCTGGATCCAGGCGGCGCAAGGCCGAGACCTGTGGAAGTCCATGCAAGAGACCTTTGTCCAGCAGTGGACGTCTATCGGTTGATAAAGAAGAAGAAGAAGATCCTATGATCTGCGATCAGCTTTAAGGTTGACGTAACGAGCTGATATAAATTGGCCCCGTAAACCGTCAGTACCAATATCATTAATAGAAAATTACTACACGGCCGGTCTCGTGGGGCAAATAAATCGAGGCAGTCGTTTAAGGCACTATTAGCAGTGACCGGGCAAACGGAGTGTCGATATAGCGCAATAAAATTAAACTTAAGTGGGAAACGCTCAACTAGTAGTTCTAGACCTATCCTCAACCAGTGGTAGACTCATCGACGGTTCAAAAGCACTTGTAAAAAAGTTTATTTGAATAAAAAACATTTCTATTCTATTCTATTCTCTTCACTGTGGTACTAGTGTGTATAGACACACAAAAATAACATTATGCACGTTGTAAATAAGGTATATCCCCTTCCAAGGCTCAATATAAGCTCAATACTAGCTTTTCCCCGCGACTTCGGGTGGATTTAGATATTTAGACTCCGCGGGAACGTAGCCTATCAATCACTCTAGGCTCTCGGCTATATCTATGAAAAAAATCACGTCGATCCGTTGCTCCAACGTTTTTGTCTGATTGAAGGACAACCCAACCATCCACCACGATATCGCATCTAGATTAATAGGGATCGATTACTTGTTACGTATCTACCTACTTGTTATTCGAAATAGTCGTTAACTCGATATGGTGGTAGGACAATGAACTGTTATGAAATCTATATATATTATATATAAGTATATAAAAGAAAGTGGTGTTAGTTACACTATTTATAACTCAAGAACGGATGAACCGATTTGGCTGAAAATTGGTGGAGAGGTAGCTTAGAACCAGGAGACGGACATAGGATACTTTTTATCCCGTTCGACCGTGTTTCCGTCAAGTCACTATAAAAAGTGTTATAACAAAAACGCATCTGACATGGAATAACAAAACGCAAATGACAGTGGAATAACAAAACGTAAATGACAGCTAAACGTAATTTTGTCTTTGGTTAAGTATGGTAAAAAATTTGACAATTATAAAAAGTGTTATACTTAATAAAGCTCTAATGATATTATAAATGCGAAAGTGTGTTTGTTTGTTGGTTTGTCCTTCAATCACGTCGCAACAGAACAGCGGATTGATGCGATTTTTTGCATGGGTATAGTAATGGATGTAGTAGTGGTTCCTCACTACTTACACTTGAGCGAAGCAATGGCTGGGTCATGCGTCATGCTCGTGAACGGGTGCCACCGGCGGGAATGGGGCTACTTTATGTCTGCCCATCTTAAGATAGAAGTTAGTCTGTATGCATTTTTGGAACTTTCCTCATTGTGGAAACACTGCTGTTCAGGACAGCCCGAACGCGCACTGGTTCTTCGGTCAGGGAGTCGGTGGGGGGAGGGCGAAATGAAAGTCCGATGCCAGAGAGAAATCCTCCGCCCGTCGCTGTAAGCCCGCCCGCTGGAGTGTTGATGTGTCTCTTCTACTCTTCGGAGAGTCTTCTCTCTCCTTGAGCTTCCTGTCTTGAGCGCTGGAGCCGCGGGAGTGCCGACGTCGCCCGGGGGTCGGCTATTTATACAATTTTGTCCAGCGAGCGGGGTGAAGCGGGGGGCGTGACGCTTTATTTGTCTCATTTACTTATAGTTATTTCTAACCCTTTTACACTTACTTGTCTTTTGTATGTCTGTCCCTGTCACACATTTTCCTTCATATGGGACTGATCTAGAAATTTCCTCAATCTGTCTATCTTTCTCTAGAATCTAGAACGCTCGCGATTACGTAACTTGTTTACAATGTTAGTTAGGTAAATTCCAGAATGCCTACCAAGGGCGAGTGACGCTTTACGACGCAAGAGTACAATTTCTTTGTCTACGTCTACGATTTACAGCTTAGGGCACCTAGCCTAATTAAGTACCTAAGCCTACGCCTGACCAAAATATACAATGATACCTAACCTAACTTACGCCTAAAGGGTTAGAATCTGTCTTTATTTACCTATAACTATGTACAATAAGAATGAGACTTAGCCTAATACAGTATGTACATACAACCAAAGACCTTAACCTAAGTACATACTATACCTAACACTATTTACACAACACCGTTTCACCGTTTTAGGTCACTTTTAGGTCACTTTTTACTTTCGTCGTGCACATCCTCCCGCCGTGAAGCCTCAGCTTCATTGTCTATGGGTAGCACGACGAGCTTTTGGACCGGCCGCCGAAGGATGCCTTTCGTCGTCCGCACGTCCGCCGCCCTTGTGATGCCGTCTGCGCCGGGGTAGACGGCCTCCACGATGCCTCGAAGCCAGGTGTTGCGAGGAAGTGAAGCGTCGACGACGATGACCAGATCGCCGACTCGCACAGCTTCACCTCGTCCATGAGGCTCCCGCCGGTGTTGAAGCGTGGGCAGGTACTCTCGCAGCCATCGCGCCCAGAATAGATCGGCGAGGCGCTGGCTGTACCTCCATCGTCGTTTGAGAGCGAGGTCGGAGTCGTCGAACGTGCCTGGCTGCGGCACTCTTGATGGTCCCCCAAGTAAAAAGTGGTTCGGTGTCAGCGCCCCCTGGCGCTCGTCATCAGGCAGATGAGTGAGCGGTCTGCTGTTGACGGTGTCCTCTACCTCGGCGAGAAGCGTCGCCAAGGTCTCCTCGTGTGGGTGTTGCTCGTGTAGGACGACTCGGAGCGCTGTCTTCACGCTCCGCACGAGCCTCTCCCAGGCTCCGCCCCAGAATGGCGCGCCCGGGACGATGAAGCGCCATTTGATGAGCAGGTTAGCAGCGGTGTCGGTCAGCTGCTTTTCGTCGAGTGCTCGGCGCAGTTCTGCATCGCTTCCTCGTAGGTTGGTGCCGTTGTCGCTCCAAATCTCGGCGATTCTGCCTCGGCGGGCCATCATGCGTCTGATGGCTAGGATGCAGCTATCTGTCGTCATATGTGTCGTCATTTCCAAGTGCACGGCGCGTGTCGTGAGGCAGGTGAAAAGCGCCACGTAGCGCTTCTGATGCTGTCGGCCCACGGTGACGGAGAGCGGCCCGAAAAAGTCAAGGCCGGTGTAGGTGAACGGCCTCTGGTGGTGCGCTAGTCGGCAGCGCGGCAGGTTTCCAGTAGGCGGTGTTGATGGCTTGGCTCGGCGCAGACGGCAGGGCTGGCAGCTCCGGAGTACGCCCTTGACGGCAGGGCGCAAACGGATGACCCACAGTCGTTGCTGGACCTCGTTGCCGACTGTCTCGATGCCGCCGTGATGCAGCTCGCGATGAACCCAGTCGATGTACAGCCGCGTGTACGGGTGGCGGCCGTCGGCGATTGGCGGCGCGCGCAGCTCTGGCGTGGTGTCTTCGGCTTCGTCGATGCGGGACTTCACCCGCATGATGCCGTCGTCGTCGGCGAAGACAGCCAGGTTGCGGATGCGACTGTCTGACGGGAGGGCTGTGCCGTCAGCGGCACAGGCGAGTTCGGCGGAGAAGGCCTGTTGCTGCATCGCCCGCAGCCAGATGCGCTCTGCTGCCTGCAGGACCTCCACCGTGAGAGGGGCGAAGCGGTCGGGAGCGGCGGCAGCTTGTCGTCGTGTTGAGCGCGGCGGCAGCTGGGGCTTCGGTCGCGAAGTCCATTCCGGGTCGGCCTCTGCGTTGCGTCGTGTCCGTGTGTGTGCTGCCTTATTGCGCGTACACCTGTGAATCAGTCTAATGAACTGTATTATCCTACCTGTTGCCCGTATCAACCTAAGCCAGGACGAGAAGCGTCCTGGGTCGGGCAACGAGTCGCTGATGTTAGTCGAATTCCGAGTGACTGTCGTCTTCTCTTCCCCCGTGAGAACGGCGGGGAGAGTTGGCTCGGATGGCCAGGCCGCTTCGTCATTGTACAGAAACGACGGTCCCCTGAACCACCTGTGGTCGTTGCCAAAGTCAACTGGTATATTACGGGTCGCGTCATCCGCGACGTTGTCTTTAGTAGGCACCCAACGCCACTCGAGTACCCGGGTCGAATCCTCTATTTCCGCTATTCGGTGGGCAACGAATGGTTTGTATACTCGAGGACCAGCTCGTAGCCAGGCTAAAACTGTTTTGCTGTCGGTCCAAAAAACGCGACGAAGCGGTTTTTGGTCATGCTCTTGCTCTACAGTACTGGCTAGTCGGCAGCCTAGCACTGCAGCTTGCAACTCTAACCGTGGGACAGAAACAGTTTTTATTGGTGTTACCCGTGCCTTGGCTGCGGCGAGGCTGACCTCCACCTGGCCGTCAGGGCACTTGACCCTCCAGAAGACGGCGGCTGCGTAGGTCGTCTCGCTCGCGTCCGTGAACGTATGGAGCTCGCGTTCCTCGGCGTCGTCGTAGGCGGGGTAGCAGCGCGGCAGCGCGACGTCGCCCAGGCCTCGCAGGTCTCGCAGCCAGCTGTGCCATCTCTCTGCCAGGTCTGGTGGCAGTTGGTCGTCCCAGCCGATGCCCATGCGCCAGGTGTCCTGCAGGATGTGCTTCGCCTGGATCGTGACCGGTGTGGCGAGACCTAGAGGGTCAAAAAGCGACATAGCGGTGCGTAAGAGTTCACGCTTAGTCGGTACCTTCTCGCCGTTAAGTACGTTGGGCGCTACTCGCGCCATGTTCAGATTAAAGCCTAGCGTATCCGCCTGTGGTCGCCAGACAAGTCCGAGTATCTTCTCGCTCCCGCCGGTGTCCATGTCGCGGCTGGACTCGCTCGGCGCGGGAGTGAACTGCTCGATGGGTGCCCTTTCATTGGACGTCCATTTGCACAGCTCGAAGTGGCCTCTCTTGTGTACGTAGTCCACCTCGCTGGCGACCCGCTGGGCTTCCTCGATGGAGCTGAAAGATTGCAAATAATCGTCCATGTAATGGTTTCTCACAATCGCATCAGCAGCGTCAGGAAATTCGCTACGGAATTCCTCCGCGTTCTTATTTTTTACGTATATGGCGGCGGTCGGTGACGACGTCGCGCCAAAAATAACCGATTTCATCCTGTATTCGCTCGGTCTACCGTCCCGATCGTCGCCTCGCCATAAGAATCGCAATGCATCGCGGTCTTCTTCGCGGATGCCTATACGTAGGAACATGTCCTTTATGTCTGCTGTGACAGCGACCTTCTTTTGCCGGAAGCGCATGATTACGCCAAGTAGAGATTGCAGTAGATCGGGGCCTGTTAATAATAGACTGTTTAAACTCACGCCTTTCGTCTTAGCGGCCGCGTCATGCACTATCCGAGTCTTGCCTGGTTTCGCTGGGTTCGTCACTGCGAAATGCGGCAGGTACCATGTTCTTCCCGGAGTAGGTTTCGTGGTGGCGATCTCTGCATAGCCGTTCTCTACCATGCGCTCCATCTGTTCCTTATATCGCGCTTTTAAGCTGGGATCCTTATCCAGCTTCTTCTCGACTCCCTCGAGGCGGCGCAGAGCGGCTTCGTAGTTGTCGGGTATAACGGCCGCTTCATTTTTCCACAGTAGGCCGACTTCGAAGCTTCCGTCCTCTCGCCGGCGAGTGGTAGCGTCGAGGATGTTCAATGCGCGTAGCTCTGGGTCGGACTGAGGCCGGCGTGGCTCAACTCCGAGTGATTCCAGGGCGAAGTGTTCCTTGAGGAGCGTGTCTAGGTTGTCGTCCGTTAGGCGTACCTTTGTTACTCGGTGTACGCCTACTACCTGCCCCTTGCCTGCTGCCTTCGCGTTGTACAGGCCATGGATCACCCAGCCCAGCCCGGTGAGCGTAGCGACCGGCTCGTCGTGTAGACCCGTGCGGCAGTCGTGCGATAGCAGCAACTCCCAATTGTCCTGGCCGATCAGTATGGACGGCACTGCATATTCATACTGCAGCTGATCGGCTATGTCTCTGAGGTGTGTGCACTTCTGGATGACAGCACTAGGGGCTGCCTGCCCGGAGATGCCAAGATCCGGTATGGTTCGCGCGTCTATGAAGTGCTCCTCCTTGTGGTGCTTCCCTTTGATAGCAACTGTCACTAGTTGCGAAGCCTTCCTGAATTTAGAGCCTGCAATACCTTCAATATTCAGCTGACGTGAAGGTCCTTGCGCGCCAATTCTTCGTGCTACGTCCTCCTTGATGAGCGTGATTGTAGAACCACTGTCAAGTAGCGCGAAGACTTGAGCGCTCCCTTTGGGACCGGATACAATTACCGGTACAATGTTGAGCAGCGCCGGTATCCCAGTCACGGAGCAGACGGCCCTCATGGCCTTCTCGTCGTCCGCGCAGGCAGCTGCTTTGTCGTCGGTCGGCGACTGGTGCAGTAGACGATGATGGAAGTACGGGCAGTCGTCAAGCTCGCACTTCTTACTTCTGCACCGATGGTTGTAGGTCCTGTGGCCCAGGCATCGGAAGCACAGCTTCTTCTTTCTGCATGCTTCCCAGCGTTTGTCCAGGGACAGGCCTTTGAAGGTACGGCACTCCGGGACAGCGTGTGATCCGCGGGTACAGATCACGCACTTCTTGTCTGCCCGCTTAGGTGAGTGTGCGTCGTCGTACCTTTTGTCATCCTTGGGTCGTGGCGGTGAGCTCTCGTCGCTCGCCGCGTGTGTTCGCTGCACCCGGCGCGGCTGCTCGGGCGGCCTCGGAGCCGCTGCAGTCTCGGGCCGGATGTGTCGCACTTGCAGCTTCATCTCGGTGGTCAAGAAGCGGTGTAATTTCAGCAGGCCGGGCTCAGTGTCGGGCTGCCTCGCTTCGTAGTCGAACCACCTCGTCCTGTAAAGAGCTGACATTTTTTCCTCTATAGCGTGGAGTGTTTGAGGGCTAACAAGATAAGCCTCTTGTTTAAGGGCTACAATAGTCGACACTACAGAGTCTACTTTGCATGCGAACATTGGAAGTTCCTTGCCTGAGTCCGTAAGGCGCGGCAGCGCCTTTAACTTTTCCAGCTCCGCGTAAACAATGCAGTCGGGTCGGCCGTAGACGCTCTCCAACGCCGCGACGATCTCGGCCGATGACGCCGTGGTTTTGAGGAGACCGTCGACCAGGTCCCTCGCCGGGCCACGCAGACTACGTCGGAGCCGAGCCTTGTTCTCGGCGTCCTCAAAATGTCGTGACGTAGCATGGAAGGTGTCCCGCCAGGCGTACCATTCGTCGTAAGCGCCAGCGTAGGTCGGTAACTCGATGAGCGACCTAGCTGTGTTGCGCGGGCCGGGCGTTGTTACTGCCTGTGAGAGCTGCGACAGACCTTGTAAAAACAATTGTTGTTGACGTTCGAACATATTCAACATTTCACTATTATTACTATTATAAGGTGACGCGGCTGTCGCACTTGTTAGTGGCCGCGGCACAAGCCCTGGGTCGGCCCCCGATAGAGTGGGCTGGGCTAAGGGCATAGCCTCTCGGTCGTTGGTCGTCGGCCAAGCCTCGGGGTACCCAGCGATCGTGGGTCCTATGACGACTTGCCGTGACACTTCACTATTTAAACCTATGGTGGACTCCGGCACCAAAGCGGGAGGTCCGCGCTCTGTGTCCGTAACCCCCGACGTCGGCGCGGGGTGGGTGTAGTCACTGGACGTAGCACCCTCGGAACACAGAGCGGTTGGTGCTTGCTGAAGGCTCGCACCCTGATCACACTTATTTAAATAATTAAATCGACTCACGTGTGGTCCGTCTGATGCCAATTGTGCGCTGTCACGTCGTACCTCACGATCCTGTAGCCAGCTGCTGACCCGTTGGTCGGCGTTGCCCTGCACGCCGAGCGCGATGCTCTCTGCCTCTTCGATGCGCAGCTTCTGTAGCTCGATGTCCCTCCGAGTCAGTTCTTGCTGGAGTTCGAGCAGGCGTATCCTGGAGGCGCGCAGCTCGTGTGCGTTGGGCGTTGGACGTGGCTGGTACGACGGCGCACTGACGGACGCGTAGGCGCCAGCGGGGTGCGGCGCGGGATGCGACGCGGTGGCGGCACTAACACACGCGGTTACGGACGCGCGGGCGCACGCGGGGTGCGGCGCGGGGTACGTCGCGGCACTCGCGGACGCGGGCGCGCGGGCGCACGCGGGGTGCGGCGCGGGGTGCGACGCGGGGTGCATCTCGGCACTCGCGGACGCGGGCGCGGGCGTGCGCGCGGGGTGCGGCGCGCGGGGTGCACCTATGTACGACGGCGCGGACGCGAGGGCGTCCGCGGGGTGCGACGCGCGGGGCGACGAGACGGGACGGAAAGCCGGCGATAACCTCTCGCAGCTCGACGTCGGCGGAGCTGGCGAGGAACACTGTGACGACCGCGGACTCGGTGAGGGAGACTGCGGTGACTCCCGCGGCATGGTGTCTGCGACGCGCGGCACGGGGCCCGGGGCAGTTGCTTGACTGTCCGACGCGAAGCGACGCTCCAGCGGCAGCGACGTGAGGTCGTTGGCGGTGCGCGGCATGATGCCAGGGGCTGTGTCGCCCGACGCACTAGGACCCTCGTCTGACATCGGTCGGGACCTGGTGTTCACCATCCCCGCACCCCTGACCGCCGTATGTAATCCGGATCGAAGCAGACCAATGTTCAGGACAGCCCGAACGCGCACTGGTTCTTCGGTCAGGGAGTCGGTGGGGGGAGGGCGAAATGAAAGTCCGATGCCAGAGAGAAATCCTCCGCCCGTCGCTGTAAGCCCGCCCGCTGGAGTGTTGATGTGTCTCTTCTACTCTTCGGAGAGTCTTCTCTCTCCTTGAGCTTCCTGTCTTGAGCGCTGGAGCCGCGGGAGTGCCGACGTCACCCGGGGGTCGGCTATTTATACAATTTTGTCCAGCGAGCGGGGTGAAGCGGGGGGCGTGACGCTTTATTTGTCTCATTTACTTATAGTTATTTCTAACCCTTTTACACTTACTTGTCTTTTGTATGTCTGTCCCTGTCACACATTTTCCTTCATATGGGACTGATCTAGAAATTTCCTCAATCTGTCTATCTTTCTCTAGAATCTAGAACGCTCGCGATTACGTAACTTGTTTACAATGTTAGTTAGGTAAATTCCAGAATGCCTACCAAGGGCGAGTGACGCTTTACGACGCAAGAGTACAATTTCTTTGTCTACGTCTACGATTTACAGCTTAGGGCACCTAGCCTAATTAAGTACCTAAGCCTACGCCTGACCAAAATATACAATGATACCTAACCTAACTTACGCCTAAAGGGTTAGAATCTGTCTTTATTTACCTATAACTATGTACAATAAGAATGAGACTTAGCCTAATACAGTATGTACATACAACCAAAGACCTTAACCTAAGTACATACTATCCCTAACACTATTTACACAACACCGTTTCACCGTTTTAGGTCACTTTTAGGTCACTTTTTACTTTCGTCGTGCACAACTGCATATATAGCATAGTATTTACTGTATTGTAAATCTGTTTTGAAAAAGCAACCGCCGAGTTTCTTGCTGGTTCTTCTCGGCAGGAAAGGCATTCCGAACCAGTGGTAGATTCATTGACTATTCAAAAGCACTTGTAAAAGTTTATTTGAATAAAAATATTTCTATTCTATTCTATTCTATTCAGACCGGGAGAGCTACTTTTTATCTCGGATAATGAAAGAGTTCCCGCGGGATTTTTAAAAACTAAATCCATGCGGACGAAGTCGCGGGCATCAGCTAGTAAATAATATAACATAAGACTCAATAGAACGTTGTATCTATAACATTAAACTTTCAAGGCTACGTTGTGTCTTGAAAGTTTTATGTTTAACTATTTTTTTCCTTCCCTATTAGGGTAAAATTGGATCCCAAATAAAAAAAAATATTGTACTTATGTAGGTAATTCTTATTCTCTTTTCTGAAGTTTGTTTAGTAAACAGACATCCCCACATCTCATTATTTCGTGTTTTCGTTGCGTCCCAACAAACAATTGTGAGAACCTTTTGCAAGGGCCTTTATCTCAGAGAGTGACAATAATAAGGTTACCTTTCCGCCCTATATCAGAGGTCGATGAAAAATATATCGCATAAAATCCACGCTGTAAGCTCTTTAGGACGCCTTTTCACAAGCACACTCAAAAAGAGTTTATTTCTAAAGTGCAACAGATTATACAAACAACTTTAACACCCTAGGTATATATACAGTTATGATAGTCAAGCTAGGCAATTCTATTATTGAGCATTTCTTCTTCTTCTTCTTTATCAACCTATAGACGTCCACTGCTGGACAAATGTCTCCTGCATGGACTTCCACAGGCCTCGGTGTTGCGCCGCTTGGATCCAGCGGCTCCCTGCGACTAGTTTGATGTCGTCGGTCTACTTAGTGGGGGGGGGGGGGGGGGGTCTGCCAACACTGCGCTTTCCGGTGCGAGGTCGCCACTCCAGCACACTCGCTGAGCTATGTCGGTGACTTTGGTTCTCCTACGGATCTCCTCATTTCTGATTTGAACTCGCAGGGATATTCCGAGAGTAGAGCTGAAATCTATTGAGCATTTAAGATCATAATATAATATTATTTTTGATTTCAGATTGGATTATGTATATCTAGCTTAGATAATCTATATAAATAAAAATGAATGTTGTTAAGCGCATAACTCAAGAATGGATGGACCAATTCGGTTAATTTATTTTTTTGTATGTTCCTTAAGGTCCACGGAAGGTTTTAATACTTAATAAAAAAAAAACAAACAAAACAAAATTTATAATAGTTAAGTTGGCGGTACGAAGTTCGCCGTGTCAGCTAGTAGTATAATGGAAATAAGATTATGGTGATCAATGGTGATAAATACAAAATCCTTCTTTGGTCGTAACAACAACGGTGGTCTGCCGATGCTTGATGATGATGCTGACTTTTCCTGGAGTAGCTTAAGTATGTCACGCACTCTTTAAACATTTCTGTGGTGGTGTCGTGTGATGCGGGTTGTTACGTTCCCTCAAATATGGCTGAGCGAAGCAACGGCTGGGTCATGCGTCATGCTCGTGAACGGGTACCACCGGCGGGAATGGGGCTACTTTATGTCCGCTCATCTTAAGATATATTGAATTGTTAGTAGGTATGGATTTTTGGAAATTCCCTCATTGTGGAAACACTGCACACATAGCTTAGTATTTATTGTTTTGTAAACTTGTTTTGAAAAGAGCAACCGCCGAGTTTCTTGCTGGTTCTTCTCAGCAGGAAGGTCATTTCGAACCAGTGGTAGAGTCTGACGATTCAAAAGCACTCGTAAAAAGTTTATTTGAATAAAAATATTACTATTCTATTCTATTTGTATA
Organism: Oeneis ivallda; assembly: GCA_029955525.1. Classification (NCBI taxonomy): domain Eukaryota; kingdom Metazoa; phylum Arthropoda; class Insecta; order Lepidoptera; family Nymphalidae; genus Oeneis; species Oeneis ivallda. Next base: position 25,785,219 of record JARPMR010000010.1, read on the forward strand.
TCTCGTTCAGTGTTCTAGATCCTTATAGGTAAATGTGAGTCCATCCAAGCGAAGCCGAGTGATTCAGCTAGTCCAGTATAAAACAATGGACGTTTTTATACATTCGGCCCATGTCAGGCCGCGAGAAGCGGTCTGTGGTTTTGTTCTCGAAACATAGCGATGTATATTTCGACGTAAACGGTCTGTTTTTGTGTTCAATATTTTGTCTGGTATAAGGCGGCTTCTGCCAAGCCTAAAAGCAACTACTAACAAAGCATTGCAGGCAAGAATTATAATATAACGTTCCGGTACGACACTGAGTAAAGACTAATTAGGGTTATGGGTTTAATAGAACTGTCACACTCCTTTCAAACTAGCCTGCTTCTATCTTAGACTGCAGTCAAGGCTTAATATAAAAGAAAATTAAATCGGTCATATTCATAGTAATTTGAATGTCATAGTTACTTATTAGTAGCGGCTCACAATTAATCTAAAGCATGAAACGAACACAATGCCATCAGGTGGCAATGGCAGAACGTCACACTGGACACGTGTTTAAGTGGACAGTTTCATAATTATGAGTTTTTTTTAATGTTCCAGGAACCTTATTTTTATTCTTCTTATTTTTTTACAAGACTTTCATCGGCGAACTATTTATATATTATCTCAGCCCCAAGGGTACGCATTAATTCTAGGAACCTCGGGGGACACGTTTCCATCGAGTCACATTACAGTCACGCGTTTTAGTTTTGTCAACCAATTTACTACCGGTCGTCTGCAAACCTCTTTTGGTTCCGTGTGTTTTCAAACCTTCCTATCGCAGCAGTGTGAAAAACGCGTGGTGATTTATGTTCCAAGTGGGCTATCTCCCGATAAATTATTGTCTTCACATCGGTGCATGCATGCGAAAAAGTGAGTAATGGACCACTATTCGTACACTTCCTTCCCTTCTTTAGGTTCGAACGTATCAGCTGAGTGAAAAATTAAAGCGATTCGTTGCATACGTTTCAGTGAGAGCCAGGATTTGTAATGGTACCAAAACGCAGGTATAGTAAGTAATATTCTTAGTTGTAAAGTTTTCTTAGCCATTCTCTCATGGAGCGAGAAAAATAAAACTAGTTTTTAACGCGCCAGCAAACAATCGCATTAATACATAACTAAACAATATAATTATGTATATTTCATGGAGCAATTTGTCTAAAACTATAGTTTTATTGGTGAGGCAATTAGAATTATTTTGATGCAAATTGCGTCGGTGTTAAAAACTGGTCTTCCCGTTATAAGAGTTAACTAATTCTACATGTAGTGTAGTTTTCCAAGTTATCGTTAACTTTGAGGTAATCGTTCGATTAGTATGGAAAGTGACTTTGTTTGACATCAGGTTCAAATGACGACAAAATAACTTGGATCATGATATTCAGCCATTTATATATTCATTGTGAAAGTACAAAAATAATTTCTATTTTATTCAAATAACTTCCTACCTATAAATTGCTGTAATATTGGCACACCATTTGTTCTTTTTAAAAATAATAGATTTTTCGTATATTGAACAAGTCAGAATATTTCCCACAGCTTTTACTTAAGTCATAATCATAACAAATAAGTAGGTACTATACTATATCTACACAGCGTCAGTTTTTTTCCAACATCATTTTGCATTTTGTGGTCTTTTTCGACGTCACAAATTGCAATAATACGGCTTCAATTCATTATTTTTTTGCCTGAACAGCCCTATTTACATTCTTGAATTCATGCAAGTCATGGTCTTATCTGGTGTTTTTGGCTCTGACAAAAAGATGTCTAGGATTCTTTTCGAATCGGGGTTCCGTCTGATTTTCGGTGATTATTTCGTGTTGTTTTTCCTTAACGGTCTTTTCATAGCTTGTTTATATTATCTGTCATTTTTGTAATGTCATCTTCTATGTCAGCAATACTATCGATAATATCGGTAATATTATCTTGTTCCTTTTGTGACGATATTGTTGATAAGCAGGATTTGTATTTGGGTCCGCTGGATTTTGTCGGAATTCTCTTTGGCATATTATGTTACTTTTTCTTAGCTTATGAACAACGTAAATCTTGTCCCGCTTGTCCGATAATACAAGGTTAACATCATTGTATGTAAATTCGACGTTAAATATTAAAATTTTACATTGAATTGCTTATCTTAGAGCGAATTGTAAATTAGACAGTTAGGTTAGAGTTAAATTTAAGACCCACTTTGCATTGCACAAGGGTTCGTTAACTTTTGAATAAAGTTTGACCTCAAACATCAAGGGGCGAATATTGCCTTAATGTGGTAATAGAGCTTATTATTTTGAATGCCTGGTTTTGCAACTGACCTTTTGTATGGCTATGAACGCATTATTATATTATACCGTTGTATGGCAGTAGAGTATAAGTTAACCAAGGTAAATATACGTAGAAAAGGTGTACAATGTACATACGTAAACACAGTAAGAAAGTTGTGCTCAATTCCCTGCTCTATTTCGTACAGAGGTTTCACTGAAATCCTCTAAATTGGCACCTCTAGTGAAAGCTTCTTTAATCCCATAGAAGTAAGGCTATGTATTGTACTATTAAACCCGTAGCTGAAAGCTTTTTAAGCCAAACTTTGGCATAGAAACCGGCGGTACAACTACTGCATACATTTTAAATAAGTTTTTATTTTTATTTTACATTTTACCATTATTTTTTTTTATTATGATGTGTGTGTGACATGTACATGTTGCTATAACTTTTATGTTGTGTTTTGTTTTTTCCCTTTATCAATGTTAAATATTCCTATGAGTAATATTTGTGCCTTGTGTAGTGGCCTAGGGAGATAAGATAATATATTGGGTAACTATAATGTCTCTCAGGGTATTTCTTAAAATAAATAAATAAATATGTAAATAAAAATATTCCCGTGGGATTTTTAAAAACCGCGTGATCCAAGTCGCTGGCTTAAACGCGTTAACAAAAGCAATTTCTAAGCACATTCCTCATGATCTACCAAATTATTCATTATGCACACAAAAATTATGGAAACAAAGCAATTTTCTAAATGAGGCATTCATAATATTATTATGAAAGTAGGAAAAAATGTATTGGGTTTTTCTGCCAAAGAAATTCTCAGTTCTAGCCCGGAGTTAGGAAGTTGGCGGTAAGTCACCCCCGTGCCTCGGAGAGCACGTAAAGCCGTCGGTCCTGCGCCTGATCTCTCTCCGGTCGTGTCGAATTTCCGTCCCATCGGACTATGAGAGTGAGGGAATAGAGAGTGCACCTGTGTTTGCGCACACACTTGTGCACTATAATATCTCCCGCGCAGATGGCTGATCTCTAAGGAGGTTGGCCGCCGTGATCGGATTCGGTCGGGAGGACATTATTATTATCATGAAAGTAGGAAGCTTTACTAGATTAGTAACGTGTATCCCGCATAAGTGAGGCATTGTTTGTACCCCATCCCACACAATGGCGGACGAGATGCGGCCGTCAACTTCGATAATTCGCTTAGAGAGCGGGTAAGGGGTAGGGGGAATCCACTTAAAGTGCACTAATAAGATATTCCAATGTGCAAGGGAGCAGTCTAGGTTTCCTTTTGTACGAAATATCAGTTCCACAGAAACAACGCTCATTAAAACAGGATGTCATTGGCTTCAACATAGTTTTATATGAGGTTATGACTCCACATTTTAAAAACAACAAAATGAAATAAAAACGGGCCAAATTAGAGTTGGACCCTCACACGAAGGGTTTCGTACTATCGCACGAAAACACCTACTAATTAATAATATTAAAAAATTTCAACTTTTTTTATTATTTGTTCAAGATAAAGCAGCAATAGAAGTACATTTTCAGTGAAAATTTTAAGTAATCTATCTATTACGGGGTTTGGAGTACAATTCTCTGACATAATATGGACGGACTGTAGGAGGAGAAAAAAGCTAAAAAGAACACCAATTTGATAAATCTGATATCAAATGAATTAACGGTTCCTGAGACGTATGGACTGGAGAATCTAGTTTTTGTGCTACCTAATTAGAGATAATTTTCAATCTCAAGGCTAAGCTAATCTACACTTATAAAAGATATTACAGTGCACAAGTGTGCACAAAGAGATAAGCGCTTTCTATATTTGCACTCTTTTTTAAAGTGATCTTTTGCACTCTTATTTTGTAAAGTGCAAACTAACATGAACTGATAAGTTAATGAGGATTTGGAAGCATTGTTTTCTAGTCTAATAAACAATACAATATCAGGCGAAGGTGGGAACTGGGGCGAACTTCAGTTAACTCACTTATCCAATAACGGGAAGCGGGAAATTAAGTTATTCTGTTGATTAAGATGTTGGCTAGAAGCAGGCGTTACTTTGCGAAAGTCCATGATACAAGAAACAACTAGCTTATCTTGCTATAATTCACTGAACCAGATAATGTTTTAGAAGGCTTTAACCGTGGCTAGTTACTACTCTACAGTCAAAGACGTGACGTCAAGCAATTTAGCGTTAAGGTACGATGGCGTATTGGCCCAAGAGCCCAGGACAATCGGACCTTCGTTATTTTATAAAAGCTGAAATGCCTGTTTTTCCCAATACAGGTAATAACGATCCTCGACGTTTATCCCGTAAAAATTCATGGTTCCCGCAGGATTATGAAAAACCGAAATTCACGTATTACTTCTTCACGCCACAACTAATGAACAGATTGGACTGAAATTTGGAATGAAGATAGATTATACCCTGGATCAACAACATAATATAGGCCACTTCTTATCCCGTAAAATCCATGGTTTACCAAATCAGGTAGCAGAGGTTTTGCTACCTGATATCTCCCAAAGCCACCATGATCCTAACTTCATAGTCGGGATCATTCTTACCTGTATTGGAGATACGCAGAGAAACTTTCAGCTTTTATATAATAACGAAGGTCTGGGCATACTAGGCTCTTTATCTTAATGGATACCGCTTAAAGGTTTGGGTTTAATTTGATGTACGCTCCACTTCCAAGTTAGCCGTCTATCTTCCGAGACTTTATTGTCACTTGCCATCAAGGGAGATCGCACACGTTTTGTCGAATAAAAAAATAATGTCCCTCAGATCAAATTGCAAACAAAGCAGCCAATATCAATTGAAACTACCAGACTATACAGGACTTAGTCTTGACGATCAATAAACACGCAACAGTACACAATTAGTGTATGCTTAAACACAACAGCGCAAGTCTTGACGATAGGCCACGGCCGCACTGGTAAGGCAACCGGCGACGCGACGCGACGCGATAAACCGTGTGTCCGCATTGCAGCGGCGATAAACTTGCGAATTGCGCTTACATCGCGTAATGACTGGCCTTACTCAGTACGGACACATTCATTGCTTTTGGTTCAACTAGGCATCCAGCTGCCCACAAGATAGTATAAAAAACTTTTTACAATGTACATAGCTTCATAATAATATTGTAAAATGATTGTTTTGAAAAGAGCAACTGCTGAGTTTCTTGCCGGCTCTTCTCAGCAGAATCCACTTTCCGAACCGGTGGTAGAGTCATGACTTGGCATAAGCCACAGGTTGGCCTACGTGAGATAAATAATTTTGAATTTTGAATTTTTTTGAATTTTTTTGAAAATTACGCGCGACATAAACGCTCGTCGCTTGTCTGATGCGGCCGACACCAGCTGTTTATAGGAGTTTGGTACAAAGAAATCGCCGTCGCGTCGCAGTCGGCCGCGGCCTTAGTTCTACAAATCGCAAAATTGCCGTAGAACTGTATAATTCTACCTGAAATAAAGAAAGGAAGGAGCGAGCGATCCATTTCTCACTTTTTCGCATGCATGCACCGATGTGAGGACAATAATTTATCTCGAGATAGTCGACTTCGAACATAAATCACCACACGTTTTTCAAGTTGGGGGATTTGAAAACACGTAGAGTAGGTACCTGTTCGAAGAGCTGACTCTTAAACTTTTTTAGCAACCAATTGTTTTAAGTAATGTAGCAAAACCGCTGAAACTCCTCCTTTTTGACCGGGCAAAGTGGGCTTTGCCCGATCTTCTGCATCCAATTTTCGTAATTTCTTCTTCTTCTTTGTCAACCGATAGTTGTCCACGGCTGGACAAAGGTCTCTTGCATGGACTTCCACAAGCTTCGGTCTTGCGCCGCCTGAATCCAGCGGCTCCCTGCGACTCGCTTGATGTCGTCGGTCCACCTGGTGGGGGGTCTGCCAACACTGCGCTTCCCGGTGCGGGGTCGCCACTCCAGCACCTTGGGACCCCAATGACCATCAGCTCTTCAAATTCAAATTTCCACTTCAGTATCGCGACTCGCTGAGCTATTTCGGTGACTCTGGTTCTCCTACGGATCTCCTCATTTCTGATTCGATCCCACAGGGACACTCCGAGCATAGCTCTTTCCATCGCCCGCTGAGCGGTCCTGAGCCTACTTATGAGGCCCTTAGTTACCGACCATGTCTCGGATCCGTAAGTCATCACTGGCAACACGCACTGTTCGAAGACTTTAGTCTTCAGGTACTGAGGAATTTTGGATGAGAAGACATCCCGATGCGGAACATTCCCGGTGAGGGGTCGCCACTCTAGCACCTTGGGACCCCAACGACCATCAGCTCTTCGGACTATGAGCCCCGCCCAATTCTACTTCAGTCTTTGTAATCTTTGCGTTAGAATAAGCAGTTTAGAAGCATTTTCTTCTCGGTTTCGCACGTCTTACAACGGAAAAGACATTGAAGGGCATAATCAATAAACGAATACACTTTCGCATTTACAATATTAGTAAGGAGAATGAGAAAGGTATATGGCATGCCTCCATTCCTCGGCGCAAACCACTCCCCCTTTAATATGAATTTATTATTATTGCTCTCAATAATTCGCAGTTAATTATTTAGCGGAGGGGAACTTCATTGTTGCCGATTCCTTATAAAAGCTTGGGACTATTAATGTCTTCAAGGCCTTCGGATAAGATATTTTATGGAGGCACTGAAAGCAACCCTGCGTTTCATTAAGCGAGTTTGTTCGAGTGAAAGGGAATTTTTTAATAAAATTGAAGCTTTCTTTTGGAACATAAATTCGAGTTTATGAAAGTGAGAGTTACACTTACTAATAGAGCTTGTAGGTTTAAATACATCGTTGTAGAGCTTGTTCGACTGCGGACTATGATAATATGTCCAAAGTTTGAGTTCCAGTTCGAGATTAGAAATTTTAAGATTTAAGTTCTTCTTCTTTATCGACTGATGGACGTCAACTGCTGGACAAGGATCTCTTGCATGGACTCCACGGACTCAAGACAGGAACGGGTTTGCCACTAAAGCACGTATGGTCTTCAACAAACATCAGTCCTAATTAATAATTTCCTCCCGACCGGGACGGCGGGAGATATTATAGTGGACAAGTGTGTGCGCAGACACAGGTGCACTCTCTATTCCCTCACTCTCATATTCCGATGGGACGGAAAATCCAACACGACCGGAGAGAAATTAACGTGCTCTCCGAGGCACGAGGGTGACGCACCGCCAACTTCCTAACTCCGGGCTAGTAATGAGATTTTCTTAACAGAAAAACACAATACATTTTTTTTGGCCCGACCCGGGAATCGAACCCGGGACCTCGTCATCCGTAGTCGAACGTGCAGTAATGACTAGACCAACGAGGCAGTTATTTGCCACTATTGCCACTACAGCACGTTGGGTCTCCAACGAACGTCAGGTCTAATACTACGCTCTCGAGCGAATCCGATCGCGGCGACCGGAGAGAGATCAGATGCAGGTCCGATCCAAGACTCTACGTGTTCTTCGAAGCTCGGCACGATCAGTTCTTCGAACTATATGCCCCGTACATTTATAGAATTAGATTTCAATTTCAGTTAAAAAGTATCATGAAATATTTCTCCGTCTTCGAGTGTCTCTGATACTTGCGAAGGTCATCTTATTCTTCTCCAATTTGAAGTCATCTTATTAGTCTCCTTATTAGTTAGCTAGCTCTGAGGGTAAGCAAGCTGAAGTGGCAATGGGCAGGTCATATATTCGCAGAACCGATGGCCGATGGGGCAGACGTGTTCTGGAGTGGAGACCGCGTACGGCAAGCGCAGTGTAGGACGACCTCCAGCTCGCTGGACCGATGACCTTAAGAAGGTGGCGGGAAGCGGGTGGATGAGGAAGGCAGAGGACCGTGTTTGGTGGCGCGCTCTCGGAAAGGCCTATGTCCTGCAATGGACGAATATAGGCTGATGGATGGATAGGATATTAATCTCCTATTTTTTGCAGGACGAAACAGTGGGCGGCACTCGCGATTGTTGCCTGTACACTATTCGTACCAAATGTAGTACACCCACACTATACATATGTGGGTGGCGCACAACTCTAAGCACTATTAACTGTTTTGTTCTATGAAAACCTGGGAATGAATTGGCATTGTGAACCGGGGTAGCAACAGGCAACTACGACGCGCAGCGGGGGACCTCGAGTGCGTCATTATTCCGGATTTTAGCTTTACCCCAGAATACAAACTCGCGACTACGACAATTTCGCGACAAAAAGTTGCTATATTCGCCCCCTTTAACTGCCTCGTAGGTCTAGAGTCTAGACCTACGAGGCGAGTTTGTTCGAGTGAAAGGGAATTTTTTAATAAAATTGAAGCTTTCTTTTGGAACATAAATTCGAGTTTATGAAAGTGAGAGTTACACTTACTAATAGAGCTTTTACGTTTAAGTACATCGTTGGGGCTACCCCTAGGGGTTAGCAAGTTCGACTGCGGATGACGAGGTCCCGGGCCCGATTCCTGGGTCGGGTCAAAAATGTATTGGGGGTTTCTGTCAAGAAAATTCTCAGTAGGTACCGCCCCGGAGTTAGGAAGTTGCACGGAAAGTCGTCGTTCCTGCACCTGATCTCTCTCGGTCAGGTCGGATTTCCATTCCATCGGATTATGAGAGTGAGGGAATAGAGAGTGCGCCTGTGTTTGCGTACTCACTTGTGCACTATAATATCTCCCGCGCAGATGGCTAATCTAAAATCTCTGAAGTTGGCCGCCGTGACCGGGTTCGGTCGGGAGGACATTATATTATTCGCCCTTACTGACCAGTGGAAACACGAAAGGCGCGACATAGTGACATGCGACTGAAACTATACGATAGGTTGTCTTTTTTTATTCGATGACAAGGTAGTCCTTGACTGCGATATCACCTGATGGTAAGTGACGATGCAGTCTTAGAAGGTACCGGGCTAACTTGGAAGAGGTGTGGCAGTGAACATACAACCCGTATCCCTAATTGGTTTCTACAGGCCATCGTGCCGGAATGCTAAATCGTTTGGCGGCAAGTCTTTGACGGTAGGGTGGTAACTAGCCACGGCCAAAGCCTCCCACCAGACCAGACCAGAGACAATTCTGAATTTTTAAATTCCCAAATGGCCCCCGCCGGGAATCAAACCCGAGACCTCCCAGTTATGAAACCACAGCGATCACCACTGCGCCAGGGAGGCATCACACGGTTCGGCGTACAAAAGTACCATTTTAGATGGATACTGAAAACTAAATTAAAAACGTTATAATCGACCGAGCGAAGCGAAGGTCTTTGAGTTAACTAGGGCGATTTGCACTTGTCCGTCCGTCCGTCCGTCCGTCCGTCCGTCTGTCAGAGCCTTATAACTTTTGAATTACTGAACGTAATTACTTCAAATTTAGATATAATATGTAAACCGATGGCCTCCAGCCGAAAATGGCTTAAAAAGTTATAAAAATCTTTATTTCAGGGGGGCTCTCATAGAAGCGAATGCGAAGTAAAAAAAAAAATATCGCGTTACATAAAATTGTTACGTATCATTTTAAAGATAATTTTGAACTGAGTACAAAAATAATTTTTTTTTAATTTTTCCCTTAAAATTGACGAAATGGGGGGCTTTCAAAGTGGCGATTTTATACGCTCGCTTGAAGACGCTCTCTAGAAAAATCCGCTATGGATTTTCAAACTGATTTTATGTTTTTAGGTCACTTATATCCTGTACTTGAACAACAAATACTAAAATTATATGAATATTATAAAGAAACGAGATTATTTAATTTTTAATGGGCGTCAGTAATTCATATAGCATCAACATAGCTTCACAATAATGCTAATAGATGGCGCAGTCAGTAACTATTCCCATGGAACTACGAGTTAAATTCAATGTTTGATAAATAATTCAATGTTTTCACTAACGTTCCCTAACCTTTACGGGCTACCTATAAGTTAGGTGATTGATGTTTTCTGTCAACTTATTTATCACGATCCTGTACGGGACACCTAAAAGGATATTGGGACGGATGTTAGGACTTAGGATTGTATTTAGGAGCTACCTACGTTAAGAGACTCCTACTTAGGGGATGATTTAGGTATGTTTGGTGAAAACGGGCATAATAATAATGTCAGTTTTGGTTATCATGTATCGATTGAATGAATAATCATGGGATACCGTTACCGCGAGGTCTCAGTTCGGGGCGAACCACTAGTTATTATATCGTTAAATTATGAGTAAAATCCTTATCAATAACTATCATTATTATTCTATAATCATTTATTTGCTGTTTTTAAGCTATTGCATAGCTTTTATCGCAGGCTTTTAGCGCGGCGACCGATTCAAGTAATTCCGTAACGAAAATATACCTACACCGTCGTTTCAGTTCGGCAGACTTCGGCACGGTGTTTGTGTGCGTGCGACTAGAACATGCTATGCAATAGCTTTACCGCGGCAGTCCTCGAGTGCCACACGTATTTATTTTTCGTTTTTCCTTCAATCACGCAGTCAAGGAGTCATTGACAGATTGTCCGGATGTCATTTTTTAGTCGACTTCAAAAAAGGAGGAGGTTATCAATTCGATTTTTTTAGGTTAGCTCGCTTCTAACTCGGTAGCTTGTCATCGAATAAAAAACTATTCATGTAAAAGTCTCAAGGCCATAACCGTCGTGTTAATTAACTTAAAGATTAAAAGTTTGGAAACAAAAGTCTCGTGATGTACCTACCTACTTTGTCTAAAAGAGATTAAGTAGCTATTTCAAGTATTGTACCTTTGTTAGAACTTTGCTTAGCTAGGCACCTAAACTTATAACATGTTTTCCAAACTAACTAATGCCTAAAGTGAACTTTGAGTAAAGTTTAAAGTTGAGTCTAAATTTCAAAATTCGCCGGTTTAAGGTTTTTAGCCTATGACTTCATTGACGTTGAATTGGGTTTTTTGAAAATCCTGTGAGAGCTTTTTGATTTCTATGACAACCTCCAGGGTACAAGCTATGTCTGTTCCCTTGGCCATCATATCATAATTCATACTTCATACTATACTATATAGTATATACTATCATATTAATATAATAAACGTGAAAGTGTGTTTGTTTGTTGGTACAGATCGGTTTGTTGGTTTGTTGATTTGTCCTTCAATCACGCTGCAACAGAGCTACGGATCGAGATGATTTTTTGCTTGGGTATAGTTGAGGATCTGGAGAGTGACATAGGTTACTTCTTATCCCGGGAAATCAAAGAGTTTCCGAGGGATTTTAAAAACTAAATCCACGCGGCTGAAGTCGCGGACATCAGCTTGTTGAAAATATTTCTCACGCTATAGAATTAAAACTAAGGTGTTTTTTGAGCTATTGCATAGCTTTTATCGCGGGCTTTGAGCGCGGCGACCGAATCAAGAAATTCCGTAACGAAAATAAACCTAACACCCCCCACTCCGAACGGCACAGCGGTGCGGCGTTGAAAGCCATGCATCGTCTAACGTCGTTTCAGTTCGGCAGACTTCGGCACGGTGTTTGTGTGCGTTCGACTAGAAAATGCTATGCAATAGCTTTACCGCGGCAATCCCCGAGTGCCACACGTATATTTTTATTTCGGGATAGGCTTGCGCTTGACGACAATCAATACTGGACAGCACTGATGAGGTCTAGGTTGGGGCGCGCTTGCCTAGAAAATGCCTATTCACTCTTGCCGTGTAGGTACTGAGGTATATATGGATTGTCTAACATTCAATGAGGATTATTAATAGTGTGGTTGTAATATTGATTAATGAGTCCGCCCGCCTGCCCGCCCCACGCCGCATCCGCGCGGCGTGGGCTTACACAAGCGGCGAGCTCCAGCGAGACATGCCATATACCTATGCTACTATTACATGGTACAGCATTAATTAATAATGACTAGGTAACCTAATCCAGCATAATGAAGCAGTGGTAGCCTAGTGGTTAGGACTGTGGTCTCCTATTCGGGCGGTCGCAGGTTCGATCCCGGGTACGCACCTCTGACTTTTCTGAGTCAAGTGCGTTTAAGCAGTTAACTATCACTTGCTTCAACGGTGAAGGAAAACATCGTGAGGAAACCTGCACATCTGAGAGTTCTTCATAATGTTCTTGAAGGTGTGTGAAGTCCACCAATTCGCATTGGGCCAGCGTGGTGGACTATGGCCTATAACCCTTCTCTGAGTGGAGAATTTTGTATAGGATTTTCACCACTTCGGATTACTTTTTGATAGAAGGCGAAGCTGCGGGTAAAAGCTAGTATGAAATAAAAAAAACTTGAGAGGTGTCAAGGGACACCCGGATGGAACGAAGTTCCTTTCGATTAATTAATTTGGCATTGTGTTCGGTATTTTCGCGGTACAATATTGGGTCTCCGTAGCCTTGTGGCTTCTGCAGTCGATCATACTATATTATGATGATTCTGAAAGTCGATGGTTCGAATCCCAGCTCGACAGACTGAATTTTCAATTTTCAATTTTATTTTAAACAATTTCTTCATGTGGAACATTTCCCTAATTTTTAATAACTTAAATAAGTTATAAAAAATTAGGGAAAAATTCCACATGTAGAAATTATTTAAAATAAAATAGAAAATAGAAAATTCAGTCTGTTGAGATGGGATTCGAACCATCGACTTTCAGAATCATCATATAGTATCATCGACTGCAGAAGCCACAAGGCTACGGAGACCCAATATTGTACCGCGAAAATACCGAACACGATGCCAAATTCACATTCAAAAAAGTGTCGATCCGTCTAGCCCCCTTCCGCACCGCACAATAAGGAACTACGTTCCAATAATTGCCTACGACGTATGTCAATATAAAAGCTAAACCATCAAGTACGAGTAAGTGTTGTGAGTTATTTGGCTGCACCGTGTTTAATTAATATGACGTTGGCGATTGGAATACACTGGCAAGCTAGGTTCATTAGCGGCAGTTGATGCTTTCAGCTACTCGTGCTGTAACTACTACGGACATACTAGTGTCATAATGTAGTGTATTACGTGTTGAGAGTAATTTGGCTACACTAGTGTAACTAATACGCCGTCAGCGCCTCAAAGCCCCAAAGCAAGCGATGCGCTCATTAGTGGCAGGATGCTTTCAGCTACTCGTGCTGTAACCACTACGGACATACTAGTATCATAATGTAGTGTATTACGTGTTGAGAGTAATTTGGCTACACTAGTGTAACTAATACGCCGTCAGCGCCTCAAAGTCCCAAAGCAAGCGATGCGCTCATTAGTGGCAGGATGCTTTTAGCTACTCGTGCTGTAACCACTACGGGCATACTAGTATCATAATGTAGTGTATTACGTGTTGAGAGTAATTTGGCTACACTAGTGTAACTAATACGCCGTCAGCGTCTCAAAGCCCCAAGGCAAGCGATGCGCTCATTAGCGGCAGGTGTTGATGCTTTCAGCTACTCGTGCTGTAACCACTACGGACATACTAGTATCATAATGTAGTGTATTACGTGTTGAGAGTAATTTGGCTACACTAGTGTAACAAATACGCTGTCAGCGCCTCAAAGCCCCAAAGCAAGCGATGCGCTCATTAGCGGCAGGTGTTGATGCTTTCAGCTACTCGTGCTGTAACCACTACGGACATACTAGTATCATAATATAGTGTATTACGTGTTGAGAGTAATTTGGCTACACTAGTGTAACTAATACGCCGTCAGCGCCTCAAAGCCCCAAAGCAAGCGATGCGCTCATTAGCGGCAGGTGTTGATGCTTTCAGCTACTCGTGCTGTAACCACTACGGACATACTAGTATCATAATATAGTGTATTACGTGTTGAGAGTAATTTGGCTACACTAGTGTAACTAATACGCCGTCAGCGTCTCAAAGCCCCAAGGCAAGCGATGCGCTCATTAGCGGCAGGTGTTGATGCTTTCAGCTTTCAGCTACTCGTGCTGTAACCACTACGGACATACTAGTATCATAATGTAGTGTATTACGTGTTGAGAGTAATTTGGCTACACTAGTGTAACAAATACGCTGTCAGCGCCTCAAAGCCCCAAAGCAAGCGATGCGCTCATTAGCGGCAGGTGTTGATGCTTTCAGCTACTCGTGCTGTAACCACTACGGACATACTAGTATCATAATATAGTGTATTACGTGTTGAGAGTAATTTGGCTACACTAGTGTAACTAATACGCCGTCAGCGCCTCAAAGCCCCAAAGCAAGCGATGCGCTCATTAGCGGCAGGTGTTGATGCTTTCAGCTACTCGTGCTGTAACCACTACGGACATACTAGTATCATAATATAGTGTATTACGTGTTGAGAGTAATTTGGCTACACTAGTGTAACTAATACGCCGTCAGCGTCTCAAAGCCCCAAGGCAAGCGATGCGCTCATTAGCGGCAGGTGTTGATGCTTTCAGCTACTCGTGCTGTAACCACTACGGACATACTAGTATCATAATGTAGTGTATTACGTGTTGAGAGTAATTTGGCTACACTAGTGTAACAAATACGCTGTCAGCGCCTCAAAGCCCCAAAGCAAGCGATGCGCTCATTAGCGGCAGGTGTTGATGCTTTCAGCTACTCGTGCTGTAACCACTACGGACATACTAGTATCATAATATAGTGTATTACGTGTTGAGAGTAATTTGGCTACACTAGTGTAACTAATACGCCGTCAGCGCCTCAAAGCCCCAAAGCAAGCGATGCGCTCATTAGTGGCAGGATGCTTTTAGCTACTCGTGCTGTAACCACTACGGGCATACTAGTATCATAATGTAGTGTATTACGTGTTGAGAGTAATTTGGCTACACTAGTGTAACTAATACGCCGTCAGCGTCTCAAAGCCCCAAGGCAAGCGATGCGCTCATTAGCGGCAGGTGTTGATGCTTTCAGCTACTCGTGCTGTAACCACTACGGACATACTAGTATCATAATGTAGTGTATTACGTGTTGAGAGTAATTTGGCTACACTAGTGTAACAAATACGCTGTCAGCGCCTCAAAGCCCCAAAGCAAGCGATGCGCTCATTAGCGGCAGGTGTTGATGCTTTCAGCTACTCGTGCTGTAACCACTACGGACATACTAGTATCATAATATAGTGTATTACGTGTTGAGAGTAATTTGGCTACACTAGTGTAACTAATACGCCGTCAGCGCCTCAAAGCCCCAAAGCAAGCGATGCGCTCATTAGCGGCAGGTGTTGATGCTTTCAGCTACTCGTGCTGTAACCACTACGGACATACTAGTATCATAATATAGTGTATTACGTGTTGAGAGTAATTTGGCTACACTAGTGTAACTAATACGCCGTCAGCGTCTCAAAGCCCCAAGGCAAGCGATGCGCTCATTAGCGGCAGGTGTTGATGCTTTCAGCTTTCAGCTACTCGTGCTGTAACCACTACGGACATACTAGTATCATAATGTAGTGTAGTATGTGTTGAGAGTAATTTGACTACACTAGTGTAACTAATACGCCGTCAGCGCCTCAAAGCCCCAAGGCAAGCGATGCGCTCATTAGCGGAAGGTGTTGATGCTTTCAGCTACTCGTGCTGTAACCACTACGGACATACTAGTATCATAATGTAGTGTATTACGTGTTGAGAGTAATTTGGCTACACTAGTGTAACAAATACGCTGTCAGCGCCTCAAAGCCCCAAAGCAAGCGATGCGCTCATTAGCGGCAGGTGTTGATGCTTTCAGCTTTCAGCTACTCGTGCTGTAACCACTACGGACATACTAGTATCATAATGTAGTGTAGTATGTGTTGAGAGTAATTTGACTACACTAGTGTAACTAATACGCCGTCAGCGCCTCAAAGCCCCAAGGCATGCGATGCGCTCATTAGCGGAAGGTGTTGATGCTTTCAGCTACTCGTGCTGTAACCACTACGGACATACTAGCATCATAATATAGTGTATTACGTGTTGAGAGTAATTTGGCTACACTAGTGTAACTAATACGCCGTCAGCGCCTCAAAGCCCCAAAGCAAGCGATGCGCTCATTAGCGGCAGGTGTTGATGCTTTCAGCTACTCGTGCTGTAACCACTACGGATATACTAGTATCATAATGTAGTGTATTACGTGTTGAGAGTAATTTGGCTACACTAGTGTAACTAATACGCCGTCAGCGCCTCAAAGCCCCAAAGCAAGCGATGCGCTCATTAGTGGCAGGATGCTTTCAGCTACTCGTGCTGTAACCACTACGGACATACTAGTATCATAATGTAGTGTATTACGTGTTGAGAGTAATTTGGCTACACTAGTGTAACTAATACGCCGTCAGCGTCTCAAAGCCCCAAGGCAAGCGATGCGCTCATTAGCGGCAGGTGTTGATGCTTTCAGCTACTCGTGCTGTAACCACTACGGACATACTAGTATCATAATGTAGTGTATTACGTGTTGAGAGTAATTTGGCTACACTAGTGTAACAAATACGCTGTCAGCGCCTCAAAGCCCCAAAGCAAGCGATGCGCTCATTAGCGGCAGGTGTTGATGCTTTCAGCTACTCGTGCTGTAACCACTACGGACATACTAGTATCATAATATAGTGTATTACGTGTTGAGAGTAATTTGGCTACACTAGTGTAACTAATACGCCGTCAGCGCCTCAAAGCCCCAAAGCAAGCGATGCGCTCATTAGCGGCAGGTGTTGATGCTTTCAGCTACTCGTGCTGTAACCACTACGGACATACTAGTATCATAATATAGTGTATTACGTGTTGAGAGTAATTTGGCTACACTAGTGTAACTAATACGCCGTCAGCGTCTCAAAGCCCCAAGGCAAGCGATGCGCTCATTAGCGGCAGGTGTTGATGCTTTCAGCTTTCAGCTACTCGTGCTGTAACCACTACGGACATACTAGTATCATAATGTAGTGTATTACGTGTTGAGAGTAATTTGGCTACACTAGTGTAACAAATACGCTGTCAGCGCCTCAAAGCCCCAAAGCAAGCGATGCGCTCATTAGCGGCAGGTGTTGATGCTTTCAGCTACTCGTGCTGTAACCACTACGGACATACTAGTATCATAATATAGTGTATTACGTGTTGAGAGTAATTTGGCTACACTAGTGTAACTAATACGCCGTCAGCGCCTCAAAGCCCCAAAGCAAGCGATGCGCTCATTAGCGGCAGGTGTTGATGCTTTCAGCTACTCGTGCTGTAACCACTACGGATATACTAGTATCATAATGTAGTGTATTACGTGTTGAGAGTAATTTGGCTACACTAGTGTAACTAATACGCCGTCAGCGCCTCAAAGCCCCAAAGCAAGCGATGCGCTCATTTGTGGCAGGATGCTTTCAGCTACTCGTGCTGTAACCACTACGGACATACTAGTATCATAATGTAGTGTATTACGTGTTGAGAGTAATTTGGCTACACTAGTGTAACTAATACGCCGTCAGCGCCTCAAAGCCCCAAAGCAAGCGATGCGCTCATTAGCGGCAGGTGTAGATGCTTTCATTTACTCGTGCTGTAACGATAAGGAAAATCTTGAGAACACTGAACCAGTAACTCTTAGAAAGAGTAAAAGAATTAAAACTAAGGATAAAAGCGGTCCAGAGAATGAAATCACTGTGGAGAGCCCTAAGAGCACATCAAAAAATAAAAGTAAGTACTTACCTTTTCTACCACAGGAGTTTTATGTTGTGTGAGGAGGACTACTACTATAGGACTTACTTGTAATATTGTACTATAAATTATTATCATGTGTTGAGAGTAATTTGGTTAGACTAGTGTAACTAATACGTCAGCGCCTCAAAGCCCAAAAGCTAGCGATGCTCTCAGTGGTAGGTGTTGATGCTTTCAACTACTCGTGCTGTAACTGTACAATAATATGTTGATAGTGAATATAATTAATTAGTCTAATTGATATGGCAGCAATTAATATTATAAACAATAATTAATAAAGCAATCGGGATTTAGGTTTTTTGTATAAAAAATAAAATGTGGGATTCGTTTTTGGATCAAAATTTTATGAAGCTATCATTTTATGCCCACCAAAATAATTAATGTTAACTGTGAAACATACAACTTCGCATTTTTATGTTAGCGTAGAATTATGCATAGTAGGTGTGCGTTTAAGCGTTTAAGGCACGCTTGCAAAAACGCCGGGTTATCCTTTTAACCCAGAATTAGCTGCTAACAGACAGATTTGACAGACTTCGTATAAAGCTTCTGTCAAAATTACAAATTGATTCCTGGGTTAACTTACTCGGCGTCTCTGCAAGCGGGCCGAAGTATCACATGCTTAAACGGTGAAGAAAAACGTCGTGACTAAACCTGCATACCTGAGAGTTCTCTATAATGTTCTCGAAGGCGTGTGAAGTCCACCAATTCGCATTGGGCCAGCGTGGTGGACTATGACTTATCCTTATCTCCGATATAATCCTTCTCTGCGAGGAGACCTGCGCTCAGTAGTAGGACGTTAATGATGATGCATAGTATTATTACATGCTAGTGTTAATGTTGTTTCAAAACTTCTCCTTCTGCGGCTAGTTAGCCGCAGAAGGAGAAGTTTTGAAACAACATTAACACTTGATCAGAGCCAGAGTACGATCTATATCTTGTTCTTCTTCTTTATCAACCTATAGACGTCCACTGCTGGACAAAGGTCTCCTGCATGGACTTCCACAGGCTTCGGTCTTGCGCCGCTTGAATCCAGCGGCTCCTTGCGACTCGCTTGATGTCGTCGGTCCACATGGTGGGGGGTCTGCCAACACTGCGTTTCCCGGTGCGGGGTCGCCACTTCAACACCTTGGGACCTCAACGAAAATCAGTTTTTCGAACTCTGTACGATCTATGTATCTCAGCCTAATTGCCATATTCCAGTCTCGGTAAGTATATGATATTTAATCTATTCTTCTCACGTTTTTACTAAAGCCAAGCTCGTTGTAGCCGACACTAGTAAGTAGTGAGGTTTGCATTTGACCTTAGATATGGCGATGAGACTGTCTATTGGTGAAATTCACTTCACAAACACATTATTAAAGCCCTAATGTTCTCTTGTCAGATAAATTTGGCGTTATTGCTTATAAAACATTGTAAT
Source organism: Oeneis ivallda (assembly GCA_029955525.1). Lineage (NCBI taxonomy): Eukaryota > Metazoa > Arthropoda > Insecta > Lepidoptera > Nymphalidae > Oeneis > Oeneis ivallda. The sequence goes on from JARPMR010000010.1 coordinate 25,804,464, forward strand.
GCTTGCAAATTATACGGCACTTTAGCGGCTCTAGCGCGAACTAGCTGATATAATGCATCATTTCGCTGAAATATTCGTTTTAATAAACTTTGTTCTTAAGGTGGAAGACACAGTTCTGCCCGCGAAATTCAAATTTAATTTGGTTTTTCGCAATTTGTAAACTAATACGACAAAGTAGGCTTATGGCATTCTAATTGCGACAGTGGCAGTATCATCTTCACAGGTTTATATAAAAATCTTTAGTTGAAAGTGTCCAGTTTAAGAAATTAATCGAAATATCGACTAATTTGTGAGTAACTCACGTCCAACTCAGTATTTTGATTAATTTCTTAAACTGGTCACTTTCAAGTAAAGATTTATATGTAAACCTGTGAACATGATAATTCTACTGGCGCAATTAGAATGCCATTAGCCTATACTAGCGGCACGCTATGATGGCCGGTTTGACGTTTGTCCGCTCATGAAGTTCCGTTAATTGATAACGACTTTGAAGGAAATAATTGTATTACGTTATTGACGATAGTGATGTGCAGAGATTCATAAATTTTATCGAATGTAGTTTTAGGTTTAGGACTCAAAATTTATTAATTTATAAATTTTAAACCGGCCATCATAGCGTGCCGCTAGTATAGTTTGTCGTATTAGTTTACAAATTGCGAAAAACCAAATTAAATTTGAATTTCGCGGGCAGACTCGTATAATCATCCTTAACATAAGAATAACTTTGAACATTTTCTCGCTGAGTCATGGACGCCGTCGTCATCTTCAACAGATAGACGACATAGGGACTTCCAAACGTCGTGGTCTTGCGCCCATTATATCCAGCTGCACTCTTCAACTCAACTCATGTCGTCTGTCTACTGTACAGTGTGTTTGTTTTGTTGGTTTGTTTATTTTTTGTTGTAGTTTTGGATTATCTTTCAATCACGCTGCAATGAACCACGTATTGACGTGTATTTTCGTGGATGTAATATGTAGTTACAATAGTATATTTGTATAGAATAGTTAAGGTCTTGGAGAGTGATATAAAGGCTTCTTTTTATTCCGAAAAGACAAAGGGTTCACGCGGGCCTTTTATAAAACCTATTTCCACGCGAAGTCGAAGGCAAAAACTGTTATAAAATAAATGGAAATAAAAGTATATTTTTTCCCATCCCTTTAATACAATTAGATGGAACACCAACATCTTCATAATCACATCAAGCTCTAATAACATCTCACGGAATCCTTAATTTCATTATTAGGGGTCTCGCCTACATGGATGATGAATAAAGCAGAAAGTAGACTACATTGAGGCATATTGTGATCGTGATCACGCAATCTTGATGCGAGACACTATAAAACGTGTACCTTCTCTTCAAGGAGAAACTGACTGACTGTTAATAATGTCCCGACCAAATCCGGCAATGGATACGTCCACAGAGGTTAACCATCTTTGTAGGGGATATTATAGTGCATAAGTGTGTGCACAAACACAGGTGTACTCTCTATTCCCTCACTGTATGTCAGATCTGATGGGATGGAAATCCGATTACGAATCTGAATGAGATCAGACCCAGGACTGACAGTTATAATGTTCTCTTCGAGGCAAGGGTGTGAAATACTGCCTAGTCATAGTGGTCTATGGCTATCTTATTCAGCTGTAGAGCAAGTCCTGCTTCCTGGGTTTGAGTCCAAAAAAATAATTTATTATAAATTTTCCTGTCGACAAATTCTCTCAAAATTATCAGTAAGTGTATGTAAACACTTTAATAAATTATGAACACAACAAAGTATATTTCTACCGAGTTACGAACCAAACCAATTTCTTTATGCCTCGAGGCCCTCATTTGTGTCGTGGGCGGAACCTCTTACTCGGTGTAAGAGGGATAAAATATAATCTAACAGGGTGGCGAAGTGGATTGATGCTCCGGTGCTCGCAACACACGCATTGTTGTAGCTTATGTTTTGAGTGTGTCTATTAGTGTGAGTACTTTGGTCACAAAACATTAGTATCTCGATAACAATCGGTACCTGTATCATATTACGAAAATATTATGTGTTACGAGCTTTTACCCTTATTTTACCCCCTTAGGGGTTGAATTTTAAAAAATCCTTTCTTAGCGGCTGCCTCCGTCATAATAGCTATCTGTAAGCCTTTCAGCCCGATCCGTCCAGTGGTTTGAGCTGTGCGTTGACAGATCAGTCAGTCAGTCATACAGTCAGTCAGTCATAAAGTCAGTCAGTCAATCAGTCAGTCACCTTTTCCTTTGATTTATATTTAGATAATAATGACTACGTTTGTTTTTTGGTTTGTCCTTCGATCACGCAATAACAAAGAACTGCGTAGTAAAGAAGTAAGTACTACGCATGGATCTCGAGGACCTAGAGAGAGACATAAGACTCCTTATTCTGGGACTCTATCAAGGAATTTTATAGCAACGTAAATCCACACCAGGATGAAGTTGCAGGCCTCAGCTATATCTTCTAATATATAAAATTCTCATATCGCGGTGTTTGTTACCAAACTCCTCCGAAACGGCTGGACCGATTATTATGAAATTTTGGGTGCGTATCGGGTAGGTCTGAGAATCGACCAACATCTATTTTTCATACCCCTAAATGATAACGGTGACCCACCCCTAAATATTTTTGTTGGCGGTACGAAGTTCGCTGGATCAGCTAGTTATATTATGTATTTTGGGTCATAATTCAAAATCGCTGAGTTTACCTGACGAATAAAGTTACCTAATGTTTTGACAGTTTTTATGTTGGAATTATGTCAAAACGTCATTTGTCGACTAAACTTTACCTAGCGATGGGAAATAGGCTCTTAGGCCTTAAGCTTAGATAATTTTTTACCCGTGAAGCCTACCTAGAAATTTGTCACAGACCAAAAAATCTCTCATCTTCTGTCAGATTAAGGCCGACTTGCACCAAACTGCTTAATCATGTTTAGTTAAATTTTCTGTTCTTCTCATGTTAACTCTATCAAGAAGGAGGAGGAGTTTAGTATAAAGGAGGAGTTTAGTATCATTAAGCAGTTTGGTGCAAGTCGGCCTTAATCTGTCAGAAGATAAGAGTTTTCTTGGTTTGCGACAAACTTTTAGCAAGGCTTCACGGGTAACAAATTACATTATCATCCAATAGAAAGGAACTCAATATCACAAAGCAGAAATATCTCTCTTCATGCAATTACTTTGTGCCCACCAGAGATATTGAAGCCAGTGACAAACCAAAAAAGCCTTTATAGTAGTGACTTTTCGGCTTTATTTCGCTATAAATTCTGCTTCTTTGGATTGAATAGAATAGAATAGAATAGAAATATTTTTGGAACGTAGTTCCTTATCGCGAGGTACGGAAGGGGGCTAGACGGAAAAAATTAAGGAAACCGACACGACACATTTTTGAAACGTCATTTTTTGTTGAATGTGAATTTTGCATTGTATTCGGTATTTTCGCCTTAGAACTCCGCGTCTGCATGGCCTAGTGGTTAGGAGAGTCGCCTTTAAATTCAACGTCGATGGTTCGAATCCCAGCTCGACAACTGAATTTTCTATTTTCAATTTTATTTTAAATAATTTCTAAATGTGGAATTTTTCCCTAATTTTTTATTGTATAAATTGGATAACGCCATCTGTGAAAAAACAGTAACTCCACCAGAGTAACTCTTTGGTGTTGTATCAGTGCAATAGAAATAAACTAAAAATAATTCATCGTAGTTAATCAATTTAATACTAGATGACACCACTAGTTTATTACAATTCCTTCACTAAAATACTACTACTAAGGTACTACGTTCCATCCGGGTGTCCCTTGACACGTCTCTTTTTTATTCAAATATTAGGGAAGGGATTTAAAAACTAAATCCACGCGGCAGAAGACGCGGGCATCAGCTAGTAGTACATATATACAAGATCGTGTTCTGTAGCGACCTTTTCAAGAGACCTATGTCCACCTGTGGATATCGACGTCTGTGGGTTGAGATGACGCCTCCCTATTCAAATAAGGCCATCTGTGTCAAAAAAGCAGTCACACCTATAACAACCCCCTTTTGAGTTTGCGGTTAAAAAAAATTGGTTGTCTGTAAAGTCGGTTTACGGACGATCGTTTTACGTGATAACGTCATAAAGATGAACAGCGTGCTGCTAGTACTCTGTTCATCTTTACTGAACATCGCTGAACTAGCTCGCGACACATCCGCTAACCACAGCGCGGACGCGATGACTGGCGGGCGCCGGACGGCGGCGGAGGCACAATCGGCCCAAGTCAACGCTTGGGTCGATCGTGCCTCTCTATCGCTTGCTCCGCGCTCTCGCTTGCACGCTCAGGCTCAGGTGGAAGGTGACACTTTTTCGTGCGTGCAGCCGGTGTTATCGATTTATAAGACGTTATCACGTCAAAAAATGGAACAGACATAAAAAAACAATAAGCATGTCGCCTTCAATAATAATCCAGTGGGTAATACAATACGAAGGGACCGTCTCATTATTTAAATTGAAAATTGGATAACTTATACAAAGTTAAAACGAGAAGCTTTCCTTTTGAAGCGTTCCTATTATACGTAGAGTCGTAGAGGGTATTATTTACTTTTTTATTCATTTTACCTTTAGCCGTGTTTTTTTTTCTTTCTAAATAACATTATCTTTATTTTATTTATTCGTTTCATGTTTTCTTAGGTATAAATATTATTATTATTCAAAGCCTATCGTCTTACACGAGGAGAAGATATTATTATGATACAAAATAAAATTATTTGTTAGTACATAAGTCAAACGAAATTAATACTCAAAGAACGAAATCAACCACGTGGACGTTTTAAAAAATAAACTTTACCACCACTTTAAGGATGATTATTCGAGTCTGCCCGCGAAATTCAAATTTAATTTGGTTTTTCGCAATTTGTAAACTAATACGACAAACTAGGCTGATTTTGACTTGACTTTTGAACTTTGATAGGCATTCTAATTGCGCCAGTAGAATTATCATCTTCACAGGTTTACATAAAAATCTTTAATTGAAAGTGACCAGTTTAAGAAATTAATCAAAATACTGAGTTGGACGTGAGTTACTCACAAATTAGTCGATATTTTGATTAATTTCTTAAACTGGACACTTTCAAGTAAAGATTTTTATATAAACCTGTGAAGATGATACTGCCACTGTCGCAATTAGAATGCCATAAGCCTACTTTGTCGTATTAGTTTAAAAATTGCGAAAAACCAAATTAAATTCGAATTTCGCGGGCAGAACTGTGTCTTCCACCTTAAGACTGAGTTTCCACGGCGCGGTTCGCACCCGCGAACGCAGCGGTTGCGGTACCGCTATTACCACGACCGCCGCGGGCGCAAACCGCGCCGTGAAAATTGCTGCTTCATTTTCCATACATATCTGCATTCTACGGAGCCCGCGGGCCCGCAACCGCTGCGGGCGCGGGCCACGAACCGCGCCGTGGAAGCAGTCTTTTTCTTTAGGAATTCATAATTCATAATTCATAATTCATTTATTGTCCAGAACATGGTAGGTACATTATTATAGATGTCACATAACATAGAAGATAAGATCTGCATGTTCTACCGTTGCCGGTGTACAATATTATAGTATGATATGATGATGATGATGAATGATAATTTAAATGCCACGCCTATGCATCAGTATGCACAAGTAATGGTACGAGAATACCTATTTCCTCTTAAAAAATCTAGCAATCTGAATTGAAATAAATACCTCTTTAATAAGTGAATAAAAATATTTTATTTCAACAAACTAGAATCATAGTAGGTAAAAAAATCAAAAACTTAAACCTTTAAGGTCCGCTTGCTGAGACGCCGGGTTAGGTTTAACCCAGGAATAAATTTGTAATTTTGACAGAAACTTACGAAATATTTAACACTCTCACCGCCACGTGGGCTGCCGGCGGCCCACAAAAATTCTATCCTAGCAGGCCACTATCGGTTTTTTGAATTTTAACTGGCAGGCCATCAGTATAATTAGGTCAGTTGGCCGCGCGCCACCCACGTGGCCTGCTGGGAAAGAATTTTTTCATAAATTTTTCAAAAAATCATCACAGTTTGATCATAGAGGAAGACTTATTAGCCAAAAATGTATACATTGTTATGAAAACAATAAAAATGGTGGACTGTCAGCTAAAATAAGCCAGGGATCGAACAAAAAAGTAAACACTGTATGCCTGAAATGCCCAACTCAATCTAGTGTTTGTAGCCAATATTACGCAGAAATCCATGTTCAAATTAAACCTTATTTTTTCTAATAAATATTAACATTAAGATTTTTGATTTTAATTGGTTTTTAAAGAAATAAAAATAAATATTATGCTTTTTGGTACTAGTTTTACTTACTCAGTTTTCACCCCTATAGTTCTTTAAAAATAGTCCAATTTTCATGAAACTTTTTTTTTATGGGTAGCGTTTTGACTAAACTAATCGAAGCAATAATTTTTCGAATCTTTATCTAGCAAGCCAAGCTCTATAAAATTATATGAATTTGTGGGATCACAGCGGACCTCATGGCCTGCCGGTAAAGTTAACGACGTGTCCCGCCGGCCGCCCACATGGCCTGCTGCACTGTAAAAACCTTATATACGTATGGCGGTGAGAGTGTTAATACGAGATCTGTCAAAGCAGCAGCTAACTCTAGGTTAAAAGGATACCCGACGTTTCTGCAAGCGGATCTAAGTAAGTAGACTTAACCTAAAACTTAACCTACGGCTACAATTTGTCAGCACATGAACCAAACTACAGCGGTTCAAGTACTGACAATCGATCCTGTCAGCAAATGCCCTCAGGACGCTATTGGAGCTGGCCCGGACTCTACGCAACAAGGATTTGCACCGCTTTGGCATAGTGGTGTAGAATAGAATAGAATAGAATAGAATAGAATAGAATAGAATAGAATAGAAATATTTTTTATTTAAATAAACTTTAAGTGCTTTTGAATAGTCGATGAATCTACCACTGGTTCGGAATGCCCTTCCTGCCGAGAAGAACCGGCAAGAAACTCGGCGGTTGCTCTTTTCAAAACAAATTTACAATACAGTAAATACTATGCTATATATGCAGTGTTTCCACAATGAGGGAAGTTCCAAAAATGCATACCGACTAACTTCTATCTTAAGATGGGCAGACATAAAGTAGCCCCATTCCCGCCGGTGGAACCCGTTCACGAGCATGACGCATGACCCAGCCATTGCTTCGCTCAACCATATTTGAGGGAACGTAAGTACGTAAGAAGCAGTCTACACGCGCGTCAGCGAACATCCCTGATGCGCTGCAGAATCGGGGCAGTCCTAACAGCATCCTGAACGCATTATTGTATTGCACCCTCAGGCATTTAAGCTCATGATTATTTGTACTAGGTATATAGGAATTCTAAACACACATTTTAAATATTTATTTCTGTCTGTCTGTTTGCACGAGGAAATCTTCGGAACATCTGATACGATTTGTATGGGATTTTCAGGACTACAGCCTAAATATTTTCATTCTGATAGGAGACCCACCCATACACGTTGTGATGGATTGAAAGGATTGATGACTGATTCATACCTATTCGGCTTCCGTGGCTTAAACTAGCCACTACCGAAGCCTCCAGCTAAGACCAGATCAATTTAGGAATATAAATTCTCACTCCACGTGTATGTCCCTATCTCAGAGAGGTCGGAAAACTGTAATCAAAGTCCCGTCTGGTTTGTAAATGCATAAGCAAACTTAAAAATTTATTCATCTTAGCTAACTTTAGCGCCGAAACTTTGATGCGGTATTACGAATAAGCCAGAAGACGCTACGGGGAAATATTATGGAAAGTATGTTTATTTTGTAAACTAAATAATTATTAATGTATTATTTTGTTTTCACTTCTATAGCAGGATTCTTTCTTGATAATATACTTGCGCTTGAATGCAATCTTACCTAATGGAAGATGCCTATTCACTCTTGATTTAAAGGTTATAGTTAGTTGGAAAAACGGAAGCCGGAAGGGCATTTCCAATTTTTGAGATACGTGTTAGGAACGAGGAAGAATTATGCGCTTATGTGCGAGATCATGGAATTTCGACCAAGTAGCGGTGGAGATGCATGCGATGCCTCGCCGTTCGATGATAGGAGGGTGATTGTTGAACTAAATCGAATAGTTCTTGAGCTCACTGTGAAATCTATCTGTGATATCTATCTAATACCTTTAAACGAGCAATTCTTCTATATAAATATATATATAATCTGAATCTCGAAAACGGCTCCCACGATTTTCATGTTTAGTATGCAGGGGGTTTCGGGGGCGATAAATCGATCTAGCTAGGTTTCATTTTTAGAAAACGACGTTTTATCCATGTTTTCAGGCAATAAAAAACCCCCTACCATATCATTAGAATACGAAGGTAAATTTCGCTATGATCTATAAAGTTCCGATAGCTCAGTTAGGAAATCAGGCGGTCCCGAAACTAGAAGACCCCGGTTCGAGTCCAGACGATTATTTTTTCCCCTATGAATTTTATTATTATTATTTATCTTATTATTATTATTATTTATCTAAATATTATTATATTATTTTTCTAAATATTATTTATATAATTTCCAAAAAACACGATTTACCAAAAAAGAAAAACGAGCAAAGCTCGGTCACCCAGGTACTATTTCTTATTTATATAATAGGATCCCAATTTAATACGGCATAGATGGGCTTGCAAGACCAGATTTTTCTTTAGAATTTTGTCTCAGTTAAAACTTGTCCAGTGAAGAACCGGTGGTAGAGACTTGACTTGTCATAAGAAAAACAGGTTGGCCTGCATGAAATAAAGGACATTGAATTTGATCTAGGCTAGCCGCGTAACAAACATACATAGACTGCTTAAATAATTAAACCCTTCCTTTTTGCTGGTCGGATAAAAAAGACACAAAACAAATAATGAGGCCTAATCTAATATGCATCTAACCTATGTAGGCAGCTGAAAGATTTCTTAAGAATGGAAAAAAATTACGATTTTCCACCAAATGAAACTTTATTATGGTCACTAAGTGTAATGTGTTTCAAACTCCCGCAATAGTTAGTACATGTTCAAGAAACGAGAAGGAACTTGAATTACTGTTCACTGTTCTACGACTGCGGCCGAGTGCCCCTTTGTTACGACTCGGCTTAAAAAGTAAAATAACTTTAAATGCTCCCTTAGTCCAAGTTAGGTCTTTACAGTAATGGAGGTACGCTGTTTGAGGAATATACCTATACTTACATTCAGTAAGTAGGTATATTCCTCAGTAGGGAGCAGTGATAGCCTAGTGGTTAGGACTGTGGTCTCCTGTTCGGGGGGTCGCAGGTTCGATCCCGGGTCTGACTTTTCGGAGTCGAGTGCGTTTAAGCAATTAAATATCACTTGCTTCAAAGGTGAAGGAAAACATCGTGAGGAAACCTGCACACCTGAGAGTTCTTCATAGTTCTTGAAGGTGTGTGAAGTCCGCCAATTCGCATTGGGCCAGCGTGGTGGACTACGGCCTATAAGCCTTCTCTGAGAGGAGACCTCGCTCAGTAGTGAGCCGTTGATGGGTTGACAATGATGATGATGATGACATTCAGTAAAGAGATAATTAAGGAACTGAGAGCGGCATTTCTTTGAGTAGAGATTTTAACGCAATGTATTACTCTCTAGTTAACCAGTTAACGAAGTTCAACCCATCATCATCATCTGCCTTCCTTGTGTGGAAGTTTGGCGGTCATCATGCGAAAAGCTTTTTTATTTAAAGCCGCATCTATTAACTGTGGATAATTAAGCCCAGTCCACCCCCTTATATCGTCCAACCACTTGTGTCTTCGGTGACCTGGAGCTCTCTAGCCTGCAATCCTCCCTTCAAGCACTAGTTTTGGGACTTAGAATTGGGCTCCTCTTTGTAGATGTACAAAGAAAGCTACTTTTCTATTAAAATAGAACAGGATAGAATAGAATAAAAATTTGAATTCTATATTTTTGTTAAAATCAATTGCTCTTCGTTAGTCTGGCAAAAACTCAAAAACGGCTATACCGATTTGAATATTTTTTTCTTATTTTGTTAGTTCCAATACAGGAGTTAAAAAAAATTCTTTTCAAAAAACCGACTTCTAACGCCACTACAAAGTATAAAAATAATTTTAGTTTGTCCACGTTTGTTGAAGTCGGGCGGGCCTATATACAAACTATGAAACCGATGCGCGACGCTACAGAATATGATAGACTCGTTTGTAGAAGTCGAGCGAGCATCGCGAGTCGGTTTCATAGTTTGTATTTTAGGCCCGCCCGACTTGAACAAATGTGGACAAACTAAAATTATTTTTATACTTTGTAGTGGCGTTAGAAGTCGGTTTTTTGAAAAGAATTTTTATTTTAAGCTTTTAAGTGTAGTATCCTATGATTGAGGAGCTAGGACCTGGAGCTCCATGATGTAGTCCATACTTGTTACCTACAATATCAATTCGTAATCGAAATTTCCTAAATCGCCATAGTTTTAGCCTGCAGCATCAGGCTTGAGGAGTTGAAGGTTAAAATTTTTATGGGACCATTTCGCAAACATCCTCTGTCGATTAAAAAAAAAATTACGCAAATCGGTCCAGTAATCCCGGAGAAATCGGTGGACATACATAGAAAAAAAAAAGAAAAAAAAAAAAAAAAAAAAAGATACCGGCCGAATTGAGAACCTCCTCCTTTTTGGAAGTCGGTTAAAAAATAAAAGACAACTTATTGAATATTTACACAAAACCGCTCAGCTTATATTAGTGTAATCGCTCCACTACATAACCTGTCTTGTTAGCATAAGAATATTTTCTACTAGTTTTTTCTTGCTACCTTCTATCTGTAAATTTAACATCTCATAATTCATTTAATCATAACTTGTGATACTAACCTAGATAATAAAAATTATTATACATATGTACTAACTAAAATATTAATGTGTAATTCTCAATGTAAGTGAACTATTTTGTTCCTTTTGAGTATTAAATGTCTTTAAACCGAAACTGAAAAAATCATATAAAAATACGGAAAACCCAAAAGAACAGCTAAAAAATCGAAAAATAAACAAACAAAAACAAAATTGTTAATTTTGTAGGAATCACCACTTCGGATTATTTTTAATAGATGGCGGGACCGAATCCGCGTGTGATACCTAATCTAAATCTATTCTTATAAAAGACTTGTCCTGCCTGACTGAACTATCAACGCATAGCCACTGAAGTTAGAAACCAAATAAACCACTGAAGTTAGAAACTTGAAATTTTGACAGTAGGTTCCTTTTATGACATAGGTGCGCATTAAGAAAGGATTTTTTGAAATTCCACCCCTAAACGGATTAAATAGGGGATTAAAGTTTGTATGAGTCTGTAATTTTTCAAGTCATACTCATGAAACCTAGTATTTGAGCTTTCAATTAAAAATAAAGGAAAACGTGTTTCACAGAAAAAAAATCCACCCAATAGGGATAAAAAGGGGATAAATGTTTGTATGAAAGTCCGTCATTTTTCAAGTTATGTCCATGAAACTTGGTATTTTGGCTTTCGATTCAAAATAAAGAAACAACACCCTTGGCCAAGTTACACTTCGTTGTATCTATTCTCTTTCTACGATCGTTAACGATTGAAGGTTTGGCTAGGGCTAGACTAAATGGCGCTGCAGCTGATCAAAGACAGACGTATATTTATTAGATTTCGCGGCATTTTGTATTACAAATGTTTTTTTTGCATTTAAAATGCATAAATAATAATTCACTGTAGTGTCCATTTAAAATGTAAACTATTAAATTAGATAATTTTATTATTGTACCTTGTTCGAGTTTCAAAATCGCAAGCTAGATGGCGCTGTAGCCCTAAACAAACCAAGCAATAACGATCATAGAAAAAGAATAAAAACGATCCAATGTAACTTGGCTAAGGCTACAGGTGTTTCACATTTTTTCAAAATTCCACCCCTAAATCTAATTCCACGTGGACGAAGTTGCGATGGAAAAGCCAGTAATCAGTCTTTTAATAATATCAGCGATATAGAGCCGTTATACGACTAGGTATGAATAAATCGAAAGAAGCACCTCTTTAGTATTATAGATGGAGCGTTCATTTAATATAAAAGTGTACGGACAGTTTTATCGTTCCACCTGGGCTTGTAAACGGTTAAAAGAACTTGAGAACTTATACTCATGAAACTTTTACACTAAAAATTTCACGTGAGTGATATATAACGATGCAGGTCTGAATATTAGATATGATGTTTTAGGAGCGAAAATTGTTCATATAATTTTTCGAAAAAAAAAGTCGTGTGGTGTCGTAGGACACCAGATAGGAACGAAGTTATTATAATAAAAATATTAATTTCAAGTTCTATTCGAGGTATAAAGAAAATAATTATTCGGGTATACATTTTTATCATGATTTTTTTATCGATAAAAATCAAAATGACCCCAGGGAAACCTAAATATCGATTTTATAAAATATTAAAATTAAAATAATTTTATAAAATAAAAAATGAAAATTAAATTCCGCGCCCCCGGGTGAGCTCGAACCACCAATCTTTCGGTTAACAGCCGCACGCGAGCCAATTGAGCCACGGGAGCGATGCACAACCCATTGAAATTATTATATAAGATATTTTTTAGGCCATCAAAAAGTGTCGTTACAACTTTTGGTCTTAATTTCGCAACGCGCGATAAGGAACTTCGTACCAAAAACCTGAAGAATTTTTGTAAAAATTTCACAAAAAGGGCCATGGGTAAATATTGTAATTGGAAGTTTAGAAAAGAGCTGCCACCGAGGTTCTTGCAAGTAGATTCGCTTGACGATTTGTAAGCACTGTTACTTTTATTTTATTAGTCTACTATATAAAAATAAGTCGGGTTTTCCTTCCTGACGCTATAACTCCAGAACGCACGAACCGATTTCCACGGTTTTGCATTCGTTGGAAAGGTCTCGGGCTCCGTGAGGTTTATAGCAAAGAAAATTCAGGAAAACTAGGAACAAACTAAATCCACGCGGACGAAGTGGCGGGCATCAGCTAGTATTTTATACTTTTTCGTAGGAAACACTAAAAGCGTAACATAATAATATTTTTCAGCAAAGAACATCCCGTAAAATACGCATCACGTTACTAACAGGAACGCAGTCGTAAAATCAGATCGAACCGAGGCAGAGAGGCACAGTCGCGAGGGATAAAAGCGGCTAAGTAATTACGTTTATCCGAATGAAGCATTGCCGCAGACGGCCGTGTATTTTTATGGTATTTTTTATAGATGATGGGCTCAGGTAGAAATAGAGAGGTTTTTAATTCAAATAAAAGTACCTATAGCAACATAAGTTGATGCCCGCGACTTCGTCCGCGTTGCTTCAACTCGTAATCCGCTTACAACGCCATGTTTTGTTTCTGACATGTATCAGATATATGACGTTTTAAAGGATTATGTCGGTACGGATTTAAAATTTTTGGTATTTCTTACTTTTCAAAAAGTACTTTAAAACTTTTTAAATGCGCGAGGAAACTTCTTGAGGCCGAGGCAAACAAAAAAAATCGTCGCAATCTGCAATCCGTTCTCGAGATAATAATATTATCATAAAAAAAGCAAGTGAAAAATTAAAAAAAAAATGAATTTTCTTAATTTTTTTTTTTTGCATTTTTTCGATGTTTTAATAGTTATTCCATTTGGGGCGGAGATAAATCCAACAAATCAAAGATCATTTAAGTCGGTGCATCCGCTCTCTAGTTATAAATGGTGTTACTAACCCGACTAAGTTTTATATAAGTAAAGAAACTGTATTTCTTTAAAGTACATTTGTATAGCGCTCTATGGCCGGTAAGCAGTTATTGTCTGTAATGGCAATACTGACAGATGACAGCCGCCATATTCTTAGACATTTATTGCTAATTTAATAAGTAAAGAAATTAATATTAAAAGGAATTGAGAGTAATAGACTTTAATTGTCGTTTCTTTGTTTTCAGGTGAGATACCTATTTTAAGTTTACAACGTAATCATACAATTACTCGTGTTAATATTTTACGCTTCTTAAATAAAAAACTTTGTTTTCAGAGCAACGCCATTGTTTAATTGAAACTTACAACTCCTGATACAAAATATAAAATAACCTTATATATATATATATATATATATATATATATATATATATATATATATATATATATATATATATAGTTTTTTAAGCTATTGCATAGCTTTTATCGACCGAATCAAGAAATTCCGTAACGAAAATAAACCTAACACCTGTGTCTGTGTGCGTGCGACTAGAAAATGCTATGCAATAGCTTTACCGCGGCAGTCCCCGAGTGTCACACTTATTTTTTAATCTTACTTAAATAATATTATAAATGTATTTATTTGTTGGTTTGTTCTTCAAACACGCAGCAACGGAGTAACGTATCGACCGAGCAATCTCGATTTTTTGCAATTGTATACTTTGTTTCTAAGCCATAGTACCGGATCACTTTCGCATTTATGATATTAGTAAGGAAGTACTTATGTGCTTTTTTCATCACAAGCATAGTATTAATAGATTTCTTAAACTTACTTGTGTAACATTGAAGTATTTTGAGCTAATCACTCGCATACTCATAATATTTAATCTTTAAATCTTTCACTATTTTGAAAAAAAAAAACTGCAGCAAATGCATTTCTCTATAGAGCTTGGGCCGGAATAAACGCGGCAGCCTGGCGAACTTAGCTTTATCTTTTTTTGAAACGAAATAAGTAAATAATGCAGGCTGCATTATTTACTTATTTCGTTTCGTTATTTTATTCTAGCAAACGTTGCAAATGTATTTTCGCTGAAAACAAATCAACTTGCAGACGCTCCATTTATTTAAAAATAGATACTACAGATGTCTAGAAATGTAGCCTCCATTACCGGCCATTGCGAGAGAAATCTGAAATATAAAGGATGAAATAAACAGGACGCGAAGCGGCGGCAACATATCTACCGCGCCTCCTAGAATTTATTTCTTTATTAGGTGTTATTTATACGGAGTTTTGTGCATTTAAGCAATTTAATATACTTATACGCTTCAACGGTGAAAGAAAACATCATGAAGAAACCTGCACATCTGAGAATTCTTCACAATTTTCCCGAAGGTATGTGAAGTCCACCAATTCGCATTGGGCCAGCGTGGTGGACTATGACCTATAACCCTTCTCTGAGAGGAGACCTGCGCTCCTCCATTGATGGGTTGCTGATGATGATGATGATTAATAAGTGCCGAGGTAATCTAAGATGGACGCCTTACATCTGGAAATATGGCAGTATAATTAAAACTCTAATCAGTTAATACGCGTTGAACGTAATCGCTTGGTATTGCTGATAATAAGGTTACTGAGTTGGGCTGAAGCCTTCCAAACCTGAGCTCACTTAGAATTTTTTCTCAGATTGACTCCTTTATCAGGAAGGGACGTTCCACAAATGTGCAATACTTACCACTGCGCCACAGAGGTCATTAAAGAGATAAAGATGCGAAGCACGCGTTAAAGCCTCGCTTCTGCCGTAGCATGCTGTCGTTGAACGGGTGCCGCCGGTGGGAATGGGGCTACTTTCTGTCTGCCCATCTTAACATGAATTGAATTGTAGTACGTTTTTTCTTGGAACTTCCCCTCATTGTGGAAATATTATATTCTATTCTAACAAAGATCAGTTTAAATCAGCTTGGCATCCAGCTGCCCACAAGATAGTATAATAACTTATTACAATGTAACAGCTACTTATTAATATTGTAAAATGATTATTTTGAAAAGAGCAACTGCTGAGTTTCTTGCCGGCTCTTCTAAGCAGAATCCGTTTTTCCGAACCGGTGGAAGAGCCATGTGTCATAAGAGCCACAGGTTGGCCTACGTGAAATAAATAATTTTGAATTTTTTGAATTTTTTGTCATGTGCTGCAGTTTGATTAATACAGTTCCTTTTATAATAGGTACATACACGTGTAAGCGCATAGCCAGTGTGACGTCCTATCGTGCAGTTGCGTCATGCCGCCCTGCCGTCACGCGGTTTGTATGTATCAAGCTTTAGTGTGTTGAAACGGTACAAATGCCGTTCCAAATAGTTATTTAAAGTTTGCTACGGTATTGATTTTACATTTCGTATCCTCTATAGATATATTGTACGTAAGTACTTATATGAATTTAGTGCTATGTTTTAGCTAAAGCCAACACAAGCGTATCAAGTTTATTTATATAGGCAACCCTAGGCTGGTATACCTACACCAAAGTCGTTCACAGGTCACATACAAGGCAGAGGAGGTCGAGGGCAAATGCTTGTTGGTGTTATTAATTTTTTTAAGTAATTAGATTAGTTCAGCTAAAAGCTTTATTATAACATTTTAATAAAAAAAAAAAAATTTGTTATTTATCACGATGATAATATTATTTTAAATCAAAAGTTAGCCTTAAATTGCGATTTAATGAACCTGGTGGTAATTAATGAGACAGTGCTAAATGAAAGCTGTTTAACATGTTATCCCCGGGAACTCTTTATTTATGCGAGACTAGCTGATGCCCGCGACTTCGTCCGCGTGGATTTAGTTTTTAAAATCCCGCGGGAAACCTCCACCCTCCAGGTTCTGAACTGTACCTATCCAAAAAATCACGTCAATCCGTAGCTTTGTTGCAGCGTGATTGACGGACAAACTAACAAACAAACACACTTTTGCATTTATAATTATGTATTAGTAGAAGAAGGAAGAATCTATACTTATAATAAAACTGTAACTGGACGATTTCGTGTCTGTTTTTTTGTCCTTCTTTCACGTAAAAACTACCGCACAGATTTCTACAAAATTTTATACCGTGGTAGCTTATTACTCGGGTCAACATCTAGGCTACTTTTTATCCCGGAAAATCAAGGAGATCCCGAGGGACTTTAAAAACTAAATCCACGCGGACAAAGTCGCGGGCATCAGCTAGTTAATACTAAAGGCGATCTAATTAAATTTTAGAACACAAAAGCTACTCTTGTGACAAAAATATGATAGTCATATATATTCCCTTGGGGACTTTTTTGTAGAGAATAATGAGTACTTTAATCATGTAGTACATAATTTTTATGTATCATCAATAGTTTTCTCAGCACACGCCAAATAATGCATTTTATAGGCAAAATTTTGCTACTTTGGGTTACATTATTGCAATTTTCTTAAGGATCTCAAATTTTTGAAAATAAATTATAGCCTATGTTACTTCCTGATACTTAGCTTTCTATCGGTGAAAAAATGGTTAAAATCGGTCCAGTAGTTACAGAACCCATTCGGTACAAACAAACAAACAAAAAAATCTTTCCTCTTTATTATATTAGTATAGATAAAGTAACCTATGTTACTCTCTCGATCCCGGTACTTATAGTTAAATCCGAGCAAATCTTGTGATCGGTTCTCACGTGATTGAAGGACAATCCAACAAACAAACACACTTTCACATTCATAATATTAATAGGGAGTAGGGACCAATCAAAGTCCAAATGACGTTTTGTAGACACGTTTAAGAAACTTTTCAAAGTCACATGGGCTCAAAGTTTGTGTGTAAATCTTTGAGCCCGAGTAACTTCATAACATTTTGAAAGTAAAATGTGACATCAGACACAGATATTCATTTCTAAAGAGTATCTACGAAATTTCATCTCCTTAGATTGTGTAACAGTCATAGAATACAAGAATGAAACTTTGTTTGTATCGGGGTAGGCATTATACCTACCTACTCTTAATATTCATAAACCAACAAAAGTCAAACACGGGGTCAATCGTCAGAAAGAACATGAGAAAGAAAAACAACAAACAGAAATAACTCACTATGTGTATGGATTTAACAAAGGCCTTCTCTCCGAGTGAAATAAAAGACGTCAATAAAAATACACTTTTTATTCCAAGTCATGCACATCTACATTTTGTTTTTTTTTTCTCTAAGAGTAACACTGTGATATTGTGCTATTTATATCGAAAAATCTATCCAGTCTGCTTTTATGAAATTTATAAAATGATTTTTCGGACGTGTGCAGTCAGCGGCTGATTTAATATAAGAGTCCATTTAGACAAGCCACAACCGCATAATATATTTTGTGGTTGTGGCACGCACCACACCATAGTGATATTGTATTGTATTGTATTGTTTATTTTTCTTCGATTTAGGCTTACAAAAGCGCTTACGAATGTCAAAAATGTTACATCATTTAAATATTTAAATTACAATATCTACAAAAATATTCAGTCTAGCACAAATAAATAAAATAAGAAGTCACAAAAATTAGGTACCTACTAGGTATGTTAAAGAATAAAATTAAAAAAATAATAAAAATTGTGTCAAACATAAATCGTCATGTAAAATGTCATAAACAAATAATTAAAAAGTAATAGGTAGGTACTCACGTACTTAGTTTTTATATCATAACGTAAACAAAATTTAATCTTAACCATTAATGGCATGTGCAATATTAGAATTTCCAGGCTTTATTATCGTCTACATAATCTATTATTCTATAATATGCCTTTTTTATTAAGATATCTTTAATTTTAACTTTAAATTGTGTATCAGAAAGATCTGTAATGTCCTTTGGAATTTTATTGTAGAAGCTTATAGAGTTTCCTATAAACGTCTTTCTTGTTTTAGATAACCTGCATTTTTTCACTGCCAACTGGACATGTTTATGTCGTAAGTTATAATTTTGACACACGAGATTCTTTTTGAGAGATGGAAGATTTTTTCTAGCATACATAATATTTTCAAAGATATAAAGTGAAGGCATAGTCAATATAGAGGTTTCTTTAAAAAAGTCTCTCAGTGACTCTCTGGGTTTCATTTTGTATATAGCACGAACAGCCCTTTTTTGGAGTATAAAGATTGTTTTCCAATCAGCAGCAGAACCCCATAACAAAATTCCATATGACATCAGACTTTGAAAGTATGCAAAATATACTATTCTAGCAGTTTTTACGTCCGTTAATTTCCTTATTTTACGAATCGCAAAGACTGCTGAACTTAATTTGTTTGCTAAAATATTAATGTGTTGCTTCCATTGTAATTTAGAATCAATGGTGAGGCCCAAGAAAAGGACATTGTCAACAATATCTAATTTTTCGTTGTTGAGTAATATATCAACATTTTTGTCACTACGACAGTTTGAAGTTGCAAAATATACACATTTGGTTTTATTACTGTTCAGTGCTAAGTTATTTACGGAAAACCAGTGCGAGAGTATGGATAGACCGTTATTAAGGTTACCTAAATCACTAGTTTTTCTATCTATTTTAAACACGAGAGAAGTGTCATCTGCATATAGAACGATGTCTGCTAGTTCTTTAATTGCACCTGGAAGATCATTAATATAAACAAGGAATAAGAATGGACCAAGAATGGAACCTTGTGGCACTCCTAGTTTAAGTTTTGTTCCCTCAGACACCCTTTTATTGACACATACTCTCATTTCTCGATTACTTAGATAAGATGAAATCAGATCTAGTGCTGCATCAGTTACTCCGTAGAATCTCAGTTTTCGAATTAAAATCTCATGATCCACGCAATCAAAAGCCTTAGAAAGATCGCAGAAAATGCCAATAGCATTTTGCGATACTTCCCAGGCCATAAGAATATGCTGTATTAAGTCTGCTCCTGCATGAGTTGTGGATCTGCCTTTTGTAAAACCAAATTGTTGTTTATGTAGTAACTCATTGGTGTTAAAGTGATGACTTAATTGATTTAATATAATGTTTTCAAAAATTTTACTAAATACAGGCAGCACCGACACAGGTCTATAGTTCTTTGGATCAAAATTACTACCAGATTTGTAAATTGGTACTACTTTACTAAATTTCATCAAATCCGGGAATTCACCTTCATCAATACAACAATTAAATATATGCGCTATAATAGGAGCAATTTCACCAATAATTGGTTTAATAGATTTAACAGACATTCCCCATAAATCTTCACTTTTTTTAACATTAATTAATTTAAAAGTTTTTATAATATCGCTCTGGGAAATGTGTTTAAATTTAAAAATAGGTGCTGAAATTTCAATATGCTTCTTTAAGAGAATCTCTGCTTTGTCAGGCGAAGAAATCAAATTTTTCGTAGTCTCAATAGGAATTCGGCAAAAAGTGGATTGAAAAGTATTTGCAATTTTTGAAGTGTCCGAGATAAGCTGTCCATTAACTTTTAGGTATATTAAGTCACTGGATTTATTTTTAACTTTACCTGTTTCGTTATTTATGACTTGCCAAGTTGTTTTTATTTTATTGCTAGATTTCTTAATCTTATTGCTAATGTAGATTCTTTTTGCATTAATACAAACTAGTTTAAATATTTTTGAATATTTTTTTACATAATTTTCAAATTTCTTACTTTTATCTTTGGATTTCTTTTTATATAGTTCGTACATTTTGTCTCTACTAATCCTGATACTTTTAGTGGCCCAGTCACTGAAATGTAGTTTAGGCGTAACTGTAATTATTTGTTTCGTAAATATTTTTTCATACTGATTAGAAACAGTATCAAAAAACGTCGAATACATGGTATTTATATTATTTATTGGGAAACATATTGTAGAAAGTTTCTCTTTTATGTTAGTTTTAAATTGTGTTTGTCTCTTTTTTGTAATAGGTCTGTATTCTATTTTATTCTCTATGTTCTTTATTATGTATTCAATGTTTACCATTTGTGCTGTATGATCAGATCGAACACCACTTATTATTTCTTTATCCCGTATTGGACTATTCGTAAATATGTTATCGATACAAGTGGCAGAGGAAACGGTTATTCTTGTTGGCTCAATAAATAAACTATTTAAATCAAAAGAGCTCAAGAGGGAAACTAAAATTAGTTTATCTTGTGATTCTTTTAAAAGATCTATATTAAAATCACCACATACTAGTAATGTCTTGCTACTGTCGGTTAACTTTATTAGCGCACTTTCTAAACATTTTGTAAATACATCAAAATTTGCGCTAGGTGGTCTGTAAATACACAAAATTATTACGTTATCTAATTCTGCACATGCCATTTCACAATTTCGGTCAATTGAGCACGATGTTACATCTTTACGTTCCTTAAATTTTATGTTATTTTTACACAGAATTATTGTTCCTCCGCCGTCTGAACAAGTTCTGTTGTATAGGCTTGCAATTGAAAAATTATTAATATTAAATAACATTTTAGAGGGCTTAAGCCATGTCTCAGAAAAACATAAAATTTCAGGACTATATTTATCTATCAATAATTCTATTTCATGTATTTTGCCAGAGAAGCGATTTATATTCTGATGTATTAATTTCAAATAAGGATTATTTCGCTTCTCTGTTGTCAAATTTACTTGTTTAAATGTAAATTCTTAGTTTGGTCTGTGTCATCAATGTTACAATTTATTTCTACTGTGTTCAATACAATGTTGGTGTTATTACTGTATTTAGGATTTGTTATATTAAATGCTATTAAATCAGCAAGTTGTTTCGCAGCTTTTTCAGGCATGTGTAATTCATGCGCTGTGCATTTGAAACCATAAATAAATTTATTAATATCAAAATAAGTCAGGTTTTGGTTACTACAACATGACAATGTATGTATTAAATTATTTAAATAATAAATCGACCTATTTCGTTTTTCGCTAAATGATCGAGAATATGGCAGCGAACAAAAAATCACATTGGCAATATCTAGTTTATTCAGTACATCAAATCCTCTAATAATGTCTTTTTTTCCAATTTTTTGGCTATTTCCAAACAAAATTACAATAGTGCTATTTTTATTATAGTTAACAGAGTCTATTTTATTTATCAATTGGTCAAACGTTACGTGAGGCATACAGTAGTTCATTACGGAGTGTGGTAGTTTCATATATAAAAGAGATCCAAAACCAGAACCTAATTTATCGGAAAACATCAACGTATTATCACTAAGATGCAGCGTGGAATTGTCAAGCTGAGTCGACTCCTGTGCTTGAGTGTCCTTTGTCGTAGTATTTATAGCCTTACTAGCATAATAACTTTTTGTGTTTAACGATTCCTGTAATACTTTTATCTTAAAGGTTAGGTGTTCTATTGTTTTATCGTACGTTTCTTTGCATTCTTGAAATTTCTGAGTATAATTGTCTGTTTCCTGAATTAAGTCCATATTTTGTTTTTTTAACTTTATATTGTTATGTGAGATTTTATGTTTTTTTATCAATCTTTGTGTTCTACAAATGTATCTATTAATTTTTATATATTTCTTTATCTTCTTGTGGGTAAGTCCATTTATTTTGTCTGGTCTAATATGTTGAGATGGCTCATCCTTAGTTAGATCAATGATATCCCTTTGCAATGAGCGTGGCTTATTTATTTCATCGTGTTCCTGATATAAGTCAGAACTGTCATTCTGGATAGTGT